>JAEOAD010000011.1:43622500-46027500 GCA_036365145.1 Orientallactaga sibirica | reverse complement strand
CCCATTCTCTCTGTCTCTTTCTCTTGAATAAATAAAATAAATATTAAGAAAAAAAAGGGCATAGTGGTGTATGCCTTTAATCCTAGGACTTGGGAGGCAGAGGTCAGAGGATCGCCATGATTTTGAGGCCACCCTGAGACTACAATAGTGAATGCCAGGTCAGCCTGAACTACAGCAAGACTCTACCTCAAAAAACAAAAAAACAAAACAAGAAGAACAACAACAAAAACACAGGCATGGTGTCACACACCTTTAATTCCAGCACTTGGGAGGCAGAGGTAGGAGGATCACTGTGAGTTCAAGGCTACCCTGAGACTACATCATGAATTCCAGGCCAGCCTGGCTAGAGTGAAAGCCTTCCCCAAAAAAACAAACAACAACAACAACAAAAAAAAAACTGCCGGGTGTGGTGGTGCACACCTTTAATCCAGCACTCTGGGAGGCAGAGGCAGGAGGATCACAGTGAGTTCAAGGCCACCCTGAGCTAGAGTGAAACCCTACCTTAAAAAAAAAAAAAAAAAAAAAAACAACTAATGTTGGCCTGGGGTGATGGCTCAGCAGTTCAATGAACTTGCTTGCAAAGCCTGTAGGCCTGGGTTTGGTTCCCCAGTACATCTATCAAGCCAGATGCGCAAAGTACTGCATGCAAGCAAGAAGCCCTGGCATGCCCACCCTCGCACTCTTGCAAATGAAAAATTTTTTCAAAAAAGAAAGTTAATAATTTCATTTTTCTTGCCTGTGAAGCCTAAGGATGCAGGTTTGATTCCCCAGTACCCACAAAAGCCAGATGCACAAAGTGGTGCATGCTTCTGGGATTTGTTTGCAGTGGCTAGAGGACTTGGCACACCCATTCGCTCTCTTCTGCGTCTCAGTTTCTCTCTCTCTCTCAAATAAATAAATAATGTATCTTTTAAAAAGTGATCATTTCACCAGGTGTGGTGGCTCACATCTTTAATCCCAGGACTTGGGAGGCAGAGGTAGGAGGATAGCCGTGAGTTTGAGGCCACCCTGAGACTACATAGTTAATTCCAGGTAAGCCTGGACCAGAGTAAGACCTTACTTTGAAAAAAAAAAATCATTTATCTTGAAAAATAAAAGAACATTTAAATCTTTACCCACTTAGCAACTCATATGTGGCTAAATTTTACACTATGGCAAGTTACAGCTGTCATGCTTCACTCCATATGGTCATCCTTGCCATTGCTCTGCTTCTCAAGTCTTTATGTGGAGAGCTACCTCCCTCTGCCTAACGTATGTGGTTTGCTAAAGACATATTTTGCCTCCCCCCATTTTGGGCTAAGGATAAAACCACAACCCCATACATGTCAAACAAGTGCTCTACCCTAGTTATATTTTTCCCTTGTTTTTTAAGAAATTTCAAGCAACACAGAACAAAGAGGGCAGTTATCGTCAATCAGTAAATTAAAAGATAACATCCTAAAGGCCCTAGGTCTCATTGGTGATATAGAAAGCAATCTTTTCCTCTGCTACTTTTAGGATCTCTGCTGCTGACAATGTGTAAGTGTTGATTTTTTATCATTCTTGATTAGATGTACTCTTTGTATATAAGGACCAGTATCTTGAGCTAGTACTAGAAGATCCTTAGATCTTCAGATACCATCTCTAATCAAATACACTGGTTAATCCCTTCACTATCTATCATGAATCTTAAATTCTCCCTGTATGTTCATCTTTTCTTGGTCCCCCACCCCATGCAATTGGGGTAACTTCTGATTTCTCTACCAGTTTGCTGAATGATATTAAACCCATTAATTCATTCATGAGCACATCCTCCCATTTTGGTTAACTATACTTTTCATTTCTAAAGTTATCTACGTTTTTAAAAATATGGCTTCTCAAGCTGGGTGTGGTGGCGCACGCCTTTAATCCTAGCACTTGGGAGGCAGAGGTAGGAGGATCACCGCAAGTTCGAGGCCACCCTGAGACTACATAGTGAATTCCAGGTCAGCCTGGACTAGAGTGAAACCCTACCTTGAAAAACCAAAAAATAAATAAATAAATAAAAAATAAAAATAAAAAAATAAAATAAACAATAATTTAAAAGAAAAAGGGGGGTGGTGAGATGGCTTAGTGGTTAAGTATATGCCTATGAAACCTAAGGACCCCAGTTCAAGGCTCAATTCCCCAGTATCCAAATAAGCCAGATGCACAAGATGGCACATGCATCTGGAGTTCGTTTGCTGTGGCTGGAGGCCCTGGTATGCTCATTCTCTCTCTCTCTCTCTGCCTCTTTCTCTGTCTGTTGCTAATAAATAAATAAAAATGAACAAAAAAATTTTTTAATATGGCTTCTCTTTAGTTTCATTAACACAGAGTATACTTGTTGTGGTGGTTTGATTCAGGTATCCCCCATAAACTTAGGTATTCTGAATGCTAGTCTCCCCAGCTGATGGCAATTGGAAACTAAAGCTTACTGGAGGCAATGTATTGTTGGGGGCAGGCTTATTATAGCCAGTTTCCCATTGCCAGTGTTTGGTACCCTCTCCTGTTGCTATTGTCTACCTTATGTTGGCCAGGGGATGATATCCATCCTCTGCTCATGCCATCATCACCCCTGCCATCATGGAGCTTCCCCTCAAGTCTGTAAGCCAAAATAAACCCTTTTTTCGCCAGACGTGGTGGCGCATGCCTTTAATCCCAGCACTTGGGAGGCAGAGGTAGGAGAATCACCGTGAGTTCAAGGCCACCCTGAGAATACACAGTGAATTCTAGATCAGCCTGGGTAGAGTTAGACTCTGCCTCAAAAAACAAAAATAAATAAATATACAAACAAACAAACAAACAAACCCTTTTCCCCCCAAAGCTTCTCTTGGTCAGGTGATTTCTGCCAGCAATTCAAACCTGACTGCAACAATGTTGGTACCAGGGGAGTGGGATTGCTGCTAGACACCTGATTGTGTGGCTTTGGCCTTTTGAAGCTGATTTTCAAGAGGAATGTGGGAGGATTTGAAACCTTGGCCTAAGAGACACCTTACAATGCAGTTTGATGGACTATTGATGGTTGTAAGACCTGAATGCAGTGCGTAGAAATGGATTGGTGTGTGCAGAGGGATATGGCACAGAAATAAAATCTTTGGGCCAAAACTATTGCTATTCAGCTGCAATTGAGAGATTACCTTTGAGATTGGGTCAGCTGACCTGTATTGGGGCAATAGGAAGAATGTAGACTCTTTTGAAGGGGCCTAAGTGCTCAAGGAATGTCCTGTTCTTTATTTATTCCCCCCTGGATTAACAAATTGGCACCCTACCTGGTATTGTGGAGTATAAGAAATGCAGGAAAGAGAGTCATTGAGTTTGCAATGCAGTCTTGTGTTTTGGAAATGGCCATGAGCAGTGTGAAGCTAGTTTGCTGGATGCCCGCATGGAAGCCTAATGAAGCTGTGAGGATGAAGTGTGGGTTGCAATGGAGACCCAGTGGAGACGCCAGGACTGTGAGATGGCTGCTCAGGAGAGCTGTCAGCCCCGAATGAAGTTTTCCAGGACTGTGAGTAGCCTAGCTGGAGGGACAGAATTGCAACTCCAGAGACTTGTTGCTGATTAGAATTATCAGACTTGGAAATTTTTTTTCCGAGGTAGGGTCTGTGGTAGTTTGAATAGATGGCCCTCAATATATTCAGTGTCTTATTAGTTTGTAGTTTGCATCTGCAGCCACTTGGCTGCAGGCAATGTCACTGGGCAGATCTTAAGGTGTGGTGGTGGGTTTAGGATTTCAATCTAAAGATATGCCAAGTGTGCCTAGCTGGAGTTCCTGAGGTATGCTGTGCTGTGTGGCTTTTGGCTTTGCTCTCTGTGTTTGGTCCTGTGAAGGCAGGCCAGCTTCTTCTGCCATTATGGAACTTCCCCTGGATCTATAAACTTCAATAAATCTCTTCCTCCATATCTGTGCCTGGTCTGGAAGTTCATCTCAGCGAACCTGAAGCTGTCTGCTACAGGGTCTCACTCCAGCTCAGGCTGACCTGGAACCCACTATGTAGTCTCAGGGTGGCCTTGAACTCACAGCGATCGTCTTACCTCTGCCTCCCAAGTGCTAGGATTAAAGGTGTGAGCAGCCGTGCCTGGCTGGACTTTGGGAGATTTGTCATTGACTAGAACTGTTGGTCCTGGAGCTCCAGAGTTTGATGTTTGCCCTGGTTGTTTTAAATCTTGTGTTGACTGAATATTTCTTTGCTATGCCCAATGCCATCTTTTGCAGTGTGAATGTTTATTCTGTGCCATTATGGGTTTGGGGGGAATTTTTTGGCATTATGGCTCAGTTAAAAGACCTTGGACTATGGGAATTTTTGAACATGATTAGGATTGATAAAAACTATGGGGACTCAAGAGCTGGGCATGGTGGCGCACGCCTTTAATCCCAGCACTCGGGAGGCAGAGGTAGGAGGATTGCCGTGAGCTCAAGGCCACCCTGAGACTACATAGTTAATTCCAGGTCAGCCTGGGCCAGAGTGAGACCTTACCTCAAAAAACCAAAAAAAAAAAAAAAAACTATGGGGACTCAAAGTTGTACTGAATACACTGTATTTTATGTCATGTATGGGTATCAGTTTATGGGGGCCAGGGACGGAATGTGGTTTGATTAGGGTATCCCCCATAAGTTTAGGTATTCTGAATGCTAGTCTCCTCAGTTGATGGCAACTGGAAATTAAAACCTCCTGGAGGCGATGTATTGTTGGGAGCAGGCTTATGGGTTTTATAGCCAGTTTCCCCATGCCAGTGTTTGGCACACTCTCCTGTTGCTATTGTCCACCTTATGTTGGCCAGGGGGTGATGTCCACTTTCTACTCATGTCATCATTTTTCCTGCCATCGTGGAGCTTCCTCCTTGAGCCTATAAGCCAAAATAAACCTCTTTATTCCCACAAGTTGCTCTTGGTCAAGTGTTTTCTGGCAGCAATGTGAACTTTACTGCAATACTTGTTGTATAACCCATGCCTGAGAATCCCAGTGTCACGTCTTCCAGGGGCTGTCCACTGTCTATTGCCTCTCTCTAATTGGTGCCTTGTCTTCTTATGAACACAGCTCATGATACTTAGAAACTGTGGAAATACTAAGAAGTCAATGATGGAAGCACAATCCTACTCCTGGTCAGTGACCAAGGAGCAGTGCAAGTTCAAGTCTGCTGCACTTGACTTTAGGTGGAGTTGGGACTCTTAAGACAATATTAACTTGAGCCAGAAACTGACAAAAAGAATTGAATGGTCGTAACTCTTTTTTTGAGAAAAGGTCTCTATGTAGTTACTCCAGGCTTGTCTCAAATATGCAATCCTAGCTGGGCGTGGTGGCGCACGCCTTTAATTCCAGCACTTGGGAGGCAGAAGTAGAAGGACTGCCATGATGTCGGGACCACCCTGAGACTACATAGTTAATTACATGTCAGCCTGGGCCAGAGTGAGACCCTACCTTGAAAAACAAACAAACAAACAAAAGAAATTGTATCTTTGTATCCCAAATGCTGGGATCATGGTCTTTCCCATCATGTTACTTAAATGGGATCACATGGCATATGAAATCTCCCCCAAAGTCCATTCATGGGGCAGGAAAACACCTTTGAGAGCTCTTCTACTATTGCATGCATCAAAGTTACAAGTTTGTCCTGCAGGTAGTTTCAGAAGGTATGGACATACTAGTTTATTCTATCACTCACCAGGTGAAAGACATTCAGTCCACTTCTTTAATTTTGTAGACAGAATAACAACACATGTGTCCCACTGGCACACTGTATGAGTCCAGGGGTGCCAACCTTCCCCAGCATTGAGCACAGCAGGCTTGCACATTAAAACCATTCTCACAGGCATTGCGGCTTTGATTCCATCTCTCACATGTCTAATAATCTTGAGCACCTTCTTCCTTTTGACTCAGTGCCAGGGACTAAACCCAAGGTACTGAGCATCTTTCTGTGAGCCACTTGCTAACCAAGTGTCTTCTCAGTGAACTGCTCCATTTTTACCGAGGAAAGGCATCTTCAAGCTATCTGCACACTAATCTTTTCACAGACAATGCACACAAGTTTTTTCCAGATGTGCCTTTCATTTCCTCAATGTTTTTTAAGGACCTGAACTAAATACTGATACAATCTAACTTAATATCTTTCATTCATAGAATTTTTTTTTTGGAAAGAGACAGAGAGGGAGAGGCAGAAAGAGAGAGAATGGGTGCGCCAGCAGCCCCTCAGCCACTGTGAACGAATTCCAGGTGTGTGCACCCCCTTGTGGACAAGTGCGACATTGCGCCTTTGCGTCACTTTGCATCTGGCTAAACGGGGGACCTGGAGATTGGAACCATTATTGTTAGGCTTAGCAGGCAGGCGCCTTAATAGCTAAGCCATCTCTCCAGCCCCACAGAATTTTTATATCCTCAAGAAATGTCTGTCTAAACCAAGGCAGCAAAGCCAGGCGTGGTGGCACACGCCTTTAATCCCAGCACTTGGGAGGCAGAGGTAGGAAGATTTCCATGAGTTTGAGGCTACCCTGAGACTACATAGTGATAGTGAATTCCACGTCAGCCTGAGCCAGAGTGAGACCCTATCTCGGAAAAACCAAAAAAAAAAAAAAAAAAAAAAAAAAAAAAATCAAACAAACCAAGGCAGCAAATATTTTCTCCTATGTTTGCCTCCAGAAATGTTGTTCTGGCTCAAGTCTATGGTTTTGGTTTTACACTGAGGCCTATGATCCATTCTGGTGGCTTATTACATATGAAAAGTGTGGATTATGGATCAAGGCTCATTGTTTTACATATAGCTGTGTTCTGTTCTGGTACCATCTGAAGAGGATAGTCCTTTCCTTCCTGATGCCCCTTGGTACTTTCATCAAACCTACTGAGTATACACAAGTATGTCTATCTACTCTTGGACCATATATCCAACACCATCCAGCTGTGTGCTGGCTTCTTACAGTACCAGGTCATATAGGGTACCACAACAACCACATCTTCTTAGGAAAGGCACTCTCCAACCCCCAAAGGTACAGCAGGCTACTTCCAGAGCACAGCAGCTTTGAAGTGTCACTTTTCATTCAGGGAAGTTGTAATAACAGTTCTAACACTACTGTTTTACCAGTGAGTTAACCAGAAGAAGCATGTAATAGACACTGGAGTGTCTTCTGATCGTGTATTCTGCTAGGAAAGACATATTCTTTCCACCTGGGGGAAAGGGGGTATCATCTTCTTTCCACACCTTGTCTCTACCCTGTCACAGAGGGCAAAAGCTTCCTCTCCTGCCCAACTGTTTCATACACACTCTGGAATGTGGGAAGCCAGGTCACTGGCTGCTCAGGGCAACCATATCACAACAGCTTACCGAGACACTTGTGGCACACCTGGATTGGGTTCTTGTGCTCCCATATTCTACCTTTCTGCTCTCTGAAAACATATTCTGTGGGTGAAACTCATTCTTCCCTCATAATACAAAAGAAAACAGCTCTGTGACACCTGAGAGTTCCCAAATTGCTGTATTTTATGAAATTCAAACTGAATCAATACTTTTCTTACCAGTGGAACATTCAAAAAGCAATCTCCCCAGAATACAAAGGCTTTCCCAACTACAGAGACAACTCACATTCAAGGATCCAGGAGCCACAGGTGAGGCGAGACGCTTGTTAATGGACTGGAAGGTGGCAGCAGGGACACCTGCTATGGTGTTCACAATCACATTTCCACTCACGGTACCTGCAGAGGATATTGGTGAGGCTACAGGAGGATAAAGACCAAGCTTCTATTTCAAGCCCTCTGTACCCTCCTCACCTGTTGGAATGCTTGTCCCAGTGACTGATGTCTTAATGGTTCCCGTCTATTGAAAACAAAAACTCGGGTGAACTTTAGCCAATCTCTCCCTACACAAGCCCTCCAAAAACTATGCTACACCAGGCAGATGCAAACTCTTGAGCACCTTACCTCAGCTGCCCCCAACCTCCAGCCTAACATCTTTATGCTGCCTCTCACCATTCAGGCCACTCCCTTTCACTACCTGGGCTACCCCAGCTTGGTGTGCCCCTTCTCATGCTGCCCCTCACCACCCAGGCCACCTCCAGCTTGCCCTCTTGATGATGCATGCTGCCCCTCACCACCTGGCCTAGTCCCACTCTCCCTGTGCTCTCACACCAGCCATGCGCAAGCTGTTTCCATCCTTCTAATAACTGCCTTCAGGCCTCAACTCAAATGTCACCTCCTCTGAAAGGCTCTCTGCCCACCAAACACTGTCTATCCTTGACTCCTTCCTGCTAGCACTAAAATAACCTTGGTCTATTTCACACTCCTCAGCTCCCCAGGAAGGCAAACTGAACAAGCAAGGATAATGCCTGTCTTGTCTACCTTACTGTAATGGTCTCCACACTATATCGGCATATAGTAAATGTATGTTTGAGTGAACAAAGAATGTTGCCCAAATCCATCTAAAATCCCACTGAAGCCCAATATAATTTAAGGAAGAAAAAAAAAACTAATGAAGAAAATGATTGCATTAAAAAAAATATTTTTGGGCTGGAGAGATGGCTTAGTGGTTAAGGCACATGCCTGCAAAACCTAAGGACCCCAGTTCGATTCTCTAGGTCCCACATAAGCCAGATGCACAAGGGGGTGCACGTGTCTGAAATTCGTTTGCAGTAGCTAGAGGCCCTGGCATGCCCATTCTCACTCTCCCTCTCTCTCTTTCCCTCTCTCTGTCTCTAATAAATAAATAAAAATAAGATCTTAAAAGAAAATATTTTCACTCTTGGCTGATAGTCTGAAGGAAACATTACCCCATTTAGTACAAAGCCTGTTCTCTACAAATGTAACTCTTCATATGAGGTTTCACTGTTTGTGTGACACAATGACATGACACACAAGGAAAGGAGCACAAGTTCAGATGCCAACAACTTTGGTCTGTAAAACTAATTCTAATCTTCGTATATTTTGTACATTTATGGCTTAGGCATATAGGTAGCTAGTGTGTCTTCAGAAGGTGGCTGACTTTGGTCCTCCATGCACAGTAGCTCAGACAGTATTGCTCTGCCTGCCCACAGGTAATGAAGCAACAATCTCATCTCTGTCATGTTCTACAGGAGAGAGAGAGAGGGGGAGGGAGTGTGTGTGTGTGTGTGTTTAGGTAGGGTCTTATTTTGTAGCTCAGACTGAACTCCTCCTGCTTCAACCTCCCACATGCTAGGGTTACAAGCACACACCACCATGCTCAGCTTCAGGATCCCTAGTCCCAATCTCTGCACCCAAGAGTGGACTCATCCTCCCAATCCAGCGAGACCATGAGCTATACAGGATGGCAAAGCCAGGTGAATGAGCAGGTTTCTTCTGGGGCAGACCCATGCTTGTGCCTTGTTTCACTATGGAAGGAGGTCTGAAGGCTATGGGTTCAGAGTCTCTTACCAACACAGCAGTACTGCCCACAGTCGTCATTGTGGGCTGTCCCTTTGGTTGGGCCTGTATGGGTTGTGGCTGGGCCTGGGCCTGTGGCTGGACAGCAGGCTGCCCCACTGCTGGCTGGCTTCCTGCTGCCTGTTGCTGTGGCAATGGTGGTGGTGGCTGCTGTGGGGGTGGTGGGGGTGGCGGCGGCGGCTGCTGCTGCTGCTGCTGCTGGACGGGGCGGTTGCACCACAGCTGGCTGTTGTGCCTTCTGTTGATCAGCCAAAGCCTAGAAGAATCAGTTGAAAAAGGTTGCTGGAGGAATGAGACCTGGTCCAATACAAGAGCAAGGCAAAGCAATAACTTATTCCTAAGGGGGCCCAGGGACCAGGGTGTTATACCTTTTTCTCTTTTGCAATTCGCTCAGCACGAAGAGATGCAACCTGAATGGGAGGCAGTGGCTTGTCATAATTGATTCCACTAAAAGATAAAAGCCAAAGTTAAGATATAGTACACAGTAGTGCCTTTATCTGTAGCTTCACTTATATGTGTCAGCCACTGTCCAAAAATATTATTGGAAAATTAAAAAAAAATTAAAGTACCTTTCTGCTAGCACTGAAGCATGCTTGGGGTTCTTCTGAAAAGGATTCATACCAAGCCTACAGCAAAGAAAATAAGACAGCAGTCAGTAAACAAGGGAGAACATAATCAAGAGAACATTTCAAATACCAGCCTCTTAGCTGAGGCAGTCATAGTTAATGAGTGAGAGCACAAGGAACATACAGAGGCTTGATTGGGGGACTTCTCTTGCCAGCAGTCATTTTCATCAGGTCAAAGTGGCTAGTGTACAGCTGAGTATGAGTGGCATTCTCATCCTGGGCATAGATCTGGCTTGTACGGAGTGGACGATTATTCTTACTCTAAAATAAAATTGATACAAGCTCATCAAGTTTGGACCACTGGTAAGATGGACAATTCTGGAAACAGTTGTCGTTGAATTGAAGCCTGTGGCTAAGCTCCATGTGACTGAACCCAAGTTTCCCTTCCCTTTCCTTCTTTTATAAGACAATATTGCTGGTGGCTGGTAGTACAATCCTTGAGAGCCCTGCTCAGGTGAGCTTCACAATTACCCAGAGAGAGAAACCTCTCCCCTTTGAGGAGAGAGATGTCACACAAAGTACTTTTGGGGTCACATTCTAGGGCCACACAGCAGATGACAAGGTAAGGCCAACTACAAACCTTCACATGTTGGGTCCAATACTCATGAACACTGATCCCACAGACACTTTTTACCCACAGTGGACAGGAACAGTGACAATCAGGGACTTTTAAGAGTATACTCTTCAGGGGATGTGGCATCATTTGTGCCTGATGATCTTTCCTGCATAAATCCCACAGCTAAACAAAGAGGCCTCTAGTTGCTACTAGGAAAGCTTAGGCCTCACAGCATTGCAGAGCAGCTCCCTCGTGTGTAGATAGACCCACTGTCTTAGAGATGCATCTGTGCAAGGTGTTCAGGGACAAATGTTCATAGTCCCTGTTGACCCAAGGTTCTCTCTGGCCTCAGCATGTTTAAACCCTGACCAACCTCATGACTGGAGTCAGTGATATACTTATACACATACACACATGTGTGCACACTTATGATATATGAGCATCTGTTGCTGGAGGAGTGACTGAAGTTCAGAGGGAATACCTAGGAAATTCAAAACTAAAACAATGTTTAAGGTTACATGGGTCTCCTTCCTGAGCAATGTCCTCTACCAGAGCATTCTTCTAGCAAAACAAAACTAGGAATAGCTGAGGTAGAAGGATCCCTATGAATTTCAAGGCCAGCCTGGGACTACAGAGTGAGTTCCAGGTTAGCCTGGGCTAGAGTGAAACCCTGCCTTGGGCATTGGGTGGTGGGAGAGACTAAGCAAAGGGAAGCAGGGAGAAGGGAGAAGGAAGTAAGAGCCAGTGTATCACACCCACCAGCACAGTGTAGGCAAGCCACCAAGGCCAAAAACAGGAAGGACTGTGAGTTCAGTGACATGAGCCCAGGCTGGCTCTAGCTGTGCCAGCTCCGGGGCTACAAGCCTATGGCTATTCTATACTTGCTCATGCCCAGTCACCAAGTCATAGGCCTCAACCACATGTGAACAACAAAGAGGCTCTGAACATCCCCTGAGGGGGCTCAGTGAGTCACTGTGTGGTCCTTTCAGATGAAGAAGCAAATCCTTTATGCATAGGAATAAAAGGCACTGTATGTCTACTGTTCTATCCAGGCTCACTCTAATCTTGTGCTCCTATGCACAGGTGCTTACACAAAGCTTTCCAACTCACTCAGAACATCTCCTTCGTACCTTATAAATATTTTGTGCCTTTTTCTTTGGATTAGCTTCACAAATCAGCTATAAGAGAAGAAAAAATTTTAGCTTTATTTTTTCCATATTAAGTTAATGGCTATTATTATAAATGCTTCCAGAACATTAAAGAGTGAATGTGAATTTCAGGAAGTATTATGGTAGAGGTACCACAAAATGGTATCATGAGGAAGGCTTGCTTTTTTATTCTGAACAAAAAAGCAAACAAATGTTTTGTTCTGAGACGAGTGTTTTAGAAATGGCAAAAGATGGCTGAAGAAGTGGTCATAGAAGTTAAGTGACTGTGATAATCTCATCCTGAGAGCACATCTGGTTCATATGGAGTCATTTTCACAAACTGCATCCAAAACAGCAAACCCAATATAATGATGAACATCTGCCTCCACCAATGTGCCTGTTGCTCTGATGCTTACAGACACCCCAAAGAGGTCAGAAAGGCAGTGTTCTTTGCACACCTGCCTCCCATCTGTCACTGGAAGTGGGGCAGAATATTTGCAAATGCTGGTATGACAAGGCCTGTGGACAATGTGCAGAGAGACGAGCAGTCAAGTGGCAAAAAGAAGAAAGCCATATGAAAGAAAGCCAGATAGAGAAATGGAACAAGATAATCACTGCCCAAGTGGGGAGAAGCATGTGGAGGCCTGTATATGCCTGAGCAGCAGCACCAACTCATTTTGGGACAGGATGACTTTTAAAATAAAATATACAATGGTTTGGCTATACTATCAGTAAGTAAATACTTGAAATACTCATAGTTAACCCAAAACAGAGACTGCTTGTCAGACCACTGAGTCAGCATGAAAGCAGCAGAGGAAGGACAGACAGACTCTTCTTTAAGTAAACTAGACATTAAGAAAAGGTTTTTTTTTCTCTCTTACTCATTGCTTTCTTTAAAAAACTATGACCAAGGACTGAATGGCAGTTTTCCACAGAGCAAATGCAAATAGATGTTAGTATCTGGCTCAACTACTACTAACAACAACCATGATATCAGCAAGTTCAAGGTGACTTTCTCCATGGCTGTGCCTGTTGTGTGCCAATCACTGTGTTGTGTGATGTGGATCTCATTAAACAAGGAGGCTGACCTCACCACAGTCCACAGGAACAGGCAAGCTGTCCAATAACACACAGCAGGATCTGGCCACCGTGCAGGCCCTATGTCCTCCCAGGGAGACCAAGGAGGCCAGGCTCACCTTTCCCTCCTCTCTGGGAATGATGACGTTCTCATAACGATTCCGGCACTGCTTGGAAGAGCGGTAGATTCGACTGCAAGAGTTGACAACATCACTGACAAGGTCCCAATTGGGTGTGTGGGCAGGTGACACAATCGTGAGGTTCAAGGGCAGCTCAAGTAACTGCTTTACAGCCTGGAGGGCAAGGTTCCAGATCAAACAGGTCAACAAGCTGCAAATACGTTGGTGTTGTCTTCCCTTATGCCAAAGATTACCCCCACACACACACACATACACACACAAAACAATCACACTGTGAATATATCACCATGGGAATACTCAGAAGACAACATGGCCATTCACCTGCAGTAGAGCCCAATCCTCGCCAATAAGCCACTCAGGGCTATCCTGGGCAGGCTCCCCTGAGGACTTGACATAGGTGGGCAGAGGCTTGGCAAAGGGTGTCTGCTGCTTCAGCAACAGGTTCTTCTTCTGCTCTTTGCCTTCACGCCGGATCTTCAGCATACCTGGTGTTGCTCGGTCAAACAAGGACCGTGGTGGGACAACTGCCTCACCATGCCTCTGCTTCTTCTTCCTTCCTGTAGCTGAACAAGGGTGAACTTCAGCAATAACAGATACTAGAAGATTTTCATGCCAGCAGGGTGAGAATAAAGGGAAGAAGAAAGCATGCAAAAGTCATGTGGGCCAAGAGCCTATAGAAGTGCCTACTAAAGGCAAAATCATTTTCTTGCATTTACTATTTGTTTGTATTTTGGTTTTTTGAATCAAAGTTTCACTATGTGGCCCAAGCTGGCCTTGAACTCTCATGATCTTCCTGCTTCATATAGATACTTCCTCCTTGTGTTTTCTAGTATTGATCACTATAAAGATCAAAGTTCCTCACTCAGCAAGGAACATGGTACAAGAGGCAATGGGTGGGCATGTGGTTCCCCTCTATCCACTCCAGCAGAGGAAGAGCCACAATGACTGCCCCCCACACCTCAGCAAAGCAACATCTGGGAGCTGAAGCCTTTCAGGAATGCACACCTGCAGGGTCAGTTTTGTGGCGCTTACGCTCCTTCCTCACATAAACAGGAGGCAGCTTAGCTTCTGGGATGGGTGTGGTTTCATACATAAGACACATAACTGAGTCGATGTAGATGTCATTGTCATCCTGAGGAGGAGTGGGTGGGGTCCAGAGCTGTGTAGAGAAAGCAAGTCTCATAAGCTACCAAAATATGGAAGCCAGGCCTCATTCAGGTACACACGAAGAAGCATTACATACCGGCATAACTTCAGTCTGTCCATCAGCATCTTCATAGACATACTCCTGTAAGAACATGAACAAGTTTAAAATGCAACAAAGGCTGTATGCCACAAATTACTTACTTTCATAATTAGTAAGTCTGACTAACAATCATAACCATAAGATTTAAAGCTATGTTTTACTCAAAACTGGCAATACAATTCAGGAAAAAGTCAATGTCCCACTAAAAATCTCTAACAAAATTGTCAGTTATCAGGAAAGTGCTTTTAGAACAGGAGTTATGCGGGAGGAGGAGTACCATGAGCTGAGGGAGTTAAGCGCTTTCCTCTGGGGTGGAAGTGCAACATACCATGCTATAGGCATCCTCCCTTGTATAGGTAAGAAGCTCAGCCTCTTCCTGCTCGAGCTGCAGATGGGCCTCCCTCTCCTTCAGGGCCTGGGCGTTGCGGGACTCCCAGTCCCTCATTGACTCCATCACCACATCCTGGCAGAAAGAGAACCAGCAAAGGCACTTTCAATATAAAAGTAGGAAGGCTGCCCCTTGAGGCTCCAGCCAGCTGTTGACTCCCCCAGCCACTGTGCCATCTGGAGCCCTGACATTCTCACCCACATAGGGTTCTCCTCACTGCTACACAAGTTCCACTTCCCAACATGTAAGCCACCAAGCTGCTTCAAACCAAGTACAAAGATATCAAGGGAAAAAGCACACCCGATATAGCTGCCTCCAAAGGGATCCTAAGATCTCATTTCGGTTAAGTTCCTGCACTGCTAATTTAATGAAATCACATTTACTTCAAATCAAATTCAGCACTGAAAATCTGGACTTTTTAACATGTTAAACTGATCAAAAGTTAATTCTCAGGCTGGGCGTGGTGGCGCATGCCTTTAATCCCTGCACTTGGGAGGCAGAGGTGGGAGGATTGCCAAGAGTTCAAGGCCAGCCTGGACTAGAGTGAAACCCTACCTCGAAAAACAATAAAAAGAAAAAAAAAAAAGTTAATTCTCTTACCTCAGTGTTTTTCTCTTTTTCTTGCTCAAGGGTCATGTGGAACAATTCCAAGTAATTCAAGGCATATTTTTCAATTGGTGTAAGCTATTTCAAAAGCACATTATTTTAAAATATGGTTGGTAGCAAGTTAATAAATAAAATTCCCTACAAGATCTTCTCACAAATATTTAAATCAAAAAGTGACTATTCTGAAACTAAAGTATTTTACAAAATGGTTCAAGTGTTAACTACTTAAGTTTTAAAGAAGAAAAACCCCCAAACCTGTTCCATAAAATCAGCCAACTCCTCCAGTTGTGATGGCTCCTTGTCACATATAGAACTGTCCAAGTCTGAGGACACACCCCCAGTGATGGATCTGGGCATAGTTCCGTCTGAGGACCTCTGCTCATCTTCTTCCAAGTATTCGATGCTCTTGAGGGCCTAAAGGGAGTCTATGCTGGGACTATGAGACATACTTTTCAAATGATGGGGTTCATAACATTAAAGGAGATACCCTGTTAAGCAATCTCCAGCCTCCAAAGAGTAGTTCTCTCATTTGAGACACTTGCATACATGGCAGATAAGATACTCAGGTAGTAAGAGAACATGAGTGAATGTAAGAAACATCTGAACCTTCTGAAATTACTATCAAGCTGGACAAGAAAACCCATGGAAGAAGAGAATACTGGCATGGGTAAAGAATGACCAAACAGAGAAAAACGAGACCACCAGAGCACCACAAACAAGAAGGAGCTGGGTGGCTTCATCACACAGATCACTGGCCACAGCTGCTGACACAGGGAGAAAAGGACAGGGACTTCCAACCAAGACAAACAGCCTAACATTGTATGTGGCAGCCAAAATCAAGGGCACAGGGAACCAAAGTAGAGGTGCCCAAGAAGATACAGGATGACAGTTTGATCAGAATCCAAGGCATTCACATTGAAAAGCTACTACTATTTATTCACTTTGGCCAGGAGCACTCATGACAGTGGCTGTGGGGTGTGGCTAGACACACTCATGTCTGAGATGATAGAGCTGTGGTCTTAAGATACAGATTAAAATTAGGTAAGTGGTCTGGTTTCTAGGGCCATTTGATAAACCTGCAGTTTAAAATATGGTGGCTAGGTGTGGTGGCACACATCTTTAATCCCAGCGTGCGGGAGGCAAAGTAGAAGGATCACTGTGAGTTCGAGGTCAATCTGGGACTACAGAAATAGTTCCAGGACAGCCTGGGCTAAAGTGGTTTTATTTTCAACAAAGAAAACAAAAATAAAATAATAAAATATAGTCAATACCACATAATGTGCAACAGAAGTTATTTCCATAAGACAATAAAGGAGAACACTATGGTGACCTTGGAGAATATTTTAAACAGAACATAAAAATCCCTGACCACAGAGAAGACTTAGAACCCTGGATGTTGGAAGGTCTGGAAATATCCACCGATTAATACAACAAACTACAGCATATGTGTCATGTACATGCCCATCAGAGGCCAAGACCATAATACATACAGAAAACCAAAAATCCACTGAGAAAAAGAGAATTTTTAAAAATCCCAGTACTTAGGAGGCAGAGGTAAGGAGAATTGCCATGAGTTCGAGGCCACCCTGAGACTACATAGTGAATTCCAGGTCAGCCTGGGCTACAGTGAGAGCACACCTCTGGGAGAAAAAAAGAAAAAAACAACTTAACTAGGAACTTTATTTTAAAAGTATCCAGGGGGGCTGGAGAGATGGCTTAGTGTTTAAGGCATTTGCCTGCAAAGCCAAAGGACACAGGTTCAATTCCCAGGACCCACATAAGCCAGATGCACAAGGAGGCACATGCATCTGGACCTTGTTCACAGTGGCTGGGGGCCCTGGTGTGCCCATTTTCTCTGCCTCTCCCTCTTTCTCTCTCTCTCAAATAAATAAATAAATAATATATATTTTTTAAAAAGTATCCAGGGACAGGGATGAGGATCAGTGTTAGAGGCTTGCATGAGGCTCTGAGTCTATCTTTAGCAAGTGTGGGAGTGGTGGGGATTTAAAAAGCCAGCAAGAGCTAGAGATGGCTCAACAGTTAAGGTTAAAGAGCTTGCCTACAAAGCCCAACAATGCCCATTTGATTACAAAGTCCCATGCAGGGCTGGAGAGATGGCTTAGTGGTTAAGGTGCTTGCCTCCAAATCCTAAGGACCCAGGCTTGATTCCCCAGTACCCATGTAAGCCAGATGCAAAAAGTGGCACATGCATCTGGAATTCCTTTGCAGTGGCTCGAGGACTTGGCACGCCTGTTCTCTCTGTCTCTCTCTGTGCCTCTTTCTCCTTCTCTTCAAATACATATACATACATACATACATACATACATACATACATACATACATAAGATTTTAAGATAGCTGGGCATGGTGGTGTATGCCTTTAACCCCAGCACTCAGGAGGCAGAGGTAGAAGGATTGCTGTGAGTTCGAAGCCACCTTGAGATTACATAGTGAGTTCCAGGTCAGCCTGGGCTAGTAAGTGAGATACTACCTCAAAAAAAAAAACCCAAAATTAAATTAAATTAAATTAAATTAAATTAAAACAAAACAAAAAAATATGCATACAAATCCAGATGCATATAAAGCATCTGGAGTTTGTGTGCAGCAGCTAGAGGCCCTGGTGCACCCATTCTCATATTCCCCCCTGCCCCGCCTCGTATCTCAGCCTCCCAAGCACTGGGATTAAAGATGTGCACCACCATGCCCCAGCTTAATATTTTTTTTAAAGCCAGAAAACACATGAAAAAGTGTTCAAATTCATCGCCAAATAGTAAGATGCAAATTAAAACTGCTAGGTGAGCTTGTTACTCATCCCAGGCATTGGATGATGCACAGCAGTTGCAGCACTCACACATGAAGATGAAAATAAGCATCTGTATATCACATGGCTGCATCTACTAGCCACATATGCATACACATGCCTGCTGGCCAGGGACTCTATCCCAAGGTCCACATTCAATAGGAATGCATATGCATACTCACACCTAAGATAATATATGAGCATATTTTGAACACTGAGTAAACCATACCGAGGATGGCAGGGCTGACAGGCATTGTGATGAGTTCATACAGACCATCACCCAACAGCACGGACAGATAAACAAGTGTCATACAGGATGATGAGCAGAACGGAAGTGTAGAATTCCATTCACATCCAGTTCAAGATGGGCAACTGTGGCCAGACACCACAAGAATGCTCAGTTCTGGAAGAGGGGTGGCTGGGGGAAGAGGAAGGCCCTTCTGAATAGCTCACTTTTAGAAACAAGAGAAGCTGTAGCTGGACAACACCACCATTTGCTAGAATAAGCTATAACAGCAAGAAGCACAGGCCTTCCACGGAAGATCACCAAAGGAGGGAATGGGAAGCAGGGTCTGAGGAGGAAAGAAATCCTTCCCCTCATGTAAGGCTGTTGTAGACATATAGAGAGGGGGATAAGTGAAGCTCAGATAAAAGTGTGGAAGGCCTTAGCCCTGGCAGGCAACTGTCATGCACCACTTTGTGCAACTGGCTTTATTTGGGTTCTAGGGAACTGAACTCAGGTCATAGGTTTTACAGGAAAGCACCTTAACCACGAAGCTATCTCTCCAGCCATTGAGTTTTATTTCTAGTTCTCAGGGGATACATGGGACCAGCGTCTACAAGTCAGACAGAGGAAGAGGAGCCAAGATAGTTCGATACTAGAAATCAAGTATGGCTCAGAAAGTTCTAATAAAAACAGGGACAGGGTCTAGAGAGATGGCTCAGTGAGCAAAGTCCTTGCCATGCAAGCATCAGGCTCTGAGTTCAGATCCCCAGTATCCACATAAATGCCAAGTAATCTATACTTGTAATCCTAGTACTTGGAAGGTAGAGATGGGATCTTCAGGGAAAGTTAACTAAACTAAGACTAACTGAAGTAGCGAGCTCTTGGGTCAAGTGAGAGACCATGCCTCAGTAATCAAGTGGGAAGCAACTGAGGAAGATACCCAGTGCCAACCACTGGACTACATGTACATGCCTATGTTCCCATATGCACATGAACTCCCTCTCTCCCCCACCCTCTCTAAATACAAAACAGCAAGGACAATAAAGGAAAGTGGGCCACAGAAACATGAGATCAGCATCTTCACCATTCCCTTAACACTTCTTTATGGAAGGGAAGGAGGGGGAGGGAGGGAGAAGAAGGCAAGGGAGGCTATAGAAGGTAGAGAAAAGGAGCTCACAGATCAGGGAAGAGAAAGGACATGATCAGCGGTCCAACGGAGCACTTTTATTAAACAAGTCTATAGGGATAACCAGATTTACTCTCACCTCTATGAAAGGTCTTGCAATCTTGGGTGCAATGGTTTCACTGACTGAGGGTTCCTGAGAAAGCACCACAAATTCCTCAGCCTTCACAGGAAAGCCAGCATCATCCATGGGCGAGTAAACCTCAAAGAGCTCCTGGATAGTACGCTGAATACAAATAGGCATATTATTTTCCAGAAACATACACTGTAGTGTCTGAGCCTTAGGCACCATAAAGGACCATAAGACATCATTCCTCGTTTGTATACATTAAAACAACACAACTATTTGCTGTACTATTCCTCACTGATTTTTTTTTTGTTTGGGGGTGGGTGAGCAAGGGGTTCAAACAAAACAGAATCTTACTAGCTAATCAAGTCTAGCTACAAATCCTCCTCCTGGGATTACAGGCCTGTACCAACATGCCCAGACACCCTGAGGATTCTTAGAAAATGAAGAATACCTGAGTTAAGAATGCCATAGAGTAGTCATTTCCCTGAGCAGCTACTTCTGGATCAAATCTTTAGTTCCATTTTTCAACAATTTCTCTTCAATGGAATTGCCACTGACAAGCCTAAATTGGATGATGCACAGCAGTTGCAGCACTCACACATGAAGATGAAAATAAGCGTCTGTATATCACATGGCTGCATCTACTAGCCACATATGCATACACATGCCTGCTGGCCAGGGACTCTATCCCAAGGTCCACATTCAATAGGAATGCATATGCATACTCACACCTAAGATAATATATGAGCATATTTTGAACACTGAGTAAACCATACCGAGGATGGCAGGGCTGACAGGCATTGTGATGAGTTCATACAGACCATCACCCAACAGCACGGACAGATAAACAAGTGTCATACAGGATGATGAGCAGAACGGAAGTGTAGAATTCCATTCACATCCAGTTCAAGATGGGCAACTGTGGCCAGACACCACAAGAATGCTCAGTTCTGGAAGAGGGGTGGCTGGGGGAAGAGGAAGGCCCTTCTGAATAGCTCACTTTTAGAAACAAGAGAAGCTGTAGCTGGACAACACCACCATTTGCTAGAATAAGCTATAACAGCAAGAAGCACAGGCCTTCCACGGGAAGATCACCAAAGGAGGGAATGGGAAGCAGGGTCTGAGGAGGAAAGAAATCCTTCCCCTCATGTAAGGCTGTTGTAGACATATAGAGAGGGGGATAAGTGAAGCTCAGATAAAAGTGTGGAAGGCCTTAGCCCTGGCAGGCAACTGTCATGCACCACTTTGTGCAACTGGCTTTATTTGGGTTCTAGGGAACTGAACTCAGGTCATAGGTTTTACAGGAAAGCACCTTAACCACGAAGCTATCTCTCCAGCCATTGAGTTTTATTTCTAGTTCTCAGGGGATACATGGGACCAGCGTCTACAAGTCAGACAGAGGAAGAGGAGCCAAGATAGTTCGATACTAGAAATCAAGTATGGCTCAGAAAGTTCTAATAAAAACAGGGACAGGGTCTAGAGAGATGGCTCAGTGAGCAAAGTCCTTGCCATGCAAGCATCAGGCTCTGAGTTCAGATCCCCAGTATCCACATAAATGCCAAGTAATCTATACTTGTAATCCTAGTACTTGGAAGGTAGAGATGGGATCTTCAGGGAAAGTTAACTAAACTAAGACTAACTGAAGTAGCGAGCTCTTGGGTCAAGTGAGAGACCATGCCTCAGTAATCAAGTGGGGAAGCAACTGAGGAAGATACCCAGTGCCAACCACTGGACTACATGTACATGCCTATGTTCCCATATGCACATGAACTCCCTCTCTCCCCACCCCTCTCTAAATACAAAACAGCAAGGACAATAAAGGAAAGTGGGCCACAGAAACATGAGATCAGCATCTTCACCATTCCCTTAACACTTCTTTATGGAAGGGAAGGAGGGGGAGGGAGGGAGAAGAAGGCAAGGGAAGCTATAGAAGGTAGAGAAAAGGAGCTCACAGATCAGGGAAGAGAAAGGACATGATCAGCGGTCCAACGGAGCACTTTTATTAAACAAGTCTATAGGGATAACCAGATTTACTCTCACCTCTATGAAAGGTCTTGCAATCTTGGGTGCAATGGTTTCACTGACTGAGGGTTCCTGAGAAAGCACCACAAATTCCTCAGCCTTCACAGGAAAGCCAGCATCATCCATGGGCGAGTAAACCTCAAAGAGCTCCTGGATAGTACGCTGAATACAAATAGGCATATTATTTTCCAGAAACATACACTGTAGTGTCTGAGCCTTAGGCACCATAAAGGACCATAAGACATCATTCCTCGTTTGTATACATTAAAACAACACAACTATTTGCTGTACTATTCCTCACTGATTTTTTTTTTGTTTGGGGGTGGGTGAGCAAGGGGTTCAAACAAAACAGAATCTTACTAGCTAATCAAGTCTAGCTACAAATCCTCCTCCTGGGATTACAGGCCTGTACCAACATGCCCAGACACCCTGAGGATTCTTAGAAAATGAAGAATACCTGAGTTAAGAATGCCATAGAGTAGTCATTTCCCTGAGCAGCTACTTCTCGGATCAAATCTTTAGTTCCATTTTTCAACAATTTCTCTTCAATGGAATTGCCACTGACAAGCCTAAAAACAAGAAAATACAGACAGTTAAGAAAGTTAAGTCAAAAAAAAAAAAAAAAAAAGTCACTTGATAGTGAATTCCAGGCCAGCCTGAGCCAGAGTGAGACCCTACCTCGAAAAACCAAAAAAAAAAAAAAAAAAAAAAAAAAAAAAAAAAAAAAGTTAAGTCATCTAGAAATACAATTAGTCAAGAGGGAAAACTGTTCAGCAAGCTTACAAAGCTTGATGGCCCAAGTTTAAAGCTGCCCATGTAAGCTAGATGCAAAAAGTGGTGCAAGCATCTGGTGTTCAGTTGCATGGGAGCAAGAAGCTCTGGCACTCCCATACACATACACACATGTGCAAATAAATAAACAGATCTAGATAATAGATTAGATCATAAAAATAAAGTCAAGGGCAAGCACAGGTGTCAAGAGAGCAGGCCTCATATTATGATTAACACTTAATGAGGCCTGTCATCTTTCAATCTCCCTCTAATCTTGGTTCCAGTCTGCCAGACAGCTCAGTAGCAATCTAAACCATGAGCTTTTGCACCTGTGTGGCATCCCGCTGCCTGATACTGTTTTCTTCCGCCACATTCAACCTCTTAATGTTTCAGTCATTTAGTCTCATTCACCACCATCCTTTCTGAAACTTTCTCTGACCCCAACAAGCAGAGATGACCATTTCCCTGACTTGCTAGGAAGTAACTCATTCTCACCTAAATATTAATATTTTTTCATCTGTCTATATCCTGAAAGCTGTGAGACCCACAGAAGATGCTCAAGCAAGACTGGGCTGTGGATGTTACCCCCATTTAACAGACAACAGAGCAGACACAAACCATTCATAACCTATTATCTTTCCATGATGCTCACTTGTTTGTAAGATGCTAAATGCTAAAACTCAAGAAAACTCAAACAATTCTACCAAGATTTTTACAGGAATGAAAAGAAACACAAAACTGTTTTGGGGCATGCATGCATGTGTGTGTACACGTACTATGGCACACATGTAGACATAAGATAACTTCAAGGTGTCTATGCTCTACCTCCTTTGACTAACAGGTCTCCTGTCAGTGCAAAGGAACATCAGACTATCTGGTATGCTACCTTTAAATTCACTTGGCTCTGTCTCCCACTGTCAAAGATGCATGTGTCACTTTATATTCAGCTTTATGTGGGTGCTAGAGAACTGAACAGAGGTTGTCAGGCCTTGCTACAAGGTGCCTCTAACCACTTAGTGACCTTCCCAGCCCAGAATTAAAATTTTCAAAGCCAACGCCTTTAATCCTAGCACTCGGCAGGCAGAGGTAGAAGGACTGCTATGAATTCAAGGCCACCCTGAGACTACAGAGTGAATTCCAGGTCAGCCTGAGCTACAGTGAGACCCTACCAAAAAAATATTTAAAAAATTTTTTTTAAACTTTTTTTTTCCCCAAGGAAAAAAAAAGGCACCTTAATTAAGGAACCTAAATAGAATTAGGCAATCAGCCAGGCGTGGTGGTACATGCCTTTAATCCCAGCACTGGGGAGGCTGAGGTAGGAGGATCACTTGAGTTCAAGGGTACCCTGAGACTATATAGTGAATTCCAGATCAGTCTGAGCTAGAGTGAAACCCTACCTCGAAAAACAAAAACAAAAACAAAACAAAACAAAACAAAACAAAAAGAGAAACAAACAATCAAGGATCACAGACTAAGTGAGACAGCACTAGATACAAACAGAAAAACTATTCAACAATGAGAAGTGGCAACATGATCCAGAAGGATATACAACTCAGGACATAGTTTGCCTACACTTAGGAAAAAGAAAATGAAATTGTTCTGTCTTAACCATAATAACATATGTTCAGTATAAACAATTCAATTATATATGAGGAATGGAAAAAGTATCACCTGGATTTCCATCTCTCTGATATGCTTAGTATTTTATGCACACACACACAAAAACCAAAATGTTTAAAACAAGGGTGACGTCAGGAGAGATGGCTTAGCGGTTAAGGCACTTGCCTGCAAAGCTTAAGGACCCATGTTCTTTCTACTCTCCAGATCCCACATAAGTCAGATAGACAAAGAAGGTGTTCCAAGTACTCAAGGTCGCACATGCACACAAGTCTAGAGTTTGATTGCAGTGTCTAGAGGACCTGGTATGCCAATTCTCTCTCTCTCTCATTAAAAAAAAAAAAAGGGTGAAATTTTGTTGCTATCTGGTTTTATTGATAGAGTGTCTCTATGTAGCCCAGGCAGGCCTTTTTTGTTGTTGTTTCTTGAGACAGTGTCAATAGGCAGTCCAAGCTGACCTTGAACTCGTGATCCTACTGGCTTAGCTTCCCAAGTATTGGGATTACAGTGTGTGCCACCACACCATGTTGGCAACTTTTTTTGTTGTTTTTTTGTTTTGTTTTGTTTTGTTTTGTTTTGTTTTGTTTTTCAAGGTAGGGTCTCACTCTAGCCCAGGCTGACCTGGATTTTACTATCAACTCTCAGGGTGGCCTCGAACTCATGGCAATCCTTCTACCTCTGCCTCCCGAGTGCTGGGATTAAAGATGTGCACCACCATATCCGGTTGTGGGTAACTTTTTTAAACAGACTGCTTCTTCAACCCCTCTCCCCAGGTAGTCAGTGTAAAGGCTGATTGTTTACTTGTACCGTACTAGGTATCCCATGTGTGCAGTGCAGGGCAGGACCCTGTATGCCTCACCATTTGTTGACTTGCATGGTCCCTTCCTAGCTAAGCAGTATGATACCCCCAATGAATTCATTTTCCTGGTGCACTGCACCTCAATCACAGCCATTCTCTATTCCTGCTTTGTGCTCTGTGGAGACGGTTGTAATGAGCACCTTTACACCATGGGCAGATGCCTCAGCATGGTTACAATAGGGTAAAAGAGCAGTAATTTCAAGAAAGTTTGTCATATTACTTTTAGAAGGCTCAGGCAATCCCTATACCCTGTAAACAAACAAAAGCTTCAGTGACCAAGGCATTTGCACATCTTTGTATAGCACAGTGAGCTGGATCTCTTTTCATGCTAATTTAACTCTAAGAATTGACATTCATAATTCTTTTAAAAATATATATTTTGGAGCCAGGTGTGGTGGCGCATGCCTTTAATCCCAGCATTCGGGAGGCAGAGGTAAGTGGATCACTGTGAGTTCAAGGCCACCCTGAGAATACAAAGCAAATTCCAGGTCAGCCTGGACTAGAGTAAAACCCTACTTCGAAACCACCCCGCCCCCCAAATTTTTTATTTGGGGGAGAGAGAGAGAGGCAGATAGGGCCTCTAGCCACTGCAAGAAAATTCCAGATGCATGCAACACCTTGTGCATCTGGCTTCACATAGATACTAAGGAATCAAACCTGGGTTCTTTGGCATTGCCAGCAAGCATCTTAACTGCTAAGACATCTCTCCAGCCCAACATTCATATTTCTAGGCTCACTATCTCTTTATTTTTATTTACAACTTGTGAGACCAATCTGAATCTATCATTTACCTACTCACTTTGTTTGCTGTTATCTTTCTTCAAGATTTGCCTAATTTACCTACAGATCATTCATTCTTTGCCCACCTGCACTGTGTTGTAGTCTTAAGAAGGAAGCAGTGATCCAGCCTCGTTCTCTCACTCATAGACAGCTAAGTGTATGTACTATTTCATCCAGACTAGTATTATACTATAACAATAATAAATATGCCCAGAAATTTGTAACTGTGTTGTGAACTCTTCTCTATCTCCCTTTTCAATTAGCTGTTTGGCCAGTAACAACTGAGTACTGAAAGCTAATGGGCCTAAGCCACACAAATGAATTATTAAGTTCAAGCAAATGTCAGGTACAAGAACACATAAAACAGCAGCAAAGAAAATGTATCTGAAGGAAAATACACCAAACAATGTAAAAACTTCTAAAGTTTCACCACAGCATATTGCATTTGGCTCAACTTCTCATGTCTGCATTATACATTCTGCACTCACACCTTCTACAAAAGCTTACCACTTCTATTCCCCAAGTGCCAGATTGGGTGGTCATTACCTATATATGTGGATGTCCTTGCATCTCCCAATTCTATCACACCACTCCTGGGCCTTTGCATCCATCACTGGATTGAGGTCATTGTCATAAAACACCACAGTATCAGCTTCCACAAGGTTTATGCCAGTGGCACGACTGTGAGTGGAGAGAAGGGCACAGAAAATCCTCCCGTCTCTATTGAAACTCCTCATCAATTCCTGAGAGGAAACAAAGTGCTAAGATTAACATTTCTGGAGAAAAGTGAGAGACCTTTGACACTTTGCATTGTCTGTCAATTCAAGTTATTCAGTAACAAAACTCAGGTTTATGTTCCATGCAAAACATGTCCCCTGCTAAAACAAAGCAACATGTAGCATCTACTGTGGCTGTCCCGTGTGTATGTGGTACCTTCCATCACCAACCACAAGCATCACTGTGCCCTTTTGGGCAGCACAGGTATCAGTTATAGAGGAGATGTCATGCTCTGTCTGGCACTTGCTGTCAGCCCACTCTGTAGGCCCCACAAGAAAGTAGAATCTTGCTGGGGAGGGAGCTGTGCTTTTTCCTTTATCCTCAGGCAATGCCAGGGCACTCTACAGGCAAGATGTCCCTGGAGTAAGGCTGAGGAAATAAAGAGACCACTCTAAACTATTTTGGGACTATGAACTTTTAAAAGGAGATACACATTTCATTTTCATGCCAAAACAGAACTAAGAGTTGATCTGCCCTCGTAAAAAAAATAATAACTGTCTAATTTGCTACACTAAGAAAACAGGTTCCATATCACTAGAGTACTTCTTTTCAGGCCCTGTGCATATGTGTGTTTGTGTGTCCATATGTATATTTATACATGTGTGTGCTCTGTGGGAATCCTACATCTGCAATGGAACATAAAATGGACAACACAGGGGCTGGAGAGATGGTTTAGAGGTTAAGGCGCTTGCCTGCAAAACCAAAGGACCCAGGTTTGATTCCCCAGGACTGACATAAGCCAGATGCACAAGGTGGCACACACACCCGGAGTTTTTTGCAGGGAATGGAGACACTGGTGCACCCATTCTTTCTCCCTCTCTCTCTGTGTACATGTTTATCTCTCTTTAAATAAATAAAATATTTTTTAAAAATAGGTAACACAAGCTTTGTTCAGCAACTTGCTTTTTGCACTCAGGACTCCTGGGGCCATGTACTCAGGCTTGCCCTGAAACACTGCTGATGCATAGTCTGTCCTATGGAATGATAGAGACAGTTTTGGTTCATGATATTGCCAAGCTGTGTGGGGTCCAATTGAACATGTCTGCACAGAGCAACTGTGTGTGCAATAAACCTTCAGTAGTGCATTACTGTTACTGTGGTAAGAGTAATGGACAAGGATCACTAGATCAATTATCTGCCCATATCTGAAGTTAACAATTCAGGCCACAGTGGTTTTTAGACTGACTTTATTTTATTTTAATTATTTTTTTTTGAGGCAAACTCAACAGACTGGCCTTTTTTTGGGGGGGGGCAGGGGGGGTTTGAGGTAGGGTCTCACTCTGGCCCAGGCTGACCTGTAATTAACTAAGTAGTCTCAGGGTGGCCTTGAACTCACTGCGATCCTCCTACCTCTGCCTGGGATTAAAGGCATGTGCCACCACGCCCGGCTCAGACTGGCCTTTTTTATGTGAGAGCTAGAGAGAGAGAAAATTGGTGTGCCAGGACCTCCAGCCACTGTAATCGAACTCCAGATATGGGCGCCCTCTTCCATCACCTTGTATGTCTGACTTACGTGGGATCTGAAGAGTCAAACATGGGTCCTTAGGCTTTGTAGGCAAGCCCCTTAACAGCTAAGCCATCTCTCAAGCCATATTTTATTTTATTTTTAATTTTTATTTATTTATTTATTTTTTTTTGGTTTTTCGAGGTAGGGTCTCACTCTGGCCCAGGCTGACCTGGAATTAACTATGTAGTCTCAGGGTGGCCTTGAACTCACAGCAATCCTCCTACCCCTGCCTCCCAAGTGCTGGGATTAAAGGCGTGCGCCACCATGCCCAGCCATATTTTATTTATTATAGTAATATATATATGTATAATTTATTTATTTATTTGAGAAACACAGAGACAGACAGATTGAGTACACCAGAGCCTTCAAGCCACAACAAACGAACTCCAGATGCATGCACCACCTTGTGCATCTACCTTACGTGGGTCTTGGGGAATCGAACCTGGGTTCTTTGACTTTGTGGGCAAGTGCCTTAACCTCTAAGCCATCCCTCCAGTCCTATATTTTATTTTATCTTTGTTTTTTTTTTTTCATTTTATCTGGCTTGTTTTGCAAGAATGTATGCACATGCATATGTACACACACATATCCCATCTCTGTCTCTTTAGTACTAGTCTAGCTAGTCAGTTTGCCCTAGGAAACTCATCTGTGCCTCCTAGGATTAAAGGCAGGCTGCTACATGCACCCAGCATTCACATGGGTTCTGAGGATCTGAACTCAGGTCCTCTTCATGCTTGCACAGCAAGCTCTTTATCCACTGAGCCATCTCTCCAGCCTACTCTAAAGCTTTCTAGAAAGTTATGCTAACATAGGTTCCACCAGCACTATGGATGAAGGTCTCTAGTTGTGCCTGATTAAATCAGAATATCCTTAGCAAATGTGTTAAGGAAAACGTGAGCACATCATTTCAACTTGCATTTCTTCATAAATTAGTCTGACTAAAACTTGTATCTTTGCTTTATAGCCACCTCCTAAAGTATCAGCACTGTCCCAGAATGACTACAGATTACCACTGCTTATTCTAGGACACCTGGAATTAAACACCTAGCTGGTTAATGCACTTATGACAAAATATCACAAGAGGAGACAAACTAAAGCTCAAACATGGCAGACATGCTACCTCATCTGCTAGAAGGGCCAGAGAATCACTACCTCCACAGCAATATGGCCTGAAACCGGTGACCCTAGGTCACACTATGGAATCACAAGTGACAAGCTGATCTCTTACCTGCCGTTGTTCACTGTTGGCATTTTCATCAATTCTTATATAGGTAAGATAATGGAAGTTCAAGAACATTTCTAAAATGTCCAACAT
Source organism: Orientallactaga sibirica (assembly GCA_036365145.1). Lineage (NCBI taxonomy): Eukaryota > Metazoa > Chordata > Mammalia > Rodentia > Dipodidae > Orientallactaga > Orientallactaga sibirica. The sequence goes on along the minus strand of JAEOAD010000011.1, from coordinate 45,998,406 downwards.
AAGAACCATCTGTGATAAAATCAGGACCCGACGTCCTTCCGATTTCAGCTTCTGCAACAGGATTGCTAAAGCTTCCAACTTCCCTAAGAAAGGAAACATCAAATTTTATGGTTCAAAGCAAGTGCACCTTATGCCACAAACCACGTCAACAGGATCCGTCATACCTGAGTCCAACTGCACCAGCCTTAGCTCAGGAAACTGTAGTGAGCGCAGTGCAGTCAGCTGCTGCAGCTGCCGGTGGAAGGGACCGGTGTACTCCCTCAAGCACTGCCTCAGAGCCTGTAGTCTGCCACTATACAACGAAGGTGGCCTTGCCACCCATAGAGAGGGTGGTGCAGCTACTACTGGAGGAATCACACAGGCCACCCTGAGGAACAGAAGGCATGTGTAAGCTGGGCGTGGTGATGAATACCTTTAATTCCAGAGGTAGGAGGATGGCTGTGAGTTCAAGGCCAGCCTGGGACTACAGAGTGAGCTCCAGGTCAGCCTAGAGCAAGACCTTACCTTGAAAAACCAAAAGAAAAAAAAGCCATATGTAGTCACCAAGTGGCACCTTGGAGCCTCTGGTAAGTGGGCAAGGCAGAACCCTGTGGCAATGAGAGTGGCCAAAGAGACAGCAAAGACACTTGATTTGATCACCAAGGGGAAGCATCTTCCTTCACAGCTTTATTATAGCCACCACTGACCACTTCAGACAGCCCACACCTAAAAAAAATCAGCACAGGGCATTCACCAGATCATAGCCACTGGTCCAGAGATTCCAACTAGGAATCGGGGGAGAGAAGAACATGGTCGCTGGGATATGAACCTTATAAATGCTGCAGGTGCTCAGGACAATAAGGCAACCTGACACCACATGCTAGCCTCCAATCAATAGTACCAGAAAACCTTCCCTGTGGGTATCAGCTGAGAGAGACAAAGAGAGAGAAGCAGAGGCAGATAGAGAGAGAGAGAATGGGTATGCCAGGGCCTTCTAGCCACTGCAAACAAACTCTAGACACATGTCCTCTGAGGCTGTGTTTTTATAACTTGTTCTTAACTACACCCACACTTAATAAAAGCAAGCCAGAGGGACCCAATAACAAGTTCCTCTTGTCCCAAAGCTATAGACCCCAAAAAGTGACTCCAAAGGGACAATTTGGGTAAAAGCAAATGGGAAGAACACCCAAAAAAGAGCCAGACATGGTGGCACATGTTTGCAATTCCAGGACTCAGGAGGCTGCAGTAGGAGGATCACAAGTTCAGGGCCAGCCTGAGCTACAGAGTGGGATTGTATCTTAAAACAGGAAGAGGACTTGGAGGGATGGCTTAGTGGTTAAGGCATTTGCCTACAAAGCCAAAGGACCTAGGTTCAATTCCCCAGGACCCACGTTAGCCAGATACACAGGGGGGAGCACACATCTGGAGTTCGTTTGCAGTGGCTGGAGGCCCTGGTGTGCCCATATTCTCTCACTCTTCCCCTCTTTCTCCATCAAATAAGTAAATAAAAATAAAATATTAAGCCAGTGTGGTGGCACATGCCTTTAATCCTAGCACTCGGGAGGCAGAGGTAGGAGGATCACAGTGAGTTTGAGGTCACCCTGAGACTACATAGTAAATTCCAGGTCAGCCTGAGTTAGAGTGAGACCCTACCTCAAAAAACAAAAACAAGGGCTGGAGAGTTGGCTTAGTGGTTAAGGCGCCTGCCTGCTAAGCCTAAGAACGCTGGTTCCAATCTCCAGGTCCCACATTTAGCCAGATGCAAAGTGACGCAAGGGCGCAATGCCGCACTTGACCACAAGGGGGCGCACACATCTGGATTTCGTTCACAGCAGCTGAGAGACTGCTGGCGCGCCCATCTCTATCTGTCTTCCTCTCCCTCTTTAACTGTCTCTCTCTGTGTCTCTCTCTAAAAATAAATAAAATAATTTTAAAAAGTTAAAAACAACAACAACAAACAGGAAGAAAAGAGGTTGGAGAGATGACTCAGTTTGCTGTGCAAACATGACGACCAGAGTTCAGCTGATCAGTACCCATATAAATACAAAGTTGGTGTGGTGGCCCACCCTGTGACAAGTTAGCTAGCTGGACTATTTGAGTCAGTGAGTTATGGGTTCAAGCAAGTGACCTTACTACAGAAAATAACACAGAAGGCTATTGAGGATGATTTCTCCACACATACACATGTACATCCAAATGCATACAAACACACATACCACACACACACCTACATATGCCAAAAATATGAAAAAGTAAACAGAGCTGTTGGGTGTCATAATGCACACTTTTTTTAAAAAAAAGTTTTTATTTTTAATTTACTTTGAGAGAGACAGACAGAGAGAATGAGGCAGATAGATAGAAAGAGAATGGGCACAGCAGGGCCTCCAGCCACTGCAAACAAACTCCAGATGCATGCGACACTTTGTGCATCTGGCTTACGTGGGTCCTGGGGAATCAAGCCTCGAACCGAGGTCCTTAGGCTTCACAGGCAAGCACTTAACCACTAAGCCATCTCTCCAGGCCCCATACTGCACACTTTTAATCTCAGCACTTAGGAGGAAGACCAGCCTGGGCTACATAGTAGGACTGTTTCCTAAGAAAAGGGGGAAAAATTCCAAAAAAGAATAAAAGAACTTCCAGGCATAGTGACTTTCATGCATGGACTCACATGTGTAATCCTAGCACTTAAGAGATAGAGGATCAGGCCAGGTATGGTGGCACACATCTTTGATCCCAGCACTTGGGAGGCAGAGGTAGGAGGACCGCCTGAGTTCGAGGCCACCCTGAGACAATACAGTGAATTCCAGGTCAGCCTGAGCTAGAGTGTGACCCTACCTAAAAAAAAAAAAAGGAAAAAAAGTGGGCTGGAGAGATGGCTTAGTGTCTAAACTCTTGCCTGTGAAGCCTAAGGACCCCGGTTCAAGGCTCTATTCTCCAGGACCCACATAAGCCAGATGCACAAGGGGACACATGCATCTGGAGTTTGTTTGCAGTGGCTGGAAGCCCTGGTGTGCCCATTCTCTCCCTCTCTCTCTGCCTATTTCTGTATCTTTCTCTCTCTCAAATAAATAAATAAAAATAAATATTAAAAGAGAGAGAGAGAGAGAGAGAGATCAGGAGTTCACAGCCAGCCATGACCAATGGCAAGATGGAAACCAGACTGCCACATGAGACCATGTCTCAAAAAACAAAACAGAAAAACAAAACCAATAAAGAACTCCCTCCTGCTGGGCGTGGTGGCGCACACCTTTAATCCCAGCACTCGGGAGGCAGAGGTAGAAGGATCACCATGAGTTCGAGGCCACCCTGAGACTACAGTGAATTCCAGGTCAGCCTGGGCTAGAGTGAAACCCTACCTTGAAAAACCAAAAAAAAAAAAAAAAAAAAAAAAAAACTCCCTCCTGAGGTATAGTAAAGGAATACAACAAAAGGTTAACATTTTTATTTGCATACAGTCTAACCTACCTGTCAAGAACATCCTGGAGAGATTCTCGACGTTTATTCAATGTCAAAATCAGATCACTTTTACTTTTTAAGGGTGATGTGTAACAGCTCGGTGATTCAGCACCCTTCCCAAGGCAGCCATTCAAAGACATACAACAAGGCCTCATCCCTTTGCCAGGAAGGGAACAAATCCTCAGCAAGTCTCTGCCATACACTGGGGCTTGAGAACAGCGCCGTTCATTGACAAAATGCATCTGATCCAGCCGCTCCTTCAAAAGTCTATTCTTTTCTTCCTTGATTAAAAACAGGATGGAAAATGGTTACTCAAGAAACAACATAGCAAGCAACTTGCTCACTAAATGCTTTGAGATCCATTGTGCATAGCATCCACTTAAACACCCACAGACCTTGTTCTACAGAACCAGTGGCAGGAAAGATGCAGAAACAGCAAACCTTTCTTTTTCTTACCAAGGCAGCCATAAGAATAAAGACCATGATGTTTGCATTCATAGGCCCAGTTTCATTTCTTCACTGGAAATATCTTTTAAAATAACAACCATCAGGTAGGTATGGTGACAGACACTTTTAATCCCAGCACTTGGGAGGCTGAGGTAGGAGGATCACTGAGAGTTCCAGGTCAGCCTGGGCTAGAGTGAGACCCTGATTTAGAAAAAAAAAAAAAAGCTAACCCAAATAATGACCTTCTAATTCAAAGAGCATGTGCATCTGAGACTTAGAACTTGGCAAGAACCCACAGGAGGCCTCACTGCCACAGCATCCTCAGCACCTCTAAACACCATCTGCCTCAGCATCATATACTTGCCACCTGCTGCTGTATGTCCTCAAGTCTAGGCCTTACCTGGGTTGGCCCTGCAGCAGGAGAAGCTGGTTTAGAGGTCATCCCAGGTTCCCCAACAGCCATGGTACTCACTGCTACTCGACTCGGAACACCAACTACAAATAAATGCAAAAGCAAACAGCTTTAGAGGATGATGGTGTGGGTCCATGGTAGAGCACTTGCCTGGCATGTACAAGGCCCTGGGTTCCATCTCTAGCACAACCAAAAAGAAAAAAGGATAGCTGAAACGGAATGCCCACATACAGAACTAGGAAATTAGAATACGATACAGGAAGTGAGTGGAACTTGCTGAACGACCAGCACATAGTGAGTAACAGTTCCCTGCTTGCATATGCATCAAACCCACCCATCAGTTCCAGAACACAGCAGGGTTGGGGCCTCAGAGGAGACAGAGAAGCTGGCAGGGAGTAGGACAAGGACCAGGAGCCCAGAAAATATAAGGCATGAGCCAGCCTGAGCAAGTGCAAATTCTCCATTGCACAACATGGCTCTGCTCTCAGAGAACTGTAGTACTCAGTATATATATATATGTATGTGACATACTAACAAGCACCCTTTCCAAATAGGACAGTAGGAATTGGTCATATTCACCTAGTACTTTTGAGAGCAAAGAAGAGAAAGAACAAGCCAAGTTGACACCAAGACACATCTGTGAAACCAGTCACAAGCAAGGCTTTGACATGCAGAAGACTTACAATCAGAAATGCACAGTGCCACCCAAATGCTCAGAAGAAGAGTCAGAAAGAAGCTCCCCATGAGTTTTCCTCCTGTTCAGAAACCCTACCTTGTGGGGTCAAGGGTGCAGAGCTAGGGCCACCGGATGGGGGCTTGCTTCCCAGGGTGCTATGCACAGCACCTGCCTGAGACACAGTCTGCATCACCACAGGGCCAGGGGCTCGCAGGTAAGGCTGCCCAGGGGCTGATACGATCTGGAGAACGCTGCCTGCAATCACATGTCCACCAGAGGTGTCAGTCACAGGCATGTATGCAGTACAGCCACATACTAGTCGCCCACCTCCAAATGGTATACAAACAAGTCAGTATATCAAAGATCCAAAGCCATGTTTACATAAGCAAATCAATGCACAACTCAGTAACTGAGGAAGGAGGGGACATTTCATCCCTAATATAAAGCATTCATGAAGAAGGTCTGCTTTGTGTAACATCAAGAAAAGGCCACTAACAGTCACAGTGCCTCGCCTGGGCACATGTTCACTGAGGACTACAGCTGTCCCACCCAGGGCTATGAAGGTCACATAAAGCCCCAACTCCCAGACCAGCTGGCCACTATCAATGGGGTGAAGAACTGCCAAAGGGAGCTGGGATCGGACCAGATGCCCATGACTTTGTGGCTGCTCTTAAAGACTCTGCCTCTTTCATGTGTGCCTGAACCTTGATCCCATGTGTGTGACAACAAAACAAGGGACTTCCAGAAGTGTTCATGAATGACCTTGAATCTGAGACCCAAATCCCCGGAGAAATGGGGAATTAAATTACATGAAATGTTTCTGTCAGCACAAGTTGTCACCTGCAGAAAATCCAGGGAAGCATCTCCTAGGGAAGCTGCAAGATGTCAGCTGACCAAAGCTGCCATGGATACCTTAGAATCTTAACCTAAAGTTAAGGAACAAGTGATTGTCTAATTCTGACAGTAGCTAAAATAGATGAAATTATTGCCACATAACCACTGAGGATTTTTAAGAGTTCCTTAAATTTCATTCCTTCCTTGTCTTTGAAAGTAGTAATGACACATTGTTCTTGGCTAAGGGTCTAGGAGGTTCAGATCTGAGAGTTAAAATTAAAACAAAAAGTAGAATATGGTAGTTCAGATCTTGAGGTCAGCTACTTTGGAGGCTGAGACAGGAAGATGGCTTGTTCCCAGGAGTTAGAGGCCACCCAGGCAACAAAGTGAGAACCCAGATCCAAAAAAGTCTGTCTGTATGCATGTACATATATATACATATATATGAAAATAATTTAGCTATATCAATTTACAGTTTTGGTATTTTTAGAACTCATCTCATACTCATGTTAGAAAGCAGAAAATATTTCTACCTTGATATGCAAAATAAGAAACTCAGTTCAAATGGCAGATGCAATTAACAAAAAATGACTACCATTTACTTAAGAGTATTTCCAGAATGACCTGTGAATGTCACCTCATCAGTACTCAACAATCCCTGAGCAGTGAGACTCACTAACACGGCTCTCAGGTGAAAAACCTGAAACTTACAGGGACAATTACTTTTTTAAGTAAACCCATCAGCCAGGGCAGGGTCTCAGGCACAGTACCAATGGTGGCACACCTCTGTCCTTATCAGTGTTAGGATCCTCTTGTTGTCCCTTACCTTGCAGCTGTAGAGGCTGTCCTGCTGTGAGCTGCCGTAGTTGGCTATGTGACAAAGTGAACTTGTTCCCCTGAAACTGCAGTGTCACAGGTGTCTCTGGCTGAGTAACGCGACTCTGTGGCCCTGCAATGGATGCCAGCTGAGCTATTTTCACTACCTCCCCACCTGTTGAAATGCAGAGGAAAGGGTGAGCCAACTAACACCATTTTGATTAAAGTTTGGGATTGCTACATGACATTCACTCACTGTAAAGAACTGTCTAAAGTAAACTGAAGTGTCTTAGACACAACTATTAGGTAGTGCTTTTTACTAGTTTAAGAAAGCAGCTATTTTAAGAGAAATGAGGACTGGAGGGATGGCTTAACAGTTAAGGCACTTACTTGCAAAGCCAAAGGACCCAGGTTCGATTCCCCAGGACCCAAGTAAGCCAGAAGCACAAAGTGGCACATGTGTCTGGAATTCATTTGCAGGACCTGGAGGCCCTGGCATGCCCATTCTCTCCCTCTCTCTCTCAAATAAATAAATATTAAGAGAAATAAAAAAAACAATTAAATATCACATTTTAATGGTTAATCACACCTGGTATAAATTTTAGATGTCAGATATTATTAACTAAGATATTAAGAAACATTCTTAGAGCTGGGGAGATGGCTTAGCGGTTAAGGCACTTGGCTGCAAAGCCAAAAGACCCATGTTTGATTCTCCAGGACCCATGTAAGCCAGAAGTACAAGGTGGCATATGTGTGTGAAGTTTGTTTCCAGTGGTTAGAGGCCCTGGTGTGCCCATTCTTTCTCAATAAATAAATACAATTTTAAAAAAGAAAGAAAGAAAAAACACTTTTAGTTTTCTCTCCAAATAATAAAAGAAAAAAGCAAATATCAAAAGTAGCAGAAATAGCAAGGCACATGCCTTTAATCCCAGCACTTGGGAGGCAGAGGCAAGATCGTCATGAGTTCCAGGCCAGCCTGAGACACTATACAGTGAATTCCAAGTCAGCCTGGGCTAGACTGAGACCCTATCTCAAAAAAAAAAAAAAAAAAAAAGAGAGAGAGAGAGAGAGAGAAATCTAATTTCAATAAATCTGACAACTCTTCAAAGTATGTGTATGTGAATACATATTGCCCATCTTGGCTCAGAGTTAACAGCCTACCACTGGCACAAAAGAACAAGCTTCAATCACACTCCTGTTTTAAATCTAGAAATGTATTTAAGTCAATCAGACATAGAGCTCCAAGATATAAAGTTTCATATTAATTCACATTAGATCACAGGATTTGATCTATAACATTTACTGTGAAAAATATAAAAATTAGCATTGTTTAGAAATCTAACTCAATGTTGTCATATGTCCCCAACTCAAAATAGTCCTTCTTGTATCAATAACTAAGCAGCAGCTTAAAGGCTTTCACCCAACAGGTGCTATCCAAGTTGAAATGCTCCTCCCAAGAAAATCCATGCTAGAATATTAGTAGTGGTGCCATAAGGAAAATAGTTAGTATAAAAGACTAGAAAAATACCTAACACGTCTTGCCCATAGGAAAACTGCACACAAGGGAAGGGAAATGAAAATCGGAGACAGAGATTTACCCATAGACATGGACATCTCCCCTCAGCCCTCTTTGGTCCACAAGGTAGATGAGGCCATTTGACCCACCCACTTCATATGGTCACCAACACATAACTCCTCCTCACACCAATGTAACTCTCCTCCAAAAAAATGTGAGATATGGGAGGCTTTCTCTACTTATTCAATTGGCTAAGACAGCCACTCTCATCAGTCAGCCATGAAAAGACTAGTAATAAGGGAGTAATAAGATGGAGAGATGGCTTAGCAGTTAAGGTATTTGCCTGCAAGGCCAAAGGATCCCAGTTTGAATCATCAGGACCCACGTAAGCCAGATGCACAAGGGGGTGTACGCATCTGGAATTTCTTTGCAGTGGCTGGAGGCCCTGGCGTGCCCATTCTCGCTCTCTCTCAAATAAATAAAATATATTTTTTTCAAAAAGTGTCTAAGATTAGTAATAAGAAGCCATGCTGGACTTGTAAATCTCCCATGCTGCCCCTAGAAAGGTCTCAACATGACTTTGAAATATAGCAAATAAGAATATGATCCTGGGCTGGAGACATGGCTTAGCGGTTAAGGCACATGCCTATGAAACCTAAGGACCCCAGTTCGATTCTCCAGGTCCCATGTAAGCCAGATGCATGTGGTGGCACATGCGTCTGGAGTTCCTTTGCAGTGGCTAGAGGCCCTGGCGCGCCCATTCTCACTCTTTCTCTCTCTTTCTCTCACTCTCTCTCTGTCTCTAATAAATAAATAAATAAAAATAAAATTAAAAAAAAGAATATGATCCATACAGCAAATAAGAAACAATATGATCCATAGTATTTTAGGTTAGCATGATTTCCACTGTAGAATGAATACATATGTAGAAGATATGAAAATATGCTAACCCCACTGGCCACAGTACAAAGCTCTAGCTTAGGAAAAATTACTAACATTGTGCTGTTTTAGTAACTGACTTTTTACAAAATATCTCTGCTGATCAAGTATTAATTCCAGGTTTAAACTTGGAAATATGTGAAAGACCAAAAAAGAACTAGTGGTTCCTAAGACTCTAACATTAGTTACCTCACCACTTGCTCCCTACAGTGGATCAGTGGCTGCTTGACTGAAGTTTACTGTAGGTGCCAACACCTCATACCAGCACAACACAGGGGCACAAGAGGAAAACAGAGCTGGCAAGAGGAAGAAGAAAGAGCAGAATAGAGAGAGGTCCTGGACGATAACCTCTGATGAGGCCTCGCCCTGTGACAGGCATCAGGCTCCAAGCAGTGCTAAGCCTGGGCTAAGTGACAGACAGGCAGTGGACAGGAAAGGCTCTTCAGACATCCCGTGTTCCTGACACACTGTTACAGGGTAGCCAGAGCAGACCCTGGACAGTGAGGCCACTTACTGGGCAAGCGGGCCTGGGCCTGCGAGGTGAGCACCAGCCGCTGGGGCGGGGCGCTCTGCCCAGCCACCAGCGAAGGGGCCTGGGGCGGGGGCGGGGACGGGCCTGGGGCGGAAGCCTGGGCAGCGGTCTGAGCCCGCAGTTTCACAGGATGGACTGGGCCTGCTGCTGTGCTGGAGATCGAGGTGGGCTGATGTCGAGGTGCACTGGCGGAAGCCTGAGAGCTCTGAAACGGGGCTGCTGCTGCTGCTGCAATTGATAAGGTTGTTTTGTGCAAAGCTGTTAGAAGTTCTTCATAAAACGCAGTACCTTACACCCGAATGTTCAAGAAATGACACAAATATTACTACAGTCTTTAAATGAGAAGCCCTTTCTTGGGAAAAACTCAGCAACAACAACATGGAGGAGCTGATACAGTCCTTAGAGCAAAAGAAACATTAAGGCTCTCCCTGCTACAAAAATTAGTGAGACTCCCTGTGAACTGATAAAGCAAACAGGGCATGTCTCACACTGGAAGGTGGCCCATCAAATGGTGCCTTGCCAACAGTTAGAAAGTACTCTATAAATACACAGAAACATCTGCTCTTGTCAGTGCAGAAACCATGTACTGCTGTTCTCAGCTGAGGCCATAAGGTCATATCCAGCCCTTTCCTGCCTCTTTACCCTACCCTTCAAAGCAACCTTGATGAAGCTGAAAACAGTGGCACCAAACACAGCAGGAACAGGTTCAGAAGTTTCTTGAACAACCTGGACATACTTCAAGGAAACACTCTGCTGAGGCCCATGACATGAATGACTAGGATGAACTTTCTTCTACAAGGAAAACCCAACATAGGAAAACAAACAAACACACACACACACACACACACACAAAACAACAACAACAGGGGGAAAAAAGTCTGTAGTCCTATAGCTACACACAGTGCTACATGTCTACAAATCCCAGCATTTGGGAAGTAAACACAGGAGAATCATGAGTTTGAGATCAGCCTGAGCTACATAGCAAGATCCTGTCTCCAAAAAAAGAGTAAGAGTCTAGGGGATTGGACAGATGGCTCAGTGTTAAAGTGCTTACTTGCAAAGCCTGATGGCTTGGGTTCAATTCCCCAGTACCCACATAAGCCTGCACAAAGTGGTGCATGCATTTAAAATTCATTTGCAGTGGCTCGAGGCCCTGGAATGCCCATTCCCCTCCCCTCCTCTATCTGCTTGTAAATAAATAAATAAAAATATTTTTTTTTAATGTCTAGAGCTGTGGGGGTGGGGCGAGGTGGCTCAGTGGGTAAAGTTCTTACTGCTACACATGCATGAGTACCTGAGTTTGGATCCCCAGTGTCCACATAAAATGCCAGGATGGCAACACATGTGTTTAATCCCAGTGCTAGGAAGGCAAAGAGACAGGAGAATCCCTAGGGTTCACTGGCTAGCTAGCTGAATCAGTGAGCTCTATGTTCAGTGACAAATCCTGTCTCAAAAGAATAAGGTGAGAGCTACTCAGTAAGATACTAACCTCTTGCCTTCACACCCATGCCCACACACATGCACCCAGACACAAAATCTTCTAAGCTGGATGTGGTGGTACTCCTAGCACTCAGTAAACTGAGGTAGGTAGGAAGATTATGGTGACTTGAGGTCAGCCTGCACTAGAGTAATACTCTGTTTAAAAAAAAAGTCAGTATAAAAGTCAATAAAAAACAATAATTAAGAAAATAATAATAATACAAATAAAAATAAAAAAATTTTAAAAAGCCAAAAAAAAAAAAAAGTCTACAATTCATTAAGATCAGCAGGTAGCATCCAAGGAAGCCAGTGGGCAGTTTCACTCCTGCAGCAGTAACTGCAACATTCAATGGGGCAGGAACAGTGCCAGGAACTTCCCCACAGCACTCCACAAAAGAGAGCTGATTACTAAGTGAGATACCTTTCACATCCGGATTGGCAGAGAATGTGGCAATGGGCGGCCGTCCTCGAACCTGGCCTTGTGGAGCAGCAGTGACTGCATTGGCGGTCGTCGTCCGAGGTGGGTGTGTGTTGGGGAATGACACAGTGCGACCCTCAGGCTTCTGGCCATACTGCACAGGCTGAAACAACCTAGATGAACATTGGTCCAAGCAGAAGACATACAGCATCATCATGCAGCAGAGAACACAGGCTCTAGAGGACTGCCCCCTGAAGACTAGGTGAGGGTCCCCAGCTCAGAAGGGAAAGTTAAAGAGGGACAGAGCTAGAACAGAGTGACAGTAAATACTGCTGGCAAGAAACTCATCCTAAGCCTGGGGGAGCTGCTAACATACTCTTCACTCAAAGGTGATATATCCTCTAATTTTTGGTAATGTAAGGATGAAGACTAATTTTTAAGTATATATCAACTTGTGTTAAAGGAAAAATCATCTATGGCACATAACATCCATAATACTAAAGTTTAGCATACAAGCAAAGTGGGAGAAAAATCCCCCAACAACATAATGTGGAAAGAACACAGTTCAGGAAATGGAGAGATGGAAGGAGCCAGTACAGTGCAGCACAGTAAGTGAGAAACTGTACAAAGTGCCTGGCCATGCTAGTGTTCTGAATGTGATCACTGTTGAGTGAGTTTTTTGACCTAGAAAATGGGAGTGACAGTTTTCAAAACCCCTGTACAAAGCCAACAAAACATACTAATGAGGCTGAGGATGTAGCTCACTTGGGTATAGTTCTTAGATTAGCATGCATGAAGGTTTGACCCCCAGCAACAACAACAACAACAACAACAACAACAAAAAAAAAACGGGTGTGGTGGCAGGAAGATTAAAAATTCAAAGTCGACCTGGCATGGTGGAGCACGCCTTTAATCCCAGCACTAGGGAGGCAGAGGTAGGAGGATCATCTTGAGTTCAAGGCCACCCTGAGACTACACAGTAAATTCCAAGTCAGCCTGAGCTAGAGTGAAACCCTACCTCGAAAAACAAACAAACAAACAAACAAACAAACAAACAAACAAACAAACAGTGCCGGGCGTGGTGGCGCAGGACTTTAATCCCGGCACTCGGGAGGCAGAGGTAGGAGGATTGCCGTGAGTTTGAGGCCACCCTGCGATTACATAGTGAATTCCAGGTCAGCCTGAGCTAGAGTGAGACCCTACCTCGAAAAAAAAAAAAAAAGTTCAAAGTCAAGCTGGAGAGGTAACTTAGTGGTTAAGGCACTCGCCAGCAAAGCCAAAGGACCCAGGTTCGATTCCTCAGTACCCACATAAGCCATATGCACAAGGTGACACATGCACCTTGAGTTTCTTTGCAGTGGCTGGAGGCCCTGCCATACCGTTTCTCTCTCTCTTTCTCTCTCTCTCTCTGTGCATGTGTGTGTGCGCACACACACACACACACACACACACACACAATCTGCCTCTTTCTCCCTGTCAAATAATAAATAAATAAAATATTTTTTAAAATACATTAAAAGTTCAAGGTCATTCTTGGTTACCTAAATATCAAGTTCAAGCCTTGCCAGGGCTACCTAAACAAACAAAAAAACCTGTTTGTTTGTTCATTAATTTTTTTGAGGCAAAGGTCTCACTCTAGTATAGGCTGACCTGGAACTCACTCTGTAGCCCACAGTGATCTTCCTACCTCAAGTGCTAGGACCGTGAGTTCAGAGGCAGCTTGGGTTAGAGTGAGACCCTACCTTGAGAAAGAAAAAAAAAGCCGGGCATGGTGGCACATGCCTTTAATCCCAGCACCTAGGAGGCAAAGGCAGGAGGATCGCCATGAGTTCGAGGCCTTCCTGAGACTATATAGTGAATTCCAGGTCAGCCTGAGCTAGAGAGAGACCCTAACTTGAAAAAAAAAAAAAAAACAGATAAATACAAGTAGATGATCTCATCTGTGATCCTGGATCTACAGGACTGAAACTCTGCCACTACAAAAGAAGGCAAAAAGAAGTCACAGGGCCTCTGGAAGAAGCAAGGAGGATGTCTTCTAATCTTCGAACAGGTCCCTTTAACCTCTTAAAAAGAACCTTCTTTCTTTCTTTGCTTTGTTTTTTGAGGTAGGATCTCACTGTAGCCCAGGCTGACCTGGAACTCACTATGTAGTCTCAGGGTGGCCTTGATTCATGGTGATCCTCCTTTCTCTGCCTCCTAAGTGATGGGATTAAAGGCATGTGCCACCACATCCAGCTTTTCTTTCCTTTTTTACCTAAGCGCAAGATTTTGGGTACTTCTCATCTCATTATCTAACATACCCATCCTTTCTGGCTTTATGATCCCTACCTCCCCATTGTTTTTATATCTCTGGTATAACTTGTAAGAACAAAAACTTTATTATTAGCAGGTGCATTTCTGTGTCCACCACTGCCCATGAGCACACCAAGTGCCCTCCCCAATAAGATGCTTGGCATGGCCATGCTAGCTGTATATGCCATATCAGACAATACACTAACCCAAGCTTGCTTAAAGATAACCAGAAAGGTTATTCTCAGGATGGTGACCAGCCATACTTGCCACCTGAGGGGTGTCTTACTAAAACCAAGGACCTTTGGGACATTCCCAAGAGAGATAGGAAACCAAAGTCTGATCATAGACTTTATCACCACTGACAGTGCAGTCAGCTGAAGGAAAAGGGCACTGACCCCACAGCACAAGGAGCTAACTCTCAACCACCAAAGTCCTTAGAGCAACTGATAGGCCAGACAATTCATGTGCTGCTCCCAACCCATGTGCACACACCTGCTGGCCTTCAGCTTCACTGCTGCTGGCCGGGCTGATGGCGGTGGTGAAGCATAAACCTCCTCCATGAGTTTCCGAGTCACCTTTTTCTTACACAGCAATTCGGCCTCATGGCGAGTGATTTTATTTTCTAACCCAATGAGATCAAATATAGAAAGATCGGTTTCCTAAACAGAAAAAGAAACAATACTGTATGAGGTGATAGAGGAAACATCTGACTAAGAATCAAAACTTGCTTCATGGTAAGAGCCTATCAGGTGGGCTCTGCCCCAGATGGCATGCTAAGTCTTCTCCTACTTGCCATACCTCTCATGGGCCTGCATCTCCTTTTCACAATTGGACAGCAGCTATATGGCTCTCCGCAGTGTCATGTGAACAGACAGGGAATACTGAGACAAGCTTCTCATCCAGACATTACAGGAAAAACAGTAGGCCTCCTCAAGAGAAGGGAGGGGCTGGGTGTGGGCTACATGTACTGATGGATATGAAGGAGTGACCCCTGTGAAGGTCACTGCAGAAATGACTCAGTGCCAGATGGACACACAGGGTAGGGTGGGACATACCACAGGAGGGCAGAGCCCTGGGTATAACAGCAGCCAGTTAAATGCTTGACTGTGCCTCTGGCAAGAACAAGTACCCTGTTTTCCCCAGCATGACCCATATGTGTGTTTAGGACTTCAGATAACACAAAGGAAACCTCACACACAAGAGAAGGTTGAAAGCCAAAAAGGACCATGGAGAGATTCCCACAAATAGAAGCTGCCCAGGTCGCTCTTGGTTGACAAAACAAAAACAAAATGTAGCCTACTCAAAAGAATAAGGAGGAGTTTAAGGCTACCCTGAGACTACATAGTGAATTCCACGTCAGTCTGGGCTAGAGCAAGATCCTACCTTGAAAAACCAAAAATTACAGTGACTGGAGGCCCTGGTGTGCTAATTTTATCTCTCACTCTCTCTCATTTAAAAAATAAAAATAGGGCTAGAGAAATGGCCTAGCAGTTAAGGTATTTGCCTGCAAAGCCAAAGGATCCTGGTTTGATTCTCTAGGACCCATGTAAGCCAGATGCAGAAGGGGCTCGTGCATCTGGAGTTCGTTTGCGGTGGCTAGAGGCCCTGACATGCCCATTCTCTCTCTGTCTGCCTCTCTTCTATCTCTCTCTCTGCTTGCAAATAATTAAAGAAAAAAAATTAAAAAGTATTTAAAAAATTTCTAAAAAGCAAATTTTTAAAAAAGGCCTGTCTGTTGGGCTTGTCTCAAAAAAAAAAAAAAAAAAGAAAAGAAAAAGAAAGAGAAAAGAAAGAAAAAGAAAAGAAAAGAAAAGAAAAGAAAAGAAAAGAAAAGAAAAGAAAAGAGAAGAGAAGGGGGCTGGAGAGATGGCTTGGCAGTTAAGGGTGTTTGCTTGCAAAGCCAAAGGATCTCGGTTTGATTCTCCAGGTCCCATATAAGCCAGATGCACAAGAGAGCGTATGCATCTGGAGTTCGTTTGCAGTGGCTGAAGGCCCTGGTGTGCCCATTCTCGATCTCTCTCTGCCTCTTTCTCTCTTTCAAATAATTAATAGATAGATAGATAGATAGATAGATAGATAAAATGTATTTTTTTAAAAAAAAAAAAGAAGGAAAAAGAAATGTCATTCTGACATTTATGACGAGGATGAACCTATATTAACTGAAAAAAGCCAGATACAGGGCTGGGGAAATGGCTTAGTGGTTGAGGCATTTGTCTGTCAAGCCTAAGGACCCTGGTTCAATTCCCCAGGACCCATGTGAGCCAGATGCACAAGGGGCACATGCATCTGGAGTTTGTTTGTAGTGGCTAGAGGCCCTGGCATGCCCATTCTCTCTTTCTCTCTATCTGCTTCTTTCTCTCTCTCTCTCTCCTTCTCAAATAAATAAATAAATAAATAAATATTTTTAAAAAGCCAGATACAAAAGGCTACATGTGGCGCACACCTTTAACCCCAGCACTAGGGAAGCAGGGGTAGGAGGATCGCTATGAGTTTGAGGCCACCCTAAGACTCTACATAGTGAATTCCAGGTCAGCCTGAGCTAGAGTGAGACCCTACTTTGAAAAACCAAAACAAACAAACAAACAAAAAAAGACTACATGAGTCTAGTTCAGTAAGCTGTCCAGAACAGGCATACCAACGGACAGAAATGAGATTGGTGATAAGAGTGACTGAAAACTGGCCCATACAAGGATGTGTTTTATTTACAAAGTACTAAAAGTCCTCTACAACATTACTGAATCCTCCACTTACCTTCCAAAACTCTCTCTCCAGCACCTTGAGAATAAGAGAGGCAGATCTGTACTGCAGAGAGCCAGCTGCATAGGAGGAGCCTGGGACCCGCGGCTCAACCAACCCAGGGTGGTTGCAGATACGCTGCAGTCGTGTCAGGACACTCAGGACACTGACAAAGTGCCCACTCTTCAGAGCCTCCTGAGTCCTGTTCAGAAAGAAGAGTTAAGGACAGTTCAGTCTCAAAAGTAAATGTGATATGATGGAGACCGGAATTCTAAAGTGGAATGGGGGAGGGGAGGGAAATATCAGGTGGGGTTCTTTTGGTATGTAAGATTAAAAGTCAATAAAAATAAAATAAAAAAAATAAAAAAAAGTGAATGTGGATTCATCATTAGAGATAGGAACTAGCATGATTTCCCATTATCAAATCAGTAACTTATTCATGTATTATTATTAACCTTCCACATAGGTCTTTATGGAATCACTCACTGAGTCCCTACAGAATCCATGTGCCCAACAGTGCATGGAACACACTTTCCCAAGTATGGAAGTGGGGACAAGGTATACATAGGCCTAATGAGTCTTACTGAGGAGAAAGAAGACAAAGAAGTCGTCTCCACTCAAGGAGCAGGTTCCATAGAACCAGCCAAAGACCAGCAAGGTAAGATCTGCATTCACCCAGCAGGGCCCACCAATGTTACATTTCTAACACCCCCACAGCAGATGTTACCATTCTCAAACATAAGCACCTGGGGCTGGAGAGATGGGTCAGTGGTTAAGGCACTTGCCTACAAAGCCTAGTGATCCAGGTTCGATTCCCCAGTATGCATGTAAAAGCCAGGTGCACAAAGTAATGCATACAACTGGAGTTCATTTGCAGGGGCTGGAGGCTCTGGTGCACCCATTCTCTCTGTCTGTATCTCTTCTATCTTTCTCTGCTTGCAAATAAATAAACAAAAATCCGACAAAAGCACCTGAACCTATGGGCACAGCCACAGAAGACTGACAAGCTAGATTTCCTGGACAATGACTTATTGGAGCTTCTATGTGGCAGGCAATCTAAGGAATGGATTGAAAAAAAAAAAAAAAAAAAAAAACCACACACTTCAACTAAGCTTCCCCTGTGCTGTCAGTGATGCTTGAACTCCAGAGAACCTGCACCTCTTCCCTTAACTTATTCTTCACTAACTAGAACTAGCATGTCAACCAAGACTGGCCAGCAGAGGGTGACATCAACATTTTGCTATAAGATCTAACAGATGAAGAGTTGCAGCAACATGGGTAAGTATTTTTCTGACCACTGTTTTAATTTCTGCACTGTTTGAATGCTGTGAGTATATACAGCAGCTGGTGATGCATTCCTGGGGAATCCTGCCAGTGTCCAGACATTCACAATTACACTCTGCCCTAAACTTTCCAAAAGCTTTAAAAAAAAAAAATGCCATAACAATGGCCAATCCACTTCTCCCTGGCCTCCCCCACCCAGCCCAACCATTTGCTTTTTTTTAGGGGGGGGGGTTTCAAGGTGGGGTCTCACTCTGGTCCAGGCTGACCTGAAATTAACTATGTAGTCTCAGGGTGGCCTCCAACTCATGGCGATCTTCCTACCTCTGCCTCCCGAGTGCTGGGATTAAAGGTGTGCGCCACTACGCCTGGCTCCTTTTGCTTTTTTTTTTTTTTTTTGAAGCAAAGTCTTACTTTAGCTCAGGCTGACCTGAACCCAGTGATCATCCTGAGGGCTGAGCATAAAGGTTCAAACAACGCCCAACCAAGCCATTTCTTTAAGACCTCTAGAATATCACATACTACTGTGAGAACTTTAGACACATAAACCTTCTTCTCAGGGATTCGTGTACACATCCTGTGTCCTGCAGATAAGGAAAAGCATGAAAAGGCTAGCCAGGTCCCACTGCCAATCATGGATAGCCAGGCCTCATGCATCACTGCTTCCCAACCTTGGTGTACCCCATACTGTCTGCCCACAGCTAAAGCAAGCACTCACACAATACCTCTGTGTATACTTGTCCATCATGCTCCATGGCCAACACTAGTACAACTCTCCTGGTTAAGTCCCTAAGTGACCCAGACAACAGCAGCAGAACAGATGTCAATGAATATCAACCACACTATGCATGTGACAAGCAGATCAGAATGAGTCTGAGGAAAGTGGCAGGGAAGTGCAAAGCCCACGGGCCTCACTGACACAAGCTCTGGTTGAGGCCACATAGTGTCTACTCCTCACAGCTGAGAAAATGGACAGGTACACACAAGCCAGCACTCACCCGGGCTGTAGGATAACATCCTCATACAAGGCCTTTTGTCGACTGGATAGGCGGCACTTCAGAACATGCTCATACTTCCTCGTCAGCTGCTTCTCTACATCCCTCTTGGTTCTCCTCAAAATAAATGGCTGTGTCACCTAGAGGAACAAACAACTGTTTTTCTCCCAAAATGATGATCATTTAGCAGAAGGCAAAAGTACTTTATGTAAGTTAGCCATAGTCACATACCCTGTGTAACCTTATGACCACTTTGTGGTAGTAATCCTGATTTTCCTCACTGGGGGCTTTCAGGGGGAAGCTCAGGTAAGGTCTTGAGATCCCGGGAATGAGAAAGTGTACCATGGTCCAGAGCTCCAGGAAGGTGTTATGTAGTGGAGCATCAATCAGAAGCAGGCGCTGTTGACTACAAGCAAAACAGGGCAATGCTAGAACTCTGAAGCACATGAAGTGGCTACATAATTATTCCCTATGGCAATGTGTGGGGAGAGGGGTGATGCCAATTCTATAAGTGCCTTTAAGAACGGAATTAAAAGAGCCAGGCATGGTGGTGCACGCCTTTAATCCCAGCACACAGGAGGCAGAGTTAAGAGGATTGCCATGAGTTCAAGGCCACCCTGAGACTACATAGTGAGTTCCAGGTCAGCCTTGGCTAGAGTGAAACCCTACCTTGAAAAAACAAAAAAAGGAAGGGAGGGAGGGAGGGAGGGAGGGAGGGAGGGAGGGGAGGGAAGGAGGAGGGAAGGAAGGAAGGAAGGGAAGGAGGAAGGAAGGAAGGAAGGAAGGAAGGAAGGAAGGAAGGAAGGAAGGAAGGAAGGGGGGAAGGGGCTGTGACAAAAGTACGGGAAAGTTCTTGTCACTAAAAAGCAATTGGTGTGTGACTGAAATAAGCTACATTTCTTCAACAGAATCCTTAGGTACCAACAAAGATCACTTGGGGATTTGAGGAGCACACAACACTTGAGTGAGATCAGACCTCTGTAGAGTAAAGACTGCTTCCCAGTGTCGCTCAGTCATGCCCTTCACCCGCTGCATTTCGTCAATGACAAGGCACTTCCAGCGCACCCGTGAGAAGGCAGTATAACCCCTGAAGAACTGCTTGTAGGACGTGATGCAGATATGGAAGCTGTTGGGCTCGGTCCACTCCTGCAGCACAGAAAGAAGCCCCGTTTTCCCTGCAGCAGTTTGTGGAAGACTACAATAGGCTATCACACTCAGTCAAGCCACTCCCACTGCCAGCAATCCCACTCACTCTTCTCAGAACTCCTTTCTCTGGACTCCAAAGCACATTTGTCAACGAATCAAGAAGCTTTGAAGGCACGGGCAACCATCATTAGGAAAATATTACCAGAAGGGATCCTTGAAGAGGAATAGCTTTTTCCTTTCTCTTTTCTTTTTCTTTTCCTCTTTCTTTCTTTCTTTCTTTCTTTCTTTCTTTCTTTCTTTCTTTTCTTTCTCTCTCTCTCTCTTTCTCTCTTTCAAGAGAAAGAGAGGGAGGGGCAGATAGAGAGTAAAAGAGAATGGGTGTGCCAGGGCCTCAAACCAATTCCAGATGCATGCACTACCTTGTACATCTGGCTTATGTGGGTGCTGGGGAATAAACCTGAGTCTTTAGGCTTCGTAGACAAGCACCTTAAACCACTAAGCCATCTTTCCAGCCCCAAAACAGCTTTTAATAATATATAATTTAAGCAACAAAAACGGGGTTCAGAAAATAAGAAATGCAGATATGTTCATGTTGCAGGAAATGACCAACTAGAGACAGAGCTATGGTATTCCCTCTAACATTTGTGTTGAGGGAATCCCAAATCGTGGCATTAAGAAATGGACCTTAAAGCCGGGCGTGGTGGCACACGCCTTTAATCCCAGCACTCGGGAGGCAGAGGTAGGAGGATCGCCATGAGTTCGAGGCTACCCTGAGACTACATAGTTAATTCCAGGTCAGCCTGGACCAGAGTGAGACCCTACCTTGAAAAACCAAAAAAAAAAAGGACCTTGAGCCAGGCATAGTGGCACATGCCTTTAATCCCAGCACTTGGGAGGCAGAGGTAGGAGGATCGCCATGAGTCCAAGGCCACCCTGAGACTACATAGTGAATTTCATGTCAGCCTGAGCTAGAGTGAGACCCTAACTCAAAAAAAAAAAAAAAAAAAAAAAAAAAAAAAAAAGAGATGGACCCTGGGCTAGAGAGATGGCTTAGTAGTTAAGATGCTTGCCTGCAAAGCCTAAGAAACCAGTTCCACTCCCTGGTACTCACATAAGTCATAAGCCAGATGCACAAGGGGACACAGGCATCTGGAGTTTGTTTGCAGTTACTGGAGGCCTTGGGACACCCATATTCATTCTCTCTCTCTCTCTCTTTCTCTCTCAAATAAAGAAAAAAAATCTTTAAAAAACCATTTATTTAATTTTTTTTTAAAAAAAAGAGGGCTGGAGAGATGGCAGTTAAGGCACTTGCCTATGAAGCCTAAGGACTCAGGTTTGATTCCCCAGTACCCACATAAGCCAGATGCACAAGGTGGTGCAGGCATCTGGAGTTCCTTTACAGTAGCTGGAGGCCCTGTCATGCCCATTCTCTATCTGCTTCTCTCTCTCTCAAAATAATAAATAAAATAGGAAGCTGGGCATGGCGCACGCCTTTAATCCCAGCACTCGAGAGGCAGAGGTAGGAGAATCGCCATGAGTTTGAGGTCACCCTGAAAATACAGAGTGAAATCCAGGTCAGCCTGGGCTAGAGTGAGACCCTACCTTGAAAAAACCAAAAAATAAATAAAAAGAAAAAATAAATAAATAAAATAGGACTGGAGAGATGGCTTAGCAGTTAAGGTGCTTGCTGACAAAGCCTAAGGACTATCTTCAACTCTCCAGGTCCCACATAAGCCAGACGCACAGTGACACAAGTGCATCAGGTCACACAAACATATAAGGGGCACACACATCTGGAGTTCAATTGACGTGGCTATAGGCCCTGTCCCACCAGTTCATTCCCTCTCTCACACACATTAAAAGGGGGGGGGGGGAGGTGGAGAGATGGCATAGCAGTTAAGGCACTTGCCTGCAAAGCCAAATGACCCAGGTTCAATTCCCCAGGACCCACGTAAGCCAGATGGACAAGGGGCACATGCATCTAGAGTTCATTTGCAGTGGCAGGAGGCCCTGGCGCACCCATTCTCCCCCACCTCTCTCTCTGTCTCTCTCTCTCTCTCTAATAATAAAATAAAATAAAATAAGCTGGGCATGGTGGCGCACACCTTTAATCCCAGCACTTGGGAGGCAGAGGTAGGAGGATCACCATGAGTTCAAAGACACCCTGAGAGACTACACAGTGAATCTTAGGTCAGCCTGAGCTAGAGTGAAACCCTCCCTCAAAAACAACAACAAACAAACAAACAAACAAAAAAGGCAGCCCATTGGGCTTGCCTAAAAAAAATATTTTTTTTTCTTTGGTTTTTCGAGGTAGGGTCTCACTCTGGCTCAGGCTGACCTGGAATTCACTATGTAGTCTCAGGGTGGCCTCGAACTCTCGTGATCCTCCTACCTCCGCCTCCCGAGTGCTGGGATTAAAGGCGTGCGCCACCACGCCTGGCTTTTTAAAAATATATTTTTTAAAAAGGGATGGATGGAACTTCTCTGCCATCAAGAATGAGTCAGCACTATGGGGCTAGAGAAATGGCTTAGCAGTTAAGGCATTTGCCTACAAAACCAAAGGATCCCGTTTCGATACTCCAGGACCCACGTTAGCCAGATGAACGAGGGGCACATGCATCTGGAGTTTGTTTGCAGTGGCTAGAGGACCTGGCATGCCCATTCTCTCTCTGTCTGCCTCTCTTCTATCTTTCTCTGCTGCCAAGTAAATAAATTTTTTTAAATGGAAAAAAAAAAGAATGAGTCAGCACTTTATAAGGGCTAAAAGGATCCAACTGAGGCTTTTGGGCTTCTACCTTCTGCAATGTGAAGAAGGGAAAGGAAGGGAAAAATAAGGAAGGGGAAGAGACTGATAAGGAGAAAGAGATACCTGTCTCTTCGCTTTGAGTTCTCTATGGCTGCCAACATAGGAAAGTGTTTTGAGCCCAGGACACCAACGCTTCAACTCAAGTTCCCACTTGAGTATATTACAACTTCTCACAACCACAAGATGAGGGCCCCAATTACCTACAAAAGAAAAAACACTCTGTCAAATCCAGGCCTCTGGAACTGTGTTTGAACAGAAGCTTAACAGGTATATGGCACATGAAGGCAAACACTACCCTACAGCATCATCATGCCCAGAAGAACAAGCTGATGCCCACTTCAGAAAGGGTAGTCACAAACTGAGCCACATTAAAACCATGTGAACTCACCTAGCATGGTGGTGCAGACCTTTAATCCTAGCACTCAGGAAGGTAAGGTGGGAAGATTGCTGTTGAGTTCCAGGCCAGCCTGGAGCTACAGAGGAAGTTCCAGGTCAGAATAGACTAGAGTGAAACCCTGCCTGGGGAGAGGAGGGTAGAGGAAATGTGAACTCTTTAAAAAAAAAAATGCCAGAAAGTGGAAGAACAGATTACCAGCAGGGGAAAGGCCTAAACCAGGCCAAGAGAAGAGAATGTGTAAAAGAAGGACGGGGGTAGGGCCAATCAAAATTCAAGATATTCTGATTAAAACATAAGTAAACCTACTTTTTTGAATAATGGCACATCCAGAAGCCATAAATTGTTACTAGAAAATTTTCAGTGCCAGGGATGGGATACCTTCCAGTGAGATGTTGGCCAGGGAGGTCCCTGTTGCCTCCAAAACATTACAGGCTATTGCCAAGGCCCTTGGTTCCCTTCAGAAACAGATGGTAAGACCCTATTGCTGAAGACTTCAC
The DNA here is from genome assembly GCA_036365145.1 of Orientallactaga sibirica. Classification (NCBI taxonomy): domain Eukaryota; kingdom Metazoa; phylum Chordata; class Mammalia; order Rodentia; family Dipodidae; genus Orientallactaga; species Orientallactaga sibirica. Next base: position 45,974,752 of record JAEOAD010000011.1, on the reverse strand, counting down.
TTGCCTGAATGGCAAGGTCACTGAGAAATCAACCTGGAGTTGAGCAGAAAACCTTCTCCCTGTAGGAAATCGCTGCACTGCATGCAGCCAAATGGAAGACAAATGTCATCAGGAGTGGAAACAGTGGACACTGGAAACCTCAAGTTTGGCCAGATAGACTAAATGACGCAACGGGTGCAATAATGGCATGTCTGCTCTGGGGGAAACCAACTGCTCTCTAATTGGACTGAAGGCCCACTCTATGGGAGGGAATACATGCCTGGTACTGAAAAACCTAAGCAAAAGTCTATGGCAGGGGAGGCCATGAGAGGTAAAAAAAGCCTGCTCTTGTCTGGCTAAATGTATATATTATTCCCACCAAGCTGCCCTGAAAGCACTACACTTAATATTCATATTACCTGTTAATGCTACTCTCACTTCTGGTTAGAGAGGCTTCTCTTTTCAAATGGCAGTGACCACTGGGATGACCCAAAAAGCAACATACTGCTGAGAAGAAGGGATGGAGGAGTGTCCAGCACTGAAACATCTCTGTCACATCCTCCAAGGCCCAGGATCCATTGCAGAAGAGGGGGCGGAAAGAATGTAAGAGCCAAAGAAAGGGTAGGACTGCTTACAATGCAATTGTCCAGACAGAAATTGGCCTCTATATCCATGACCTTGCAGTGCCTACCAATACCTTCGCAAGACCCTCATAATAGAAGAAAAAGATGATGGCATCAAATTAAAAGAGAGACTAACGGAGAGAGGGAGAGGATATGATGGAGAATAGAGTTCAGAAAGGGAATGGGGGAGGGAAGGGAAATATCATGGTTTTTTTTGTATGTAAGTATAGAAGTTGTCAATAAAAAGAGAGAGAGAGTAAGAATGTAAGAGCCAAAAGAAAGGTCCCACTCCATACAATGCAACTGTCCAGACAGAAATTGGTCTCGAGGGCTGGAGATGGCTTAGCAGTTAAGGCACATGCCTGCAAAGCCTAAGGACACTGGTTCAATTCTCCAGGTCCCATGTAAGCCATATGCACATGGTGGCGCATGCATCTGGAGTTTGTTTGCAGTGGCTAGAGGCCCTGGTGTGCCCATTCTCACTCACTCTCTCTCCCTCTCTCTAATAAATAAATAAATAAATAAAATAAAATAAAATAAAATAAAATAAAATAAAATAAAATAAAATAAAATAAAATAAAATAAAAATATATATTTAAAAAAATTGGTCTCAATATCCATGACCTCGCAGTGCCTAGCAATACCTTCACAAAACCCTCATAATAGGAGAAAAAGAAGATATCAAATTAAAAGAAAGACTAATGGAAAAGCCGGGCATGGTGGCGCACACCTTTAATCCTAGCATTCAGGAGGCAAAGGTAGGAGAATCACCATGAGTTCGAGGCCACCCTGAGAGAGTTCATAGTGAATTCTAGGTAAGCCTGAGCTAGAGTGTGACCCTACCTCGAAAAACAAAAAAAAAAAAAAAAAAAAAAAAAAAAAAAGGAGGGAGAGAGAGAGAGAGAGAGGAGATATTATGGAGAGTGGAGTTCTGAAGGGGAATGGGAGAGGTGAGGGAAATATGACTTATTTTGTGTAAGTATAGAAGTTGTCAATAAAAAATAAAAATTTAAGCTGGGCGTGGTGGCACACGCCTTTAATCCCAGCACTCAGGAGGCAGAGGTAGGAGGATTGCCATGAGTTCAAGGCCACCCTGAGACTACATAGTTAATTCCAGGTCAGCCTGGAACAGAGTGAAACCCTACCTTGAAAAACCAAAAAGCCGGGCGTGGTGGCGCACACCTTTAATCCCAGCACTTGGGAGGCAGAGGTAGGAGGATTGCTGAGAGTTCGAGGCTTCTCTGAGACTACATAGTGAATTCCAGGTCAGCCTGAGCCAGAGTGAGACTCTACCTCAAAAAACCAATAAATAAATAAATACATACATACATACAAATAAAAATTTAAAAACAAATGCCAGGCGCAGTGGCACACGCCTTTAATCCCAGCACTTGGAGGCAGAGGTAGGATTGCAGGGAATTTGAGGCTACCCTCAAATTTGAGACTACATAGTAAATTCCAGGTCAGCCTGGACTAGAGCAAAACCCTACCTCGAAAAACCAAAAAAAAAAAAAAAAAAAAAAAAAAGAGTCTCTACAGCCAACTCCCAGAAACAAAGCGTCTAATCAAGAACCTCAATGCCCCAAGTCCTGCTTAATCTTTCCCAGGAACAGGTGTCCTACAGCCCAAGCAGACACTGTGTCTTATTCCTCACTGTTACCAACCTCTCTCTAGTGAGAGCACACCTCATCCACCCAGTGATCTTAGTCTGAAAATAGCATAAAAGTTCATTGGTGTAACAGAAAGCAAATTTATGTACCATAAATGAAATACAAAGTAAGGTCAAAGACAGAAAAGGCTGACTTTACAATATATCTGTACCTCAGACATCTACAGCTATTACTATTAATACTCAAAGCACTACTACTGACCCTGAAAAAGACCACCCAAGAGAAAAATGAAAAATGGATGTCAATTAAAATTTCAGGGAAAAAATCAACTTTTTTTTTTTCTGGGGTAATTTGCAGCATAAACTCTACCCTCCTGGGCCCCATCCCATTAAACTCTAAGCACATAACCTTACAAGTAAGGAAACAAATCAAATCCAGATGGCATTCTTCCCAAAAAGGAAAAAAAAAAAAAAAAAAGCACAATACAACAGGATTTTTAAAAACTAGTATGGGGGGGCTGGAGAGATGACTTAGTGGTTAAAGCGCTTTTCTGCAAAGCCAAAGAATCCCAGTTCGATTCTCCAGGACCCACATAAGCCAGATGAACAAGGGGGCACACTGGAGTTCGTTTGCAGTGACTGGGGGCCCTGGCATGCCTATTTATTCTCATTCTCTCTCAGATAAATAAACGAATAAAAATATTTGGGGAGGGAGCTGGAGAGATGGCTTAGTGGTTAAGGTGTTTGCCTGCAAAGCCAAAGGATGCTGGTTTGATTCTCTAGGACCCACATAAGCCAGATTCACAAGGGGGCACATGCATCTGGAGTTCGTTTGCAGTGGCTGGAGGCCCTGGAGCGTACATGCGTGCGCTCTCTCTCTCTCTCTCTCTCAAATAAATAAATTAATTAAATATATAGATTTTTTAAAAAAGACATGGGCTGGAGAGACGGTTTAGTGGTTAAGGCGCTTGCCTGTGAAGCCTAAGGATCCAGGTTTGACTCCCCAGTACCCACATAAGTCAGGTGCACAATAATGGCACATGCGTCTGGAGTTTGTTTGCAGTGGCTTAAGGCCCTGGCACACCCATTCTCTCCATCCATCCATCCATCCATCATCTGTCTGTCTGTCTGTCTGTCTGTCTGCCTCTTTCTCTCTCTGTGTCTCTCAAATAAATAAATAAAATATTTAAAAAAACACCTAGTATGAGCTGGGCATGGTGGTGCACACCTTTAATCCCAGCATTCAGGAGACAGAGGTAGGAGGATCGTTGTGAGTTCAAGGCCATCCTGAGACTACATAGTGAATTCCAGGTCAGCCTGGGCTAGAGTGAGACCCTACCTCAAAAAACCAAAAAAGAAAACGAAAAAAACAAAACCTAGTATGTGTGAAGGTATGTTCAACATACAATACAGATAAACCAAAATGTCCTATGTAACACAGTACTCGGTACACGGTGAAAAAGAAAAATTAGCCCTAATAATGTAAACCCAGGATTCCACTCTTGAAAAGGGAAAAATGGCTACATATGTGTGTGAAAAAGTGTTGGTTAAACCGAGGGGGAGGCTAGGCAGGACACCTATCAAGCTGTCTCATGGTCCTACCACCCAGGGAGGGAAGTGGATGAAAAAGGAGACTTTAAAAAAAAGAAAACAGAAAAACAAAAAACATTAAGAAAAAAAGAAAACAGGGCTGGAGAGATGACTCAGCAGTTAAGGCCCTTGCCTGCAAAGCCTAACAACCGAGTTTAATTCTCCAGTATACCCATAGAGCCAGATGCACAAAGTGGTGCATGCATCTGGAGTCTGGAACATGGACCATCCTATGCATGCTACCTGTCAGTGCTTGGTAGTCATCACTATTATTAGATCCACTGTCATGATAAGACAGGGCTTCAAGGACCCTTGCTTTACTTAGAAATATCTTCAATGAGCCAGAAGTGATGGCACATGCCTTTAATCCCAGCACTTGGGAGCCAGGGGTAAGAGGATCACTGTGAGTTTGTGGCTACCCTGACATTACATAGTGAATTCCAGGTCAGCCTGGATTAGAGTGAAACCCAACGTGAAAAACAAAACAAAAGAAAGAAAAAGAGAAAGGGAAAGGGAAAGGGAAAGGGAAAGGGAAAGGGAAAGGGAAAGGGAAAGGGAAAGGGAAAGGGAAAGGGAAAGGGAGGAAGGAAGGAAGGAAGGAAGGAAGGAAGGAAGGAAGGAAGGAAGGAAGGAAGGAAGGAAGGAGAAAAAATATTCAATGAACAAGAACAGAGATGCTGACAGTTTGGGTATGTAAATGAGAGGTCATTATATGCTGTAAGTGAAAATGTCAAAGCTCTCAATTTAATACAAAACATAGTACAGAGTTTGGTACTATCCAGTTCCCAGCACCCACTGGGGTCTTAGAATATGTTCCCTGTGGATAAGGAAGGATCACTATTGTTGTAAATATATTAAAACATACTAGGGCTAGAGAGATGGCTTAGCAGTTAAAGCATTTGCCTGAGAAGGCAAAGGACCCAGGTTCGATTCCCTAGGACCCACATAAGCCAGATGCACAAGGGGCACATGCATCTGGAGTTCATTTGCAGTGGCTAGAGGTCCTGGTGTGCCCATTCTCTCTGTCTCTCTTCTCTCTCTCTGCTTGTAAATAAATTAATTAAATTAAAAATATATTTTAAAAAGCATACTAGCACTTTTTTTCTCCATTTTTAATTTTTTTTTTGGATAGAGCACAGAGAGAGAGGGAGAAGAAGACAGAATGGGCACGCCAGCAGCCTCTCAACTACTGTGAACGAACTCCAGATGCATGCGCCCCCTTGTGGGAAAGTGCGGCATTGCACCCTTGCATCACTGCATCTGGCTAAACGTGGGACCTGGAGATTGGAACCGGCCTTCTTAGGCTTAGCAGGCAGGCGACTTAACCACTAAGCCATCTCTCCAGCCCTATTTTCAAGTTTTTTAAAAATACATTTATTTATTTGAGGGAGAGAGAGTGAGAGAGACAGACAGACAGAAAGAGAATGGGTGTGCCAGGGCTCCCAGCTGCTGCAAACAAACTCCAGATGCCTGCGCCACCATGTGCATCTGGCTTTACATGGGTCCTGGGGAATTGAACCTGGGTCCTTTGGCTTTGCAGGCAAGTGCCTTAACTGCTAACCCATTTCTCCAGCCCCCACTCTCTATCTCTCTATCTCTCTATCTCTCTATCTATTTACCTACCTACCTACCTCTTTCTCGCTCTGTCAAATAAAGAAATATAAAATATTAAAATAAAATGAAATAAAATGGGAAAGCAAGCTAATTTTTCTACCATGAAGTAATTGTATATAAAAGGTTTATGTCACACGTGTGTGTGTGCATATGTTATCTTCTTCTTGTGAGGAATAAACACCTAACCAAAAGCAGTTTATAGAAGGAGGAGATTGTGCTCACTTCGGCATCACATATAATAAAATTAGAAGGAAGAGATTAATGTCTAGTTTACAGTTTCTATGGAATATTATCAGAAGGAAGTAACCAGTAAGCATAAGCTTGCTATGTACACCCAGTGGATCTTGATTAATAAACCTCAAAGACCTGGCCCCAGTGACACAGCTCCTCCAGCAAAGTTCCAAGTCCCAAAGGCTCTTCCAGCTGGGAATTGAGTATGAGACTTAATCACAAACACATGAGGCTATAGGGGATAGTTTACATTCACAATATATATGAATCTATGTTAAAGTAGTACATTTAGAACTTTGTGATACTAGATCAAAAGCAGAAACAGGGGTGGAGAGATGGGTCAGTGGTTAAAGTGCTTCTCTGCAAAACCTAACAACCTGGGTTCAAGTCCCCAGTACCCAGGTAAAGCTAGATGCACGAAGTGGCACATGCATCTGAAGTTCATTCGCAGTGGCTAGAAGCCCTGGCACAAGCATATTCATTCTCATTCTCATTTTCTCTCTCTCCTTGCAAATAAATAAAAAATATTTTTTTTAAGGTAGAAACAGGGCTGGAGAGATGGCTGAGCTGTTAAGGTGCTTGCCTGCAAAGCCTAAGGACCCACATTCGATTCTCCAGGTCCCACATAATCCAGATGCACATGGTGGCTCATGCATCTGGAGTTCATTTGCAATGGCTAGAGGCCCTGGTGCACACATTCTCTCCCTCTCTCTCTCTCTCTAAAAAAAAATAAAAATAAATTAAAAATTTTTTTAAAAAGGTAGAAACAAATTCTTGTAAGAAAATAAAGAGCCCAGGGCTGGAGAGATGGCTTAGTGGTTAAAAGCTCTTGCTTGCAAAGCCATACAGCCCAGGTTTTATTCCCCAGTACCCACATAAAGCCAGATGCACAAATGGTGCATGCACCTGGAGGTGCTCTGGTGTGCCCATTCTCTCCCTCCCTCCTCTTTTTCTCCTTGCAAATAAATAATAAATAAAAGAACCCAGAAGCTGATCTACCTATATGGATTTAAAACTGATTATGAAAGTAATCTTTTGAATTCAAAGGGTGAAGATAGATGGCAGATGTGACATTTTGGAAAGAAAAGCTAATTTAAAAGAAAATATTCCCAAAGTAAAGAACTCCTGAACCCTTTCAGCCAGGTAGCATCCAGAGAAGCTATAATAGCACTGCCAATTGCAACTGCTCTTGACTCAGCATGTTCATTCTTACTTTTTTTTTTTTTTTTTTTTTTTTTGAGAGAGAGAGAATGAATTAGTGTGCCACGGCTTCCAGCCACTGTAATCAAACTCCAGATGCATGCACCACCTTGTGGGCCTGTGTGACCTTGCATGCTTGCATCACCTTGTGCATCTGGCTTAAGTGGGACCAGGGAGTAAAGCAATGGGCACATTAACTGCTAAGCCATCCAGCACCCATTCCTACTTTCAAAACTCAGTATGATGGCCAGGTGTGATGGCACATGCCTTTAATCCCAGCATTTGGAAGGCAAAGATAGGAGTCCAAAGCCAGCCTGGCAGGAGAGGACAGAGAAGCGTACCCTACAACCCAGGAAGACATGATAAGCAAGGATGGACACCATGGGCTACACAGACAACCAAGAATTTGCAACTAGCACTGGTTCACACTGACTTAGAAACAATTTTACCTGCTCTTCTGCCCACACAATGGGGTGAGACCTCGAGCACAAAGCTCAGTCACAAACTGTGTGGGTACTGTATTTTGAATAACACTGAGTCATACCTGAAATAAACTATGCATGAATTTTAATTTGTTCATGTGACAAATACTTCCACTTTCTATCCTGGAGAGTAGTCTCATTATGTTGTCAAGGATGGCCTCAAACTACTGGGCTCAAGCAAGCCAAGCTACCAGCCTCTGCCACGCCTGGTTGCAATAAGCACTTCTGAATCATAGTTTGACTCAGTTCAAAGGACACAAACAAAGAAGAGGCTGAGAAGGCCACATCTTCATCTTCACCTGTGGCACACTCCCTGCTGCTACAAATTTGATGGATTCTTACCTTCGTGACACGCAAGATGGGCAAAGAAAGCAATTATCTGCACTGTTTTGCCAAGTCCAGTTTCATCAGCCAATATGCCATTGAGATTCTTTCGGTAAAGTTTGGCCAGCCAGTCCAGGCCAATCTTCTGATAGTCTCGGAGGGTGCCATATAGCAAAGACGGAGCATTAAATTTCACCTGTGGCAACAAACAAATCAGCCAATGAATGAACGTTTGGTAAAGTAAAAAAGCACAACACCTTCACAGAGCTAAAATCAAAATACCACCACAATTACATCAACAGAGAACAGAAGGACAGTAAACTGTCTTTTCTGGAAACTTCCAAAGAGCCTGTTTGAGATCAAGAAAAGCTTTCTTGTTACAGCATTCCTTACCGCAGTCGTGACCCGAGCACTGCCCTTAGGAAGGACAGCTTCAGCCACAGCAGTAACTTCTGCAATGTCTTTGGTGTTGGGTTTCCCAATGTTCATTCTTTCAGCAGCTTTAAACTGGTCCATGATGAAGAGTGAGTCGATGAGAACTGATTCCCTACGGCTCCCTCTGTCACTAGGACAGTCATCCACATCTAGAACAATGAGATACATGGAACTGAGGTACCTCAGGAAGAATACATAATTAAACTAATTTTTAACAACCCATTTTGTACATCTATGATGCTATCTGAATAAATGAGTATCGATTCTAATGAAACATCAAAATTAAGAACATCTGGGGCTGAAGAAGAGATGGCTTAGCAGTTAAGGCACTTGCCTGCAAAGCCTAAAAATCGGGCTTGATTCCCTAGTACCCATTTAAGCCAGATGCACAAGGTGGCACATGCATCTGAAAGTTTGTCTGTAGTGGCTAGAAGTCCTAGGCATTCTCTCTCTCTCCCCCTCCCCCTCCCCCAAATAAATAAATAAAATATTTGTTAAAAAATTAAACACTGGGTGTGGTGGTGCATGCCTTTAATCCCAACACTCAGGAGGCAGAGGCAGGAGGATCACTGTGAGTTCAAGGCTACCCTGAGACTACATAGTGAATTCCAGGTCAGCGGTGCTAGAGTGAGACCCTACCTTGAAAAACCAAAAAAAAAAAAAAAAAAAGCTGGGTATGGTCACATACACCTTTAATCCCAGCACTCCCAGCACTTGGGAGGCAGAGAAAGGAGGACTGCCATGAGTTCAAGGTAGACCCTGAGACTACATAGGGAATTCCAGGCCATCCCAGGCTAGAGAGTGAGACTTTACCTCAAAAAACCAAAATAGTAATAATAACAAGAAGAAGATCTAGGAAGCTCTCAGAGCATGATGTTGTACAAAGGCTCTGTCTACTGGGAGCTAGTACTTAAGAGATATGTCAGGTTTAAGTAATCTTCCCTCTATCACCACCAAAAGAGGAAAAAATTGAAACATACCCTAAGCATGGAACCAAGTAAGAGGGTTCAGTCTCTCACTCTAGGTCCTGTTGCAAAATGGGGATCGTGAGTGGCATGAATTCCATGTGGGACAGATCTAGTAGCTGTCCCAGGCCTTTCCCAGTCCTGCCCTGGCTCATATACATGTGTATCAAATAATCAAAAGACACAGAATGAGGAAAGGATAAGCACACATTCTGTATATCTATCTGAAATGCCTAATAAGTAAAAGCAACCACTCAAAACATGTATGTTAATAAGCAAGCAGAGCACAGCCTGGATGCAGAAGATGGAAATGTTGATCCAAACAATGACTGCCAAGGTAAGAAGACAGCTGTGAGTTCAAGACCAGCCTGAGACTACATAGTGAATTCCAGGTAAGTCTGGGCTAGAGTGAGGCCCTACCTCAGGAGGCGGGGGGACAAGACTCACATCTAGAGAAAACATTTCCACAACCTCCACAACACATCCAATGCTCTGATGAATATACCAAGAAAAAAACTTATTACAATGTAAGCCTTCATTGTTACCTATTTAGCTTTGATTTTATACCTGAGTTCTTTACAATGTTAGAAACATACCCTCTTCCCCGCTTGTCTCTTCATAGTCAGGTTCAGGTTGTGGCCACTGATAATTTGGTAGAAAGGCACCTTCATACAACTTCATCAAATCAATTAAGGGCAATTCAGCTAAAAGGAGGCAGGAAGAAACAAAGCTACATTATAACAACTGTTATTCAGAAGCAAAGAGAAAGGATGAAGGAGCCACTTATCACAAATACTGCTTTTTCTGGCTTCATAAAATTCCTCAGAAGCAGTAGACACAGGTTAACATTATTTATCCAAAATGCCCAGTATTGAGCCAGGCGTGGCGCATGCCTTTAATCCCAGCACTCGGAAGACAGAGGTAGGAGGATCGCCATGAGTTCAAGGCCACCCTGAGAATAGAGTGAATCCCAGGTCAGCCTGAGCTAGAGTGAGACCCGACCTCGAAACACCCCCCCCCAAAAAAAATCCTGTTCGGCTTGCCTCAAAATGCCCAGTATTCATAATTTCTAAGTTTTCCAATCTGAGACTAACTGTACAAATTTTACCAAATGAGACATAGCCTTAGAAAATCCAAAATCTAAGGTGTTCTAAAATTTTGAATTTACAGGGGCTCACTTTCTTGCTGCTCAAAAACTTTTGGATTTAAAAATTTTTGGATTTGGGGGCTGGAGAGATGGCTTAGCGGTTAAGGTGCCTGCCTGCTAAGCCTAAGAACCCGGTTCCAATCTCCAGGTCCCACATTTAGCCAGATGCAGAGTGACTCAAGAGCACAATGCCGCACTTGCCCACAAGGGGGTGCACGCATCTGGATTTCGTTCACAGCAGCTGAGAGACTGCTGGCACGCCCATTCTCTGTCTCCCTCTCTCTCTGTCTCTCTCCAAAAATAAAAAATAAAAAATTTTGGATTTTGGAGTTTAGATTTTCAGATTCGAGATTGCAATTTGCAAGTTCTTTAAGTGCATTTACTGCCCCCCCAAAACTAAGATAGGTGTCCATAAATATTTTCTTTCTTTTTGCACACATTCATCATTTAGAGTCTTACTACTGCCCAGACATGGAACTGGTAATTCTCCTGACTCAACCCAGCTCTAATTTTTTTTTCTTTTTTTTTGAGACAGTCTCATGGAGCCTAGGGTGGCCTAGAAACTCACTATGTAGTCAAGGATAACCTTGATCTTTTTATCCTTCTATCTCTACCTCCCAAGTTACAGACATGTACCTCCACACTCAATTTTTATGCAGTGATACAGGAATGCAACCCAGGGCTTCAGGTATGCTCATTCTACCTACTGAGCTATATCCCCAGTCCCTAAACATTTTCTTCATAAAGATGAGCCAGACCTAGTGGTACACCCCTGTAATCCTAGCACTCAGGAGGATCTTAGATTTAAGGTCAATCTGGGATATACAGTGAGACCTTGACTCAAAAAAAAAAAAAAAAAAAAAAAAAATGAAAGAAAGAAATGAGAGTGGTGGTGCACGCCTTTAATCCCAGCACTTGGGAGGCAGAGGTAGGAGAGGATGGCCGTGAGTTTGAGGCCACCCTGAGACTACATAATGAATTCCAGGTCAGCCTGGGCTAAAGCGAGACCTTACCTTGAAAAACAAAAACAAACAAAAAAAAAAGAGCTACCATAAAATTCAGGTGAGAATTATGTATATTTCCACTGCCTTACCAAAAATGCAGTTAATGCAGATTAATACCTATGTAACCAACTCCTCTATTAGATTTAGTGGCAAAGCACCTGCCTTGCATGACCAAGGCTCTAGGTTCCATCCTAGCGCCACAATAAATAAAAGACAGGTAGATACATGCATACATACATACATACCATATATACCAGCCTGTACTGTTCAGAAATTACAAAAGACACACCTCTTTTTTTTTCTTTTTCTTTTGGTTTTTCAAGGTAGGGTCTCACACTAGCCCAGGCTGACCTGGAATTCACTATATAGTCTCAGGGTAGCCTTGACCTTGAACTCACAGTCATCCTCCTACCTCTGCTTCCCAAGTGCTGGGATTAAAGGCGTGTGCCACCACACCCAGCAACTCCTTTTTTTTTTTTTTTTGTGGTGGTTTTTCGAGGTAGGGTCTCACTCTGGCCTAGGCTGACCTGGAATTAACTATGTAGTCTCAAGGTGGCCCTGAACTCATGGGGATCCTCCTACCTCTGCCTCCCAAGTGCTGGGATTATAGGCGTGCGCCACCACGCCCGGCCTTTTTTTTTTTTTTAAGACAGTATCTCAGTATGTACATAACCCAGGCTAGTCTCAAACTCAATCCTCTACATCCATCTCCAGAGGGCTGGGAATACATGTATGTGCAAACATGCCCAACAAAACATATTGTTACATAACTAATAGGTTAGTATATATAGGAGAAAATAGAAAATACTTCAAAATGAGTAATAAAATGTGACACTCAGGTAAAGGCATAAATAGAAGGAAATTTCAGGCTGTCATTCCCCTTCCCGAGAAATTTAGGTTTTTCACAGTTTATATTAATGAGCAAACAAAAACTATGGAGTTATTCACTACAAAAAATTAGAGAAAAGGCCAGGCATGGTGGTGCACACCATTAATCCCAGCACCCGGGAGGCAGAAGTAGGACGATTTCCATGAGTTCGAGGCCACCCTGAGACTACATAGTGTATTCCAGGTCAGCCTGGGTTAGAGTGAGACTCCACCTCAAAAAAAAAAAAAATTAGAGAAAAGAGGGCTGGAGAGCATGATTAAAGGTGCTTGCAAATTCTGCCACTATGGGTTTGATTTTTCAGTCCCCACATAAAGCCAAATGCACAAAGTAGCACACAGTGTCTGGAGTTCATTTGCAGTGGCAAAATACCCTGGTATGCCAATTCCACCCCCTCACTTGCAAATAAATATATTTTTAAAAAATTACAGGGCTAGAGAGATGGCTTAGCAGTTAAGGTGCTTGCCTGTGAAGCCTAAACACTCAAAATCTCTAGGTTCCACCTAAGCCACATGCACAGTGAGGCAAGCATACAATGTGGCACATGTGCACAAGGGTGTGCATGAGTCTGGAGTTCATTTGCAATGGCTGAAGCACCGATTCTCTCTCGCTCTCTCAAATAAATTTTTGAAAAATTACAGAGAAATTTTAAAATTTTATTTTTATTTATTATTATTATTATTTTGGTTTTTCAAGGTAGTCTTACTCTAGCCCAGGCTGGCCTGGAATTCACTAAGTATTCTCAGGCTGGCCTTGAACTCTTGGCGATCCTCCTACCTCTGCCTCCCGAGTGCTGGGATTAAAGGTGTGTGCCACCATGCCTGGCTAAAAATGGCAGAGAAATTTTTAAAAGGGGCTAAGGGACTGGGTGGGTAGCTCACTGGTACAGTGTGTGCTTAGCATATACAAGGAGCTGGAGGCTCAATCCCTAGCACCAAAAAAAGCAGAAGATGAGCAATCCCAACACTCAAGAGCTGAGGTAGGAGGATCAACATGGGTTTAAGGACAGCATGGGCTACATAGTAAGACCCTGTCTCCAAAAAAGGGCGAGGGGTAGGAAAAAAGAAAGGGAAGGGAGTGGAATACTTAGGGCAGAAATATAAAATAAAAAACATGTTCAAAGTAAAGAAGGGTAATGACATTGACAGTCTTGAACAGACTACTGAAGAAAACAGAGATGGCATAAAGAGGAAAGGGTAAGTGAGGACAAACATAGCCAAGATTAAAGACACCACAGGGGATTTTACTGACAATGTACACTAAGACTTTTTTTATACTTAGATAAAAAGTACAAATTGTCAGAAAACTTAAAATTTATTGTGGGGCTTGGGTATAGTGGTACACATCTATAATCTCAGCACTTGGGAGGCTGAGGCATGAAGATGGAGAGTTCCAAATCAGCCTGGGATACATAGCAAGACTGCATCTCAAAATATAGCAAGGCTGGAGAGATGGCTTAGCAGTTAAGGCACATGCCTGCAAAGCCTAAGGACCCAGGTTCGATTCTCCAGGTCCCACATAAGCCAGATGCACATGATGGTGCATACATCTGGAGTTTATTTGCAGTGGCTTGAGGCCCTGGCATGCCCATTCTGTGTCTGCCTCTCTTCTTTCTAGCTCTCTCTCTCTTACTCTCTCTCTCTCTCTCTGCTTGCAAATAAATAAATAAATAAAAAGAAAAAAAATACCCCCCCCAAAAGAGCCAGGTGTGGTGGCGTACACCTTTAATCTCAGCACTTGGGAGGATCACCATGAGTTCAAGGCCACCCTGAGACTACATAGTGAATTCCAGGTCAGCTTGAACTAGAATGAGTCCCTACCTCAGAGAAAAAAAAAATGAGTAAAGAAAACAAAAAACCCTGAGTTGTCCTCCAATCACCTGTACAAGAATCTTCATCTTCCATCAAGCATGTTCCATACCTGAGCACATGCACAGCAGCACTGTTGGAACTGAGCACCTGTCCACAGTAACAACTATGTGACTGTGCAGTTATGGTGTTAGTAGTAATATCCAACAATATGTGTGTTTTGTTTTTGAGGTAGGGTGTCGCTCTAGCCCAGGCCAACCTGGAATTCACTATGTAGTCTCAAGGTGGCCTCGAACTCATGGCAATTCTCCTGCCTTTGCCTCCCAAGTGCTGGGATTAAAGGTGTGTGCCACCAAGCCCAGACCGCCAACAATATGGATAAAACCCAAGTGGGACTGATCAGCAGGAAGGGCAAACCATGACCTTTTGATTCTACTATAGGAAGTTCTTATGCAGGTTCACAAGAGGTATGGCATGAAAGACTACCATACGCGGGAAGAGGGAAGAGTTAAGGAATTCAGCAACACAAAATCTAGGTTGACGGTGACCTCCAGGACAGGACAGAAGAAAAAAAATGCAGAATGCTGCTTCCATTTAAATGGACAGCACCATATTCACCATATTCCTCAAACTGATGTCATGTGTATCTGATCTGTACTTTCAAATGTTCCTGTATACCTGTTCAATGTTTAATAAAAGTAGCTTTCAATAAGAGTGAGAGCATACCTTCTTTGGCAAGATTAGAAAGTTCTGTGTGGTGGTCTACAACCCCTTCACGTGCCTCCTCCTCTTCGATGGTTTCCTCTTCATCTTCCACTGAAATGATTATCAAGAGAGATCAGGGGCATGCAAGGTTCCATATGCTCTTGTCAATGTTACTAAACACTATTAGGTTTCAATATTGTTTTGCACAGCTAGAAAGAAACTGAAAGCACTTTAATTTCTCAGGCTGAATCTGAAAATGAATTTGTCAAATGAGCAGCAAATGGGAAATATACTTTCCCTTTCTCTCCAGCCTGTCATTCACAGCCTGGTTTGCTAATATGCAATGCATACTCAGGCCAACACAAAATGCTATTAAACTTCCCACCTATTGCCATGCCTGCTGTAGAAAATCCACATGCGGGATGGAGAGATGGTTCACTGGTTAGGGTGCTTGCCTGCAAAACCTAAAGACCCAGGTTTAATTCCCCAGTATCCAAATAAAGCCAGATGCACTAGATGGCACAATGCATCTGGAGTTCATTTGCAGTGGCCAGAGGTCCTGGTATACCCATTTTCTCTCTCACTTTCTCCGCCTCTTTCTCTTTCTCTCCTTTAAATAAATAAAAATATTTAAATAAGAAAATCCACTGGCTGGAGATGGCTTAGCAGTTAAGGCGCTTGCCTGTGAAGTCAAAGGACCCAGGTTCGATTCCCCAAGACCTACTTAAACCAGATGCAGAAGGGGTAC
This sequence comes from Orientallactaga sibirica, assembly GCA_036365145.1. Lineage (NCBI taxonomy): Eukaryota > Metazoa > Chordata > Mammalia > Rodentia > Dipodidae > Orientallactaga > Orientallactaga sibirica. Next base: position 45,959,402 of record JAEOAD010000011.1, on the reverse strand, counting down.
TTGAGTCTGGAATTCATTTGCAATGGCTAGAGGCCTTGATGCACCCATTCTCTGTCTCCTCTTTCTCTCTGCTTGGACATAAATAAATAATTTTTTTTGAGGTAGGGTCTCACTCTAGCTCAGGCTGACCTGGAATTCACTATGTAATATCAGGGTGGCCTCAAACTCACAGTAATCCTCCTACCTCGGCCTCCCGAGTGCTGGGATTAAAGGCATGGGCCACCACGGCCGGCACAAATAAATAAATTTTTTTTAAAAAAAAGAAAAAGAAAATTTACATGCAAGGGAAAAAAATCTACATGTTCATTGCAAAGAAAGGGCCATAACCCAAACCCAGCTCTCCTATGCCTCATGAACACAAGTTCAGACCTGCCTGGGTCTGGGTTCCTGCAGAAACTCCACCAGTATCCCCAGAAGCTCCCCTTCTCAGGTGATCCCTCCATTAGGAGGCCAAGCCAAAGAAGCTGCATCCTCCCCCTCCTTACCAGAAGTCACTTAGCTGGCTCCTTCCTATCAACACCTATAGAGAACAAAACATGGATAGAAACAGCCTAACACCACTTCCCTATCCACAAACTCCTCAGTTCTTCATAACAAGCCACCAAGATTGCAAAGACACCAGCCACAACCACAGGAATCCCTGGGCCTCTGGATATATCCAGTCCTGATCATAAACAATGTCTGGTAGCACCTCAAAAAATCAGCCTTTCTCTTGGAAATTTATTCTGTCATTTTTTCTTGTTTCTCTGTATCACTTGGCTGACAGAGTAGATAGCTTAGGAAGAAGAGAAGTGATCAGATTAGGTGTAGTGGTCATGTCTATAATCACTACTGGAGACCTGCCTAGAGCTATATAACAGGACTCTCTCAAAACAAACAAGCAAAGAAACAGTTTCCCATATATTTCATGCCAAGCAATCCAGACTGAGTCTCTAATTTCCCAAATTGAAATACCATCTTTAAGCCGGGCATGGTGGCTCACGCCTTTAATCCCTGCACTCGGGAGACAGAGGTAGGAGGATTGCCGTGAGTTCAAGGCCACCCTGAGACTACATAGTTAATTCCAGGTCAGCCTGGGCCAGAGTGAGACCCTACCTCGAAAAAAAAAAAAAAAAAAAAAAAAAAAAAACCATCTTTAAAGAAAATCATGTAAAATCTGTACAAGTCCAACTCTGCAACACAAAAGCATCTGCTCTCTCCTTACTCAGTCAATAAGCCCACTGCTACAAGCACTGAGAGACATCTCAGCCTCCCAACAGCATGAGATAGCAGGGAGACAAGGCAGGAACACAGCTTGACAGGACACTGCTTCCTCCTTCTAGGAAACTGAAGCACTAGCTTGTCTGACTTGCCCTTCCCACCAGCTTCAATAACCATAGTCAGAGATGAATGGCAAGGGCTACCTGCCTAAGTCAGTAAGTGAGTTGGCAGGAGCAGCCTGCCTGGGAGAACAGCTAGAAGGGAGCCTTGACACTAGGACAGAAGAGCAACAGGTGAAGTGGGGCCCCTTGGAAAACACAAGCAAGTTACCATGTCAATACCAGGCCATATAACCAAGACTACCAGCTCCTCTGAGCCACTGCTACACCTGTTCCTAGTCTTTTGCATCATAACTAAATCTTGACAGTTACCAAACCAATAATCTGGCTAAGCACTCCCAAACAACTTCCAAATATGAATCAACATATAATAAAACATCAGATTTTCCAATTCTGAAAGAATTTACACATTCTGTCAATCAAACCAGTGAAGCCACAGTGTTCCTGAAGCCCCAGGCCTCATTTAGCACCTACACATCAAGCACGCTGTTCCTATAGCCAGGAGCCAGTCCTAAAGACTTGTATCCCATTTCACCCGAGTTTGCAAATAGATCAGAAGCATGCCTCAGTTAGTCAGTTAGAGTGTTCCACTCTGAACCAAGTACCAGTACCTAAACATGTCAAGGGGCTCTGGAAGAGCCTCAAACTGGTGACTATCAGAGTGGTGTGCAGCAAGCATATCTGACATCAAAAGGCACATCCACTCTGATGTACCCGTTCCTCAAGGACAAGAACCACCTTGGCCCTGCATCATCACAGTCTATAGCCACAGTGTTCTTCAAATACACATGGGTTTCTAGATCTCACAAAAGACACCCCATGTCCACTGAAGATACCAAATTTACTCTGTACTCTGAAAGACGTCTGTATAAATACAAAAGCTAAACTTTCCAACCAGTCTAAAAAACACCACCAGAGTTCTGTGGTCTGGCAGCTCAGAGTGCATACTAAATGAGGTCTCAACAGCCCAGAAGACAAAAAGTCAGTATCAATGGCATGGGGGACAGACCTTCGTCATCAGTCAGAGATGTGCTTGCTTTTCTTTTTCTTCCAGATATTCCTGGATCCTGAAACACACAATAAAAATTAGATACACAGAAGACCAGGCGTGGTGGCGCATGCCTTCAATCCCAGCACTTGGGAGGCAGAGGTAGGAAGATTGCTGTGAGTTCAAGGCCACCCTGAGACTCCATAGTGAATTCCAGGTCAGCTTGGGCCAGAGACCCTACCTTGAAAAACCAAAGTAAATCAATAAAGGACCCAGGATCAATTCCACACTGGACATGTAAAGCGAGATGTACAAAGCGGCACAAGTGTCTGGAGTTCATCTGCAGTGGCTAGAGGCCCTGGTCTGCCCATATTCATTCACTCACTCATAAATAAGATTTTTTTTTTTCATTTTTCAAGGTAGGGTTTTTTCTTTTTGTTTGGTTTTTTGAGGTAAGGTCTCACTCTAGCTCAGGCTGACCTGGAATTCACTATGTAATTTCAGGGTGGCCTCGAACTCATGGTGGTCCTCCCACCTCTGCCTCCCGAGTGCTGGAATTAAAGGCGTGCACCACCACACCCAGCTATATAAATAAGATTTAAAAAAAATAGATACACAGCATTTTAAGTTACAAAATGGGATGAATGTCAAAACAGAAATATCTATTTGACAAGTGCCCAAAAGGACAGCAGAAAGGCACCTGGCACTTGTTGAGACATTCTTAGCAGTGAACCATGGCACAAACAGCAACCCTCAACCCCAATTTACACCCAAGTCAAACTACAGCTATGAAGTGCCATTTTGTTTTTAAAGCAGAAACAAGGTAGGAATTTTCAAAACCTACAAATTTCTCCAGACAAAAGCACATATCACAAATCAGGCATAGAGGAAGAGGCAGATAGGAGGATTGCTGTGAGTTCAAGGCCACCCTGGGACTACATAGTGAATTCCAGGTCAGCCTCAAAAAAACAAAAACCACAAAACACCACTGTATTAGAACATGCCATATTGTTTCCATTCATCATGACAAAGAACCAGAACCTACCAGAAAATGTTCTGGTGATGCATTAAATCCCCTCAATCTGGACTCTTTTCCTGGAGACAAGAAACATGGTTATTTTTCAACAAAGCTGTGGCAAGATGATACTCTTCAACTCAGCAAGTGGTCTCTAACTATGCAAGCTGTACTCTGCACCTACCTACACATAAGGACATGTAAAATGACAGGGAGTGCCATGTCTGCTTCCTCCCTCCTGCATGAACCCAGCCCTGTTTTCCCAGGTCAGCAAATTTCATCTTACACTTCTTTGTTTTTGTTTTTTGGGTTTTGTTTTGTTTTGTTTTAGGTTTTTTGTGGCAGGGTCTCACTCTAGCCCAGGCTGACCTGGAATTCACTATGTAGTCTCAGGGTGGCCTTGAGCTCACAGTGATCCATCTACCTCTGCCTCCCAAGTGCTGGGATTAAAGATGTGTGCCACCATGCCCGGCTTGTTTTTGCTTTTTTGATTTCTGAGTCAGGGTCTTCTTAAGTTCAGAATGGCCTCCAACTCACAAATCCCTGCTGCCACTTCCTAAATTCTAGGTAGGTACACCTACCATACCCAGCTCTCAGCTTACACTTCTATGATTTTTAGCAGTGGTAACCTCTAAGCTTGCTTCATGACCAGTAATATGATAGGGATAATGGCCTCAGGACATTCTAAAGATAGATGAAACAGTGACTGCCACTGTGCTGCTGTCTGACTGGAAATAGTTACTTAAAACATCTCAGAGATGCAGACACAATGCACAATCTCAATCCCCAAGAGCAGATGCTCTGTCAGTTTGCATCATTGCCCAGACACTGAATACAGTTAGAACTCAGAATCTCAATTCGAAAAGAATCTAGAGTATCAACTTGAAAGTGTTGACTCACACTAACAAACCAAGAGAGCTGAGGTTTAAAAAATAATACTAGCTAGGCATGGTGGCACACAACTTTAATCCCAGCACTCAGGAGGCAGAGAGTAGGAGGATCTATGAGAGTTCTAGGCCACCAGAGACTACATAGTGTATTCCAGGTCAGCCTGGGCTACAGCAAAACCCTACCTAAAAAAAAAAAAAAAAAAAGCTGCATAGATGGCTTAGCGATTAAGGTGCTTACAAAGAACCCAGGTTCGGTTCCCCAAGACCCATGTAATCCAGATGCTCATGGTGGCGCATGCATCTGGAGCTCATCTGCAGTGGCTGGAGGCCCTAGCACACCCATTCTTTCTCTCTATCTGCCTCTTCTCTTCTTGCAAATAAATAAATAAAAACAAAATGAACGTAAAATAATTTTTTAAAAAAGACCAATAAAAAGTAAAAATCAATTTAAAAAGAAACAGGATGCAGAGATGACTCAACAGTTAAAGGCACTAGTTTGCAAAGCCTACCAGCTTAGAGTTCAATTCCCCAATACTGACATAAAGCCAAATGCACAAGTGGTAAGTGCACCTGGAGTTTGTCTGCAGCAACCAGAGGTCCTGACATGCTAATATTCTTCCTTCCTTCCTCCCTCCCTCCCTTCTTCTCTCTCTCTCTCTCTCTCCCTCCCTCCCTCCCTCCCTCCCATACATACCATAAATACATACATACATACATACATACATACATGAATAAACACCTAGATTGGCTACATAAAGGAAAGTAACCAGAAGCCGGGCATGGTGGTGCACGCCTTTAATCCCAGCACTCAGGAGGTAGAGGTAGAAGGCCACCCTGAGAGCAGTAGTGAATTCCAGGTCAGCCTGGACTAAAGTGAGACTCTACCTTGAAAAACCAAATAAATAAATAAATAAATAAATAAATAAATAAATAAATGGAAAAAGAAAAAGTAACCAGAAAGATCAAAGGCATGCAATTGCAAATGGTCTCCCTTACCAATGTATAGCTCTAAAGAAATCCATGAAAAGCATGACACCAAGAAGCTGCCTGGTGAACACAGAAACTGAACAAAGTCCAGTGTGAGAAACATTGGGCTTGGGAGAGGGCTGAGTGGTTAAAGGCACTTGACTGCAAAGCCTCCTGGCTTGGGTTCGATTTCCCAGTACCCACATAAAGCCAGATATACAAAGTAACAAAGGCATCAGGAGTTCACTGCAGCACAAAAGGCCCTGGTGAGCCTATAGTCTCTACCCCACACCCTTTTCTCTGCTTGCAAACAAATTTTTTAAAAAATTTCTTTTTGTTTCTTTTTTTTGGTTTTTCGAGGTAGTGCCTCACTCTGGCTCAGGCTGACCTGGAATTCACTATGTAGTCTCAGGGTGGCCTCGAACTCTCAGCGATCCTCCTACCTCTGCCTCCCGAGTGCTGGGATTAAAGGCGTGCGCCACCACGCCCGGCTAAAAATATATTTTTTTAATAAAAAGAGCTGGAGGGTGTACAGATGGCTTAACAGTTAAGTGCTTGCCTGCGAAGCCTAAGGACCCAGGGATCGATTTTCCAGTACCAAGGTAAGCCAGATGCACAAGGTGGGACATGCATCTGGAGTTCATTTGAAATGGCTAAAAGGCCTGGTGTATCCATTCTCTCTCTCTCTCTAAAATATAAATAAATAAGTAAATTTTATTTTTGTTTGTTTTTTCAAGGTAGGGTCTTGCCTCTAATCCAGGCTGACCTGGAATTCACTATGTAGTCTCAGGCTGGCCTCCAAACTCACAGCAATCATCCTACCTCTACATCCCTAGTGCTGAGATTAAAAGGCATGCACCAGCACACCTAGCAAATTGGTTGTGTGTGTGTGTGTGTGTGTGTGTGTGTGTATCATACCTCTTCTGGAAACTTTCTGTAAACTTAAGGCTTTTTTCCTTTTTTCTTCTAATTCTACTTGCAGTTTTATTTCTACAACCTAAACACAAAAAGATGAATAAATAAACAGGTTATTAAGGATTAAATTAAATATGTTCTGCATATAAAACATCTAAACTCATACATACAGTATAAAAGCAGGTAATCAATATTACTTTCTATTAGGTGGTAACATTTTAAGTTTTCTAAAAAGACAAAGAGTTTATCATGTACACAGGTGTCCTAAGAAAAACACCACCTCTAGTGACCACAGTATAGCAAGAACCACCTTAAAGGCCCTCACTATAATTCCTCAACTAAAAGCACTGGCTTCAGTGACTCAAAGGCAAATAAAGAGACAAGAATGGGTTTACCTCCATGCAGTAAGCCAATGGGACAGCAGGGCAAGTAGACTAGAGGTTTCCTGTACTGCCCAAGGACAACCCATCTATTATAGCTAAAAGTTCGAGGCCTTAACATGTACTCTCACAGGTTGGACACATCTCATTTTTATGACCTCACTAAAACTCCAGAATTTACCTGTTCAATATTTGACCAAAAATATTCTATTTCTCGGGCTGTTGAAGCAGCAATGCGTCTCAATCTGTTCTGTTCTTCCTTCTTTCCTCTTTCCTCACGAAGTTTCTTTTCCTCATGATGCCGTGCTACAGTTCTTACAAGCTGGTAAAGAGACATTCATGAATTTTATATTGTACTCTATGTCATGCCAGGAAAAAAAGGATATATACATAGAAAATACACAGAAAAAAAATTCATTTATAACACTTGTGGGGACAGGGGTTGAGGAATGCACACACCAGAATCTTTTGCCATTGTAAATGAATGCCAGATGTGCCACCTTTTTGCATCTAAGTTTATACAGGTACTGGGAAAATGAATCCAGGCTGGAAGGCCTTGCAACAAGTGTCTTTAGCCACTGACCCATCACTAAGCCTCCCTGCCCTTTTTTAGCCAGGGTCTCACTGTAGCCCAGGCTGACCTGGAGCTCACTCTGTAGCCCAGGCTGGCCTTGAACTCACAGTGATCCTCCTAACTTGACTGGGCATGGTAGTGTCTTGCAAGGGTATAGAAAAAAAATTTTTTTTTTTTTTGGTTTTGCGAGGTAGGGTCTCACGCTGGCTCAGGCTGACCTGGAATTAACTATGTAGTCTCAGGGTAGCCTCGAACTCTCAGCGATCCTCCTACCTCTGCCTCCCGAGTGCTGGGATTAAAGGCATGCGCCACCATGCCCGGCAGGTATAGAAAATTTTAAGGCAATCTTCTCACCCTAAAGTCCCAGTCTGTTATCATAAGCCAAATGTGGTCCTTGCCTGTAACCCCAGAACTCAAGAGGCTAGGACCGAAAAATATTAGGTCCAAGGCTAAGTTAGTTCATACAGAGAGATCCTAACTCTAAATAAAGTCAACAATGAACCCTGGTATGGCAGAATACAGTTTAATCCCAGCACTCGGGAGGCAGAGGTAGGGGGATTGTCATGAATTCGAGGCCAACTGAGACTACATAGTGAATTTCTAGGTCAACCTGGTCTAGAGTGAGACCCTACTTCAAACAAGAAAAAAAAATGAATTAGAATGGACAGTAGGTAGGGGCTCAAAAAGCAGAGCTACTCTTCAACCCACCCAACACCACCAGCTAGTTCTATCCTGCCCAGCCCATCCTCTATCTTGTCCACTCCAGTGCCCATGTGTCTTCCCTGTCTAGCCTATTGTCCTCTGTGACAAAGTAATATTTAAGGGACATTGAACTTTTTTTAAATGTCTATGGATCTTACCTGAGGATCCTTATCTCAGATTTTCCCTTCCTAACTCAGATAAGGAAAGATGGGGGTTCAGAGGCAGAAAGTGCACAGGACAGGGGACAAAGGAACTACCCTAGTCCTTGAGAGTTTGGGGAGAAGGAGGAGGCTAGGACTGGGAATATGGTTCAGCAGTTAAAGGCACTTGCTTGTAAAGCTTCAGGCTGAGTTTAATTCCCAAATGACCCATGTAAACCAGATGCAAAAAGTGGCTCAGGCATCTTGTGTTCATTTGCAGCAGCAAGAAGTCCTGGTGAGAGATAGAGGGAGAGGAAAGGAGAGAGAGAGAGGAAGGGAGGGAGGGAGACCTGCAAATAAATTTTTGTTTTAAAAGAGTATGGGAGCTGGGCGTGGTGGCGCACGCCTTTAATCCTAGCACTTGGGAGGCAGAGGTAGGAGGATCGCCATGAGTTCAAGGCCACCCTGAGACTACATAGTTAATTCCAGGTCAGCCTAGACCAGAGTGAAACCCTACCTCGAAAAAAAAAAAAAAAAAAAAAAAAAAAAAAAAAATCCTTTAGGGGCTGGAGAGATGGCTTAGTGGTTAAACGCTTGCCTATGGAGCCTAAGGACCCCGGTTCGAGGCTTGATTCTCCAGGACCCACATAAGCCAGATGCACAAGGGGGTGCATGCATCTGGAGTTTGTTTGCAGTGGCTGGAGGCCCTGGCGCACCTATTCTCTCTCTCTCTATCTGCCTATTTCTGTATCTCTCTCTCTCAAATAAATAAATAAAAAATAAAATATTTTAAAAAAAAAAAGAGTATGGGGGGAGGCTGGAGAGATGGCTTAACAGTTAAGGCGCTTGTCTGTGAAGCCTAAGGACCCAGGTTCTATTCTCCAGTACCCACATAAGCCAGATCACAAGGTGGCACTTGTACCTGGAGTTCTTTTGCAGTGGCTAGAGGCCCTGGCATGCCCATATTCATATATTCATTCATTCACTCATTCCCTCCCTCCTTCCCTCTGTCCCTCCCTTCTTCCCTTCCTCCCTCCCTCCCCTTCCCTTCTTCCCTTTCTTCTTCTCAAATAATAAATTATAAATTTAGGGCTGGACATGGTGATGCACACCTTTAATCCCAGCATTTGGGACGCAGAGGTAGAAGGATCACAGTGAGTTCGAGATCACCCTGAGACTACAGAGTGAATTCCAGGTCAGCCTGGACTAAAGCAAGACCCTACCTTGAAAAATAAAAAATGAAAAACAAATCTGGAGAGAGGGCTTAGCGGTTAAGCTGCCAAGCCTAGGAACACTCATTCAATTCTCCAGGTCCCATGTTTAGCCAGATGCAAAAAGTGATGCAAGGACGCAATGCTGCACTTGCCCACAAGGGGGTGCAAGTGTCTGGAGTTTGTTTACAGTGGCTGAGAGGCTGCTGGCACGCCCATTCTCTCTCTCTCTGCCTCTTCCTCTCTTTCTGTCTCTTTCTCTCTCTCAAAATAAATAAATAAAAAATAAATAAATAAATAAATAAATAAATAAATTTTTAAAATATTTTTTAAAAGAGTATAGGGATGGCTGGGCGCGGTGGCGCACGCCTTTAATCCCAGCACTTGGGAGGCACAGGTAGGAGGATCACAGTGAGTTCAAGGCCACCCTGAGACAACAGAGTGAACTCCAGGTCAGCCTGAGCTAGAGTGAGACCCTACCTTAAAAAAAAAAAAAAAAAGTACAGGGAAAATGAAGAGAGAACACAGAGCTCCAGATGTAAGACAGTGATTCATTATAAAGGATACGTATAGATGGTTATACAATGAAAGGAAAGCTATTTCATACTTAGGTCAGTTTTCCAGAAACTTGTCACTGGTTTTCACTTTTCTAGAGTCAATAGTCATACCTCTAGAGTCTCTAGGGATAGTGTCTGCTGTTGTAGGTTCCCTCTCATTACTGGGAGAAAGCACCCAACCAAAAGTATGATGGGAGGAAAGTTTTTTATTTGGCTTACAGTCTCAATAAACTACTGGATGGCAGGGAAGAAATGGTAGAGCAGAGGCTAGACATCACCTCCTTGCCAACATCAGGTGGAAAACAGCAGCAGGAGAGTAAGCCAACTAACACAGATAAACTTGGACTAATAAATATCAAGGTACACCCCCAATAAGTGCACAGGACAGGGGACAAAGGAACACCTCATCCAGCAAGGCTCCGTCTCCTAAACTGTCACCAGCTGGTGACAAAACAATCAGAAAACATAAGTTTATGGGGAACATCTGATCCAAACCACCACATTCCACTCCTGGCCCCATAAAATGGTGACCATCCAGGCCTTCAGTTCAACTTTAAAAGTCCTTATAGTTTTTATCAATCCCAATATTGTTCAAACATCCCCATATCCTGTCTCTTAACTGTAAAACCAAATATAAGCTGTAAAACCAAAAACACAGAGTAAACATTCACACTACAAAAGATAGCATTACAAGGAAAGACTGAACCAATGTTCTATCTACTCCAGCTACTGCAAATGAACTCCAGATGCATGTGTCACCTTGTGCATCTGGCTTATGTGGGTCCTGGGACCTTGAACCCAGGTCAGTTAGCTTTTCAGGCAAGTGCCTTAACCGCTAAGCCATCTCTTCCAGTTCCAATGTACTATCTAAAACAAACAGGGCCAACATCAAATCCTGTAGCTCCAAGTCTGATTTCTATAGAAGTCTCTGGGATTCCAATTCGACCCCTCGACAGGCTGCTTACAGCCCCAGGAAAACACCATCCTGAGCCACCAGCTCTCCTGAGCAGCCATCTCACAGTTCTGGCTGGGGTCTCCACTACAATCCACAATTCATCTTCATGGCTTCATGTTTCCATTTTCACATCACCCAGTGGCCATTTCCAAAAATCAAACCATGTTGCAAATCCAATGACCTTTTCTGTCCTACATTTGTTATACTCCCATAGTACCAAGTGGGGTACCAAATTTGTTAATCCAGGGGAAGAACAAAGCCAATTTGAAGGGCAGAACACTCCTTCAGCATTTAGGCCCCCAACTTTCAAAAGAGTCATGTTAGGCATGGTATTGCACACCTTTAATCCCAGCACTTGGGAGGCAGAGGTGGGAGGATCCCTGTGAGTGTAAGGCCACCCTGAGACTATATAGTAAATTCCAAGTCAGCCTGGACTAGAGTGAGACCCTACCTCTCAAAAAAAAAAAAAAAAAAAAAAAAAAAAAAAAAACCACAGTCAGCATTCATTCTGCAGTCCCAATGCAAACAGCTAGCCCAATCTCAATGGATTTGTAATCTCTCAAAAAATTGCAGCTGAGAGGGTGCTACCTCCTGCCTAAAACTTTCATTTCTTTCTATGTCATATCCTTCTGTTCATACCAGTCCATTTCTATGGGATGTAACCCTGTACAAGTTCTAAGGACATGAAAAGAATGCAGAAACCCTCTCACACAAACTGTTTCTAGCCCAGTCCAGGCAAAGCTCTTTCTTTTCCTCCTCATAGGCCAAGCCTAAACAGTCCACAGTTCTTTCTGCATTCAAGTTTCTCAACTCTGACCAGAACGGTCCATCAAATTCTGCTTATAGCACTGCAAGGCATCTCTTATATCAAAGTTTCATACCCTTCCACATTTCTCCCACAAATCAGTTCCAAAAAGCCAAAACCTACACAGTCAGATTTCTCCCAGCAACAACCCCCACTCCTCTGCTACCAATATTCTGTTGTAGGTACCTTCTTATTGCCGGGGTAAAGCACCCGACCAAAAGTAGCTGATAGGAAATAAGTTTTGTCTTATAGTCTTGAGGAGAAGCGATGTAATGGCAAGGAAAAGATGGCAGAGCAAAGGCTGGAGATCACCTCTTTGCCAACAGCAGCAAGACAGTGAGCAGAACTAACACTGGCAATCTCGGGGCTCAACAAACCTCAAGGTCCACCCCAGAAATACAACTCTTCCAGCAAAGTTCCACCTCCCAAATTGCCACTAGCCGCGTACAAAGCATTCAGAACACATGTGGCGGAGGGGGCCTATCTGATCCAAACCTTATCTGCCTTGGGAACAACAAGGAACAAATTCTTAAACAGAACTAGATAGAGAAGGCTCAGCCATATAGCTAGACAGTGAGGCACAGGGGTAGGCATGAAGGTTGGGAACAGGCATACTGCCAATCACCCTGGGCCTGTAGCTTCTACATCCTAGCCTCTGGGCCCCACCTGGATCTAGGGCACTGGAGGCCTCTCTAATTCCAACTGCTAGGAAAACTGACAAGGAACCTAAATTGTACCAGGATTATAGCAGGAGGCTGTGTCTACTCCCAACAGCCCTAGCTGGTGCTAAGGACCATCTCACTTTCCATACATACAATAGAAGTTGCTTTCACCACACATCATGAGGCCTTTATAGAATTGGTCTAGGAGGCCAGCCCATCCAGGTACAGCACTCTAAATCACAACCACCACCAACAGACACAAAATAGTGAATGACTACCATGTTTCAAACCTACCTTCTTAGCAGCAGCCAACTTCCACCTCCGCTCCTGGGCAAAATCTGTGGCCATCCACTGCATCTCCTCTAGCAAATAATCCCAATGAGATTTAGGGCGTGGAGCCTCCTGGAGTTTTGGCAGCCGCCTTAGGGACCACAAGCCTTCCTTCCTTAAATCTGCTATTCGTTGATGGATATGATTTTCCTGTAAGAAGCATAATATGGGGAAAGTTCAACATGTAATTAAGTGTACTCTGCTAATTCAAATCTCAACTTTTTTGTTTTGTTTGTTTTTTTTTTTTTTTTCAAGGTAGAGTCTCACTCTAGCCCAGGCTGACCTGGAATTCACTATGCAGTCTCAGGGTGGCCTCAAACTCATGGCAAGCTTCCTACCTCTGCCTCCCAAGTGCTGGGATTAAAGGCATGCAGCACCACGCCCGGCCAAATCTCAAACTATTTAAAATCTTAACTATGTTAACGGCTTAATTAGGTACTAAAAGAATAGGGACTTCAAGGAGGTCCCAGTTTACAATAAGCCTGCACTCAGAAGAAAGCGTCAATGGCCTCAAAGAAGCTGGTACAATCCTAGAAAACTGGGCCAGGGCACAATCAATGGTAAAGCATCTGCCTAGCATAACTGGGTTCAATTCCAGCACCACCAAAAAAAAGTCAGGGGCTGCAGAAATGGCTTAGTGGTTAAGTCGTTTGCCTGCAAAGCCAGAGGATCCCAGTGCAACTCTCCAGGACCCACATAAGCCAGATGCACAAGGGGCATAGGCATCTGGAGTTCGTTTGCAGTGGTCAGAGGCCCTGGCATGCCCATTCTCTCTCTCTCTCTGTCTCCCTCTTTCTCTCAAATAAATAAGTAAACAAATAAATAAGCTGGGCGTGGTGGCGCACGCCTTTAATCCCAGCACTCAGGAGGCAGAGGTAGGAAGATCGCTGTGAGTTCGAGGCCACCCTGAGACTACAAAGTTAATTCCAGGTCAGCCTGGGCCAGAGTGGTGAGACCCTACTTCAAAAAACCAAAAAAATAAAAATAAAATAAAATAATAATAAATAAATAAAAATACATTTTTTTAAGTCAGAATAAAGCCAAAAGACCCAATGATTACACCAAAGCATGTATAAGAAAAACTATGAAGCCTGAAATTTGTTTCAACAAAACTATCAGGAGCTAGGTGTGGTGGTGCACGTGTTTAATCCCAACTCTTGGGAGACACAGACAGAAGGATAGCACCATGAGTTTGAGGCCACCCTGAGACTACATAGTGAATTCTAGTCAGCCTATGCTAGAGTGAAACCTACCTCAAAAATCCAAAGAAAAAGAGTGAGACCCTACCTTGAAAAAAAAAAAAATCCAAAGAAAGAAAGGAAGGGAGGAAAGGAGAAAGAGAGGGAGGGAGGGAAGGAGAAAGGGAGGAAACAGGCTAGGCATAGTAGCATGTGCCTGTGGTCTCAACTAATTCTGGGCTATGTCAGAAGTAAGATCTCCTGAGTCCGGGATCTAGAGGCCAGCCTAGGAACCACCAAAAGAAAAGAAAAAGCACCTAGAGTACATTTTGTATTTACGTGGGCACACTTACCAGTGTTATCTGTTCTGCCAGCTTATCCTGAGAACTATCCTGAGAAGAAGCAGCATTCTGAGCAGGGCTCTGTGGCTTGGGGGGGATTGACATTGCTGCCCCTGGAGACCGGGAAGTGACAGGAGACAGTGCCTTGCTGGTGGCAGAAGAGGGTCTGTTCACTGGTGAAGAACGTGCAGGCGAAGGTCCTGACCCTGAGCCACTCACAGATACAAGGGATGAGGAAGAAGAGGAAGTAGGCAGAGATCGCTGGCAGGGCTGAGCAGAATCCAGGAGGGACCTGGTAGATGCCATTGTCTAGCAAGTAGTAAATAAGTGAAAAAGGGTCAGGCCAAGGTTCCAAATGTTCAACAGTGCCCAAATGCCAGAGAGCTTAGCCATCAGAGGCTAGCACATGCACACAAAATAAATCCCATCACAAACCACAACTCTTTAATTCCAGCACTTGGGAGGCAGAGGTAGGAGGATCACTATGAGTTCGAGGCCACTCTGAGACTACATAGTGAATTCCAAGTCAGCCTGGGCTACAGCAAGACCCTACCTCGGGGTGGGGGGAATGACAACAACAAAAAAAAAAAAAAAAAAAGAAAGAAAAGAAAGAAAAAGAAAAAGAAAAAGGAAGGAAGGAAGGAAGGAAGGAAGGAAGGAAGGAAGGAAGGAAGGAAGGAAGGAAGGAGAGAAAAAAACACACAACTCAAAACCGCAAACCAGATGGTGTCCAAAGATTAAACTGCTTTACTGTCACAGAACCTAACAAGAGCTCTCTCATTATCAACTGTGCTATACATATTACCTTACAGTTCAAGGAAGCTTTTCTTTCTTTCTTTCTTTCTTTCTTTCTTTCTTTCTTTTTTTTTTTTTTTTTTTTTTTTTTTTTTTGGTTTTTCAAGGTAGGGTCTCACTCTAGTCCAGGCTGACCTGGAATTCACTATGTAGTCTCAGGGTGGCCTCGAACACATGGCAATCTTCCTACCTCTGCCTCCCAAGTGCTGAGATTAAAGGCATGCACCAGCACGCCTGGCTCCCCTTTGCTCTACAGTGTCATTTGCTATACAAATACTTTTTAATTTTTATCTAGTCCACATCAGTAAATTTGTTTTTTGGAGGCAGGATCTTACCCTGGCCGAGGTTGACACTCTGTAGCTCAGTAGGCCTCAAACTCAAACTACTCCTTCTAATTCAGCCTCCCAAGTGCTGGGCATGCATTAACAATTTTTAATATTTTGCTTGTGCAGTACTGACGTTTCTGTTTAAAGGCACATAAGGAAGGAGAGGCAGCTATCTGAGCATAAATTCACAGGAAAAGGATACTGGATAAAAACCAAGGGACTATCCAGGTGTGGTGGCTCATGCCTTTAATCCCAGCATTTGGGAGGCCAAGGTAGGAGGATTGCTGTGAGTTCGAAGCCACCCTGAGACTACATAGTGAATTCCAGGTCAGCCTGGACTATTGCGAGACACTACCTCGAAACCCCCACCCCAAGAAAACCAATGGAATAAGTACAAGCCTGCATCTCTCTGCTTCCCGAATGCAGACTCAAGGTAACCAGGTGCCTCATGCTCCTGCTGCCCTGTCTTCCTTGCCATGATGAGCTTGGCCCTCAAAATATGAACCAAAAAACAACAACAAAAACTTTTTCCAGGGGCTGGAAAGTTGGCTCAGTGGTTTAAAGTACTTGCTTATGCTGGGTGTGGTGGCTCACGCCTTTAATCCCAGCACTTGCGAGGCAAAGGTAGGAGGATCATCATGAGTTCAAGGCCACCTGAGACCACATAGTGAATTCCAGGTTAGCCTGGACTAGAGTGAGAGCCTACCTGAGGGAAACAATCAAAAAAAAGTACTTGCTTACTACAAAGCCTGATGGCCTGGGTTCAATTACACAGTACCCACATAAAGCTAGACACACAAACTGTCATATGCATATGCATATGTGCAGTGACAAGAGGCCCTGGGGCACCATTCTCTCCCTAGGCCCCCCCCCTTTCCTCAGTGCTTAAAAAAAAATAATAATTGAAATATTTACAAACATGAAAGAAAGAGAAAGAAAGAAAGAAAGAAAGAAAGAAAGAAAGAAAGAAAGAAAGAAAGAGAGAGAGAGAGAGAAAGAAAGAAAGAAAGAAAAACAGAGAGAAAAAGCCGTGTTTGGTGGTACACACTTTTAATCCCAGCACTTGAGAGGCAGAGGTAGGAGGATCACTGTGATTCAAGGCCATCCTGAGACTACCAAGTGAATTTCATGTCAGCCTGGGCTAGAGGGAGATCCTACCTTGAAGAAAGAGAAAAAAAAAAAACTACTGTGCTTCAGTTGAGAAACACGATGATGCAGTGATAATCCGAATTTTTCTTTATACATTTCCAAGTGAAGACATCACTCAAATATCAGGTGAGCTTATTGGTTTTCTGTCTCTTTTGTTGAAACAGGGTCTTAATATTATAACCCAGACTGGTCCTGAACTCTTAATTCCCCTGCCTGAGCCTCCTGAGTGCTGAGATCACAGGCACAGGCCTGTGCCACCACAACCAGCTAATCTTTCTTTTCTCTGAAGAGCAAATACCAATTCTATGTGTGTCTCCTGTGGCAGGCAATAAAGGTTGGAAAGCCTCCAGGACTATCGAGATGCCAAGCTTACAAAATTAAGGGGGCCTTGACCCCCAATGAGCTGAACAAAGTTCTCCCAGGAGTCCTGAGGAGGCTAGCTAGAGATAAAGGAGTGCCATGTATGGACTGACAGGTATACCAGTCAGGACCATCAGGATAGGAAAGAAGACTCAGCAGACACATTTTCAAGACCTAATAATGAACCCCATAGCATGTGTCTATACTCATCTCCCTATCTCAAGGCTTGGTAGCCATGGCTGGCACATAAATTTGGAAATAAAACTTTATAGGAATGTAGCCCTATTGTATACATGCAAGCTCAGTTTTCAACAGCCAAACTGAATAACTGACAGAAAACTAAATGGCCAGCAGAGCTGAAAAACTTACTGTACTATCTGGTCCTTTACAGAAAAAGGAGTCCAATCTGGCCCAACCCAAAATTAGCATGTTTCTTCCCTCACCTTCCTATGATACTGACGATTGAACTGGTCCTCACGCATGCTAGACAAGCCCTCTACCCAGTCCTCTTTTTACTTTTGAGACAAGTCTCAATAAGTTACCCAGGCTGGCCTTGAACTCACTTTGTAGCTCGGGCAAGCCTTAAACCTGCAAACCTCAACCTAATAAGTAGCTGGGATTACATTCAGGACTGTGCCACCAGACCCAGCTGAGTAATGGATTTCTATGGATTTTGTATCAAGTTACTTAAAAACCATGACTAATCTCTTCAACAAAGATTAATATAAGAAAAGTTAATATAAGAAAAACCCTCCTAGAAAATGGGGATAGCAAATTCTACTTCATAAAGAAACTAGACTAATGCTGATGAAGTCCTTATCATACCTGTCTACTCCCCTCAAAGTTCATAAATATGTGGTAGCTATTATCAACTACTACGCCCATTCTATTCTTTCTCATATGCTAAAAATCCCAAGTGGAACTCATAGCCCTCCTCTTGGGTGGTTCCCTTATTTAATGCAAGAGAGGTAAGAGGCAAGGGGCTTTCTCAGGTAGGCCCCACTCCTTACTAAATTGAACAAAATGCTTAAGAACCAAAATAATTTTTAGAAAACTTTGTCTCACTGTCTTCTGTGTTATGTGGATGGTGTGCCCAGGATGCAACATCTCAATAGTCTTCGGGTACTGAAATTCATTCACTGCAAACACTCCCAAGCCCACATGGGTGAAAGATCAGCAGAGGAGGAGGGGCATTTTCAACATTTCCAAAGTGTATGGTGTTGGTCTACATTAGTTGAGTCCATGATATTAGAAAAATGGGAAAAGTGGCAGCCATGGATGAAGTCTGTTGGATGGTTAGGAAACAGCCAGGGCAACTATGAATTGTCGCTTCATGTCACCTGAGGCCAGTCCTACAACCTCAAAGACTGGTAGAATGGGTCACCATCTGAGGGTTCTTGGAAGACCAAATAGGGTAATGCCCTCTACATTAAGTGTGTGATTCAACAGGTAGAGGTTCCTTGTACTAAGAGCAACAATAATGCTTTTGTATTATTTTAATGATTTGGGGGGGGGTGGTTAAAGTAGGGTTTCACTCTAGTTCAGGCTGACCTGCAATTCACCATTTAGTCTCAGGGCAGCCTTAAACTCACGGTGATCCTCCTAACTCTGCCTCCCGAGTGCTGGGATTAAAGGCATGCACCACCACACCCGGCTATTTTAGTGATTATTATCACTGAGTCAAACAGAATTAGGTTGTAATTGCTACAATAACCAACTGTCCTAACAGGGTGAGCAAAGCTGCTCTGAAGTGCACACAGGTTCAGTGTAGACTACCCTATCAAATACCTAGTTGGCAAGCTACCACCTCTGCAAACTGTTTCCTCTTTTCTTCTGCACCTCACTAGTAAAACAGTCAATGTCCACAGAGTACCTGGGTCTGGGATGAAAGCTGAGAGGCCTGCATCTGCGCCTTCCCAGGCATTGGAACATGGAGGGCTGGCTGGGCAGGCTGTGGAGGAGGAGCAGAAAGCTGGTTGGGCAGAGGGGTGGGGACAGAGGTATTAGGCTGTTGAGTCTTCACTGGGATTTGGAGCTGAGCCTGAGCTTCTACCACTTGTGGCTGCTGTGAAAACTGCAGAGTAGAAGGAAGAGCTGCGGCAGGGACACTGGCCAGGGGCAGCCTTGTAGGCAGCTGTGGTGGCGGAGTGTGCAAGCTGGCGGCATTCTGCACAGGAGGCCCAGTGGAAGGGTCATACTGCTGCTGGCTCTGCTTTTGTCCAGTGAGCTGTGAGGCCTGCGGAGTTGGAGGCATCCCTCCTGCAAAATAAGAAAGTCCCCAAAGCACTGACTTCAGAGTGTGGCAGCTTCCACCAAGTGAATCACAGGGACACTGGACATCACTGGCGCTCAAGTGAGAAATATCACATTCAAATGGGAATTAGTATCCTAGCAGACTTAATGTCAGGATGAGCAGAGCACACAAAGAAGAAAGGAAGGCACCTGACTTTTGCCAAGTTAGTGCCAAACAAAACAAGCATCAAATAACCACAGGGTACCAGCAGCAGCAATTAAGAACACAGGAATAAAATCACTAGAAAGCACAATGAGATGTGTGGCCCCCACCAGAGTGGCAAGAACCTATATCCAGGGGCTTTCTTATTCTGAATTGACTGGGACTCAGAGACATGAGAATCTACATGTCATATACACTCCCTGGACTGTACAGCCTCAGGCTAGGCTGAGGTCCAGGATTTGTGCATTCCCTTGCTACAAGCTAAGAGCACTGTTCTAACGCTGGGTCTTACCTTGGACGGTTGGCATTAACTGCTGCAGAGGGACTCCTGCATTCACCCCTGGATGCTGGAAAACTACCCCTGGATGACCCACTTCAAGTCGAGGTCTCTTAGACTGCTCTAGAATAATTTTCAAGAAAGGTGCCGTTTCATGTAAAAATAAAACCACAGAAGTAGTAGAAAAAACATATATAAGTGTTTTTATAATCTTTGAAAAGGGAAGCCTTTCTATGCAGTAAGGGATAAGGCTGATATTAAAGTTTCATTAAAATTTTTCAGTATGAGAAAAAGCATCATAAAAAGGTCAAAGGACAAGCAACAACTTAGAGGCACTGTAGCATGTGATTGACAAAGGATCATTTAACATTTTGAAAATGTTCACAAATAATATGAAAAGTTTTGATGATCAGGATTATAATGAGCAGAGAGCATGAACAGCAAGCTGCAGACAGATTCACAAATGTTGCAACAGTTCCTGCACATCCATACTCAAAAACCAGACATCCACATCAAACAAAAGATGTGATTTTTACCTGTACATCACCAAAGATTAAAAATTTATCAAAGCTGGGCTGGAGAGAAGACTTAATGGTTAAGGTGCTTGCCTGCAAATCCAAAGAACCCAGGTTTGATTTCCCAGTACCCAAATAAAGCCAGATGCACAAGGTGCTGCATGTGTCTGGAGTTCCTTTACAGCAACCAGAGGCTCTGGCACACCCATATTCATATTCTTTCTCCTCTCTCTTTCTCTCTCCCTCTTTCTCGCTCTCAAATAAATAAAATATTTTTAAAATTAAAAAAAAATTATCAGGGCTGGAGAGATGGTTTAGTGATTAAGGCGTATACCTCCAAAGCCTAAGGACCCAGGTTCAATTCTCCAGGTCCCACGTAAACCAGATGCACATAGTAGCATGTCTGGAGGTCGTCTGCAGTGGCTAGAGGCCTTGTTGTGCCCATTTTCACTCACTCTCTCTCCCTGTCTCTATTAAATAAATCTCCAAAAAAAATATCAGGGGCTAGAGAGATGGCTTAGCGGTTAAGCGCTTTCCTGTGAAGCCTAAGGACCCCGGTTCGAAGCTCAATTACCCAGTACCCACGTAAGCCAGATGCACAAGATGGCGGATGCATCTGGAGTTCGTTTGCAGTGGCTGAAGGCCCTGGTGCACCCATTCTCTCTCTCAATCTCTCTGCCTCTTTTTCTGGCTGTTGCTGATAAATACTATATATATATCAGCCAGGTGAGGCAGAGGTAGGTGGATTGCTATAAATGTGGGCATGGTGGTGCTTGCCTTTAATCCTGGCACTGGGGAGGCAGAGATAGGAGGATTGCTTTGATCTCCAGCCTGGGACTTACAGGGAGAGTTCCAGGTCACTCTGGGCTAAAGTAAGACCCTAACTTGAAAAAGAAAAATTATCAAAGTAAGTAAAACAGCCAATATATGAAAGAACTAGGTCTGCTTGTAGAGAATAATTTAGCACCACAACCTCACAGCACATTGCTAGGATCAGGCAGTTCATTCAGAAGCTGTCCCTTTAAAGTAGCTGCCAAAAATGTTAAAGAAACATTTCAAACTAGATGTCTACATGTCTACTGATTATGACAGAAAAAAGACAGGAAAGACTAGTAAAGACTGACTGGTAAAGGTGACTGGTCTAAGGCTGTGGGTAGACATTACATGCCTGTAAATCCAGGACTCAGGAAAGAAAGGAAAATCACCCCTAGTTCAAAAAAAAAAAAAAAAACCTGGTCTACACTGAGAGTACCAGACAAGCCAGGGCTCAAAAAAAGGGCTAGAGAGATAGCTCAATGGCTAAGATGTATGCCTGAAAATGCTAGCAGCCTGGGTTCAATTGCCCAGTACCCACATAAAGCTAGATGCAGAGTGGTGCATGTTTGGGGTGGATAGAGGCATGGCTCACCCACTCTCTCTTTTTTTCTTTCTCTCTCCTCTCTTGGTCTCTGTGCTTACAAATATATAAAAATATTTAAATTTAAAAAATTTTAAATAAAAAAAAAAACTCGCCAGGCATGGTGGCACACACTTTAATCCCAGCACTCAAGGGGCAAAAGTAGGAGGACTGCCATGAGTTTGAGGCCAGCCTGAGACTGCATAGTGAATTCTAGGCCAGACTAGGCTAGAGCAAGACCCTACCTCAAAACCATGCCTCCCCTCAAAAAATAAATAAATAGAGCCGGGCGTGGTGGCGCACGCCTTTAATCCCAGCACTCGGGAGGCAGAGGTAGTAGGATCGCCAAGAGTTCGAGGCCACCCTGAGACTACATAGTTAATTCCAGGTCAGCCTGGACTAGAGTGAAACCCTACCTCGAAAAAACCATAAAAAAAAAAAAAAATAAATAAATAAATAAATAAATAAATAAAAATAAAATATCCCCAGGAGTGGTAGCTCACTCCTTTAATCCCAGCACTTGGGAGGCAGAGGTAGGATGATCACTGTGATCAAGGCCAGCCTGAGACTACACAGTAAATTTCAGGTGAACTGGGGCTGAATAGTGACCCTACCTCGAAAACAAAAACAAAACAAACGAAAAAAGAAAGGGGCAGACTAGATGATATACACAATTAGTCCCAGCAGTCAGGAGGCTGATGTAGGAAGATTGCTGTGAGTTCAAGGTCAGCCTCTGGCTACAGATCGAGACCCTTCCTTGAAAACAAACAAACAAAATGAACAACAGGGCTGGAGAGATGGCTTAGCAGTTAAGGCACTTGTCTGCAAGCTTAAGGACCCAAGTTCGATTCCCCAGTACCCACATAAAGCCAGATGTACAAAGTGGCACATACATCTACAGTTTGTTTGCAGCGACTAGAGGTCCTGAAGCACCCATTCTCTTTCTCTCTCTCCCTCCCTCTTTCTCTCTGCTTGCAAATATTAAAAAAAAAAAAAAAAAAAAAAAACAATAAGCCAGGCATGGTGGCATACGCCTTTAATCCCAGCACTCAAAAGGCAGAGGCAGGAAGATCACAGTGAATTCCAGGACAGCCTGAGCTAGAGACCCTACCTTGGAAAACCAACAGCAACAACAACAACAACAAAAAAAGCAACAATAACAAGGGGCTGAAGAAATGACTTAGTAGTTAAGGTGCTTGCCTGCAAAGCCTAAGGACCCAGGTTTTAATTTTCCAGTACCCATGTAAGCCAGATGCACAAGGTGATACATTCATCTGGAGTTTGCAGTGGCTAGAGGCCCTGATGTACTCATATTCATTCATTTTTCTCTCCTTCTCTCTAGCTGCCTCTCTCTTAAATAAATAAACAAATAATAAATAAACAAACAAAAAAACAAACAATAACAACAAAAGTGAAATGCTGGGCATGGTGGCACACACCTTGAATCCCAGCATTCAGAAGAGAGATATAGGAAAATCAATAGGAGTTCAAGGCCAGCCTGAAATTACATAGAGAATTCCAGGTCAGCCTGGGTTCAGCGAGATCCCACCTCAAAAAAAAAAAAAAAAAAAAAAAAAATCAATCATGGGCTGGAGAGATGGCTTAGCGGTTAAGGTGCCTGCCTCCTAAGCCTAAGAACGCTGGTTCCAATCTCCAGATCCCACGTTTAGCCAGATGCAAAGTGACGTAAGGACGCAATGCCTCACTTGACCACAAGGGGGCACACGCATCTGGATTTCGTTCACAGCAGCTGAGAGGCTGCTGGCGTGCCCATCTCTGTCTGTCTTCCTCTCCCTCTCTCGCTGTCTCTCTCCAAAAAAAAGGATCAATCATCCACATGATGGCATACCATGCAGACCCCAAAAGACTTGGTGTACAATGACATTTGACTTTTTTCAAAATAAACCACAACCAAAACTTTAAATGGTCAGAAGACTATCTGTGGTAACCACAAAACACTGAATGGCCCCTGTTGTGGCTGAAGAAGCAGGCACCAAGTCGCCACATATCACCTTCGGAACTACCCGAGTCTCTCACATAAAAATTAATCACTACTTTTATATTTGAAGTAAAAAAAAATCCAGTTTAAAAAATAACTTCAGCTGGATGTGGTGGCGCACGCCTTTAATCACAGCACTTGGGAGGCAGAGGTAGGAGGATCACCATGATTCAAAGCCACCCTGAGACTACATAGTGAGTTCCAGGTCAGCCTGGGCTACAGTGAGATCCTACCTTAAAAAAAAAAAAAAAAAAAAGGGCTGGAGAGATGGTTTAGTAGTTAAGGTGATTGCCTGCAAAGCCAGAGGATCCAGGTTTGATTCTCCAGGCCCCACATAAGGCAGATGCACAAGGTGGCACATGTGTCTGGAGTTCATTTGCAGTAGCTGGAGGCCCTGGCATGCCCACTCTCCCCCCTCCACGCCTTTCTCTCTCTCATGAATATATATCTATATCTATATCTATATATTTTTTTAAATAAAAAATAAATAACTTCAGCCAGGCATGGTGGCACACACCTTTAATCCCAGTACTCAGAAGGCAGAGGTAGGAGAATCATTGTGAGTTAGAGGCCACCCTAAGACTACAGAGTGAATTCCAGGTCTGTCTGGGCTAGAGCAAGACCCTACCTTGAAAACCAAATAATAACAACAACAACTTCAAAAAAAGGCAAATGGGGCTGGAGAGAAGGCTCCGTGGTTAAGGCACTTGACTGCAAAGCCTAATGACTCAGGTATGATTCTCCAGTACCCACATCAAGCCAGGTACACAAAGTGGCACATGCATCTGGAGTTTGTTTGCAGTGGCAGGAGGCCTAGGTGCACCCATTCCCTTTCTCCTTCTTTCTTTCTCTCCCTCTCTCCCCCTCCACCCACAAATAAATTTTTTTTTTTTTTTTAAAGGCAAAGGGGGCTGGAGAGATGGCTTAGAGGTTAAAGCCCTTTCCTGCGAAGTCTAAGGACCCAGTTTTGATTCCCTAGTACCCACATAAGTCAGATGCACAAGGTGGCAGAGTTAATTTGCAGTGGCTGGGGCCCTGGAGTGCCAATTCTTTCCCCCCCAAATAAATAAATAAATAAAATATTTTTTAAAGACAGATAGATGACATTAACAGTGAATCACATCATAAAGGACATTCATGGAAAAAAATCAAATGGAATATACACTACCAACTAAAAAATGTCTAACACAGTACACATAAACACATAAAAATATTTGTTTAGCCAATCATTGCCAAAAGCAAAATTATCTTTGAAAGTAGAAACTAAGCTCTTTATAAAGATGAAGCAACTAAGCCATGTTGGCCAAGTGCCTGGACATACCTGTAGGTGGCATCACCTGCTGCCTCTTAAATGGGTCGGCCTCTGTGGCACTGCTGGCCCCTGCCACCAGGCTCCCTGTCAGGGCTTGGTGCTGGAAAAATGAAATACAATGAGATTCTGATCACTCACAGCCAGAACAAATATGAACCAAAACTATTATAAGTATCCTAAACACTGACCTCATTCCTTTTGAATGAGATGCTATCTACCTAATGTCTTTAAATACACATAAGTAATATATTCATAATCATAAATACTGTAAGATTCTAACTTACCTCTGGCAGAAAGTAAGAAGTTGTAAAAAAGACATTATTCTGGTTTTATGGAATTTTCAAATCATCACAAATCTATAACTAGCTTTGGATATTGGAAGATAACAAAAGGGCTGAACTGGCAAACCATAGCTGCAGTTTTGAGGCTACACTTTGGTTGAGCTAAACAGCCACAATGCATAGCTCAACTTCAAATACTCAGTAACAAAAAGAAAGGTTAAAGCAACTTCCTGCTGGAAAATGACATGGAACTAATAACAATCTAATTTGGGTCTTCAAAATGGTATTTTTAGTTACAACTCCACTTTATATATAGGTAAGTAAAGTTATTTAAATGAAGTTTAAATAAAGTAAAAGCCAATCTGAAGAGGCTACATGGTTCCAACAATTTACATCTGATGTTCTGGAAAAGGCAGAGTTAAGAGGGCAGAAAATGGTCACTGGTTGCCAGGGGTTGCTTAGGGAGAGGTAGGGAAAGAAGGGAGGGAGGGAAGGAGGGAAGGAGGGAAGAAGGAAGGAGTGAGCACTGGGATATCACCACAGCAGGTATATGACATTATACTTCTTTTTATTTTTTTTTATTTATTATATTATTATTTTTTTTTTTTTTGAGGTAGGGTCTCACTCTAGCTCATGCTGACCTGGAATTCATGGTGATTCTCCTATCTCTCATTCCCAAGTGCTGGGATTAAAGGCATGAGCCACCACGACTGGCTGACATTATACTTCTGTCTAAACCCACAGAAAGCACAGCATCTGGAAGGAGCCACAGTGTACACTATGTACTTTGAGTGACAATGACTTGTCCACACAGACTCATTTAAACAAGTGAACCCCTATGGCCAGTGTCAACAGTGGTGAGGCTATGCCTTGAGAAGGGGACAAAGAAAGATGATGTGGGAAATCTCTGTACCTTTGTGGTGTTTTGAATGCTTGGTTCCCAGCTGATGGCACTTTAGGAGGTGGAGACTTCCTAGATAAGGTGTGTCACTGGGGCTGGACCTTGAGGCTCATTAACCTCTAGTTGGCCAGTGTTAGATAAATTTCCTGCTACTTTCTACAAGCTGTAGCAGAAGTAATGGCTAGCCTCTGTTTGTGCCATCCTTTCCCTTGCCATCATGGAGCTTCCCCTCAAAATTGGAGAGATGGCTTAGAGGTTAAGGTACATGTCTATAAAGCCTAAGGACCCGGTTTGATTCTCCAGGTTCCATGTAAGCCTGATGCACATGGCAGCACATGCGTCTGGAGTTCCTTTGCAGTGGCTAGAGGACTTGGCGCACCCATTCTCACTCTTTCTCCCCCCCCCCCGGTCTCTAAATAAATGAATAAAGTAATTAATTAAATAAATACATTAAAATAAAATATTTTTAAAAATTGTAAACCAAAATAAATCCCTTCCTTCCATTAGCAGCTTCTGTTTGGGTTCTTTGTGCCAGCAACAAGAAGGGAACTGCAACAACCTTCCTATATTTTATTTATTCTGCTATAAACCTAAAATTGCTCCAAAAAAAAAAAAAAACCTTATTCCTGGAATGGTGACTTCATGTCTATAATCTCAGCACTGAGGATGGGGGCAGAGAGCTCTGTGAGTTCAAGGTCAGCCTGGTCTACATAGTGAGTTCTGGGCCAGCCAGGGATACATGGAGACTCAAAAAACAGACAACAAATAATGTTTATATGAGAAGCTCCTGACATGTCACTTTACAAAGAGAGCAACCAGCTGAGTCTTGGTCAGCAACAACACAGTGTGGCCCTCCTCCAAATGAGCACTCTCCCAGCCTTATCAGCAAATCTAAAGTTAGTACTGCCCAGTAACCCATCAGCTGTGGAATTTATCTCTGAGGAACTCTGCCCATTCTCCTCAGTGAGTATCTTAAATGCCCAAGACAAAGGTGACTAACCAAGGAACTGTGCTGAAAGAGGACACAGAGCTGCCAGCCATGCACAGAGCACATACTCACAAATGACATACAGCACATTCAGTATGGTGGTACTGCACTTATATTTAACAAAGATGGGAGAAAGAAAGAAGAAATAAGGGGATAAAGGGATAGATCAAGGGGGGAAATGATATGAAAAACCAACATGCTAACAGTGGTTATCTCAGTGAGCAGGATGATAGGCACTGTTTGGGAGGAGGTGATTTTTTTTCTAGATAGGGTCTTCCTCTAGCCTTGAACTCAAAGCAGTCCTCCTACCTCTACCTCCTAAGTACTGGGATTAAAGGCATATGCCACCACACTTGGCCTTAGGCACTTTTCTAAATTCTCCAAATGTTTTAAATATATATTTGTGTATTATTTATATAACCAATAGTTATCTTTCCTTTTTTTTGGTTTTTCAAGGTAGGGTCTCACTCTCTAGCCCAGGCTGACCTGGAATTCACTATGTAGTCTCAGGATGGCCTCAAACTCACAGTGATCCACCTACCTCTGCTGGGATTAAAGGCTGAGATTAAAGGTCCAACTTCCAACAGTGGTTTTTCAATGAAAGAGACTGTTAAAGGCTCTTGCATCCAGTAATGACCAAGTATATCCTTCATTCCAAAAAACCATGAGCTCTAGGTGAACATGAGAACCATGAAAAGGTAGCAGAAGAAGCATGTGATACAGTAAGAGAACAGCCTGGCAAGGTTCCAGAATTGGCAAATCCCCAGATCAGATTTTTTCTTTTTTTGGAGTCAGAGAGAGAATAGGCACGCCAGTGGCCTCTCAGCAGCTGTGAATGAACTCCAGAGGCATGCGCCCCCTTGTGGGCAAGTGCAACATTGCGCCCTTGCGTCACTTTGCATCTGGCTAAATATGGGACCTGGAGAATCAAACAGAGTTCTTAGGCTTAGCAGGCAGGCACCTTAACCGCTAAGCCATCTCTCCAGCTCCAGATCAGATTCTTTAGAAGGATGACAGCAAGAGCAGCAATTGCTGGCCAGAGAAAGCCCTGACCCCTCTCCCTAAGTCTGACTGCCAGACATTAGGAGTCTAACTGACCCCTCAACCACATGCAGACACAGGCAGCATGCAGAGGCCAAACAAAGAAACCAAGAGGGAAGTTTTAAAAGCCAGGCATTATGGTGCACACTAGTAATTCTGGAACATGGGAGGCTAAGACAGAAAGATAGCAACTTTAAGCTACACAGAGAAACACTGTCTCAAAATAAAAGAAGGAAAACCAGGCATAGTGGCACACAGCTTTAATCCTAGCACTCAGGAGGCAGAGGTAGGAGGATTGCCATGAGTTTGGGGCCACCCTAAGACTACATAGTGAATTCCAAGTCAGCCTGAGATAGAGTGACACCCTACCTGGAAAAAACAAAAAAAAGGAAAAAAGAAAGAAAGAGAAAGAAAGCAAGAAAAGGAAAAGGAAAAGAGAAGAGAAGAGAGAAAAGAAAAGAAAAGAAAAGAAAAGAAAAGAAAAGAAAAGAAAAGAAAAGGAAAGGAAAGGAAAGGAAAGGAAAGGAAAGGAAAGAAAAGAAAAGAAAGAAAAGAAAAGAAAAGAAAAGAAAAGAAAAGAAAAGAAAAGAAAAGAAAAGAAAAGAAAAGAAAAGAAAAGAGAGGAAGAAGAGGCTGGAAAGATGACAGTAGTCAAGGTGCTTGTTTGCCAAGCATGATGGCCTGGGTATGATTCCACAGTACCCAAATAAAGCCAAATGCACAAAGTGGCACATGTGCCTGAGGTCTTTACAAGTGGCAAGGGGCCCATGCACCCATTTTGTCTGCTTTTGTCTGTCTCTGTTAAAAATGGCTCAGTGGGGCTGGAGAGATGGCTTAGCGGTTAAGGTGCCCGCCTGCTAAGCCTAAGAACCAGGTTCCAATCTCCAGGTCCCACATTTAGCCAGATGCAAAGTGACACAAGGGCGCAATGCCGCACTTGCCCACAAGGGGGCGCACGCATCTGGATTTTGTTCACAGCAGCTGAGAGACTGCTGGTGCGCCCATCTCTATCTGTCTCCCTCTCCCTCTCTGTCTGTCTCTCTCTGTGTCCCTCTCCAAAAATAAATAAAATATTTAAAAAAATTTTTTAAATGGCTCAGCGGTTAAGCGCTTGCCTGTGAAGACTAAGGACCCCAGTTTGAGGTTCGATTTCCCAGGACCCATGTAAGCACAAGGGGCCACATGCATCTGGAGTTCGTTTGCAGTGGCTGGAGGCCCTGGTGTGCCCATTCTCTCTCTCTCTCTCTCTGCCTCTTTCTCTCTCTGTCGCACTCAAATAAATAAATAAAAATAAATAAAAAAAATTTTTAAAAAGGATAAAAGGATGAAGGGGGGCATGGTAGCACATGCCTTTCATCCAGGACTTGTGAGGCAGAGGTAGGAGGATGTATGTGAGTTCAAGGCCAGCCTGGAATTACAGTGTTCCAGGTCAGCTTGGGCTAAGGTGAGACCCTCCCACAAAACAAAACAAAACAAAACAAAACAAAACAAAACAAAACAAAACAAAACAAAACAAGGCAAAACAAGGCAAAACAAGGCAAAACAAAAAACAGAAAATGGAATCCAGGCATGGTGGCATACGCTTTTAATCCCAGCAATTGGGAGGCAGAGGTAGGAGGACTGCTGTGAGTTCAAGGCCATCCTGAGACTACATAATGAATTCCAGGTCAGCCTGGACTAGAGCAAAACCTTACCTTGAAAAACAAAAAAAGCTTGGACTGGAGGCCCGCTCCATGGGCGAGAATACATCCCTGATACTGAAAACCTAAGACAGGGGTAGTCATGAGCCCTAAGAGTATAATGTCTGCTGGTTTCTCTCTAAATGTATATACTATGCTCACCAAACTGCCCAGTAAGCACTTCTCTTAATGTCCACACCCATATATTAATGCTACTCTCACTTTTGGTTAGAGTGGCAACCTTGGGATGAGTCAGAAGGCACCATGGTGCTGAGAAGAAGGGACAGAGGAGTGCTCAGCACTGAAATGTCTCAAACCCACCTTCCAAGGCTCAGGGTCCATTGAGGAAGAGGGGGCGGAAAGAATGTAAGAGCCAAAGGAAGAGTAGGACTCCTTACAACGTGCTCCTCCAGACATAAAATGGCCTGAATATCCATGACCTCACAGTGCCTGACACTACTGATTGACAGGGAGAGGGGATATAATGGAGAGTGAAGTTTCAAAGGGGAAAGCAAAAAGCCGGGCGTGGTGGCTCACGTCTTTAATCCCAGCACTCGGGAGACAGAGGTAGGAGGATTGCAGTAAGTTCGAGGCCACCCTGAGAATACAGAGTGAATTCCAGGTCAGCCTGAACTAGAGTGAGACCCTACCTCAAAAAACCAAAAAAAAAAAAAAAAAAAAAAAAAAAAAAAAAAAAAAAACAAAGGGGAAAGCAGGGGGAAGGGAGGGAAGTACCATGGGATATTGTCTACAAATAAAGAAGTTGTCAGTAAAACAAATTTAAAAAAAAAAAAAGCCAAGCCATCCCTCCAACCCAAATATATATTTTTTAAAATACATTAACTGTTTGTTAAAAAAACAAAGCAGGAGAGAGATGGCTCAGTGATTAAGGCACTTGCCTGCAAAGCCAAAGGATACAGGTTCAATTCCCCATATAATTCCCCATATAAAGCCAGATGCACAAAGCGGCAGATGTATTTGCAATTTGTTTGCAGCTACTAAGGGGCAGTGGCACATCCATTTATTTTCATTCTCATTCATTCCCTCCCCTCCTTTCAAATAAAAATATTAAAAGGGAAAGAAAAGAAAAATCTCCATGGAGAAACTCTAGCAGGATATTTTATTTTATTCTAATTTAC
Source organism: Orientallactaga sibirica (assembly GCA_036365145.1). Classification (NCBI taxonomy): domain Eukaryota; kingdom Metazoa; phylum Chordata; class Mammalia; order Rodentia; family Dipodidae; genus Orientallactaga; species Orientallactaga sibirica. The sequence continues at coordinate 45,928,861 of JAEOAD010000011.1, read as the reverse complement.
TTTTTTTTTTTTTTTTTTTTTTTTTGAGGTAGGGTCTCACTCTAGGTCAGGCTGACCTGGAATCCACTCTGTAGTCTCAAGGTGGCCTTGAACTCAAGGTGATCCTCCTACCTCTGTCTCTTGAGTGCTGGGATTAAAGGTATGCGCCACCACACCCAGCATTATTTTTAAAGTCTTTTTTAAATTATTTTTAATTTTTAATTATTAGTTTTTAAATCTTTTATTTTTATTTATTTATTAGAGACACAGCAAAGGAGAGGGAGAGAGAGTGAGAATGGGTGTGCCAGGGCCTCTAGCCACTGCAAACAAACTCCAGACGCATGCGCCACCATGTGCATCTGGCTTACGTGGGACCTGGAGAATTGAACCCAATTCTTAGGCTTCTCAGGCATGCGCCTTAACCACTAAACCATCTCTCCAGCCCCAATTTTTAATTATTTTTAAATTTTATTTTGTTTTTTCCAAGGTAGGGTCTCACTCTAGCTCAGGTTGACCTGGAATTCACTATGTAGTCTCAGGGTGGCCTCAAGCTCTCTCTCGGTGCTCCTCCTACCCCTGCCTCCTGAGTGCTGGGATTAAAGACCTGCACTACCACGCCCAGCTAATTAATTATTTTTAAAGCATTTTTATGGTAACTTTTAGTTTTTATTTATTTGAGAGAGAGGAAATGGGTGTCCTAGGGACTCTAGCCACTTAAAATGAACTCCAAACACACAGGCCACCTTGTGCATCTATCTGGCTTATGTGAGTTCTGGGGAGTCGAACCTGGATCCTTAAGCTTTGCAGGCAAGTGCCTTAATCACTAAGCAATCTCTCCAGCCCTTTTAAAGAGATTTTTACTATTATTTATTTGAGAGAGAAAGAGGCAGATGAGTTGGAGGTGGGGGCAAGCCAGGACCTCTAGCCACTGCAAACGAACTCCAGATGTATGCACCACCTTGTGCTACTGGCTTATGTGGGTCCTGGAGAATCAAACTTGTGTCCTTTGGCCTCATAGGCAAGCATGTTAACTGCTAAGCGATCTCTCTAGGCCTTTTATTTTTAGATGTACTCTTTGTGGCCCAGGCTGGCCAGGCATCAAACTCAAAGATTCCTTTTCTTTTCCCTCATAAGTGATGGGATTACATATGTGGCCATCATGCCCAACCTGGGTAATCTTTTAAGACAATATCAAATTGTTTACTTGTAGACTTAGTATTATTTACAGAAAGCCTAGAAACTACACCATGAGAAACAACAGTAGGAGCAAGAGATGTGTAGCCCACAGAAGAGCCAACTTAAAAATGTCTGCCTTTTGAATAAGGAATGGACTCACCTACTTCTGGAGAAGATTCATACCAACAGGAGGTCACAGGTTCTGAAGCCAATTTCTCCCCAACTTAAAATAATTAAATGAGTCAATGGCACACTAACTGGGCCACGTCCTAAGACTTGTACTCTGTCATCACAGAGATCAAATGAGTCAAGGAGGAAAGAGCAACCTTTCTGAGTACCTTGATGCCATAATTAAAATATATATATATATTTTTTATTTTAGATTTATTTATTTTTGTGGTTTTTCGAGGTAGGGTTCACTCTAGTCCAGGCTGACTTGGAATTCACAATGTACTCTCAGGGTGGCCGCGAACTCATGGTGATCCTCCTACCTCTGCCTCACCGTGACTTTGAGGCCACCTTGAAACTACATACTGAACTCCAGGTCAGCCTGGACTAGAGTGAAACCCTACCTCGAAAAGCCAAATAAATAAATAAATAAATAAATAAATAAATAAATAAATAAATAAATAAATGTATATATGGGCTAAAAAGATGGCTTAGCGGTTAAGGTGTTTGCCTGCAAAGCCAAAGGACCCAAGTTCAATATCCCAGGATCCACATAAGCCAGATGCACAAGGTGACAGATGTGTCTGGAGTTCATTTGCAGAAATTGGAACCCTGGCGTACATATTCTCTTTCTCCCTCTGCCTCTTTCTCTATCACTCTAAAATAAATAAATAATTTTTTAAATGTTTATACATTAACTCAAGTTGAGATCCGTTTGTACCTATAAGTTTTCGATTATATACATAAAATATAAACACATATTTAAGATAATATAAAATTTAAAAAGAAAAAACATCTGGGGCTGGAGAGATCACTTAGCAGTTAAGGCACTTGCCTGCAAAGCCAAAGGACCCATGTTTAATTCCCCAGGTCCCATGTAAGCTAGATGCACAAGGTGGCACATGCATTTGGAGTTCATTTGCAGTGACTAGACGCCTTGGCATGCTCATTTTCTCTCCCAATAAACAAACAAACAAACAGCTGGGCTACTGACCCAGAACCAGATGTAATTCTCTATTTTCCCAAACATTACAACCAGGGAGAGCCAAGGTCACATTAGAGCTTGGGGGGCTACTCTGTAACAGTAGCACACAGAAGGCTTTTCCTCAGCAGCTCTTGGAACAGGGTGGGCTATGTACAATTCAGCACTGTAGTCTGATTAGTATAGATATTGGTTTGAAATAACACAATTTAACTTCAAATTTAAAGCCTTTTTAGAATGCTTAGCACAGGTTTCAAGATGATACATTCATGAATAGGTAGGCAGGCCATTGATAAATATCCTGCAGCACTCTTGGCTAAACATGACATGAATATATAGCAATCCTCACGAGCTAATGCCCTCTGGTCTCACAAATACTGCCCCTAAGAGTGCTTCATAGATGGGACCAACAGCCCAAATCAAACAACAGAGCAAGCCAGGTATGGTATGCACACCCTGCAATCCCAGCACTAAGGAGGCAAAGAAGACTGGCACAAGTTCAAAGCCTGCCTGGTCTACATAGCAAACTCCAGGTAAGGTAGGGCTAAATAGCAAGACTCTGCTTCAAAAAATAAATAAATAAATAAAAAGCATTTGTTAAATGAAATGTCATTTGTTTCAACTGGTGTCTATGCAATAGAGTGTCATTGTCAGAATGATGGAATTAGAGATGACCACCCATGTTCTCTCATGGGAAAATGAAAGATATTCCACTTAGGGATGACTCATTTTAGGAATAAATGTATAACTGGGCACTTCACAGATCATACCTTGGGGCCAAGGATATAGCTTAGTGGTCAGAATGCTTACCTAATGAAGCCCTGGGTTTGATCCTCACACCATATAAAATCAGAACACATGTAAGCCAGATGCACATGGTGGCACATATATCTGTGGAATTTGTTTACAGTGGCTAGAGGCAATGGTATGCCCATTCTCTCTCATAAATAAATATAAACAAAAACAGAAATTTAAATAAAAACAGGCATGGTAGCCTAAAATCCCAGCAACTAGGAGGTAGAAGCTCAAGGTCATCCTTCTCTACATAGTAAGGCACTTGCCTGCAAAGCCAAAGGGACCCATGTTTAATTCCCAGGTCCCATGTAAGCTAGATGCACAAGGTGGCACATGCATTTGGAGTTCATTTGCAGTGACTAGACGCCTGGCATGCTCATTTCTCTCCCAATAAACAAACAAACAAACAGCTGGGCTACTGACCCAGAACCAGATGTAATTCTCTATTTTCCCAAACATTACAACCAGGAGAGCCAAGGTCACATTAGAGCTTGGGGGCTACTCTGTAACAGTAGCACACAGAAGGCTTTACCTCAGCAGCTCTTGGAACAGGGTGGGCTATGTACAATTCAGCACTGTAGTCTGATTAGTATAGATATTGGTTTGAAATAACACAATTTAACTTCAAATTTAAAGCCTTTTTAGAATGCTTAGCACAGGTTTCAAGATGATACATTCATGAATAGGTAGGCAGGCCATTGATAAATATCCTGCAGCACTCTTGGCTAAACATGACATGAATATATAGCAATCCTCACGAGCTAATGCCCTCTGGTCTCACAAATACTGCCCCTAAGAGTGCTTCATAGATGGGACCAACAGCCCAAATCAAACAACAGAGCAAGCCAGGTATGGTATGCACACCCTGCAATCCCAGCACTAAGGAGGCAAAGAAGACTGGCACAAGTTCAAAGCCTGCCTGGTCTACATAGCAAACTCCAGGTAAGGTAGGGCTAAATAGCAAGACTCTGCTTCAAAAAATAAATAAATAAATAAAAGCATTTGTTAAATGAAATGTCATTTGTTTCAACTGGTGTCTATGCAATAGAGTGTCATTGTCAGAATGATGGAATTAGAGATGACCACCCATGTTCTCTCATGGGAAAATGAAAGATATTCCACTTAGGGATGACTCATTTTAGGAATAAATGTATAACTGGGCACTTCACAGATCATACCTTGGGGCCAAGGATATAGCTTAGTGGTCAGAATGCTTACCTAATGAAGCCCTGGGTTTGATCCTCACACCATATAAAATCAGAACACATGTAAGCCAGATGCACATGGTGGCACATATATCTGTGGAATTTGTTTACAGTGGCTAGAGGCAATGGTATGCCCATTCTCTCTCATAAATAAATATAAACAAAAAACAGAAATTTAAATAAAAACAGGCATGGTAGCCTAAAATCCCAGCAACTAGGAGGTAGAAGCTCAAGGTCATCCTTCTCTACATAGTAAGAGACCAACCTGGGCTACCTGAGAAGCTGTTTTGGAAAAAAAATTCACACCTCTATACAATTATAATACTGAATTTATTTCAGGAGTTTCATTAGTGAGGTAACCCAGGCTCAGAAAATCAAACACCACATGTTCTCTCTATATGTGAACTGTGGATCCTAGCTTCAAATGTTTGGATTTGTATGTGAGTTGGAATAAAAGTAGTAGAGGGCTGGAGAGATGGTTTAGCAGTTAAGGCGTTTGCCTACAAAGCCAAAAGACCCAGGTTCAATTCCCCAGGACCCATGTAAGCCAGATGCACAAGGCGCACATGTGTCTGGAGTTTGTTTGCAGTGGCTGGAGGCCCTGGAGTGCCCATTCTCTCTCTGTTTCTCCCCCCTCCCACCCCGTTGCAAATAAATAAAATGAAAACTTTTGCCGGGCGTGGTGGCGCACGCCTTTAATCCCAGCACTCGGGAGGCAGAGGTAGGAGGATCGCCGTGAGTTCGAGGCCACCCTGAGACGACATAGTTAATTCCAGGTCAGCCTGGGCCAGAGTGAGACCCTACCTCGAAAAACCAAAAAATAAAATAAAATAAAATAAATAAATAAAATGAAAACTTTAAAAAAAAAAAAAAGTGAGTAGGGCTGGAGAGATGGCTTAATGGTTAAGGCATTTGCCTGCAAAGGACCCAGGTTCAATTCCCCAGGACCCATATAAACCAGATGCGCATGTGTCTGGAGTTCGTTTGCAATGGCTGAAGACCCTGACATGTCTATTCTTTCTCTATCTGCCAACTTCTCTCTCTCTCTCTCTCTCTCTCTCTCTCTCAAAATAAATAAAAATAAATAAAATTATTTTTTTGAAAAGTGAGTAGTAGAGACCAGGAAGCTAGAAAGGGGCTATGAGGGAGGAAAGAGAAGGAAGTGCTTAAGGAGAGGGTAGAGTAGATAAATAATTAGAGGGGCAGAACACTGGAAGTGAAATGGTCTGAAGGGAGATGAAGGAGAGGAAGAGGTGGGAGAAGGATGAATCAAAACTTAAGATTTACAAATAAACCTTATGGAAACCTGCTTCTTCACTAGCTAATGATATATACGTTAAAGAGAGAGAGAGAGAGCACTGGGCATGGTGGCACACGCCTTTAATGCCAGCACCAGGAAGCAGAGGTAAGAGGATCACAGTGAGTTGGAGGCCACCTGAGACTCCATAGTGAATTCCAGGTCCCTAGGGCTAAAGTGAAACCCTACCATAAAAAAGAAAAACAAAAATAAATAAATCAAGAGAGAGAGAATTTGAGCAGAAATATCCTACGCAGGTAGATAATGTTGTACTCAAGAGATTGTTATTAGAAAAATTTCAGTGTCAGGAATGTGATACCTTCCAGCAAGTTATTGGCCAAGAAGGCCCTTTATTGCCCCCAAAACAGTATAGGTTAGTTCCAAGGCTCTTGATTGCCCACCAGAACTAGATGCTAAGACCCTATTGCTGGAGACTTCACATGTTGGGGCTGCAGTTCACTGAGAAATCAAGCTGGAGCTGAGCTGGAAACCTCCTATTAACTAGCTGTCAAGAGGCCAAAAAAGAGCTAAGAAGCACACACCCAGCCTTTGAGAAGAGAAAAGTCATCAATGGTCTTAACCAGCAGTGGACGCTGCAAGCTTTATGACTGGCCAGCCAGGCAAAATGTACCAACTGGTTCAATGGTGGCATGTCTTTTTGGGGAGAAACCAACTGCTCTCATATTGGACTTGAGGCTGAGCCTAAAAAAATTAAATAAAAAATGAAATATGGGCTGGAAGATGGCTTTGCAGTTAGGGTGTGTGCCTACAAAGCCAAAGGACCCAAGTTCAATTCCCCAGAACCCACGTAAGCCAGATGCACAAGGTGGCTCATGTGCCTGGAGTTCGTTTGCATTGGCTGGAGGCCCTGGGAAGCCCATTCTCCCTCTCTCTCTCTCTCTCTCTCTCTCTCTCTCTCTTAAAAAAATGGGGTCAGACGTGGTGGCGCATGCCTTTAATCCCAGCACTCAAGGAGGCAGAGGTAGGAGGATCACCATGCGTTCAAGGCCACCCTGAGACTACATAGTGAATTCCAGGTCAGACTGAGCTAGAGTGAGACCCTACCTCTAAAAACCAAAAAGAAAGAAACAAAGAAAGAAGGGAAGGAGGGAGGGAGGGAAGAAGGAAAGAAAGAAAATTTAATAAAAAGAATTGTTAGGTGGGCTTGACTGGATAACTCAGTTGGTAAAGTGATTGCTATGCAAGAATGAAGACCTAAATTCAATACTAAGAACCTGAATTCAAGCCCCAGGACTCTTACATTAAAGGGGGGGGGGGTACTGGAGAGATGGCTTAGCGGTTAAGGCACATGTCTGCAAAGCTAAGGAACCAGGTTCAATTCTCCAGGTCCCACGTAAGCCAGATGCACATGGTGGTGCATGTGTCTGGAGTTCGTATGCAATGGCTAGAGGCCCTAGCACACCCATTCTCTCTCTCTCTGTCTCCCTCCCTCCCTCTGTCTCTAAAAAATAAATAAATATCTTTAAAAAGGAGAGGAGCTAGGCGTGGTGGTTAACCAGCACTCGGGAGGCAGAAGTAGGAGGATCGCCGTGAGTTTGAGGCTAGCCTGAGACTAATTCCAGGTCAGCCTGGACTAGAACAAGACCCTATCTCAAAAAGCCAAAAAAGCCAGGCGTGGTGGCTCACGCCTTTAATCCCAGCACTCGGGAGGCAGAGGTAGGAGGATTGCCATGAGTTCGAGGCCACCCTGAGACTACCTAGTGAATTCCAGGTCAGCCTGAGCTAGAGTGAGACCCTACCTCGAAAAACCAAGAAAAAAAAAAAAAAAAAAAAAAAGGGGGAGGCGGGCATGGTGATGAACACCTTTAATCCCAGCACTTGGCTGGCAGAGGTAGGTGGATTGCCAGGAGTTCAAGGCCAGCCTGAGACTACTGAGCTAGAGCAAGACCTTACCTCAAAAACCCAAAACAAAAAAAAAGGGGGGGTAGCTAGAGATGGCTTAGCACTTTAGGTGCTTGCCTGCAAAGCCTAAGGACCCAGGTTCAATTCCCCAGTACCCACATAAGCCAGATGCATAAAGTGGCTCATGTGTCTCAGGTTCATTTGCAGTGGCTAGAGGTCCTGGTGCACCCATTCTATTTGCACACCCCTCTTTCTCTCTGAGCTGCACACACACACACAAATAGATGATTGCCGGATGGATGGATGGATGGATGGATGGATGGATGGATGGATGGATGGAATTTTTAAAAAGCCTAGCACAATGGCACACGTTTGTATTCCCAGTGCTGAGGAAGCAGAGACAGGTGGATGGATCCCTGGGACTCACTGGCCAGACAATCCAGCCTCATTAGGTGAGTTCCAAGCCAGTGAGACACACTCTCAAAACAAACAAACCAAAAATGTAGACACATGAGGTTGTCCTCTAATAGCCACATGAATGTGTATATACATATGCATACACACATGCTCATAGAAACAGCAGAATGGTAATTCACAGGGGCTACAGACTTGTGAGCTGAGGAGATGTTAGTCAAAGTATAAAACTGTCAGTTAGGGGGCTGGAGAGATGGCTCAGCAGTTAAGGTGCATGCCTGCAAAGCCTAACAACCCAGGTTCAATTCCTCAGTTCCCACATAAAGCTAGATGCACAGTGGCGCATGCATCTAGAGTTTGTCTCCAGTGGCTGCAGGCCCTGGTGCACCCATTCTCCCCCCTCCCCTTCTCTCACTGTTTGCAAGTAAGTAAAAATATTTTTTTAAAAACTGCCAGTTAGGGCTGGAGGGATGGCTTAGCTGTTAAGGTGCTTGCCTGCAAAGCCTAAGGACCCCAGTTCAATTCCCCAGGACCCACATAAGCCAGATGCACAAGGGGGTGCATGCATCTGGAGTTCGTTTGCAATGGCTAGAGGCCCTGGAGCTTCCATTCTCTCTGTGTCTATCTCCTCTCCTATCTCTCTCTGCTTGCAAATAAATAAATAAAATAATTTTTTTAAAACCTGCCAGTTAGAAAATTAGTTAAGTTCTGGGATTGGAGAGATGGCTCAGCTGTGAAAGGTGCTTGAGAACCTGATAGCCTAGGTTCGATTCCCCAGTACCCATGTAAAGCCAAATGCACAAAGTGGTGTGTACATCTGGAGTTAACTGCAGGGGCAGGAGGCTCTGGTGCAACCATTCTTCTCTCTCTCTCTCTCTCTCTCTCTCTCTCTCTCCTTGCAAATTATGAATATAATATTTTTTAAAAAGAAAGCCAGGTATGGTGGCATATACCTTTAATCCCAGCATTCATGAGGCAGAGGTAGGAGGATCGTCATGAGATCAAGGCCGCCCTGAGACTACATAGTGAATTTTAGGACAACCTGGACTGGAGCAAGACCCTGCCTCAAAAAACTTAAAAAAAAAAAAAAAAAAAGTTCAAGAAACCTAAAGCTCTACACATAGCAAAGACAGTTGATGATACTGTACCATATACTCAATTTGCTAAAGGAGGATTTAATTGTTCATGCCAAGGTGGGGGGAGTGTAACCATATGAGATGGTAAGTGGATGTTATTATTTCACCATGTATGCCAAACCATCACTGTGTATCAGGTGTGGCAATGCATCTGGAAAGATTGAGAAATAGGATCAAGTGAACCCAGAAGTTCAAGAATAACCAGGACAACACAGGTCCTGAATGAATAAATAAATTACTTTTATACATGAAAAAATGCATGCATGCATGTATACATACATACATACATATATACATACATACATAATTTTAATTTTTATTTGAGAGAGGGAGAGAGAGGCAGATAGAGAATGAGGCATGCCTGGGCCTCCTGGCCACTGCAAATGAACTCCAGATGCATGTGCCACCATCTGGCTTTACATGGGCATTGGGGAGTCGAACCTGAGTCCTTTTGGCTTTGCCAGCAAGTGCCTTAACCACTGAGGGTGACATCTCTCCAGCCCAAATTCATACACTTCAACAGAAATAAGGAAAATTCTTTACAGTATCACCATCTATAGATAAATATCTAGTTTTGCTTCTTATTTGATTTTTTTGTTTGTGGCACAGTCCTCATTCACCCTCACTGAACACTCTGGTTGGTAATCCTCTCCATGGGTGTTCACAGCTACTTCCAAGGCACCTTTTGGTTCTTATGCAGGCAGGCCTCAGTATGACATATAAATGTACTAATATACTATATTCCTCCAAACACTGATAAGAAGGATGCTCATCAATAAATTTTCTGACAACCTGCACTGCAACATTTATCTTCAAACTCAGTGCTGGAGAGATGACTCAGTGGTTAAGGCACTTGCCTGCAAAATCTGACAACCTCAGTTCAATTCCCCAGTACCCATGTAAAGCCAGATGCACAAAGTGGCAAATGCATATGGAGTTCATTTGCAGTAGCTAGAGGCCCTGGCATACCCATCCTCCCTTTCTCCCTCTCCCTCCTGCTCTCTCTCTCCTTAGAAATAAATAAAAATTCAAAATAAAAATTATCTTCAAACTCATTACAATGAATGCATAGATGGCAAAATCTGGCTACTATTCCTCACAAAAAGAATCCAGCTCCTAAGCCAGGCGTGGTGGTGCATGCTTTTAATCCCAGTACTCGGGAGGTGGAGGTAGGAGGATCGCCGGGAGTTCGAGGCTATCCTGAGAATACAGAAAGTAAATTCCAGGTCATCCTGGGCTAGAGTGAGACCCTACCTCGAAAAACCAAAAAAAAAAAGAAAGAAAAAAAGAAAAAAGAAAGAAAGAAAAAGAAAGAATCCAGCTCCTTAGAGAAATGGCTAATTTTAGCTGAGTGTGGTGGTACATACCTTTAATCCTAGCACTCTGGAGGCAAAGGTAGTAGGATTCCTATGAGTCTGATGCCAGCCTAAGACTACATAATGAATTCCATGTCATCCTGAACTAGAGCAAGACCCTACCTGAAAAGAGAGAGAGCTGGAAAGATGGCTCAGCAGTTAAGGCACTTGCCTATAAAGTCTAACCACCTAAGTTCAATTCCCTAGTGCCCATGTAAAGCCAGATGCACAAGGAGGCGCATGAATCTGGTTTGTTTATAGTGGCTAGAGGCCCTGGTATGCCTATTCTGTCTCTCTTCGATGTCTTGCTGCTTGCAAATAAATAAATGTATCTTTTTTTTTTTTTTTTTTTTTTTTGAGGTAGGGTCTCACGCTGGCTTAGGCTGACCTGGAATTCATTATGTCATCTCAGGGTGGCCTTGAACTCACGGTGATCCTGCTACCTCTGCCTCCTGAGTGCTGGGATTAAAGACATGCGCCACCACGCCTGGCTCTTTTTTAAAAAATATATTTTATTTATTTATTTATTTATTTATTTATTTATTTATTTATTTATTTGAGAGGCAGAGACAGAGACAGAATGGGCACACCAGGGCCTCTAGCCACTACAAACAAACTCCAGATGCATGTGCCCCCGTGTGCATCTGGCTTACGTGAGTCCTGGATAGTTGAACCGGGATCCTTTGACTTTGTAGGCAAATGCCTTAACCACTAAACCATCTCTCCAGCCCATAAATACATCTTTTTAAAGAGAGAGAGAGAGAGAAGGCTGGAGAGATAGATGGCTCAGCAGTTAAGGCACTTGCCTACAAAGCCTACCAACCCAGGTTCAATTCCCCAGTACATCTGGAGTTCATTTACAATGGCTGTAAATTTTTTTTTGTGTTGGTAGAGTCTCACTCTAGGCTGGGCTGACTAGGTGGAATTCACTATGTAGTCTCATGGTGGCCTCAAACTTACAGTGATCCTCCAACCTCTGTCTCCCAAGTACTGGGATTAAAGGAGTGTGCCACTACGCCCAGCTAATAAAAATATTTTTTAAAAATATATGCAGTACATATACTATAATTGGTCTAAGGATCTTTTTATTTTTATTATTTATTTATTTATTTATTTATTTATTTATTTATTTATTTATTTATTTATTTTGGTTTTTCAAGGGAGGGTCTCACTCTAGCTCAGGCTGACCTGGAATATACTCTGTAGTCTCAGGGTGGCCTCGAACTCACAGTGATCCTCCTACCTCTGCATCGAGTGCTGGGATTGAAGGCGTGCACCACTACGCCCGGGATAAAAATATTTTTTGAGGGCTGGAGAGATGGTTTAGCAGTTAAGGCAGTTGCCTGCGAAGCCTGTTTGACTCTCCAGATCCCATGTAAGCCAGATGCAAAGGTGAGGCAAGCACAAGGCCACATATGCCCACCAGGTGGTGTAAGAGTCTGGAGTTCCATTGTAGTGGCTGAACCCTGGCATGCTAATTCATTCTCTCTCTCTCTCTCTCTCTCTCTCTCTCTCTAAAAAAAAAAAAAAATTAACCAGGCATGGTGGCACATACCTTTAATCCCAGCAATTGGGAGGCAGAGATAGGAGGATTACCATGAGTTCGAGGTCAGCCTGAGACTACAGTGAATTCCAGGTCAGTCTGGGCTAGAGTGAGATCTTACCTCAAAAAAAAAAAATTTATTTATTTATTTGAGAGAGAGAAAGAAGAAGAGAGACAACAGGTGCACCAGAGCTGCTAGCATTGTAAACGAACTCCAGACGCATGTGCGACCTTGTGCATCTGGTTTATGTGAGTACTGGAGAATGAGACTTCGGTCCTTAGGCTTCATAGACAAGTGCCTTAAGCACTAAACCCTTTCTCCAGCCCAAAATATTTTTTTTTAAGAGAGATAAATGGCTTGTTCTAAGGCTGGATCAAAAAACAAGGGGGGCGCGGATAGAATGGAAGAGCCAAAGAAAGGGTTTGACTTCTTACAATGCAACTGCCCAGACAGAAATTGGCCTCGATATCCATGACCTTGCAAGACCCTCAAAATAGAAGAAACAGATGATGACATCAAATTAAAAGAGAGACTAATGGAGAGAGGGAGGGCATATGATGGAGATTGTAGTTCTAAAGTCGAATGGGGGGGAAGGGAGGGAAATATCATTTTGTATGTAAGTATAGAAGTTATCAACAAAAAAATTAATAATTAAAAAAAAGACAATGCCATGCACTGTAAAAAAAAAAAAAAAAAAAAAAAGAAGGGAAGCCAGGCGTGGTGTTAGACTGTTAGTAGAAAATTTTCAGTACCTGGGATGGGATACCTTCCAGTGACTTGTTGGCAAAGGAGGTCCCGGTAGCCTCCAAAACATTAAAGGCTTTTGCCAAAGCCCTTGGTTTCCCTTGAGAAACAGATAGTAAGACGCTATTGCTGAGGACATCTCTTGCCTGAGAGGCAAGGTCACTGAGAAAGCAAGCTGGTGCTGAGCAGAAAACCTTCTCCCTGTAGACCAGCCAACTGAAAGCTGGAAAAAGCTGCACTGCATGCAGCCGTGTGGGACACAGAAGTCATCAGCAGTGAAAACAGTGGACGCTGAATATTCAAGTTTGGCCAGACAGGCCCAATGACTGAACGGGTGCAATAGTGGCTTGTCTACTCTTGGGGTAACCAACTGCTCCATAATTGGACTGAAGGCCCTCTCTACGGGAGGGAATACATACCTGGTACTGAAAAACCTAAGCAAAAGTCTATGGCAGGGGAGGTCATGAGCCTTAGGGGTATAAAGCCTGCTCTTGTCTGACTAAATGTATGTATTATTCCCACCAAGCTGCCCTGAAAATACTACACTTAATGCTCATATTCACATATTAACGCTACTCTCACTTCTGGTTAGAGAAGCTTCTCTTTTCAGATGGCGATGACCACTGGGATGACCCAAAAGGCAACATAGTGCTGAGAAGAAGGGATGGAGGAGTGCCCAGCACTGAAACACCTCTGTCACACTCTCCAAGGCTCAGGGCCCATTGCGGAAGAGGGGGCGGATATAATGGAAGAGCCAAAGGAAGGGTATGACCTCTTACAACGCAACTGTCCAGACAGAAATTGGCCTCGATATCCATGACCTTGCAGTGCCTAGCAATACCTCCACAAGACCCTCAAAATAGAAGAAAAAGATGATGACATCAAATTAAAAGAGAGACTAATGAAGAGAGGGAGGGGACATGATGGAGATTAGAGTTCTAAAGTGGAATGGGGGGAGGGGAGGGAAATATCAGGTGGGTTTTTTTTGTATGTAAGTATAAAAGTTGTCAATAAAATAATAATAATTAAAAAAAAAGACGATGCCATGCACTGTAATAAAAACAAAAACAAAAAAAAAAAAGAAGAAGGGAAGCCAGGAGTGGTGGCACACGCCTTTAATCCCAGCACTCCAGAGGCAGAGGTAGGAGGATCACAGTGAGTTCGAGGCTACCCTGAGACTACATAGTGAATTCCAGGTCAGCCTGGACTAGAGTGAGACCCTACCTCGGAAACCCGCCCCCCCAAAAAAAAGAAGGGATGGAGAGATGGCTTAGTGGTTAAGGTGCATGCCTATGAAGCCTAAGAAACCCAGTTTGGATTATCCAGGTCCCAAATAAGCCAGATGCATATGGTGGCGCATGCGTCTGGAGTTCTTTTGCAGTGGCTAGAAGCCCTGATGTGCCCATTCTCTCTATCTCTCTTCTCCTTTCTCCATCTCAAATACATAAATATCTTTTTTAAAAAATCAAAGAAGATAATTTTCTTTGAAAAAAAAAAATCAAAGAATTTTTTTTTTTTTGAAACTGGGTCTCACTATGTAACCCTGATTAACCTGGAACTCACTATGGAGATCAAGCTAGTGTCAAACTTAGAACAATCCTTCTGCTTCTGACTCCTGCGTGTTGGGGTTATAGGCATTGTGCCACTATGCCAGCTCAGACATTTTGTGATAGGGACAGGTCAGAAGTATACTAGAGCCAGCCTGAAGTGGCTCCAGTTAATTACAGATAACCTGAGCAACATAATACATGAGAATTGCAGGTCTAAGCAACAGCCATCTGGCAAGGAGCATGAAGTAACCTCAATGAGAAGAATATACTGGATGACCACCATCGTATAGGCTACACGGGAGTGTCCATCTGTTAAAACACAGCAAACTCCATTTTTAAAGTATTCCTTGATTTAGGGGTAATTCACCAGCTTTATTGACTCAAGAAAAGTCACATCAATAGACCCAAAAACAGCATCTAACAAAATTCAACATCCACTGAAAAAAAGGTAAGATCTATAATTTGAGAATCACCACTCACACCTATTGAAGGAGGAATGCTTCCCCAAGAAGAGCAATCAGCATGTATACATTCCCACTATCACCCTGAAGTCCTGACCAGTGAAGCATAAGAAGGAAAAGAGTAAGCCTTCTGCCAGGCATAATGGCACATACCTTTAAATCCCAGCACTGGACTTTCAGTTCAAGGCCAGCCTAAGACTATATAGTGAATTACAGGTCAGCCAGGGCTACAGCAAGACCCTATCTCAAAAAACCGACCCAAGGGGACTGGAGAGATGGCTTAGCGGTTAAGGCACTTGCCTGTGAAGCCAAAGGACAAAGGTTTGATTCCCCAGTACCCACATAAGCCAGATGCACAAGGGGGCACATGTGTCTGGAGTTCGTTTGCAGTGGCTGGAGGCCCTGGCGTGCCCATTCTCCTTCTGTCTTCTCTCTCTCTCTTCTCTCTGTGCTTGCAAATAGTGTGTGTGTGTGTGTGTGTGTGTGTGTGTGTGTGTTGAAAAAAACAGATTTAAAAAAATCCACCCAACACTCAAAAAAAAGAAATAAGCCTTGCTCTATTTGCAGACATAATTCTCTATGCAGAACATAACATGGAATCTTAAAAAAAAAAAAAACTACTAAAACTAATCAATGAGTTTAGCAAGGATAAAGAATATAGCTTCAAATAAACTCTTTCTTTCTTTCTTTCTTTTTTTTTTTTGGTTTTTCAAGGTAGGGTTTCACTCTAGCCCAGGCAGACCTGAAATTCACTATGTTGTCTCAGGGTGGCCTTGAACTCATGGTGATCCTACTTACCTCTGCCTCCCAAGTGCTGGGATTAAAGGCATGTGCCACCATGCCCGACTAAGTACTTTTATAATAACACAAAAGCAGGGACTGTTGAGATGGCCCAGCAGTTAAAGTAGCTGGCTTGCAAAGCCTGATATCCTACATTCGATTCCCCAGTACCCATAAAAACCCAGATGTACCAAGTGGCACATGCACTTGGAGTTCGTTTTCAGTTTCAAGAGGCCCAGGCACACCAATTCATTCATATTCTCTCTCTCCCCCCCCTCCCTCCTTTCTCTTTACAAACAATAAATTTAAAAATAAATACAAAAGCAGCTGGACATGGTGGCACATGCCTTTAATACCAGCACTTGAAAGGCTAAGGCAGAAGAACTGCTTCAAGTTCAAGGCTAGCCTGGGGCTACAGAATAAGTTCCAGGTCAGCCTGGGCTAGAGTAAAACCCTGCTTGGCAATGTAATCCCATCAAATCCCAAGAGGACCTTCTGCAGGTATCAATAGACTGATTCTGAAATCTACAGAAATAAGGGTAATAAAGAACTAAAACAAAATAATAGAGAACAAAACAAGGAAGCTGAGAATTCACACTATCTGGGCAGTAAAGGCCCTTGCTTGCAAAGCCTGATGGTCTGGGTTTGATTCCCCAGTACCCATGTAAAGCCAGATGCACAAAGTGGCACACGCTTCTGGAGTTTGTTTATAATGGCATACCCATACTCATTCTTTCTATCTTCCCCTCTCTTTCAAATAAACAAAAATACTATAAAAAAAAAAAAAAAAGCTGGGAGTGGTAGCACACAATTTTAATCCCAGCACTCTGAAGGCAGAGGTAGGAGGATCACCATGACTTCGAGGCTGCCCTGAGACTACATAGTGAATTCCAGGTCAGCCTGAGCTAGAGTGAGACCCTACCTCGAAAAGCCAAAAAAAAAAAAAAAAAAAAAAAAAAACCTGAGTAAAATGGATCAAAGGACATATGAGCCAACAGGTGCAATAGTGGCATGTCTGTTATAGGGGAAACCAACCGCTCTCTAATTGGACTGGAGGTCCACTCCATGGGAGGGAACAACATCCCTGATACTGAAAACCTATGACAAGGAAAGTCATGAGCCCTAGGGGTGTTACGTCTGCTTGTGTCATGCTAAATGTATAAACTATGCTCACCAAACTGTCCAGTAAGCACTTCTCTTAATGTCCACACCCATATATTAATGCTACTCTCATTTTTGGTTAGAGAATCTTCTCTTTTCAGATGGTGGCAACCTTGAGATGAGTCAGAAGGCACCATGGTGCTGAGAAGAAGGGACAGAGGAGTGCTCAGCACTGAAACGTCTCAAACCCACCTTCCAAGGCTCACGGTCCATTGTGGAAGAGGGGGCAGAAAGAATGTAAGAGCCAAAGGAAGAGTAGGACTCCTTACAACATGCTCCTCCAGACACAAAATAGCCTGGATATCCATGACCTCACAGTGCCTGACACTACATGCACAAGGTAATGAGAGGAAAAGATCATGACATCAAAATGAGAGACTGATTGAGAGGGGGAGGGGATATGATGGAGAGTGAAGTTTCAAAGGAGAAAGTGGGGGGAATGGAGGGAAGTACCATGGGATATTGTCTACAATTAAAGAAGTTGTCAATAAAAATTAAAAAATAAATAAATTTCTCAGCCTTTTAGCTAAGACCAAGTGCAAATGTACAATCTATTTTCAAAAAAATATTAAGTGGGTTAGAGAAATGGCTTAGCGGTTAAGGCATTTGCCTGCAAGGCCAAAGGACCCAGGTTCAATTCCCCAGGATGCACGTAAGCCAGATGCACAAGATGGCACATGCATCTAGACTTCGTTTGCAGCAGCTGAAAGCCCTATCATTCCCAATCTCTCTTTCTCTCTCTCTTGCTTTCAAGGAAATAAATATAAAAATAAAAGTTTTTTTAAAAAACTGTTAAGTTGTACCTCATCAAAATTTCAAGGGCCAGAGAGATGGCTTATTGGTAAAGGCACTTGCCTGTGAAGCCTAAGGACCTAGGTTCTATTCCCCAGGACCAACGTAAGCCAGATGACAAAATAGAGCACACATATGGAGTTTGTTTGCAATGGCTAGAGGCCATGGGGCACCTGTTCTTTCAGCCTCTTTCTCTCAAGTAAATAAATAAATGAAATTAAATAAATTTCAAATACTTGGGGCTGGAGAGATGTCTTAGTGTGCTTGCCTGTGAAACCTAAGGACCCTGGATTGGGGCATGATTCCCCAGTACCCATGTAAACCAGATGCACAAGGTGGTGCATACATCTGGAGTTTATTTGCAGTGGTTGGAGGCCCTGGTGCGCCCATTCTCTCTTTCTCTGCATCTTTCTCTGTCTGTCGCTCTCAAATAAATAAAAATAAACAAAAAAAAATTAAAGGTGTGTGCCACCACGTCCTACCTTAAAAAAAATTAAAATCAAATACTTGTTCTCTAAAAGAGTATTTAGAGGTTGACCATGGTGGAGCAGGCCTTTAACCCCAGCACTCCAGAGATAGAGCTAGGAGGATCACTGTGAGTCTGAGGACAGGTTAGGACTTCAGAGTGAATTCCAGGCCAGCCTCTGCTAGACCATACCTCAGGGAACAAAATGTTTAGTATAAGATAAAGCAGCCAGGTGTGGTGGCGCATGCCTTTATAAATCCCAGCACTAGGGAGGCAGAGGTAGGAGGATCGCTGTGAATTCAAGGCCATCCTGAGACTACATAGTGAATTCCAGGTCAGCCTGGACCAGAGTGAGACCCTACCTCGAAAAACCAAAATAAATAAATAAATAAATAAAATAAACAAACAAATAAAGATACAGCAGGCTGGGAAAATAAATTGCAAACAGCAATTTGACAAAAAAAAAAGTTATTTATAATGAGACACAGACTTCACCAAAGACAACATGCCACAGCTAGTAATAAACACAGGTAAGATATTAAAAGTCTTCAGTCTTAAAACTGCCTCATGCCAGGCGTGGTGGCACACACCTTTAATCCCAGCACTCGGGAGGCAGAGGTAGGAGGATCGCCAAGAGTTCGAGGCCACCCTGAGACTACATAGTTAATTCCAGGTCAGCCTGGACCAGAGTAAGACCCTACCTCAAAAAACAAACCAAAAAAAAAAAAAGAGAGAGAGAGAATTGGGGTGGGGGAATGACTGAAGAGTAAGGGGCAGGTCATTGTAAAGGAATGTGGTTTTATCCTTTAAAATCTCACTATACAATAGGACCGGGCTGTTCTCCTTGCTGTGAGGGGACAGATACCGGCTGGCTTAATAAAGTTTCCTTTTTAATTTTTTTAAATTAATTTATTTATTAGAGAGAGAGAGAAGGAGAGAGAGAGGTGGGTACGCCAGGGCCTCTAGCCACTGCAGATTAACTCCAGATACATGTGCTTCCTTGTGCATCAGCTTACTTGGGATCTGGAGAATTGAGCCTGGATCCTTATGCTTTGCAGGCAAGTGCCTTAGCCACTAAGCCATCCTTCCAGCCCTCCTAAAAAAAAAATTTATTCAGGTGGTCTTCTGTTCATTTCTGGTCTGGCACTGGCTACATTTGGAGGCCCATGCAAGACACTATATTCTTCTCACTAAATACCCCTGTATCTGGTCTCACAGAGTCTTGATTTCTTGGGACTGTACTCTGACTGTGGGTTGGTGACCCTAGGGGGCAGCCGCTGAGAGATATTCCTCAGCCCTAGAGACATTCTCCAGGCCCCAGCAGGAAGGAGCGGCAGTCAGAAGACATCAATACAGTGAGCTGAGAGTCATCTGGTCTGAAAACCTTCAGAGGAAAGGGGGATTCATTGGAAGGCTGGGCATAACACTACTCCCACATCCCAGGCAGTGGCGAGACATTGCACTAACTGCTGGTCTGTTTCAGGTATGTGTGGCCAGGTGTCCTTGTCTGTCTGTTTTTATTTTGTCCTTTTGTGCTTAACATTTTTGGAACCTCCTAGGAAACCAGCTATAGAAACTGAAAGTTCTGAGAATTATACTGGTCAACCTTTGATGTGGGATGGCCACCAGAGGAAACCTTTGACCTCCCAACTGTCAAACGGGTCATCCTTGGGCCACCTGGACACCCTGACCACCCCAGGGGGAAATTGGAAAGTGAAAATTGGAACTGAGACTACTCAAATTTTGGTTTGGAAAAATCCTCAATGTCTGAAATAATTTCAAGGTTTGGTTTTGGTCTCCAGAGTTGTAAATAGAATAGTGATTTAAAATGGGAATGCATAGCTTCTGAATGAAAGAATGAATGTGTAAGGGAAAAGAGATAGCTGTCTGGAGTCTGTATGAAAAGTGCACTTAACAGCTGGAGAGATGGCTTAGTGGTTAAGGCCTTTGCCTGCAAAGCCAAAGGATCCTGATTCGACTCTCCTGAACCCACATAAGCCCACAAGGGGGTGCATGCATCTGGAGTTTGTATGCAGTGGTTGAAGGCCCTGGCTCACCCATTCTCTGTCTCTGTCTCTCTCTCAAATAAATAAATAATATAAAAAAGTATACTTGTAGGCCGGGCGTGGTGGCGCACGCCTTTAATCCCAGCACTTGGGAGGCAGAGGTAGGAGGATCGCCGAGAGTTCGAGGCCACCCTGAGACTACATAGTTAATTCCAGGTCAGCCTGGACCAGAGTGAGACCCTACCTCACAAAAAAAAAAAAAAAAAAAAAAAAGTATACTTGAATATGTGTGTATGCATAAAATATGTGGATGAAGGTATGAGTAAGCTTAAACAGAAGGTTAGAGACAAAGTTGATTGAGTCTTAAAGTGCTTGATCAGATTACACTTCTTGAGATATAAAATGACTATGAGCCTAGGACTTACATCAGACTGGCTGGTAGCAAGCTGCTATGGTATTTAGGTTGTAAACTTAAAACTTTAACTCACTGATATTAATCTGGTCATAATGACTGTGAAAGACTGACTTTAGAGTACTCAATTAAAGGTGTGTGCCACCATGCCCACCTTATTTGTCAACCTTTTAACTAAATCTTAAGGTTAAAATTGGCTCATTACTATTTAATTCTCTCATAAGGTTATTATATCTAAACCTTGGACTAAAAAAAAATCTCACAGAAGAATTATTTACTCTCTTTTCCTATTTTATAAAGTAAATAGACCATATTTGGAGACATTGAACAGCATTTAATTGCATACACTTGGAAGACTATTTACTAAACAAAGTTATGTTGTGATGTAAGATGTAATTCCTTCAATAATCAGTCTTAATACTTTAGATTTAACTTATATCATTACTGAGCAAGTTTACCAAAGTGCCACATGTAGAATTAGAGAGTTGGTTAAGGTTTGAGCAGTTATAGATTGTGTCATGAAATTTTGTGTATATTTGGATTCACTATAGTTCTATAAAACTGATTTGGAGGAGATTGAAAATATTTCTTTCTGGCTCAGCAGTTGAAAGTGCTCATTTGCAAAGCCAGATGCACATAGTAGAACATGCATTTGGAGACTGTTTCCAGTGGCAAGTGGCCCTGGCATGCCCATTCCCTCTTTTTTCCATAAGACTTGTCTTCTTTTTCATTAGATCATGGCAGTTCCTCTATTCTTTGGGTATATTAGATATAGCTGATTTAATTTCAGAAACTTACTTATAGATTGGGTGGATGCCTTATTTAGCTCTTTATTTTATTTTTTTTTCTTTTTTCAGTTTTTTGAGGTAGGGTTTCACTCCAGTCCAGGCTGATCTGGTATTCACTATGTAGTCTCAGGATGGCCTTGAATTCATGGTGATCCTCCTATCTCTGCCTCCCCAGTGCTGGGATTAAAGGCATGTGTCACCACGCCCAGCAAAATTCCTCCCATTCTTTTTTGGGGGGAGGGAGTGGGGGTTCGAGGTAGGGTTTCACTATAGCTCGGGGTGACTTGGAATTCACTATGTAGTCTCAAGGTGGCCTTGAACTCATGGCAATCCACCTATCTCTGTCTTCCAAGTGCTGGAATTAAAGGCGTGTGCTACCATGCCTGGCTTATTTAGCTTTTAAAGGTGCTAAATATCCCCATATCCCCATAAAGTAGAAGAAGAAGAAATATATATGTATGTATGTATGTATGTATGTATGTATGTATGTATGTGTATGTGTGTGTGTGTGTGTGTGTATATATATATATATATATATATATATATATATATATATATATATATTTGTATAAAGGTATCCCAATTCTGATGAGCTTTAAAAATTGTAAACTTGGGCTGGAGAGATGGCTTAGCAGTTAAGGCACTTGTCTGAGAAGCCTAAGGGCCCAGGTCCAATTCCCCAATACCCACATAAGCCAGATGCACAAAGTGACACATGTATCTAGAGTTTGTTTGCAGTGGCTGGAGGCTCTGGTGCACCCATTCTCTCTATCTGCCACATATTCACTCTCTCAAATAAATAAATATTTTTTTAATTGTAAAGTTTTTCATGTCTTCATATTTAAGCCAAATATGTTACTACATAATATAGATTTGTTTATTTTGAATTCTATTAGCAGATCTTTTGTTCATAGCTTATTCTCTTTAGCCTCATGTGCCTTAAATATGTGGACTCTACTGTTAATGTCAGACTTTTCCAGATATCAGAATACTGTAATTTGATTTATACAAAGGCCATGATATTTGGCTATCAATAAGCAAAACTATTCAGCTGCACCACCAATTAGTAGTAATAAAATATAAGAGAAAATGAAAACTTTTAGATCTTACATTTCATTTGCTTAACGTTATTTTTGGCCAGATTATTGGAAAACCTTGAAAATTATCTAAAGTTTTTCTTAATGTGTTTTATTCTCTTGAAAAAAGTTAAAGGCTAGGGTAATTTTTAAAAAAGAATTTATTTTATTTATTAGAGACAGAGAGAGGGAAAGAGAGAGGGGGAGAGAGAATGGGTGTGCCAGGGCCTCTAGCCACTTCAAATGAACTCCAGATGCATGTGCCCCCTTGTGCATCTGGCTTACGTGGGACCTGGAGAATCGAACTGGGGTCCTTAGGCTTTGTAGGCATTGGCTGGTGACCCTGGTGTGTCCATCCTCTCTCTCTCCCTGCCACTTTCTCTCTCTCTCTCAAATAAATAAATAAATAATTTTTTTTAAAAAAAAAGTAACTTATGGGCCTGGAAAGATGGCTTAGAGGTTAAGCACTTGCCTGTGAAGCCTAAGGACCCCAGTTCAAGGCTCGATTCCCCAGGAACCACATAAGCCGGATGCACAAGGTGGCACATGCATCTGGAGCTCATTTGCAGTGGCTGGAGGCCCTAGCACGCCCATTCTCTGTCTCTCGCTCTCAAATAAATAAATTAAATATAAACAAAAAATTGTTTTTAAAATTTTTTTAAAGTAACTTATTATGATTTTTGTTATTAGAAAAACTGAGGAAGCCTCCAAAACATTAAAAGCTATTGCCAAAGCTTTGGTTTCCCTTGAGAAACAGATAGTAAGACCCTATTGCTGAAGACATCTCTTGCCTGAGAGGCAAGGTCACTGAGAAAGCAAGCTGGTGCTGAGCAGAAAACCTTCTCCCTGTAGACCAGCCAACAGAAAGCTGGAAAAAGCAGCACTGCATACAGCCGTGTGGGACACAGAAGTCATCAGCAGTGAAAACAGTGGACGCTGAATATTCAAGTTTGGCCAGACAGGCCCAATGACTGAACAGGTGCAGTAGTGGCATGTCTACTCTTGGGGTAACCAACTGCTCCATAATTGGACTGAAGGCCCTCTCTACGGGAGGGAATACATACCTGGTACTGAAAAACCTAAGCAAAAGTCTATGGCAGGGGAGGTCATGAGCCTTAGGGGTATAAAGCCTGCTCTTGTCTGGCTAAATATATATATTATTCCCACTAAGCTCCCTGAAAGCACTACACTTAGTGTTCATATTCACATATTAATGTTACTCTCACTTCTGGTTAGAGAAGCTTCTCTTTTCAGATAGCGATGACCACTGGGATGACCCAAAAGGCAACACAGAGCTGATAAGAAGGGATGGAGGAGTGCCCAGCACTGAAACATCTCTGTCACACCCTCCAAGGCTCAGGGACCATTGCAGAAGAGGGGGCGGATAGAATGGAAGAGCCAAAGGAAGGGTATGATTCCTTACAATGCAACTGTCCAGACAGAAATTGGCCTCGATATCCATGACCTTGCAGTGCCTAGCAATATCTTCGCAAGACCCTCAAAAATAGAAGAAAAAGATGATGACATCAAATTAAAAGAGAGACTAATGGAGAGAAGGAAGGGATATGATGGAAATTGGAGTTCTAAAGGGGTATGGGGGTAGGGGAGGGAAATATCATGCATTTTTTGTATGTAAGTATAGAAGTTGTCAATAAAAAAAATTTAAAAAGTAAAGAAAAGAAAAACTGAGGAAGCTCCCCATGTCTTAGGGAAATCTACTGTATACAAACAATGTTAATATAGTTTGTCTAAGCCTTATATATTCTAACAGTAATAAACATTTCTTTATGTTAAGCTATAAAATTGTTCAATCATTAAAGATACTTGTTTAAGACTTTGTGTCTGTCAAAATGTCTCTAAATGTTTAAAATCAGGCTAGTTCAGCTCAACAATGACCAAGTTTGACTTTATTCTTAAGCTATGTACAATCAGTCACAGTCAAGGTTTTACTTAAGTAATTGTTTCATTTCTAGTATCTCAAGTTCATTGCTTATAGATATAATGATACTTAAGACATGTTTCCTGCTCTAGAAAAATAATCTTAACCTCTGCTGTTCTGCTTCCAGTTTTGGTGGTAATGGTACCTGCACAGGTATACAGACTAGCCAAAGTTGTTTTCAAACACAGATGCCAAGTTTTTATACTGTCTTGTCTTTTCCTGACAAAAAGTTTCTAGGTTAAATCAACTGGCTTAAAGCTATTGATAAAATAATTGGTAAAATATTGTTTTCAGGGCTACTAAAATGTTCTGCCTGTACTTGTAACTGACAGACACTTAAAAGATAAAATGTGGGCTAGAGAGATGGCTTAGGGGTTAAGGCGCCTGCCTCCTAAGCCTAAGAACACTGATTCCAATCTCCAGGCGTTCCAATCTCCAGGTCCCACGTTTAGCCAGATGCAAAGTGATGCAAGGGCGCAATGCCGCACTTGCCCACAAGGGGGCACACATCTGGATTTCGTTCGCAGCAGCTGAGACACTGCTGGCGCGCCCATCTCTGTCTTCCTCTCCCTCTCTCTCTGTCTCTCTGTGTCTCGCTCCAAAAAAAAATTTTAAAAATTTTAAAAAAAGATAAAATGTGCATGTTTTCTATGTTCCAGATATAGCTTACACTGTCACCTGACAACTAAACTTAAATATTAACCAGAATGAGGGCTAGAGAGATGGCTTAGCGGTTAAGGCACTTGCCTGAAAAGCCAAAGGACCTCAGTTCGATTCTCCAGGACCCACGTAAGCCAGATGCACACGGTGGTACATGTATCTGGAGTTTGTTTGAGTGGCTGGAGGCCCTGGCATGCCCATTCTCTCTCTCTCTCTCTCTCTTTCAAATAAAAGAAAAATATTAATCAGAATGATTTTAAGCTATTATTGTGTCATTCTGTAACCAGATCTGCTTTGCTAACCAGATATGTTCTGCACCTTTTTAACTAAATATGTTTTGCTAATCAGACATATATAGTCTCTCTGAGTGATTAATAACCATATGTAGAAGCCAAAGTCAACTGGAAACATTGGAATTAAAATGCTAACCAATACTTTGGTTCCTGCTCCCTGATCAGAAGACCACAGGAGATGATGGGACACTTGCTAACTTCTAGCCTCTGGTAAGTTACCTGTCTTCTTGATCAGGAAGAATATGGAGACCAGAGATGAATTCCAAGTCAGTGTATCTGCTGCAAAAGGGGAGTCACATCAGGGGAAAATCAGTCTTCCAAGCTTCCCAAAAGAGGGAGGGCCACTTGGTCAGCATGACCTTGACTTATACTAGCAGGTGACAATGCTGAGAGTCATAGTACTCTTCACAGATCCCTCAAAGTCTCTCCTATAGCACCACCATTTACCTCCAAAATACAGTTAATTTTGGCAGCCTGCATGGTCTTAATCACCCAGTATGAAAATATAACTACAATATAAACAAAGATTCAGACTAATAGGCTCCCATGTCTGATGCTGGTTTACAATATTAAACTCTAACATATGTTAACTCGTGCCTTCTGCCTATCCCTAATTAGTCAGCCACTGCTGCCTTTAAATTAAAAAATTCCAAAGACTGCCCTCAATGGTTATGTTTACCTGATAGTTATTGATTTGTATTTGTCTGATCTCTCCTTGATATGTCTTATTAAAAGAGGAATATCACTAAGGACAGATCTCAGACCCACATCCTGACATGTAAAAGCAATTTAGAGTTCTAGCTGTTTGTACTTGCTTATGTGGGTGGTACTGGTCGTTCAAAGGTGTCTCTTTGCTCAGATTTATAGAGGTAAACCAGATTCACCTACCTTTGATGGTGCCCCCTTAATATTTGTAACACCGGGGGACCCACATACTCTCAGGGAATTGTGCCCATACCCATCAGCCAAGGGGTATAGATTCATCACACCAGAGTCAAGACGACAGTGTCCTCAGCTGATTGTAGCAGCTAACAGAATACCAAGAACCCAGAGGGTTCCAAGACAGGCTCTGCAGGACACCTGCCCCTGACAAGGAGATAGCCCTGCTCTAGTCACTCTGGAAGCTGACTAGTCTACACACAGCAGAAGCTTGAGGAATTCAACATGAGGTATCAAAAAAAAAATTGTTTTAAATCATATAGACTACACAAACTAACTGTCACATCCTGCTTATGTAAATCAGCTGCCTGTTTGCTCTTTATGAAAATTTGTTTTCTTGGTCACCCTGGCTCACCACTTCGATTACTGCCATCTCCAGACACATAATTCTGTTACTTTTAGGATTGACTGTAGGCCCCTACATTTTAAATGCTCTAATCAAGTTTATCCAACAGAAAATTTCCTCAGTAAAATTAATGGTTCTCAGGACAGAGTATAAGGCTATGGTAACAGATGAGTCTAAGATTTGACTCAGTTACTAAAACCAGTGGGGAATGTAACAACCTGTAGTGAATAGACCTAAGGGAAGTCATGTTAGGGCACTCAGCCATCTTGACATTCTCAAGGAGCCATAAGAGAGTAAAGATTAACACAGAGCAGTAACTATAAGCCTGAGGGCATGATTCCAATAAAAACTTCTGAGGTTAGTTTTGCTCTGAGGTTAAGGTGGCCTGGTACTCCATAGAAGTTTCATCTGGTGTTTGGTCTTGCCCTTATCTGGAGCTCACTCTACCCAAGTTCTGCTTTTGTGAATCATGCTTGCTTACTCTTGCAAAAGATAATTGGGATGGTGGGATGACTGAAGAGTAAGGGGTAGGTCATTGTAAAGAAATGTAGGTTTTGCCTTTAAAAACTGATTGTGAAAGTAGGACAGGACTGCTCTCCTCCTTGCTGTGAAGGGACAGATACCAGCCAGCTTAATAAAACCTCTCCTTTTTAATTTTTTTTTTTTTTTTTGAGAGAGACAGAGAGAGACAGAGTGAGGGAGAGGAAGACAGACAGAGTTGGGCGCGCCAGCAGCCTCTCAGCTGCTGCGAACGAAATCCAGATGTGTGCGCCCCCTTGTGGTCAAGTGCGGCATCGCGCCCTTGCATCACTTTGCATCTGGCTAAATGTGGGACCTGGAGATTGGAACCGCTGGAGAATGGAACCAGCGTTCTTAGGCTTAGGAGGTAGGCGCCTTAACCGCCAAGCCATCTCTCCAACCCTCCTTTAAAATTTTTTTTCAGGTGGTCTTCTGTTCATTTCTGGTCTGGGACTTGCTACAATGGCTTATTGGTTAAGATGCTTATCTGCAATGTCTAGGGACCCAGGATCAATTCTCCAGATCCCACATTAGCCATAAGGTGGAGTATGCGTCTAGAATTACTTTGCAGTGGCTAGAGGCCCTGGTGTGCCCTTTCTCTCACACATTCTTTCTCTCCCTCTCTGTCTCTAATAAATAAATAAATAATTTTTAAAAATGTTTAAATTGCTTCATAATCAAGATAAGCAAAATATATTATTAGCCAGGAGTGGTGGCACATGCCTTGAATCCCAGCACACGAGGATCACTGTTAGGCCAGCCTGAGACTACAAGGTGAGTTCCAGGTCAGGCTGGGTTAAAGTGAGACCCTACCTCAAAAAAAAAAAAAAAAAAAAAAAAAAAAAAGCCTCACAACTAACAGTGACTGAAAAAGAAAACTGACCATAGTGCAAACTGTGCAAGATGGAAACAGTAACTCTATCTACTGCTGGAAACACAAAACCACAGGAATGTTGGAAAAGTTTGCCTATAAAGCTGAGTATACAGCTTGACATATGACCCAAAGAAGTGACTCCCAGGTATTTAATGGAAGTAAAATTAAATCCCATGTTCATATACACACAAAATAAAACAAATGTAAACAATTATAGCACTTTTATTTATGAATCCCTGAAACAGAAACACTCCAAGTATCCTTCAAAGGTGAAGGATAAAATACCAGGCATGTTTGTGCAAGGGAATGTAAATCTAACTTGTAAAAATATCTGGGTGAGATGTCTTTCCCCTAGGACAAGACATGTAAAACTACCTCACAGCTAAATCTATACATTTCTTTCTTTTCTTTTTTCTTTTTTTTTAGGTAGGGTTTCACTCTAGCCAAGGCTGACATGGAATTCACTATTTAGTCTCAGGGTGGCTTTGAACTCACAGCAATCCTCCTACCTCTGCTGGGATTAAAGGTGTGCACCACCACGCCTGGCTAAATCTATACATTTCTGACCTTGGTGTCATGGTTTTCTATACATTGTATGACTGCCACAAGTACAGAGGAAACAAATTAGGTTTTTCCCTTCACTAGTTTGGCCAAATTGTAAACAAGCCTACTTTCGTATACCAGTTTGTTTCCTAATTTGGAATACAGGAAACCTAAGGTGGTGGGTTGGACCCAAGTATCAGGTAGCAGGAACAGCACTCAGCAATCAGAAGAAACTAGCAAATGCACCATGGCACAAAAGGGCCAGACCAGAAAGACCATACAGCCATTCCACCAGATGCTAGAGAGCGTAAGGTCAAAGGAGGGGGCAGGTAAGATTACATAGGGGTGCATGAGGGAGTGCTTGGAAAGTGACAAAACAGTTCCTTTTCTCTCTCTTTCTTCCTTCCTTCCTTCCTTCCTTCCTTCCTTCCTTCCTTCCTTCCTTCCTTCCTTCCTTCCTTCCTTTCTTTCTTTCTTTTTAAGGTAGGGTCTTGCTCTAGCCCAGGTTTACCTGGAATTCCCTATGTAGTTTCAGGGTGGCCTCAAACTTGCGGTAATCCTCCTACCTCTGCCTTCCAAGTGCTAGGACTAAAGGCGCGCCACCATGCCTGGCGTTTTTGTTGTTGTTGTTGTTTGTTTGTTTTTAAACTTTCTTTTCTTTTTTAAAGATTTATTTTTATTTTTATTTATTTATTTATTAGAGACAGAGAGAGGGAAAGAGAGAGAGGGAGAGGGAGAATGGGTGCAACAGGGCCTCTAGCCACTGCAAACGAACTCCAGATGCTTGTGCCCCCTTGTGTATCTGGATTATGTGGGACCTGGAGAATCAAACCAGGATCCTTAGGCTTTGCAGGCAAATGCCTTAACCGCTAAGCCATCTCTCCAGCCCTGTTGTTTTTTTTTTTGTTTTGTTTTTGTTTTTGTTTTTTTTTGGTTTTTCAAGGTAGGGTCTCACTCTAGCTCAGGCTGACCTGCTGACCTGGAATTCACCATGTAGTCTCAGGGTGGACTCAAATTCATGGCAGATCCTCCTACCTCTGCCTCCTGAATGCTAGGATTAAAGGTGTGCACCACTAAGCCTAGCTACTATTTCCTTTTATTGTTTATTTATTTGTTTGTTTGTTTGTTTGTTTGCTTGTTTTAAAGGTCTCCTCTAACCTAGGCTGACCTGGGATTCACTCTGTAGCACAGGCTGGCCTCAAACTCCTCCAGAGTCCTAGGATTAAAGTGAACCACCATGCCCAGTTTAACTGTTCTGTTTTATTGTTGTTAAATATTTGTTTATTGTTGCAGTTACCTTCCAATGCCGATTAAAGCACTTGCAACTGATCAAAAGTAGCTAATGGGAGATGTTTATTTTGGCTTACTGACTTGAGGCTCCATGATGTCAGGGGACAACATGGCACCAGCTTCTGCAGGACACTGCCTTCATGCCTCAAAAGGTGGATAACATCAGCAAAAGAATAAGCCAACTAACCCTGGAAAGCTAGGGACTAATTAACCTCAAGGTCCACCTCTAAAAACATACCTCCTCCAGAAAAGTAACACCTTTCAAATTCCCACCAGCTAGGGAGCAAGCATTCAGAACACAAATATTTATGGGAGGCATCTGATTAAACCACCGCATTCCACCCCTGACCCCTGTAAACTGATGACTACCCATAATGTAAAATGCAATGCTTAAGCCCCCATAGTATTTCAGTCTCAATACTGTTCAAACATCCACATTGTCCAAGGTCTCTTAACTATGAGCTGTAAAACCAAAATCACATAATGGCACAGAGTAAGCATTCATACTCAAAAGATGGCATGGAAGCAAAAATTGAAACAATAAGCCAGGTGTGATGGCACATATTTTTAATCCCAGCACTTGGGAGGCAAAGGTAGGAGGACTGCTGTGAGTTCAAGGGCCACCCTGAGACTACATAGTGATTCCAGGTCAGCCTAGAGTAGAGCAAGACCCTACCTCAAAAAGCCAAGAGAAAAAGAATTGAACTAATACAAGATCTAACACAAATAGGGCAAACATCAAATCCTATACCTCCAACCCTGACATCTATAACCAGTGACAAAGTCTCTGGGGTTCCAATTCCACCCTAAATCCTATCCCAAGCAAGCAGCTTTCCTAGCATCTGGCTCTTAATCCTGGAATGTCCAAAAAATCCTGGGATCTCCAGTGCAACTCATGGTTCATGGTTCCATCAGCTCCACACTCAGGGACTCTTAACAATCCTGCCTCATATAGTCCAGTGGCCATTTCCCAAAAACAAAGCATACTGCAAATCCAAGGACCCTTTCTTTCCTGCATTTGTTATATTCCTATAGTACCAAATAGGGTACTAAACTTGTTAATTACAAGAGGGAATAAAGACCAACTTCAAGAACAGGACTCTCCTTCACCATTCAGGCTCCCTACTTTAAAGAGTCAGAATCAGCTGGGCGTGGTGGAGCATGCCTTTAATCCCAGCACTCAGGAGGCAGAGGTAGGAGGATCACCGAGAGTTCGAGGCCACCCTGAGACTACATAGTTAATTCCAGGTCAGCCTGGACCAGAGTGAGACCCTACCTTGCAAAACCAAAAAAAAAAAAAAAAAAAAAAAGTCAGAATCAAACAAGTGCAGCTGAATGGGTGCTCTCTCCAGCCAGAATCTTTCAATTCTTTCTGTTCATTTTCTAAATTAAATCCTTCTCAGGTCCAATGACACAGGCAGAATGCAGCAAGCCTCTCACACAAACTCCTTCTAGCCCAGTATGGGCAAAGCTCTTTCTTCCCTCCTCATAAGTCAAACCTCAAAGTCCACAGTTCTGACGGCATTTAGGTCTTTCAACTCTGACTAGAACGGTTCATCAAACTCTGCTTACAGCACTACAAGGTATCTCTTAGGCCAAGGTTTCAAATCTTTCCACATTCTTCCTGAAAATCTGTTCCAAAAGGCCAACAGCCAGTCAGTTTCCTAGCCATAACAACCCCTCTCTGCTGGCACCAAATTTTTTAAATTTAATTTATTTTATTTTTATTATTTTTTTGGGGGGGGGAGTTTCATTTTTCAGTTCTTCAAGGTAGGGTCTAACTCTAGCCCTGGCTGACCTGGAATTTGCTATGTAATCTCAGGGTGGCCTCGAACTCATGGTGATCCTCCTACCTTTGCCTCCCGAATGCTGGGATTAAAGGCGTGCGCCACCATGCCCGGCCATTTATTTATTTATTTATTTATTTATTTATTTATTTATTTATGAGAGAGATTCAGAACTAGGCAGGTAGAGAAAGAGAGAGAATGGGTGCTCCAGGGCCTCCAGCCACTGCAAATAAACTCCAGGTGCATATGCCTCCTTGTGCATCTGAATTACATGAGTACTGGGGAATTGAACTTGGGTCCTTTGGCTTTGCAGGCAAGCACCTTAACCACTAAGCCATTTCTCCAGCCCGGCACCAAATTTTTATTGCAGTGACCTTCTCATTGCTGGGACAAATGCTCAACCAGAAGCAGCTTATGGGAGGAAAAGCTTTACTTTGGCTTACAGTCTTAAGGGAAAGCTTTGTGATGGCAGGTAAAAAATAGCAGAGCAGAAGCTGGACATGAACTCCTTGACAACATCAATTATAAAACAGCAACAGGATAGGAAGCCAACTAGCAAAGGGGAGCTGGCCTGCTCCATCAACATACCTCCTCCAACAAGGCTCTACCTCCCAAATTGCCATCAGCTAGGAACCAAGCATTTAAAACACATGAGTTTGTGGGGAACGCCTAATTTAAACTACTACATTTGGGCTGAGGAGATGGCTTAGCAGCTAAAAGCGATTGTTTGCAAAGCCTGCCAGACCAGGTTCAATTCCCAGTACCCACATAATCCAGATACACAAAGTGGCCCATGCATGCTCATTCTCCCCTGTCTTGCCACTGATAAATAAAAATTTTAGAAAGAAAACAACATGGGCTAGCTAAGCGTGGTGATGCACACCTTTAATGCCAACACTTGGGAGGTCAAGGTAGGAGGATCACTGCAAGTTTGAGGCCAGTCTGAGACTACACAGTGATTTCCAGGTCAGCCTGGGGTACAGTGAGACCCTACCTCTCAGGAGGCAGGGGAGAAACATGGACAGGAGAGCTAGATCAGTGGTTAGGGCACTTGCCTACAAAGCCAAAGAACCCAGGTTCAATTCCCCAGGACCCACGTAAGCCAGATGCACAAAGTAGTGAATGTGTCTGGAGTTCATTTGCAACCTCTGGAAGCCCATTCTCTCTCTCTCTCAAATAAATAAATAAATATATAAGAACTACTTTTTTTTTTTTTTTTTGGTTTATTGAGGTAGAGTTTCACTCTAGCTCAGGCTGACCTAGAATTAATTATGTAGTCTTAGGGTGGCCTCGAACTCACGGCAATCTTCCTACCTCTGCCTCACGAAGGCTGGGATTAAAGGCGTGTGCCACCACGCCTGGCAAGAAATACTTTTGAAAACGGTACTTTCTTACAAAGCCTGCTGGCTTGGGTTCAATTCCTCAGTATACACATAAAGCAAGATGCACAGGGTGGTGCATGTGTCTGAATTTCACAGTGGTAGGAGTCTGTGGCACGCCCATTCTCAATTCTCTCTCTCCTTCAATCCCCCCTCAAATAAACAAAAATATTTTTAAAAAGAAAACTACATTTGTGTGTGTGTGTGTATGCCAGATCCATGTGCTACTTTTTAAAAAAATATATTGTATTTATTTATTTATTTGGGAAAGAGAAAGAGAGAGAGAGAGAATGGGCACACCAGGGTCTCCAGCCACTGCAAATGAATTCCAGTTGCATTAGCCCCCTTGTGTGTCTGGTTCACGTGGGTCCTAGAGAATCAAACCGGGATCCTTTGGCTTTACAGGCAAACGCCTTAAACGCTAAGCCATCTCTCCAGCCCCTATGTGCCACTTTTTGTGTCTAGCTTTATATAGGTGTTGAAGAATTGAACCTAAGCCAGCAAGCTTTGCAATCGACCACATTTAACCCCTGAGCTATGACTGCAGCTACAACTGTTCTATTTCTTGGCATTTTTTAATACTTTTATTTATTTGCAAGCAGAAGAGATAGACAGAGAGAGAGACAGACAGACAGGTAGAGAGGGAGATAATAGGTGTGCCACGGCCTCTAGCTGTTGCAAATGAACTCCAGATGCATGCACTACTTTGTGCATTCAGTTTTATGGGGATAGTGGGGAACTGAATCCAGGCCCTTAGGCTTTGCAAGCAAGCATCTTAATCACTGAGCAATCTCTCCAGCCCTCTTTTTTTTTTTTTCAAGGTAGAGCCTTGCTCCAGCCCAGACTGACCTGGAATCCCCTATGTAACCTCAGGGTGGCCTTGAATTCAGAGCAATCTCCCTACCTCTGCTTCCCAAGTAGCTGGGATTATAGGCTTGCACCACCACACCCGGCGTCCTGTACTATTTCTTGACTGTGCTGGGCAGTATACAATTCCATAGGTTTGTATGAACAAAGAAGAACATATATTACTGAATGTGAATAAAATATGATCAAATAAAAACAAAGCCAAATATGGTGGTGTACACCTTTAATCTAAGCACTTGGGAAACATAGGTAGGAGTATCGCCTTGAGTTCAAGATCTAGAACTAAGAGTGATATCCAGGTCAGCCTGGACTAGAGAGACCCTACCTCAAAAATACAAAGGGCTAGAGATATGGCTTAGTGGCTAAGGCGCCTGCCTGCTAAGCCTAAGAATGCTGGTTCCAATCTCCAGGTCCACGTTTAGCCAGATGCAAAGTGAGGCAAGGGTGCAGTGCCGCACTTGCCCACAAGGGGGCGCACGCATCTGGATTTCGTTCACAGCAGCTGAGAGACTGCTGGCGGGCCCATCTCTGTCTCCCTCTCCCTCTCTATCTCTCTCTGTCTCTCTCTCCAAAAATAAAAAAAAACAAAAACAAAAGAAAAACAATAAAGAAGTGTAAGTCCTTATGATGACCTGATATACAACCCACTGAATAAACAATCATCTGTATATAAATGAATCTAACAATGAAGGAAAACAGAAAGCTTAACCTGACAGATGTCAGCTAATAAATACAAAAGGAATGACAGAGATAGAAAATCTCCTTTAGCTGGGCATGGTGGCACATGCCTTTAATCCCAGCACTTGGGAGGGCAGAGGTAGAAGGATTGCTGTGAGCTTGAGGCCACCCTGAGACTACACAGTTAATTCCAAGTAAGCCTGGCCCAAAATGAGACCCTACCTCAAAAAAACAAAAAATAAAAGAAAATCCCCTTTTGAGGGCTGGAGAGATGGTTCAGTGGTTAAGGTGCTTGTTTGCAAAGCCTAATGACCCAGGTTTGATTCCCCAGTACCCACATAAGGCCAGATGCACCAAGTGGCACAAGCATTGGTAGTTTGTTTGCAGTGGTTGGAGGCCTTGGAGCACATTCTCTCATGTCTCTCTTCTATCTCTATCTGCGTGCATATAATTTTTTTTTTAATTGGATGGCCAAGCATCTTTAATCCCAGCACTTGAGAGGCACAGGTAGGAGGATTGATAAGAGTTCAAGGCCAGCCTCAGACTACACAGTGGATTCCAGGTCAGCCAGCCAAGGCCTAAATGAGACCCTACCTCAAAAATATAAAAATAAATAGGGGGCTGGAAAGATGGCTCAAAGATTAAGGTACTTGCCTGCAAAGTATAATAACCTAGGTTCAAATTGCCAGCACCCACATAAAGCCAGATGTACAGTGTTGCAAGCATCTGGAGTTTGTTTGCAATGGCTGGAGGCTTTGACATGCCATTCTCTCTTTCTCTCAAATAAATAAGTAAAATATTTCCTTTTTTGGAGAGAGACACAGAGAGAGATGAGAGACAGAGAGGAAGACGAGAGAGAGGGAGAGGAAGACAGAGAATGGGCATGCTAGCAGCTTCTCAGCTGCTAGGTATAACTCCAGATGTGTGCGCCCCCTTGCGGGCAAGTGCAGCATTGCACCCTTGCCTCACTTTGCATCTGGCTAAACATGGGACCTGGAGATTAGAACTGACGTTTTTAGGCTCAGCAGGCAGGCGCCTTAACCGCTAAGCCATCTCTCCAGCCCAAGTAAGTAAAATATTTTTTAAGTTAAAAAGGCTAGGCATGAGCCGGGCGTGGTGGTGCATGCCTTTAATCCCAGCACTCGGGAGGCAGAGGTAGGAGGATCACTGTGAGTTCGAGGTCACCCTGAGACTACATAGTTAATTCAGGATAGCCTGGGCCAGAGTGAGGCCCTACCTCAAACAACAACAACAAAAAAAAGGTTAGGTAAGGTGGTGTACACCTTTAATCCCAGCACTCAGGAGGCAGAGACAGGAGGATCACTGTGAATTAGAAGCCACCCTGAGACTACATAGTGAATTCCAGGTCATCCTGGGCTGGAGCGAGACCTTGAAAAACCAAAAATAAAAATAAGTAAATAAATTTTAAGAAAAAGATCTTTTTAGTAGTATCTTTACAGTAGTAACAGTTCACATAACTTATCAACAGATGCTTGATATAGTGGGTAAAATTTTAATGAGACTGACAAAAGGAAAAATACCTATTGAACATAACACGGAAGGCATTACCTTAACTAGGTGCTCAAAGTTAACATCACAACTCATAGAACAAAGTGACATCATGACACTGTGATGGACACACTGTCACTCTGTGTCATTCTTCTCAAAAATACATGAATTGAGCCAGGCGTGGTGGCACATGCCTTTAATCCCAGCACTCGGGAGGCAGAGGTAGGAGGACTGCAGAGAGTTCGAGGCCACCCTGAGACTACATAGTTAATTCCAGGTCAGCCTGGACCAGAGTGAGACCCTACCTTGCAAAAAAAAAAAAAAAAATACATGAACTGAACTAGATACAAGGAAACATCAGACAATGTCACATTGCAAAACATTCCACAAAATAACTTGTCTGTACTCTTCAGAAACATAAAGGTCACAAAAGACCAAGAAACCAGCTCAGATTAAAGAAGGCCTGAGGGGCATGAAAAGGAAAAGCTATGTGGAGATACTGAATTGGACTGGAGGAAAACTACAAAGGTCTGCTTCAAGACAAGAGATGGAATCTGACTTTCAACTGTGGATCAAATAATAGTGCCAGACTACTGAAGTATGCACTGCTGTGGAAGTTCCACCCTGAACCAGGGAGGTATTTAGGGATAAGGGGCATGATATAATATAGTGCTGCATGCACATAAGAATGGAAATGAAAATGGGCAAGCTAACACTAGTTAATCAAAAGAATCAAAGGAAGCCAGGTGTGGTAACCTTAAATTCCAGCCACTGGGGAGGCAGAGGTAGGAGGATAGCTCTGAGTTTGAGGCCACCCTGAGACTACATAGTGAATTCTAGGACAGCTTGGACTAGAGAGAAACCCTACCTCAAAAAACCAAAAACCAGCCAGGCGTGGTGGCACATGCCTTTAATCCCAGCACTTGGGAGGCAGAGGTAGAAGGATCACCATGAGTTCGAGACCACCCTGAGATTGCATAGTAAAATCCAGGTCAGCTTGAGCTATAGTAAGACCTTGCTCTCGAAAAACCAAAAAAAAAAAAAAAAAAAAAGAATTAAAGGAGAAGCCAGGGTATGGTGGGGCATGCCTTTAATCCCAGTACTCTGGAGGCAGAGGCAGGTGGATCACTGTGAGGCCAGCCTGGGCTAGAAAGCAAGACCCTACCTGGGGTGGGAGACAGACAGCCGGGTATAGTGGCACACACCTTTAATCCCAGCACTTGGGAGGCAGAGGTAGGAGGATCGCAGTGAGTTTGAGGCCAGCCTGAGACCGCATAGTGGGTGCCAGGTCAGCCGAAGCTGGAGTAAGACCCTACCTTGAAAAACCAAAACCCAAAAAGGAAAAAAAAAAATCCAAAATCAAAAGGAAAAGCCTTTTAGCATAGCAACTTTTTAAAAGTTTTTATTTATTTAATTTATTTATTTAGAGAGAGAGAGAGAATGGGCACGCCAGGGCCTCCAGCCACTGTAAATGAACTCCAGACACATGCGCTCCCTTGTGCATCTGGTTTACATGGGTACTGGAGAATGGAACCAGGAATCCTTAGGCTTCAGAGGCAAGTGCCTTAACTGCTAAGCCATCTCTCCCTCCCTGCATAGCAACTTTTATGTATCTGAAATTATATCATAATTTTACAAAACATAAATATCACCAAGAAGAAACTGTTTGCAGAACCCAGCACAATCTCCTCCAAAGCTCACAGGCTCATAGATTTTGGTGTGCGTGTGAATCTTGTTATTACTACTGCATTCTCTTCTCCTCCACTCAGAAGCCTCAATCCTGATGATCTCAGAGTGATTCACACCAGTATTTCCTCCAGCTAAGGAAAATACTAAATTATCACCTGTCCAAGACTTTTCACTTGTTCTGTATTGCACTGTTTTCAAAATACAGGTAAAAGACAAGAAAGAACAAACATTAAAACACAGCACACAAGGAATCCTAAGCATATGATCAAAAGCACTTTGAATATTAGATGACATGCACACTAAAAGCTACTACCACATTGCAGGTACACAGAAAATAATGCAGTAAGGTCTGTGTTGTCATTCACTCATGCAACTGAATTTCAGAACTGTATATGCAGAGAGTTTTACTTTTTAAAATAAGGAATGGGCTCTGGAAAAAAAATGCCAAAGAGCAAATAGTAAATTGAAGGTTAAAATATCTGGATGAAGGAAATGTTTGGGATGAGACTACAATTTAGAACCATCAAAAAGTACCTGAAACGGTTGCTGCTGGGATGAAAAAGCAGCAGAAACATTTGGCGGAAGCTGGGTTGCTATAGCAACGGGAGTCCCAGTCTGCCCATCCTTGCCTGTCACAACCTTTACCTGAGAGAAATATTTTGAGAAAAAAAGGCAAAATAATTTTTAAGACTGCTCAAAATGTTAGAATTTCATTGCTGACAGCTCACTAATTTAGGTGTTTAAAAGAGGAATGCTTTTGCATCAAATCCTATAAAAGGACACACTGAACTGACTGATAAAGAGTCATAGTATAACAATTTAACAGCTACCAATCTTTAGAGCTCCAGTCTAGGTCACAGACAACACCGTAGATTCTGCAACTTCAAACTCTAAAGTGAGAATGGCAGGCAGACTCAATTAATGTGACCCTAAAGCTGACTCCTTGAGCAATGTGCACATCAAAATAAAGCAACCTGTAATGTACCACAAGGGGTCACACAGCAAAGGTCTTCAGCAGAAGCTGTGAGGGGGTGTGTGCTTCTGTAAATACAGATAAGGGGGCTCAGTTTACAGACAACATTGGTAACAAACACAAAGAGAACTGAATTTCACTGGCCATGGCACTAGCAATGAGGTCCTCAAAATAATTATTGAGACCTTCTGAAAAAACAAAATGGTCCATCTCAGGGCAGGTTTGAAGAAGACACAGATGGCCAAGCTACACAGATACATCCACAGATGCCAGTTAGAAGACTGGAGCAGAGACAAACTTTTGCTCACCCAATGCAGATTTCTTTGCCAAAGGATTGACAGTGGTTTAAATTATTTTAGCTGTATCATAAAATAAAATAAGCTCCACCAACATAGTGAACACTACACAAGACAAAGGCACAAAACACAGTGCATCACGGTACAGGTCACTAGGACCTCAGCGTGAAGGAAGCACACCTAAGAGAATTTCAGGAACACTGTGTTGTCAAGTTTACTGTGTAGCATTCTGGGAACCCAAAAAGTAAACTATCTACAAAAGGTTCTACCTTAAATATCACTCCATGTTTGCAGTGTGGATTTAAAATCAAATCTAAGACATCTAAAACTGAAAAAAAAATTCTCATAGTTGTTTGACACAGTAATTGCATTTTGATTATGAAGATCCCAAATAAACCTACTGATTTCTAATTATGGCTAGTGACTTTAAAACCTTATTTTAAAACCATGATTTTATGAACAGACCTACATAAGTCCACCAAAACTAGAAAACCAGGGAGAAGTACTAAGCTTTGCTGATCTAGGAAAACTCTGCCCTGTGGGCTACAACAGGGCCAGCATCAGTGTCAGTGTTGGACAAGGACCACAATACCGAACAGAGTGAAGAAGCTAGCTGAGCTCTGTCTGACAGATCCTGGTTTTCATGACAACACTTGGTTCTGAGAAAGCAAAAGTCCTACAACTGGGCTGAAACTGCTCTACTTCTCCATAAGAGAGAAAGAAATGCTCTTTCTGCTTCACTCAGATCCTTGTGACACCAAGCCTTTACAACATCCATTTACTGTGAAATATACTGTACTTTGCTTCATACAGATCTTCAAGTTATTTCTCACCTCATCATTGATAACCTCAGATTTTTCTTCCTCCTCCTCCTCTTCTTCCTCCTCTTCTTCAACATCCAAATCATTTTGCCTAAGATATGCTTGCAAAGGAGCATAATGCTTTTTCTTAAAGGCCAAGAAATCCATCATGTTTCCTTGAAGATGTTGCAGAAAGAACAATTCGATCAGATACTCCTTGAAGATCTCCTTGAGAGCCTCCATCTCCTTGTAGTGATAGTCTAGGCACTGCTTCCTCATCTGCGCCATCTCCTGGGAGGCTGGGGGGATCTCCTCCAACTTCTTGGGAGCCTTCTTCATCCCTGAGCTCCCCACAGATGAGAGGGAAAGGCTGGAAAGGCCTGGGGGCATAGCAGTTCTGGAAGGGCTAGTGGGTGGTGGTGGAGATGTTATCCCAAATGCTGAGGGCCCTCCAACACCAGGGAGCAACACACCAGGAGTCCTCTCAAATCCCAGCGGTCTACTCAGTGGCTGTGCCTGAAGCACCTGCTGCTGCTGCTGCTGCTGTTGTTGCTGCTGCTGCTGCTGTTGCTGCTGCTGCTGCTGGATCAACTGGCCCTGGATGATACTGCTGATCTGGGGTGGCAGGCTGGATGTGGTAATGTGGCTGGGGCTAGCCAAAGGTTGCAGTCCAGTGCCTCCTGTGGCTGCAGGGCTTTGAGGCCCCAGATGGTGAATAGTGCCCCCTGATTGTGTGTGAGGTTGGGAGAGTCTTCGTTCTCGGACTGTGATGGGAGCTCCAGCATGCTGTAGTTGAACCTGGGCTCCCTGAGCCATCTGGGTGAGGCTTGGTGCCTCCTGAAAAACAAAGTGCCCACCACTAGATGGGCTCAAGCTGATCTGCCTCACAAGCACACTGGCATCCACAAAACCTCCAGTGGGGCTGCTGCTGCAGATACCCAGCCCAGGGCCTGGAGCCCCTGCACGCACACTCTGCAGAGCTTGCCCTGGCCCAGGGCTGGGCTGTGTGGGGCTTTGTGTCTGAACCTGCTGGGACAAAGGAGAAGTAACTTGAATGTACGATGGAGAGCCATGCTCAAACCGCCTCTGCTGTGCACCAAACTGAAAACCTGGAGAGGTGGGATTAGGCAGTGGCAAAGGGGCCAGTGTGATTTGCTGGTTTCCTCCCACGACAGGACCAACATTCTGCAGTGTGATATTCACATTCTGCCCAGCCACAGGACTCCTGCTCATCAGCTGCTGTATCTGGTACCCAGGGGACTGGGGTGCAGATGGACTGGCTGATGGAGCGAAAGGTGCAGCGGGGGAAGAGGGCAGATTGGGATGGGCTGGCTGCTCCTCTTCACTGCCTGTGAAGGACCTAGACCTCTGCAGCTGATGCTGGACATTCTGAGGGCCACTGCCATGGTGCATTATCACTTCTTTTCCTATCCAACGTAATGTTTTCCTAGAAAATTGAAATGAAATCGAGTTACTGGAATGTATCATTTGATTACCACTTAGTACAATTACCATTTAGTAGTACTGAAAAGATACTTTTAAAAAAGATACTCGCCAGACGTGGTGGCACACACCTTTAATCCCAGCACTTGGGAGGTAGAGGTAGGAGGATCACCAAGAGTTCAAGGCCACCCTGAGACTACAGAGTGAATTACAGGTCACATGGGCCAGAGTAAGACCCTACCTCAAGAAACAAAAAACAAACAAACAAAAAAAAAGATACTTTTAACATATGTTCACTCTGGCATCTGATTTAACCAACAGTTGTTTGTTTGAGGCAGGGTCTCAATCTAATCCAACTGACCTGGAACTCACACTGTAGCCTCAAGCTTGCCTCAAACTCACTGTAATCTTCCTACCTTAGTCTCCAGAATGCTGTGATTAAAGGTATGA
The DNA here is from genome assembly GCA_036365145.1 of Orientallactaga sibirica. NCBI lineage: Eukaryota > Metazoa > Chordata > Mammalia > Rodentia > Dipodidae > Orientallactaga > Orientallactaga sibirica. The sequence goes on along the minus strand of JAEOAD010000011.1, from coordinate 45,887,437 downwards.
GCCCAGCTAACAGCACTTATTATTTCCTCATATCAAAAAATACATAGGCAGCTGCTTACCTATTACACACAACCCCATTTCCACTCCAGCCACATAATGCTGAAAGAAACCAAAGGAAGAAGGTTCTTTGGCAGGTGGCCAAGAAAGTGGTAAATCCCATTTGAGAAATGCCTATGACCTAAGGCATTGCCCAGAACACCCAGCCCAAAAGGATCTTTCTCTTTTCTAAGTGGCTAAAAACACCTCCTGAGATTCACCATTTCACTCAAGTGTTGTATGCCAAACAGCTGCCCAAGTGCATAAAATGATTCCCAAGAACAGATCAGAGATGAAACAGGAGTTATGGCATGTTGACCTAGGCAAGGTAGCTGCTGGCAAAGGGAACATCCTCACTAGGAGACCACAAGTCCCTCTGAGTAGGAGTCAAAACTGATACCACTTGAATGAAGTTGAAGACGACTCATCTGGTAGGGACTACCAATGACATGCAACATGGGGGTCCCCTTCTGAATTATCCAAAGAGAAGGCCAGGCTGGGACAGCTAACCCACAGGAACCCATGAACCACTGGTGCTTTCACAAAGGTAAACACTGAAGACAAAAGAACTCAAGCCAGTTACAATGATACATATGATGAGATTTGCCATCACTGGGGAGGCAATGTTCCAGATACAAAATCTATAGCTTGCATTGTCAAGCTACTACAGAGTCTCCCAATAAATTGGGTTAAATGTACTCTTCAGTTTCTGTACATAAAAATGAGCAATACAGAACACCTAAAGCTCTCATTTGGCCCCTGCATGCACATATGGATCTGCACATGCATACTGTGCACACCACATAATATACCACACCACATATACAACACACACACACACACTCCAAAAAAATATGTGTGTGTGTGTGTGTGTGTGTGTGTGTATGTATAGGTTAGAGAGATGGCTTAAGGCACTTGCCTGTGAAGCCTAAGGACCCAGGTTCAATTCCTCAGTACCCACATAAGCCAGATGCACAAGGTGGTACAGGCATTTGGAATTCATTTGCAGTAGCATAAATAAATAAGTGACTCAACAATGATGAAGGAGCTAGACACTCCAAACAGCACAGGCAAATCCTGAGTGTAAGATGTGAGTCACTCACTGATAGGACATTCTAGAAAAGGCAAAATCCACAGGGCCAGAAGTTACGTCAGAACTGACAAAGACTGAAAGCAGGGAGCCAGAACAACAAAAAGGCATGAAGAATCTTGGAGTGAGGTTAGATTTGTAATGATGGTTAAGACGGAGTAGGTTCATCCAAAATTCATTAACTTCTTACTATATGTAAATTACTATACCTCAATTTTTTTTGGAGAGACTGAGACAGAGAATGGGCGCACCAGCAGCCTTTCAACTGCTGTGTGAACAAACTCCAGACACATATGGCCCCTTGTGGGCAAGTGTGGCATTGTGCCCTTGTGTCATTTTGTGTCTGGCTAACGTGCAACCTGGAGAATAGAACAGGCGTTCTTAGGCTTAGCATGCAGGCGCCTTAACCACTAAGCCATCTCTCCAGCCTGATACCTCAATTTTTTAAGGAAGACTTGTGAAGATTTCTGACTCAGTCAACTTATATTCAAGTTAGAGAAGTTAACACAGGGCTGGAGAGATGGCTCAACAGTTAAGGCACTTGCCTGCAAAGCCTAACAACCCAGGTTTGATTCCCCAATACATATGTAGAACCAGATGAAGGAAGTGGCACATGCATCTGGAATTCATTTGCAGCAGCTGGAGGCGCTAGTGCGCATATATCCAGGAGTGGGACTGCTGAGCTGTTCCACAGTTCTATTTTTAGTTTTATAATAAAACTCCATTCTTCGTCCATAGTGGTAGTATGAATTTACAGTCCTCCCAAAACTGTTACCAGAGCTCCACAGTCTCAACAGCCTTCCCAGCAGTTATTATCTTTTTTATAGCAGCCATTCTGTGTTTTTGATTTGCATAACCCTAATGAACCATCTTAACTCAGTTTAAACTCAAATTATAATTCAACCTCTACAATCCAAGATGCTGATACAGATGTGTCACAGCAACTGAAAGCCATTAACAGGTGAAACTGACAACCTGACAAGTAGCCACACAATGTCAAGAAAGGCTCACCTGCTGAGCATAATGGCACACGCATTTAATTCTAGCACTTTAGAGACAGAGATAGGAGGATAACTGTGAGTTTCAGACCACCCTGAGACTACATAGTAAATTCCTGGTCAACCTGGGCTAGAGTGAGACCCTGCCTCAAAAAAAAAAAAAAAAAAAAAAGGGCTGGAGTGATGGCTTAGCAATTAAGGCATTTGCCTGCAAAGCCTAAGGATCCCGATTTGATTCTCCAGGTCCCATGTAAGCCAGATGCACAAGGGACACATGAGGCTGGAGTTTGTTTACAGTGGCTAGAGGCTCTGGTGTGCCCATTCTCAGTCTCCCTCTCTCTGTCTTTTATAAATAAATAAATATGATGATTTATTTTAAAGAAAAGAAAAAGAAAAACAGAAAAAGACACAACTGACCAGTGAACCATGTTCCTACTGACTGACACAACTGGTGTTGAAGGCACCTGAGAAATACCACCACGTCTCCATCTTATGCAAAAATAGCAGAGTGAGGGCTGGGACCGGATGGAGGATCAAACCCCAACAGCAAAGCAGTGGCAGAAATACCAGAAGGCCTGGACTTACATCACCCAAATTATTATAGGCCTAGCCACAATAAACTCTCCATCCCTCAAATGCCCGATCACTTTCCAGAACTCACAAATGCTTTTTGAGAAGCTAGAGAGATGGCTCAGCGGTTAAAGGCATTTGTAGCAAAGCCTGACTACCTGGGTTCAACTTCCCAAAGCCCATGTAAAGCCAGATGCGCAAAGTGGCATATGCATCTGGAGTTTGACTGCATTAGCAAGAGCCCCTGGGTGTGCCTATTCTCATACTTTCTCTCTCTCTTATCTACCTAACTGCTGGCAAATAAAACAGTTTTAAAAAATGCTTTCTGCTATCACTCCATAAGAAACCACACTCAAAGACCATTTCCATTTCCCAAAAGAAGTCACTTAGTAGATACCAAAAGCAATTAACTCTAGCTAGGCATAATGGTACATAACTTTAATCCCAGAACTCAAGAGGCTTGAGGCATTAGTATCAACATTAGATTGAGGCCAGCCTGAACTACTTTAAGTGTCAAATCAGCCTGGGCCAGAGTGAGATTCTGCCTCAAAAAAAAAAAAAAAAAAAAAAAAAAAACCTCTGCCAAGGGGAGTTAAAAACTGTACTAAAGGGGCTGGAGGGAGATGGCATAGCAGTTAAGCGCTTGCTTGTGAAGCCTAAGGACCCTGGTTCAAGGCTCGATTCTCCAGGACCCACCTAAGCCAGATGCACAAGGTGACACATGCATCTGGAGTTCGTTTGCAGTGTGTAGAGGCCTTGGCACCCATTCTCTATTTATCTGCCTCTTTCTCTCTCTTGTCTGTCACTCTCAAATAAATAGGTAAAAATTTTAAAAAAATTTAAAAACCTGTATTAAAAGCTGAAATAGGGCTGGAGAGATGGCTTAGCGGTTAGGCACCTGCTTGTTAAGCCTAAGAACACGGGTTCGATTTCCAGGTCCCATGTTTAGCCAGATGCAAAATGACACAAGGGCGCAATACCGCACTTGCCCACAAGGGGGGGCACACATGTCTGGAGTTTGTTCAGAGCAGCTGAGAGGCCACTGGCACGCCCAATTCTCTGTCAGTCTCTCTCTCTCTCTCTCTCTCTGATTCTCAAAAAAAAAAAAAAAGCTTAAACAGGTGCTGGAGAGATGGCTTAGTGGTTAGGGCATTTGCCTGCAAAGCCAAAGGATCCCAGTTCGATTCTCCAGCTCCAAGACCCACATAAGCCAGATGCACAAGAGGACACATGCATCTGGAGTCCATTTGCAGCGGCTGGAGGCCCTGATGTGCCCATTCTCTCTACCTCTCTCTCTCTAAAATAAATAAATAAAGTTAAAATAAAAAAAAATAATAATAAAAGCTTAAACAGTGGGAGGGAGGGAATTGCCATGAGTTATTGTCTATAATTATGGAAATTGTCAATAAAAATAAAATTTAAAAACAAAAAAGCTTAAACAGAAGCCAGGCATGGTGGTGCATGCTTTTAATCCCAGCACTCGTGAGGCAAAGTATCACTGTGAATTCCAGGCTACCCTGAGATTATAGTTAATTCCAGGTCACCCTGGGCTAGAGTGAGACCCAACCTTGAAAAACTGAAGAGAACAAAAAACAGGGGCTGGAGAGATGGCTCAGGAGTTAAGATGCTTGCCTGCAAAGTCTGATGACCTGGGTTCCATTCCCCAGTACCCAAAGCACAGTGGCGCATGCATCTGGAGTTTACCCTGGTGTGCACATTCTCTCTCTCTCTCTTCTCTCTCTGCTTGCAAACCAAAAAAAAAGGGGGGGGCATGCTGGTGGCACACGCCTTTAATCCTAGCACTCAGGAGGCAGAGGTAGGAGGATCACGGTGAGTTCAAGGCCACCCTGAGACTACATAGTTAATTCCAGGTCAGCCTGGGTCAGAGTGAGACCCTACCTCGAAAAACCAAAAAAAAAAAAAAAAAAAAAAAAAAAGAAAAGAAAAAGAAAAAAATTTAAAAAATAGCCGGGCGTGGTGGCGCATGCCTTTAATCCCAGCACTCGGGAGGTAGAGGTAGGAGGATCGCCGAGAGTTCAAGGCCACCCTGAGACTACATAGTTATTCCAGGTCAGCCTGGACCAGAGTGAGACCCTACCTCGCAAAACCAAAAAAAAATAAATAAATAAAATAAATAAAACAATAAAAGAAAGCCGGGTGTGGTGGCACATGCCTTTAATCCTAGCACTCAGGAGGCAGAGGTAGGAGGATCACTGTGAGTTCAAGGCCACCCTGAGACTACAGAGTGAATTACAGGTCAGCCTAAGCTAGAGTGAAACCCTACCTTGGAAAAAAAAGAAAAAGGGAAAAACAAAAAAAAAACAACAACAAACAAACAAAACAATAAAAGAAACAATGGCAAAGCTGACCAAAAGTACACCAATCAAATCCAACACAGAGTGCTGGGGTTAAAGGAGTGCACCAACATACCCAGCTTCTTTTTCAACTGTTTTTTGTTTTGTATTGTTTTGGTTTGATTTTTCAAGCTTTTTAAAATTTTTATTTATTTATTAGCAACAGACTAAGAGGCAAAGAGAAAGAGAGAGAGCCACTGCAAGAGAACTCCAGACGCATGCCACCTTCTGCATCTGGTTACCTGGGTACTAGGGATTGAGCTTTGAACCAGGGTCCTTAGGCTTCACAGGCAAGCACTTAACCACTAAGCCATCTCTTCAGCCAGACTTTACCATTCTTAAAAAAGATATGGGGGGCGGGGGAGGGAAATATCATGGTTTATTGTATGTAAGTATAGAAGTCGATAAAAAATTTTTTTAAAAAGAGGGAAAAAGCTATGTTAAGCTATGTTTAGGGGCTGACTTTTGTTGCTTTGGGTACTTCCTGATTTATATAAATTTAATTAAATTTAAATACCAATCAGAAATACAAGAGATGAAAAGCAGTAAGTAAAAAATTCTGTGGTGGTACACACCTTTAATCCCAGCACTTGGGAGGCAGAAGTAGAAGGATCACTCTGAATTCAAGGCCACCCAGAGACTACATAGTGAATTCCAGGTCACCTTGGGATTGAGTGAGTCCCTACCTTGAAAATCCCCCCCAAAAAAAATTAACAAAAAAATCCTGTAGAAAGTCTCACCAATAGAATGGATCAAGGACAGAACAGAATATCTCAACTAGATGACAAGATGGCAGATCTAAAACAGTCCATTAAAGAGAAAGAATAAGAAGAAGATATGAATGGGAATTTCAAGACATGCAGGACACAATGAAGAGATCAAACATAGGGCTGGGAGAGATCACTTAGTGATTAAGGCACTTTCCTGCAAAGCCAAAGGACCCAAGCTCAATTCCCTAGAATCTACATAAGCCAGATGAACAAGGTGGTGCATGCATCTGGTGTTTGCAGCAGCTGAAGACCACTCCATCAAATGCTGCAGAATACACATTCTTTCCAGCAGGACATGGAACATTCTCTAAAATAGACCATATATTGGGACACAAAGCAAATCTTAACAAATAGAGGAAAACTGAAATAATTCCTTATACTCTATCTGATCTCAAAGAAATTGAACTACAAATCAACATCAAGAATAACTATACAGCATACACAAAACAGGGAAACTAAACAGTACACTATTGAACAATGAATGTGTCATTGAAGAAATCAAGAAGGAAATTAAAAAATTCATAGAATCAAATGATAATGATAACAAGCATATCAAAACCTATGGGACAGCCGGGCACGGTGGCATACGCCTTTAATCCCAGAACTCAGGAGGCAGAGGTAGAAGGATCACTGTGAGTTTAAGGCCACCCTGAAACTACATAGCGAATTCCAGGTCAGCCTGGACTAGAGTGAGACCCTACCTCGAAAAACAACAACAACAAAAAAAAAAAAAAAAAAAAAAAAAAAAACAACCTATGGGACACAATGAAAGCCATCCTCAAAGGGAAATTTTTAGCTTTAAGTGCCTGTATTAAGAAATTCAAGTAAACAACTTAATGCTTCACCTTAGGCCTTCAAAAAAGAACAAGGCAGCCGAGCGTGGTGGCACACGCCTTTAATCCCAGCACTCGGGAGGCAGAGGTAGGAGGATTGCCATGAGTTCGAGGCCACCCTGAGACTACATAATTAATTCCAGGTCAGCCTGGGCCAGAGTGAGACCCTACCTTGAAAAACCAAAAATAAATAATCCCAGCACTCGGGAGGTAGAGGTAGGAGGATCACCATGAGTTCAAGGCCACGCTGAGACTACATAGTTAATTCCAGGTCAGCCTGGACCAGAGTGAGATCCTACCTCGAAAAACCAAGAAAAAAAAAAAAAAGAAAGAAAGAAGAGAAAAGAAAAGAAAAAGAACAAGGCGAACTAAAAATCATTAGATAGGAAGAATTAATAAAGATTAAGGTGGACATTAATGAAATAAAAACCAAAAAAGGATATAAAAATCACTGAAACAAAGAAATTGTTCTTTGAAATGATAAGCAAACTTGATAAACTCTTAGCAAATCTGACCAAAAGACACAAATTCAGGGCTGGAGAGATGGCTTAGCGGCTAAGGCGCCTGCCTGCTAAGCCTAAGAACGCTGGTTCCAATCTCCAGGTCCCACGTTTAGCCAGATGCAAAGTGAGGCAAGGGCGCAATGCCGCACTTGACCACAAGGGGGCGCACACATCTGGATTTCGTTCACAGCAGCTGAGACACTGCTGGCGCGCCCATCTTTGTCTCCCTCTCCCTCTCTATCTTCCTGTCTCTCTCTCTCCAAAAATAAATTTTAAAAAAATAATAAAATTATTTAAAAAGACACAAATTCATAAGTTTAGAGATGAAAAAAGCACTATTACAACAGATACCAATGAAATTCAGAAATTCATAAAGACAAACTTTAAGAACATATACTCCACTAAGTTTGAAAATATGGAAGAGGAGATGCTAAATAAAGGTACACATGTGCTGCGTGAGGACATGTCCAAGTGGTTCCTGCATGCTGTGGTAAGCCCGGGAAGATGGCTGAGATAGGACCCAAGTTGGTGCTATCTGTGTATTTGGATAACATTTGCCAGTCACCTATTACAGAAGCAGTTTCCAAAAAGCAACTGTTTCAGATAGTTGGGCCATTGACAATGGCCCTGTTTCTGACTGGAATGTGGGCCGGGCCCTGGAACCAAGAACTATGAGCTGCCTAAGAAATCATGGCATTAGCACAGCCCATAAAGCATGACAGGTTAACAAAGAAGACTTTGCCACATTTGATTTTATATTGTATATGGATGAAAGCAATCTGAGAGACTTGAATAGAAAAATTAATCAAATTAAAAACTGCAAAGCGGGGTGTGGTGGCACATGCCTTTAATCCCAGCACTCAGGAGGCAGAGGAAGGAGGATTGCCGAGAGTTCAAGGCCACCTTGAGAATTCAGAGTGAATTCCAGGTCAGCCTGAGCTAGAGTAAGACCCTACTTCAAAAAAACCAAAAAAAAAAAAAAAAAAAAAAAAAAAAAAGCTAAAATTGAACTAATTCGGAGCTATCCATAGAAACAAGTCATTATTGAACATCCCTATTATGGCAACAGCTCAGACTTTGAGCTGGTATACTAGCAGGGCCTCAGGTGCTACAGGGCCTTCCTGGAGAAGGCCTCCTAGCAGAATCTTTCCTCAGCCAGCTGGCAACTCGCCCACTAGTCCAATGCTTTTGGGCAAAGGATGGTGGGGTTCCTAAGCCCTGGGCCCCCATATATGTCTCTTCACTTGACACACTCTATATATCTTAAAAATAATTGCAAATTGCCGGGCGTGGTGGCACACACCTTTAATCCCTGTACTGAGGAGGCAGAGATAGGAGGATTGCCATGAGTTCAAGGCTACCCTGAGACTACATAATGAATTCCAGGTCAGCCTGGGCCAGAGTGAGACCCTACCCCGCCCCCCAAAAAAAAGCAGGGCTGGAGAGATGGCTTAGCGGTTATGGCATTTGCCTGCAAAGCCAAAGGATCCTAGTTTGATTCTCCAGGACCCATGTAAGCCAGATGCACAAGGGGTGCATGCATCTGGAGTTCGTTCGCAGTGGCTGGAAGCTCTGGCGCATCCATTCTCTTGTTCTCTCTGTCTCTTTCCCTCTCTCAAATAAATAATAAAATATATTTTTTAAAAGCAACAAATAAAACGACAATAAATAAATAATTGTAGATGGAAAATAGTTATATTTGGGGAAGAATAAAAATGTTTGAGTCAGTCTGAGGTAAAGAAAAGAAAAGGACTTCTGATCAAGATGCCATCCGCCTAACATCACCTCACCTCACGGAAAGGCAAGACCCTTAAGATTCAAGGGGTTTCTTAGGGGGTTGCTGATTCTAGTAGGCTCCCAGTGGGAGGGTGTGCAGGAGCAAAATAGGGAATCTACTGATTCCCAAGCTCTAGGGTAGCCCACCAGTTCCCTGATTCCCTCAAGCAGCCATCCTAGCCGCGGGACCCAGCCTGCCGTCCCTCCAGCACTAACTACAGGCCAAATGGACCCAACAAGAAGGCTAAGACCTCCACCCAAGGCTTCCCGCCATCGTGCAGAGCTCTACTGGGGGATCGCTGCTCCCAGCCTTTCTGAGCCCTGTGTGGATCCACAGTCCCACTCCGTGGTCCCACGCCCGAGAAGGGACACAGGCCAGCAGGCCAGTGTCCCCACCCTAGCCTTTCTGAGCACTGTGCGTGACCCCGGTCCCACTCCGTGGCCACAGCCCTGAGCAGGGATCCAGGCCAGCTGGCCAGTGTCCCCGCCCTAGCCTTTCTAAGCCCCGTGGGGGTCCACTCTCTGTGACTCGAGCAGGGATCCAGGACAGCAGGCCAGTGTCCCCGCCCTAGCCTTTCTGAGCCCTGTGCCCTGAACCCAGTCCCATTCTGCAGTCCCCCCCTCACCCCCCCCAAGCAGGGATCCAAGCCAGCAGGCCAGTGTCCACACCCTAGTCTTTCTGAACACCATGTGGGACCACAGGTACCAATCCTGCCCCAGAACAGGGACCCAGGCCAGCAAGACAGTGTCCCCACCCTAGCCTTTCTGACCCACCCAAAAGATGGCCAGTACCCACCACCGAATCCTCCCACCCACTAACATGGACCCAGGCCAGTAGGCCACAGTCCCCGCCCTAGCCTTTCTGAACCCCATGCGCAACCCTGGTCCCACTCCCCAGTCCTGCCCCCAAGCAAGGTAGCAGGCCAACAGGCCAGTGTCCCCACCCCAACCTTTCTGAGTCCCTCATACCCACAATAGTCGGTACCTGCCCTCTACTCCTCACACACACGAACAGGAACCCAGGCCAGCAGGCCAGTATCCCAGCCCTTGCCTTTCTGAGCCCTGAGCAGGCGATCACCGGTACCCACCGTCAACTCTTCCTACCCACTAACAGGGACCCAGGCCAGCAGGCCACTGTCCCCACCCTAACCTTTCTCAGGTCCCTGCATATGATCACCAGAACCTGCCACTGACTCCTCCAACCCACTAACATGGACCCAGGCCAGCAGACCACTGGCCCCACCCTAGCCTGCCTTCCTTCCTTCCTTCCTTCCTTCCTTCCTTCCTTCCTTCCTTCCTTCCTTCCTCTTCCTCTCTCTCTCTTTCTTTCTTAGAAACAGAAAGAGGTAGAGAGGAAGAACGAGAATGGGGGTGCCAGGGCCTCTAGCCACTGCAAACAAACTCCAGATGCATGTGCCACCATGTGCTTCTGGTTTACATGGGACCTGGAGAGCTAAACTCAGAGCAGATTAATCTCCTAAACAAACCTATCACAACCATCAATAGTGAAAGAAAGGGTAATCAAAAACTTCCCTAAACCAAAGGAAGAGGACTCCTTACAAAGTGCTCCTCCATACACAAAATGGCCTGGATATCCATGACCTCACAGTGCCTGACACTACCTACACAAGACCATCGTAATAGGAGGAAAAGATCATGACATCAAACTGAAAAGAGAGACTGATTGAGGGGGGAGGGGATATAATGGAGTGTGAAGCTTCAAAGGAGAAAGTGAAGCTGGGTGTGGTGGTGCGTGCCTTTAATCTCAGGACTTGGGAGGCAGAGGTAGGAGGATCACTGTGAGTTCGAGGCCACCCTGAGACTACATAGTTAATTCTAGGTCATCCTGGACCAGAGTGAAACCCTATCTCAACCCCCCCCCCCAAAAATCAAAGGGGGAAGTGGGGGGAGGGAGGGAAGTACCATGAGATATTTGTCTATTTGTCTACAATCAGAGAACAGGGAAAGCTCCCCAACTCCTTCTATAAAGCTACTATCACCATAATACCAAAACCAGGCAGAAATGCCACAAGAAAAGAAAACTACAGGCTTATTTCCCTAATGAACTTAGGTGCAAAGAACCTGAACAAAATCCTTGCAAAGTGGGCTGGAGAGATGGCTTAGCGGTTAAGGCGCCTGCCTCCTAAGCCTAAGAATGGTGGTTCCAATCTCCAGTTGTTCCAATCTCCAGGTCCCACGTTTAGCCAGATGCAAAGTGATGCAAGGGCGCAATGCCGCACTTGACCACAAGGGGGCGCACGCATCTGCATTTCATTCGCAGCGGCTGAGAGGCTGCTGGCATGCTCATCTCTGTCTTCCTCTCCCTCTCTTTCTGTCTCTCTCTGTGTCTCTCTCTCAAAAAAAAAAATCCTTGCAAACCGAATTCAACAGCACATCAAAAGCATTATCCACCTGGATCAAGTGAGCTTCATCCCAGGAACACAGGGATGGTTCAACATAAGGAAATCTGTCAATGTAATAAATGACATAAATAAGCTTAAACACAAAAACCACATGATCATTTCCGTAGATGCAGAAAAGGCCTTTGACAAAATACAACATCATTTCATGAACAAAACATTAGAGAGACTAGGCATGGACGGTCTATATCTCAACCTAATAAAGGCTATATATATAAAGGGCAAGGGAGGCAGAGGGAGGAGGATCACCATGAGTTCGAGGCCACCCTGGGACTACATAGTGAATTCCAGGTCAGACTGAGCTAGAGTGAGACCCTACCTCGGAAAAGCAAAAACAAAACATAAGAGCAAGAGTCCTGCTTTATCGGTGAACTGGATACCAGCACAAGGGCAAAGGAGATCGACACAAAGAACACTCAACTCCTACCAAATCAGATATCCAGAGACACAGAGACTCCCAAACCCTCGTCACTGAAATAGACCTAAAATGAACCCAACATGGCTCAGGGAAATTCACAGAAGAGGGGGCGAAGAGATTGTTAGAGCTATGAGTTGGGTCATTATGCACAGAGTCATTGCCTCTCTGGCATAACTGATGGCTAGCCCCATAAGGCAAGACCCACATTACTCATGAGGGGAGGACAAGGAGAAGGCTAACGATGGTACCATCATGGATGTATATACACTATACACATAATTAATAAAAAAAAATAATAAGCCGGGCATGGTGGCACACACCTTTAATCCCAGCATTCAGGAGGCAGAGGTGGGAGGATTGCCATGAGTTCGAGGCTACCCTGAGACTATAGAGTAAATTCCAGGTCAGCCTGGGCTAGAGCAAGACCCTACCTTGAAAAACCAAAAATAATAATAATAATAGTAGCAGTAGTAGTAGTAGTAGTAGTAGTAATGAAAAGAAAAGATGAAAGAAACAGAAGGTTTTCTGGATTTAGATGACCAACCAAAATTAAAACAAGATGAGATAAACCATTTAAACAGACCTATAACAAGCACTGAGAGCAAAACAGTTATAAAAAATCTACCAGGAGGCTGGAAAGATGGCTTAGCAGTTAAGTGCTTGCTTATGAAGCCTAAGGACTCCAGATCAAGGCTTGATTCCACAGTAGCCACGTAAGCCAGATGCACAAGGTGGTGCATGCATCTGGAGTTTGTTTGTAGTGGTTGGAGGCCCTGTGCACCCATTCTCTCCCCCCCCCCGCCTCTTTCCTGTCTGCCTCTCTCAAATAAATAAAATAAACAAAAAAATTTTTTTTAATCTCCCAGGGGTGGAGAGATGGCTTAGTGGTTTAGGTGGTTGCCTGCAAAGCCTAAGAATACAGATTCAATTCCTTGGACCCACATAAGCCAGATGCACAAGTTAGTGCATGCTTCTGGAGTTCGTTTGCAGTGGCTGCAGGCCCATTTCTATCCCTCCTTGTTGGGCACCCCCCCTAGGGACAGCCCAGGAGGGACTGCAGGGTCTCTGCCGGGTAAGGGATGAGAGGCACGGAGTCACAACACAGACCCCAGGAGGTGGGTGGAAGCAGCAGAGGGCAAGCTGCTGCAAATTCGGTTACTCAAAGAAATGTAGGGGGTTTTAAGGGGTTTGGCTGGCCAATCATTGTATGGGGTGGTCCCCTTCTTGTAACCAATGACAGCTTGTCTCCGGGCAGATCATCTTGTAGCAGGTTTCTTGCGCGCATGGGACTGTAGCTGTTATCACGCAGGCCTGCGCAGGATGCCATGTCCACAGAAGCCACTTCCTGGTGTCTTCTGGCATGCGGTCTAGCTAGGGCCTGACCTGTATTGTGCCATACATATATCCTCCTTTTTGTTTTTATCATTGGCAACCCTGGGAGGCATGGTTCTTTGCCAAGCCATTGTTGACCCCAGGCCCCAAGGGATCATCACATGCGATGGTGCCTGTCTTAGGTTGCCCCATATCATGGGGTCTTACCCATCATTGACTACCCACCATCCTGGTGAGAAAACCCGAGGGGTGTGTCCTGGTTTCTTTTAGCATACGGTCTGGCTAGGGCCAGTCCTTCATTGTGCCATACACCTCCCTCTTTCCCCCTTATCTAACTCTATCTCAAGAAATTTTTGTTTTTTAAATTTCCCAACAAGGCTAAGGACATCATTCACCCCAAGCAGGTAGATTTTATCCCAGAGTTGCAGGGACAGTTTAACACATACAAATCAATAAATATAAAATATATATATAAATAGACTGGAGGACAAAAATCACATGATTGGGCTGGAGAAATGGCTTAGCAATTTAGGTAATTGCCTGCAAAACCAAAGGATCTATATAAGCCAGATGCACAAGGTGGCACATGCATTAGGAGTTGGCAGATGAAAGCCGGGCGTGGTGGCACACGCCTTTAATCCCAGCACTCGGGAGGCAGAGGTAGGAGGATCGCCGAGAGTTCGAGGCCACCCTGAGACTACATAGTTAATTCCAGGTCAGCCTGGACCAGAGTGAGACCCTACCTTGGAAAACCAAAAAAAAAAAAAAAAAAAAAAAAAAAAAGGAGTTGGCAGATGAATTCTATCTGCTTTTTTTCACACACAAATAAATAATTTTTTAATATCACATGAGGACTTCTGATTAAGATGGAGGTATAGGAACCACGCTAAAGCAGCCTAGGGGATGAAAAAAAGTACCCAATTAAAAAAAAACAACAGCAAAATACATTCTTCTACTAAAAAGTGAAGGTGTATAAGAAATTATCAACCACAACAGAGGAGAGATCCAGATAGTCCAGAGACCACAGAAGCAGGCAGAAGGGGCACCACCAGCAGCACCACAAGAAAAGCCAGTACTGGTTTTCCACTCACACACGCCCCCTCGCAAACTCAAGAACAGTGAAGGGGAGGACATGAAATTTGCAGGGAAATGGATGAATCTGGAAAGGATTATATTAAGTGAGGTAATCCAAGCCTAGAAAGCCAAACGTCATATCTTCTCTCTCATATGTAGATCCTAGGTACAAATTTGGACTTGTTTGTGAGCTGTAACCAAAAACTGGTAGCAGAAGCCAGTAATCTAGAAAAAGACTATAAGGGAGGGAGGAGAGGGAAGGACTTAAGGGGATGGTACTGTATATATGTAATTAGTAGAATAGATCTCAGAGAGTGAAATGACCTAATCGAGGCCAGAGGAAGAGATTGAGTAAAAGAAGGGTGGGAGGAGGGTTGTAAAAGAGCAAAATGTTATTTCTTTACATCAAGCTTTTGTGACCAAAGGACACAATAGACCTGGTCAAGCAACCTCCTGTGGAGCCCTTGCCTTTAGGCACACATAATGGAGGCCACCACCCAAAGTTGATCTTCCTGACAGAGAAAGAAGTTCCAGGAATCCTTAACATAGGCCTTCTTGCAGAAAGCAGGTGTTTACTGTTACCTAAGGAATGGGACAGGCCCCTCTGTGCAAATGTACCATGACCTTCCTGTATCTCTGTTTGTAAATATCTTTGTGATTACATAGCATAGAATGTTTCTTGCGTCTGTTCCGCCTATGTGATCTATGTAATGAATACCTTGTGACTTCTGTAATAGCGCCTTAACAGTAACTTTATGGTTTAACTTCCATCCTGTTTATTCTATGAGCATCATGTGGTTATTTCCAATAAAAGCTGACACACCAAACAGCACAATGCTAAATCCTGAGAGCCTGAACTCTGGGTATAGCCCTGGTGTGCACTAGCTTTTATTTCTTTTATTTCCTTTCTTTTTTATCCAATAAAACTTTGCCTCACATTTTGTGAGTCTATGCTTGTGCAACACCGGACACCATAACAGAGTCAATCAAAATTCAAGATATTGTGAATGAGACATATGAAAGCCTACTTTTTTTGAATACTAGATTGTTACTAGAAAATTTTCAGTGCCAGTGATGGGATACCTTCCAATGAGTTGTTGGTCAGGGAGGTCCCTGTTGCCTCCAAAACATTATAGGCTATTGCCAAGGCCCTTGGTTTCCCACAAAAAACAGATGGTAAGACCCTATTGCTGAAAACTTCACATGCTTGCACGGAAAGGTCATTGAGAAATCAACCTGGGGCTGAGTTGAAAACCTTCTCCCTATAGACCAGCCAAGTGAAAGCTGGAAAAAAACTGCACTGCGTGCAGCCCTATGGGAGACAGAGTCATCAGCGGTGAAAACAGTGGACACTGAAAGCCTCAAGTTTGGCCAGACAGTCCAAAATGACTGAATGGGTGCAAGAGTGGCATATATGCCTGGGGGAAACCAACTGCTCCCTAATTGGACTGGAGTCCCACTCTATGGGAGGGAATGCATGCCTGGTACTGAAAACCTAATCAAAAGCCTATGGCAAGCCGGGCGTGGTGGCGCATGCCTTTAATCCCAGCACTCGGGAGGCAGAGGTAGGAGGATCGCCGTGAGTTCGAGGCCACCCTGAGACTACATAGTTAATTCCAGGTCAGCCTGGGCCAGAGTGAGACCCTACCTCGAAAAACCAAAATAAATAAATAAGTAAATAAATAAATAAATAAATAAATAAATAAATAATTTTTTAAAAGCCTATGGCAGAGGTCATGAGCCTTAGGAGTGGAAAGCTGCTCTTGTCTGGCTAAATGCATATATTAGTCTCACCAAACTGCCCTGAAAGCATTCACTTAATGTTCACATTCATGTATTAATGCTACTCTCACTTTTGGTTAGAAAATCTCTCTTCAGATGGCAGTGGCCACTGGAATGACCCCAAAGGGAATATATTGCTAAGAATAAATGACAGACTGTCCAGCACTGCAACATCTCTATCACACCCTCCAAGGCTCAAGGTCCACTGCAGAGGAAGAGACAGAAAGAATGTTAACAGCCAGCCAAAGAAAAGGTAGGACTCATTACAACTTGCTCCTCCAGACACAAAATGGTCTGGATATCCATGACCTCACCATGCCCGACACTATCTTACACAAGACCATCATAATAAGAGGAAAAGATGATAACATCAAAATAAAAGAGACTGACTAAAAGGGGGAAGGGGTATGATGGAGAGTGGAGCTGTGAAGGGAAAAGTGGGGAAGGGGAGGGAATTATCATGCTTTATTGACCGTAAGTATAGAAGTTGTCAATAAAAAAGGTATGCATTTTTAAAAGAAAGGAAAAAAAAGCCTGGCATGGTAGTGTAAACCTTTAATATCAACACTCGGAAGGCAAAGATATGACTGCCACCCTACATTGTGAATTCCAGGTCAGCCTGGCTAGAGCAAGGCCCTACCTAGAAAACCAACACAGACGAAAGGAGGAGGAGAAAGAAGGAAGAAGAAAGAAGGAGGAGGAGGACAGAAAGAGGAAAGAAGAAGAAAAAGAAGGGCTAGGGAAAGGGCTTAGCAGTTAAGGCGTTTGACTGCAAAGCCTAAGGACCCTGGTTCGATTGCCCAGGACCCAAGTAAGACAGATGCACAATGGGGCGCATGGGTCTGGAGTTTGTTTGCACAGACTAGAAGCCCTGGCACACCCATTTTCTCTTTCTCTCTATCCGCCTCCCTACCTCAAACAAATAAATAAAATACTTTAGAAGAAGAAGAAAAAGAAATACAGATAGATAAAACATCTAAAAACATGTTCTAGGACTTCTAGATAAGATGGTGGCGTACTAGCCACACCAAAGCAGCCTAGGGAGGGAAATAAACAGAAACACACCAAAACACTCTCTTCTACCAAAAAGTGAAGGTGTGTAAGTCACAATCAACCACAGCAGAGAAGTAGGAGAGACCAAGATCTTCCAGGAAGGAGGAAAACAGCCAGAATTCCACACAGGCGCCAGTGGCTCCAATCTGCCCTCCAGGAGCGCTGAGCTGCAGGAGAAGAAACAAGGTGAGGGGATTTTCCACTCACATCCTCCTTCTCCAAAGTCAAGAAACCTGGACAGAAAGACAGCAGGGGCCAGCTGAGCAATGGCTGAAGAATACAGGTGGGATAAGCTGAGCAGCTCCGGTATGACTGCAGGCACCCTGCAAAGCCTACCATCCCCCAACCGTCAGGGCCCTGAACGTCCGGAGAACACATTCACCCCTGGCTGCATGGCACCAAGAGAGATCAAGGTGTACACTCAGCACTGGTGAGACTGGAAGCTATTTAAAAAGGTAAGGGGGCTTACGTATACAAAGTCACATACATAGGCTCGCACTGAAAGAGCTAACCTCTTTCCATGTCAGGAAAGGTTATGTATTATATTTGAATTATATATTCTTGGATGACTTTGCCCTTCTCAAATAAGCAGTATATTGGTTTAACTATTGTTGCCTTTCATGCTTCCTGATTTTTAGGGCCTTTTCTATGTCTCTTTTTTTGTTTTTTAACTTGTTTAATGACAATAATCCATGGTAATTCATTCTCCCCCCCCCCCCTTTCCCCTTTAAAACTCCACTCTCAACAGATTAATGGCCAAATGAGGTCAGGGGAAGAGACTGAGTAAAGGAAAGGTGGAGTGTAACAGACAGCTTCAGGTTCACTGAGATGAACTTCCAGACCAGGCAAAGTTATGGACGAAGACACAAGCCACAAGCCAAAAGCCACACAGCACAGCACAGCACAGCACAGCACAGCACAGCACACCTCAGGAACTCCAGTTAGGCACCCTTTGCATATCTTTAGATTGAAATCTCAAACCCACCACCACACCTTAAGATCCATGCAGTGACACTGCTACAGCCAGGTGGTGCAGATGCAAACTACAAACTTATAAAACACTGAATATAATGGGGCCATCTCTTCAAACGACCAAATGGAGGGAGAAATAAACAAAATCTAAGAGGATATGAATAAGTCATATGGAAACCTACTTTTCTGGACAATGGAACACTCAGAAGCAATAAATTGTTACTAGAGAATTTTCATTGCCAGGGATGGGATACCTTCCAGTGAGTTGTTGGCCAGGGAAGTCACAGATACCTCCAAAAAATTACAGGCTATTGCCAGGCCCTTGGTTTCCTACCAGGAATAGATGGTAAGATGATATTGCTGAAGACTCCACATACATGGGCTGCAAGGTCACTGAGAAATCCAGCTGCAGCTGAGCTGAAAGCCTCCTCCATGTGGACCAGATGAAAGAATGCTGGAAAAAGGCTGCATGCAGTTCAATGGGACAGAGAAAAAACACCAGTGAAGATACTCAACAGTGAATATTGCAATAGTGGTGCAATAGTGACATGTCTGTTATGGGGGAAACCAACCATTCTCTAATTGGACTGGAGGCCTGCACCATGGGAGGGAATACATCCCTGATACTGAATACTTACAAGAGGGGTAGTCATGAGCCCTAGGGGTGTAACATCTACTGGCTAAATTTTACTTTGTTCACCAAACTTCCCAGTAAGCACTTCTCTTAATGTTCACACCCATATATTAATGCTACTCTCACTTCGGTTTAGAGAAGCTTCTCTTTTCAGATGGTGGTGACCTTGGGATGACTCAGAAGGCACCATGGTGCTGAGAAGAAAGAACAGAGGAGTGCTCAGCACTGAAACATTTCTAACACACCTTCCAAGGCTCAGGGTCCACTGCAGAAGAGGTGGCAGAAAGAAAGTAAGAGCCAAAGGAAGGCTAGGACTCCTTACAATATGTTCCTTGCACAAAATGGCCTGGATATCCATGACCTCACAGTGCCTGACACTACCTACATAAGGCCATCATAATAGGAGGAAAAGATGATGACATGAAAATTTAAAAAGAGACTGAGAGCAGGAGGGAATATGATGGACAGTGGAGTTTCAAATGGGAAAGTGGGGGGGGGGGAGGGAAGTACCATGGGATATTGTCTACAATTAAGGAAGATGTAAATAAAATTTTAAAAATAAAAATTAAATAAAACTACACTCTCTATTATATCCCCTCCCCCTCTCAACTAGTCTTTCATTTTCATGTCATGTTCTTTTCCTCCTATTATGATGGTCTTGTCAGCTAGTGTCAGGCACTATGAGGTTTTGGATATCCAGGGCATTTTCTGGAGGAGCAAGTAAGTAGTTGTACCTTTCCTTTGGCTGTTACATTCTTTCTGCCACCTCTTCCGCAATGGACCCTGAGCCTTGAAAGATGTGATATTTCAGTGCTGAGCACTACTCTGTCACTTCTCAGCACCATGGTGCCTTCTGTGTCATCCCAAGGTCACTGCCATCTGAAAAAAAAAAAAGCTTCTCTAACACAAAGTGAGAGTAGCATTAATATATGGATATGGACATTAAGAGAGTTATTTACTCGGCAGTTTGGTGAGCACAGTATATTTAGCCAGACACCAGCAGACATTACACACCTAAGGCTCATGACTACCACTGTTATAGGTTTTCAATATCAAGGATATATTCTCTCCCACGGAGCAGGCCTCCAGTCGAATTAAGGAGTGGTTGGTTTCCCACATAAGATATACCACTATTGTACCTGTTGACTCATTTGGAATGGCTGACTAAATTTAAGGCTTCCAGTGTCTACTGTTGAGTATCTCCACTGCTAATTTCTCTCTCTCCCATTGAACTGCATGTAGCATAGCTTTTTCCAACTTTCTATCAGCTGGTCTACACAGAGGAAGATTTTACCTCAGATCCAGCTTGATTTCTCAGTGACCCTGCAGCCCAAATATGTGGAGACTTCAGCATTAGGGTCTTACCATCTATTCCTGGTGAGAAACCAATGGCCTTGGCAATGGCCTATAATGTTTTGGGGTTATCAGTGACCTCCCTGTCCAACAACTACTGGACAGTATCCCATTCCTGGCAGTACAAATTTTCTAGGAACAATCTATGACTTCTAAGTCTTCCATTGTTCAAAAAATTAGGTTTCCATATGACTTACTTATATCCTCTTAGATTTTCACTAGGCCTCCCTCCACCTTTCCTTTATCCAATCTCTTCCCCTGACTTCACTTAGGCTTTTTCACCCAATTAATCTGTTCCTCTACTTACAGATATACAATACCATCCTATTAAGCCCCCACACCTCCATTCTATCTCTTAACATCCCCTATCTAGCTTACTGGCTTCTGCTACTGAGTTTTATTCCTACTCACATAGAAGTCCAATTATTTGTAGCTAGGACTCATATATGACAGAGAACATGGGACGTTAGGCTTTCTGGCCCTGTGTTACCTCACTAAGTATAATCCTTTCCAGATCCATCCATTTCACTGCAATTTTCATAATTTCATTTTTCTTTACCACTGAGGAGAACTGCATTGTGTAAATGCGCCACATCTTCATTATTCACTCATCAGTTGAGGGACATCTAGGCTGGTTCCAATTCCTAGCTATTGTGAGTAGAGCAGCTATAAACATGGTTGAGCAACTATCTCCAAGGTAGTGAGACCAGTCCATATATATGCCTACAGATGGTATAGTTGGGTCATATGATAAATCGATTTCTAGCTGTCTCAGGAACCTTCACACTGATTTCCACAATGGCTGGACCAGATTACATTCCCACCAACAGTATAGAAGGATTCCTCTTTTTCTGCATCCTCGCCAGCATTTGTGGCCATTTCTTTTCATGACGGTAGCCAATATAACACGTGTGAGAAGGAATCTCAACGTAGTTTTAATCTGCATTTCCCTGATGGCTAGAGATGTAGAACACTGTTTTAGATGTTTATATGCCATCTGTATTTCTTCTTCTGAGAACTCTCTAATTCCATAGCCCATTTTTAACTGAGTTGTTTGATTTCTTTTTTCAGTTCTTTTTGCTTTCTTTCTTTCTTTCTTTCTTTCTTTCTTTCTTTCTTTCTTTTTTTTTTTTTTTTTTTTTTTTTTTTTTTGAGGGAGGATCTCACTCTAGCTCTGTCTGACCTGGAATTTACTACATAGTCTCAGGTTGGCCTAGAACTGACAGTGATCCTCCTACCTCTACCTCACAAGTACTGGGATTAAAGGCATGTAACACCATACCCAACTGAGTTTTGTCAGTTTTTTGTATATCCTAGAAATTAATCCTCTGTCAGATATATAGCTGGGAAAGATTTTCTCCCATTTGGTAGGTTGCCGCTTTGCTCTTTTTCAGTGTCCTTTGCTGTACAAAAGCTTTGTAATTTCATGAGGTCCCAGCGGTTGATCTGTGGTTTTATTTCCTGAGCCACTGGGGTCATATTCAGAAAATCACTGCCAAGATTACTATGTTGAAGGTTTTCCCCTATTTTTTCCTCTAGCACTTTCAGTTTTAGGTCTGATATTAAGGCTTTTAAATCCATATGGACTTAATACTTTTGCATGGAGAGAGATAAGGATCTATTTTCATCCTTCCACAGTTATATATCCAGTTTTCCTAGCACCATTTGCTGAAGAGGCTGTCTTTTCTCCAATGAGGATTTTTGGCATTTCTGTCAAAGATCAGGTGGCTATAGCTGCCTGGACTTACATGTGGGCCCTCTATTCTATTCCATTGACCTATATGACTGTTTTTGTGCAAGAATCATTGGGGTTTTTTTTTTTGTTGTTGTTGTTGTTGTTGTTGTTACTATGGCTCTGTAATATAGGTTAAAACCAAGTATGGTGATACCACCAGGCTTACTTTTGTTGCTCAAAATTGGTTTAGATATTGGAGGCTTTTTGTGCTTCCCAATGAATTTTTGGATTGTTTTGTCTATTTCCATGAAGAATACTATTGATATTTTGATGGAATTGAATTAAATGTAGACTGCTTTTGGTAAGATGGCAATTTCCACAACATTGATTTTTCCAACCAAGGAACACAGGATGTCTTTCCATTTCCTAGTGTCTTCTGCGATGTCTCACTTGAGTGTTTTAAAGTTTTCATTGTAGAGATCCTTCACTTCCTTGGTTAGGTTTATTCCAAGGTAGTTTATTTATTTTTTTTTTTTGATGCAGTTGTGAATGGGAGTGATTCCCTGATTTCATCCTTTGTGTGTTTGGTGTTAGCATATAGGAAGGCTACTGATTTCTATGAGTTTATTGTGTATCCTACTACATGATTATAGGTGTCTATCAGCTCTAAGAGTTTGCTGATAGAGTCTTTAGGGTCCTTTATGTATAGAATCACATCATCTGCAAATAATAATAACTTGATCTCTTCCTTTCCAATTTGTGTCCCTTTTATGTGTGACTCTTGCCTTATTGCTATGGCCAAGACTTCCAGTACTATGTTAAATAAAAGTGGGAACAGTGAAAACCCTTGTCTTTTTCCTGATTTTAGTGTAAAAGCTTCAAGGTTTTTATCCATTTGGTATTATGTTGGCTATTGTTTTGACATAAATAGCCTTTATTATTGGGAGATATGTTCCTTCTATTCCCAGTTTCTGTACGACTTTTATTATGAAGGGATGTTGGATTTTGTCAAATGCTTTTTCTGCATTTAATGAAATGATCATGTGATTTTTGTCATTTTGCCCATTTATATAATGTATTAATTTATCAATTTGCGTATGTTGAACCATCCCTGCATCTCTGGGATAAAGCCTACTTGGGCAAGGTGAATGATTATTTCTGATATATCCTTGTATTCTGTTGGTCAATATTTTGTTGAGAATTTTTGAATCTATGTTCACAAGGGAGATTAGTCTGTATTTCTTTTCTTTTTTTTTTTTTTTTTCTATCTTTGTCTGGTATGGTATACAGGCGATGCTGGCTTTGTAGAAGGAGTTTGGTAGGATTCCTTCCTTTTCTATCTTACGGAAAATGCTGAGAAGCATTGGTGTTAGTTCTTCCATGAAGGTATGCTAAAATTCAACAGTGAATCCATCTGGGCCTGGCCTTTTTTTAGTTGGGAGTTTGGTTTTATTTGCTATGGGTTTATTTAACTGGTTAATCTCATGTTGATTTAATTTTGTGAAGTCATATAACATAAGGACATTACCCATTTCTTTCAGATTTTCAAACTTAGTGGAATATATGTTCTTAAAGTATGTCTACAAAATTTATTTTTTAAAATTATTTATTTATGAGAGAGAGAAAGAAACAGATATAAAGAGAATGGGCATACCAGGCCTCAAGTCACTGTAAACAAACTACAGACACATGTAGCCCCTTGTGCATCTGGCTTATGTGGGTCTTGGGAAATCGAACCCAGGTCCTTAGGCTTTGCAAGCAAATGCTTTAACCACTAAGCCCCATATAATTTATTTTAATTTCTCTGGTATCTGTTTTGATGGTGCCTTTTTTATCTCTATTTTTTTCTTTTTTCTTTTTTTTCTTTTTCTTTTTTGGTTTTTCAAGGTAGGGTTTCACTCTAGCTCAGGCTGACCTGGAATTCACTATGTTGTCTCAGGATGGCCTCAAACTGAGAGCAATCCTCCTACCTCTGCTTCCCGAGTGCTGGGATTAAAGGTGTGTACTACCACACCCACCTTCAACTCTTATTTTCCTAATTTGGGTGTCTTCCCTTTCTTTTAGTCAGATATGCTAAAGGTTTATCAATCTTGCTTATCCTTCGAAAGAACCAACTTTTTGTTTCATTGATTTTTTTTCGATTTTTTGTTTATATTTCATTAATTTCTGCCCTCATCTTTATTATTTCTTCCTATCTAGTGACTTTTTGGATTGCCTTATTCTGTTTCCAATGCTTTAAGGTGAAGCATTAACTTGTTTACTTGCAACCTTCCTAAGTTCTTAATTTAGGCACTTAAAGCTACAAATTTCCCTCTTAGGACTGCCTTCATTGTATCCCAAAGCTTTTGGTATGTTGTGTTCTCACTATCATTTGATTCCATTAATTTTTCAATTTCCTTCTTGATTTCTTCATTGACCCATTCATCATTTAGTACTGTAAAGTTTCCATGATTTTGTATATGCTCTATAGCTTTTCTTGCAGTTGATTTGCAGTTTGATCCCATTGTGAGCAGACAGAGTGCAAGGAATTATTTCAATGTTCCTATATTTGAGATTTGCTTTGTGTCTGTGGTAGTTTGAATATGTGGCCCCCAATTCAGTGCTTTATTAGTTTGTAGTTTGCATCTGCATCCACCTAGCTGGAGGCAGTATCTCTGGGTGGATCTTAAGGTGTGTAGGTGGGTTTAGGATTTCAATCTAAAGATATACAAAGTGTGCCTAGCTGGAGTTTCTGAGGTGTGCTGTGTTGTGTGCTTTTGACTTTTGGCTTCTCTGTTTGGAGCTGTGAAGGCAGGCCAGCTTCTTCAGCCATTATGGAACTTCCCCTAGATCTGTAAGCATCAATAAATATCCCTTCCTCCATAACTGTGCCTGGTCTGGAAGTTCATCTCAGCAAACCTGAAGCTGTCTGCTACAGAAGTTGGTACCATAAGCCAGGCATGGTGGCACATGCCTTTAATCCCGGCACTTGGGAGGCAGAGGTAGGAGGATCGCCATGAGTTCGAGGGCACCCTGACACTACATAGCGAACTCCAGGTCAGCCTGAGCTACAGTGAGACCCTACCTCAAAAAAAAAAAAAAAAAAAAAAAAGAAGAAGAAGTTGGTACCAGGAGTAGGGTGAGATGAACCTGACCATATAGATTTTGGTCTTTTGGAACCTTTGTTTTGGAGGAACAGGTATGGACTTGGTGCTTGCAACTGAAGACACCTTCTGGAATGGTAAGCCAAGTTTTATGGATTATTCCGATGAGAGTTTGAGAATGCTAAGTGCAGCCAGTATTGAACTTTGAGGCTTTACTTATGAGCTTTCTAAGGGGAAGGAAAGAATGCAGAGGACTCTGTCGGAACTGGGCTACTGGCATAACAGATGGCTGCGTCCTACTGCCCAGACCCAGAGAGTTTGATCAAGGTTAAATCTGTAATGGACTGATGAGCTTGGCTAACAATATTGGATTGAAAGACTTAAGATTTGAAGTTGGGGCCGGGCGTGGTGGCTCACGCCTTTAATCCCAGCACTCGGGAGGCAGAGGTAGGAGGATCGCTATGAGTTCGAGGCCACCCTGAGACTACACAGTTAATTCCAGGTCAGCCTGGACCAGAGTGAGACCCTACCTCGAAAAACCAAAAAAAAAAAAAAAAAAAAAAAAAAAAAAGGATTTGAAGTTGGAAAAGCTCAAGCACATTAAAATTGGAGGCACTGAGACTGGATTTAGGTTGCTGGAGCTGTTATTAGAAACACATTAGCAATCTTAAGGAAGATGGCCAGGCTGTTTACATTAAAACAATGGAGAGGATGCCTGATGAAAGACTATGATAGAAATGCAAACTCTTTTAGAAAGAGCTGACTGGCAAAAGAACCTGCTCTTCAAGGTTATGATTTATTTCATCCCTGAGTTAAGAATATGGCTGTATCCTACACACCTGGTACTGGTTTTGGAAGTATTAAAATGTATGGAGTGGTCATGAATTATACACGGTTCCAGGAGCCACTGCTGAGATGCGGCATGAGGCAGGGGCATGATGCCCTGATAGGCTGAAGGCTTTGGAAGATGGACTGTGGTTTGCATGGAGACCTGAAAACGTTTTGGATATACCATGACTGTGCAAGGGCTACCATGGAGTGCACTGCTGGCCTGGGATGGAAGTTTTCTGGCTACTCTGCTCAGCTGGAGGGGCAGAATTGGAAAATCTGGAGACTGTCAGTCTCTGGTTGTATTGAACTTGAACTGCAGAAGTTGATGACTGCTTAATGATGGTTGAGTTTGCATTGTTCTAGTCTCTCCTTGCTATGCCTTATACCATTGAAAATGCTTACTCTATGCCTTTATATGTTGACAGTATTCAACTTGTTTGATTTTACAGGACTCACAGCTAAGAGACAATCTTAAATCTCAGATGAGACTTGGGACTTTAGAACTGTCTTAAGTTGGTAAAGACTATGGGGACCTTTGAAATTGGACTGAATACAATTTACAATGTGTGATGGTTATAAATCTATTAGGGGCCAGGGGCGAAATGTGGGAGTTTGAATATATGGCCCCCAATACATTCAGTGCTTTTATTAGTTTGTAGTTTGCATCTGCTCCACCTGGCTGGAGGCAGTATCTATGGGTGGATCATAAGTTGTAGTGGTAGGTTTAGGATTTCAATCTAAAGATATGCAAAGTGTGCCTAGCTAGAGATCCTGAGGTATGCTGTGCTGTGTGCTTTAGACTTTTGTCTTCTCTGTTTGGACCTGTGAAGGCAGGCCAGCTTCTGCCATTATGTAACTTTGCCTAGATTGGTAAGCTTCAATAAATATCCCTTCCTCCATAACTGCCTGGTCTGGAAGTTCATCTCAGCAACCCTAAAGCTATCTGCTACAGTGTCCTAATATATGCTCTACTTTAGAGAATGTTCCATGTGCTGCTAAAAAGAATGTGTATTCTGCAGCATTTGGATGAAATATCTACTAGGTCCATTTGTTCTATGATCTTATTTAACATTTATTTTTTGCCAAGATGACCTGCCAACTGAAGAGAGTGCAATGTTGAAGTCACCCACTACAACTGTGTTTGGTATTATCTGTGACTTTAGTTCTAATAGTATTTGTTTGATATTGGGAGCCCCCATGTTAGGTGCATATATGTTTAGGATTGTAATGTCCTACTGTTAGAGTGTTCCTTTAATAAAGATACAGTGACTATCCTTATTTTTCCTAACTAATGTTGGTCTGAAGTCTACCCTGCCATATATTAGGATAGTGACCTCTGTTTGTTTTCTAGGGTATTTGCTTGAAATGCTGTGTTCCAACCTTTCACCCTAACATAGTATCCATCCTGTTTAGAAAGGTGGGTTTCTTGGAGACAACAAATTGAAGGATCCTGCTTTTTAACCCAATCTGCAAAACTGGGTCTTTTGGTTGGGGCATTGAGGCCACTGATATTAAGAGTTATTATTGAAAGGTTTGTATTTATTTTTGCCATTTTTTGTTTTGTAGTGCTTCAGATTTTACCTTTGCTCTTGTATTAACTAGTACTTGAGTATGACTTCTTTTTAACAGGTTCCTTATATGTGTGCTTTCTTTCTCTTCAGCATGCAGGATCCTTTCAAGCATTTTCTGTAGAACTGGTTTTGTGTTCAAATATTCCTTTAGCCTGTTTTTGTTGTGGAATGTCCTTATTTCTCCATCTATTTCAAAGGACAGCATTGGAGGATAACATAATCTTGGTTGACAGTTGTTAGCTTTCAGACCTTGGAATATCATTATCATTCCAAGCCCTTCTGGCTTTTTTTTTTTTTTTTTTTTTTTTTTTTTTTTTTTTGGTTTTGCGAGGTAGG
Organism: Orientallactaga sibirica; assembly: GCA_036365145.1. NCBI lineage: Eukaryota > Metazoa > Chordata > Mammalia > Rodentia > Dipodidae > Orientallactaga > Orientallactaga sibirica. The sequence goes on along the minus strand of JAEOAD010000011.1, from coordinate 45,859,973 downwards.
GTCTCACTCTAGTCCAGGCTGACCTGGAATTCACTATGTAGTCTCAGGGTGGCCTCAAACTCTCAGCAATCCTCCTACCTCTGCCTCCCATGTGCTGGGACTAAAGGCATACACCACCACACCTGAGATTTTTTTGACTTTTTTTTGAGGTAGGGTCTCACTCTGGTCCAGGCTGACCTGGAATTAACTATGTAGTTTCAGGGTAGCCTTGAACTCATGGTGATCCTCCTACCTCTGCCTCCCAAGTGCTGGGATTAAAGACGTGTGCCACCATGCTTGGCTCCTTCTGGCTTTTAATGTTTATGTTGAGTATTCTTCTGTTATCCTGATGGGTTTGTATTTGTATGTGACTTGATTTTTCTAACTTCTTTTTCCTTTGGTTTGTGTGCTTGGCAGTTTAATTATAATATGGCGAGGAGAGGTTCTTTCCAGGTTTTCTCTGGTTGATGTTCTATAGGCTTCCTGTATCTGCAATGGCATCTCTTTCCCAATTTGGGGAAAGTTTTCCTTTATGATTTTGCTGAAAACACCTACTATGGCTTTGGAGTGAAATTCTTCTCCTTCTATACTCTGAATTCTTATGATTGAACTTCTCATAGTGTCCCGAATATCTTGAAATTCACATTCAAACCTTCCTATTAGTTTGTCTTTCTCATTGCTGGACTGTATTAGGTCTGCCACCTAGTCTTCTACTTTAGATATTCTGTTTTCTCCTTCATCCATTCTACTGGTGAGACTTTCTACACTTTTTTACTGTGTTTTTCCTTGCTAGTATTTCTGACTGTTTTGTTTTTTGTTGTTGTTGTTGGTTTTGGTTTTTTGAGGTACGGTCTCACTCCAGCTTAGGCTGGTATCCACTATGTAGTCTCAGGGTGGCCTCAAACTCATGATGATCCTCCTACCTCTGCCTCCCAAGTGCTGGGATTAAAGGTGTGAAGCACCATGCCTAGCTTTGTTTTTTCTTTATTATTTCTATTTCCTTATTCATGATTTTTATTGTCCTCTTTATTTCATTAAGTTGGTTTCCTGTGTCTTCTTTGATTCCTTTGATTACCTCTTTGTTTTCTTTCAGCATATTTATAATCATTCTTATAATCAGTCTCACTGGAGGTCATTTCTGATGGATTAATACTTTTTGGTGGATTTATATTGCACTGACTTTTTTTGTTTGCTTCTCATTTTATAATGTAGAGATTTTTGCATCTTGGATTTTTTTGTTTGTTTTTTGTTTTTCAAGATAGGGTTTCACTCTAGTCCAGGCTGACCTGAAACTCACTATGTAGTCACAGGATGGCCTCGAACTTACGGTGATCCTCCTACCTTTGCCTCTGGAGTGCTGGGATTAAAGGTGTGCACTATCACACCCAGCTCTTGTACTAATTTAATGCTTATTTTTTCTAATTATCTGCAGTATTATTGGATGTATCTATCAATCTGATGTTATTTCTCTTCGGGGTAGGAGCTTAAGGTGCTAGGTGTGGCTCTTAAGACTCTCAGAGTAACCCTAGGTGTTGGGTTTGCCTGCTATGAGAGTATTCTAGTAGGCTGAGTGGAACAAAATACAGGCAAAATTCTAAAATTTAACCAAACAATATACACATTGAATGAAAAACAGTATTTATGCAAGAGTAGGAATTATAAACAACAGATCCTCTTAACAAAGTCACAGTCCCTAAATATGTGTTGCCCTACACCCTTAATCCTTTCAACTGGGAGGCTCAGATTTCTGGTCTGTAGAGGGTTCCAAGGTCAGCTTGTAACTAAGTTAGACTCTTTCTTCCTAATGAACAACAGGAGACAAAGGCACTATAAATCAGGAAGCAACAAATGACAAATCCAAAATATATCTTATTTAAGAATGGCCAATCCAGCCATCCATCAGATTTAACATATAACTTACCCTGACATGGAAGGTGCAATTAGCACTTGCGATGCAAGCCTATATATGAGGCGTTTTTGGTGGGTACTGACCTGGTGTAATCCCACTTACCTTTTGAGATGGCTTTGGTCTCAGCTATGCTGTGTGACCACTTGGGTCCCTCTTTGCTGTGCTTGTGGGCTCAGGTAGGCTGGATGGGTTGGTGGGTTGCTGCTTTGATCACCTGTGCCAGGTGCTGTGTAGGTGACTTCCCTTCCCCAGGCCTCTGGTGCTTGATGGCACTTGAGCTGGCGGTGAGGCAAGGGTAGGCTGTGGATGGTGGCTGAAGTTGTCCCACTGGTCCTCATGATCCTCTTCCTCAGGAGCACTCCGCTTTTCCCTGCTGTCCTCCATTCATGTTTCTTGAGTTTGTGAGGAAACTGGTGTGAATGGAAAATCCCCTCACCTGGCCTTTCCTGTGGCTCGGGCTGAGCCTGGTGCAGACCTAGTGCCGCCGCTGCAAAAGCCACTTCTGCCTGCTTCTGTGGGCTCTAGATACTATCTCTCCTACTTCTCTGCTGCAGTTGATAATGTGTTATAAACCTTCACTTTTTAGTAGAAAAGTCTATTTTGTGGGGTGTTTTGTTTTGTGTTGGGGTGGGGGGGGGCCTTCATATTAAACTTGTAGTTTTATTCAGGTTTGATTAACAATATGTCAGGAAGAGCCCACAGGAGATGAAACCCATGGGAGGTAGGACCCTCTCAGGTACCTGAAGAGGAAGCAGGTCCCCCTCCCCTCTCCTCCTCTTCTTGCTATCCCTAAAGGGATTTGGGAAGCAACACAATACAGGCAGGGAAGGGGACTGGTCCCAGGTCTGTACAAGTGTTACCTAATGGTGAAGAGTTATGGAGAACAGGGACCAAACCAGAGACAAGTGGGAGAAAGGGGACAAAGAACATTTGCCAGAACCCACAGCTTTCTGATTCCAAATTGAATTAAAACAACAACAACAAAAATAAAACCTAAACCACAAGCAGCACCCATCCCCTTTCCTCCACCAGGGCTGTAGTGCAAGGGAAAAGGAGGGCAGCTTCACAAAGGCCATGGCTCCCTCTCTCCTGGCCAAGGAGCTAGTTGAAGGGCAGGGGCTCCCCAAGACTTGGGCAAGGTGTGAAAAACCAAAATAAAATGTCAAATAAATTGTATAGAGTCCAGCCAAGGACCAACCAGACCACAAGTAGGCTGGGGGAAGGGCCTCTGCAGGCTCAGATCACTGCTGCCACAACCACTACCCTGGTAGCCAGTTATTTTGCCATTACCTTGATTACAACAGCAGCTGCCTCTGTCATGGCAAAGAGCATCAGGATCAGGATCTCTGCTCCAGTCACACTTCTGCTCTAACTCCTTGCCAAGGTCTCCCTCAGACAGACAAAGGTCCTCTTGCACTTCCCCACTGTCCTGAAGCAGTAACAGTACCCGTCCTAGATGCCAATCAGCTGGAAGTCATTCCTTTTACTGTTGGGGATATCCATATTATGAGTTGATGGGCCGATATCCTTCTATTTCTTCCCAGTAAAGATGTCAATAACAACCAGGTGAACCTTGGCATGGCTGTAATTGCCAATCTTCGATGTAGACATCTTGACGATTTTACATGGTCGGCCTTTGAGCACCACAAAGCCGTTCATCTGTAGTGCTGTGCCCTGCATTGGGAAGGTGGCTGAGGCCCCTGCATCTCCTGTGTCAGAGTCCAAATCATCTGCTATCTTAAGAGGTTTTGATTCCAACTCGCACAAACACACTGACTCCACTCCATCTGCTCACGGCAAGCCCAACCGCTGCCTGTAAGCCCGCCTCTACCACCACCGCTGCTGCAAAAGGGTCTTCTTTTTTTGTTTTGTTTGTTTTTTTTTCTTTTTCTCCCCTAGGCTTCTATGGTGTGGTTCCCATGCTGCTAAATTAATGGAAGACCCTTTGTCTTTTTCTTAAAGCACTATAGGGGGCAGTGACTGACTGACCCTAGGCTGACTTGGAACTCATTTCAGCCTAGAAATCTCAACCTGCTATTTGACAGGATTAAGAGTGTGGAGCAACACAAACACTTAGGGAGTTTGGCTTTATTATATTATCTGTTTAGTTTAATCCCCAAGCTTGTATTCTGTGCTAGTTTTGATTGAATGTCTATATTGTTCAGTTGAATTTTACAATTTGGCAGTAATTTGCTTCATCCAGTCTACTACAATACTTGAATAGTGGGCAAACTCAACACCTAGGGTCACTTCTGCTGTTTCTCTTGAAGTATAAGAGCTAACCTAGCACCTTAAACGCCTACACTGAAGATATATAATATTGGATTTATAAGGCTAAGGACACTGCAGATAATTAGAAAGCCCAAGCATCAAATTAACCCAAGATGCAAAAATCCCTACATTATAATACAAGAAACACAAGGAATTAAGACAATACAATGCCACCAAAAATTATAAATCCATCAGAAATGACCTCCAGTGAGACTGCTTTGGATAAAATGCCTGACAAAGATTTCAAAAAAAAAAAACAAATTTTATCTATACTCAAAGAAATCAAAGAAGAAAACAAAAGACTCAAAAAAGAAAACTCCTGAAGGAGAATACAGGAAACCAACTTAATGAAATAAGGAGGTCATCATAAGGCATGAGTAAGGAAATAGAATCAGAAACAATAAGACAGAAACAGATTACATCAAATAGAAAACTCTGTAGAAAGTCTCACTAGTAGGATGGATCAAGGAGAGGACAGACTATCTAAACTAGAAGACCAGGTGGTAGATCTAATACAGTCCAACAAAGAGAAAGACAAACTAACAGGAAGGCATGAATGGGAATTTCAAGACATTTGGGACACTGTGAAGAGATTAAACATAAGAATTCAGAGCATACAGAGTGAATTCCAGGTCAGCCTGAGCTAGAGTAAGACCCTACCTCAAAAAAAAAAAAAAAAAAAAAAAAAAAAAAAAAAATTCAGAGCATAGTAGAGCATAGAAGAATTTGACTACAAAGGCCTAACAGGTATTTTCAACAAAATTATAGGGGAAAAAAAAAAAACTTCCCCCCATAGGGAAAATTGATGCCAATACAGACACAGGAAGCATGTAGAATAGCAACCAAACAAAACCTGGAAAGAACCTCTCATCGTCATATTATAATTAAACTACAAAACATCTACAAAGTGAATTCCAGGTCAGCCTGAGCTAGAGTGAGACCCTGCCTTGAAAAACAAAAAAACAAAACACACAAACCAAATAAAATTTATATTGAAAGCAGTTAGAGAAAAATCAAGTCACATACAAATGCAAGACCATCAGAATACCAGCAAATTACTCAACACAAACTTTAAGAGTCAGAAGGGCTTGGAATGATGTCTGCCAAGTTCTGAAAGATAACAACTGTCAACCAAGATTACTTTATCCTGCAAAGCTATCCATTCAGATAGATGGAGAAATAAGAATTTTTTTTTTTCTTTTTTGGTTGTTTGAGGTAGGGTCTCACTCTAGTTCAGGCTGACCTGGAGTTCGCTCTGTAGTCTCAGGATGGCCTCAAATTCATGGCAATCCTCCTACTTCTGCCTCCCAAGTGCTGGGATTAAAGGTGTGCACCACCACACCCAGCAGAAATAAGAATTTTGACAACAAAAGCAGGCTAAAGGAATATATGACATCTAGACCAGCTCTACATAAAGTACTACAAAGGCTTCTTCATGCTGAAGAGATAGAAAAGCACACATAAAAGGAACCTGGCAAAAATAAACAAAACTCAAATACTAGTTAATACAAGGCAGTAAAAGTAAAACCGGAAGAACTACAAAACAAAAAGAATGGCAAGAACACCTTTCAATAATATCTCTTAATATCAATGGCCTCAATGAGTCCACCAAAAGACACAGGTTTGCAGACTGGGTTAAAAAGCAGGATCCTTGACCTGCAGAGATGGTTTAGCGGTTAAGTGCTTGCCTGTGAAGCCTAAGGACCCAGGTTCGAGGCTTGATTCCCCAGGACCCACATAAACCAGACACACAAGGTGGCACATGCGTCTGGAATTCGTTTGCAATGGCTGGAGGCCCTGGTGCACCCATTCTCTATCTATCTGCCTCTTTCTCTGTCACTTTCAAATAACTAAATAATTAAAAAACAAAAAAAAAATTTTTTAAATCAGGATCCTTCAATTTGTTGCCTCCAAAAAACTCACCTTTCCACCAAAGATGGACACTATTGTAGGGTAAAAGGTTGGAAAACAGTGTTTCAAGCAAATGAGCCTAAAAAACAAGCAGGGGTCACTATCCTAATATGTGACACAGTAGACTTCAGACCAACATTAGTTAGAAAAGATAAAAAAGGTCACATAATCTTGATTAAAGAACACTCCAACAGGAGAACATGACAATCCTAAACATATATGTATCTAACATGGGAGCTCCCAATTTCATCAACCAATACTAGAACTAAGTTCACAGATAATAACAAACACAGTTGTGGGGGGTGACTTCAACACCTTACTCTCATTGATATGTAATCCCCACAAAAAAATAAAGAGATACATCGGGATTAAATGAGGTCATAGCATGGGATATGGTCTACAATTAAAGAAGTTGTCAATAAAAAGTAAATAAATAAAAATAAAAATAAATGAGGTCATAGAACAAATGGACCTAACAGGTATCTACAGAACATCTTACCCAAATGCTGCAGAATACACATTGTTTTCAGCAGCACATGGAACATTCTCAAAAATAGACCATATATTAGAACACAAAGCAAATCTTAACAAATTCATTTGGAACCACAAAAAAACCTCGAATATCTAAAACAAATCTGAACAGCAAAAATAAGGATAGGACTGCTTAAAATGAACTCTTCCAGACACAAAATACCCTGGATATCCATGACCTCACACTGCCTGACACTACCTACACAGGACCATCATAATAGGAGGAAAAGATGATGAATCAAAAAAAGACTGATTGAGAGGGGGAAGGGATATAATGGACAGTGGAGTTCAAAGACAAAGGGGGGGAAGAATTACTATCATTTATCATCTATAATTATGGAAGCAGAAAATTTAAAAAAAAAATCCAAGCAAGCCATGGTGGCCCATGCCTTTAATCCCAGAGGTAGTAGGATCACTGAGTTCAAGGCCACCTTGAGACTACATAGTAAATTCCAAGTTAGCCTGGAATAGAGTGAAACCCTACCTCAAAAAAACAAAACAAACAAAAACAACAAAAAGCAAAAAAAAAAAAAAATCAACCAAAAACAAACAAACAAAAAACCATGTTCTACTACCTTAACATCAGGGAAATGTAAATTAAAACTATTTTTGAGGGGCTAGAGGGATGGCTTAGCGGTTAAGGCATTTGGCTGCAAAGCCAAAGGACCCAGGTTTGATTCCAGGTGCACAAGGGGACGCACGCATCTGGTGTTTGTTTCCAGTAGCTGGAGGCCCTGGCATGCCCATTCTCCCCCCCGCCTTTCTCTGTCAAATAAATAAATAAATAAAAATAAAATATTTTTTAAAAACTACTTTTGAGCCAGGCATGGTGGCGCATGCCTTTAACCCCAGCACTTGGAAGGCAGAGTTAGGAGGATCGCCGTGAGTTCAAGGCCACCCTGAGACTACATAGTGAATTCCAGGTTAGCCTGGGCCAGAGTGAGACCATACCTCAAAAAACCAAAATAAAAAAAAATAAAAAAAAAAACTACTTTTGAGATTCTACCTCACTTCTTTCAGAATGGCTATCATCAAGAAAACAAATGAAGCCGAGCATGGTGGCACAAATTCCAGCACTTGGAAGGCAGAGGAAAGTGGATCACTATGAGTTTGAGTCTGCCCTGAGACCACACAGTGAATTCCAGGTCAGCCTGAGCAAGAGTGAGACCCTACCTCAAAAAAACAAAAACTTTTTTTGGAAAGGGAAGGGAGAAAGGAAAGGGGAAAGAAAAGGAAAGGGCTGGAGAGATGGCTTAGCATTTAAGTCATTTGCCTGTAAAGACAAAGGATCCCAGTTCAATTCTCCATAACCCACGTAAGCCATATGCACAAGGGGAAACATGCATCTGGAGTTCGTTTGCAGTGGCTGCAGACCCTGGCGCACCCTTTCTTTCTCTCTCTCTGCCTCTTTCTCTCTCAAATAAATAAAATATCTTCAAAATGTTTTTAAAAAGAAAAAATGAGAGAAAGGGGATATAAAGGAAATAGAAATAATGGGAGGGGGACTTAATAGGGTGGTACTGTATATATGTAAGTAGAAGAGCAGATTAATGGGAGTGAAAAGGCCTAAGTGAGGTCAAGGGAAAGGATTGATTAAAGGAAAGGTAGAGGGAGGGCTAATCAAAATCTAAGAGTATATAAATAAGTTAGATGGAAACCTACTTTTCTGAGCAATGGAACACTCAGAAGCCATAGATTGTTACTAGAAAATTTTCAAGTGCTAATGAGTTGTTGGACAGGGAGGTCACTGACACCCCCAAAACATTATAGGCCGTTGTTGAGGCCCTTGGTTTCCTACCAGGAATAGATAGTAAGACCCTATTGCTGAAGACTCCACATACTTGGGCTGCAAGGTCATGAGAAATCCTGTTGGAGCTGAGCTGAAAGCCTCTTCCATGTGGACCAGCTGACAGAAAGCTGGAAAAAGCTACACTGCATGCAGTTCAATGGGAGAGAGAAAACACCAGTGAAGGTACTCAACAGTGAACACTGCAAGCCTTAAATTTGGCCAGCCAGGCTAAATGAGCCAATGGGTACAAGAGTGGCATTTCTGTTATGGGGAAATCAATGGCTCTCTAATTGGACTGGGAGGGAATGCATCCCTGATACTGAAAACCTACAACAGTGTTAATCATGAGCCCTAGAGGTGTAACGCCTGCTGGTGTCTGGCTAAATGTATATATTATGCTCACCAAACTGCCTAGTAAGCACTTCTCTTAATGTTCATACCCATATATTAATGTTACTCTCACTTTTGGTTAGAGAAGCTTCTTTTTTTCAGATGGCAGTGATCTTGGGATGACTCAAAAGGCACCATGGTGCTGAGAAGTGACAGAGGAGTGCTCAGCAGTGAAATATTTCTAACACACCCTCCAAGGCTCAGGGTCCATTGTGGAAGCAGTAGTGGAAAGAATGTAAGAGCCAAAGGAAGGGTAGGACTCCTTACAAAGTGTTCCTCTAGATACAAAATGGCCTGGCTATCCATAACCTCATAGTACCTGACTCTACCTACACAAGACCATCATAATAGGAGGAAAATATGATGACATCAAAATAAAAGAGACTGATTAAGAGGGGAAGGGTATATGATGGAGAGTGGGTTTCAAAGGGGAAAGTGGGGGGAGGGAGGGAAGTACCATGGGATTTTGTCTACAATTATGGAAGTTGTCAATAAAAAAATTAAAATTAAAAAAAAATGAGGACTGGCGGGATGGCTTACTGGTTAAAGCCCTTGCCTGCAAAGCCAAAGGACCCAGGTTCAATTCCCCAGGACCCACAAGGTGGTACATGCCTCTGGAGTTCGTTTGCAGCAGCTGGAGGCCCTGGCACACCCATTCTCTCTGTCTCACTCTAATAAATAAAAATTTGTTTTTAAATAAAGATAAGCCAGGCGTGGCACGCCTTTAATCCCAGCACTCGGGAGGCAGAGGTAGGAGGATTGCCATGAGTTAGAGGCCACCCTGAGAACACAGAGTGAATTCCAGGTCAGCCTGGGCTAGAGTGAGACCCTGCCTCAAAAAAACCAAAAAAACTTTAAAAAAGAAAGATAAAAATGCTGGGTGTGGTGGGGCATGCCTTTAATCCCACCACTCAGGAGGCAGAGGTAGGAGGATTGCTGAGAGTTCGAGGCCACCCTGAGACTACAGAGAATTCCAGGTCAGCTGAGCTACAGTGAGACCTTACCTCGCAAAACCAAAAAAAAAAAAAAAAGATAAAAATGACAATAAATGCTAGCGAGGATGTAGAAAAACAGGAATCCTTCTACACTGTTGGTTGGAATATAAACTGGTATAGCCATTGCGAAAATCAGTATGGAGGTTCCTGAGACAGCCAAACAGATTTATCATATGACCCCACTATACCACTCCTTGGCATATATCCCAAAGACACTACTCACTACCTTAGAAATACTTGCTCATCCATGTTACTGCAGCTCTATTCACAATAGCTAGGAAATGGAACCAAACTAGATATCCCTCAGCTGATGGATAATGAAGATATCATACATTTATACAGTGCAGTTCTATTCAGTGGTAAAGAGAATGAAATTATGAAATTTGCAGGGAAATGGCTGGATATGGAAAGAATTATACTAAGTGAGGTAACCCAGGTCCAGAAAGCCAAACACTCCATGTTCTCTCTTATATGTGGATCCTAGCTACAAAATGTTTAGATTTGTACGTGAGTTGGAGTAAAAGTCAGTAGCAGAGGCCAGCAAGCTAGAAAGAGGCTATAAGAGAGGGAGGAGAGAGAGGAGGGTACTATATATGTAAGTAGATGAAGAGATTACTGGGCCTAACTGACGTCATGGGAAGGGATTGAGTACAAGAAGTATAGAAAGAGGGTTAATCAAAATTTAAGATGCTGGGCTGGAGAGAGATGGCTTACAGGTTAAGGCACTTGCCTGGAAAACCTAAGAATTGATGTTCCAATTTCCAGGTCCCATGTAAGCCAGATGCATAGCAATGCAAGCATGACTGCACATGTGCATAGTCATGTGTCTGTGTCATTTGCAGTGGCTGAAGACCCTGGCATGCCCATTCTCTTTCTCTCTCTCTCACTCAAATAAAAAAAAAAAAATTAAATTTAAGATGTTATGAAAAGCCATATGGAAACCTACTTCTTAGGTTAATAGTACACTCAGAAGCCATCAATTGATTGAAAATAATTAAAATATACATTAGGACTGGAGATGGCTTAGCGGTTAAGGCGCTTGCCTGCAAAGCAGAAGGACCCAGTTTCAATTCCCCAGTACCCATGAAAGCCAGACGCACAAAGTGCCTCATGTGCCTGGAGTTAATTTACAGTGGCTAGAAGCCCTGGCACACCTATTCTCTCACTCTTCTTTTAATCATTTTTCAAAATAGTTTGTTTACTTATTTGAGAGAGAGTTGAGAAAAGAGGCAGAGAGAGAGAGAGAGAATGGGCGTACCAGGGCCTCCAGCCACTGCAAATAAAACTCAGATGCATGCATACACCACCTTATACATCTGGCATCTGCCTGCAAAGCCTACTGACCCAGGTTCGATTCCCCAGAAACCATGTAAAACAGAGACACAAAGTGGTGCATGTGTCTGGAGTTCGTTTGTAGGCGCAAGAGGCCCTGGTGAGCCCATACATTCTCTCTCTATAACAAATAAATAAAATTAAAAGGGAAAATCGTGAAAAGCCAGGCATGGTGGCACATGCCCCACTCCTTGGCATATATCCCAAAGACACTACTCACTACCTTAGAAATACTTGCTCATCCATGTTACTGCAGCTCTATTCACAATAGCTAGGAAATGGAACCAAACTAGATATCCCTCAGCTGATGGATAATGAAGATATCATACATTTATACAGTGCAGTTCTATTCAGTGGTAAAGAGAATGAAATTATGAAATTTGCAGGAAATGGCTGGATATGGAAAGAATTATACTAAGTGAGGTAACCCAGGTCCAGAAAGCCAAACACTCCATGTTCTCTCTTATATGTGGATCCTAGCTACAAAATGTTTAGATTTGTACGTGAGTTGGAGTAAAAGTCAGTAGCAGAGGCCAGCAAGCTAGAAAGAGGCTATAAGAGAGGGAGGAGAGGGGAGGGTACTATATATGTAAGTAGATGAAGAGATTACTGGGCCTAACTGACGTCATGGGAAGGGATTGAGTACAAGAAGTATAGAAAGAGGGTTAATCAAAATTTAAGATGCTGGGCTGGAGAGAGATGGCTTACAGGTTAAGGCACTTGCCTGGAAAACCTAAGAATTGATGTTCCAATTTCCAGGTCCCATGTAAGCCAGATGCATAGCAATGCAAGCATGACTGCACATGTGCATAGTCATGTGTCTGTGTCATTTGCAGTGGCTGAAGACCCTGGCATGCCCATTCTCTTTCTCTCTCTCTCACTCAAATAAAAAAAAAAATTAAATTTAAGATGTTATGAAAAGCCATATGGAAACCTACTTCTTAGGTTAATAGTACACTCAGAAGCCATCAATTGATTGAAAATAATTAAAATATACATTAGGACTGGAGATGGCTTAGCGGTTAAGGCGCTTGCCTGCAAAGCAGAAGGACCCAGTTTCAATTCCCCAGTACCCATGAAAGCCAGACGCACAAAGTGCCTCATGTGCCTGGAGTTAATTTACAGTGGCTAGAAGCCCTGGCACACCTATTCTCTCACTCTTCTTTTAATCATTTTTCAAAATAGTTTGTTTACTTATTTGAGAGAGAGTTGAGAAAAGAGGCAGAGAGAGAGAGAGAGAATGGGCGTACCAGGGCCTCCAGCCACTGCAAATAAAACTCAGATGCATGCATACACCACCTTATACATCTGGCATCTGCCTGCAAAGCCTACTGACCCAGGTTCGATTCCCCAGAAACCATGTAAAACAGAGACACAAAGTGGTGCATGTGTCTGGAGTTCGTTTGTAGGCGCAAGAGGCCCTGGTGAGCCCATACATTCTCTCTCTCTAACAAATAAATAAAATTAAAAGGGAAAATCGTGAAAAGCCAGGCATGGTGGCACATGCCCTTAATCCCAGCACTCAGGAAGCAGAGGTAGGATTGCTGTTGAGTGTGAGGCCAGCCTGAGACTAGTGAATTCTAGATCAGTATGGGCTAGAGACCCTACCTTGAAAAAACAAAACACACGCCGGTCGTGGTGACGTAGCCTTTAATCCCAGCACTCGGGAGGCAGAGGTAGGAGGATCGCCGAGAGTTTGAGGCCACCCTGAGACTACATAGTGAATTCCAGGTCATCCTGAGCCACAGTGAGACCCTACCTCGAAAAACCAAAAAAAAAAAAAAAAAAAGCATTTGGGAGGAAAAAGGGGGCTGGAGAGATGGCTCAACAGCTAAGGTACTTGTCTGCAAGGCCAGATGCACAAAGTGGCACATGCATCTGGAGGGACTCTAACCTGGATCCTTAGGCTTCGCAGCCAAGTGCCTTAACCGCTAAGCCATCTCCCCAGCGCCCTCCACACCTTTTTTCATTTTAAACAAACAAACAAACAAAAAAGAAAATCTAAATAGTTAAAGTGTTTTGTTTTGTTTTGCTTTTTCTGAGTAAGTACCCAAAAAATTGTAAGAATGCGGGGACTGGAGAAATGGTTCTGAGGTTAAAGGCACTTGCTTGCAAAGTCTAACGGCCCGGGTTCAATTCCCCACTACCCACATAAAGCCAGATGCACAGTGATGCATGTGTCTGCAGTTTGTTTTCAGTGTAAAGAGGCCCTGGTGAGCCTAGTGTCGTTCATATTCGCTTTCTCTCCTTCTCTCTACTTAAGAATAAATTTACAATAACCATTTTGTTGCACATCTAACATCAGAACACACAAAATAAACCATCCAACTGGGCATGAGCAGGACCCACATTTTGACTTCGCAGTACTTGCTGCTGTAGCAACATGAAACAGACCTGTGGGAGGAGCCGCAGGGACAGCGGAGTTCGGAAGGCGCCCGGCCTGGGGCACGCTGGGTCCCCGGGGTTCCGCTGCGTCCTCCACACCTCCGGGAAGAAGCCGCTCACCTCAAGCCGGGGCGGCGCGACAGCGAGGCAGAGCCACGGACGACGGTTCCGCGGGCGTTAGCGAGGAGCCCTGCCTTCCAGAGCGCTTGGAAGCTGCAGGGGCCGCGCGCCCCAGAGGGCCCTCCACACACCCGGCCCACGCGCCGAGGCCCAGCTGCACACCACCCGCCCACTACAAAGCGCCGCCGCGGCCTGCCCCCAACGCGACGCAAGCGGCGTAGATGAGGGCGGCCGACCAGAACGCCACGGCAAGCTGCCGCAGAGCCTCCCGGACTCCGTCCGACTTCCCGGCCCACCACCGCCGTCCCGCTCACCCTGGACCTCTAGCCGAGCTCCGCGGGGTCCCCACGGCGGAAGGCTCAAGTGCGCCGCAGCCGATAGGCACATCCGGGTCCACCGGCGAGAGAAGCGACGACTACGGCAAGCGGGGAGGGACTTGCAGTGTCTGTTTTGCAGCGCTAGCCTCTTACCGCCGCTCGAGGGCGCTGGAAACCAGTCAGCCTGGAAGCTGAAAGGTGAGAGGCACAGAGAACACTGAGAAAATGAGGCGACTTCAGGCCCAGCCTGGACAGCGATTGGGGGCGGAACTGAGCGCTGGGGATACCTGGGTGGGATTGGGGCAGGGCCGAATGAGATGGGGCGGGCCGAGCTGTAAGGGCACCCGTTGGAGACGGAGGATATCGCTTCAGGGCGAGTTCGCAGGCTCTAAATAAACTAGCCCTAGTCATTGGGCCGCGAGGCCTGCGGGAAGCTCGGGCTGACTCGGACGGGTGGGGACTCAGCCGCTTCCGGTACTAGGAGAGTCTGGTATCAAGGCGTAAAGCCTGGAGGAGCCGAGATGGGGCGAGCAGAAGTGTGAAAACACATGCAGCATCTTTTATTTTTCTCTTTATCAGTTACATATAGCGTCTTTTTATTTTTTGTTTTTTTTTTGTTTTTCGAGGTAGGGTCTCACTCTAGTCCAGGCTGACCTGGAATTCACTATTCTCAGGGTGGCCTTGAACTCCTGGCGATCCTCCTACCTCTGCCTCCGGAGTGCTGGGATTAAAGGCGTGCGAACCACGCCCGCCTTACATACAGCATCTTTCAAAGAGAAAAATGCAAATGTAGAGACTGGAGAGATGGCTCAGTGATTAAGGTGCCTCCAGAGCTTAACCACCCGGATTCAATACCCCAGGACTCACTTAAAGCCAGATGGACAGTGGCACATGCATATGGAATTCATTTGCAGTGGCTAGAGGCCCTCGTGTACCCATATTCATTCTCTTTCTCTCGCTCATTGTATCTTTGCTTATAAATAATTAAAATATTTAATACTTAATTTATTACAGAAAGAAAGAAGCAGAACCTGGGCATTTTGGTTTTGCAGGCAAGCGTCTTTTAACAATTAAGCCATCTCTCCAGCCCAAAAGTTTTTTTTTAATTAGCGGTGGTGCACACCTTTAATCCCAGCACTTGGGAGGCAGAGGTAGGAGGGTCGCTGTGAGTTCCAGGCCACCCGAAGACTACATAGTGAATTCCAGGTCAGCCTGGGCTAGATCAAGACTCATCCTCAAAAAAAAAAAAAAAAAAAAAAAAGAAAAGAAAATTAAAAGGCAGCCAGGGGCCTGGAGAGATGGCTTAGTGATTAAAGGTGCTTGCCTGCAAAGCCAAAGAACCCAGGTTCGATTCCCCAGGTCCCACATAAGCATGCGTCTGTAATTCATTAGCAGTGACTGGAGGCCCTGGCATGCCCATTCTCTCTCCCTCTATCAATCAAATAAATAAAAATAAAATAACTTTAAAATACAGCTGGGTGGGGTAGCACACATCTTGAATCCCAGTACTTGGGAGGCAGGGGTAGGAGGATTGCTGAGTTTGAGGCCACCCTGAGACTACATAGTGAATTCCAGGTCAGCCTGAGCTAGAGCGAGACCCTACCTTAGTCTCATCCCATCCTGAATGAAGACCTCCCCTTAGCCCTATCCAAGAGTATGGAGACCCCACAGCAGCACTTCAGTGGGGCTCACTTTGTTGGGATTACCCCCACCAATGCTCTTCCCTCAGTTTTGGGTTGAGGGTTTACTTACAGAGCATGGAAACCCCAAAGAAGCCACTTCAACAAAGCTCCCTATGTCGAGATTACCACCACAGATGGAGTTTAGGAACTCCTCAAAGTGGTCCAGAGGAAGCCAATGGGATGAGACTTTCATGGTCCAGATGCTTTGGGTCCCCACAGCTGAGGAAGGAGCATCCAAGGAAGTTACCTTGACCTAGAGAGCCCCATCAAGGTGCCTGCTTTGGGGACTCCACCTTCCTGTAAGCAACCCTTCTCCATACTGTTAAGTAACCCCAGTAAGCACACTGACTCACCAAACTGCTATAGGTGCTATCCTACTTTGGTCTGCCGTTTGAACCCTATGGGGGTGAAGACATGTGTTTGTGTTTCCTCAGGGGAAAAGTTTCCTGTGACAGATAAAATGCCATGAAGGAAGGCTGGGCATAGTGGCGCATGCATTTAAACTCAGCACTTGGAAGGCAGAGGTAGTAGGATTGCTGTGAGTTCAAGGCCACCCTGAGACTATATAGTGAATTCCAGGTCAGCCTAGGCTAGAGCAAGCCCCTACCTTGAAAAACCAAAAAAAAAAAAAAAAAAAAGGTATGAAGGAGATCATTCCAATGTTTAGTGTTGAGGCAGTGGCAGAAGAGGTACACTGAGGAAACTCCAAGCCCAAATTCAGTGTGGGCACATGATAGCGGGCTGCAGAATTTGCACTTTAACAGGACGGGAGGAATGTGCACTGGGGTCAAAAAGTGAAAGACCATTTCACCAGTTCACTGCTCAGCTGGGAGCAGCCTTATGCTAAGACACCGATAGTGAGAAAGTGAAGAAGGCAGGAGCAAGGAAGCACAGTGCCAGTCATGGATCTCCTCATAGCCCAGGAGCAAGCAAGTGGTTGGCTGAAAACAAAGCCAGGGTTCAAGGAGACACAGACAGGTGAAGAACTGGACTGTGGACTCAAACGGGAGGCCAGGATATAGCAGTGCCAAGAGGACATTAATGGCAGAGGGTCCAAGCCATGGTGGCAGCATAAACACAGGTCCTTACCCTGCTTCCTGCCCTGACACCATACTCCTGAGCTGATTCTTCTCTGTGCCCTGCCAACCACCGCCCCCCAAGGGTGGAACCCTGGCTGTGACACAACTGTCTATCCCTAACACAGCAATGTCCAATTCATCTCTTGACCAAAAACAAAACAAAAAGGACAGATTTTCTAAGCAAAACTTACATTTATTTAATATGAAAATCACTTTTAAAAAGTGTCCTTTCATGCAAGTGTGCACACACAATGCATGGGCTGAAAATAGATTATTAGATGCAGGTCATTCCTGGGATGAAAATTCGAGATCCTGAGATTGTGAAGCCAGGCCAAACCCACAGGTAGGCCCCAGAATTCTTGGCTCCCTTGTCCTGAGTGACAGGCAGGTGCTAAGACTGCAGCATCACAGCAGTAGCAGCTCCTGTGGCCTCAGTCGGTGTCTCCATCCCCTTCACTGCCTTCCAGGGAACGAGGGACCTGCAGGAGAGGGGTAAACAGGACAAGAATTGTGGGGCCAACATGCCAAGTGCAGGTGCTTCTGTTCTTTTGGAGATGAGGTTCTGGGAACAGTGCCAAGACCTTGTGCTGAGCTAAGGAAGGAAGCAAGCCTATATGGGTCTTGGGAGATGACTCATCGGTTCAAGGTACTTGCTTACAAATCTTCCCCACCCTTGTTGATTCCCTAGTATGTAAAGTTGTGCACGTATCTGAAGTTCATTTGCAGTGGCAAGAGACCTTGACATGCACACATACATACACACAAATGAATAATTCTAAAAAGAGGAAAACAAGGGCACATTCTTCTGGTGCTATTGTCCACCTGATGTTGACCAGGAAGTGATGTTCATCTCCCCCTGCCATCATGGAGGTCCCATTGAGTTTGTAAGCCAAAATAAACCCTTTCCTCCACAAGCTGGTCTTGGTCTAGTGTTTTCTGACAGCAATGTGAACTTGGTTGCAACAGTAAAATTGGCACCAGAAGTGGGTTGTTGCTGACAGAATCCTAACTGTGTGACTTTTGGCCTCTTGAAACTGCTTTGCAAGAGGAATGTGGGCAAATTTGAAACCTTGACCTAAGAGACACCTTGCAGTGCTGTCTGCTTTATTTCCCCTGGATTAACAAATTGGTAGCCCACCTGGTACCATATGGAACAGGAAACGAGGGCCCTCACTGAATTTGCAAGAGTTTTGTTTTCTGGAAACAGCCATAGGCAGTGTGAAGCAAGCTTGTTGGATCATCTGCGTGGAGACCTGATGGAGCCATGAAGATGAACCATAGGTTGCAGTAGAGACCCAGTGGAGCCAGGACTATCGGATGGCTACCAACAAGAACTGCCAGCACCAGATCAAGTTTTCTGGGACTGTGAGTGGCCTAGCTGGAGGGGTGGAATTGGAACTCCAGAGACTTGTCATTGGTTAGAATTATTGGACTTGGGCCGGGCGTGGTGGCGCATGCCTTTAATCCCAGCACTTGGGAGGCAGAGGTAGGAGGATCACTGTGAGTTCGAGGCCACCCTGAGACTACATAGTTAATTCCAGGTCAGCCTGGACCAAAGCGAAACCCTACCTCGAAAAACCAAAAAAAAAAAAAAAAAAAAAAAAAAAAAAGAATTATTGGACTTGGAAACTGGCTAGAGCTGTCCAACTTGGAGTTATAGTTTGATGTTTGCCCTGTTTATTTTAAAGTATTTTATTTATTTGAGAGAGAAAGAAAGATGCAGATACAGAGAGAATGGGCACACCAGGGCCTCTAGCTACTGCAAACAAACTCCAGATGCACACACCCTCTTGTGCATCTGGCCTATGTGAGTACTGGGGAATTGAACCTGAGTCCTTAGGCTTTACAGGCAAATGCCTTAACCGCTAAGCCATCTCTCCAGCCTTGCCCTGTTTGTATTGTATTGGTTGAATATTTCTTTCCTATGCCCAATGCTATCTTTTGTGGTGCAAAGGTTTATTCTGTGCCATTATAGGTTTTTTGGTATTATGGCTCAGTTAAAAGACCTTAGACTAAGCTGGGTGTGGTGGCACATGCCTTTAGTCCCAGCACTTGGGAGACAGAGGTAGGAGGATCACTGTGAGTTTGAGGACACCCTGAGACTACATAGTGAATTCCAGGTCAGTCTGGGCCAAGGTGAAACCCTACCTCAAAAAACCAAAAATAAATAAATAATAATAAAAACCTTAACATCATTGGGATTGATAAAAACTGGGGACTTTTAAAGTTGGTCTGAATGTATTTCATTTTACATCATATATGGTTAACAGTTTATGGGGTTCAGGGACAGAATGTGATGGTTTGGATTCAGGTGTCCCCCATAAACTTATGAATTCTAAATGCTAGATACTCAGCTGGTGGCAATTTGGGAACTGAAGCCTCCTGCAGGCAGTGTATTGTTGGGGGCGGGCTTATGGGTACTATAGCCAGCTTCCTCTTGCCAGTGTTTGGCACACTCTCCTTGTACTGTTGTCCACCTGATGTTGGCCAGGAGGTGATGTCCAGCCTCTGCTCATGCCATCACTCCATCACTTACCCCCTGCCATCATGGAGCTTCCCCTCAAGTCTGTAACCACCAGGGTGGCAAGGGGTTTGGTCACTGCCTTGCAGTCAATCCCCACGGCCTCCTTTTCCCGGGGGGGGGGGGGGGGAGTCCCAGCCGCAGGTCTCTTCTCTCTTCTCTTTCCGGTCTCCCTCCCACTGCGGTGGCGTGTGAGAGACGTGGTTGGGAGAAAGAAGTTCACCCACCGTCCCTCCCCCCCTTCCCCCCTCCCAAAAGAAAAAAAAAAGAAAACAAAACAAAAAAACGTGGAGGTGCATGCCTTTAGTCCCAGCACTCTGGAGGCAGAGGTAGGAGGATCGCCATGAGTTTGAGGCCACCCTGAGACTACACAGTTAATTCCAGGTCAGCCTGGGCCACAGTGAGACCCTACCTCCAAAAACAAAAACAAAACAAAACAAGCTACGCATGGTGGTACAAGCCTTTAGTCCCAGCACTTGGGAAGCTGAAGTACAAAGATCACCGTGAGTGCGAAACCACCCTGGGCTAGAGTAAGACCCTGATTCAAAAAACTTAAAAGAGTGGAACTGCGGAAATGGCTTATTGGTTAAAGTAATTGCCTGCAAAGCCAAAGGACCCAGGTTCAATTCCCCAGGACCCACATAAGCCGCACAAGGCGGCACATGCATCTAGAGTTTGTTTGCAATGGCTGGAGGCCTTGGTCTATCTTTACTTCTCTCTCTCTCTCTCTCAAATAAATAAAAACAAAATAAACCTAAAAAGAGGGCTGGAGAGATAGCTTAGCGGGTAAGGCGCCTGCTTACAAAGCCTAACAACCCAATTCCCCAGTACCCACTTAAAGCCAAAGGCACAAAGTGGCACATATATCTGGAGTTAGTTTGCAGTGGGTAGAGGCCCTGGCATGCCTATCTCCCACTGTCTCTCTCTCTCTGCTAGCAAATAAATAAAAATATTAAAATCACAAGGAAGGCTGTTAGGAAAACAAGAGTGAACTGTACTGAGGGGGGCAGGGCACACACAGTCAACACCCACTACAAGGAGCCAGACACTTAACAGCTCAGCAGCCTTAACCCAAGGCTTGCCTGCAATGAGCCATACCTAAAAGACAGCCAGGCTACTCCAGCTCAGCAACAGCCTTGTGGAGTCATAGAGCATGGAATAGGGACAGTAAGTAGGAGGTAGCCCAAGCATATAATCAAGGCATTGACCACACAGACCCATGCCTGGCCTTGTGTAATTTGGGGGAAATGAAACCTCTCTAGACATCAGCTTTATTGCTATACACTGGGCCTGAAGACAAGCATGCACCCTGCCAGCTTTAGCTGCACTGCAGGCCAGTACCTTATGACTGTGTCCTACCTTGGCACTTGGGCTGGATGTCATGAGCACAGTGGCGCTGAAGTCATGGATAGGCAAGGTGCTCAGCCACTGGGCCATGGACCGCTCGTCCCGCTCAGTGCGAACAATGGTGGGGTAGATGTGCTGCTCCTTGAAAGCGGCTACTTTCCCCTCCTCCTGTGCCCAGTCCAAGGGCTCATGTAGCCCATCATTGCCAAAGCGCTGGTTGTATTTCTCGAAGTGCACCCTCTCCAAGACGAGACCAAGCCCTGGAGCCTTTGGTATATCCACCTTCTCTTCCCCCCAGCTGCGCTCCAGCACACTTTCAGGGGCATACCCCTTTACAATGGCAACCACCAAGCCAACCATCTTCCTGATCTGGTGCATCATAAAACTCTGGCCTTTCACCTTGATCACAGCAAACTCCAGACCCTCACGTTCGAAGGGCTCCTCACAGTACATTTCCAGGATGTAGCGCCGTGCACTGGGCTCCCGTGGACCCTTCTGTGAGGTAAAGTTGTGGAAGTTATGGGTGCCCTTGTAGCAGGACAAGAGCCGGTTGACTTGTTGCAGGGTATCCGTAGTCAGGCGGTAACGCTCATCCTGCACATCTTTGTCCTTGTGGGCAAAAGCAAAGGTGGGCAACATGTAGCAGTAGGTTCTGGCATCGCACTTGTTCTTGGAGTTGAACCCACCTGTGACCCTCTTCAGTCCTACAGAGCAGCATGTAAGAAAACCAGGTGAGCAGAAACATATCAAAGGCAGGAGTGGAGTGAGGGTGTGCCTGGCACTGCTTACCCAGGACAGACACCAAGTTCTGACTCTAAATCCACAAGATGCCAAACCTCAGAATGAAACCCAAAAGACCTAAAGGTCTGCCAATACTGCAGTTGGCATAAGTATACAGAACTAAATCCTTATGCACCTAAGCACCAGGTATGATCCTATGCAACCTTTAACCAGACCCAAAGGCAGTACCCTCCTGAATTAAGTAGAAAGGACCCCAGAGACTTATATGATGGAAGACTTTCTACAGGTACTGCTATAGCACTGTTTCTCTCCCCTATATATTATTTACTTGAGAGAAAAAGAAGAGAGAGGCAGATAGAGAATGGGCATGTGGGCTGGAGAGATGTCTCAGTGGTTAAGGCACTTGCTTGTAAAGCCTAATGACCCATGTTCAATTCTCCAGTACCCACGAAAAGCCAGATTCACAAAGTGGCACATGCACCTGAGGTTCATTTGCAACAGCTAGACACACTAGCATGACCATTCTATCTCTCTACTTGCAAATAAATAAAAATATTCTACTCAGCAGTAAAGGAAAATGAAGTTATGAAATTTGCAGGAAAACAGATGGATCTGGAAAAGATTATACTTAGTGAGGTAACCCAGGCCCAGAAAGCCAAACGTCACACGTTCTCTCTCATTATGTGGACCCTAGCTACAAATGATTGGACTTCTATGTGAGTAAAAATAAAACTCAGTAGCAGAAGCCAGTAAGCTAGAAAAGGGGTATAAAGGAATAGAAAGGGAGGGAGGGGGGACTTAATAGGATGGTATATGTAAGTAGAAGAACAGATTAATGGGGGTAAAAAGGCCTAAGTGAGGTCAGGGGAAGAGATGGGAGTAAAGGAACGGTGGAGGGAGGGCTAATCAAAATCGAACAGGATATAAATAAGTCAAATGAAAACCTACTTTTCTGGGCAATGGAACACTCAGAAGCCATAGATTGTTACTAGAAAACCTTTCATTGCCAGGGATGGGATACCTTCCAGTGAGTTGTTGGCCAGGGAGGTCACAGATACCCCCAAAATATCATAGGCCATTGCCGAGGCCCTTGGTTTCCCACCAGGAATAGATGGTAAGACCCTATTGCTGAAGACTCCATATACTTGGGCTGCAGGGTCACTGAGAAATCCTGCTGGAGCTGAGCTGAAAGCTTCCTTCATGTGGACCAGCTGATAGAAAGCTGGAAAAAGCTACACTGCATGCAGTTCAATGGGAGAGAGAAATCATCAGTGAAGATACTCCAAGTGGACAATGCAAGCTTTAAATTTGGTCAGCCAGGCCAAATGAGCCAATGGGTGCAATAAAGGCATGTCTGTTATGGGGGAAACCAACGGCTTTCTAATTGGACTGGAGGCCCACTCCATGGGAGGGAATACATCCCTGATACTAAAAACCTGTAATAGGGGTAGTCATGAGCCCTAGGGGTGTAACATCTGCTGGTGTCTGGCTAAATGCATTATTATTATGCTCACCAAACTGCCCAGTAAGCACTTCTCTTAATATCCATACCCATATATTAATGCTACTTTCACTTTTGGTTAGAGAAGCTTCTCTTTTCAGATGGCGTTGACCATGGGATGACTCAGAAGGAGTGCTCAGCAGTGAAACATCTCTAACACACCTTTCAAGGCTCAGGGTCCATTGCGGAAGAGGTAGTGGAAAGAATGTAAGAGCCAAAGGAAGGCTAGGACTCCTTACAACCTGCTCCTCCAGACACAAAATGGCCTGGATATCCATGGCCTCGCAGTGCCTGACACTACCTACACAAGCCCATCCTAGTAGGAGGAAAAGATGATGACATCAAAATGAAAAGAGAAAGCCGGGCGTAGTGGTGCATGTCTTTAATCCCAGCATTTAGGAGGCAGAGGTAGGAGGATTGCCATGAGTTTGAGGCCACCCTGAGACTACATAGTGAATTCCAGGACAGCCTGAGCTACAGTGAGACCCTACCTTGGGAAAAAAAAAGAGAGAGAGAGAGAGTGATTGGAGGAGGGGGGGGAGAGAGACGTACAATGGAATATTGTCTACAATTAAGGAAGTTGTCAATAAAGTAAATAAATAAAATTTTAAAAAAAGAATGGGCACACCAGAGCCTCTAGCCACTGCAAACAAACTCCACATGCATGTGCTACCTTGTGCATCTGACTTTACCTGGGTACTGGGGAATCGAATTTGAGTCCTTGGACTTTGCAGGTAAGCACCTTACCCACTAAGCAATCTTTTCAGCCCTGCAGCTATTTTAACATCAAGAAAACCTAGATATAGCCAGGCATGGTGGCACATGCCTTTAATCCCAGCACTTGGGAGGCAGAGGTAGGAGGGTCACCGTGAGTTCAAGGCCACCCTGAGACTACATAGTGAATACCAGGTCAGACTGGACCAGAGTGAAACCCTACCTTGAAAAAAACAAAAAACCTAGATATAGAGCTAGAGGGTTGGCTTAGCAGGTAAGGTGCTTGCCTATGAAGCCAAAGGACCCATGCATCTGGAGTTCATTTGAGGTGGCTGAAGACCCTGGCACACCCACTCACTTTCTCTATCTGCCCTTCTCTCCCTCTCACTCAAGTAAAATAAATAATTAAAAAAAAAAAAAAAAAGAAAACCCAGATATAGCCAGCCATGGAGGTGGAGGGGAAAGTCATGGTTTGCAGACAAAACTACAGAGAAAAGGCTGCAAAGTCCTGCAGACGACCTATGGACACCACTACTTGCTACACCTTGCCATACATGAACACTGGCCATTGAGCAAAATTGGAACTAAAATATCCTACCTGAAGGTGTTGGGGATTTAGCTCAGTGGATGAGCACTTGCCTAGCAAGCACAAGGCCCTGGGTTCAGGCCTCAGCACTGGAAGGAAAAAAATATATCCTGTATGGAAATGATCAGCAAGACACATCCAAGTCAACAATACTCAATAGGGGACTCCAAGATAAATAAAGATCACACACACAAAAAAAAAAAAAAGAGAGAGATCACATAAACTGCACTGTACTACCCAGGTATGGTGGCATACACCTGTAATCTCAGCACTCAGGAGCCTGAGGCAAGAGGATTTTGAGGTCAAGGACTGTGTGGAATACATAAACACTGTCTCAAAAAATTTTGGGTGGGAGGGCTGGAGAGATGGTGTAGTGGTTAAGGCATTTGCCTGCAAAGGCCAAAGGATCCCAGTTTGATTCTCCTGAACCCATGTAAGCCAGATGCACAAGGGGGTGCATGCATCTGGAGTTCGTTTGCAGTGGCTGGAGGCCCTGACATGCCCATTCTCTCTCTCAAATAAATTAATAAAATATATTTAAAAAAATTTTTTTTGGCCGAGCATGGTGGCACACACCTTTAATCCATACAACTCCTGAGGCCGAGGTAGAAGAATCACTGTGAGTTCAAGGCCACCCTGAGACTACATAGTGAATTCTAGGTCAACCTGGGCTACGAGACTCTATCTTGTAAAACCAAAAAAAAAAAAAAAAAAAATTTTGTTTTTTAATTTTTATAGCTTTTTTTCATGCCACTTATAAAGCAAGGGTAGAGGCTGGAGAAATGGCTTAGTGTTTAAGGTGCTTGCTTAAAAAGCCAAAGGACCCAGGTTCGATTTCCCAAAACCCACATAAGCCAGATGCACAAGGGGATGCACACATCTGGAGTTCGTTTGCAGTGGCTGCAGGCCCTGGTGCACCCATTCTGTCTCTCTCTCCCCCTGCCTATTTCTCTCTCTCTCTCTCAAATAAATAAAGAAACATAAAATGTTAAAAAAAAAAACAAAAAAAAAAAGCGAGCCGGGCGTGGTGGCGCACGCCTTTAATCCCAGCACTCGGGAGGCAGAGGTAGGAGGATCGCCATGAGTTCAAGGCCACCCTGAGACTACATAGTGAATTCCAGGTCAGCCTGGACTAGAGTGAGACCCTACCTTGAAAAACCAAAAAAAAAAAAAAAAAAAAAAAAAAAAAAAAAAGGCAAAGCCAGGAGTGGTGACTCACACCTTTAATCCCAGCGCTCGGAGGCAGAGGTAGGAGGATCGCCATGAGTTTGAGGACACTCTGAGACTACATAGTGAGTTCCAGGTCAGCCTGGGCTACAGTGAGACCCTACCTTGAAGAATTAAAAAAAAAAAAAGCAGAGCCAGGCGTGGTGGTGCACGCCTTTAATCCCAGCACTCAGGAGGCAGAGGTAGGAGGATCACCATGAGTTCGAGGCCACCCTGAGATTACATAGTGACTTCTAGGTCAGCCTGAGCTAGAGTGAGACTCTACCTCAAAAAACCAAAAAAAAAAAAAAAAAAAAAAAAAAAGAGCATTGCTAGTCTTGCTTTAGCCATGAATCTGAATGTTCATAGTTACAGCTGATGAGAAAGATATACACAGAGTAAAAGAGCAGTAAAGCTGGGGGCCCTCAGAGTACACTCTGAAGGATTTATGAATTAATGACCTCGCTGGAAAAATTCTTTTGGACCATAAAATTTACAAATTTGAAGATGACCAGGGAGTTATCAGGCCACCGAGGAAACCCTAATCTCCTCTTAGGTGATCAATAAACAAAAGAGGCTCTGTCTTCCCACTATTCACACCCAAAGAAAAGTAAACAGCGGACAGAGACAACCTAAAGTTTAAACTCTACCCCTACTTCCCCTATCTTGGGTTGTCCTAAAGCCTAACTCCTTAAAATGCCCCCTTCAAAGGAGCCATCATTCTCATTTTCCACAGGAGAAGGCTGCCCCTAGGTATACTCCGTTAAGTCTGTGCTATTGAAATTGGCTCTTCTCTCTTTGTTGTATTCCTCAAGTCGCTCTGGTTAATCCCAAATCCTAACACACTCAGCAGACCAGTCCTGAAGGAACTGGAAACACTGAATTCCATGAAAACATTTCCAGCCACCCCATTTCCAGATGATGCCTCAAGATTCCTACTCCACTCCCCAAAGGACTTGGCCGGAGGTGACAAGGTAGGCTTGAGCCTCTGGTCTGTGCAAGGTCATCCACACAAAAAGGCTTACCTAGAATCCGAATATGGGATGGAAGGTGGCTATTGATCTTGTTCAGAATGTCATCAATCAGCCACACCTTTAAGGACACTACCTGGCCAGCTGCAGACACACCCTGCAAAGAAAGAAGAACGAAGAGGAAAGGTAGACTAGGAGCAGAGCCCTCCTGCACACCCTTTGTGCCCTGTTCCTGAGATGAAGGCCTAAAACACTCCAGCTCTGCAAGTAGAGCTTACTCTCAGGTGCCCCTGTGAGGGTAACAAGATGTAAAGAGAGGCCTAGAAAGATGGCTTAGTGGTTAAGGCTCTTGCCTGCAAAGCCAAGAGACCCAGGTTCGATTCCATAGGATCCACATAAGCCAGATGCACATAGTGGCACAAGCATCTGGACTTCCTTTGCAGCAGCTGAAGGCCCTGGCACACCCATTCTCTTTCTTTCTATCTGCCTCTTTCCTTCTCTCTCTCAAACAAATAAATAAAAAAGATGTAAGGGGGGGAGGCAGGAGAGATGGCTTAGCAGTTAAGGCGCCTACTTGCGAAGCCTAAGAACGCCCGTTCATATCTCCAGGTCCCACGTTTAGCCAGACACAAAAGTGATGCAAATACTCAATGTTGCACATGCACACAAGGTGGCGCATGCGTCTGGTTCACAGCGGCTGAGAAGCCCTGGTACACGCATTCTCTCTCTGCCTCTCTCAAATTAATTTTTTTTTAAAAAAGATGTAAGGGGGGTTGCAGAGATGGCTTAGCGGTTAAGGCATTTGCCTGCAAAGCCAAAGGACCCAGGTTCAATTCCCCAGTACCCACATAAGCCAGATGTACAAGGGGACTCATGCATCTGGAGTTCATTTGCAGAGGCTAGAGGCCCTGGTGCACCCATTCTCTATCTCCTTTCTCTCTCTCCCTCTGCTTGCAAATAAATAAATAAACTAAAGAAAAAAAGAGATGTAAGGATAGTGTCATGGGAATGACTGAGGTTGACAGAACTCAGCAGTGGCTACAGATGACATCAAAGCCCAACACAAGTTGCACAGGTACAACCCTGGGCAGGCAGGAAATAAAGCCCACAGAAGATCTGACTCCCATGATTCGGGACAAAGTGAAGGTGCAAAGTGAATGCTAGAAAAAATGACCGGGGGGGCTGGGAAATGGCTTAGCAGTTAAGATGTTTGCCTGCAAAGCCTAAGGATCCGGGTTTGATTCCCCCCAGGAGCCACATAAGCCAGATGCACAAAGGGGCACATGCGTCTGAAGTTCGTTTGCAGTGGCTAGAGGCCCTGGTGTGCCCATTCTCCCTCACTCAAATAAATAAATTCATTAATTAAATATTTTTTTTTAAATGACCAGGACAGGGCTGGAGAGATGGCTTAGCAGTTAAGGCGCTCGCCTGCAAACGCAAAGGACCCAGGTTCAATTCCCCAGGGACACACTTAAGACAGATGCACAAGGTGGTGCATGCATCTGGAGTTTGTTTGCAGAGGCTGGAGACTCTGGCACACCCATTTTCTCCTTCTCTGTCTCTTTCTCACTTTTTTTTTTTTTTTTTTTTTTTTTTTTTTTTGAGGTAGGGTCTCACTCTGATCCAGGCTAACCTGGAATTAACTATGTAGTCTCAGGGTGGCCTCGAACTCATGGCGATCCTCCTACCTCTGCCTCCCAAGTGCTGGGATTAAAGGCGTGCGCCACCACGCCTGGCTTCTTTCTCACTTTTAAATAAATAAATAAAAATTATAAAAATTAAATAAAAATAAGCTGAGCGTGGTGGCGCACGCCTTTAATCCCAGCACTTGGGAGGCAGAAGTAGGAGGATCACCCTGAGTTTAGGACCACCCTGAGACTACATAGTTAATTCCAGGTCAGCCTGGAACCCCATCTCAAAAACAAATAAATAAATAAAAATATTTTTTAAATGACCAAGACAGGAGAGGTGCTCAGTGGTTAAAGATACTTGCTTGCAAAGCTTGATAGCCCAGCTTAAATTCCTAGTACTCACAGAAAGTCATATGCACAAAGTGGTGCATGCATCTGGAATTCATCTGTCTGCAGTGGCAGGAAGCCCTGGTGTACCTATACTCACTCTCTGCCTGCCTCTTTCTCTCAAAAAAAATTAAATAAAATGAAAACAAACCTGACCAGGACAGCTCTGCAGTGCCCTCAGCAGCTAAGATTGGCCCTGTACACATCTCCTAGTATGGTCAAGGCAGTGTCTTATTCTCCTTGTACTGTTGTTTTGGGGGGTACTTTTTTTTAAGAGTGGGGCTCAGTATGTAGCCTTGGCTGACCTAGAACTCACTATATAGACCAGGATGTCCTTGAATTTGTGGCAATACTCCTGTTTCAGCCTCCAGACTGCTAATTTTACAGATGTATACCACTAATCCTGGTGTTTTGTTGTTTTGTTTTGAAACAGGGTCTATATAGCCCAGGCTGGCCTAGGTTAGTTTCAAACTTGGGATCTTCATGGCTCATCCTCCCAAGTTCTGGGATTACAGGCTTGAATCACCACATCAAGCTCCCATCATGGTTTCTGTGTGCTACAGAATAGCTTACATGCTTTCAGGTCCTGTCACCCCCATGGGCTCAAAGAAGGTAACAGACCAGTCATAAGGAATCACCCTGCCTAAGCCCAGCAATGTGGTTCTTTCTGTCCCAGGCCCAGGAATGTGCCTCAAGTGCCATTATCCCAGCAAGGGACTGAGTCCAGGATGGACACTCGAGAGAACAGGATTCTATCAGTGATTCAGCTGGGCATGGTGGCACACACCTTTAATCCCAGCACTCAGGAGGCAGAGGTAGGAGGATCGCCATGAGTTCGAGGCCACCCTGAGAATACAGAGTGAATTCCAGGTCAGCCTGGGCTAGAGTGAGACCCTACCTCGAAAAACCAAAAAAAAAAAAAAAAAACTATCAGTGATTTAGAGTACACAGGCTGTTCCACCAGCCACATGCAGCCAAGTCATTGGAATGCAATAATGTGGCAGCATGCTTTTTGTGACATTGACTTCAAAGACTAAGATTCCCCCACAGGGAGAATGAAGATTGTCCCACTGGTAGATGCTCACAACGACCATGAAATGGAATAAGCATATCTTGGTTACTCTTAGTAAGATTCATGAATCAAATCGTTAAGACTAACCTCATTTATCCAGGCATGGTGGCATATGCCTTTAATTCCAGCACTTGAGAGGCAGAGGTAGGAGGATCAATGTGAGTTCAAGACCGACCTGGAGTTACAGAGTGAGTTCCAGGTCAGCCTGAGCTAGAATGAATTTATTTATTTATTTATTGAAGAGAGAATGGGTGTGCCAGGGCCTCCAGCTGCTGCAAACAAGCTCCAGATGCATACGCCACCTTGTGCATCTGGCTTACATGAGTCCTGGGGAATCAAACCTGGGTCCTTTTGTCTTTGCAGGCAAGTGCCTTAACCTCCAAACCATCCCTCCAGCCTTCCATCTCCTTGAATATGACTACCAGAAATCCCACCATCACAAGAGCACAGTGGAGGAAGAAATAAATGTTAGACTGAAGCAAGCAGAGATCCTGGAGACTACAGGAACATATATAAGGGATGCTAGATGCTGAGGGCCTGGTAATGAACTGCTGGACTACAGGCTATGGTCAACAATTTGGCTCTCAATAGACTAGAATGGCCATCACTATCCAATCACCAAGCCTACCTGTAACAGATCTGTCTTGCTCAAAACCAAAACAGAATCTGTGATCTTTGCCCTGGACTGGTGGCATTCTGGACTACTGCTGTTGTGGTTGTAGCCAAGGTAATGTGTATATAATAAATCATCTCTTTAGCCATGTAAGTTGAAGAATCAAAAACAAACAAATCAGCTGGATGTGATGGCACACACCTTTAATCACAGCACTCAGAAGAATCACTGTGAGTTCAAGGACTCTAGCCTAGGCTAGAGCAAGACCCTACCTCAAAAAAAAAAAAAAAAAAAAAAAAAAAAGCCGGACATGGTGGCGCATGCCTTTAATCCCAGCATTTGGGAGGCAGAGGTAGGAGGATCGCTGTGAGTTCGAAGCCACCCTGAGACTACACAATAGATTCCAGGTCAGCCTGGGCTGCAGCAAGACTCTACCTCAAAAAACAAAAAAATAATAATAATAAAATAAATAAAATCAAGGTGGGTGTGGTGGTACACACCTTTAATCCCAGCACTTAAGAGGCACAGGTAGGAGAATCACAGTGAGTTTGAAGCACCCTGAGACTCCATAGTGAATTCCAGATCAGCCTAAACTAGAGTAAGACCCTACCTGGAGACAAAAAAAAAAAAAAAAAAAAAAAAAAAAAATCAGCCAGGTGTGGTGGTGCATGTCTTTAATCCCAGCACTCGGGAGGCAGAGGTAGGAGGATCTCCATGAGTTCAAGGCCACCCTGAGACTACACAGTTAATTCCAGGTCAGCCTGGATCACAGTGAAATCGTAACCTCAAAAAACAAAAACAAAACAAAAAAAAAATCAAAACAAATGTGCTTGCCTCAATGAAAACAAGTGTGCCTGCATCTGTTACTAACAGTCCTATCTGCTTCATTGGGGCTGTCTCTAAAATAGTGATGGCATGTGACACCTGCAGGGGCTATTCTGTCCAGTCTGTCTTAGGACAGGACTAAGAGGACAGAACTGTCTGAAGAAAAGCAAAGAGAAGCAAGGACAAGGTTTGTTGCAGCCCACTCAGAGTCTGAGCTGTGTGGGCCATGCTCCTGACTCTGCACACAGCAGTGTTCTTTCCCTTAGGCTCTGCACCCAGCCCTCTGACAGAACAACCCTAAGATGTAGGGGCCAACACTTCTAGTAGCTGCAGCTGGTCAGAGCACATACCTTGTCTGTCCGGGCGCATCGTTGGAAGGACATCTTCCTCATGTCTGTGCCATGGTTTTCAGGAATACAGCCTGCCCGGACGAGGGCGGACACTAAGTCATCTTCAATTGTCCTAAACTGCGAGGACCCCACATTCCTCTGAAGAAAGGAGAACAGGCCCACTGTTTTCATCAGTGTCCCTGCCAGGCCCTGGATGCTGTGCACACACCCTGCAGCTGGGCCTGTCCACACTACAGGCAGCAGGACAAAGCAACCACAAGAGGGTGTCACTAGAGTAGACCAGCACCATCCCTACCCTGAACCCCTTGTGCTTGTGGCACCCAGAGCTGGGGCCAACTCCCTCATCCTTGCACTGTCTTCTGCCAGGTGACACTGCCAGTCAGGACTCTTTCTAAACCCTTCACCTGCCGTGATCAGCCTATACAGTATGCTGGGATACGTGTATGCCAGGAAGAAGAGCAATGCTTCTGGAACCATCTCTGATGGTGCACCTCTCAGCCTTCCCTAACCATGGTTCAGAGCCTGAGAACCCTACGACAGCAAAATCATACTGATACCCAAAATAGAGATAGAACACCCATGGTTCTCACAGAAAACCTTCCCCTGCAGAGACACAGAGCCTATGAGTGCTTTGCAGAGTCTCTCTCAATGGTAAAATCCTTATTTTACTTTAAAGAAAACAGGGCATAAAGAGTCTCCTTACTGGGCTGGAGAGATGGCTTAGTGGGTAAAGTTCAATCTCCATAAGCACATCAAATGCCAGGCATAGCAAGGTTCACCTGTAATCCCAGCATTGGAAAAGCAAAACCAAGTAGATAGTCTACCCAAGCAACACCACCCAAAGTTGTGCTCTGGCCTTCACATACATGTGCACATACAAGCACACATATCACATGCATGTGCTTACACATATAAACACACACACAAAGAGCTATAAGCTAAAAAAAAATCCCTTGTGGGCTGGAGAGACAGTTCAGTGGTTAAGGTGCTTGTCTGCAAAGCCTAATGACCCAGGATTGATTCCCCACTGCCCACATAAAGTCAAAAGCACAATGGCACAAGAATCTGGAGTTCATTTGCAGTAGCTGGAGGCTCTTGAGTGCCCATTCTGTCTCTCTCTCTCTCTCTCTCTCTCCCCCTTTCTTTGAATTCCAGATTAGCCTTGGCTGGTGTAAGGCCCTGCCTCAAAAAAAGAAAGAAAGATAAGCCGGGCGTGGTGGCGCACGCCTTTAATCTCAGCACTCGGGAGGCAGAGGTAGGAGGATCGCTGTGAGTTCAAGGCCACCCTGAGACTACATAGGTAATTCCAGGTCAGCCTGGGCCAGAGTAAGACCCTACCTCGAAAAAACCAAAAAAAAAAAAAAAAAGAAAGAAAGAAAGAAAGGAAGGAAGGAAGGAAGGAAGGAAGGAAGGAAGGAAGGAAGGAGGAAGGAAAATCTGAAAATCTGTTTTATTGTTTCCCACTGCCCTGGTATCCATCCCTCCACCCCACTGCTCCCAGTGAAGTCACAAATGCCTCCCAAGTAACATACAAGAATGGCAATAAACAGAACAACTGCTACCTTCACTGAGCCCTGTGAGCCCAGCACCATTTTGTTATTGGGCAAACTGAGGCCCACAGAAGCTGAGAAGTCACAAAATTCTCAAAATAGCATTCACAGCAAAAAGTTTACATGGGACTGGAGAGATGGCTTAGCAGTTAAGGCACTTGCCTGTGAAACCTAAAGACCCAGGTTTGACTCCACAGAACCCATGTAGGTCAGATGCACATGGTGGCACATGCATCTGGAGTTTATTTGCAGTGATTAGAGGCCCTGGTTCGTTCGTTCGTTTGTTCTCTCTCTCTCTACATACATATAAAATCTGCCTCTTTCTATATCAAATCAATAAATAATTTTTAAAAAAATTTTAAAGGCCAGGTGTGGTGGCACACACCTTTAATCCCAGCACTTGGGGGGCAGAGGTAAGAGGATTGCCATGAGTTCAAGGCCACCCTGAGACTACATAGTGAATTCCAGGTCAGCTTGGGCTAGAGTGAGACCCTACCTCAAAAAAACAAACAAAAAAAAAGGGGGGGTTGAGAGATGGCTTAGCAGTTAAGGCGCTTGTCTGCAAAGCCAAAGGACCTAGGTTTGATTCCCCAGTACCAGCCTAAGACTACATAATGATGCACAAAGTGGCGCATGCATCTGGAGTTCGTTTGCAATGGCTGGAAGCCCTGGCGTATCCATTCTCTCTCTCTTAAATAAATAAAAATAGAATTTTTTTTAAAGAAAAATGGGGGCTGGAGAGATGGCTTAGTGGTTAAGCACTTGCCTGTGAAGCCTAAGGACCCTGGTTCGAGGCTTGATTCCCCAGTACCCACATAAGCCAGATGCACAAGGTGACGCATGCATCTGGAGTTCGTTTGCAGTGGCTGGAGGCCCTTGTGTACCCATCCTCTCCCTCCCTCTCTCTCTCTCTCTCTCTGCCTCTTTGTCTGTCGCTCTCAAATAATAAAAATTTTTTAAAATTTAAAAACAATTTAAAGTAAAATAGGGCATGAACTGAGGCATTACTGTTATTTGACATCAAAATTCCTACCAGGCCTGGCCAGTTGTGATTTTCTTGAGCTTTTGTTTTACTTTTACACTCACAGCATTTAATCCCAGCACTCAGAATGCCAAGATACTTGGATCACTGTGAGTTTGAGGCCAGCCTGAGACTACATAATGAATTCTAGGTCAGCCTGGGCTAGAGTGAAACCCTACCTGGAAGAAATACAAGGGGGGGTACAATGTAGTAGCAAAGATGACAAGAAGGAACAAAAATCACCCCACACTGGTCAGGACACCTTCCAGAAGAGGTAAGTTGATCAGCTACAGACAGGGTATTCAGGGGGCCTTCTTGTTCTAGAGCTGAACTCAGCTGCCCCTCAACATATTGCTAGGCAGGTAGCACTTGCTAACCCTTCCAGGCATTCTAGGCACTACCCACAGTCCCTACTGTCAGTCAATAAGCCTGCCTGTCTCACATGGTTCAGTAGGTACTATGCAGATGCTATCTAAATGGTGAGGATAGCTGAGACTCATCCATTCCCAAAGTCACACACCCAAACAGTGGTGGCCACCCAAGTCTTTCCCAGTACAGGTTTTTTCTGCTTCCTGAGTGGACTGAGCAGCACTGGGCAAGTAGGCGCTGGCCCAGGCAGGCACTATCCAGGTGAAGCTCCCTCACCTCTTGGTCATGGTAGTGCTTGCCCAAATAAGCTAGAACAACTCTCCTCACCTGCATGCGGTGATAGATAGCCCTTGTCAGGGTAGGCCACGAGCAGCCCACTAACCTGCATGCCATGATAGCCCTTGCCAGAGTAGGCCATGAGCAACACAATTTTGCGCTTGGGCAGCTTGCGTGGGGATTCTTCATCCTCACCGCCCCTGAGCCTCTTGGGTGGATGCTGCGTCTCCTCCCAGACCCAGCCACCACGGACTTTTCTGTCCTGATGATGTGAGGTCAACGCTGGTGGTGCCTCATTCCCAGCCATGGGGTAAAAGCTGAAAGGACATAGACATGAGTTAACAAGTTGGGTAAAGGTCATGGGAGCCTTCTGGGAAAGCGCCATCTCTGCTGGCTCCAGCCCTCCCTAGGATCCTTGCCTAACAGCAGACTGGGGACAGGGTAATGTGCAGGGCCAAAGCTGAGCAGCAGTGGACACCGCAGGGCAGGTCAGAGGTAGGCAGAAGTATGTATCCTGGGCAGCGGGCCGCCGGGTCTTTACCAGGAAGCTGGCGGGCCGGGGCGCGGCGTACACCGTCCCCAGGTTCTCAGCAGCGCGGCCCGTAGGCAGGGGAAGCCCATGCGCAGCGCGTTGGCCGCCGGGCCCGGTCCTCCCGGAGCCCTGCCGAACTCTGACCTCCGACCTCTTCAGGCCCGCCAGCGCCCTGGATCAGACCAAGGGCCCTAGGCCGCCCTGTCTTTCCGGCCCCTATGGCGACCTATGACTACTGCCCTGCCCCACCCCGCCAGCTATCCCTGTGAGCCGCGCAACCTCACGCGCGCGTAGGGACCGATGGACTTCCCGCCCGACCCACTCACGGCACCTTGGACCCAGCGAAGGCCGACCACGTGGGAGAAGGCGGAAGCGGGCGAGCGCTAACGGTGGCCGAAAGCAGACAAAATTCTTGGAAGGAGCCAGGCATTTTCGGTGGGTGGGGTTTGCGAGTCCTGGCTCCTAGCTGGTCCAGATGCAACTGAAACTAAACTGTGTGGCCAAATTTCAAGCAGACAAAAAGCCTGGCGCTGCCAAGTGGGACCGTTTCATTAAAATATATA
The DNA here is from genome assembly GCA_036365145.1 of Orientallactaga sibirica. NCBI lineage: Eukaryota > Metazoa > Chordata > Mammalia > Rodentia > Dipodidae > Orientallactaga > Orientallactaga sibirica. Next base: position 45,824,507 of record JAEOAD010000011.1, on the reverse strand, counting down.
GATTATGAATGTACCAGCGGGTGAATTCTCGGAATCAGTAAGTAATCATAACCACTAACGCACAGGTAATTCGTTCAATCCTAGCACCCACCCCCAATAATAAATTATCGTCCCAGCGTTACTGAGAATGGAAGAATAGAAACGTTATGAGTATTGCCGGAAGGCTCACAGCAGTAGCCCTTGCACTGGGAGCTAAATTGCTCTTGGTGCTCCCATCGTTGTGTGCGGATCAACAAAACACCAGGCCTTTGAATCTCAGTCACAATGCCAGGTGCTGTTCCAGTCAGTAGCCTAATTAATACCATGAAATCGTGGGTATGGTTGTCTTGTCCCGTGTTAGGACAAAACTGGGCACAGGTTCGGGGTTACACATCTATGATTGAGTCATAAGTCTAGATCCATGTTTTTATTTTTATTTTTTTTTTTTTTTTTTTTTTTTTTTTTGGTTTTTCGAGGTAGGTTCTCACTCTAGTTCAGGCTGACCTGGAATTCACTATGTAGTCTCAGGGTGGCCTCGAACTCACTGCAATCCTCCTACCTCTGCCTCCTGAGTGCTGGGATTAAAGGCGTGAGCCGCCACGCCCAGCTATTTTTTTCTTCTTTTGGAGATAGGGTCTCACTTTGTAGCTCTGGCTAGCCTGGAACTTACTATGTGGCCTCAGACTTGTGGCAATTCTGCAACAGCTTTTTTTAGTGCTGAGATTACAGTCATCCACCACCATGCTTGATTTTTCCATTTCTTTGTTTTGTTTGATTGATTGATTGATTCATTAAATGGAGACAGTATTTTGTAACCCAGCCAAAGCTGACCTATATAACAATATAACTGTAGCCAACTGGCCTGAAACTTACAGCCATTCTGTTTCAGCCTCCCAATTTCTGAGATAACAAGAATAAGCACAAGTTTCACATATTCTGCCAAGATTAGTGTTTGCTTTTGCACATATGGCATGATTTCTGAACAAGCAGCCACTGGTGCAGAGGCCGTTTCTTCTCCATCACTGAGTTCCCCATTTTCTGACTGACACATTAACTTTACACACACTCAGTGCACATCACTTTTTCAAAAAATATCTTTATTTGCAAGGAGAGAATGGATACACCAGGGCCTGTTGCAGCTGCAAATGCACTCCAGATGCATGCATCACTTTGTGCAGATGGCTTTATGTGGGTACTAGGGAATCAAACCCAGACCCTCAGGCTTTGCAAGCAAGTGCCTTAACCACTGAGCCATCTTTCCAGCTCTCCACACCACATTTCACTTTTTTTAAAATATCTTATTTATTTGAGAGAGAGGCAGATAGAGATAGAAAGAATGAGAGAATGGGCACACCAGCCACTGCAAACAAACTCCAGATGCATATGCCACCTTGTGCTTACGTGGGTCCTGGGGAATCGAACCATGGTCCTTTGACTTTGCAAGCAAGCGCCTTAACTGCTAAACCATTTCTCCAGCCTCACCATTCCACTTTTTACTTCCAGAGAAGCTTAGCCAAGTTCTGCTGCTTCTGTCCCTGAATCTGTACTTCTTTTTTTTTTTTTTTTTTTTTTTTTTTTGTTTGTTTGTTTCTTGCAATAGGGTCTCACCCTAGCTCAGGCTAACCTGGAATTCACTATGTAGTCTTAGGGTGGTCTTGAACTCATGGCAATCCTCCTACCTCTGCCTCCCGAGTGCTGGGATTAAAGGTGTGTGCCACCATATCCAGTTTTTTTTTTTTTTTTTTTTTTTTTTTTTTTTTTTTTTGAGGTAAGGGGCTTGCTCTAGCCCAGGCTGACCTGGAATTCACTATGTAGTCTCAGGGTGCCTTTGAACTCACGACGATCTTCTTACCTCTGCCTCCATCCACTTAACACTCCAGGTTTTTATGAGGATGGAACCCAGGGCTTCATGTATGCTAGGCAAATACCAATTGAGCTACATCCCCATCCCCTCCTCTCCCTTCTAAAGGCTTGTGGAACCCACCACATCCACCTACCTGGCCCAAGATACTCCCCCACTCAGATCCCCAGCTTAATCAGCTGTGTAAAATCACATACAGGCTTAAACGATCAGGGCACGGACCACTCTGAGGGCCATCATTCAGCTTGAATTTGGGGTAGAAGGGAGCCACATGGGTATGCAAGGAAAGTGTGTTCCAAACATACTACAGAACCAGAGCAAAAGCCCTAGAGCTACAGCATACCAGTCTGTGGTAGGTCTTTCTCAGTACTTGCTCATTCCTACAGATGACATCAACGGGACCAAAGGTGCCATGCCTGAAGACTGCCATTAGAGAAGCCACAGGATGCCTGATGACTGAAAAGTAACAGAAATGAGGCCAAGAATCAGGCCTAGCAAGCCATGAAAAGGTCTTGGCCCAACATGATATCCTTTGCAGCTCAGGAGGTGTGGCCCCACCCTTCTGTGGGAGTGTGCCATGTGGAGCAAGTGTACAAGTTCCTGGGCAGATAGTCTCACCTAGAAAAACAGATGTAGCCAGGTCCACTCAAGAGACTCCACTGTACCATTGGGAAAAGCCAGTTTCCACTCCCAGCCTAGGCAGCCAGCCAGCCTGCCTAAGCATGTGAACTAGGAGATTCAATGCTCTGAGACAGAATCTCAGGCAGGGTTCAACAGCAGGCCCAGATCTCTTGCTGTGCTGACTCTATTGTACATACAGAGAACCCTGGTTGATAAAGCCTCGGGACTCAGGCCCACTTCGCCTCCAGCCAACAGCAGACCTGTACCTACCCTTATTGAAGAAATACTATATCTAATGTTTCTAGCTTCTATTACTTTAGATGTAGTATAATCAATGTATCTATAAGAAATGTAAATATACCTAGTACTTTCAGTGAAGCAACAAATGTTGCACTTCCTCTCTGAAACTGCAGTGGGGGAAGATTCCTTTGATAGTAGCTAACAAGAATTCTGTGACTCTGAGCCTGACCTCTCTGGAGACACTATCTAACTACCTTGTCTCAGGAGACAGCTGCCTGTACTTAATCTTATTTGACAGAACCCTATACTTAGGGATGTAAATCTCTCCCCCTCCAAGCACAGGAGAACACAAAGGACTGTAAAAGTTATGTATGTCCAGCACAATCTGAGTTCAGGGCATCTGTCTTTCTGGCGTTAGCTAGCAGAGGTCCACACGTGAATGAAGGCTCTCTCCTTCTCTCTGAAGTTTTTTGCCTGATTTTACTATGGCTTAATTTCTCCTGTAACACGCTGACATGTCAGAATAGCCAGATGCCAGGTGTATCATGAGAGAGAAATATCTTAACAGTTAAGGCACCTGCCTGCAAAGCCTAAGGACCCAGGTTTGATTCTCTAGTACCCACACAGAGCCAGATGCAGGTGGTGCCACCTGCGTCTGCGGTTTGTTTGCAGTGACTACAGGCCCTGGCATGCCCATTCTACCTGCCTCTTTCTCAAATAAATAAGTAAAAATATTAAGAAACAGAGAGAGATCTATATACATGCTACCTTACTGAATCTAGAGTTGTTCTAAACCTGTGTTTCTTTCTTTCCAGGCCTCCTGGATTCTTAGATGGTAAGGCAGGATTTTGGATCCATGGAGGGATTAAATCCATAACTATGCAGGTGATCCCCAGGCCTTTGGAGCCCAACTTTTTTTTTTTTTTTTTTTTTTTTTTTTTTTTTTTTTTGGTTTTTCGAGGTAGTGTCTCTCTAGCTCAGGCTGACCTGGAATTCACTATGTAGTCTCAGGGTGGCCTTGAACTCACGGTAATCCTCCTACCTCTGCCTCCCGAGTGCTGGGATTAAAGGTGTGTACCACCAGGATCAGCCTAACCCTAATATTTGACTACTTGTCAAAGGTAACAAGTTGAAAATGTGGACTCAGAGAAGGGTAAATTATGAAGTTTATTTCGGGAGAGTTAAGATCCTAGCAGGAAGCCCAAGCCAAAAGATACAAAAGGGGCCAGGTGTGGTGGTACAGGCCAACATAGAAGGATTACTGTAAATTCAAGACCACCCTGAGACTACATAGAGAATAAGGGACTCGGAACATAAGAGAATCACACATGTAACAAAGGAGGAAAGTATCCAAATACAAAACACATGTCCAGGGCTGGAGAGATGGCTCAGCAGTGAAGGCACTTGCCTGCGATGCCTTTTAAGAACTGGAATTTGATTCCCCAGTACCCAAATAAAGCCAGATACACAAGATGGCACATGTGTCTGGAGTTTTCAGTGGTAGAAGGCCCTAGCATGCCCATTCTCTGCCACTATCTTTCATTCTCTCTCAAATAAATTAATTAAATTTAAAAAAAAAAAAAAAAAAAAACAGGGCTAGGTGGGTGTGGTGGCACATGCCTTTAATCCCAGGACTCGTGAGGCAGAAGAGGATTGTTGTGAGTTCAAGGCCACCCTGAGACTACATAGTTAATTCCGGATCCGCCTGGGCCAGAGTGAGACCCTACCTTGAAAAAAAATAAAATAAAACAGGGCTGGAGAGAGATGGCTTTGTGGTTAAGGCGCTTGCCAGCAGAGCCTAAGGACTCATGTTCCACTCTCCAGATCCCATGTAAGCCAGCGCACAAAGGGGAGGTAAGCACAAGGTCGTACATGCCCACTAGGTGGTACAAATGTCTGGAGTTTGATTACAGTGGCTGAGGCCCTAGTGTGCCAATTCTCTCTCTAAAAAAAAAAAAATTAAGCCGGGCATGGTGGCACACACTTTTAATCCCAGCAATTGGGAGGCAGAGGTAGGAGGATTGCTGTCAGTTCAAGGCCACCCTGAAATTACATAGTGAATTCCAGATCAGCCTGGGTTAGAGTGAAACCCTACCTTGAAAAAACAAAAATAAATGTTATTTTTTTTAATTAAAAAAAAATAACACATGTATAAAGCAAGAAGGAAAACATTCAGGCAAAAAGAAATCCTCCCCCTTTCCAGCTAGCCTCAAAGAAAGGAGAGCTTACCAATGGGGCCAGAAAGAAATGACCGGGAGAATCAGGGGCCAGAATGAGAACTTCACATGTGGTTTATGAGATTTGTGTAGATCAAATATCCAATAGGATGAGCCTCATCTTCAGGTTCAAGTGTGTAAAGTTAAGACCTGAGGCCAGCCCACAGGTGTGCTAAGCTCCATAAAACTTGAGAGGCATGAAGTTGTCACTGAAGTTGTTGCTTGCAACTATCTTGCATGAGACTGGGTCAGATGCTAGTTCCAGTCTTCCAGAGCAGGCAAACTGGCATCTCCTTGGGCCTCTGTCTGTGGTGACTACTATAAAAAAGGACCTTACACCTATTTTGTATGGATGACATCTCCGTTCTGTATAGGATAAATTGAGGCCAGAGGGGTCAGGAGAGGTGCCCAGGGATCCCATTTGTTTGGCAGTACAGCACCAGCGGCTGACCCTCCTGGCTGGCCCCATTAGATTGTGAGGACACAACAGTACTTTTTGATGGGGCAGTCTTTCCAAGGGTTCTACCTCCTCCAGGTTCAGCTTTCATTTCAGCTCCTGGGAAGAGATGTTCACGAAGCAGTAGGCTAGTGGATAAATAAGCTACTGAATTCCAATTTTGACACCCTGGAAAAGCCCAAACTGCAGAGACAGGAGCCACTAAGTGTTTCCAAGAGTTGGGAGGATGAGTAGGTGGCATAGGAACTGCAGGACAGTGCTCTGTGATGGTGGCACATCTTAATATATTGTGTTGTCTAGGACTGGCAGTATAAGCCTGTAATTCCTGCGCTGGAGAGGCTGAACTTGGAGAATATCAGAAGTTCAAAATCAGCCTGGGTTACAAAGTAAGCTCAAGTCCCCCAGACAATTTATCCAGACCCTATCTCAAAATAAAAAGGAAACAAGGACTGGGGATGTAGCTCAGTGACTGAACACTTCCCTAACATGTAGGAGGTCCTAGGTTCTTTAAGAATCTGGCTGGAGAGATGTCTTAGCAGTTAAGGTGCTTGCCTGCAAAGCCAAAGGACCTAGGTTTGATTCCCCAGTACCCACGTAAGCCAGATGCCCAAGGTGGTGCATGTATCTGGAGTTCATTTGCAGTGGCTGGAGGCCTTGGTGTACGCATTCTCTATCTGCCTCTCTCTCTCTGCTTCTTTCTCTCTTTCAAATAAATAAATAGAATCTCAGGATTCTTTTTTTTCTTAAAGGATTTTATTAAGAGAGAGGGAGAGAGTGAGAATGGGCATACCAGGGCACTAGCCACTGCAAATGAACTCCAGATGCATGTGGTACCATGTGCATCTGGCTTACGTGGAACATGAGGAATCAAACCTGAGTGCTTGCCTGCAAGCACCTTAACTGCTAAGACATTTCTCCAGCCCGAATCTCAGGATTCTTGATCCATCCCCTTTTCTTCCCCCTTCCAACTGGCTATGCTCTAACTAGGCATGGAATTCTGACACTATCTCTAATTAGTTAATTGAGATTTCAAAGTTGTCTTTCCCCATTCTTTGTATTCTTTGACTAGGCCAGGAATCTTAGAATCTCTACCATTTTTTGTTTTGAGGTATGGTCTCGCTCTAGCCCAGGCTGACTATGTAGTCTCAGGGTGAATTCATGGTGATCCTATCTCTGCCTCCTGAGTGCTGGGAATTAAAAGTATGCACCACTACACCTAGCAGAGTTTTTTTTTTTTTTTTTTTTTGGTTTTGCGAGGTAGGGTCTCACTCTAGTCCAGGCTGACCTGGAATTAACTATGTAGTCTCAGGGTGGCCTCGAACTCTCGGCGATCCTCCTACCTCTGCCTCCCGAGTGCTGGGATTAAAGGCGTGCGCCACCACGCCCAGCCTTATTTTTATTTTTTAGAGATAATGGGTGTGCCAGGGCCTCTAGCCCTGGTGTGCAAATGGCACTCCAGATGCATGTGCCACTACGTGCATCTGGCTTATGTGGGTGCTAGGGAATTGAATCCCTTAGGATTCATAGGCAAGTGCCTTAACCACTGAGCCATTGCTCCAGCCCCCCTACGTACTACTTAAGGTAACTAAGCCTTTCTGCACCAGTGCTGAGCAAAAATTCCTTGTAGCCACCACCCCAAGAGTTCAACAGAAGGTTCACCCAGCCTGGCTACTGCACACTCCAGTCAATCCTTCCCCACACCCCATGCAGCACAATACAGGTTCTTCCCCCTTTCCTTCCCTTCCTCCAAAAGGTTTGAAAATATGGCTCTCAACCAAAAACAAAAACAAAAACAAAATCCTAATAGCTGGGCATGGTGGTGCATTCTGGAGGCAGAGGTAAGAGGATCCTTGTGAGTCCAAGGCTAGCCTGGGACTACAGAGTGAGTTCCAGGTGAGCCTGAGCAGGAATGAGATCCTGAAAGGAAACAAAAACTTGCTCTCCTTCTATTAAGTGGTTCAGAGTTGCCCTCCCCTTCCAACTTTCACTTTACTCCTGCTTCAGAGCCCCCTTCCCTCTTGCCACTCTCCAGCTAGTGTTAAATAAAATCTGGGGCCCAAGAAATCGATTCTTGGGCTGAACAGATGGCTTAGCAGTTACAGCGTTTGCCTGCAAAGCTAAAGGACCCACGTTTGATTCCCCAGGACCTACATAAGCCAGATACACAAGATAGCACATGCATCTAGAGTTCATTTGCAGTGGCTAGAGGCCCTGGCACACCCATTCTATCTGCCTCTCAAAATAAATAAAAATGTACATATGTATATTAAAAAATATTAGCCAGGTATGGTGGTGTATGCCTTTAATCCTAGCACTTAGGAGGCAGAGGTAGTATTCCCATGGGCTTGAAGCCACCCTTAGACTAGAGTGAACTTCAAGTCAGTCTGTAACTAGAGTGAACACTACCTCAACCCCACTCCCCTCCACCCAAAAAAAATGAAATTGACTCTTCTGTTGCAAACCCCAAACCTGAAAGTTTTACCCCAGTACCCCCCCAAAAAAAAATGCAACATCAAGAGCCAAAAGGAGCCATGGATTTCGGGTGATAATACATGTTGGTATTGGCGCAGTGTCAGCAACACCACAGGAAGGTGATATTTAGGGCTGGAGGGATGGCTTAGCGGTTAAGGTACATGCCTACAAAAGCTAAGGACCCAGGTTTGATTCTCAGGTCCCACATAAGCCAAATGCACATGGTGGCACTTGCATCTGAAGTTTGTTTGCAGTGGTTGGAGGACCTGGAGTCCCCATTCTCTATCTTTCTCCCTAATAAATAAATTAAAAATAAATAAAATAAAAGATTTTCTTTTAAAAAGGTGATATTTATAAGGGACACTGGCAGGAAACAGATGGAGAAATGAGAATTTCTCCATGTTTTTCTGCAAACCTCAAACTGTCCTAAAAAGTGGTCTAAGCCAGACTTCCCAGCACTGGGGAGGCTGAGACAGGAGTACAAGGCCAGCCTCATCTACATAGCAAGATCAAAGCTAACTTGGGCCACACTGAGGCCCTGTTTCAAAAAAAGGATGAAGATGGGTTGGAGAGAGAATTCAGCAAATAAGGCACTTGCCTGCAAAGTCTAGCAACCCAGGTTTGATTCCTCAAGTACCCACATAAAGCCAGATGCAGTGGCACATACATCTGGAGTTGGTTTGCAGGACTCATACTCTCTCTTCTCTCTGTGCTTGCAAATAAATAAAATATATATACTTTTTTTTGTTGTTGTTTTGTTTTGTTTTGTTTTGTTTTGTTTTGTTTTGTTTTTCGAGGTAGGGTCTCACTCTGGTCCAGGCTGACCTGGAATTCACTACGTAGTATCAGGGTGGCCTCGAACTCACGGCCTACCTCCTACCTCCCGAGTGCTGGGATTAAAGGCATGCGCCACCACGCCCGCCTCAGTATTTATATATTTTTTTATTTTTATTTTTTATTTTTTAAATATTTTATTATTTATTTATTTGAGAGAGAGAGATACAGAAATAGGCAGGTAGAGAGAAAGAGAGAGAGAATGGGTGCTCCAGGGCCTCCAGCCTCTGCCAGATGCATGCCCCCCTTGTGCATCTGGTGCTGGGATTAGAATCGAGGCATTAGGCTTTCATAGGCCACCTAAGCCATCTCTCCAGCCCAGTATTTATATTTTTTAAAAATATTTTTATTAGCCGGGCGTGGTGGCTCACGCCTTTAATCCCAGCACTCGGGAGGCAGAGGTAGGAGGATCGCCGAGAGTTCGAGGCCACCCTGAGACTACATAGTGAATTCCAGGTCAGCCTGAACTAGGTGAAACCCTACCTCAAAAAAATAAATAAATAAATAAATACATACATACATACATACATACATACATACATACATACATACATACTGGATAATACTCTTGTGTTGTGGCCAGAGCAACCTTGGTTCAATTCAAATCATGGCATTATTGGAATAATGGCACCTCAAGGGATGACTTTTAGAGCCAGGTATAGTGTTGCACACCTTTAATCCCACCACTTGTGTGGTAGTTTGAATGTCCCCATTCAATATTGAATTAATTATTACTGAATTATTATTATTATTGAATGAATTATTAAATTAATATTAATATTAAATGCATGCCTTTCAACCAAAAACAAAACAAAAACAAAATCCTAATAGCTGGGCATGGTGGTGCATTCTGGAGGCAGAGGTAAGAGGATCCTTGTGAGTCAAGGCTAGCCTGGGACTACAGAGTGAGTTCCAGGTGAGCCTGAGCAGGAATGAGATCCTGAAAAAGGAAACAAAAACTTGCTCTCCTTCTATTAAGTGGTTCAGAGTTGCCCTCCCTTCCAACTTTCACTTTACTCCTGCTTCAGAGCCCCCTTCCCTCTTGCCACAGCTAGTGTTAAATAAAATCTGGGGCCCAAGAAATCGATTCTTGGGCTGAACAGATGGCTTAGCAGTTACAGCGTTTGCCTGCAAAGCTAAAGGACCCACGTTTGATTCCCCAGGACCTACATAAGCCAGATACACAAGATAGCACATGCATCTAGAGTTCATTTGCAGTGGCTAGAGGCCCTGGCACACCCATTCTATCTGCCTCTCAAAATAAATAAAAATGTACATATGTATATTAAAAAATATTAGCCAGGTATGGTGGTGTATGCCTTTAATCCTAGCACTTAGGAGGCAGAGGTAGGATTCCCATGGGCTTGAAGCCACCCTTAGACTAGAGTGAACTTCAAGTCAGTCTGTAACTAGAGTGAACACTACCTCAACCCCACTCCCCTCCACCCAAAAAAAATGAAATTGACTCTTCTGTTGCAAACCCCAAACCTGAAAGTTTTACCCCAGTACCCCCCAAAAAAAAATGCAACATCAAGAGCCAAAAGGAGCCATGGATTTCGGGTGATAATACATGTTGGTATTGGCGCAGTGTCAGCAACACCACAGGAAGGTGATATTTAGGGCTGGAGGGATGGCTTAGCGGTTAAGGTACATGCCTACAAAAGCTAAGGACCCAGGTTTGATTCTCAGGTCCCACATAAGCCAAATGCACATGGTGGCACTTGCATCTGAAGTTTGTTTGCAGTGGTTGGAGGACCTGGAGTCCCCATTCTCTATCTTTCTCCTAATAAATAAATTAAAAATAAATAAAATAAAAGATTTTCTTTTAAAAAGGTGATATTTATAAGGGACACTGGCAGGAAACAGATGGAGAAATGAGAATTTCTCCATGTTTTTCTGCAAACCTCAAACTGTCCTAAAAAGTGGTCTAAGCCAGACTTCCCAGCACTGGGGAGGCTGAGACAGGAGTACAAGGCCAGCCTCATCTACATAGCAAGATCAAAGCTAACTTGGGCCACACTGAGGCCCTGTTTCAAAAAAAGGATGAAGATGGGTTGGAGAGAGAATTCAGCAAATAAGGCACTTGCCTGCAAAGTCTAGCAACCCAGGTTTGATTCCTCAAGTACCCACATAAAGCCAGATGCAGTGGCACATACATCTGGAGTTGGTTTGCAGGACTCATACTCTCTCTTCTCTCTGTGCTTGCAAATAAATAAAATATATATACTTTTTTTTGTTGTTGTTTTGTTTTGTTTTGTTTTGTTTTGTTTTTTTTTTCGAGGTAGGGTCTCACTCTGGTCCAGGCTGACCTGGAATTCACTACGTAGTATCAGGGTGGCCTCGAACTCACGGCGATCCTCCTACCTCTGCCTCCCGAGTGCTGGGATTAAAGGCATGCGCCACCACGCCCGGCTCAGTATTTATATATTTTTTTTTTTTTTTTATATTTTTAAATATTTTATTATTTATTTATTTGAGAGAGAGAGATACAGAAATAGGCAGGTAGAGAGAAAGAGAGAGAATGGGTGCTCCAGGGCCTCCAGCCACTGTGTAAACGAACTCCAGATGCATGCACCCCTTGTGCATCTGGCTTACATGGGTCTGGAGAATCGAGCCTGAACTGGGTCCTTAGGCTTCATAGGCAAGCGTTTAACCGCTAAGCCATCTCTCCAGCCCCGAGTATTTATATTTTTTAAAAATATTTTTATTAGCCGGGCGTGGTGGCTCACGCCTTTAATCCCAGCACTCGGGAGGCAGAGGTAGGAGGATCGCCGAGAGTTCGAGGCCACCCTGAGACTACATAGTGAATTCCAGGTCAGCCTGAACTAGGTGAAACCCTACCTCAAAAAAATAAATAAATAAATAAATACATACATACATACATACATACATACATACATACATACATACTGGATAATACTCTTGTGTTGTGGCCAGAGCAACCTTGGTTCAATTCAAATCATGGCATTATTGGAATAATGGCACCTCAAGGGATGACTTTTAGAGCCAGGTATAGTGTTGCACACCTTTAATCCCACCACTTGTGTGGTAGTTTGAATGTCCCCATTCAATATTGAATTAATTATTACTGAATTATTATTATTATTGAATGAATTATTAAATTAATATTAATATTAAATGTTTTAGTATTTTACTTTTATTTACTTGAGAGAGAAGAGGGAGAGAGAGAATGGGCACACGAAAGAACTCTAGACGCCTGCGCCACCATGTGCATCTGGCTTATGTGGGTCCTGGAGAATCAAATTTGAATCCCTTGGCTTTGCAGGCAAGCACCTTAACCTCTATAGCATGTGCCACCCTGTGTATCTGGCTATACGTTGGTAATGGGGAATCAAACCCAAGTCCTTAGGCTTATCAGGCAAGTGCCTTAACTGCTCAGCCATCATAAACCCCTCAAATGATTTAATGTTTATTTTTATTTTTGAGACAGAAAGAGGGAAAAGAGAAAAGAGAAAGAGAATGGGTGAGCCAGAGCCTCTAGCCACTGCAAAATTAACTCCAGAAGCATGCACCACCTTGTGCATCTGGCTTAATGGGACCTGGAGAATCGAACTTGTGTTCCTATGCTGCACAGGCCAAGTGCCTTAACCAGTAAGCCATCTCCTCAGCCCCCTAAACTGTTTTAGTAAAGCTTGTAATCTGGATTTCCAGCCACCTGGCTGGAAGAGATGTCACTGTGGGAGGATCCTGGTGTCCAGCCCTAAGGTATTATTGGAGGTGGTATTGGAAGATTTCAATTCCAGCCTAAGGTATGCAGGGTGCTTGGGCCCTGTCTGGGGTTCCCAGAGTGTGTTTGCTTGTGGTACTGGTGGTTGTTCTATGTGGATTTGGTAAAGAGGGCCAACTTCTGCCATTATGGAACTTCCCCTGGATCTATCAGTCTGAAATAAATGTCATTCCTCCCATAAACTGTGTCTGGTTTGTAGGTTCATTCCAGCAGTGTGCAGCTGACTACAATAACTTGGGAGGAAGAGGTAGGAGGATTGACATGAGTTCAAGGCCACATGGTCAGAGAATTACAGTGAAGTAGCTATAGCCTGGGCTACACAGTTGAGATCCAGATCAGTCAGGGCTACGATGAGATCATATCTCAAATAAACAATGTCTTGAGCTGGAGAGATGGCTTAGTGGTTAAGGAACCTGCCTGCGAAGCCTAAGATCTCCAGGTCCCATGTTTAGCCAGACGCAAAAGTGATGCAAGCACACAATGTCGCACATGCGCACAAGGGGGATCACGCATCTGGAGTTCGTTCACCGCAGCTGAGAAGACCTGGCATGCCCATTCTTTTTGTCTCTTCCTCTCTCAAATTAAAACTAAAAAAAAAAAAAAAAAGAAAGAAAGTCTTAAGCCAGGCATTGAGGCACACACCTTTAATTCCAGCACTTGGGAGACAGAGGTAGGAGGATTGCCATGAATTCGAGGCCACCCTGAGACTACATAGTGAATTCCAGGTCAGCCTGGGCTAGAGTGAGACCCTACATCGAAAAAAAAAAAAAAAAAAAAAAAGTATTGGGGACTGGAGGGATGGCTTAGCAGTTAAGGCACTTGCCTGCAAAAGCAAAGAACCCAGGTTCAGTTTCCCAGGACACATGTAAGACAGATGCACCAGGTGGCACACACATCTGGAGTTCGTTGGCAATGGCTAGAGGCCCTACCACACCAATTCTCTCTCTCTCTAATAAATGAATAAAAATAAATTTAAAAAATTTTTTACTGGGTATGATGTCACACACCTTTAATCCCAGCACTTGGGATGCAGAGGTAGAAGGATCATTAGTTAGAGGCCACCCTGAGAATAGAATGAATTCCAAGTCAGCCTGTCCTAGAGTGAGACCCTGCCTCAAAAAAAAAAACGAAAAAAACACTTTTTTCTAAAGGTCTATTATCACCCACAGAATGCCATAGTGTCTTGGCATTAGATTTTTCTTGTGTCAGAGAGTACAACTTGCGAGCAACAACAGATCCAGCCTTTCTGGGTAGGAATCCAACTTCTATATTCCACTTCCTTTAAAATGCTGCCTTCTTGAGCAGGGCATGATGGTGCACGCCTTTAATCCCAGCACTTGGGAGGCAGAGGTAGGAAGATCGCCATGAGTTCAAGGCCACCCTGAGACTACATAGTGACTTCCAGGTCAGCCTGAGCCAGAGTGAGACCCTACAACAAAACAAAAAAACAAAACAAACAAACAAAAAAAATGCTGCCTTCTCAATGAACTTTTTTTTCAATACCATGTTTTAAAAAAAAAGCACTGATTTAAAAACACAAATCTTAAAATCCAGATGTCTGCTTTGCAATAAAAAGGAAGCCCAGCTCCAAAGCAGGCAGATTGAGCTGGAGTGGGCCTACAGCTTTCTAAAGGGAAAAAAAAAAAAAAAAAGGCTGGTAGAGTGCTTACATAGCATGCAAGATGCCCTGGGTTCAACCCCTAGCATCCCATAAAACTGGGCATGGTGGAGACAGGAATATCTTGAGTTCAAGGTCATCTTTGTCTCATAACCAGCTTTAGGCCAGCCTAGGGCACCTAAGACCATCTTAAAAAATTAAAATTCAAGTACAGAAAATGTGCAAAGGAGAACCAGGCATGGTAGCACACACACACATAATCTCAACATTTGGAAGGCAGAGGCAGCAGGATCATTCTCAGCTACACAGCAAGTTAGAGGCCAGCCTGTCTGAGGGGCTGGAGAGATGGCTCAACGGTTAAGGCACTTGCCTACAATGCCTAAGGACCCAGATTCAATTCTCCAGTACCCAAATAAACCCAGATGCACAAAGAGGCATATGTATCTGGAGTTCAATGGGCCCATTTGTTTTCTCTCTCTCTCTTTTTTTTTTTTTTTTTTTTTTTTTTTTTTTTTTTTTTTAGGTAGGGTTTCACTCTAGCTCAGGCTGACTTAGAATTCACTATGTAGTCCCAGGGTGGCCTCAAACTCATGGTGCCTCCTACCTCTGCCTCCTGAGTGCTGGGATTAAAGGTGTGTACCACCACACCCAGCTGTTTTTTTTTTTTCTTTCCTTGCAAATAATAAATAAAACTTTTAAAGATAAAACCAGCTGGGCATGGCGGTGCACCTTTAATCCTGGAACTCAGGAGGCAGAGGTAGAAGGATCACCATGAATTCAAGGACATCCTGAGACTACATAGTGAATTATACATCAACCTGGGTTAGAGCAAGACCCTACCTCAAACCCTTCCCAAAAAAAAAAAAAGGCTAGAGAGATGGTTTAGCAGTTAAGGAACTTCCTGTGAAGCCTAAGGACCCACTTAGGACTCCCAGAACCATGTAAGCCAGATGCACAAGGTGGCACATGTGTCTGGGGTTTGTTTAGGGTGCCTAGTACTCCCATTCTCTCTAAAATAAATGAGTAAACTAAATAAATATTTGAAAAAATATCCTATCTCAGGGCTGGACATGACTTAAGCACTTGGTGACAAAGGCTAATGACCCTATTTCTATTCCCAAGTACCAATGAAAAGCCAGATGCATAAGGTGGTACATGGGTCTGAAGTTCTGTTTGCAGTCTCTCTTCTGTGTGTGTGTGGGGGGGGGGGGGACTGGGCCCAGTGGCACACACCTTTAATCTCATTATAAGAAGCAGAGGTAGGAAGACTGCTGTGAGTTCAAGGCAACCCTGAGACTACACAGTAAATTTTAGGTCAGCCTGAGCTAGAGTGAGATCCTACCTCGAAAAACAACAACAACAACAACAAAAAAGCCAGATGTGGTGGTGCACACCTTTGATCCCAGCACTCGGGAAGCAGAGGTAGAGGATTGCAGGGAGACACCCTGAGAATACAGAGTGAATTCCATGTTAGCCTGGGCTACAGTGAGTCCCTACCTTGAAAAAAAAAAAAAAAAAAGAAAAAGAAAAAAGAAAATAGAGCTTGTGAAAGGTTCTCAATCACCATGGGAGGTCCATAATGCCAAAATTCCCTCCTGACATATTTCCCAAGAACCAAAAGCTGGTGTCATCAGATGTCCAAAGACAACTCTGGGTCCCCTATGATCTGGTAGGACTAATTTTTCCTGATACACCCACGGAATCTACTCAGCTGTCTCTGAACCATACTGGAGTTTGTTCCCAGCCATCTGAAACCTTATGGGGCTCCTCACCTCATCTGAGGAAAATTAGGACACCCTGAGAGACAGGTCCCAAGTCTAGGTAAGGAAATAAACAGGACCTAAAAGACAGTGGCAAGCCAACCAGGATGAGCAGTGACACCACATCAACTATTTCAAAGGTTTATTTCCTTTAACTGATAAGACAGTGAAATGCCGAGAGGGACTCACACAAAATTCATTTCAAATACAGGGCTGAGCTCTGCCTCAGACAACAGGTTTAGCTCAAACACACACACACACACACACACACACACACACACACGTACTTAGGAGCCAGGAGGGACCAGGAACTAGGCAAAGCCCATCCTGAACCAGCCTCCCTAGTGGCTTTGGATCCAGTAAGCCACAAAGCAATAAATACATGTTACATGCGCAAGGGAGGTTGTGGGGTGAGAGAAAACTAGTCTTAGTGATCTTTCTCGTACATCCAAAAACAGTGGCAACATTTCAAGTATTGTAAGAAAATCCCACATGATTTTGTGTATGTGGCATAATACCCTGAATCCCAGTGGGAGACCCTCAGACCCACATCTGCCCATGGACACTCAGGGATATGAAGTGGGCATGGGCAGAGCTGAGCCAAGGCAGAACCTGACAGGCCAGGGAAGCTAGGCAAATGTCTATCTCTAGCCCACCCTAGAACCTGGAAGACAGCCTCGTCACCGACCCCATGGCCACTGTGTAGGAGTCAGACTAATGGGAAAGAAAGCTCAATGGGCAAGGTTGGGGGTTGCATATGTGATTTTTCGTGTTGCACAAAAATTCATCCTTGCCTGCCCAACACATGTGAAAGATGGCAACTGGGCACTGCCCATTCTGCTACCCCACAGGGTAAGACAGAGGGGGGCAGCCAGCCACATACTCACACATGAGCAATGCAGCAGGCAGCCTCGTCCTTCCCTAAACCCACAGCTGGTGCCATCCTCTTCAACACAGCATCCATGACAATGTCCCACCCACCTTCAACCTTCCAAAGCAACTTCTTAAACATTTAAGTTTCCTTCTTTAAAGAAAACGTGAGCTGCAGAAGAAATAAGACACATTTTAGGAGCAAAGTGTGAAACATTACAACAGCTTGGTGCTTCATACTGACTGTCCTTAAAAGAACATTTAAACACGAGGACTGTGTCTCCCTAGGAAGGAAGCCTGTTTTCTTCCTCTCAAGAACAAGACACAGGTGGTAGCATACACTGGGCTATTTATACACATACACATGGTCTGTGTCTGCACAACTCAGAAGGCGAAAGCCAGGAATGGGAGGCAGGCTCCTGGCCACAAATGCCAGCCCAGGTTTTCCAGTCTCTGTCTATAAAGTGCTCTGGTGACTTACAAAGCTAGGTGGGTGGTCTCAGAGGGAGAAGTTCCTAGAGAAATGGAGAAGCCAAAGCCACACCCCTTTTTCCTGGACAAGCAACAGGGCAAGTGAGCCATGATGAAAAGCTCGCTTTGGCTTGCAAACAAAAAGCAAGAGTCTCAGGGCCCTGCCTGTCGTCAGGGCTGCACTGGGTCTCACAAGTGGTAGGTTCCCACATTTGCCTGCTTACCACCTCTTGCTGCCATGCTTGCTGAGGGAGGCAGCTGGAAAGAACAAGTTCAGACATTCTTGCCTTGGTGGGCCAGGGAAGCTCTCCCTGTTATCCTGTAGTCAGTCCATTCTACCAGCAAAGAACAGCAGTCTCCCAATGCCATAGCTCCAGCCATGCCAGCTCCAGAGGGCAGCGGGCTCAGCACCATCAGATCCGCTTCGAAGCAGATGATCCAGCCTGTACTCAGATACCACCCCACATGGTTGCATGGGGTCCAGCTCCCAGGGCACAGGAGTTGGACAGCAATCAGGGACACACACCACTCAGCAGGGCCGAGAGTCTCCGCTCAATGCACAGCTTGCCTGTGGGGGAAGAAGCACAAGGCCAAGGAGGTAGCATGAAGGAGGAGGCCACACCCCTGTCCCCTAACACAGGCTGCTAGAAAATAGGTGCTCACATTTGGCAATGTTCTCGATGTCAGCCTGGTCTGTGAGCGTTTGCTGAAGCCCCTCCAGCAGCAGCAGGGCCTTGTGATAGCGTGGCACGCAGCTCTCATGGTGCTGGAACATCTCATCCAGGGCAGCCGACTGCACCTGCAGGTGAGAGCAGAGCTGGGCAGGGACTGATGCAATGATGACCTGTGGGTAACTAAGCACATCTTACAAGGTGGGTGGCCCAAAGACTGCTATACCATAGTGAGCACAAGCAGAGTTAGACCAACGCTGGGGCCAAGAAGCAGACGGGGAATTATGGCTGCAGACATTGTACAGAGCCAGATGAACTGCTTACCTATGTGGCCACTGCCATCAACCCCATCCCAAGAGTCAAGAGTGCCTCTGCTGGCAATGTGACAGAGAACCCACTCAGTCAATCCTACTACTGTTGACAATCAAAACAACCAGTAGCTGATGGTCACTACTGCCAGAAGATGAAGGGGTTGGTGGTTAAGGAAACTTGCTTGACCCCAGGCATCTCAGTATAATGAATGTGTGAGTTCTCAAATCAGGGGAACTGCCTCCTGCAAAGCAGGGTGTGTGAAGCTGACCTGCCAAGAGTCTTGAGACCAGGTTCTTTTGTGTGAGCTGGGAAAACTGAGCCTCAGGGAAGGGTATGGCTTGGATAACATCTGTGCTGAATAACTGTGGAATAACAGGTCACTAGGCCAGCTCACAAGAAACTTGCTATGTGGGGCATCATACCTAACTCTAGAAGCCTCTAGCACCTGGCACCAACCCAGGTACAACTGCCCCAAAGCACTCCCCCCGAGTCTCTCCTAAAGTCTGCCCCATACCATTTGCACTGCATGGCTGAGGATGAGCCGTTCAGCGGTGACACCATGGATACCATCCAGCAGTCGCTGCTTATCCAGGAAAAAGCGCTGCAGCCGCAGGCTGAGGCCCTGACAGGACATCACACTGGCCTTGTACAGCTCATTCAACCTGCGCACCACTGAGGTAGAGGGGATGTTGGGGGGGGGGTGGGCATCGGTTAGCTCAGGCCCACAAGTAAGAGAACTGTGTGGACACAGTAGCTCAGGAAAGGAATATGCCACTCCTTGGGGGGCGGGGGAAGTTGAAGAGCTAGGGAGAACAGCATGTGGGAGGAGCTTTCCCCAGCCCTGTGCAATAAACTACAAGTCATATCCCAAATGATTCTCTGTCCCAATTAAACACATGTCCTCTGTGTTCTGAGCACAAGGCCAAGTACAGTATACCTGCCGTCCCAGCTGCTCTCTGGCCTGGCCTGGGTCTGACCACATGGCCTCATCTCCCTTCTCTCCCAATCTGCCTTGTTCACTCTCAAACCTGATACCCCCTCCACAAACCCATAATCCTTACCCTGCTTCACAGTGGATGACAGGCAGAGTTTGCCAGCTCGGATCTGGTCAATGGCTGTTTGCAGACCTGAGGACAGCAACTCTGCCACCTTCAGGTACAGCACTAGCTGCTCTGCAAAGCTGGAGGACAGCAGGCAGGTCAGAACCAAGGACATCCACCTGCTGCCCTCCCATTAGGCAGGTGACACCTACCCCCACTCGCGGCTCAGCTGGCTGATCTGGTCAGCCACAACGCTCTCCTGAAGCTGGTACTCAGGCCCCCCGGCTGCCTCACTGGCACTGCCCTTCAGAGCTGCAATCTCCAGAACTTGCTGCACGAATGCAAGTGTGAAGCGCAGGCTATGTAGAGTCTCCGTGTGCTCTTGCTGGGGAGTATCAGAGGTCAGGGCCCAGGCAGGGCCACGGGATACTAACAGCAGGGCAGGGAAAAGGTTGATCTGCCAGAGGGGCATGCACCACCAACCCCCCCCGCCCAAAGCACAAGCATGTAAGTCAGAGAGGAGCCCCCAATACTGTATTCCAATCAGCCTTACCTCCATGAGGGTCTCTTCAGGGAGGTCAGGAGCTTCAAAGGTCACTCCCCCCTCCAGGTTGGCAGCAAGGGGGTCAGCAAAGCTGCAGCAGTGGCTTGGGACAGAGAGCTCAGGGGCCTCGCTGCAGGGCCCAGGCACCAGGTGGCGGGCAGAAGAACTAGCAGAGCCCAAGGAGCTGGAGGAACCCACTATGGGTAGGCACTGATAAGGGATGGGCAGCCATGTCCTGCTTCTCAGCCTGTAATCCCCAGGCCTCCAGACTCCACCCCCCAGATCCAGATGATTCATGTCATCCCAATGAAACAATGGCCAAAGGAGATGGCAACCCTGGGACCCCACCCTGGAGTGGTCTGGGCGCCAAAGTAATTGGATCAACATGTGCCCAGAAAGGGTGGCAGAAAACATGAGGATGCAGGAAGGTGGGGGGTGGGGACCTGCTAGGGAATGTAGAGATGGGGGAAGAAAACAAGGCAGTCACTGCCCCCAGTGCAGGACCCCCACCCTGTGTCTGTGCTGGAGCACAAGACTTCCAGCTAATAGTTTGGTTTTATTTATTTTTTTAATTAATTAATTTATTTATTTGCACAAAGAGAGAGAGATAGAAGAGAGACAGAGAGAGAATGGGCATGCCAGGACCTCCAGCCACTGCAAACAAAGTCCAGATGCATGTGCCCCTTGTGCATCTGGCTTACGTGGGTCCTGGAGAATCGAACCAGGATCCTTTGGCTTCACAGGCAAATGCCTTAACAGCTAAGCCATCTCTCCAACCCCGGTGGTTTTATTTATTCCATTTTATTTTATCTTATTTTGGAAAGGAAACGTCTTTCTCAAGGTAGGATCTCACTCTAGCCCAGGCTGTTCTGGAACTCTCTGTAATCCCAGGCTGGACTCAAGCTCCTACCTCTGCCTCCAAAGTGCTAAGATTAAAGGTGTGCACCACCACGCTCAGCTTTAGTTTCATTTCACAAGGTCAGTGGACATCGAGGTCAGCATCCTGGCCTTGGAAGCAGCTTTGCCCAGCCCTAAGCTAAAGGAAACCCTGAAAGTAGGATACTGCTTACACCCCACAGGACACTCACCTGAGAACATCCTGGTGCGGGGGCCCTGGGGTGGCGTAGTCCCACTGGGTGGGGAGCCCACAGTGAATACCACAGGTGCAGGGCTGCTGGCCCCGGCAGCTCGAACTCCTGGGTGCAGGTTCCCTCCAAAGCCAGCAGAGGGTGCTATAGGACAGGATGAGCTCAGGGATGGAGCTAGGCTGAGTTGAAGCCCACCTCACCTCCTGACTCCCTACCTGTCCAGTGCACATACCAATCTCCATGGGCTTCTCTTGCAGGCTATCTGTGCTGCCTGAGTCTGAGGCCTGTGTCCCAAATGCAGCCTTAAGCAGGAGGTCTGTGAGGCGGCTGGTGCTAAAGGACCTGGAAGGAGGGGAGAGTGCAGGAGTGAGGGAAGGCTCTGGGCTCAGCAGCCTGGGCTCCACTCTTATTTTCTCCAGGCCAGGTATAGGTAGCTCATTGGCCCTCTAGCTCATTCCATCTTACAGACAGGACAACTGAGGCTAGACCCCAAGTCCCCAGTGCCCATGATACAGGATAGCCACAGCAGCAGAAGACAGTGCTGGGTCAGAAGCCAAAAGCAGGACAGCTCTCCCATACTACTTACCGGCCAAAGGGACCCCTGTTGTTCTCAGCAGGCCGCAGGCCAGAGCCCAGCTGCTGTCCCTGGAAAGGCCCTGCCTCTGAGAGGTCAGGCAGTGTGCGGTTCCGAGGTGGTGTCATCACCACACCCTGCCGTGCCAATAGAGTCAGCAGGTTCTGGGAGCTGGGGGCCTTGGGGAAGTCAAATGAGGGCCCAGCCTAGTAGAGAAAAGTGGCACTGATAAAGTTCACTGGCCTGGCAGCCCCTGAATACAGCCGAGAGGGTGGCCATCAGACCAATGAAGCAGTGCCCCCTTCAAGACCAAGCTCTGAGTTTGAGGATGCATACACACTACATGCAGACAGGCCCTTCTAACACTAAGCAGCAACTGTTGTTTGGAGCCTTTTTTATTTTTATTTTTTGGTTTTGCAAGGTAGGGTCTCACTCTGGTCCAGGCTGATCTGGAATTAACTATGTAGTCTCAGGGTGGCCTCGAACTCTCGGCAATCCTCCTACCT
The DNA here is from genome assembly GCA_036365145.1 of Orientallactaga sibirica. Lineage (NCBI taxonomy): Eukaryota > Metazoa > Chordata > Mammalia > Rodentia > Dipodidae > Orientallactaga > Orientallactaga sibirica. The sequence continues at coordinate 45,802,625 of JAEOAD010000011.1, read as the reverse complement.
CTGCCTCCCGAGTGCTGGGATTAAAGGCGTGCGCCACCACGCCCGGCTTTGGAGCCCTTTTTTTTGTAACAGGAAAAACAAGGCAAAGAATCTCTTTGAGATGACAATCTAGAGTTTGTAAATTTTTTTTTGAGCTATCTCAATGTGTCCCCCAGGTGAGTCTCAACATTCAGAACCTCCTGAGTGCTGGGCTTACAGGCCTATACTATGCCTGGCCTGAAATTCTATTCGTACACTCAAACCTGGCCTACACACTGTTGCGAATGCCATACTTCCCCAGAGGAACAGCCACAGTAAAGCAAAGAGGACATGGGGCCCAAGCTCCAGCCCCAAGAGGTTAGGAATCCTGGTTTTGTAAGGCCATATGGAAGGAAATGTGTAGCCATGAGGGCTGACAGGCTTGGGCCTTGGAGCCAGCTCCTCTTGAACTCCCAGCCCCAGTCTTCCCTGGCCTGAATCAGAGTCAAGCTGGTGGCTAGAGCACAGGGACCTGGCCCTTTCCAACTCCTCTCCCCCTAAAGCACCATGACCCCCATAAGCTGGCCTGGCCATTACCTTGGTGGGCGAGCCCAGGATGGGAGGCAGGGGACTCCGCTGCAGGAATTCAGGCAGCTTGGGAGAACCACGAAGTGGCCGGCAGGACTGCATTCCTGGACATGGCTGGGGTGTGCTGGCCTGGGGTGGACTGAAGGCAGCTCCCAATGGGTCCGTAGGGGGCTTGGGCAATTTGGGGCGCACAATGTGCAGGTCGGACAAGTTGGGGGCACTGTGTAGACGGCACCCCAGCCCAGTGGTGCGTGGGGAGTGCTCAGGCACAGAGGAGCCTGTGGACAGGGACAGGCCTCAGAGCAATACCCTTGCTCTCTCAGTCAAGCACACTGGAAAATGGACCAAACAAACCACCACCCTACTCAAGGTCCCTAGGGCAGCCACTCTGTGGACCTGTCACTCCATGAACTCAGAATACTCAGTGCTAAACCACAAAGCCCTGACAGGGTCCCCAAGGTCAGAGGCACAGAAGGGCTCAGCTGTGGGGAGCAACAAACTGTGTGACCGAGAGGTTTGTGCTAAACAAATCAGTTTCTTGGCACTTCACAGTTTCTACTTATAACTGGGGGTCATAACAGCTCCTGTGTCTGCACCACAGGATCTGAGACACAGGGCTGTGTTCCCAATGTACCTGGTCGTGGAGACTTGCCAGCCCACATCTCTGCTCCTTGTGGAGAGGGCACCCTGCTCCAGCTGGGTCGCTCAGGGATGGTTCCCACTGGCAGGATAAAGGTACCCAGATTATACCCTCAGTATGCATTTGCCTGAGGGTGGGGCATACTAGACCAGAGGCTGTACGCTCAAAAGTCCCCAATCACAGACTCACCTTGAGGAGAAGGTGTGTAGGGCCGGCCACCACCCAGAGACAACTTCCTGGTCAAGGTGGCTCCATCAGAGTGGGATGGGGGTGATGGACTGGCTCTGGCAAAGCCCAAGGGGCTAGTGCTGCCTGACCTTCGGATAGCAGAGGATCTGCAGACAAGGTAGGGATAAGTAAGACCTCACAATGTGCCACACCCAGTAAGGGCCACCATGCTGTTACTTGACAACTCTCTTGGTATTCTGTAGTACTGACTTCCCAGTTAGTACTTCTCAGTACTCCCCTCATCCTGAGCTCATAGTCCCTCCAATTGCAAAACCAATCTGCCTTCTGTGGCCAACAGAAAAAGTGCTCTCCTGCCCTAATAACCTATTTCAGTGTTTTTTAGCCTTTTTTTTTCAGCAGGGGGTTGAACCCGTGGCCATGAACAATGAACGTGCTAGGCAAGTACACACCACTGAACTATAGCTTTGTGAACTCAGGAGGCCCTAGTCATTATGTAAAGAGCAAGGGCTAAAGAGATGGCTTAACAGTTAAGGTGTCTGTCAGTAAAGCCTAAGGACCCAGATTCAATTCCCCAGTACCCAGGTGGCACAAGCATCTAGAGTTTATTTGCAGTAGCCAGAGGCCCTGGTGCATCCATTCTCATTCCCTCCCCCCACTTTCTTTCAAATAAATAAAATAATTTTTTAAAAAGTTAGGAGGAGGGCTGGAGAGATGGCTTAGCTGTTAAGGCACTTGCCTGCAATGCCAAAGGACCCAGGTTCGACTCCCCAGGACCCAAGTAAGCCAGTTGCACAAGGGGGCGCATGCATCTGGAGTTCACTTGCAGTGGCTGGAGACCCTGGTGTGCCCATTCTCTCTTTCTCTCTACCTGCCTATTTCTGTATCTCTCTCTCTCAAATAAATAAAAATAAAATATTTTTTTAAAAAGTTAGGAGGAGCGGAGAGATAGCCTAGTGCTTAAGGCCTGCAAAGCCAAAGGATCCCAGTTTGGTTCTCCAGGACCAACGTAAGCCAGATGCACAAGGGGGTGTATGTTCATTTGCAGTGGCTGGAGGCCCTGGCATGCCCATTCTCTCTCTACCTCTCTCTACTGCTTTCTCTTTCTCAAATAAATAAATAAATAAATAAATAAATAAATAAATAAAACATATTTTTTAAAAAGTTAGGGGCCAGGCATGGTGGCCTTTAATCTCAGCACTTAGAAGGCAAAGGTAGGAGGATTGTCATGAGTTCGAGGCCACCCTGAGACCACATAGTGAATTCCAGGTCAGCATGGGATAGAGCAAGGCCCTACCTAGAAAAAAGAAAAAGAAAAGAAAAAAATTTAACCCAGCAAGGTGGTGCATGCCTTTAATCCCAACATTCAGGAGGCAGAGGTAGGAGGATCACCGTTGAGTTCGAGACAACCCTGAGACTACACAGTGAATTCCAGGTCAGCCTGAGCTAGAGTGAGACCCTACTTGCAAAAACCAAAAAAATAAAAAAATAAAATAAAGCCGGGCGTGGTGGTGCATGCCTTTAATCCCAGCACTTGGGAGGCAGAAGTAGGAAGGAGGATCACTGTGAATGCAAGGCCATCCTGGGCTAGAGTGAGACCCTACCTCAAAAAAAGGGGGAAGCTGGAGAAGATGGAAGATGGCTTAGCAGTTAAGGCATTTGCCTGCAAAGCCAAAGGACCCTGGTTCGATTCCCCAGGACCCACGTAAGCCAGATGCACAAGGTGGCACATGCATCTGGAGTTTGTTTGCAGTGGCTAGAGGCCCTGGCACGCCCATTCCTTCTTTCTCTTTCTCTTAAATAAATAAATAATTTTTTTTAAAAAAAGAACTCTAGATCTGTATAATTTCCCATAGGATAGTCTATGAAAACTATGGTAAGTATGGTGAGGCTCTTTTTTGAGCCAGAGAATACTCACCGGACTGTCTGATGTTGGGCAGGTGACTGCAGGTTCTGCTCGATGCGCTGGTAGTTATGCACCTGCGTGGGGACGGGAATGGGGACCGAGGCACCATACTTGCTGCTGGAGAAGGGGCCAACTCGACTGTGAAGGAACAGGATGGCCATGGAGAGTGCTGGGAAGCCTAGCCCCAGGCACCCTCAGGTACAGAGCACTCTGGCCCCAGCCAGACCTGAAGAGAGCTGGCTTTCATACTGCACCCACAAAGCACTATGGCCATGTGGACTCTAGATAGTGCTGTCGACAACACCCCACCCTTGAATAGGCCATGTCTTCACCAACTAAACACTCATCAACTCTTTAGTGCTTCTGTCTGGCCAGTCTGATCAACACATTGCCTCCAGACACAGCAGACCCTACCAAGGATGCCTCATCCTTGCTCACCTTGAGGGGCTGGGAGAGCTGCTGCAGGTTGGAGAGGGAGACGGGGTGCGGACATGGCTCTCCAGGCCAGCACAGGCTACTAGTGAGCTCCTAGTGGCAAGAAAAACAGGCAGGCACTTTTACATTGATAATCCCAAACCCCAGACCTCCCTCACCCTGACCTTCATGAAGCCTAGCAGCTTCTGTCCTTCCCAAAGAGCATCATTCCAGGCCAAGACTGGATGAGGAAAGGTGGTGCTGCCCATGCCTGAAGGCCTGTTTCTCCTTGGGCAGAGCTGAGGGCTCACCCGCTACACAGCAGACTGTCAGGTGGAGGCTTGGCCACCTCAGCTACTAGGTCACCTGTAGAGAAGAAAGCATCTGGAGTAGGTGTCCCCAGCTCTTCTGGACCTATCCAACCTGACTGGCTCCCTGCGCTCTGTCCCATGTCCCTTTTATCCCCAGAGGGTATGATTCAGGCAGGGCAGTTGATCACTCAAGTGATTACTTTGTGGAGTGGAGTGTCTACGCTATCCAGGCCAGAAGTAGACAGAGGGGTGGCGCCTGAGTACACTGCCTACACTCCACTTGGATTATGCGTATCTCTTGTCTTTCACCTGGGAACCTGGGTGCAAAGACTCATCCCCAGGCATATCCTGTGACAGCCTTCCGAAAAAGCTGAGCTGGTGCCATGGCTCCAGAAACCCAACCCAACTGCCCAAAGGGGAGACAGGTCTGGACCCTGTGCTCATGCACACAGACGACTCTAGGTTCACATTCATGCACACACAGGGTTATCTGACACAACTCCTACATATCTCCCAAAAAATATTGTAGTGTTATTTGTCTATGTGGTGGGCCTGACCTGAAAACTGGGCTGGGACCATGACAAAATCGTCCGTGTCACAGGAGTCTTTGCTGCTGTCACCTGAGTCCCGGGAGCCCTGAAGGAAGCCAGCAGTGTCGGCTGGGGAGGTAAGTGTCTTCTGCAACTGTGGCATCTCCCCAAGGGACTACAGAATAGAGCAAGGCTGGTAAGCTGGGTCTAAAGGAAATCGATCACTTCAAGGAATGCCAGGCTACAGTGATGCCCTGGGCTCCTGATGCTGAGTAAAAAGGGCTTAGCCACTCCCTCCAGCATAGCAGAACTTCCCCTCACACACACTTCTTGGGGTTCTGTGGCTTCCAGCATCTCATAAAGAACCTCATCTGGGCAATACCATAGCCCACCTGTATGCATAGCACTTCTCCATTTCTATATAAAGTAATGTGGAGGTAAGTATTTCCTTAAAGAAGCACTGTCAAGAATCCATTAGCATCCAGCAGGCTCCATGCAAAGTCCCAGTCCAGAACCTCAGAGAAGTGATAGTACAGGGGGCAACTCTGCTGTGGGTCACCCTTCTCACATGAGCACAGCCATAGCCACCCTTCGCCACTGGACGGAGGTCACAAAATGTCACCTAATTAGTCAGAGCCCATGGAACTGAGCCAGAGCCAGACCCTATAGCTCATCACTTCCAGAGACAGCTTTGACGGAAGAGCCAGGCTCCAGCCCCAAGACACAGGCTACATGTTTCTACCACACCACTGAGACATCTGAGAATCAGACCAGGGCCAGCAGTGGTCACACCTGCTTTTGCAGAAGCATCCCTCATTGTCCAGTGATGCCCAACAGAAATAGAGGCAGGGGACTTACCGGTGGGGAGGCCAGGTGGGACGCAGAGCTGCTGCTGGAGCTGCTACCAGACCCCGAGCTTGGATATGAGGGCACGGGCACTGGTGGGGCTAGGAGAGGATCGTAGATCAGAGTACAGACTGGTTTGCACTCTGGCACTGGGGATGCAACTGCCTGATTGCTCAGCAGAGCTATCCAGAGAGCTTAGGTCACATCAGACCTGGCCATCCCCACTGTGACTATGATTTGTGCCAGCACTTGACATTTCCCACCAAAGTTGCCATCACTGTGGTGACAAACAGCTGGCATGAGGCAGGCACCATCCTGCACTGGCACCTCCAGCCCTGCCCAAGTCTTTGGTACCCCCACCTTCTCAAAGTGTTGCTTGTGCACCTCCTCCAAGCCCCCAGGGCAGCATATGGTACCTACAGACCTGAGAGAGCACATCATGTGTCCCGGACCCCCCAGCAGACTCACACTTCTTGATGGAGGCAGTGGTATCCAGGAAAGGATGGTGGAAGAACTCATCTGTGAGTGTGAGCAAATTCTCAGGAAGCCTCACTCAGACCCAACAGCCTGACCCCACAGCCCTAGGTGTCTAAGCCAGGCCCTAGCCACCTAAGCACAAAGTCAGGGACCCATCTCAGCACAGGCTGCCTCCACCACACCCCAGATGTGGGTCTCTGGACCTTGCTACTAGGGAAAGAGTCTACAGTTATACTGAAGGCCCGAAAACTGACAGGCGATAGGGCCCACAGGAACTTGGGGACTCACTCAGGCTAAAGGCACTACCCATGCCCAAGCAGAGCACAGGGGTCCATGGTGAGGGGAAACAAATGCTAGTTGGGACCATGCAGCCAGCACTCACCAAAGTCCATGCGGTCCTTGTGGTTGCGCTGCAGCAGAGCCAGGAGCAGCTGCCGCAGAGGAGCTGATGTCTCCCGAGGGATGCTGGGAACAAGAGAAGAGAAGGCTGAGCTGGGGCTCATGTAGTGCTAGGGTGGACCTACCCAAGGAAGTGAAGTGGTGCTTACACAGGGACCAGAGTCTTGTTCTTCTCATAGAACAGGCGCAGGTCCTGAGGGCTACTGGCCTGTGAGAAGAGGACCATGTGAAAGCTAGCTCCCATACAACCCTAACACGTACTGCTCTTAACCAAGTCAGCCCTGCCACAGTCTCTGAACCTCCATCCTAGCCTCCCTCAGCTAGAACCACTGGCCACCTAATACGTCATGCCCACATGTGCCTACCCTCACTACCCAGTGAGGAGTAACAGGGCAACAGGTAGGCCACAGGGGATCATTAGAGTCTCTGACCCAGGCAGGGCTGGCTACAGTGCTAGATGCATCCCAAGAGCTTGGTACCACCTTCCCCTCAGGATGGATCTCAGAGCTGAGAAGCACACAGGTTAACATCCCAGTGACAGGAAAGTTCCTGTCCTGAGCAGTCAGTGTGGGCTTCTCTGGGAGCCATAGCAGCTTAGGGTTACCCCAAGCACCCCAGCTCTGCCCTGCCAGGTCACACATAGCCCTCCAGGTAGAATGTATCTATGCTCATGGTTCAGAAATGAGGGTGGGCAAGGCATGGTGGCGCACGACTTTAATCGCAGCACTGGGGAGGCAGAGGTAGGAGGATCACTGTGAGTTCAAGGCCACCCTGTGACTACATAGTGACTTCCAGTTCAGCCTGGATTACAGTGAGACTCTACCTCAAAAAACAAAAATTTAAAAAATAAAAAAAGAAAGAAATGAGGGTGGGCAGGAGACTGGACCCAGCATATCCATGTGACCTCTGATGGGGTCAAAACAGAGGTGACCTAAGGGGGTTATAGCCTTACCCCAGGAAAGAGAGCCACTCTGTCTGATGGGATGTGCCTGAGTGGCAGGTATCAGGATGACGGAGGGAGGGAGTTTGGTGGGACCAGAGGCTACCTGACTGCTACTGAGGAAGCATTGCCCTTCAGTGATCCACAGGGAGGGCATGTCAGGAGCTGTCTCCTAAGGGCTACATGAAGGCCACTCCTGTCCAAGCCCAGCACTATAACCTCAAACTGACTTCCCACCTGGTAGTTCTGCTGGGAATACTATTTTGAATCCCCCTACCTTCCAGGGCTGTGGGGACTCACTTATCCAAAGCTTGTAATTTGAGGCCCTCCCTCCAGGGCCACAAGGCCCACTCACCTGGAAAGGAGCCTTTCCAGTTATACACTGGTAGACAATGGTGCCAATGCTCCACAGGTCAGCTTTCCCATCATAGTGTTGGGACATGATGACTTCAGGGGCCTGCAGGGCATCAGAACACAGGTCAGCCAAGTGCATAGAATAGACATATAAGGGAGCAAAGAGCCTTAACAGGTACCAGTCAATCAGAGATGATCTTAGCAGAGTCAGTAAGAGCCAACACTTGTGAGATACAAGCCATTGATATCAGACAACCAATACACTCTACCCAAACACAAGCCAACCAGTACACACATCACAAAATAGTGCCACTAACAAGGCTGCTGCCCAAAACAAGGCAACAGGAGGGGGTCAGCTCTAGAGTAGGGAGCTAACAGCTAAGCTGAGCCCTACTCAGGTTTGTGGGTGTCAGTGCAGATGGCCCTGGACCATGGGAGGAGCACGAACCATGTACATGGGAGAGCCGCACAGCGTGGCTGCCATCATGTTGCTTTGGAGGTATCTTGCAAACCCAAAATCAGCTGCAGGAAAGAGATGGATCAAGAAAGCCTCAGTTGGGGTTAGCAGTAGACAAAGGAGACCTTGCTGCAGTCCCCCAGGGAGCTCCATAGTAACAGGCCTCACCAATCTTGACACGAATGTTACTGGGGTTGGCACGACGGCCCCCAGGATTGGACAGCAAGATGTTTTGGGGCTTCAGGTCACGATGAATGATGCCCTTGCTGTGCAGCAGCTGCATGGCACCAGCAATTTGCTGCAGAAACAGCCTGACGGTGTCTTCACTCAGTGTGCGCATGGCTATAACAAGAATGGGGCTCAGGAACTATTCCACAAGGACTCCACTTTCTACATGCCCCCGCCCTAACTGACAGTTTTTTGGTTTTTTTTTTTTTTTTTTTTTTTTTTTTTTCAAGGTAGGGTCTCAATCTAGCCCAGGCTGACCTGGAATTCACTATGTAGTCTCAGGGTGGCCTCGAACTCACGGCAATCCTCCTACCTTGGCCTCCCAAGTGCTGGGATTAAAGGCGTGCGCCACCATGCCCGGCTTTTTTTTGGTTTTTTGAGGTAGGGTCTCACTGTAGCTGAGCCCAGCCCAGGTTGACCTGGAATTCACTAAGTAGTCTCAGTCTGGCCTTGAACTCATGGTGATCCTCCGACCTCTGCCTCCCCAGTGCTGAAATTAAAGGTGTACGCTACCATGCCTGTCTCTGCTCTTTTCTTGATTCCTACCTAGCCATGTACACCATTTGGATTCTTCTTCACCTTTTAAAAAAAATTTTAAGACTTTATTTTCATTTATTTATTAGAGACAGAGAGAATGGGCGTGCCAGGGCCTCTAGCCACTGAAAACAAAACTCCAGACGCATGTGTCCCCTTGTGCATCTGGCTTACGTGGGACCTGGAGAATCAAACAGGGGTCCTTAGGCTTCACAGGCATGTGCCTTAACTGTGAAGCCATCTCTCCAGCTCTATTTATTTATTTTTGGTTTTTCAATTTTTCGAGGTAGTCTTGCTCTAGCCCAGGCTAACCAGAAATCACTATGCAGTCTCTCAGGGTGGCCTCAAACTCACAACAACTCTCTTACCTCTGCCTCCCAAGTGCTGGGATTAAAAGCACATGCCACCACACCTGGCTTATTTATTAGACAGACAGAGAAACAGGAAGATACAAAGAAAGAATGAATGGCCTCCAGCCACATGTGCCACTTGGTACATCTGGGTTACATAGATCCTGGGGAATTGAACCTGGGTCCTTAGGCTTCACAGCAAAGTGCCTTAATGGCTAATCCACCTCCCCACTCGTTCTCCTCACTCTTTTTGTGTTATTTTATTTTTGATTTTTCAAAGTAGGGTCTCACTCTAGCCCCGGCTGACCTGGAATTTACTATGTTGTCTTGGGGTGGCCTTGAATTCACAATGATCCTCCTACTTCTGCCTCCTAAGTGCTGGGATTGAAGGTATGTGCCACCACACCCAGCTTTATTTTTGGTTTTCCCAGGTAGGGTGTCACTCTATCTCAGGCTGACTCAGAATTCACTATGTAGTCTTAGGGTGCCTCAAACTCATGGTAATCCTTCTACCTCTGCCTCCTGAGTGCTAGAATTAGAGGTGTACAATGCCACCACACCCGGCTTCTCACTTTTTTTAAAAAAATATTTATTTGCAAAGTGGGGAGGGAGGGATAATGATGAGCATGCCAGGACCTCCAGCCACTGCAAATGAATTCCAGATGCATGTGCCACTTTGTGTATCTAATTTTACATGGGTACTAGGGAATAGAACCCAAGTTGTTAGGCTTTATAGGCTAGCACCTTTACCACTGAGGCATCTCTCCAACCTTTCTTCCTCACTCTTTTTTTTTCTTTAAATATATTTTAGTTGCTGGGCGTGGTGGTGCACACCTTTAATCCCAGCACTCGGGAGACAGAGGTAGGAGGACGCTGAGTTCAAGGCCACCCTGAGACTACATAGTGAATTCCAGGTCAGCCTGGGCAAAAGTGAGACCCTACCCCGAAAAACCAATATATATATATGTATGTTATTTATTTGAGAGAGAAAGAATGGGTACATCAGGGCCTCCAGCGACTGCAAACGAATTCCAGACATGTTGCACCCCCTTGTGCACCTGAATTACGTGGATCCTGCAGAATCAAATGGGGATCCTTTGGCTTTGCAGGCAAACGCCTTAACTGCTAAGCCATCTATCCAGACCTCCTCTTCCTAATTCTTAAGGCAAGCACCAGGCTTAGCCACTCATTCTGAGATAACCCACCTGCCTCCTGTTCCATGGTGGCCTCCAAAGAGTGGCCAGACAGATGAACTGTAGGCAGGGCCAAGTCCTCTGCACCCAGGGCCAAACAGGAGCCCAGGCCTCACCAGCAGTGGCTCAGGGACAGATGCAAAGATGCCAGATGACCAGCCAACTGGTGGCTCAATACTGCTCTGGTCCCCATGGGGAAAGTGTAATGACAATTACCAGGGCCTGGCAGGCAGGAACACCTAAGCCTGCACACCTTAAGAGACAGATATACCCTTGCAAACACATATCCCAACACAGACCAAACACCCAGACCCCCACAGCTTCTTCTTCTTTTTTTTTTTTTTTTTTTTTTTTTTTTGGTTTTCAGGGTTTTACTCTAGCTCAGGCCAACCTGGAATTCACTCAGGGTGGCCTTGAACTCAAGGGGATTCTCCTACCTCTGCCTGAGTGCTGGGATTAAAGGCATGCACCACCACACCTGGCTTTTTTTTCCCCACAGCTTCTTTTATCCAAACAATTAGTTCATTCCAGCCCAGTCACCCAGAAGGTAAGCAGCCAGGGAGGTCCATGATGGTGGCTCAGACACACACACGCAGCAAGGACCCTGTGAGCACCTCCCAGACACCCAATGCTGCTGGTTTGCCCTGCAAACAAGCACTAGGACTTCCCCACCGTTCCCTCCCCTGCAGGCAGATGGTGCTTGAGACTGGCCTAGGGTCAAGCTAACACCTGTGGAGTCTGGAAACTAGGTAGGAACTTCCCAACCACTAAAGGTCATGGGTCCAGAAGGCAGTGTGGCTGCTCCAGGCGGCAAAAGCAAATACTGGACAGACACAACACAGTTCAGCCACATGAGCCTAGCCAGACAATAAGCTGACTGGTCACTATACTCAGGGCCAGGAGCCTTGGAGCCACCACCATCCTCTCCCATATCTGACACTCATTTGAGGAAATACAGATCCACCCTAGCCAGTCTGCATGGGCCCTAATGGCTCAGTCACAAGCCATCATGTCCCTGGCCTAGGGACGTGCCCAGTGTCACAGCACATGGGAAAGCCTCAAGGGATGAAAGCACTACCCTCATGAGTTTGGGTATCTCTCTCTCTCTCTCTCTCTCTCTCTCTTTCTCTAGAGGGTGGTGGACCTCTAGGAGGTACTCAGGCTCCTAGTGTTCCCACCGTTTACAAGGAGGCCTGAAACTGGGCATGGTGGCTCACACCTTTAATCCCGGCACTTGGGAGGCAGAGGTAGGAGGATCACTGTGAGTTCGAGGCCACCCTGAGACTACATAGTGAATTCCAGGTCAGTCTGAGCTAGAGTGAGATCTTGCCTCAAAAAACCAAAATAAATAAATAAATAAATAAAATAAATAAATATAAAATAAAATAAAAATAAATAAAAAATAAAAGAAAGTATCTGGGGCCAGGCATGGTGGTGCACGCTTATAACCCCAGCACTCAGGAGGCAGAGGTAGGAGGATTGCTGTGAGTTTGAGGCCACCTGCGACTACATAGTGAATTCCAATTCGCTAGAGCAAGACCCTACTTCACAAAACCAAAAAAAAAAAAAAAAAAAAAAAAAAAAAAAAAAAAAACGATCTGAAGCCAGGTGTGGTTGAGGACTCCATTAATCCCAGCACTCAGGAGGCAGAGGTTAGGAGGATTGCTATGAGTTTGAGGCCACCTGAGTGTACATAGTAACTTCCAAGTCAGCCTGGGCTAGAGGGAGACCCTACCTCAAACCCCTTCACCCCCCCCCCAAAAAAGAAGGATCAATGCTATAACCATGCAGGGGGCAGCTGGAGGTGACCACCTCCTGGACTGGCCATGTAACCAGTTGAGGGGTGCCTACTCACTGTGCAGGTAGTCAGCCAGGTCCCCACCATTACAGTACTGCAAAAGACCAATAGCACAGCATCAAAGAATGACCACGAACAATTCTCTAGCCCTCCCTGGGCCCTTGGGCCTCTCCATTCCAGATGTCCCTACAATCCTAACTAAGTATGTCAATGGTGCATTCATGCACCTGACCCCCAGCCCCAGTGTCCCTCCCTCTGGGCCCTATCCTTACCCTGGCCCCAGGTGACAAAGGGCTACCAAATTCCAAGCTTATACTGACCCTGCCAGAACTCACCTCCATGACCAGATAGACAGAATTGGCCATTTCCTGCAAGACAGAACAGACTGTGAGATGAGAAGACATCCCTGAAGTGCCATCTAGGTATGCAGGGAGTGGCCACAGGTTCCCTTGACATGCCATCTACCCACAGGGCTACAGACAGACTGGACACAGCCAGGCTTAAGTATCCTAGCACTCAGACTATCAGTAGCTTCGAGACAGGACACCTAAAGCCATGTGGGCTGTGGAGATGGGTGTTGGGTATTTCATGTCCACCTGTAATGTAGGCCTGAGTAACAAAAGTGAGGGCAACTTGGGGCTAGGACTTGGACCCCAAGCCTCAGGATCTTTATCAGCTTCTGGGAAGGGGAAAGGTTGACAGGAAGTACATGGCCCACTGCCTATGACTCTTGGCCAAGAGGAGCTGGCCTTGACCCTTAGGCCCAGGAACTGTCCAGCTCCCAGCTCTGGAATCCACGACGCCAACAGATTATAGGTTGGAGCTACCAGGCTGAGTCAGCAGCCGGACGCCTCCTGCTTGCCAGACCCGCCAGGTGGGGCTCTAGCAGCTAAGGCTGACTCTCCCTATCCAGAGGCATTAGGGCCTCCTCCCTCCTGCCTGCCTGCAGGACCAGGCCAGCTTTCTGCTTAGACCTCAGCTCAGACAGATCCTCACCTGATATGTTTTCTTGTCTGAGCAAGTGTCCCCAGTGGCTGCCCAGGCTAATGCGGGCAGAGCACCTAACTGATGGTGCCAAGTTCTGAACAGATGCCTCCCAAAGCACATCTCTAAGCTCTAACCTTCACACATTTCCTAGACAAGGAACCCAACCCGGGGCCCAGGGTATCAAACCAGTTAGGTTGGGTCTGAAAGCCTGGGATTCTGTCTGCAGGCATAGTCTTCCTTAATTCCAAGGTGGTCCTGCCAGCTAAACAGCCACAAGAAGAAAAGCCCCTCCCCTCTCACAGCCTAGAGCAGGAAGCAACCCCACCATCCTGTTCCCTCAACACTCAAGGAAAATCCACACCTAACTTCACAGCAATTGCAGCTTCAGAGGGGGAGACAGATGGCATGCCCTGAAACTCTTACAGCAGGAGGAACTGGCTCCCAGTGGGGACTGCAGGAAGAGAATTTCTCAAGAGGCTGGTGGGGGCAAGATGAGGGCAGACAAGTGCTGAGTCTCAGGCAATCCCCTTAATAGCCAGCAGCTACCTGCCTCAGAGTCAGCCCCAAGTCTCAAGCATGCCTTCAGGCACCAAGGATGCTTGCCTCTGCTCAGCCTCCCAGCTAAGGCCAATATCATGTACCCTTATACAAGGGTCTGCATACACCTAATGGGGACAGGCACAAAGCATCTGAATGGCACCTGTGGTGTGATTGTCAGCCTCAATTAATGCGAGAAGCCACCATCCTTGTGCCACCAGAGCTGTACCAAAGGGGAGGTAGAAGCTAAGAGGGTGCGGTCAGGACAGCCAAGCCAGGCTGTCCCACCTCAGGTGCCCCCTTTGCTCCTAATTTCCAAAGGCAGGGTGTGGCCTGGCAAGGCAGCCAGCCACACAGGAAGGGCTGGACTGCTTTACCAGGTCCTGTGCATCTTAAGACCCTGCCTGAAATCTTGCCTGCCCCACATCAGGTGAGAAACCAGGGAGCCCTGGCCTGGCCCCACCTCCAGCTTTCATGTTCTAGGCCAGCTGCAAGGTAGAGATAACTCTGGGGCAAGTGCTGCTGCAGAATCCCCAGTCACACTGGGCTGCTGGGGCCAGGCTCAGAGGACCAAAGACTAGGAGGAGTATAGTCAACCAAAATGGAGGAAGTGGGGGTAAGACAGAGGGACAGCATCTTCAGCCCGTCAGAGGTGAGAGCCAGGAAAGGGAAGGAGGAGACAGAGGAAAAGACCCAGAAATAGCTTGAGCAATCAAGGCTGTTGGGTCACTTGCTCTGAGACAAATACAGCCAGAGGGTGACAGATGGGACCCAGACCTCTCTCCTCATCATTGACACTTCTCTTTGGAACATGATCTGCCCAAGACTCACCCACTCAGTCAAGACAGTGATAAGGCCGGGAATGGTGGCACACGCCTTTAATCCCAGCACTTGGGAGGCAGAGGTAGGAGGATAGCCATGAGTTCGAGGCCACCCTGAGAGTACATAGTGAATTCCAGGTCAGCCTGAGCTACAGTGAGACCCTACCTCAAAAAAACAAAACAAAAAAAAAAAACCACAAAGACAGTAATAAGGACAGAGGGCAGGTCTAGGAAGACAAGCAGAAACAGGCCACCTTCTGTGCAGGGCTATTGCCCAAGGACTGAAGGCCGTGCATGCTACAAACCAGCATCCATACACACACCACCCCTGGCCAGGACCCTGCATAACCTTTCCCAGAATACAATCCTGAAAATGGACCCAGAGGGGCTGCAGGGATGGATAGAGTCCACCTTAGCATGTAGCATGCAGGTCGGAGCCCTCACCACCCTCTCCCGCCTGAAGTGAGAGCCCTATCAGTCCCTGTCAGGAGCTGTACCCCAGTAAACCCTCCTGGGTCTGCTCCTCACATTGCCAACCGCTTCTCCTAGGGTTCCACAAGCCCCACAGCAGTCATCAGCAGGACAGGCCTAGAATGCTCCCCAGCACGTTTCACAAATGATCAAGCTGATGCCAGGAGACACACCCAGCACTACAAGTGGCTAGGCCGCCCAGGCAGACAAGCTCGAATGCCATCCTCCATCTCCAGCCTGTGCCAACACACAGCCAGTTGCTGTCTAGAATTGCAATGCCCACCTGGGAGAGTACAGCCATGCTTCCTCCAGTCTGCCAGGGATGAGGAGCTAGGGCCAAACCACAAAGCCCACAGGATTTCTAGGCACCTAGTGGGGAGCATTCCAAAGGATACAGCCCACGTAGGCCTGCCCCCATTCTCCCCCCAACATTACTATCCTCTCGGAATTGGCTCTCTGGTGGGGGAGGGAGAGGCAGTAAGAAGATGCCAGTGTATAGCCTCAGTGGCTACAGCTGCCCTGCCCACTATGAGTTCACCCAGAATAAGACAGACAAAAACTCATCTCCCCAGCCTCTGCTCAGCCTAATTTGGGTTTTAAAAGCTTTTTTTTTTGGGGGGGGGGAGTAGGGAAAACTGGCCAGACCCTCAGAAATCTCAAGAGTCAAGACTGTTTCCCTAACAGATAACCCAAGACACTGAGGGGCTGGCAGGCATAGTGTATGCTCAGGAGCAGGCTTTTGAGAGACCAACCCACCCTCACAAAGGCGGCAGGGAGGCTGGCAGGCTGAGCCCTGAAGGGAAACATGCCAGGCCCTCAGCATTGTCACCCTGCCTAGCAGGCAGGGCAAGGGTTGGCCAGTGGGGCCAGTCACAGAAGGCAGACCAGACCCCTCTACTGGGTTTTTCCCTCCTTGTGCATGAAGGCTCACAAGGACAAAACAAAACCTTCCAGAAGGAACACAGAATTAGCACCCTTGGGGATGGACCTAGCCTTAGCTGGTTACTGCCTGGCTGGCCCCAGAGGCTGATGTCTTGGGCAGCTGCACGGGCAGCTGGGCACGTAGGAGGCTGCCCCACCCCAACAGTGACATGCTTTGTTTAATAGGATCCCAACTCCCCACCCTCTGCCATCCCCACTCTAGTCTGGTTGATCCCAAGCTGGATCTGGCAAACAGACAGGCAAGAACAGTGATCCACATAACTCCTCAGGAGCCAGCCTCTGGGCTGTAGAAGATGGCAAGGCCATGGCCACAGCCACGGCAGATATTGTTTTTTTCAAAAAATATTTGATTTATTGTATTTACTTGAGAGACAGAAAGAAGCAGAGAAAGAGAGAAAGAATGGTTGCACCAGGGCCTCTAACCACTGCAAACAACTCCAGATGCATGCACAACCTTGTGCATCTGACTTTATCTGGCTACTGTGAAACCCAAACTGGGTCCTTTGGCTTTGCCATCAAGCACCTTAACAGCTAAACCCAGCCCAGATACTGGGATTCTATGGACAGCTCCCAAAAAGGATGGGAGGCCAACTCACATGGTCCAGGAGAGAAGGAAGACCCTCCCCCATCCACAGCTTCCCATTGTTACTTCTGGTCCAGGCTGGCCTCTTCAGGAATCTGGCACGAGGGCATCCAGGCAGGTAGGTCCCTGAGACCAGTGCTTTTCACCAAACTGGCAAGGCAGATGGCCAGACCCCTCTGAGAAGCTCCAGAAATGCAGGGACATAGCCAGTGTGGAAGAACTCAGGGATAGTGCCCTCAGGTAGCTAACTCCTCACATTCCTCCCCAGGACCACTCACTCCTGAAATCCATCCATAGCAACAATGCCACCAGACATCTTCCCCACAATACCACACAGCCAGAGAAAAGGGACTCCTGTTTCCCAAAGAAACAGAGTACCTTACCCCTCAACAGAAGGTTGACGATCCACTTCCAGAAAGCTCACAGGCAGATATTCAAGTCATGACACCAAAGAACAAGGAGGAAAGGTGGGGTGGCCCATGGGACACATCTCCCCTACATAACAGCCAGCTTTGTCACACATTTTATCATGAGCTCTGCACCCCCCCCCCATGCTTTTGTTATTTATAAGATTAAAAGGAGGTGGGCGTGGTAGTACAGGCCTTTAATCCCAGTACTTGGGAGGCAGAGGTAGGAGGATTGCTGTAAATTTGAGGCCTCCCTGAGACTACAATAGTGAATTCCAAGTCAGCCTGGGCTAGAGCAAGACCCTACCTTGAAAAAAAAAAAAAGGAAAAATAACAGAATAAATAAATAGTAAAAGCTGGGAATGGTAGCACATGCCTTTAATCCCAGCACCAGGGAGGCTGAGGTTGGATCCAGCCTGAAACTACATAGTGAATTTCAGGTCAGCCTGGGCTAGCTAGAGTGAGACCCTACCTTGGGGGGGATCACTTTTCCTGCATATCATAATTATAAATGGACATATGATGTGTTCCTCTCCCCTCTTGCTCCCCCCCCGAACCCTCAGTACAATAAGGACCAACAACCCTGACTGGGGAAAAAAATAAAGTGAGAGCCAGGCATGGTGGCGTACACCTTTAATCCCAGTACTTGGGAGGCAGAGGGAGGAGGATTGCCATGAGTTTGAGGCCAACCTGATACTATATAGTGAATTCCAGATCAGCCTGGGCTAGAGTGAGACCCTATCTCAAAAAAACTAAATAAATAAGTGAAAAAAAATAACAAAGCAAGGCAAGCACGGTGGTGCATATTTGTAATCCCAGACCTTAGGAGGCTGAGGCAGGAAGATCCTCAGTTCAAGGCCAAATGGAGCTAAACAGCAGAACTCAGTAACCCCCGCAAAAAAAGGATAAATAAAACACAATGTGCAGACCTGCAAGGACCCTGGGGAGGGAGGGGCTACTCAGCCCCAACAGGGTTCCCATGACCAGCACTACCACATCTAGTTTGGGAAGGCACTGTAGCCAAGCCCCCATTACAGGCCCAGGTCAATAGTTGCTACTGGGCTCTTCTTGGGCCCAAGCCTCAGGCAGCAGGGAACTTGGGATTGGTCTGTCTGCAAGACCCAGGTGAGTCACCTTTGGGTAGCCTGGCAAGGCACCAGGTTGCAGGGAAAAGCCAGAACATGTACTGGCCTCCAGGGGGTCACCGCCAGCAAGGCAGACACATTGGCAAGCACTAGACTATGTCCACAGTCCAGTACCCTGATTCTGGCAGTGCCTGCTCTCCCAAGATGAGAACCAGTGTAGACAAATAGGCTAAAAACACACACACACACACCCTCAGTGAAGGTAGGTGCCTCACTGCCACACAGGCTGGGGTGGACTTAGAAGAACAGAGAGCTTGACATGCTCAAGGTCCTGGGTTCAACCCCCAGCATCACCAAGAAAAAAAGAGGAATGGAACTGAATGTGAAATATGCCCCACAGACTTGAACACTAGCAGAGGGTAGGAGCTGGTGAATTTGGAAGATTCTGGAACATTTGAGGCATGGCTGACATAGAAGGTTCACAGGGGTGATCTTTGTGGATTTGATTTGCTCCTATCAGGTATTTTGTCACAGCAAGGAGAAGAGTAGCTAATAAAATGAATGTGGTGGTACATACCTATAATTATAATACTCGGAGAGACTAAGGCAGGAATTACCAAGTCTGGGGCCAGCCTGGGCTATATAGTAAGACCCTGTCTCAAAACAAAAACCAATAAACAGGGCATGATGGCACATGCCTGAATTCCTAGCACTTGGAAGCTGAAACAGGACAATTGCTGGGAGTTTGAAGCCAACTTGGACTTCATGCTAAGCCCTAAGCTAGCCTGGGGTATAGAGACTGTCTCAAGCAAATGAACAAAAAAGAAATAACAAGGGAGAGGAACTATTTGCAACCTATCACATAAAAACTGGTTTCCTTTAATATATAGACTTCCTACATGTCAATCACATTTATACAGTACTTAATACCAACCAAGCAGGCACAGATGTAAGAACTTTTAACTCAAGTTGCCATCATAATTACAGATCCCGTAGTGATAAGAACACTTGCCTCAGGTCTCACAACAGAGCCAGGACTCATGCCCAGGTGACTAACCATCAACCCATCCAGCCTCATTAACAGAAAGACCAAGATCATGCTGGGAACATGCCAGAGCAGGAGGCATTTTCACTTCCACCATTCAAAAGCCACTGGGTCCCACTCAGAACATGGAAACCACCACTGTAGCAGCCATGTCCACCTCTACCCATGAACTCAAGCCAACCTGCATACAACTGCAGGAGTTGGCTGCCAAGTGACCACTGGCATTGCCTTTCTGGAAGGCAACTGGCAGCAGCCACCCAAGCTATACAACACATGTGCCTTTCGCCCAGGGCTCTGACTTCTAGGAATCCATCCTACAACTCCAGTGTAGCCAAAAAGCCCAAGGACAAACACGACCACATCTTGCCTTACCAGAATCGCCTGTGTCCCTCAGAAGGGGATTGGTTAAAGAGAACCATGGATGATTAGGCCATGGGTCCCACATGGACATAAGTAGGCACCACAGTGCTGGAAAGAAGGCTTAGCAGTTACAATGCTTGCCTGTGAAGCCTAAGAACCCAGGTTCAATTCCCCAGGACCCATGTAAACCAGATGCACAAGGTAGTGCATGTGTCTGAGTTCGTTTGTGGCAGCTAGAGGCTCTGGCACACCCATTCTGCTCTACCTATCTGCCTCTTTCTCTCTCTCTCTCAAATAAATAAAATTTTAAAAACAAAAAATAACCAACTCAGCCACAAAGACAGCAAACACCACAGAATACACTTCCCTCTACACCTAAACCTGTCACCTTCTTGATAGGATAGCAGCCTACACACACAACAGCATATGCAGGCCAGCCAGTACTGTGGCACAGGTGACCATCTCTCTTGCAGTCTGGCTCTGAATCACTGACCCTGCAGGTGGCCACTCCAGCAGGGAGCCAGGTATAATTCTGATGTGGAAAGTGGTGTGGTTTGTGACAACAAACTGAAGTTTCACTTTTCTCCAAAACATGCTATCAAATGACAAACAAAACAAAACAAACAAACAAAACAGGACAGCAGAGATAGTGTGAAGGGGAAGGAAGAACTTCTGCTTATACTGACCCAGAAAGTGTCCCAATAGAAGGCAGTAGGCCTCCATCTGCACGGGATTGTCTTTCATCCAGTCCCTTCTACATTAAAGACTTTCTCAGCCAATACAGTTGTTACCCGTTTTTACTTAATTTTGTATGTGTATGTGATGTACATATGCATGCATGTTTGTTACGTCTCAGCAGATGTACTGCACAGCCTGAGAACAAACATCAATCCTCAAGAACACCATCCACCTTTTCTTTTCCATTACCATGATTTTATTTAAGGATTACTCACAATATCCAGGCTAGACTCCTCTCAAGATCTTATCTTTTCCACCTCTTTTTTATTTTTCACATCACACTTTTTTTGGTTTTTGTTTTGTTTTTTGAGGTAGGGTTTCACTCTAGCTCAGGCTGACCTGGAATTCACTATGTAGTCTCAGGGTGGCCTTGAACTCATGGTGATCCTCCTACCTCTGCCTCCCCAAGTGCTGGGATTAAAGGTGTGTGCCACCATGCCTGGCCACACCTTGTATTTTTACATGCATGAGTCTAGAGAACAAATTCATGTCCTCATGCTTACAAGACAGGCACTTTACCAACTGAGCTATCATCCCATTCCCACTCATTTTCAAAGGCCTATTTTTTTCCTGGCCCTGTGTCAAACACTAACAAAAATATCAAGTATACAGGGCAATGACCCTCACGCTATGGGATGAAGGGACCTGGAGCCTAGAAGCACTCAGGCTGGTATTTCTCAGCATATCCTCTGGGCAGAGGAAGTCACAGCCTTGCCAACAATAGAGGAAGTGGCAAATGCCCAGTCAGGTGTATGGCCCAACTGGATGGGGCAGAACAAGAGAAAATCAGAGGGGAAGCAGATTCTAAGTATGCAATGTACCCAAACCACTATCTGTCCAGACCCAGCGTGCCAACCCTTAAAATGCCTAGGCAGGGGACTAGAGGAGCCTTGAGGGGATCATGGAGTACTAAGGGTCTGGTCTGACCCTGTGTATGTCAGGCTGTCCATCTGCCCTGGGTTCCACAAGAGGTACATAGGCTGTGGTACTGTGGCCCTGATTAGAGACTTCAGGAGGGTAGGGAGAAGTGGAGAGACAGGACAGGGTGGAGGAAGGAAAAAGCAGGCAGCAGAAAGGACAGCCTTCTGGACCTAGAACACAATGTCTTCAGTGGTTTCCAGGTACTGTCAAACTGGACATAGGTCCTGCCCACATGTCACCTCATGACGTGTCACAGCTTCCAAGGCCACAGAAAAGCTGAAAGGGGAGGAGGGAGGGCAAGAGAGGGAGGGGAGGAGGCCACCAAAACACAGCAACCGCTGGGAACTTCCCTCAGCCAGGGCTGGTCCCGTGGCCCCAGTAAACAGGTTTCAAAACCATTAGTCAGCATTTGGCCTGGCAAAGCAGCACCTTGGGTTCCTGGTCCCCATTCTGGGCATCCAGGACCCCAGGACCTCCAGCACCTACCACTGATGGGCCCAAGACACTGGGGAACAATGTAAAGACCTGCCGGTTTGCCAGTTTGTGGTGAGCAGCTAGTCCTAAAGTGGCTTCATCCGGTAGTAGGTTATGGCAGGCCCAGTCCCAACTGCAGGCTAGAAGGAATCTCCGGCAACCCCTCCCCCCAACCTCTGACGCAGGAGAGACTGGCCAATGCCAGGCCACTGGAGCAATGTCAACAAACAAACCCATCAGCCCAGACAGGTGGGCCTGCCTAGGACACTAGGACTGTTAGGGTCACTAGGTCAGGCTTGAGAGGAAGGGGTCGTTCACCCAATGCTAGACTACGCTGAACCCAGCTCATACATGAACAGAGCATGCAACCCCTGGGGGGATCCACCACAGGGGCTTGTGGCCCTCGTCTCTCCCAGACAACAGAACAAACTATGAGCTCAATACCTAGGAGTAACTAGACCAGATCTGGTACAGAGATAGGGGTCTCAGGGCCTTGTGGGACTTCAGAACTGGGTGAGCCAGACACTACATTCAGACACTCATGTCTTCCCACACCAGACACTAACCTGAAGTTATCACTGCCCACCAGGAGCACCAACAGTGGGCCACCTAGGGCCTGTAGCCCCAGGATCACCTGTAAGGGTGACACTACCCTTCCTCATGGCACACACACCACTACCAGCATTGTCTGCCAATGGTCTTACCTGGAAGTCATACAACGCCACGATGTTTTCATGCTTTAGTTCCTAGGACACAAATCCAAGTTTCTCGTAAGTGAAGATGAGCTGGCCCACCATCTCCCAGTCGCTCCAGGTCCTGGCTCACCTTGAGGATTTTGATTTCCTTCCCCAGGAGTGTCTGGGACTTGGCGAGGTTCTTCTTGTTAATGCACTTGACGGCGACCTCCAGGTCGTGCTTCTGAAAACCAAACATGGACCTTCAGACCTGGGACCACCCCACCAGTTGTCACAGGCTGGGGACACACCAAGGGCCTGGAATGGAGGTAGGGAGGCAACCAGACACGACTCTTCGCTGGGCCTGGGACCTAGGTGGGGTTCCAGGCTAGGTTCCCAAGCCTAGACTGGCTTTCTAGGGCTAGGACCCCAAGCAGAAGTCCTAGGCTGGGATGTGGAGGATTCTAAGACTAGAGTAACAAATGGGTTTTCGAGGCTCGCGTCCTGAAGTTCGGAGTTCAGGATACAGGAACACTGGTTTGGGTCCAGGGCTGGAATCCTAAGCTAGGGTTAAGGGCTACGGCCCAGCCAGGCAGGCCTCGCGGGAGCTTCACCTACCTCGCGGTGGCGCCCCTTGAAGACCACCGCGAAGGCGCCATGCCCGATCAGGTCTTTGCGGGAGAACTCGAACTTGCCCACGGTCTCGAGGCCGCCGCGGCCGGGCTCCATGGCGCGGGGAAGCCGCGGGCGCGGGCCGGGAAGCGGTGGGCCGGGGTGCGCGGGGCTCAGGCGCAGGCGCGGGCGAAGAGCAGGCCGCGCGAGCGGGGCCGGGGGCGCGGGGCCGGGCGCATCGCCGGGGCCGCGCGCCCCATGGGGCAGGCCCGGGCCGGGTCCCAGCCCCGCGGGCCGGGCGGCGCGCTCCTTCGGCGTCCCCTACTGCGCCCTCGCGGCGCTGACAGTCGGAACCCACTCCGACTCGGATTCGGCTCGACTGGACTCCGACTGCAATCCCGCCTCCTCTGATTCCGACTGGACTAAGGCTGCGGCTCGGACCCTGGCGGGGAAACAAAAGAGCCGCGGCGCTTGGGCCTTGGAGCCAGAGTCGCCGGCGCAGCCGCACTGGGCGGAGGCGGAGCTAGGGGCGGGGCCGGGGCTCGCGGGTGGGGGAGCCGGCAGGGGGGCGGGACCTGGGCGAGTGGGTTGGAGTAGGCGTGGTTAGTCCGTGTGCTGGGCCAGGTGAGGACGGAGGTGAGCTGGTGGCTAGGAAGCCGGCGACCTCCCGCGAAACCTGGTAGCACTACACGCCGTGTCCTAAAGATAGCTTTTTTTTTTCCCCTGAGGCGGGGGAGAAGAATTGAGGGAGGGTCTCATGGCCTTGAACTCAACTTGTAGCTGAGAATGATCTTCGGCCTCAATCTACCAAATCCTGGGATAACTGGAGTGCGCCAGTCTTTCGCCACCTACCGGCTCTAAGCCGAGCTTTTGCAGTATGATGGCTCCCAAATCTCCTGTCGGCTCGTCCAAAATTGCTAAGAGTCGACGACAGTGGTGTCCTACACCTTTAATCTCAGCACTCTGGGGGTAGAGGCGGAAGGATCAAGTAAGGCCAGGCTGGGATACTAGAGAACTAGTCTCAAAAAAAAAAAGTGAGGGGCTGAAGAGATGGCTTAGCAGTTAGGGGCTTGCCTGTGGGCCTAAGTACCTAGGTTCAATTCCCCAATACCTACATAAGCCAGATGCACAAGGTGGAGCATGCGTCTGGAGTTCGTTTGCAGTGTCTAGATGCTCTGGTGCGTCCATTCTCTATCTGCCTCTTTCTTTTTTTTTTTTTAAAGATGTTTTTAATTTACTTTTTATTTTTAGGTTTTGGTTTTTCAAGGTAAGGTCTCACCCTAGTCCAGGCTGACGTGGAATTCACTCTGTAGTCTCAGGATGGCCTCCCAAGTGCTGTGATTAAAGGTATGAGCCACCACGCCCAGCTTTTTTAAAAAAGATTACCTCATTTATTTATT
This sequence comes from Orientallactaga sibirica, assembly GCA_036365145.1. Taxonomy (NCBI): domain Eukaryota; kingdom Metazoa; phylum Chordata; class Mammalia; order Rodentia; family Dipodidae; genus Orientallactaga; species Orientallactaga sibirica. The sequence goes on along the minus strand of JAEOAD010000011.1, from coordinate 45,778,459 downwards.
TATTTATTTATTTATTTATTTTATTTATTTATTTGAGACAGAGAGAGTGAGAATGGGCATGCCAGGACCTCTAGCCATTGTAAACTCCAGACGCACTTGCCACCATGTGCATCTGGCTTATGGGTGGAACCTGGATCCTGGAGAATGGAACCTGGGTCCTTAGGCCTCGCAGGCATGTGCCTTAACCGCTAAGCCATCTCTCCAGCCCTATATCTGCCTCTCTCTTTCTCTTGCAAATAAATTAATTATACATATATATATATATATATGGCTTGTTTTTTGTTTTTGGAGGTAGGGTCTTGCTCTAGCACAGGCTGAACTGGAATTCACTATGTAGTCTCAGGCTGGCCTCGAACTCACACCAATTTTCCTACCTCTGCCTCCTGAGTGCTGGGATTAAAGGCGTGCGCCTCCACACCTGGCTCTAAATATATATATTTTTTCTAAAAAGCCAGAGGATCTCTATGAGTTGAAGGCCACCCTGAGAATACATAGTGAATTCCAGGTCAGCCTGAGATAGAGTGAGACACTACCTTGAAAAACCAAATAAAATAAAATAAAAAATAAATAAAAGTAAAAAATAAAATAAATAAATAAAAATAAAATAGGCTGGCGAGATGGCTAAATGGTTAAAGAATTTGCCTACAAAGCCTAATGACCTGGGTTCAATTCCCCAATACTCATGAAAAGCCAGATGCACAAAGTGGCACATTATTCTGGAGTTCATTTGTAGCAGCTGGAGGCTCCGGGGTGCCCATTTTCTCTCTCTCTTTCTCTCTCTGCTTGCAAATAAATAAATAAAATATTAAATAATAAGCTAAGGAGCCCGGCATGATGGCGCACTCCTTTAAACCCAGCACTCGGGAGGCAGAGGTAGGAGGATTGCCATGAGTTCAAGGCCACCATGAGAGGAATAGTGAATTCCAGGTCAGCCTGAACTAGAGTGAGACTCTACCTCAGAAAAAAAAAAAAAAGAAAAAACAGCCAGGTGTGGTGGCATGCACCTTTAATCTCAGCACCCAGGAGGCAGAGGTAGGAGGATCACTGTGATGTGAGTTCAAGGCAGCCTTAAGAATATGTAGTGAGAGCCGGGCGTGGTGGCGCACGCCTTTAATCCCAGCACTCGGGAGGCAGAGGTAGGAGGATCGCCGTGAGTTCAAGGCTACCCTGAGACTACAGAGTGAATTCCAGGTCAGCCTTAGCTAGAGTGAGACCCTACCTTAAAAAAAAAAATTAAAAAAAAATAAATAAATAAAAAATAAAAAAAAAAGAATATGTAGTGAATTCCACATCAGTCTAGGCTAGAGTGAGACTCTACCTTGAAAAAACAAAACAAGGCCGGGCGTGGTGGCGCACGCCTTTAATCCCAGCACTCGGGAGGCAGAGGTAGGAGGATCGCCGTAAGTTCGAGGCCACCCTGAGACTACATAGTTAATTCCAGGTCAGCCTGGGCCAGAGTGAGACCCTACCTCGCAAAACCCAAAAAAAAAAAAAAACCAAAACCAAAAAAAAAAAAAAAAAAAAAAAAAAACAGTAACAACAGCCGGGCATGGTGGTACAAGTCTTTAATCACAGCACTCGGGAGGCAGAGGTAGGAGGATCGCCTTGAGTTCAAGGCCACCCTGAGACTACATAGTGAATTCCAGATCAGCCTGGGCTAGAGTGAGACCCTACCTCAAAAACAAAACAAAAAAAAAAAAACAGCAACAACAAACATAGAGGGATGGCTTGGTGGTTAAGGGGCTTGCCTACAAAGCCAAAGGACCCAAGTTTGATTCCCCAGGATCCACGTAAGCCAGATGCACAATGTGACACACATGTGTCTATACATGTGTATAGCAGCTGGCCTGGTATGCCCATTTTCTCTTTCTCTCCCCTCAAAGAAAAAAAATATATATTTTGGGGGGTGGTGGTTCGAGGTAGGGTCTCACTCTGATCCAGGCTGACCCGGAATTCACTCTGTAGTCTCAGGGTAGCCTCATACTCACGGCGATCCTCCTACCTCTGCCTCCCAAGTGCTGGGATTAAAGGCATGCGCCACCATGCCTGGTTTATTTTTAAGGTTTAAAGAGACTTTATTAAGCTGGGCGTGGTATCACACGTCTTTAATCCCAGCACTCAGGGGGCAGAGCTAGGAAGATAGCCCTGAGTTTGAGGTCACCCGGAGAATACAAAGTGAATTCCAGGTAAACCTGAGCTAGAGTGAGACCCTACCTCGAAAAAAAAAAAAAAAAAAAGAGAGAGAGAGAGAGAGAGACTTTATTAGGTTAAGAGAAGGAAGTACATAGAGCTTCTGCCATGTGGAAGGCAGGAGAAAGTAGAGTATAGGTCCCCTTCCTCAGCCCAGCCCAGCCAGCCAGGAAAAAGAGCCTGGATTCTCACTTACAAGAAGCTGTCAACTGGATTACTTTGGGGAACAGTGGGGATACAGAGGCAGTCCTCTTCATCAATGCGGTGTTCCAGACCCCAGAACACTGGGCTCTCTCGCTCTCTCTCTCTCTCTCTCTCTTTTTTTTTTATTTTATTTTATTTTATTTTATTTTATTTTATTTTATTTTATTTTTTGAGTAGGGTCTCACTGTAGTCCAGGCTGACCTGGAATTCACTATGTAGTCTCAGGCTGGCCTTTCAAACTCATGGAGATCCTCCTACCTCTGCCTTCCAAATGCTGGGATTAAAGGCATGCACCACCACACCCCGCCTAAACTTTACCTTTCTTATGATCACAGGGCTCTTTATCCCTGACTGGGGCCAAAAGATACCAAAGTGGAACTGGATCAGCACTCACACAAATAAGAACACCCTCATTTATTCCTTATCCTCCTGACTCCTCTACCTAAAATGCTGGGACTACAGGCACGTACCACCCAGAGCCAAGCACTCTGCCACTGGACAATTATACTTGCCGCTTCTATCTGGCTGATTAGCTCAGTTGATTCCAGTGGGGTGCTAATAATACTTTTAACTCCTTTTTTTGTTTTGTTTTGTAATTAATTTTTTGCTTATTTTATTTTCTTTTTCTTTAAATGATTCATTTTATTTTTTATTTTATTTTATTTATTTATTTATTTATTTTTGGTTTTTCGAGGTAGGGTTTCACTCTAGCTCAGGCTGACCTGGAATTCACTATGTAGTCTCAGGGTGGCCTTAAACTCATGTCGATCCTCCTACCTCTGCCTCCCACTTGCTGGGATTAAAGGCGTGAGCCACCACGCCCTGCTTTATTTTATTTTTCAAGGTAGGGTCTCACTCTAGCCCAGGCTGACCTGGAATTCACTATATAATTTTTCAGGCTGTCCTCAAATTTACAGTGATCCTTCTACTTCTGCCTCCACAGTGCTGAGATTAAAGGCATGAGTCTTTAACTGATGAGCCATCTCCCATTTTGTTTTTATTTTATTGAGACAGATTCTAAAATAGGGTGTTTTGTTTTGGTTTGGTTTTTTGGTTTTTGGAAGGTAGGGTCTTGCTCTAGCCCAGGCGAACCTGGAATTCACTCTGCATTCTCAAGGTGGCCTTGAACTCCACGCCCAGCTCTCAAATAACTAAGAATGTCCTTAAAGCTGGGTGTGGTGGCACATGCCTTTAACCCCAGCATTCGGGAAGCAGAGGTAGGAGGACTGCCATGAGTTCAAGGCCACCCTGAGATTACAGAGTGAATTCCAGGTCCTCCTGGGCTAGAGCAATACCCTACCTCAAAAAAACTAAAAAAGGCCTGGAGAGATGGCTTAGCGGTTAAGTGCTTGCCTGTGAAGCCTAAGAACCCCGGTTTGAGGCTCGATTCCCCAGGACCCACTTAAGCCAGATGCCCAAGGGGGCTCATGCATCTGGAGTTCATTTGCAGTGGCTGGAGGCCCTGGCGCTCCCATTATCTCTCTTTCTCTGTAAAATTTAATATTTTTTAAAAATGTCCTTGAATTCTTTCTTTCTTTCTTTCTTTCTTTCTTTCTTTCTTTCTTTTTTTTTTTTTTTTTTTGAGGTTAAGTCTTTGAACCTTTTTTTTTCTTTTGGTTTTTTGAGGTAGGGTCTCACAATCCAGGCATGATGGTGCATGCCTTTTATCCCAGCACTCAGGTGGCAGAGGTAGGAGGATCTCCGTGAGTACGAGGCCACCTTGAGACTATACAGTGAATTCCAGGTCAGCCTGGGCTAGAGTGAAACTCTACCTTGAAAAACCAATAAAAAAAGGTAGGGTCTCACTCTAGCTCAGACTGTTCTTTTCGAGGTAGAGTGTCACTCTACTCAGACTGACGTAGAATTCACTATGTAGTCTCAAGGTGGCCTCGAACTCACAGCAATCCTCCCACCTCTGCCTCCCCAGTGCTGGGATTAAAGATGTGCACCACCACTCCTGACAGTCCTTGAATTCTTGATCCTCTTCACCCCCACCTCCTAAGTGTTGGGATTACAGGTATGTGCTTCCAGTACCAACTCCCACCACTCCCGGTTTCTTTTTTTTTTCCAAATATTTTTCTTTATTTATTTAAGAAGCCGGGTGTGGTGTTGCAGGCCTTTAATCCCAGCACTTGGGAGGCAGAGGTAGGAGGATTGCCTTGGCTTCCAGGCCACCCTGAAACTACATGGTGAATTCCAGGTCAGCCTGAGCTAGAGTGAGACCCTACCTTGAAAAACCAAAGAAAGAAAGAAAGAAAGAAAGAAAGAAAGAAAGAAAGAAAGAAAGAAAGAAAGAAAGAAAGAAAGAAAGAGAGGGGGGGGAGGGAGGGAGGAAGGAAGGTAGGTAGGTAGGAAGGAAGGAAGAGAGAGAGAAAGAAAGAGAGAAAGAAAGAAAGAAAGAAAGAGAAAGAAAGAAAGAAAGAAAGAAAGAAAGAAAGAAAGAAAGAAAGAAAGAAAGAAAGAAAGAAAAAATAGTACTCATAGCAGGCCTTTGTTCACAGCACTGAGATAGAAGGATCACCAGTCTGGGCTACTTAATAAGTTCCAGATCAGCCTGAACTAGAGTAGTGGCCTAAATATTCATGACTTCATGGTGACTGATGTTACTACCTACACAAGACCTCCATAATAGAAGAAAAAAAATATGGTATCAAAATAGAAGACACCCCCTCCCCTGTCCTCCCCCCCCAAAAAAAAAAAAAAAAACAGCTGGGCCTTTAATCTCAGCACTCAGGAGGCAGAGGTAGGAGAATCACCATGAGTCGGAGGCCAGCCTGAGACTACATAGTGAATTCCAGGTCAGCCTTGGGCCAGAGTGAGACCGTACCTTGAAAAATAAAAAAATTAAAAAAATTTTTTTAAAAAAAAAAAAGAAAGAGGCCGGGCGTGGTGGCGCACACCTTTAAAAAGGCAAAAAAATTAAAAATTTTTTAAAAAAAAAAAAAAAAAAAAAAAAAAAAAAAAGAAAGAAAAAAAGAAAAGAGAGTGAACTACTTGAATAGATATTTCTCTAAGAATTATTTACAAATGGAAAAGATGTTCTTCATCAGAAATGCAAATGAACCACAGCAGGCAATCCCTCATACCCTAAGTACCAAAGTACCATTCTTTATTTATTTAGGTTTTTTTTTTTTTTTTTTTTTTTGAGGTAAGGTCTCACTGTAGCTCAGGCTGACCTGGAATTCACTATGTAGTCTCAGGATGGCCTTGAACTCACAGTGATCCTCCTACCTCTGCCTCCCACGTGCTGGGATTAAAGGTGTACGCCACCATGCCTGGCTTCTATCAGCTATTTGATTTGAGTTGGGGTCATTGGGCCATTCTTGGTATTGAACAGTGGCAGTAGCCCCGAGTTTTTTGCTACCAGCGAAAGTTTGCTGTTCTTTGTCCTAGATGATTAAATAACCTGTGGGGAACCTGTCAATTATGCTCCCACAGGACCTAAAGGGGCATGCATTGTTTACAGGTTTGGGGTCATTTTACCTAAAAGCCATGGTGGATGTTAACATTGGGAGTCTCCCAGTTCCTCAACATCACCTACCTTGCTTTGAGTAAGGGTGATCTACCTTGACCAGCTCTGCAGGCTAGAAAACCCTAACTGAGCTTATCACATGCTGGGCAGCCCAGCCCAGAGCAGAGGATTAGAGAGCCACACAGGGCTGGGCTGTCAGTGTGTCTGTCAATCCATCTGGAAGGAGTTCTTCCTGCCAAGCCTAATCTTCTCCAACTGAATTTCTACCCAGCCCAGCCCTGGGGAGGGCAGCCCTACTGGGAAGAGCATTGTCTTCCTTTAGATTCTTCAGGGAAACTTTCCAGAACCCCTGGCCTCATCCCAGGGGCTTCAGCCACTTTGTTAGACAAAAAGAAGACAACAGCCAGAGTTAAGAATTACAGGGAGGCAGTGCTTGCCAGCCTGGATGACAGGGGACAGTATAAGGAGCCCATGCAGGAACAATTGGAACCCTGGAGTTGAGAGGGGAGAAAGGGTGCCCTCTGGGCTCCCAGAGTTTGGGTGGGGATAGCCTGAAGGCTCAAGGGAGGTGGGACCAGCTTCAGTCCACACCCAGAGGCAAGTTCCAAGCTGTTCACATAAAATCCTATCAAGGTATGCTCTGAATAGCTTGATTAGAAACTGTCCCTATCTAAATACAGAGTACAAAGTGAATGCCCAGAGGCAAGCAAAAGGAGAAAGAAGCTGATTAGGCACCATGTCTGATGCAGCTGGGGTTCAGCTCAGTCAGGGGTAGTGTGTTCTCCTAGCCTAAATGTGGCCCAGGGTTTGATGCTCTGTTCCACAAAACCTAATATAATACAGAGATAATAGAAAAAAGGACTGGAGCTGGGCGTGGTGGCGCACACCAGCACTCTGGAGGCAGAGGTAGAAGGATTGTCATGAGTTTGAGGACATCCTGAGATTACATAGTGAATTCCAGGTCAGCCTAGGCTAGAGTGAGACCCTACCTCGAAAAACCAAAAAAAAAAAAAAAAAAAAAAGAGGACTAGGCTGGAAAGATGGTTTAGCAGTTAAGACGCTTGCCTATGAAGCCTAAGGACCCAGGTTTGACTCCCAAGAACCCATGTAAGCAAATGCACGTGGTGGCACACGCATCTAGAGTTCGTCTGCAATGGCTAGATGCCCTGGTGTACCCATTCTCCCTCTCTCTTTTTCTAAAATAAATAAATAAATAAATAAATAAATAAATAAATAAATAAATAATTTAAAATTTGAAAAGAGAGGCCGGGCATGGTGGTGCATCCCAGCACTCGGGGAGGCAGAAGTAGGAGGATCGCTGTGGGTTCAAGGCTACCCTGAGACTACATAGTGAATTCCAGGTCAGCCTAAGCTAGAGTGAAACCCTACCTCGAAAAACAAACAAACAAACAAACAAACAAAAAGCCTATGGCAGGGAGGTCATGAGCCTTAGGGGTAAGGGGTATAAAGCCTGCTCTTGCCTGTCTAAATGTACATATTATTCCTACTAAACTGCCCTGAAAGCACTACACTTAATGTTCATATTCACGTATTGATGCTACTCTCACTTCTGATTAGAGAAGCTTCTTTTTTCAGATGGCAATGACCACTGGGATGACCCCAAAGGCAACATAGTGCTGAGAAGAAGGTACAGAGGAGTGTCCAGCACCGAAACATCTCTACACACCCTCCAAGGCTCAGAATCCATTGTGGAAGAGGGGGCAGAAAGAATGTAAGAGCCAAAGGAAGGGTATGACTCCTTACAATGCAACTGTCCAGACAGTAACTGGCCTCGAAATCCATGACCTCACGGTGCCTAGCAATACCTTCACAAGACTCTCATAATAGGAGAAAAAGGAGGATGAGCGCCTCCATAGGAGGATGCCCTCTGATCCCTTGAATGTTCCCATTCCACCATGAGATATTGGCAGAACTCATCCAGAAGTGCCTCATCCACTCACAACCAGATTTGGGCTAGAAAGGTTTGCAAGTCAGAGAAATTAGCAGTCTCCCATCATTCTAGTTGGTTCTTTCCACTAGCCATGAAGCTGGTTAATAACAGCTGTCCCTGTAAAAAGCCCACCACTGGAAACAGTAGGCAGGTCTAAGACTTCACTCTCCTTTGCCCTAACAAAGTCAGCAGTGAGGCAGAAGGACACCTGGATAGAGAGAGATGTTTGCTGTCCAGGGAAAAGTCAGGATCAGGGCCCCAGGCTCTTCCCAACTTAACCATGCTCCATAATTCCTGGAGTTTATTATATATTTCTTTTTCTTTATTTTTTCCTGTTTCTGTTCAAGAGTATTTTCTTTAGCTAGCTTCAAAAAATATTTTATGTAAAACAAATATGGGGCCAAATACAGTGCAGAGGAGACAAACACTATATATCTTTTACAATTATTTTCCTGATTCCAAGCACCACCCTGCCATACTCACTGGCCTACTCTGTTTGGTTACTATGCATCTCCATGGGGAAAAGACAATCTTATTATGGCTACCTCCTTGTAAAGCAAGATTTCCTTTCAATAAAACTGTCACCTGACAGGAAAAATTATTCATTTAAAAAAATTAATTAAATAAAAAGAATGTGTAGCTGGGCATGGTAGCCCACACCTTTAATTCCAGCACGCTGAAGGTCAAGGTAGGGGGAATCACTGTAACTTTGAGACCAGTCTGGAATTATAGAATGAGTTACAGGTCATCCTGGGCTACAGTGACCCCCACCCCCCAGCTTCAAAAAAGAAAAAAACAACAAAAAAAGAATGTGGCTTGGAGCAATGTGCTTGTTCAGCATGTGTGAGGCCCCGGGTTCATCTTTAGCACCATCTACATGAAATGCCACAGGCAAATGAGCAAAGGTAAAGAGTGGATTCCTGGTAACCTTACCTAGCTAACCTGATCTAGGTTATCTCTGAGGACTGGAAAGCCTGTAGGCCAGAAGTCCCTCTTCAGGTGGGCTGGCCAGAACTGACAACCTGAAACATTAATTATGATCCCATGTGAATGCTAAATGATAAACCCTCCAGCAAGCCCTGACCGTTCACCATGGCCACAATTAGAGCTATAAAAGGAGCAAAAGGCAGCAGTAGAATTTGAATTCTAAAGTCCCAGAAAGATATGCATGTCCCCTCTTTATCTTTTTCTTGTTTTGTTTTGTATTTTATTTTGTTTGAGCTATAGTCTCACCATTTGTCCTCTTAACAACTACCAACAGATGCCATGTGGGTACCTCCTAAGTTTTTCTACACAAGTTCCTAGATTCTACTTTCTTTCTTTCTTTCTTTTTTTGGTTTTTCAAGGTAGGGTCCCACTCTAGCCCAGGCTGACCTGGCCTCGAACTCACGGCAATCCTCCTACCTCTGCCTCCTGAGTGCTGGGATTAAAGGTGTGCGCCACCATACCCGGCTTTTATTATTTTTATTTTTTATTGACAACTTCCTTAATTGTAGGCAATATCCCATGGTACTTCCCTCCCTTCCCCAATTTCCCCTTTGAAACTCCACTCTCCATCATATCCCCTCCATTTTTCAGTCTCTCTTTTATTTTGATGTCATCATCTTTTCCTCCTATTATGATGGTCTTGTGTAGGTAGTGTCAGGCACTGTGAGGTCATGGATATCCAGGCCATTTTGTGTCTGGAGGAGCACGTTGTAAGGAGTCCTACCCTTCCTTTGGCTCTTACATTCTTTCCGTCACCTCTTCCGCAACAGACCCTGAGCCTTGGAAAGTGTGTTAGAGATGTTTCAGTGCTGAACACTCCTCTGTCCCTTCTTGTAATGGTCCGAAAATCACTGAAGAAAGACCCCCAGAGTCAAATAATATGTAAAAGCATAGAGCGTTTATTCTGCAGAATTAGCCAGCATGCTGGGGTCAATCACTCGTACAAAATGGCGACCCCCAAGGAGCTCGCAGGCTCCTTTTAAGCACCACTAGAGGAATTTTGGCAGGCTTTTAGTCTTTTAACATGATTGGCTAATTTGAACAGTAACTGTACTTGTGTTTTTTTTTTTTTATTAGTCTTAAGGTTTTGGTGGTGTTGCAGTCAGGTTCGCATTGCTGGCAGAAATCACCCGACTAAGAGCAGCTTGTGGGAAAAAAGAGGTTTATTTTGGCTTACAGGCTCAAGGGGGAAGCTCCATGATGGCAGGAAAAACGATGGCATGAGCAGAGGGTGGACATCACTCTCTGGTCAACATAAGGTAGACAACAGCAACAGGAGAGTGTGCCAAACACTGGCAAGGGGAAGCTGGCTATAATACCCATAAGCCCGCCCCCAACAATACTCTGCCTCCAGGAGGTGTTAATTCCCAAGTTGCCATCAGCTGGGAACCTAGCATTCAGAACACTTGAAGTTTATGGGGATACCTGAATCAAACCACCACATTCCGCCCCTGGCCCCATAAACTGATAAAAAGACATGATGTAAAATGCAATGCATTCATGCAAATTTAAAAGTCCCCATAGTTTTTATCAATTCCAATGATGTTCATACATCCCCATAATCCAAGGTCTTTTAAATGAGCCATAATACCAAAAATATCCCAAAAAAAACCCATAATGGCACAGAATAAAACATTCACACTGCAAAGGATGGCATTGGGCAAAACAAAGAAATACTTAACCAATACAAGATTTTAAACAACCAGGGCAAACGTCAAACTCTGTAATTCCAATCCAACAACTACTCAGTGACAAATCTCCAAGTTCGATAATTCTGAGCAGCAACAAGTCTCTGGAGTTCCAATTCCGCCCCTCCAGCTAGGCTACTCACAGTCCTGGAAAACTTCATCCAGGGCCGGCAGCTCTCCTTGGCAGCCATCTCATAGTCCCGGCATCTCCACTGGGTCTCCACTGCAACCCATGGTCCATCCTCATGGCCCCATGGGATCTCCATGCAGGCATCCAGCAAACCTGCTTCACACTGTCCATGGCCATTTCCAAAACACAAGACCGCATTAAAAATTCAATGACCCTCTCTTTCCTGCATTTGTTATACTCCATAATACCAGGTAGGGTGCCAATTTGTTAATCCAGGGGGGAATAAATCAGACTTTGAAGAACAGGACACTCCTTCAGCATTCAGGCCCCTTCAAAAGAGTCTACCTTCTTCCTGTTGCCCCAGTGCAGGTTAGCTGGCCCAATCTCAAAGGTTGTAATCTCTCAATTGCAGCTGAATGGGCAGAGTTCACCCAAAGATTTCATTTTTTCTGTGCCATATCCTTCTGCTCACACCAGTTCATTTCTACGCAAAGCAACCCTGCACAACTTCTCAGGACAGGGCGCTTCTCACACAAACTGCTAGCCCAGTCCAAGTAAAGCTCTTTCTCACCCTCATAAGCCAAACCTCACAGTTAGTTCTTACTGCATTCAGGTCTTTCAGCTCTGACCAGAATAGTCCATTAAGCTGTACTTACAGCACTGCAAGGCATGTCTTAGGCCAAGATTTCAAATCCTTCCACATTCCTCTTGAAAATCAGCTCCAAAAGGCCAAAGCCACACAGTCAGGTGTCTAGCAGCAATCCCACTCCTCGGTACCACTTTACTGTTGCAGTCAGGTTCATTGCTGGCAGAAATCACCCGACTAAGAGCAGCTTGTGGGAAAAAAGAGGTTTATTTTGGCTTACAGGCTCAAGGGGGAAGCTCCATGATGGCAGGAAAAACGATGGCATGAGCAGAGGGTGGACATCACTCTCTGGTCAACATAAGGTAGACAACAGCAACAGGAGAGTGTGCCAAACACTGGCAAGGGGAAGCTGGCTATAATACCCATAAGCCCGCCCCCAACAATACTCTGCCTCCAGGAGGTGTTAATTCCCAAGTTGCCATCAGCTGGGAACCTAGCATTCAGAACACTTGAAGTTTATGGGGGATACCTGAATCAAACCACCACAGGTGGCCAGGTCTAGGGAATGTCAGGCAGAGGAGATAACCTCCTAACGTGATTGGCTAAGCAAGCAGCAGTTATGTTTGTAAATACTCAGCCCCCAGAGCTCTTCCCCTCCTAGAAATTGAAACTTTGGCCTAGTCAGGGCAGCACCTTACTGAGGCCTGTCATGGCGTCAGTTTGGTCCCTTCACTTCTCAGCACCATATCCCAAGGCACCATCATCTGAAAAGAGAAGCTTCTCTAACCACCACCATTCCCGACCTTTTTTTTTTTTTTTTTTTTTTTTTGAGGCAGGGTCTCACTCTAGTCCGGGCTGGCCTTGAACTCAAGCCAGTCAGTCTTCCTGTCTCAGCTTCCTGAGTGCTGACATTAGAGGCTAGAGCCACCAAGCCTGGCTTGTTTGTTTGTGAGGTAGGATCTCTCTTTGGACCAGGCTGATCTGGAATTCACTATGTAATCTCAGGGTGGCCTTGAATTCACGGCAATCCTCCTACCTCTGCCTCCCAAGTGCTGATATTAAAGGGAAGCCCCAGTAAAAAAAAATAAAAAAATAGAAATTAGCAGGGCATGAGTGAGACCCTACCTCAAAAAAAAAAAAAAAAAAAAACAAGAACAAAACTCTCATGTATCCATACTCTCTCTCTCTGTGCTGGGCTTGGTGACACATACCTTTAATCCCAGCACTTGGGAAGCTGAAGTTTAAGGATCACTGTGAGTTTGAGGGCAACCTGAAACTACATAGTAAATTCCAGGCTGGCCTGTACTAGAGTGAGCACTTACCTCAAAATAAAAAGGTTTTGGAGGGCTGGAGAGATGGCTTAGGGGTTAAGGTGCCTGCCTCCTAAGCCTAAGAACACTGGTTCCAATCTCCAGTGGTTCCAATCTCCAGGTCCCACGTTTAGCCAGATGTAGTGACGCTAGGGCGTAATGCTGCACTTGACCACAAGGGGGCGCACACATCTGGATTTCGTACGCAGCAGCTGAGACACTGCTGGCGCGCCCATCTCTGTCTTCCTCTCCCTCTCCCTCTCTCTGTCTCTCTCTGTGTCTCTCTCCAAAAAAAATAATAAAAAAATTTTTAAAAAGTTATTTTTAAAAGGTTTTGGAGTCTTTTTCCTGCTTCTTTATATTCTTTTTGTTGTTGTTTTTCAGGAGATCCTCCTACTTCAGCTTCCCAAGTGCTCAGACTAAAGGTATGAGCCACCATTGCCTGTCTTCTGCTTCTCATATTCCTGACTAAAAATGAGTCTATCAGAAACTGGCCTCGATATCCATGACCTTGCAGTGCCTAGCAATACCTTCGCAAAACCCTCAAAATGGAAGAAAAAGATGATGACATCAAATTAAAAGAGAGACTAATGGAGAGAGGGAGGGGATATGATGGAGACTTGAGTTCTAAAGTGGAATGGGGGGAGGGAAGGGAAATATCAGGTGGGCTTTTTGAATGTAAATATAAAAGTCAATAAAAAACAATAATTTAAAAAAATGAGTCTATTTCACTGCTCAATTTGTGCTCCTTCTTATTGCTGATTCCAAGAGGAAAAAAACGATTCAACTTAGAGGCAAGAACTGATAAGGTGGCTGAAGAGATTGCTCAGTGGTTAAGGAACTTGATTGCAAAGCCCAATGGGCTGGGTTAATTTCCCCAGTACCCACATAAAGCCAGGTGCACAAAGTGTCACATGTGTCTGGAGTTTGTTTGCAGCAGCAAGAAACCCTAATATGCCCATTCTCTCTATCTACCTCTCTCTCTCCTTACAAATAAATGAAAAAAAAAATTTTTTTTTTTTTTTTTGGTTTTTCGAGGTAGGGTCTCACTCTAGTTAAGGCTGACCTGGAATTCACTATGTAGTCTCAGGATGGCCTCGAACTCACGGCAATCCTCCTACCTCTGCCTCCGGAGTGCTGGGATTAAAGGCCTGAGCCACCACGCCCGGCTTGAAAAAAAAATTTTAATAGCTAGACATGGTGGTGCACTCAGCAGGCAGAGGTAAGAGGATCACTGGGAGTTCAAGGCCATCATGAGACTACATAGTGAATTTCAGGTCAGTCTGGGCTAAAGCAAGACCCTACCTCAAAAAGCAACAAAAAATATTAATAATAATTGTTAAGAAGCTACGTGTGGTGGTGCACACCTTTAATAACAGAACTCGGGAGACAGAGAAAAGAGGATCCAGCCTATGACTCCATAGTGAATTCCAAGTCAGCTTGGGCTAGAATGAAACCCTACCTCGGGGGGAAAAAAAAAGCCAGGTAAAGAATCTCCTTACGGGGTGATGAGATGCTTCACAATTGGAGAAGAGAGTGGTACAGCACCATGAAATGTCACTTTATAATAGTTAATATTTATTGACATATATGTATGGGTATGTGGTGTGTGTATCTGTGTACATGTGTTTGTATATGTATGGGCATATGTGTGTGTGCACAGTAGCATGTACACAGGCATAAAAGTATCTGTGGAAACCAGAGGTCAATGCTGGGCATATTCCTAAGTTGCTCTCTAGGTTATTTGTTAAAAATGAGTCTCACTTGCCAGGCATAGTGGTGCACGCCTTTAATCCCAGCACTCGGGAGGCAGAGGTAGGAGGATCGCCATGAGTTCGAGGCCACCCTGAGACTACATAGTTAATTCCAGGTCAGCCTGGGCCGGAGTGAGACCGTACCTCAAAAAACTAAAAAAAAATTTTTTAAAAAAATGAGTCCCACTGAACCTAGGGCTCACCAATTTGGTCTAGTATACAAGGTAGCCAGCAAGCCATAGAGATTTCCTATCTCTGGTTCTCCAGTGCTGGGATTACAGGTGTGTGCCACAACAATTGACTTTTATTATTTTTTTGGATTTTGGAGTTTTGGGGTGAGAGGGTTAGAGGAAGGATTTCACTCTAGCCCAGGCTGACCTGACCTGGAATGCACTGTGTAGTCTCAGGGTGGCCTCAAACTCATGGCGATTCTCCTACTTCTGCCTCCCGAGTGCTGGGATTAAAGGTGTGTACCACCATGCCTGGCTAATAACTTTGTAGGTAACAGACAGATGTCTAACCTATTTAATCTGTGTACTATGGTCCAGGTATCTGAACTTTGATATTGAAGGAAGAGTTTTAGAAATTTTTAATGTAGGCAAGAAAAATATAGGAATATAACTTGTAAGGCAGTTGTAAATTTGTGGCTAACATTTCTTAAGATTCAATGAAATTTCACTTGCTATTAGAACTTAAATCTCAGTTAAAAATCACTTATGATAGCCAAGTGTGGTGGCACACACCTTTAATCCCAGCACTCGGGAGGCAGAGGTAGGAGGATAGCCGAGAGTTCAAGGCCAACCTCAGACTACATAGTTAATTCCAGATCAGCCTGAACTAGCGTGAAACCCTACCTCAACCCCCTCCCCTGCCAAAAAAGTTGAAATTTGGGGGTTGGAGATATGGCTTAGCAGTTAAGGTGTTTGCCTGCAAAGCCAAAGGATCTGGGTTTGATTCTCCAGGACCCATGTAAGCCACATGCACAAGGGGTCACATGCATCTGGAGTTTGTTTGCAATGGCTGGAAGCCCTGAAGCACCCATTCTCTCTCTCTCTCTCCTCTCTCTCTCTTTCTCCCTCTCAAATAAATAAATTATAGGGCTGGAGAGATGGTTTAGCGGTTAAACGCTTGCCTGTGAAGCCTAAGGACCCTGGTTCAAGGCTCAATTCTCCAGGACCCACATAAGCCAGATGCACAAGGGGTTGCATGCATCTGGAGTTAGTTTGCAGTGGCTGAAGGCCCTGGCACTCCCATTCGCTCTCTCACTACCTGCCTATTTCTGTATCTCTCTCTCAAATAAATAATAAACTTTTTTTTTTTTTTTTTTTTTTTTTTTGCGAGGTAGGGTCTCACTCTGGTCCAGGCTGACCTGGAATTAACTATGTAGTCTCAGGGTGGCCTTGAACTCTCGGCGATCCTCCTACCTCTGCCTCCCGAGTGCTGGGATTAAAGGCGTGCGCCACCACGCCCGGCTAACTATTTTTTAAAAATAAATAAATAAATCATATATATATATATATATAATTTTTTTTAAAGAGCCAGGCATGGTGGCACACGCCTTTAATCCCAGCACTCAGGAGGCAGAGGTAGGAGGATACCTGTGAGTTCGAGGCCACCCTGAGACTACAGAGGGAATTCCAGGTCAGCCTGAGCTAGAGTGAAACCCTACCTTGAAAAATCAAAACAAAACAAAACAAAAAAAAGAACAATGGAACATTTTTTAAAAAGCCAAAATTAAGCCGGGCGTGGTGGCTCACAGAGTGAATTCCAGGTCAGCCTGGGCTACAGTCAGACCCTACCTTGAACCCCCCGCCAAAAAAAAAAAAAAAAAAAAAAAAAAAAAAAAAGCTGAAATTCAAGTCCAGTGTATTATTAATACCTATTCTGTCATGGCAGACACTAACCTGAAGGCTTTTCTATTCTCAAATTCAAGATGGTTCCTGATGGGAATGTTAGTAAGCTGCATTTTATAATAGATTCCTTCATCTTTGTAATAGGACGATTAGTGTAGTTTCACCTTAGAATGGCATAGAGGTTCAAATAAATTAACTTTTCCAAGTTTACAAAGTCAAAAAGGCATACATCTCTGCCTTTTTTTATGAAAGATATTTAACACTTGTAAATTATATTTCCTTCTCCTGAATTTATAGAATTTATATTGGATGATACTATAGAAAATAGGTACAGTTTTTTCCCCTGTAGTCATAACTTAGCATATGAAAGATGAAGTTAATATATACAAAATATAATGTGATAAATTACTGAGATAATCCCAGGCTTCTTGGGGAAATGCAGAGTGGTAATTCAGTGATGGTAATAATTTAGGAGCGAGCAGTAAGTAAGCTGACCTTGACAACCTGCAGAACCACAATGGTGTGTTAGGGACTGTGTGCACTGAGCAAGCTGTGTCACGTAGGACTTGTGTGACGTATTAAGACATGTACCATAAGGACCTGGAGAGTTTTGTGTTTTATTTGTTCCTGTTACCTACCTCGAAATCCAAGTCAAGCATGTTTCCTCTCCTACCTAGCACAAGTCCATCAGAAGGGAAGTCAAATTTCTCTTGGTGTACGTGCAGGCAAGACTGACTACTTCCATGATCGCCTTAATTTGAGAATGGGAATACAACAGTTATTCTCCTGAGACCACCTATATGTTATATACAGACAACTAGCACATCAAGCCAGTGTTTACCAGAATTCCAGTAGGTCATGTTCCATCCATGCTCAAAACAGCTCTGACTGGTAAAACACACACCTGTACAAGAAAGAAGTGTTTATAACTCTTTACATTTCTGGGATGCACAGAAAATACCTCCAAGAAAAAAAAAGAAGCTTACATTTTCTAAAAGCCTTTGAGAAGTTACTGGATCCTAGCAAGCTGAAGAAGGAAAGAAAATTTCTAGGGCATTGTTCATTCGTATACATCCAATAACAAGAAAGTTTCCCCCCACCAAAAATGTTGCCGAAAGCCAGGTGTGGTGGTGCATGCCTTTAATCCCAACACTAGGGAGGCAGAGGTAGGAGGATTGCCCTGAGGCCAAGGCCACCCTGAGACTATATAATGAATTCCAGGTCAGCCTGGACTAGAGTGAAACCCTACCTCCAAAAACCAAAAACCAAAAATGCTGCTGATTATTTAGGATAAAAGCTGTACAGCTATATTATGTTAACCTGAATAGCACTACTAGTTTTATTTTATTTTATTTTATTTTGACCTGTAATTCATTATGTAGTGTCAAGGTGGCCTTGAACTCTCGGCGATCCTCCTACTTCTGCCTCCTGAGTGCTAGGATTAAAGGCATGCGCCACCACTGTTTGTTTGTTTTTGAGCTACGGTCTCACTCTAGCCCAGGCTGGAATGCACTATGTAATCCCAAACTGTCCTTGAACTCATAGTGATCCTCCTACCTCTACCTCCAAAGTGCTAGGATTAAAGGTATGGGCCTCCATCCCCAGCTGATCACAGCAAATTTAAGGCTAGCCTGGTCTTCACAGTTCTTCACGCCTTTAATCCCAGCACTCAGGAGGCAGAGGTAGGAGGATCGCCATGAGTTCAAGGCCACCCTGAGCCTTACATAGTAAGTTTCAGATCAGCTTGGGCCTGAGTGAGACCCTACCTCGAAAAACAAAAACAAACAAACAAACAAAAAAAAGAGTAGATTTTGGGTTGAAGATTTGGCTCAGTGGTTAGAGGAACTTGCTTGCAAAGCCTGCCAGCCTGGGTTCAATTCTCCAGTACCCAAGTAAAGCCAGATGTATGAGCCACCTTGGGCATACGGCTTATGTGGGTACTGGGAAATCAAACCTAGGTCCTTAGGATTGGCAGGCAAGTACCTTAACTGCTAAGCCATCTCTCCAGTGCTCAAGTTTTATTAAATTATATGCTTTCATTCATTTTCTTTTTCTTTTTTTGGTTTTTAAGAGGTAGGGTTGAAAGGATAAAAAAATTGTTACAGAATGATTACAAAGATTGTAATGAGATGTAGGATAGAGAATGTAAGGTAGGAAAGCCCAAACTAAAGTAATGCCATGACAGGCTTTAAGAATAGTCACAGGCCTGAGTTTCCATTTCCGGGCAGAGCTGACACAGCACTTCTGCAGTTACTGGAAAAACCACAAACTGCCCAGTACCCAAAATAATCCTTGTAATGAGCCAGTCAGAGGAAACCAAGTAAATGTTTATACATACTTGTGGCCTTCCTAATATAGAAAAGTTTGCTCAAGGTGCCTCAGCAACTAAATAACCAATGAGCTTATTACATGTACCTTCTTGCTAACTGCTAACCAATCATGTTAAGAATTCTCCTCTCCTTTGTTTGAACCCAATAAAAGCTGTCCTGGTTCTGTACTCGGGGCCTTCAGTCCTCTACCCCTGTGTGGTGTACGACTGTGGGCCCCAGCGTGCTTGGAATAAAAATCCTCTTGCTATTTGCATCAAGACCATTTCTCGTGGGTGATTTGGGGTGCCGCCTTTCCCGAGACAGGGCTCGGGGAGTCCTCGCACTGAGGGTCTTTCATTTGGTGCATTGGCCGGGAAACCGTGACCACCCCTCACACCCGAGAACCAACTTGGAGGTAAGGGGATCCCCCTAAGATGTGTGTATGTGTGAGCCGGCCGGCGTCTTTGTTCTGAGTGTCTGTTTTCTGCAACGCGGGCTTTGGGTTTGCAGCTGTCCTCTCGGGCCTTAAGGACCGGAGGACTGTGATCAGCAGGTGTGCTAGGAAGATCACAGGCTGCCACCCTGGGGGACTCCCCGGGAGGTGAGGAGAGCCAGGGACCCCCTGGTAGTCTCCTACTGTCGGTCGGAGGACCGAGTTCTGTTGTTGAAGCGGAAACTTCCCTCTGCACGAGTGTGTGATTCTTTCGCTTGCCTGTGGAAGACGCAGACGGGTCGCAAGTGTTTGCATCTGTTAGTCTCAATTCTGTGTGTCTTTGTCTTGTGTGTCTTTGTCTACATTTTTGTCATGGGACAGACGGTGACGACTCCCCTTAGTTTGACTCTTGACCATTGGACTGAAGTGAAATCTAGGGCTCACAATTTGTCAGTTGAGGTTAAGAAAGGACCCTGGAAGACATTTTGTGCCTCTGAATGGCCAACATTCAATGTTGGATGGCCCTTAGAGGGAACCTTCAATTCTGAAATTATTCAGGCTGTTAAAACAATTATTTTTCAGGCTGGACCCGGCTCTCATCCTGATCAGGAGCCCTACATCCTTACATGGAGAGATTTGGTAGACAACCCTCCACCGTGGGTTAAACCATGGCTAAACAGACCTAAAGAACCAGACTCCCGAGTTCTGGCCCTAGAAAATGAAAAGAAAGATTCACTTGAAAACGCTAAACCTTCTCCTCGCATCTACCCCGAGATCGAGGAACTGCTGGCTTGGCTGGAAACCCCACCCGCTTTCCTACCCCCTTATCCAGCACAGGGTGTCGCTAGAGGATCCTCCGCCCCCCCTGAAGCTCCGGCGACGGGAGGACCGGCTGTGGGGACCTGGAGCCGGAGAGGGGCCATTCCGGAGTGGACAGATGGGATCGTGATGCTACCGCTGCACACCTTTAGGCTCCCTGCACTGGGTGGTCAATTGCAGCCCCTCCAATATTGGCCCTTTTCCTCTGCAGATCTTTACAATTGGAAAACAAACCACCCCTCTTTTTCGGAGGATCCCTAACGCCTCACGGGGTTGGTGGAGTCCCTTATGTTCTCTCATCAGCCTACTTGGGATGATTGCCAACAGCTGCTGCAGACGCTCTTCACAACTGAGGAGCGGGAGAGAATTTTATTAGAAGCTAGAAAAAATGTTCCTGGGGCCGACGGGTGACCTACACAGTTGCAGAATGAGATCGATATGGGTTTCCTCTGACTCGCCCTAGTTGGGACTACAACATGGCTGAATGTAGGGAAAGCTTAAGAATCTATTGCCAGGCTCTGGTGGCGGGTCCCCGAGGGGCCTCAGACAGCCCACCAATTTGGCCAAGGTAAGAGAGATAATGCAGGGACCAACTGAGCCTCCCTCAGTTTATCTTGAAAGACTTGTGGAGGCCTTCAGGTGGTTCCTCCTTTTGATCCTACCTCGGAAGCCCAGAAGGCCTCAGTGGCCCTGGCTTTCATAGGGCAGTCAGCTCCAGATATTAGAAAGAAACTTCAGAGATTGGAAGGATTACAGGAGGCTGAGTTATGTGATTTGGTAAAAGAGGCAGAGAAAGTGTATTACAAAAGGGAGACAGAGGAAGAAACGGAACAGAGAAAAGAGAAAGAGGGGGAAGAAAGAGAGGAAAGACGTGATAGAAGGCAGGAGAAAAATTTAACTAAAATCTTGGCCGCAGTAGTTGAAGGAAAAAACAGTAGAGAAAGAGAGAGAGATTTTAAGAAACCCAGGACAGGCCCTAGACAGACAGGGAACCTGGGCAACAGGACCCCACTTGACAAGGATCAATGTGCTTATTGTAAAGAGAAGGGACATTGGGCAAGGGATTGCCCCAAGAAACAAAACAAAGGGCCAAGAGTCCTAGCCCTAGAGGAAGATGAAGAATAGGGGAGACGGGGTTCGGACCCCCTCCCCAAGCCCAGGGTAACCTTAAAGATGGAGGGGTAACCAGTCGAGTTTCTGGTTGATACTGGATCAGAGCATTCTGTACTGCTGCAGCCACTAGGAAAATTAAAAGACAAAAAATCCTGGGTGATGGGTGCCACCGGGCAACGGCAGTATTCATGGACTACCCGAAGAACAGTTGATTTGGGAGTGGGATGGGTAACCCACTCATTTCTAGTTATCCCTGAGTGCCCGGCACCCCTCCTAGGTAGAGACTTACTGACTAAAATGGGAGTTCAAATTTCTTTTAAACAAAAGCAACCAAAAGTGTCAGTGAATGACAAACCCATCACAATGTTGACTCTCCAACTAGATGATGAATATCGGCTATATTCCCCCCTGGTGAAACCCAATCAAGACATACAGTCTTGGTTGGAGCAGTTTCCCCAAGCCTGGGCAGATACTGCAGGAATGGGACTAACAAAACAAGTTCCCCCGCAGGTTATTCAACTGAAATCCAGTGCTACCCCAGTATCAGTTAAACAGTACCCCATGAGTTAAGAGGCCCAGGAAGGAATCCGGCCTCATATTCAGAGATTAACCCAGCAAGGCATCCTGGTCCCTGTTCAATCCTCTTGGAATACTCCCTTGCTGCCATTTAAAAAGCCTGGGACCAATGATTACCGACCAGTACAAGACCTGAGAGAGATCAATAAAAGGGTACAGGACATACATCCAACTGTCCCAAACCCTTATAACCTTCTGAGTGCTCTTCCGCCTGAGCGGAGTTGGTATACAGTATTGGACTTAAAAGATGCCTTCTTCTGCCTGAGATTACACCCCTCCAATCAGCCCCTTTTTGCCTTTGAGTGGAGGGACCCGGGTACGGGTAGAACAGGACAGCTCACCTGGACCCGGCTACCCCAAGGGTTCAAAAACTCCCCGACCATCTTTGACGAAGCCCTACATAAAGATCTGGCCAACTTCAGGGCCCAAAACCCCCAGGTGACCCTTCTCCAGTATGTAGATGACCTGCTCCTGGCGGGAGCCACCAAACGGGACTGCTTGGAAGGTACAAGAGCACTGCTACTGGAATTGTCTGACCTAGGCTACCGAGCCTCAGCTAAGAAGGCCCAAATCTGCAGGAGAGAGGTAACATACCTGGGGTACAGTTTACGGGATGGGCAACGTTGGCTGACGGATGCACGGAAAAGAACTGTAGTTCAGATACCAATCCCAACCACGGCCAGACAAGTAAGAGAATTTCTGGGGACAGCTGGGTTTTGCAGACTGTGGATCCTGGGGTTTGTGACCCTAGCAGCTCCTCTCTACCCGTTGACCAAAGAAAGAGGGGAATTCTCCTGGGCTCCTGAGCATCAGAGAGCATTTGATGCTATCAAAAAGGCCTTGCTGAGCGCACCTGCTCTAGCCCTCCCCGATGTAACTAAACCTTTTACCCTTTATGTGGATGAACGTAAGGGGGTAGCATGGGGAGTTTTGACCCAATCTCTGGGGCCATGGAAGAGACCTGTTGCTTACCTATCCAAGAAACTCGATCCTGTAGCTAGTGGATGGCCTGTCTGCCTGAAGGCTATTGCAGCTGTGGCTGTATTAGTCAAGGACGCTGACAAATTGACTTTGGGACAAAATACAACCAAAATAGCCCCCCATGCACTGGAGAGCATCATCCGGCAGCCTCCAGACTGATGGATGACTAACGCCCGCATGACCCACTATCAAAGCCTGCTTCTCACAGAAAGAATCATATTCGCTCCACCAGCCACCCTTAACCCCGCCACTCTTCTACCTGAAGAGTCTGATGAACCAGTGACTCATGATTGTCACCAACTATTGGTTGAGGAGACCAGGGTCTGTAAGGACCTTACAGACAGCCCGCTGACTGGAGAGGCACTGACCTGGTTCACTGATGGGAGCAGCTACGTGGTAGAAGGTAAGAGGATGGCAGGGGCGGTGATAGTGGATGGGACCCGCACGGTCTGGGCCAGTAGCTTACCAGAAGGAACCTCAGCACAAAAGGCTGAACTCGTGGCCCTCACACAAGCCTTGTGACTGGCCGAAGGGAAATCCATAAATATTTATACGGACAGTAGGTATGCTTTTGCGACTGCACACGTGCATGGAGCCATCTATAGACAGAGGGGGCTACTTACTTTGGCAGGGAAAGAAATCAAAAATAAAGAGGAAATTCTAAGCTTACTGGAGGCTTTACATTTGCCAAAGAGGCTAGCCATTATACATTGCCCTGGGCATCAAAAAGCCAAAGACTTTATCTCAAAAGGAAACCAGATGGCTGACCAGGTAGCCAAGCAGGCAGCCCAGGGCGTCAACCTCCTACCGGTAATAGCAAAGCCCAAGGCCTCGGAACCTGGAAGGCAATACACTCTAGAGGACTGGCAAGAGATAAAAAAAGATAGACCAGTTCTCCAGAACCCCAGAAGGAACCTGCTACACCTCAGGTGGGAAGGAGATCCTGCCCCACAAAGAAGGATCAGAGTATGTCCGACAGATACATCATCAAACACACCTGGGAGCTAAACATCTGCAGAGACTGGTTAGAACATCCCCTTACCATGTTCTCAAACTGCCGGGGGTAGCTGACTCAGTGGTCAAACATTGTGTTCCCTGCCAGCTGGTTAATGCACATCCTTCAAGAATGCCTCCTGGAAAAAGATTGAGGGGAAGCCACCCAGGCGCTCACTGGGAAGTAGACTTCACCGAGGTAAAACCAGCCAAATATGGTAATAAATACTTATTAGTTTTTATAGACACCTTTTCAGGATGGGTAGAGGCTTATCCTACCAAAAAGGAGACCTCAACTGTGGTGGCTAAGAAGATATTGGAGGAGATTTTTCCAAGATTTGAAATACCTAAGGTAATAGGGTCAGACAATGGTCCAGCCTTTGTTGCCCAGGTAAGTCAGGGACTGGCTAAGACATTGGGGATTGATTGGAAATTACATTGTGCATACAGACCCCAAAGTTCAGGACAAGTAGAAAGAATGAATAGAACCATTAAAGAGACTCTCACCAAATTGACCACAGAGACTGGCATTAATGATTGGATACCTCTCCTACCCTTTGTGCTTTTCCGGGTTAGAAACACCCCTGGACAGTTTGGGCTAACCCCCTATGAATTGCTCTATGGGGGTCCCCTCCACTGGTAGAAATTGCCTCTGTACATAGTGCTGATGTGCTGCTTTCCCAGCCTTTGTTCTCTAGGCTCAAGGCACTCGAGTGGGTGAGACAACAAGCGTGGAAGCAGCTACGGGAGGCCTATTCTGAAGCAGGAGACTTACAAGTCCCACATTGCTTCCAGGTTGGAGATTCGGTCTACGTTAGGTGCCACCGTGCGAAAAACCTTGAAACCTGGTGGAAAGGCCCTTACATCGTGCTGCTAACCATGCCGACCACCGTAAAGGTTGAAGGCATCCCCACGTGGATACATGCCTCCCACGTTAAGCCCGCTCCACCGCCGGACCCAGAATGGAGAATCAGAAAAACCAACAACCCCCTTAAACTTAAGCTATGTCATGTGGACTCTGCTTCTTCAGCTAAGTGACTCTACTAATCCCCACGCCCCTAGAAACTGACCTGGCAGGTGATCTCCCAGACTGGAGATGTAATATGGAGTGTCTCTAAGGATGCCCCCCCTGGACTTGGTGGCCACCACTGTATCCAGATCTCTGTCAGCTAGCAGCAGGCATAGAAACTTGGGACATACCTGAGGTATATCCCAGAGAGAGCACTCCGATATGCCTACCTGGAAGCTGTCCCTGCCTGTCAAAGGGAATAGGGAGAGGATTAGGCTGTAGTCACCTGCAACTAAGAGCTGAACTCCGAAAGCAGGACATCTATGTCTGTCCCAGAAATGGAAGAAATCGGAGCACAGCTGTTAGATGTGGAGGGGCAGAACATTATTATTGTAAGTATTGGGATGTGAAACAACTGGAACTACCTACTGGAAGCCTCAATCCAATTGGGATGCAATTATCCTTAACCGGACCTCAGGCCTCCAGAGATCCCATTGCTCAGGGTCCATAGACACGGGGCTCTGCTCGCGACCTTACAGTCCAGGTGGCCTAAGATTTACATGCAACCCTCTAAATATCACCTTTACTGGACCTGGGAAAAATGCTAGAGACTGGATTAAGGGGAGGCAATGGGGGTTACAGCTCTATATGTCTGGCATGGATGCAGGCCTCCTTATGACTATAAGGCTAAAAATAGAAAGTCCTTCATCATTGCCCATAGGGCCCAATTCAGTATTGGCTGAGCAAGGCCATTCAGCCCCACTATCTCTGCTTCCCCAAAAGCCTGTGCCTGGCCTTACCCCTGCCAGTTTGATTCCAGGGCCCCCAACCATCTCTGCTGGGGCACACGAAATGCCTCATCAGCCCCTAGTACAGACAAGGAAAAGGTTATTCAACCTGGTGCAGGGAGCCTTTCAGGCCCTCAATGCCACTAACCCAGAAGCCACCTCTTCCTGCTGGCTCTGCTTGTCGTCAGGCCCCCCTTATTATGAAGGCCTGGCCTTGACAGGAACTTTCAATATTTCTGACCATTCTAAAGGACAATGCTCCTGGGGGTCTCAAAATAAGCTAACTCTGACTGAGGTGTCCGGGAAGGGGCTCTGTATAGGTAAGGTACCCCCGACCCATCAACACCTCTGCAACTCTTCTGTAACTCTTAACCAAACAGAGTCAAACAAGTACCTGGTGCCAGGAAATAATAGATGGTGGGCATGCAATACCGGGTTAACCCCTTGTGTCTCTACTGCAGCCTTTGATCAGTCTAAACATTTCTGTGTCCTGGTCCAGCTAGTCCCCCGGGTTTATTACCACCCCAAGGAGGTGATCATCAATGAGTATGATTACCGACCCACCCACTCTAAAAGAGAACCCGTGACCCTTACCTTGGCAGTTATACTTGGGCTGGGGGTAGCCGCGGTGTAGGAACGGGAACTACAGCCCTGATCATGGGACCACAACAGTTAGAAAAAGGACTTTGCGAACTAAATGCTGCTATGACTGAAGATCTCCAAGCCCTAGAAAAATCTATTAGCAACTTAGAGGAATCTCTGACTTCTTTATCTGAGGTGGTCCTACAGAATCGGAGGGGATTAGATCTATTGTTTCTAAAGGAAGGTGGGTTATGTGCAGCCTTAAGGGAAGAATGTTGTTTTTATGTAGATCACTCAGGAGCTATAAGAGACTCCATGAATAAGCTCAGAGAAAGGCTGGAGAAACGTCGAAGGGAAAGGGAAGCTAACCAGGGATGGTTTGAAGGATGGTTCAGCAGGTCCCCTTGGATGACCACCCTACTTTCTGCCATAATGGGACCCTTAATAATTCTACTCCTGTTGCTTATAGTTGGGCCCTGCATAATTAACAGGTTTATTGCTTTTGTTAGAGAACGGGTGAGTGCTGTCCATCTTATGGTGCTTAGACAACAGTATAAGGGCCTTCCGGATAGGGAGGAAACTAACTTCTAGTCCCCCCAGTTGTAGGATTAGAACTATTAACAAGAGAAGAAGTGGGGAATGAAAGGATAAAAAATTGTTACAGAATGATTACAAAGATTGTAATGAGATGTAGGATAGAGAATGTAAGGTAGGAAAGCCCAAGCTAAAGTAACGCCATGACAGGCTTTAAGAATAGTCACAGGCCTGAGTTTCCATTTCCGGGAAGAGCTGACACAGCACTTCTGCAGTTACTGGAAAAACCACAAACTGCCCAGTACCCAAAATAATCCTTGTAATGAGCCAGTCAGAGGAAACCAAGTAAATGTTTATACATACTTGTGGCCTTCCTAATATAGAAAAGTTTGCTCAAGGTGCCTCAGCAACTAAATAACCAATGAGCTTATTACATGTACCTTCTTGCTAACTGCTAACCAATCATGTTAAGAATTCTCCTCTCCTTTGTTTGAACCCAATAAAAGCTGTCCTGGTTCTGTACTCGGGGCCTTCAGTCCTCTACCCCTGTGTGGTGTACGACTGTGGGCCCCAGCGCGCTTGGAATAAAAATCCTCTTGCTATTTGCATCAAGACCGTTTCTCGTGGGTGATTTGGGGTGCCGCCTTTCCCGAGACAGGGCTCGGGGAGTCCTCGCACTGAGGGTCTTTCAGGGTCTTACTCTAGCCCAGGCTGACCTGGAATTCACTTGCTTTCAGTTTATTCATTTGTAAGCAGATAAAGACACACACAGAGAGAGAGAGCGTGCGCACCCAGGTCTCTAGCCACTGCAAACCAAATACAGACGCATGTGCCACCTTGTGCATCTGGCTTTACTTGGGTACTGGGAAATCAAACCCAGGTCAATAGGCTTTGCAAGCAAGTGTGTTAACCTTAACCCTCTCTTCAGCCCCAATAGTCAAGTTTCAATTGACCTGATAGTGAAGTTCCCTCTGTCTGCATCTCTACCTTACAAAATTGCCAACCATTTAGTTTTCTACTATTATTATTATTGGCTTTTCAAGGTAGGGTCTCCCTCTAGCCCAGGCTGACCTGTGGGTTTTGTTTTTTGTTTTTTGTTTTTTTTGGTTTTTCGAGGTACGGTTTCACTCTATCCCAGGCTGACCTGGAACTCGCTATGTAATGTCAGGGTGGCCTCGAACTCATGGCGCTCCTCCTACCTCTGCTCCCCAAATGCTAGGATTAAAGGCATGTGCCTCCACGCCCAGCTGTTTTTTTTTTTTTTCTTTTCCGAGGTAGGGTCTCTCTCTGGCCCAGGCTTCAACTCAAGGCGATCCTCCTACTCTGCTTCCCAAGTGCTGGGATTAAAGGCGTGTGCCACCACGCCCAGTTTATTTTTGTATTCTTTTCTCTTGGACTTAAAAGAAAATAATTTCGGGGGCTGGAGAGATGGCTTAGTGGTTAAGCGCTTGACTATGAAGCCTAAGGACCCCAGTTCGAGGCTTGATTCCCCAGGACCCATGTAAGCCAGATGCACAAGGTGGTGGCGCATGCATCTGGAGCTCGTTTGCAGTGGCTGGAGGCCCTGGTGCGCCCACTCTTTCTGTCTACCTCTTTCTCTCTCTGTCTCTTTCAAATAAATAAATAAATATTTTTTAAAAAAAGAAAATAATTTGGGACTAAAACCATTTATTGTATAGCAAAAAGAAAAGAAAAGAAAAGAAGCCAGGCATGGTGGTGCATGCCTTTAATCCCAGTACTGTGGCACTGGGGAGGCTAAAAGAGGATTGCCTTGAGTTCCAGGATACCCTGGGACTACAGAGTGAGTTCTAGTTTAGCCTGTTGACTACAGAGTGAGTTCCAGGTTAGCCTGGGTTAGAGTGAGACCCTGCCTCGGAAAAACAAACAAACAAAAACACCAAATAAACAAAAATTATTAAATGAATTTGGGCTGGAGTGCTGGTTCAGTGGTTAGGTTAAAGGAGCTTGTTTGCAAAGCCTTGACAGACTGATTTCAACTGCCCAGTAGCCATGTAATGCCAGATGCACAAAGTGACACATGTATCTGGAGTTCATTTGCAGAGGCAGGATGCCCTGGAGCACCCATACTCACTTCTCTATCTGCTTCTTTTTCTCTGTTTTTCTCTCTGTGACTCAAAGAAATAATTAGAAAGAGGCTGGGCCTGGTGACGCATGCCTTTAATCCCAGCATTTGGGAGGCAAGGTAGGAGGATCGCCGTGAGTTTGAGGCCACTCTGCGACTACATAGTGAATTCCAGGTCAACCTTAGCTAAAGTGAGACCCTACTTTGAAAAACAAACAAAAAAATTATTGCCAGGCGTGGTGGCGCACGCCTTTAATCCCAGCACTTGGGAGGCAGAGGGAGGAGGATTGCTGTGAGTTCGAGGGCACCCTGATTCTACATAGTGAATTCCAGGTCAGCCTGAGCTAAAGTGAGACCCTACCTCGAAAAACAAAAAAAAAAAAAATTATTTATGGGCTACAGAGATGGCTTGCAGTTAAGGCATCTGCCTGCAAAGCCAAAGGATCCCAGTTCAATTCTACAGGTCCCATGTAAGCCAGATACACAAGGGGGCACATCTGGAATTCATTTGCAATTCTCTTTCTCTCTCTCCTTCTTTCTCTCTCTCAAATAAATAAATAAATAAATAAATAAATAAATAAATAAATAAAATACATTTAAAAAATAGAGTGAGACCCTACCTCAAAAAACAAAAACAAAACAAAACAAAACAAAAAAACCTCTGTAGCTCTGGACTCAAGCTCACAGTGATCCTCCCTCCTGCCTCAGCTTCCTGAGTGCTAGGATTAAAGGCATGTGCTACCACACCTGGTCTGGAATAATTCCCAAGTGAGGAAACCACAGCTCTGATACATTCATCATCATCCCTTTCATATCAGGAGGGAGGTGAGATTCCTTCTTTTGAAGACCTCCAAGTCTGCTAATGTCCTGGGATCGATGGAGTTGCCAAGTTCAAGTTCTTAGAGCAGAACCAAACATGTAACTCAGGGACTCAGGGATCCGGCAGTTACCCAACCAGAATGTCTGGGTGAGTGAGTGTTCGTTCACTCATCTGACTCCTTCATGGTCCAGCTCCTGTTAGTGCTCTGATTTAATTCCTAAGCATCCTCACTTGCTCACAGCCCCACCCACAAGGGCCTGAAGTTCCTAACAGACATGCCAGGCTGGTGCATCACACTTTCTGGGCACACTCTTTCCCTAGAGCTTTGTGTGTTTTTTGTGTCTGTCAGAATTCAGCCCAGATGTTCCCTCTCCAAGAAGCTCTCCCTCACCACCTAGTAGAGTGGCTAATTTGTCTTTTCACTTTGGTCTGCTTGATTTAAAGTACCATCACAGGACAATTGGCCCTTGCTATTTATTAAATTAAAGGCCTTGTCAGACAATAGAAGGGTGGGCTGTTGCAGTTAGATGGTTTCCGAAGGCAGTTCACAGTTCTGAAAGAGAGCTAGGATAAGTAGGTCAATTTGAATCTGGAATGATATTAAGGAATCATTGGGAAGTGTGACAGTGATATTATGCAGGACGATGTCTTCATTCTTAGAGAGACATGCAAAATGTGAATGTATTTGTGATATCTGTGGTTGGCTTGAAAATTATTGCAGAAAAGTTGAATACAAGTGGCTGGAGAGATGGCTTAGCAGTTAAGGCATTTGCCTGCAAAGCCAAAGGATCCTGGTTTGACTCTTCAGAACTGACATAAGCCAGATGCAGAGGGGGCGCATGCATCTGGAGTTCATTTGCAGTGGCTGGAGGCCCTGGCGTGCCCATTCTCTCTCTCTCTGCCTCTTTCTCTCTCTTAGATAAATAAATAAATAAATAAATAAATAAATAAATAAATAAATAGCCCAGCATGGTGGCACACGCCTTTAATCCCAACATTCAGGAGGCAGAGGTAGGAGGATCACCATGGATCACCCTGAGACTCCATAGTGAATTCCAGGTCAGCCTGGACTAGAGTGAAACCCTACTTTGAAGAAAATAAAATAAAATAAAAATAAAACAATAAAACAAATTAGCAGCAGCCAGGCATGGTGGTGCACACCTTTAATCCCAGCCCTGGGAAGGCAGAAGTAGGAGGATCGCCATGAGTTCGAGGCCACCCTGAGACTACATAGTGAATTCCAGGTCAGCCTGGACTAGAGTGAGACCTTACTTCAAAAAACCAAAATAAATAAATAATAAATTAGCAAAAGAGAGCACATATCAGGGTATCTTGCTTCTGCAAATGAACTCCAAATGCCTGTATCACTTTACACTCCTGGCTTTAAATGGGTACTAGGGAATTGAACCTTAGGCTAAAAGGTTTTCCAAACAAGTACATTTAACCTCTGAGCCATCTCTGCAGCCCCCAAAGGCACTTCCCTAAATTTTTTCAAGGCAGGGTCTCACTCTAGTTCAGACTGTATTCCCAGGCTGGCCTGAACTTTACAGTGATCCTCCTACCCTCCTACCTCTGCCTCCTGAGTGTCTGGGCTTCCTTTTATTTCATTTCATTTCATTTCATTTCATTTCATTTCATTTCATTTCATTTCATTTCATTTCATTTTTTGGTTTTTCGAGGCTGACTTGGAATTCACTATTGGAATTCACTTGGAATTCAGGGTGGCCTCAAACTCTCAGTGATCCTCCTACCTCTGAAGGGACAAAGACAAACTTGATCAATGTTTGATTAACGTGACTCCATTTTGTGTATTCCGCCATTTTGTGTTTAACCCCTCACACAGCCCCAATTCCAAGAAAAAACACAAAAATTTTCCCTTGAGCTAGAGAAGAAACAACTACCTCCTGATAAAAATAAAACCTTGAAGTTTGTTGGTGTCCTAACACTGCAAATAACATGGGGGGCTTCCACCAATCACGTAAAGGGTCACTCTGTTCTCCCTAGGTACAATGTCCTTGCAGCTGTTTGTGGTTTTTCCCTTTGAAAACCCTGCTATCCTACTCCTCGGGGGCAGCAGTTCAGTTTCCAATACTGGCTGCTTCCCTGATCGATCAGAATTGATTAAGTTTCCCTCAGCTTAATAAAATCTTCATAAACTTGAAGCTCTCAAACCTCTGTCTCTGTCTCTATTACTGCACAATTTCTCAAACCCTAACACCTCTGCCTTCCGAGTGCTGGGATTAAAGGCGTGAGCCCTGTGAATTTCAGCTGTTTTGTTTATTTGTTTGTTTGTTTGTTTTCGAGGTAGGGTCTCACTCTAGCCTAGCCTAGGCTGACCTGGAATTCACAATGTAGTCTCAGGGCAGCCTTGAACCATGCCCAGCTCCTTTTTAAATTTTTGTTTTTAATGAAGGGACAAAGACAAACTTGATCAATGTTTGATTAACGTGACTCCATTTTGTGTATTCCGCCATTTTGTGTTTAACCCCTCACACAGCCCCAATTCCAAGAAAAACACAAAAATTTTCCCTTGAGCTAGAGAAGAAACAACTACCTCCTGATAAAAATAAAACCTTGAAGTTTGTTGGTGTCCTAACACTGCAAATAACATGGGGGGCTTCCACCAATCACGTAAAGGGTCACTCTGTTCTCCCTAGGTACAATGTCCTTGCAGCTGTTTGTGGTTTTTCCTTTGAAAACCCTGCTATCCCTACTCCTCGGGGCAGCAGTTCAGTTTCCAATACTGGCTGCTTCCTGATCGATCAGAATTGATTAAGTTTCCCTCAGCTTAATAAAATCTTCATAAACTTGAAGCTCTCAAACCTCTGTCTCTGTCTCTATTACTGCACAATTTCTCAAACCCTAACACCTCTGCCTTCCGAGTGCTGGGATTAAAGGCGTGAGCCCTGTGAATTTCAGCTGTTTTGTTTATTTGTTTGTTTGTTTGTTTTCGAGGTAGGGTCTCACTCTAGCCTAGCCTAGGCTGACCTGGAATTCACAATGTAGTCTCAGGGCAGCCTTGAACCATGCCCAGCTCCTTTTTAAATTTTTGTTTTTTAAAAAATATATTTTATTTTTTGAGAGAGAGAGAGAGAATGGAACGAGTCAGGGCCTCCAGCCACTGGAAACAAAATCCAGACACATGAGCCACCTTGTGCATCTGTCTTACTCTGGTACTGGGGAATCAAAACTGCTTCCTTAAGCTTCACAGGGCAAGTGCCTTATCATTCTAGTACCCCACCCTTTTTTTCTTTTCTTTTCTTTTCTTTTCTTTTCTTTTCTTTTCTTTTCTTTTCTTTTCTTTCCTTTCCTTTCCTTTCCTTTCCTTTCCTCTTTCTTTCTTTCTTTCTTTCTTTCTTTCTTTCTCTTTTTTTTTTTTTTTTTTTGAGGTAGGGTTTCACTCTAGTCCAGGCTGACCTGGAATTTAATTCACTATGTAGTCTCAGGGTGGCCTTGAACTCAAGGTAATCCTCCTACCTCTGCTGGGATTAAAGGCATGCGCCACCACGCCCAGCTTCCCCACCATTCTTTTTTTTTTTTTTTTTTTTTTTTTTGGGTTTTTGAGGTAGGGTCTCACTCTGGTCCAGGCTGACCTGGAATTAACTCTGTAGTCTCAGGGTGGCCTTGAACTCTCGGCAATCCTCCTACCTCTGCCTCCCGAGTGCTGGGATTAAAGGCGTGCGCCACCATGCCCGGCTCCCACCATTCTTTTTGAGGTAGGATTTCATTCTAGCCCAAGCTGATCCAGAATACAGTAGTCCAAGCTGACCTTAACTCAGTTATAGGATAGTAGGCAGGAGCTACCACACCTGGCTTGTTTCTTTGTTTATTGAGACAGAATCTTACTGAGTAGCCCGGCAGCAATCCTTCTGCTTCTGTTTATTTACTTCACTATTCTGTTTAAATGTGTGTGTTTATGTATGTGAGCATGGGTGTTCTTGTACCATGGGATGTGTATGGAGATCAAGGGATAACTTCAGGTTTTAATCCTCAACTTCTACCTCATATGAATGCCAGACTAGGTGTCTGGAGATCTGGAGATCTTCTGGGCTATTCTCCTGTTTCCTCGCCGCCCCCCCCCCCCAGGGTAGTGTCTTACTCTCTAGCTCAGGCTGACCTGGAATTCACTATGTAGTCTCAGGGTAGCCTCGAACTCATGGTGATCCTCCTACCTCTGTCTCCTGAGTGCTGGGATTAAAGGTGTGTGCCACCATGCCCAGCTTGAATTTTTTTTTCTAAGGTAGTGTCTCATTCTAGCCCAAGATGACCAGAAATTCACTATGTAGTCTCAGGGTGGCCTAGAATTCATGGTGAACCTCCTATTTTTGCCTCCCGGGTGCTGGATTAAAGGCGTGCATCATTATGGCCACCTTGAATTTTTTTAATATATCTTTTTTATTTATTTGAAAGAGAGGAAGATGCAGAGAGAGAGAGAGAGAGAGAGAGAGAGAGAATGGGTGTGCCAGGGCCTCCACCCACTGCAAACAAACTCTAGACGCATGCACCTCCTTGTGCATCTGGCTTATGTGGGTCCTGGGGAATTGAACCAGGGTCTTTAGGCTTCTTAGGCAAACGCCTTAACTGCTAAGCCACTTCCCCAGACCCCCCTTTTTTGAGGTAGGGTCTCACTCTAGCCCAGGCTGACCTGGATTTTACTATGTACTCTCAGGGTGGCCCCCAATTCAGGGAAATCCTCCTACCTCTGCCTCCTGAGTGCTGGGATTAAAGGCATGCGCCAACACACCCAGCCTTATCTTTCTTTTTTCTTTTCTTTTATTTATTTATTTTTTTTTTTGGTAGGGTCTCACTTTAGCCCAGGCTGACCTGGAATTCACTCTGTAGTCTCAAGGTGGCCTTGAACTCATGGCGATCCTCCTACCTGTGCCTCCCGAGTGCTGGGATTAAAGGCGTGCGCCACCACGCCCAGCTCTAAGAACCTATTTTTTTTTTAATTTTTATTTATTTATTTGCAAGCAGGGAGAGAGAGAGAGATAAAGAGAGGCAGACAGAGAGAATGGGCATGCTAGGGCCTCTAGCCACTGCAAACGAACTCCAGATGCATGTGCCCCTTGTGCATCTAGCTTACGTGGGTCCTGGAGAATCAAACCGGGATCCTTTGGCTTCACAGGTAAACGACTTATCTGTTAAGCCACTTCTCCAGCCCCAGAACCTATTTTTAAAACAAATGAAAACAAATAACTATAAATGCTGCCGAGGATGCAGAAAAAGAGGAACCCTTCCACACTGCTGGTGGGAATGCAATCTGGTCCAGCCATTGTGGAAATCAGTGTGGAGGTTCCTGAGAAGTCTACATATAGATCTACCATATGACCCAGCTATACCACTTCTAGGCATTTATCCTAAGGACTCGTCTCACTACCTTAGAGATACTTACTCAACCATGTTTATTGCCGCTCTATTCACAATAGCTAGGAAATGAAACCAGCCTAGATGTCCCTCAAGTGATGAGTGAAGATGTGGCACATTTACACAATGGAGTTCTACTCAGTGGTAAAGAAAAATGAAGTTATGAAATTTGCTGGAAAATGGATGGATCTGGAAAGGATTATACTTAGTGAGGTAACCCAGGCCCAGAAAGCCAAACGTCACATGTTCTCTCTCGTATGTGGATCCTAGCTACAAATGATTGGACTTCTAAGTAAGTAAAAATAAAACTCAGTAGCAGAAGCCAGTAAGCTAGAAAGGGGATATAAAGGACTAGAAAGGGAAGGAAGGGGGACTTAATAGGATGGTATCGTATATATGTAAGTAGAAGAACAGATTAATGGGGGTGAAAAGGCCTAAGTGAGGTCAGGGGAAGAGATTGAGTAAAGGAATGGTGGAGGAAGGGCTAATCAAAATCTAAGAGGATATAAATAGGTCATATGGAAACCTACTTTTCTGGACAATGGAACACTCAGAAGCCATAGATTGTTAGTAGAAAATTTTCAGAGCCAGGGATGGGATACCTTCCAGTGAGTTGTTGGTCAGGAAGGTCACAGATACCCCCAAAACATTACAGGCCATTGCTGAGGCCCTTGGTTTCCCACCAGGAATAGATAGTAAGACCCTATTGCTGAAGACTCCACATACTTGGCTGAAAGCCTCCTCCATGAGGACCAGCTGACAGAAAGTTGGAAAAAGCTACACTGCATGCAGTTCAATGGGAGAGAGAAAACACCAGTGAAGGCACTCAACAGTGAACACTGCAAGCTTTAAATTTGGCCAGCCAGGCTAAATGAGCCAACGGGTTCAATAGTGGCATGTCTGTTATGGGGGAAATCAGCTGCTCTCTAATTGGACTGGAGGCCTGCTCCATGGGAGGGAACACATCCCTGATACTGAAAACCTACGACAGGGGTAGTCATGAGCCTTAAGAGCGTAATGTCTGCTGGTGTCTCGCTAAATGCATATACTATGCTCACCAAACTGCCCAGTAAGCACGTCTCTTAATGCCCATACCCATATATTAATGCTACTCTCACTTTTGTTTAGAGAAGCTTCTCTCTTCAGATGGTGGCAACCTTGGGATGATTCAGAAGGCACCATGGTGCTGAGAAGAAGGGACAGAGGAGTGCTCAGCACTGAAACATCTCAAACCCACCTTCCAAGGCTCAGGGTCCATTGTGGAAGAGGGGGCAGAAAGAATTTAAGAGCCAAAGGAAGAGTAGGACTCCTTACAACGTGCTCCTCCAGACACAAAATGGCCTGGATATCCATGACCTCACAGTGCCTGACACTACCTACATAAGACCATCATAATAGGAGGAAAAGATCATGACATCAAACTGAAAAGAGAGACTGATTGAGAGGGGGAAGGGATATGATGGAGAGTGAAGTTTCAAAGGGGAAAGTAGGGGGAGGGAGGGAAATAACATGGAATATTGTCTATAATTAAAGAAATTGTCAATAAAAATAAAATAAAATAAAAATGCCACATGCAAGGACTGGAGCAATGGCTTAGCAATTAAAGTGTTTGCCTGCAAAGCCAAAGGATTCAGGTTCAATACCCCAATACCCACGTAAACCAGATGCACAAGGTGGCACATGCATTTGGAATTCGTTTGTGGTGAATAGAGGTCCTGGCGCACCCATTCTCTTTATATATATTTGTCTCTCTCTCTCTCTCTCTCTTAAATAAATATTTTGGGCTGGAGAGATGGCTTAGTGGTTAAGGTAATTGCCTGTGAAGCCTAAGGATCCAGGACTGACTCCCCAGAACCCATGTAAGCCAGATGCACATGCTGGTGCATGTGTCTGGAGTTTGTCTGCAGTGGCTGGAGGCACTGACCCACCCATTCTCATTCTCTCTCTCTTTCTCTCTCTCTCTATAATACATATGTAAAAATAAAATATAAAATATTTTTTAAGCCGGGCGTGGTGGCACACGCCTTTAATCCCAGCACTCGGGAGGCAGAGGTAGGAGGATCGCTGAGAGTTCGAGGCTACCCTGAGACTACATAGTTAATTCCAGGTCAGCCTGGACCAGAGTGAGACCCTACTTCGCAAAACCAAAAAAAAAAAATATATATATATATATATATATATATATATATATATATATATATATATATTAAAGTATCACATGCTTTGGTTGTACATACTGAGAAATCAAGTAAGAACTGAACTGGAAGCCTTTTCCCTGCTGACTAGCTATCATAGTACTGGAAAGCTATGCAGCTTGTTGAGAGAGAAAAGTCATCAACAGTCTTAACTAGCAGTGGACCTTGCATGCTCCACAGCTGGGCAAGATGTGCTCACTAGTGCAATAGTGTCATGTCTGTTATGGGGATAATCAACTGTTCTATGACTGGATTTAAGGCCTCCTCCACAAGGGGGAATTCCTGCCTAGTACTGAATATCTAGTCACAAGTCTGTGGCTGGAAAGGCCATAGCCCTAGAAAGGTACCTACTACCATTGTCTGGCTAAATGGATATATTATGCCCACTAAACATTGCTCTCTAAATATTTATGTTTATGTTCATATATTAATACAACTATCATTTTTGGTTAGAGAAGTTTATCTTTTCAGATGGTGGTGACCACTGAGAAGACTCAAAAATTTACCAAAGACCTGAGAAAATTTGACAGTTGAGTGTTCAACACTAAATGAGACATCTCTATCACACCTTCCAAGGCTCAGGGATGATTGTGGAAAAGGTGGTGGAAAAAATGTAAGAGTCAGCCAGGCATGGTGGTGTATACCAGTAGGCTAGCACTTGAGAGGCTGAGGTAGGAGGATCACTGTGAGTTCAAAAAATAAATATAGCATAATAAACATCAAAATGTAAGGGCCAGTCATGCATGGTGGTAAATGCCTTTAGTCCCAGCACTTGTAATAGGAGGATCACTTGGGGGGGGTTGGCAATCCACAAAGTGTCCCATGCATCTGGAGCTCCTCTGTAACAGCAGGAGGCCTGGTGCACCCACTCACTCTCTTTCTCTGCTTGTAAACAAATTTTTTTTTTTTTTTTTGGTTTTTCGAGGTAGGGTTTCACTCTAAACAAACCTTTTTTTTTTTTTCCTACCCCTGCTTCCTGAGTGCTTTTTAAAGGGTACATACCCGGCTCAAATAAATATTTTTAGGTGCTTGTCTCAGCAAGCTGGGCTGGTGACAGGCTGAAAGATTGCCTGGAGGCCACCCTGAACTATATAGTGAATTCCAGGTCAGCCTGAGCAGAGTGAGACCCTACCTTGCAAAACAAAAAGGCTCAGCACTAAGGCGTTTGTATGCAAAGCCTAACAAGCTGAGTCAATTCTACTAAAGCCTCTGGTGCATGCATCTGGAGTTCATTTTCAGTGGCTGGAGGTCTTGGTGTGCCCATTCTCAATACCTGTCTCAATACCTTTCTTCTCTTTTCTCTCTCTCTCTGTATATGTGTATGTATGTATGTATGTGTGCATATATATATATATATATATATATATATATATATATATAGTTTTTTAAATATTTTTTATTTTATTTTTATTTTTTATTTATTTGAGAGCAACAGAGAGAGAAAGAGGCAGATAGAGAGAGAGAGAGAGAGAGAGAGAGAGAGAGAGAATGGGTGCTCCCGGGCCTCCCAGCCACTGGATGCATGTCTAGCCACATCTGGTTTACAATCCAGCCTAACTAGGTCCTCAGGCAAGCGCTTAACCACTAAGCCATCTCTCCAGGCCCCTATATATAGGTTTTTTTGAGGCAGGGTCTCACTCTATCCTGGGCTGATGTGGAATTCAGTATGTAGTCTCAGGATGGCCTTGAACTCATGACAATCCTCCTACCTCTGCCTCCCAAGTGCAGAGACTGAAGGTGTGCACCACCACTCCTGGCAAAATATTTAAAATTTATTTATTTATTTTTATTTTTTATTTATTTTATTTATTTATTTATTTTTTTGGTTTTTCGAGGTAGGGTTTCACTCTAGTCCAGGCTGACCTGGAATTAACTATGTAGTCTCAGGGTGGCCTCGAACTCTTGGCGATCCTCCTACCTCTGCCTCCCGAGTGCTGGGATTAAGCCATCCCACCACGCCCCTAATTTTTATTTGAGAGAGAGAGAGAGAAGCTGAGGAGATGAGAGAGAGAGAGGCAGATAGAGAATGGGCGCATGGGCCTGCCACTAATCCCAGCACATGCACCACCCTGGCATCCAGGCAGAGGTCCTGGGGATTGAACCTGGGAGTTTGGCTGCAGGCAACCCTGAGATCCCTCCAGCCCCTAATTTTTTTAATTTAGCCTGGAAGCTGGGCAGGTGGTGCATGCCTGTAATCCCAGCAAAGGCAGAGGTAGGAGGATTGCAAACCCTGAGACAAATAGGGCTGGAGAGATGGACTTACCTCAAAAAACAAAACAAAAGGGCTGGAGAGATGGCTTAGCGGTTAAGGCGCCTGCCTCCTAAGCCTAAGAATGCTGGTTCCAATCTCCAGCGGTTCCAATCTCCAAGTCCCATGTTTAGCCAGATGCAAAAGTGATGCAAGGGCGCAATGCCGCACTTGACCACGAGGGGGTGCATGCATCTGGATTTCATTCGCAGTATCTGAGACTCAGCTGCTGGCGCGCCCATCTCTGTCTTCCTCTCCCTCTCTGTCTCCCTCTGACTCTCTCTCAAAAAAAAAAAAAAAAAAATTAGCCAGGGGCTGAAAATATGGCTCAATGGTTAAAGGTGCTTGTTTGCAATGCCTGATGACCCAGAATCAATTCCCCAGGTCCCATATAAAGTGCTGGGATTAAAGGCATACACCACCATTTCAGGCCTAAAATTTTTTTTTTTCTTTTTTGGTTTTTTGAGGTAGGGTCTCACTTTGGTCCAGGCTGATCTGGAATTAACTATGTAGTCTCAGGGTGGTCTTGAACTCACAGTGATTCTCCTACCTCTGCCTTCCAAATGCTGGGATTAAATACATGCACCACCATGCCTGGCTAAAAATAATTTTTAAACAACCAATATAGCAAAGCAAGACATTAAAAGAGTACAAGAGTTAGCAAGACATGAAGTTGTGCACCTAAAATCAGCATTCTAGAGGTGGAGATCAGAGGATGAGAAGTTCGATGTCATCCTTGGCTATATAGCAAGTTAAAGGCAAGTTTAGGGGCTGAAGAGATTGCTCAGTGGTTAAGGTGCTTGCCTGAAAAAAATGTAACAACTTGGGTTTATTCTCCAGTACCCACATAAAGCCAGATGTGCAAAGTGGCGCATGCATCTGGAGTTTATTTACAGTGTCTGGAGGCTCTGGCATTCTGTCTGTCTCTCTTCTATCTCTCTCTACTTGCAAATGAATAAATAAAAATATTTTTTAAAAGGCAAACTTGCCGGGCGTGGTGGTGCACGCCTTTAATCCCAGCATTCGGGAGGCAGAGGTAGGAGGATCACCGTGAGTTCAAGGCCACCCTGAGACTACATAGTTAATTCCAGGTCAGCCTGGGCCAGAGTGAGACCCTACCTCGAAAAACCAAAAAAAAAAAAAAAAAGGCAAGCTTGGGGCTGGAGAGATGGCTTAGCAGTTAAGGTGTTTGCCTGCAAAGTCACAAGGGGTGCAAGCATTTGGAGTTCGTTTGCAGTGGCTGGATGCCCTGGTGTGCCCATTCTCTCTCTGTGTGCCTCTTTCTCTAAAAAAAAAAAAAAAGGCAAGCTTGGGCTGGAGACATGGCTTTGTGGTTAAGGCGCATGCCTTGTAAAGCCTAAGGACCCCAGTTCAATTCTCCAGGTCCCACGTAAGCCAGATGCATCTGGTGGCACATGCATGTGGAGTTTGTTTGCAGTGGCTAGAGGCCCTGGTGTGCCCATTCTCTCTCCCTTCTTTCTGTCTTAAATAAATAAATAAATAAATAAAATATTTTAAAAGGCAAGCTTGAGCTATATGGGATCTTGTCTCAAAAAGCCAAAAGAGAAAAAGCCGGGCTTGGTGGTGCATGCCTTTAATCCCAGCACTCAGGAGGTAGAGGCAGGAGGATTGCTGAGAGTTTGAGGCCATCCTGAGAGTAAATAGTGAATTCCAGG
This sequence comes from Orientallactaga sibirica, assembly GCA_036365145.1. Classification (NCBI taxonomy): domain Eukaryota; kingdom Metazoa; phylum Chordata; class Mammalia; order Rodentia; family Dipodidae; genus Orientallactaga; species Orientallactaga sibirica. The sequence continues at coordinate 45,737,808 of JAEOAD010000011.1, read as the reverse complement.
TCAGCCTGAGCCAGAGTGAGACCCTACCTAAAAAAAAGAAAAAGCCGGGCGTGGTGGCTCACGCCTTTAATCCCAGCACTCGGGAGGCAAAGGTAGGAGGATTGTTGAGAGTTCGAGGCCACCCTGAGACTACATAGTGAATTCCAGGTCAGCCTGGACCAGAGTGAGACCCTACTTCGCAAAAAAAAAAAAAAAAAAAAAAAAAAAAGGCCATAAAAGGTGCCAGGCATGGTGGTGCACACCTTTGTTTAATCCCAGCACTCGGGAGGGAGGCAGAGGTAGGAGGATCACCATGAGTTCAAGGCTACCCTGAGAATACAGAGTGAATTTCAGGTCAGCCTGGGCTAGAGTGAAACCCTACCTCGAAAAAACCAAAAAACAAAACAAAATAAAAAGCCAAAAAAGGGGCTGGAGAGATGGCTTAGCAGTTAAGGTGCTTGCTTACAAAGCCTAATAACCCGGGTTCAATTTCCCAGCACCCAGGTAAAGCCAGATGTACAAAGTGGTGTATATGTCTGGAGTTTATTTGCAGCCTCTACAGGCCCTGGTGCACCCATTTTTTCCATAGCCAGGTGTGGTGGTGCTTGTCTTTAATCCGAGGCAGAGGTAGGAGGATCGCTGTGGGTCTGAGGCCAGTCTGGAACTCCAGTGAGTATCCAGGTCAGTCTGGACTAGATTGAGACCGTATTTTGGGGGAAAAAAAAGAAAGAAAAAAAGGGGGCTGGAAAGAATTGAAGATTAAGCAAAACCTCATCTCAGAAAGAAAAGAGAGGAAGAAGAAAGGAAGGAAAGGTTAATAAATAAAAAGCTCAATTACAGCCTGGCATGTTGGCACATGACTTTAATCCCAGCTGAGGTAAGACCATGGCAGTAAGTTTGAGGCCAGTCTGTGCTACAGAGTGAGTTCCAGGTCAGCCTTGGCTAGCTTGAAGCCTTGTTTAAACAAACAAAAAACCCAGAATAAATATTTACTCAAGAAATGATCCTCTGCCAGGACCTCCAGAGCTGGAAAGGAGGCTAAAGACAGGGTCACTGGGCACTACAACTTCAGGGCTGAAGCTGAGCTCATGCCTATAGAGCCCAAGGGAGGACAGGAGGAGGGAAGATGCCCATGGTAGTCAGAGCCTTGGAAGCCAGAGTCTAGGTGTGCCAGGGTGGACCATGTTACAAGGTGGGAGCAGATTGTTTCAGAGTGGACCTGGGCCTTCTCCCAGGGCCTCTCTGGATGATGTAATCTAAGGCTACCTCCCTTAGTTGCAACAATGTTGGGGCCAGATTCCACACTGGATAGTCTAGTCTCAGGTTGAGCTCTCAGCTCTGGGACAGCACAGGCTAGTTCACACTTTGTGTCCTTTGCATGCTCACTTTTTTTTTTCCCCTGAGGTAGGGTCTCACTGTAGCTCACGCTGACCTAGTATTCACTATGAAGTCTCAGGCTGACCTTGAACTCAACTACTAGTGCTGCCTCCTTAATGCTGGGATTAAAGGTGTGTACCACCACGCCCAGCTTGTATACTTACTTTTCCTCATACCCCAGCCCTATGGAACATCTTGTGATGTAGATCTCTGGTCTTGTCTGTGCTTGTGGGTGAGGACTGCACAAGTGAGTATCTGCTGCAGGGCTGTCACCTGGGCCCCCAGGGAAGGTGGAAAGCCAGTCTTCTCCCCTGGTTGTGTTAGGCGGTAGTGAGGTTGTTTTGAGATAGGCAGTCCTAAACTCTGTAGCTCAAGATGCCCAGGCAATCCTAGAACTCTCCCAGCACTCGGGAGGCAGAGGTAGGAAGATGGCCTTTAAAAACCAAAAAAAAAAAAAAAAAAAAAGATGGCCTTTAATTTGTGATGATCTTCCTGTCTCAGTCTCCTGAGTGCTGGGATTACAGGCGTGTGCCACCACACCTGGCATAGGTTCTAAGTGCTATTAGAATGATGTTAGTTCCAAGACAGGCGTGGTGGTGCATGCCTTTAATCCCAGCACTTGGTGGGCAGAGGTAGAAGGATCGATGTGAGTTCAAGGCCACCCTGAAAATACAGTGATTTTCAGATGGCAGTGACCTTGGGATGATTCAGAAGGCACCAATGGTACTGAGAAAAAGTGACAGAGGAGTGCTCAGCATTGAAATATCTCTATCACATCTTCCAAGGATCATGGTCCATTGCAGAAGAAGTGGCAGAAGGAATGTAAGAGCCAAAGGAAGGGTAGGACTCCTTACAACGTACTCCTCCAGACACAAAATGGCCTGGATATCCATGACCTCACAGTGCCTGACACTACCTGTGCAAGACCATCATAAGAGAAGGAAAAGATCATGACATCTAAATAAAAGAAAGACTGAAAAATGGAGGGGATATGATGGAGAGTGGAGTTTCAAAGGGAAAAGTGGGGGGAGGGAGGGAATTACCATGGGTTATTGTCTACAATTATGGAAGTTGTCAATAAAAAAAAATAATAAAAGAGGACACCGGGCATGGTGGCACATGCCTTTAATCCCAGCACTCGGGAGGCAGAGGTAGGAGGATCTCCGAGAGTTCGAGGCCACCCTGAGACTACATAGTTAATTCCAGGTCAGCCTGAACCAGAGTGAGACCCTACCTCGAAAAACCAAAAAAATAAATAAATAAAAATAAAAGAGGGCTGGAGGAATGGCTTAGCAGTTAAGCTGTTTGCCTGCAAAGCCAAAGGACCCAGGTTCGATTTCCCAGGACCCACGTTAGCCAGATGCACAAAGGGGCACATGCGTCTGGAATCCTTTTGCAGTAGCTGGAGGCCCTGGTACACCCATTGTCTCTTTCTCTCCCTCTCTTTCTCTGTGAAATAAATAAATAAAAATAAAATATTAAAAAAATAAAGAAAAAAAGAATACAGAGTGAATTCCAGGTCAGCCTGGGCTAGAATGAGACCCTACCTCAAAAAACAAAAATCAGGGACTGGAGAAATGGCTTAGTGGTTAAGGTGTTTGCCTGCAAAGCTGAAGTATCCCGGTTGGATGCTCCAGGACCCACATAAGCCAGATGCACAAGGGGCACACACATCTGGAGTTCATTTGCAGTGGCTAGAGGCCCTGCTTGCCCATTCTTTCTCTGTCTGCCTCTCTTCTCTCTCTCTGCTTGCAAATAAATAAATAAATAAAAATTTAAAATACAATTCATTTTTTAAAAACCAACCAAACCAAACAAACAAAAGAATGTTAGTTCTGGGGCTGGAGAGATGGCTTAGTCGTTAAGGCACTTGTCTGCGAAGCCTAAGGACCTAGGTTTCACTCCCCAGAACCCATATAAAAGCCAGTCACACAAGGTGGCGCATGTGTCTGGAGTTTGTTTGCAGAGGCTAGAGGCCCTGGTGCACCCATTCTCTCTCTCATATAAATAAAAAAAACTATTAAAAAATGTAAAGGGCTGGAGAGATGGCTTAGTGGTTAAGGCACTTGCCAGCAAAGCCAAAGGACCCAGGTTCAATTCCCCAGTACCCACAGATACACAAGGTGGCACATGCATCTGGAATTCATTTGCACTGGCTACAGGCCCCTGTGTGCCCAATCTCTCTCTATATCTGCTTCTCTTTCTCTCCTCTCAAATAATTAATGCATATATATATATATATATATGTATGTACTTATTTATTTTTTTTAAACTTACTTGTTTGATACCAGCTTGGGCTACAGGATGAGATTTGTCTCATTAATTCCAGGCCAGCCTGGACCAGAGTGAGACCCTACCTCAAAAAATCAAACCAAAACAAAAATAAACTGGCATTTAATAGGTCTTACCCTGTGCCTGGTAGTCTTAAGCAGGAACCTGTCAGACAAGCAGCCACTTTATGGGTAATCAGTCACACTGCCCGCATGGCAGCTGTTTGTTATGCTAGGCCTACTCTGGGGGCCTAGTTGTAGAGGACCCCTACAACTGCCACTGAAGATAAGCTCTAGTCATGACCATTCCAGACAGCCCCATTGTCCTTGGAATTCAGCACTGTGAGCAAGACAAATTCAGTGAACTCTAGATGACCCATAGCCATGTTATCCAGGCCTTAACGGGAGCACTTTCCCAAGTGGCTCAAGAGAAAGTCTGTGATTGGTACAAACAGGGTCCTTCATTTTCATGAAGGCCTGCCATGCTTGGTGTAAATACCTCTGCCACACTCCATTTTCATTGTACAAATAGACTCACTTTTTCAGTTAGTGAAAAGTCATCTTCTTCTTCTTCTTCTTTTTTTTTTTTTTTGGTTTTTCAAGGTAGGGTCTCACTCTAGTCCAGGCTGACCTGGAATTAACTATGTAGTCTCAGGGTGGCCTTGAACTCTTGGCGATCCTCCTACCTCTGTCTCCCGAGTGCTGGGATTAAAGGCGTGCGCCACCACGCCCGGCAAAAGTCATCTTCTTGAGCAGCTGTCTGATGTTGCACTATTAGGCCCAATAAAAGACTTTTCCTTTATCAGTAGATGAGCAGAGGAGAAACTGTAGGCAGATGGCTGCCTGTATCCATAGCTTCCCTGACTTTCAATTGTTCACTCAACAAACCAGACAGAACACAAGTAGCATCTAAAAGCATATATAACCTGGCTGGGGACTTTTCTTTCTACCTAAGTAGATGAGGAGGCATTCTTCCAGTGCTAGCTGTTCTGGGCCCTCAAAGTTGGGCCCAGAGTGGAGAACCAGAAGCTTACAGCTACAAGCTGTGAGTCAGGGGCCTACTGTTCAAGCAGTAGAAGCCAGATACTTCTAGGTCACTACTTAGGCTCATTGCTCTGGGCTTTCACCACCACAGGCCCCAGCACTTAACAGCTACTGTAATCCTCAGTCTCCAAGTGCAGTGACAGGTGCATTTGGTGAGGTATGACCAGTACCCAGCAATAAGCCTTTACTATGGCTGTTCTTTGGGGTGACCAAGTATGCCAGGAAAGACTGAGATAGGTTGCCCTGGTTCCATCCCTGGAACATTTGCTGTGTAGCTCAGAACTATGTCCCACACATCTCAAATGAACTGGATTGTGCTCCCCCCACAATACCAATACCTTGACCCTAAAATGTTAGTCCTGGGAGGTGGGGTCTTTGGAAGGTGTTTAGGGTTAGGTGAGAACATGAGCCTTTAGGACAGGATGGTGTCAGCAGGGTGTGGTGGCACACACCTTTACTTTAGGAGGATCCCCGTGAGTTCAAGACCACCCTGAGATTACACAGTGAATTCCAGGTCAGCCTGGGCTAGAGTGAAACTCTACCTCGAAAAAGCAAAAAACAATAGGATGGTGTCTTGTTAAAGGACCTAGAGCCCCCTCTCTGTCATGGGAGAGCACAAGGAGAGGGCCTTGCAAGGACACAATTATGGATGACACATGTACCCTCTGCTGGACACCCAGCTCCCAGAAATGAGGAATACATAGACTGGGCGGACTAAGACCCTGTGCCTTATTTTCTCCACCTGTAATATGGGAGCCGGAGTGGCCATGGCCTGGACCAGAGGGCCATGTACACACGCATGTTTTGTTAGTTTTTTGCTCACAAAGTCATGCAGAAGTGCAGAAACCACAGATTTCTGTGGCATGAGCCCTCTGACCTCCTCCTGAGGGTCTCACTGTGGTTGGCCATGTAGGGATTACAGGCTAATCCTGGGGCTCCCAAACTGCAAACCAGAGCCTCTTGTGAAATGTGGGTTTAATGGCAAATGGTCTAGAAAGGCCCCATGGCTTCATATCAGCCATCACTGTTGGTGAACCGGTTGTGCCAGGAAACTTCAGGCCGGCTGACATGGATAGGCAGGGGCCAAGGTCAAAGGGGTCATGAGAGAGCAAACAAACCTTGTGGCAATGAATCGATGCCTTCCATGGAAAGGGCATGGTGAGGATGAATGGGGAAAATGAGTGGGGAGGGCACTGAGAATCAGGTGGCCTGACATTCTTAGGTTTCCCTCTGGACTGTGACCTTGAAGGGTCTTTGTTTGTAGGAAATGTAAAGTAGTGCCCAGAGGTTGCCATTATTTTTTCATCAAGTTACAAAATATGTATCTATGAACATATGAGGAACTCAGCAGTGCATGCCCCCTTGCTCTGGCTAGTCCTTGGTACTAAGTGCTGTGGCACTTGCCTGATCCTCAGCCTCTGGGCCCCCATTGAGAGCCATGCAGAGATGGAGGTTCAGAGAACCCAGTGCCTCTTGTACCTCTTTGCCTCAGGCAGATGGGGTGTGGATAGTTTTTTGGAAGGATCAAACCCAAGGTCTCTCACATGCTAGGCAAGTGCTCTACCACAGCTGCAATCCAGCCAATGTAGAAAAGTTTTATTAGTTTGGGCTTTAAAATGAGTGAGATACCAGCAGACAGATGGCCCCTTTCTGCAGGCCTGGTTCTAGTGCTGACAAAGGACCTCAGGACCCTCACTGGGCCATCTCTCCTACAGCAAGGGATGGCTGGACTTTGCAGGTTGATGGACCCATGACACCACAGGAACGTGCTTGATACAAGACAGCTGGAGAGGGGCTGACATCTAGGGACTGTCAGCCCACTAGCCTGTGCCTAACTCCAGAAGATGGTGGGTGCAGGATGCAGCCAGGCTTGGGGAGGGGAGGAAAGCATAGGTCTCGCTAGGAGCTAGCTTTCTTAGCTGGCCTTGGTTGCTCACTCATTCTGAGCAGGTTCAAGCATAGCCTGGGATCAGGCAAGTGACACCAGCTCCAGGTATGAAAAGTATGACCCAAGTGTGTAAAAGTCTTTCTTACCTGTGAAATGGGACAAGGTCAGCTGGGGAGGAATGTGTGGAATCAGTAACTTGCCATGTGTGTTGTGGAGTGAACCCCAGTACCTTACTGTGCTGTGGAGCACACACAGATGGCCCTGTCCTAAGGCCCATCTCACTCCTAGACCTTCACACTAGCTAGCCCTTCCCTGTGAGCCTCCCTACTCTCAGATCACTGCATCACAGGCTCCACCTCCCTCCTTGCTCAGGGAGCTTTTCTGGACCAATCTCTCAAAGGCCTGTCCCTCGGAGTGGGGCCTCCTCCACAGCTCCTGGGGACACTGAAGGTGCTGAATTGGCCTAAGTATCCCTGCAGCAGCACTGTCAGTCCCCCTGTGTTCCATCTGTCATGGACATAGTGCCACCACCTAGGGCCCATGGCTCACCCCAGCTATCCTTCCTAACTGAACCCCATTTTTGCTACAGGTGTTTGAAGCCCCTCCACAGTTGGGGGAGGGGATGACCATGAATATCACCCCAGGGTCTCAGTCAGAGGCTCCACAGGATATCTTGCTGCAGCCATGGGCACCAGCAGGGCAGCTGAGGGAGGTTTTTACAGACACGCTCCTGTCCAAGACTATCCCAGGGAGATCCATGAGTCCCCCTGATTAGGGAGAGGGAGCAGGAGGACAGGACACAGCCTCCATTTCCTGCCGGTCTGGGAGCTAGGGAAGGGTGACTTCTGCTGGGTGTCTGTGCACCTCCAGGCAGGTCCTGAGTATGAACGGTCCCCAGCATGAGGACAGACAGGCAGGCTGCTACAGGTGGCACTGGCTTAGACTGCTGGGTAGGCGCTTGTCTCCTGGTTGATCCTTAGCTTTCCTATCCATATATGGACAGTGACCCTGTAGACACTGGGAGGAGGATTTTCATTCCCCATCAGCCCGAGTGAGGTGCCAGAGCTGCTCCAAAGTAGGTGAGGCATCCCAAGGCTGTGACAGTCATACTTGGCTGGTTAGCTGCCCAAGGTGCAACAGTGGCATGGTGAGCAGAGGATGGAAGAAGCGCTGTCTCATGGCTGCTCCAGGAGGGAAAGGCAGAGGGACTCTACTGATGGGGTATTCTCTCACAGCTGAGCCACTCAGTGTGTCCCCTGCTGTCCAGTGGCTGGTATATCCTTGCCCTCCCTGGCTTTGTGGTCTCTCAAGGCTAGCACTGCCCTCAGGGCACCTGGGCAGGGGCCTCAGTCCATAGCAGCTTCCATGCTGACAGCAGCAGCAGTAGTAGAGATGGCAGTGCAGATCTGTGTGCCTTTGAGGTGCAGGAGCACACAGCCAGGCCATCCTGTGCTCCATTGCTGCTCTGTGGCTCTGGCCCTGCACCTTTTACACCCACCATTGGCTCCCCACATACGAGCCAGTCACGAGCTGTGGACTGTGGATACCCAGGTGCCACCTCCAGCTCACCATCCAGTACCTTCCAGTACTCTTGGCCACGGAAGAAGTAAGATGCACCTGTGGAAGGAGAAGAGGCAGGCTGAGGCTGTGCCTGTCACAGACTGCACACTGGACAGCAGCAGAGTAGGTAGGACCCAGGACATCTTAGGCAGCTGGTCTGTCTGGGCCATGCCTGGGCAGCGGGAGGAGCCTGTGGGATGCACTGGTGATGTCTCCTCTCCCTTACTGGGGTTTACTTGTCATCTGCCCAGTTCACAGCTGTTCTACTACTGGGGATGCAACACTGAAGATACACTGTAACCTAGCCTGGTGGAGCTGGCCTGTATGGGCCACAGGGCAGCCCTGTTGTCCCCAAAAGACGCCCAGGAAAGCTCTCAGCTGGGCTGAGGTCTGGACAGCTGTGTGTATGTATGTATGTGTGTGTGTATTTAGGGGATCTGTGGAAAGTACTCCAGCACACTACCAGTGTAAAGGCCAGGTGGAGAGAGAAGCAGGAAGCCAGTGAGTAAGAGGACTGGGGACAGGTGACAAGCCCAGGGTGGGTGGTCCATAGTAGGAAACAGATGTGATGTTCACTAACTTCCTAGAAGGCCAGAACTCCTCAAAGCTCAGACAGGCAATCGTAAGGTACACATCAGCTCAGGGAATTCCCCTCGAACCCATCATGATCCCTGTTCTGCAGATAAAGAAACAGGCTGGACTGGCTTTCCCCCACCCAGTGCTCACCGTCGGACCAGCGCATGGCGTCATCCAGCATGCTGGGGACACCCTTCCACAGGGGGCCCTGGGCAGGGTAGCCAGGGTCCATGCGTCGTGTGTGATCATTGTAGCGCCAGTACAGTTGGTCCTTAAAGAAATAAGTCCTGTCATTGTGGGCCCAGGAGAAGACTGCATCGATGCCGCCCGGTGGGAGGCTGAAGTCGGAGACAGGCCGCGGGTATCCTTCCTCTACGTTATTGTCCTTAAACACCCAGTATCTGTCTCCTAGGGGTGAGAGAAAGAGCTGTAGGCAAAGGCAGAGGCCTCACCCCTGACTGCTCCTAAGCCTCACCCAGTAAGGGTACCATTCAGTCACTCTAAGTCACAATGCAGAAGAGCCCTTCTGGACATTTACTGAGCACCTACTGTGAGCCTGGCATAGATCATTCAAGAAGTCAGTTCCTGTGAGTCAGATCCTGCTTTGGTGGTCACTTAGGGACAGGAAACAGAGACTTTGGGTCACTTACTAGCCCCAAGATGCCTCTCACTCCTGAGGAGTTGGGGGACATCTATAAGGCAAAACTAGCAGGGCATTCTGTTTGAGGCCTGACTATAAGTTGGGGCCCACAACTATGTGAGACTTTACACAGAAGCAAGTAAGTAAAGAATGCTTTGGCTCCTTGGGAAGACATGTCAGCTGGACCATGCTCCATCCAGGGTGTGTGGGAACCGACTGAGGACAAGATGCTCATGTGGCCTCTGGTCAGTCCTCAAGAATTCAATGTAACTACACAGAGGAATGGTAACATAATGGAGAAAGCCTGTATTTCTACTTTGTCTAGGCCATCAGCAAATGTCACCAGACAGGAAGGGCTCAGAACATGAACGTCGGGAGAGGTGGCCCTGGGGCTAGCCATTGCTGGAGAGGCATGAGAGAAAGTTTCTCATTGCCACAGTGAGGTGGCCGTGGAGACTGTCATCCTCATACCTTCCCTCTGCCCTGGCTCTCTTCTCAACTCTCCTCTCCCCTTCCCTTCTGTGATTGTTAGTATTAATTAACTTGATATTAAGATATTGAATCATCTGTGACAAACCTCTAAGCATGTCTGTGAGGGAGTCGCTTTAAAAAAATACATTTCATTTATTTATTTATTTATTTGATAGAGAAAGAGGGAAAGAGAGAGAGAGAATGGGCGCGCCAGGTCCTCCAACCACTGCAAATGAACTCCAGATGTGTGTGCTCCCTTGTTCTCTGGCTAACGTGTGTCCTGGGGAATTGAACCTGGGTCCTTTGGCTTTTCAGGCCAATGCCTTAACTGCTAAGCCATCTGTGAGGAAATCTCTTAAAAGTAAGCTGAGGAAGCAGGGCATGGTGGCACATGCCTTTCATCCCAGCACTTGAGAGGCAGAAATAGGAGGATCACAGTGAATTTGAGGCCACCCTGAGACTACATTGTGAATTCCAGGTCAGCCTGGGCTAGAGACCCTACCTTGAAAAAAAAAAAAAAAAGTGAGCCGAGGGGCTGGAGCGATGGCTCAGTGGCTAAAGGCACTTGCTTGCAAAGCCCAATGACCCGGATTTCACTCCCCAGTGCTCAAGTAAAATCAGATGCACAAAGTAGCGCATGTATCTGGAGTGTGATTTTTGCAGGAGGCCCTGATATGCTCATCCTCTTTCTGTGTGTGAGTCTCTCTCTCAAGTAAATAAATAACTTTAAAAACAAAAGCATGCCGGGCGTGGTGGTGCATGCCTTTAATCCCAGCACTTGGGAGGCAGAGGTAGGAGGATCGCCGAGAGTTCGAGGCCACCCTGAGACTACATAGTTAATTCCAGGTCAGCCTGGATCACAGTGAGACCCTACCTCGAAAAACCAAAAAAAAAAAAAAAAAAAAAAAAAAAAAAAAAAAAGCAAGGGGCTGGAGAGATGGCTTACCAGTTAAGGTGCTTGCCTGCAAAACCAAAGGACCCAGGTTTGATTCCCCAGTACCCACATAAGCCAGATGTATAAGGTGGCACATGTGTCTGGAGTTTGCAGTGCCTAGAGGCCCTAGACTGCCCATTCACACCCTTCCTTCCTTCCTTCCTTCCTTCCTTCCTTCCTTCCTTCCTTCCTTCCTTCCTTCCTTTTCTTTCTTTCTTTCTTCCTCTCTCTCTCTCTCTCTCTCTCTCATAAATTAAAGAACAATAATAAAAGAAAGCAAGCTGGATGTGGTGGTGCACACTTTTAATCCCAGCCCTTAGGAGGCAGAGGTAAGAGGATCACCATCTTGAGACCACATAGTGAATTCCAGGTCAGCCTGGGCTAGAGTGAGACCCTACCTCGGGAAAAAAAAAAAAGAAGAAGAAGCAAGGGCTGGAGATACAGCTTAGCCTGCAAACCCAAAGGATCTAGGTTTGATTCCCCAGGAACCACATAAAGCCAGCTGCACAAAGTGGCACAAGCATCTGGAGTTCATTTGTAGCGGCTAGAGGCCCTGGTGTTCCTATTCTCTCTCTCTAAATAAATAAATAAATAAATAAATAAATAAATAAATAAATAAATCAAGCTGAGTTTCCTGACTGTGTACACCATGTGACCAGCTACTGCACACTCCTGCCCCATGGTGGGTTGTGCCCTCAAACTGAGCCAGAATAAACCCTCCTTCCTTAAGTTGCTTCTGTCAGGTGTTTGTCACAACAACGTGAAGAGTAACTAATACATTTGTTGTTGTTTCCTTGAGACAGAGAGTATCACTATATAACCCAGGCTAGCCTTGAATTCATGGCAAACCTCCTACCCTTAGCCTCCAAGTGCTGAAATTATAGGAACATGCTACCATGACTGACCTGGCTTTTCTTTCCCTTGATACAGATGTGGATACAAGAGAAACTCTACATGCAAATCCAGTAACTAATGCTAGGAGGCTTTCTTCAAAGCTGGGGACAGAGTGGGGTGGCCTAGACAGATGTCATTGCCAGGGGCCTGCGGACCCCATGCTCCACTCTCATCTTCTCCTGGCCCCTGGTGAGGCTTTGACTGCTGACTACTTCTTATTAAATATTTAATTTATTTTTAAAATATTTTTAAAATTTTTATTTATTTGAGATGGTGGGACAGATAGAGAGAATGGGCACACCAGGGTCTCCAGCCCCTGCAAATGAACTCCAGACGCATGGGCCACCTTGTGCAGCTGGCTTACATGGGTCCTGGGAATTGAGCCTGGGTCCTTTGGCTTTGCAGGCAAATGCCTTAACTGCTAAGCCATCGTTCCAGCCCTATTTATTTATTTATTTATTTATTTATTTATTTATGAGAGAGAGGGAGGGTGGGGAGAGAATGGGCATACCAGGGCTTCTAGCCCCTGCAAACAAACTCCAGATGCATGTGACACCTTGTGCATCTGGCTTTATCTGGATACTGGGGAATCACATCGGGTGCTTAGGTTTTGCAGGCAAATGCTTTAACTGCTGAGCCATTTCTCCAGCCCCCCCCTTTTAAAAAAGATTTTATTTTTACTTATTTATTAGAGACAGAGAGAGGGAAAGAGGGAGAGTGAGAATGGGTGCGCCAGGGCCTCTAGCCACTGCAAACGAACTCCAGACATGTGCGCCCCCTTGTGCATTTGGCTTACGTGGTACCTGGAGAATCGAACCAGGGTCCTTAGGCTTTGCAGGCATGTGCCTTCACCACTAAGCCATCTCTCCAGCCCCAGCCCCTTCTTTTTATTTTTTTTTTAAACTTTTTTTTTTTTTTTTTTTTTTTTTTTGCTCTGGGTATGGTGGCACATACCTTCAATCACAGCACTTGGGAGACAGAGGTAGGATTATCTCTGTGAGTTCAAGGCAAGTATGGGACTACACAGTGAGTTTCAGGTTAGTCTGGGCTAGACTAAGACCCTATTTCAAACACACAAACAAACAAACCAAGTTCAATTCTCCAGTACCCCCATAAAACCAGATGTACAAGATGGCACATGTGTCTGGAGTTTGTTCGCAGTGGCTAGAGGCCCTCGTGGCCCATTCTCTCATTAGGTCAGGCTCCCAAAATGGAGTCACCAAGGACAGCAGAAGGGTGACAGAGACACAAGGAAGTGGATTAACCACATTCCTCAAGAAACTGCCCAGTCATTATCCCTTCCTTGCCTAACAATGCCCCCAGGTCATGTTTTCCTGTCCCCTTATCTAGTCACTGTTCTGGTCTCATATCCTAGCTATTTGAAATGGCTAATGTAAAGAACAAAGGAGTTCTTTTCCCTTCCTCACCATCCCCCAACTGAAGAAGCCTATAAAGCCCACTACCTGCAAACTCAGGTTGGCAATGCTCTGCTCTTGAGGGTTAGTCCTGGCAGCTTGTACTTTTGCCAAATAAAAACTTTCATCTTTGCCTCAGAGTGATCTGTGTGGTTTTGGTCATTCCCAAACCTTATCTCTCTCTCTCTCTCAGATAAATAAATAAAATATTTTAAAAATTAAAAAATAGCTGGGCGTGGTGGCGCATGCCTTTAATCCTAGCACTTGGGAGGCAGAGGTAGAAGGATTGCTATGAGTTCTTCTTCTTAAGGTAAAGTCTCACTCTAGCCCACGCTGACCTGGAATTCACTATGTAGTCTCAGACTATCCTTGAACTCATAGCAATCCTCCTACCTCTGCCTCCTTAGTGCTGGTATTAAAGGTGTGCACCACCTAAACCCAGCCACCATGACTTCTTATTTCTTTGCACTCAGTAAGGCTGTTTTTTACCTCAGGACCTTTGCACTGGCTCTTCTCCTGGCTCTAACTTTGTTCTTGGGGGTCTCTGTTTATGGCAGTTTTATATTTATTCAGTATTTTATTAGTTTGTAGTTTGGATCTGAAGCTACCTGGCTGGAGGAGGTGTCACTGGGCAGATTTTAGGGTTCAGCCCTAAGGTGTGGTGGTGGATTTGCAATGTCAGTCTAAAGATATGCAAAGTGAGCCGGGAGTGGTGGCCCATGCCTTTAATCCCAGCACTTGGGAGGCAGAGGTAGGAGGACTGCTGTGAGTGTGAGGCCACCCTGAGACTACATAGTGAATTCCAGGTCAGCCTGAGCTAGAGTGAGACCCTACCTCGAAAAACAAACCAACAAACAAACAAAAAAAATGATATGCAAAGTGTCTGGAGTTCCTGAAGTGTGTTTGTTTTATGGTGTGGCTTTTTTGGGTTTGTTTGTAGGCTTTTTAAAAATTTTATTTATTTATTTATTTTGAGAGAGAGAAACAAGCAGAGATAGAGGGAGAGAGAATGGGTGTGTCAGGGCCTCCAGCCACTGCAAACGACCTCACTATGCCATCTCTCCATCCCGGCTTTAGGTATTTTGCTTTGTGGCTTCTCTCTGCTTGGATCTGTGAAAGCAGGCAAGTTTCTTCTGCTATTATGGAATTTCCTTTCAGCGACCTGAGGCTGCCTACTATTCAATAGAATATTCCTAGAGGCCTTGTGTACCTCTGGTTGCTCTTCCCCACCTTCTCTTCTTCCATAACTGTGCCTGGTTTGGAAGTTCCTTTCAGCGACCTGAGGCTGCCTACTATTCAATAGAATATTCCTAGAGGCCTTGTGTACCTCTGGTTGCTCTTCCCCACCTTCTCTTCTTCCATAACTGTGCCTGGTTTGGAAGTTCCTTTCAGCGACCTGAGGCTGTCTACTATTCAACAGCATATTCCTAGAGGCCTTGTGTACCTCTGGTTGCTCTTCCCCACCTTCTCTTTCCACCTCATGTGAACTTGCTCATTAGTGTGACTGCTTTTCTTTGCCCTCCGTGTGCCTGCAAAGACCCCATAGGACTGGTAGACAGTAGGTACCCAATACACATCCGCTGAGTACACAATGAATGAGGGGCTCTCTCAGGCCGGTGGAGCAAACCCTGGGGCCAGCTTGGGGATGCAAGGTCAGCATGCTGTGGAAGCTGCTGAGGGTAAGCCTGGCAGGGTACAGGGAGCTGAGGCAGGCCTTGAGCCCCCGGGGAGGTCAGGGGCAAGCTGCAGAGTATGAAGGAGGCCCCACCTTTAAAGAAGACGATCTTGTGGTCACTGGTGCGTTCATACACAGCATCCACGCTGTCCAGGTGCAGTGGCAGACCCCGCCAGAAGCGGTGCATTTGAGCTGGTTGCAGGGACACCAGGTGCCGGTCCCGAGTCAGCCGCCAGAAGTACTTGCCTGGGGGTGGGTGGGCAGAGGAGAGAGTGGGGTGGGGAACAGAAGGGGAAGTTGCTTCAGGGCCTGGTCTGGGCTGGTGTGTGTGTGTGTGTGTGTAGGGGGATGTTCTTCTATACCACAGGATTCCAGGATTACCTTTGAAGAAGAAAGCCTCGCCACGGATCTGGGCCACAGCATCAAAATGGGCCGTGCATCTGTGAGGCACATCCTTTCGAGGCCTGCAGGGCAGAAAACTGGTGGGTTGGGAGGTTGGGCACCCAATCTGAGCAGTTAGTTGAGCTGCACCCCTAGAACCATGGGCATGGGCATCCTAGAAGGAGCCTATAGTATTCCTGCATCCTTGCAGTATGCAGTGTCTGCCAGGAGAAAATAGAGAACAATAGCCTAACAGGGCTCAGCTGCATAGCCTGGGTTATGTGAGCCTCTCTTGGAAAACAAACAAAAACAAATAAACCAGGGCTGGGGAGATAGCTTAGTGGCTAAAGGTGCTTGCTAACCCAGCCCTCCCCCTGCAAAGAAATAAAAATTAACTAAACAGGACTGGAGAGATGGCTTAGTGATTAAAGCACTTGCCTGTGAAGCCTAAAGACCCAGGTTTGATTCACCAGTACCCATGTAAAGCCAGATGCACAAGGTGGCGCATGCATCTGGAGTTCATTTGCAGTGGCTACAGGCTCTGGTGCGCCCAATCTCCCTCTCTTGCTCCCTTCTCTGTGTCTGCTTCTCTCTCTCCTCTCAAATGAATAAATAAAATATTTATTTGTGTTCTCAGCATGGGACATCCAGTTTTCAACGAGAAGCAGGCAGTCCTTGGCTCAGACAAGAAGGCCTTGCAGGACACTAAGTACACATCGACAGGCAGTGTGTGCACGGATGAACTTACACATGCATGTGGGCACTCACACTTTGCTTTAGCACAGATCCCTCCTGTAGGGAATGTACAAAAGTGTCCACCCAGCAAGAACTGGGTGGGGGTCAGTGGGAAGAAAAATGACTTGTGGACTTGGGGAGATGGTTCAGTGGTTAAAGATGCTAGCTTGCAAGCCTGTTGATGTGTCTGACCCTCCCCAGTACTCATGTAAAGGGACAAAAAATGGCACATGCATCTGTTATCCCAACATGCCTGTGACAATGGGAGGCAGAGTCAGGAGAACCCAAAGCTCACAGGCCAGTTAGTCTGGTGTTCATTTGAGAAGGTGGAAGAAAAGCAGAGATACCTGGAGGTTATCCTCTGACCTCCAAACAAATGCTGTGGCATGTGCATGTCCATACATACAAAAGAAGGGAGAGAGGAAGAAGGGGAGGGAAGGGAAAGGGAAAATAAAGATAAAGATATACCTTTGAGTTTGTAACCTGGTCTTGTTACCTAGTCCTTAAGTAAGTGCACTAAGAACAACAAAAAAGGGGCTGGAGAATGGCTCAGTGATTAAAAGCACTTGCTTGCAAAGCCTGATATGCTGTGTTTGATTCGCCAGTGCCCATGTAAATCCAGATGCACAAAATGGCAGATACTCACTGTCTCTTTCTCAAATAAAAATAAATAAAAATATTGTATTTAGGGCTAGAGTGATGGCTTAGTGGTTGGGGCATTTGCCTGCAAAGCCAAAGGATCCCAGTTCGATTCTCCAGGACCCATGTAAGCCAGGTGCACAAGGGGGCACATGCATCCTTTGCAGTGGCTGGAGCCCTGGCCTGCCCATTCTCTCCCTCCCTCTCTTTCAAATAAATAAATAAATAAATAATATATTTTAAAAATATTGTATTTTTAAAAAGAATAAAGGCCAGGTGTGGTGGCGCACATCTTTAATCCCAGCACTTGGGAGGCAGAGGTAGAAGGATCACCATGAGCTTGAGGTCACCCTGAGACTACATAGTGAATTCCAGGTCAGCCTGGGCTACAGAGAGACCCTACGTTGAAAAATAAAACAAAAATAATTAAAGAGAGAGAGAGTGAGTGAGCGAGCCAGGTATGGCTGTACATGCCTTTACTCCCAGCACTCTGGAGGTAGAGATAGGAGGATTGCCAAGAGTTCAAGGCCACCCTGAGACTACATAGTGGAAAAAAACAACCCCTGACCTTGGTAAGAAGGCAGCATAGTAGCCACACCAAAGCAGCCTAAGAAGGAAAATAAGCAGAAAAACAGCAAAATACACTCTTCTACCAAAAAATGAAGGTGTATAAATTATTATTAACCACATCAGAGAAGCAGGAGAGACCAAGATCTTCCAGAAAGGAGGAAACTGGCCAGAATCCTGCTGAGGGGCCAGCAGCCCCATCCATGCACCTGCCTGCACTGCCAACACATCAGCCTTCTTTCAAAGTCAAGAAACCTGAAAAAGATGGCAGGGACCAACTGAGCAGCTGCTGAAGGAGATCACAAATGGAACCAGCTGAACAGCTCTGGTACAACTCTAGGCATCTTTTTTTTTTTTTTTTTTTTGAGGTAGGGTTTCACTCTGGTCCAGGCTGACCTGGAATTAACTATATAGTCTCAGGGTGGCCTTGAATCCACAGCGATCCTCTTACCTCTGCCTCCCAAGTGCTGGGATTAAAGGCATGCGCCACCACGCCCAGCTAACTTTAGGCATCTTGTACAGCCTCCCATTCCCCAACCAGCAGTGCTGTGAACTCCTGGAGAACTCATTCACTACCTGGCTGAACTGCATCCAGCACGGCTGATCAGAATACTAGATCCACAGCTCAACAGAGAAGGATTGAGGTGGGCACTCAGCATGGGTGAGACTGGAAGCCATCCCAAAAGGTAACAGTGCCTACTTACACAAAGCCAGGTACATAGGCCTGTACTAGAAGTGCTAATCTCTCTTTCCATGTCAAGGCAGGTTATGTGTTACATATCCTTGGTTGGCTTTATTATTCTCAAACTGTATTTTGATGTTGACAACTGTTGTCTTTGATGTTCTTGATTCACAGGGCCTTTGTCTTTTTCATTTGTCATTATTGGGGGCAGGGTCTGGCATGGCCCAGGCTGGTCTGGAATCCATTTCAGACGAGAAATCTCAACATCCCAGTTGACAGGATTAAGGGTGTGAAGAAACACACACCCTTAGGGAATTTGGCTTTATTAGATTATCTGTTTTAATCCCCACTCTTGCATAAATACTCTGTGCTAGTTTGGATAGAATGTATGTACTGCTCAGTTGAATTTTAGAATTTGCTAGTAAATTGCTCCACCCAGTCTACTAGAATATTTGAATAGCAGGCAAACTCAAGACCTAGGGTAACTTCTGTTCTCTTGGAGCATAAGAACTACAATTGGCACCTTAGACTCCAACCCTGGAGATATATAAAGTTGGATTTACATGGCTAAGAACACTGCAGATAATTAGAAACCCTAAGCATCAAATTAACTCAAGATGCAAAAATCTCTACATTATAATACAAGAAACACAAAAAATCAAGACAATACAATCCCACCAAAACAATAAATCCATCAGAAATGATCCTCAGTGAGACTGTTTTAGATGAAATGCCTGATAACTATTTGACAAAAATTATTATATCTATACTCAAAGAAATCAAAGAAGAAAACTAACTCCTGAAGGAGAACACACTTAATGAAATTAGGAGGTCAGTACAAGACATGAATAAGGAAACAGAAATAATGAAACAGTACCAATCAGAGCCAGGCGTGGTGGCACACATCTTTAATCCCAGCACTCGGGAGGCAGAGGTAGGAGGATTTGCCATGAGTTCAAGGCCATCCTGAGAATACAGAGTGAATTCCAGGTCAGCCTGGGCTAGAGTGAAACCCTACCTCGAAAAACAAAACAAACAAAAAAAACAAAGTACCAATCAGAAATATTAGAAATGGGGGCTGGAGAAATGGCTTACTGGTTAAGCACCTGCCTGTGAAGCCTAAGGACCCCAGTTTGAGGCTCGATTCCCCAGTACCCATGTAAGCCAGATGCACAAGGTGGCCCGTGCATCTGGAGTTTGTTTGCAGTGGCTGGAGGCCCTGGTGTGCCTGTCTGTCGTTTTCAAATAAATAAATAAATAATAAAAAAATTAAAAATATTAGAAATGAGCCGGGCGTGGTGGCGCACGCCTTTAATCCCAGCACTCGGGAGGCAGAGGTAGGAGGGTCGCCGTGAATTCGAGGCCACCCTGAGACTACATAGTTAATTCCAGGTCAGCCTGGACCAGAGTGAGACCCTACCTCGAAAAACCAAAAAAAAAAAAAAAAAAATTAGAAATGAAAAACAGAGTAAGTCAAATAGAAAATTCTGTAGGAAGTTGCTCCAGTAGAATGGATCAAAGAGAGGACAGACTATCTAAACTGAAAGACAAGTGGCAGATGTAATAGTCCAACAAAGAGAAAGACTAACAGGAAGGCATGAATGCAAATTTCTAAGACATTTGGGGAACTATGAAGAGATCAAACATAGCCGGGCGTGGTGGCGCACGCCTTTAATCCCAGCACTAGGGAGGCAGAGGTAGAAGGATCGCTGTGAGTTTGAAGCCAGCCTGAGACTACATAGTGAATTCCAGGTCAGCCTGGGCTAGAGTGAGACCCTCTACCTCGGAAAAAAAAAAAGAGAGAGATCAAACATAAGGATTCAGAGTAGAGTAGAAGAATTTAACTCCAAAGGCATAATAGATATTTTCAGTAACAAAATCATAGAAAAAAGCTTCCTCCAAGTAGGGAAAGTGACACCAATACAGATACAGGAAGCCCATAGAACACCACACAGACAAAATCAGGAAAGAACCTCTCACTGTCATATTATATATAATTAAACTACAAACACACAAACCAAAGAAAATATATATTGAAAAGTAGTTAGAAAGAAAAATCAAGTTACATACAAAGGCAAGCACATCAGGATAACAGCAGATTACTCAATACAAATTTAAAAGCCAGAAAAGAGCCAGGCATGGTGGTGCACGCCTTTAATCCCAGCACTCGGGAGGCAGAGGTAGGAGGATCACTGTGAGTTCAAGGCAACCCAGAGACTACATAGTGAATTCCAGGTCAGCCTGGGTTAGAGTGAGACCCTATCTCGAAATACAAAAAAAAAAAAAAAAAAAAAAAAAAGCCAGAAAGGAGCCAGGCGTGGTGGTGCACGCCTTTAGTCTCAGCACTTGGGAGGCAGAAGTAGGAGGATCTATGTGAGTTCGAAGCCACCCTGAGACTACATTGTTAATTCCAGGTCAGCCTGGGCCAGAGTAAGACCCTACCTTGAAAAAAAATAATAATAAAAATAAATAAATAAAAGCCAGAAGGGCTTGGAATGATGTATTCCAAGTTCTGAAAGATAACTGTCAACCATGATTACTTTTTCCTGCAAAGCTATCTATCCAACTTGATGGAGAAATAAGGACATTCCACAACAAAAGCAGGGTAAAGGAATATATGACCACTAAACCAGCTCTACAGAAAATACTAGAATTGTCTCTCTCATTTTTTTTTTTTTTTTTGAGGTAGGGTCTCATTCTGGTCCAGGCTGACCTGGAATTAACTATGTAGTCTCAGGGTGGCCTCAAACTCTTGGCGATCCTCCTACCTCTGCCTCCCAAATGCTGGGATTAAAGGCATGCACCACCACGCCCAGCTTCTCTCTTTTTAAAATATATTTTATTCATTTATTTATTTGAAAGAGAGAGAGAGAAAGAGGTAGAGAGAGAGAGAAAGAGAATGAGCATGCCAGGACTTCCAACCAGTGCAAATGAACTCCAGATGCACGTGTTCCCTTGTGCATCTGGCTTACATGGGTCCTGGGGAATCAAAGTGGGGTCCTTTGGCTTTGCAGTCAAATGCCTTAACCATATGCCATCTTCTCCAGCCCCCAATTCTCTCTCTTGTGCATACTCTCTAAAAAATAAAAATAAATATTTTTTTAATGGAAAAAAAGAAAATACTAGAAAGGATCCTCCATGCTGAAGAGAAAGAAAAAGCAAACACGTAAGGAACCTGTAAAAAAACAAACCAAGCCAGGCGTGGTGGCGCACGCCTTTAATCCCAGCACTCGGGAGGCAGAGGTAGGAGGATCGCCGAGAGTTCGAGGCCACCCTGAGACTACATATTTAATTCCAGGTCAGCCTGGACCAGAGTGAGACCCTACCTTGCAAAAAAAAAAAAAAAAAAAAAAAAAAAAAAAAACAAACCATACTCAAACATTAGTTAATACAAGACAGTAAATGTAAAACCTTTTGGGGAGATAGAGGCAGGAAGATCTACAAGTTTGAGGGAATCAGCTTAAGCTTCATAACAAGTTCCAGTAAGCCAGGGCAACATAGTGAGGCATGTCTCCAAAGAACAAACCCAGAGCCAAGAGTGGTGGCGAACGCCTTAAATCCCAGCACTCGGGAGGCAGAGGTAGGAGGATCACCGTGAGTTCAAGGCCACCCTGAGAATACAGAGTGAATTCCAGGTCAGCCTGGGCTAGAATGAGATCCTACCTTGAAAACCAAAAAAAAAAATATATATATATATATATGTGTGTGTGTGTGTGTGTGTGTGTGTGTGTGTGCAAGAGAGAGAGATAGAAAGAGAGAGAATGGGTGCACCAGGGCGTCAAACAAACTCCAGATGCATGCATCACCTTTGCATCTGGCTTATGTGGGTCCTGGAGAATCGAACCTGGGTCCTTAGGCTTCATAGGCAAGTACCCGAACTGCTAAGCTATCTCTCTAGCCCTTCAATTTAAAAAATAATTTTTACTATTATCTTTATATTTTTTCATTTTTCAATTTTTTTAAAATAACTAACCTAAACCAGACCCAAATAACTTGAAATTGAGAGTATTACTCAATGGTAGAACAGTTTTCTAGCATGCACAAAACCCTGGGTTTCATCCATAGCAAAACACACCACACACACAGCCTCAACCCTCAACAGATAAGAAACAATGTGGGGCTGAGGATGTTGGTCCATACTTGTAATCCTATAAGCCCAGCACTTGGGAGCCTGAGGCAGGATTGCCAGGAATTTGAGGCTAGTCTGAGCTAACAGTGAGTTCCAGGATAGCCTGGGTTATGGAGTGACAGAGACCTTGTCTCAACAATCAGCAGAAAAGAACAGAGAATGCTGGAGTAGTATGTCTTGATGGCAAGGACAATTCATGGCGTACAGCTGAGAGAAGTGCAGGGCCACCTATCCTGGAGACCAAAACCAAACCAAATAAACCATGGAGGCCCAACCATATGGGCCCAATGAGTGAGATAACCAGGTGGCAGTGAGTGAGGGTGTGGGGTGGGACAAGAGGCAGAGGCAGATTTGACTTCAGAGTGGGTAATAAAAAGCCACAGCTGGTGACAGGGTTCTGGTTGTGCTTAGCTCTCAGGACATTCCCTGTCTGAAGGAACCCAGCCACCATGTTGTAAGCCCAAGTCCTGGGGACAGGCTACAAACTGGCCTACCAAGGCACTGATGTTGAGACAAGGATGTCTGGTCTTCCATGTCTCCAGAGAATCCATGGGGTGACAGAGTAGCTACCCCTATTCAGTCTTCTAGCACTCAGGATCCTACAGGAGGAGCTTCCCTCTCCACCTCCTTCTCCTCTAGGCCTTGTCAGAGCACACAGCAACACTTTTCTCAGGACCCTGGGTGCCATGTGCATTCTATGGGGACAGGCAGACCAGTGTGTGGTGATGAAGACCCTGGCTTACAGGGTGCTGGACCGATTGTTTGGGGGTGCTGGCAGGAGGGGCAGATCCTCAGGCTCTGGAGGGTCCAGCTGTGCCGTGGGAGAAACAGACTCTCGAACACCTGTAGAGATAGGAAAATGGCATTGAACCTGGGACATGCCCCTTCTCATCCCTTCAGGCCCTCCCTCCAGGAACTCTGGGGACAGACAGACTGAGCTGAGGGGTTAGGGGGCACCCTGCATCCCCTATCCTGCTGGAGGAACTGGCATGGTGTCCTCCTCACATAGGGACATCCAGGTAGGAAAGACCAACCATCACAGCAGGTCCATGAACTATATGGACATCCCTAAAGCTCAGTGAGGTTGTCAAGAAACCTCATGACCCAACTCCTGGGTGGGCACCCACAAGGTTAGAGGCCAGGCAATCCAGAAAGGACTTGGTGCTCAGGTGTAATGGTGCATGCCTTTAATCACAGCACTGGGGAGATTGAGGTAGGAGGATCACCATAAGTTCAAGGCCAGCCTGGGGTTACAGAGTGAGTTCTAAAGTTAGCCTGAGCTAAAGTGAGATCCTGTGTGGGGGGGTGGGGAGAGGAAGGCGGGGAGGGGAAGGAGATAGAGCATAAAGGACTTGTATGGAACATCCACAAGAGCCTGAAGTAAGAGTAAGCCACTGATGGGACTGGTAGCTATGCTCATTCAGCTGTGGAAAAAAGAACTACGTCTGACTTCCAGAGAATACTCGGCAAAAAGACCAGCTATAGATGGCCCCACATTGAACAAAGCATCCACCACAGGCTATCCTCAGATATAGAAAATGGATTCCTGGGCTAGAGAAATGGTTTAGCTGTTAAGGTGCTTGCCTGAGAAGCCTAAGGTCCCACATAAGTCAGACACACAAGGTGATGCAAGTGCACAAGGTTGCACATGCACACAAGGTGGTGCATGTGCCTGGAGTTCGACTTCAGTGGGTGGAGGCCCTGGTATGCCAATTCTCTCTCCTTTTTCTCTTGCGGAGGAGGAGGAGGAGGAGGAGAATGTGGATTCTTGATTGCCCAGTTTTGGAAGGGTCATTAAAGATGCAAGGTCTACTTTAGAGTTGGTGTGTGTGCTAAGAGAGTTCTGGACCTAGAAGGAGCAGTGCCTGCATAGGTGTGTGACTATTAAAACACTAGAGAAGGGCTGGAGAGATGGCTCAGAGGTTAAAGCACTTGCCTACAAAGCCTAACGACCTTGGTTTGATTCTTCAGTACCTATGTACAGCCAGATGCACAAGGTGGTGCATGCATCTGGAGTTCGTTTGTAGCAGCTGGAGGCCCTGCTGTGCCCATTCTGTCTCTCTTCTCTCTCTCTCTCTCTCTCTACTTGCAAATAAGTAAATAAATAAAATATTTCAAAAATGCAAGACCAGGGGCTGAGAGATGGCTTAGCTGTTAAGCGCTTGCCTGTGAAACCTAAGGACTCCAGTTCGAGGCTGGATTTCCCCAGGACCCACATAAGCCAGGTGCGCAAGTTGGTGCATGCATCTGGAATTTGTTTGCAGTGGCTGGAGGCCCTGGTGTACCCATTCTCTACCTCTCTCTCTGCCTCTTTCTCTGTCTGTTGCTCTCAAATACATAAATAAAAATAAACAAAAAATTTAAAAAAGTACAAGACCAAAAAAATTTTTTTTTCAGGGTATGGTGGTGCATGTCTTTAATCCTAGCACTCTGGAGGCAGAGGTAGGAGGATTACCGCAAGTTCAAGACTATCCTGAGACTATATAGTGAATTCCAAGTCAGCCTGGGCTAGAGCGAGACCCTACTTTGAAAAGCCAAAAAAAAAAAAAAAAAAAAAAAAAAAACCCACAAGAAAATGTCCTTGGAGATGAAGAATTCTAGTGGGTTAAAAACATACAGGTGAGGGCTGGAGAGGTGGCTTAGCGGTTAAGGCCTTTGCCTGCAAAGACAAAGGACCTCGGTTCGATTCCCCAGGACCCACGTAAGCCAGATGCAAAGGGGGCGCATGCATCTGGAGTTCGTTTGCAGTGGCTGAAGCCCTGGTGTGCCCATTCTCTCTATATCTCATTCCCTCTCACAAATAAATAATAATAATAATAATAAAAAACATACAGGTGAGCCACGTGTGGTGGCGCACGCCTTTAATCCCAGTGCTTAGGAGGCAAAGGTAGGAGGATCACTGTGAGTTTGAGGATACCCTGAGATTACATAGTGAATTCCAGGTCAGCCTGAGCTAGAGTGAGACCCTACCTTGGAAAAACAAAACAACAAGAAAAGAAAAGGAAGAAAGAAATAAAAAGAAAAAAGAAAACCATACAGATGTCAGGAGGCAAAAAGTGCCTCCCCAGGTACCATCATTCAAATCAGAGTAGGGATAGCATGTCCTCTGCATATTTCCTGATGGGTTCTGGCAGGGAGGGCTCCTGGGATAGACCTCGCTCGTGTTTTGGTTGTTTACAGTTCTGCCTCATAGGGCCTTTATTTTCTTGTCTGTGGAGGGGATGGTTGCTCCTCCCTCAAGTATTGTGAGATTGGACAGTTTTTTTAGTGCACACAGAGTGCTCTGCAGGCCAGAGTCATAATTGGTAGATAAAGACGGACTTTCCCAGCACTCTAAGCAGCCCAGGGATTAGCTCTGAGGGAAAGCCTACATACATGCCCAGGCCCCTGTCCATCACTCCATTCCTGGCAGTAGGTGTGTGCCTCCATGTTCCCAAATGTGGAGCATGAGTGCAGGTTACAGCCTCCTGCCTTCGTCTTCCAGGTGGCCCATGTTGGGTTTCAAGAACACTCACCATACAGCTGCCAGATGCGCACCCTATCCTCATAGGGGAGTCCATAGCGCAGTGGGTCACCCACGGGGCCCTGGTAATAGGGTTGCATGATGGAGCTTGAGGCAGCTACGTGGTTCAGCCCGATGGCATGGCCAAACTCATGGACAGCTACTGCAAACAGGTCCATTCCGTGGGCATCTAGGGACACAGGAGTCACAGGAGTGGGGGACTTGGGACTGTTCATGAGCAGTGAGGCCAAGCAGAGGTGGTGCCCAAGGGGTGCACGAGTCCTGGTTGGGCTTGGGGTTCCAGCTATAGGGCCTCTGAAGTCATGCCAGACTTCTATGGAGGCTCTGTGGAGCCTATAGGTAGTTGGCTAGGGTTTCATACACTGTTAATTTAAGAACCTGTCCCTTTTTGTTCTAGGACACAAAGGAGACACTTCAGGGTTTGCAGAATTTCCCAGACCCTATATGAGAGTATTGGGTTCCTGTTCACAATGCAGGGGCCCAGCCAGCGTGAGCTAGAACATGCCCATGGACAGGTGAGGGGCTTGTCCATGCTGACCATAGATGCAGAGGTCAATTGGTATAACTAGAATGGTCTGGCAGGAACTGGTTGACTCAGGAGCTGAGCAGGGGTGCACCATTTAAGTCCCAAGTCTAATCATAGTTCTGGGGCTATGGCTGTGTTTTGCTATTCCAAGATCAGGGTGGCTCCCTGTGTCATTGTGGGGTCTGTGAGGCCCGCAGGGGCTTTCTAGACATGAAGAACCTCTATTCAACATCAGTCCCACTCTTACCTGAGGAACGGAAGGTCCATGCCTCATCGTCATCAAAGTGGGTGTCCCCTGCAGTGTGGTGATCTCCTGGGAAGAAGGCGTGGGCTACTGTGCCTCCAGGGCCATCGAAGGGGTAGCCATCATTGTGGTTGGCCTTGGAGAAGTCGATTTGGATGTCAGCTGTGTTGCCTGCCACCTCATGGAAGTTCAAGGGCGTAATATCACTCCAGACTTTGAGGGCGTAATACATGAGCGCACGCACTGTGTCCCGGCCCAGGGGTGAGTCCCGTGGAAATGTCCGCACTCTAGGGTGGGGGGTCAGAGTAGAGTCCAGCTGTCCCTAGGGTAAAGCATTGCCTCTCTCTGCCCTGGGTGCTGCACCATCTTCTGCCTTCCTCCTGACCTCAGGAGGCAAGTCTGAGGCCTCCACAAAGACCCCAGGAATTTACGCTTACAGAGATGGAGGTAGGGGCATTCAGGTCTGGTTGCATTCTGGATCACAGTCCACAAACTAGTCAGGGCCCCTCTGAACTGGTCTGGCCCCAGGGACTAGTCCAAGTGTACTGGGCCATTATTGTCCCACTGAACCACATCCTCTACAGCCATCACTAAGGCAGGGAGTAGATGGGTCATGTTAGCCTTAAATCCACTGAGTATCTTTTTAAAAAAATGTATTTATTTGCAAGCAGAGAGAGAAGAGAGACAGAGAGAATGGGTACACCAGGGTCTCTAGCTTCTGCAAATGAATTACAGATGCATGTGCCACTTTGTGCATTTGGCTTTACATGGGTACTGGGGAATCAAACCTGGGTCATTAGGCTTTGCAGACAAGTGCCTTAACCGCTAAACCATTTCTCCAGTCCCCCACTTTTTTTTGAGTGTGCTAGAGAGAGAGAGAGAGAGAGAGAGAGAGAGAGCGAGCGCTAGAGAGATAGAGAGAATGGGTACGCCAGTGGCCTCTCAGCTGCTGTGAATGAACTCCAGATGTGTGTGCCCCCTTGTGGGCAAGTGAGGCATTGCGCCCTTGTGTCACTTTTTGTGTGTGGCTCAACATGGGACCTGGAGATTGGAACCAGCATACTTAGGCTTGGCAGGCAGGCACCTTAACCACCAAGCCATCTCTCCAACCCCCCACCTTTTTTTTTGAGGCAGTGTCTCACTCTAGCCTAGGCCGGGTGCTGGGATTAAAGGTGTGTGCCACCATACCACCACACCTTAACTTTTTGAGACATGGTCTCTTAATGAACTTGAAGCCCATAAATTGTGCTAGACAAGCCTTAGGGATCCTCCTCTTTTCCTCTTTCAGAGTTGATATTACAGGAGTCACCACACCAGAATTTTACATGGGTGCTAGGGATCTGAACTCAAGTCCTAATGCTCATCTGGCAAGCAATTTACCCACTTATCCATCTCTCCAGGTCCCCCATGAGTACCTTAAGAGAAGAGAGGGTGGGCTGGGCTATAGCTCAGTGCTAAAGAACTTATGAAGCATGGGGCCCTGAGGTCAATCCCCCAAACTGCAGAGTGGGGGGGGGGAAGAAGGGACCCCAAGAAAAGAGGGCTGTGGGCAGCTGGAGGCAGAGCGGGTATGGAGGGGTATGGGATGGTTCACTCTCTCGCCTGTAGGACAGACCAGCCCTGTCCACACCCTGACCTTGGACTTTTGGCCTCTGTAGCAGGGAACCCCAGTCCAGTCCTCTGGCTGGTGGGGTTTGTAGCAGGCACAGAAAACCAAGTCAGAGAGATGTCATGTGGGAAACCCCTGCCATGGCACGCACCTCCATGATAGGTTCCTCTTGTTCCACCTGGTTGGTGGTACAGCCTGGCGCCTCCTTCGTGCATGGGTCCCAGGGGGCAGGTCTGGGAGGGAGCAGCGTGGGGTCTTCATCAGGGCCAGAGTAGCCTCATCTGCAAGGTGGGCAATGGTGGGCAGTAAGGCCAGGATCCACCTCCCCAGTCGGCTTCCCCAGGGCCACTGGCCACAAGGCACAGTGTATTCAAGCTTGTGGCCATAAGAAGTCTGGAGAGGTGTGGGCCCACAGAATCCCCCACTGTCCCCCAGAACTGACCTAGGGTTCCAGTGGTCTCCAGGCCACCAAACTGCTGCATGGTGCTAATGGCTTTGGACAGTTCCTCCTGGGTCTGCAGCGGCCCTGTCCTGGGGTCAGCGGGCGGCAGGTAGCCAAACTTGCTCAGCCACTCCTGGGGGCACAGGGCAGAGTAAAGGATGGGCAGGGTACAGTCCCAACCAAAGAAGCCAACTGGATCCATCATTGGTGAAGGGAACAGGCTTCCCCAGCTTTGACTGCCCTGACCCATCCCTTGCCCCTTCCTTAAGTCATGTTACAGGCAGTTAATAAACCTGATGCTTTTGAGATAGGGAAGGAGGCTTGTGCAGTGCCTGACCCACCTCATTCCTCTGAATCAGCAAAATGCCCTAGGGCTCTAAAAGAAGTGAAGTTAAAGTTTTCAAATGTGATAAGTGCAGTTGTGGCCCTAAGCTGACTTGGGGTGGAGGATGACATTTCAGGGCTCAAGGTATGATACACTAGCTTGAAGGCAGGAGTCCCAGAGGGCATCATCTTATGGCAGCTAAGAGTACAGGCTGCTCATCAAGGCCACTACTGCTGTGTGACTTGAGGAAAGTGGGTCAACCTCTCTGGGATGCTGTGAGGATGTGTGAAGGGATGTGGGGAACACTCACCAGCACCTGGCCTTTATGAAGTACAGAGCAACAAAACCTTTACCATGGATGCAAAGCAGGCTCTCATCTATATCACTCAAGAGTCACGGGATAATGAGGCCTTGGCAACATTGTGGTCATTCTGGTGCCATTCATAGGGACTGATCTTCAACCACCAGATGGCACTGGAGCCCAAATGCAGGCTGCTGGCCAATCACATGAAAGCCTCTTGTCTGAGGTGTATACTTGGCCAACTTGGGAGGACCCAGAAGTGATACAAGATGGGTCCGAAGAATGCTCTGAGCTCCACTCCACTCCACTCTCCTGCCTCAAGAGGGGCACAAACCAGGGTGATACACAGGGTCCAACTTGCAGACCTCTCCCTCCCTTCCTTTTTTCTTTCTTTTTTATTGAGACATCTCAAACTCCATATGTGGTTAAGGATGACCATGAACTCTTGATCATCCTGCCTCCATCTCCTGAGTGCTGAGACTATAGGCATGTGCTGTCACACCTGGTTTTATGCAGTGTTGGGGATCAAATCCAGGGCCCTGTGCATCCCAGACAAATACTCTACCAACTGAGCTACATCCCCAGACTCCAAGACCCATCTCTCCCTCTCTCTTTTTGGTAGGGTATCACTCTAGTTCAGGTTGACCTGGAATTCTCAGGGTGGCCTTGAACTCACGGCAATTCTTCTACATCTACCTTCCAAGTGCTGGGGTCAAAGATGTGCACCACCAGGCCAGGCTCCTTTTTTTGTTTGTTTGTTTTTTTCATTTAGGGTCTTGCTCTAGCCCA
Organism: Orientallactaga sibirica; assembly: GCA_036365145.1. Classification (NCBI taxonomy): domain Eukaryota; kingdom Metazoa; phylum Chordata; class Mammalia; order Rodentia; family Dipodidae; genus Orientallactaga; species Orientallactaga sibirica. Next base: position 45,708,193 of record JAEOAD010000011.1, on the reverse strand, counting down.
GGCTGACCTGGAATTCACTAAGTATTTCAGGCAGGACTTTGAACTCACAGTGATCCTCCTACCTCTGCCTCCTAAGTGCTGGGATTAAAAGCATGTGCCACCACATCTAGCCCCATCTCTTTTTGACAGACAATTTAAAAATTCTCTTGACTTGAAGAAGTGGGTTTTTAATATTTATTTATTTTGATAATAGAGAAGGGGAATATAAAAATGGGCACACTAGAGTCTTCTGCTGCAGCAAATGAAATCTAAATGAATGAGTTACTTTGCTCATCTGGCTTTACAAGATTGAGTGCTAGGGAATAAAATGGGTTGTCAGGCTTTACAAGCAAGTACCTTTAACTGCTGAGCCATCTCCCAAGCCAGAAGTGGGGATTCTTCTCTTTTCTTTTCTTTTCTTTCTTTCTTTTTTTGGTTTTTCAAGGTAGGGTCTCACTCTGGCCCAGGCTAACCTGGAATTAACTATATGCAGTCTCAGGGTGGCCTCAAACTCATAGTGATCCTCCTACCTCTGCCTCCCGAGCACTGGGATTAAAGGTGTGTGCCACCACGCCTGGCTAGAAGTGGGAATTTTTAATTGAATTTATTTTTCTTTTTCTTTGTTCTTTTTCTTACTGTAGCTCACACTGACCTGGAATTCATAATGTAGTCCCAGGCTGGCCTCAAACTCACTGTGATCCTCCTAATTCTGCCTCCCAAGAGCTGGGACTAAAGGCATTAACTGACTATTCTTAGGGTAAGATCTTTTTTTTTCCCCCAAGGTAGTGTCTCACTCTAGTCCAGGCTGTAATTCTAGGCTGGCCTTGAACTCACAGTGTTCCTGATCTTCCTACTTCTGCCTCCAGAGGGACTAATGGCATGAGCCACCATGCCCAGCTTAGGACAAAATCTTGTCACGTGTATAAAAATAAAAAAGATCCCAAATACCAAAAAAAAAAAAAAAATTCTCTTGACTCACTCATGCCTACAGGTCCTGAGGATACCACCCTCTGACTCTCCTGAGCAGGTCACTGTTAATGGACACTGCCTGTAAGGCCAGAAGGTGTGGCAGGAACCAGGCTCCATTTCCCAGGACTCCTCAGAGCCTCAATCAGGGACAAGCCACACTGACCAGAAAAGGCAGTCACAGTGATTCACATATAGTTTGCATGTACCTGCAACCAGACCCCTCTGCAGGTAACATGCGTCCTTGCTGGTGTCCTCTTTTCCAAAGTCTCCCCTTAGCCTTGGCCACAAGAGTGTGTAGAATTAGAAGGGGCAGAAGTAATAATATGTCCCTGAGTATCACCCCACTGTGGGCTCTGCCCCCTCTCTCCAGAATGCACTTCTGTCACTGACAGGACTCACTGAGAGCAGCCCATGGCTGGTTCTGGTTCCAGGGGGCCAAGAAACCCAGAGATAACCAGAGAAAGGTGCATTTGGCTCCACACTTTTTTTTGGCGGGGGTGGGGGTTTCAAGGAAGGGTCTTCCTCTGATATGGCTTCAAACTCATGGTGATCTTCCTATCTCTGTGCTGGGATTAAAGGTGTGTACCATCATGCCTAGCATCCACATATTTTCAAAAAGTTCTATGGAGATGGAATGATGGCTTGGTAGGTAAAGTGTTTGCCATGCAAACCTCAGGAACTGAGTTCAGATGCCCAGAGCCCATATAAAGCCAGATGCAGCAGCATGTAATCTGAGTGCCTATGGCAAGATGGGAGGTAGACACAGGAAAATCCTTGGAAACTCCTGGGCCAGCTAGCCTGATATATGTTGTAGCAAACAAGAGACTTTATCTCAAATTAGGTGGAAAGTAAGGACATGGGCACACACATACTCACAGATTTTTTTTCTTGTCAAGGTAAGGTCTCACTCTAGCCCAGACCAACCTGGAATTCACTGTGTAGTCTCAGGGTGGCCTCGAACTCACGTCAATCCTCCTACCTCTGCCTCCCAAGTGCTGGGATTAAAGGCGTGCGCCACCACACCGGGCAGATTTTAAAAAATATTTGTATTTATTTGGGGGGGGCAGATAGAGAGAGAATGGGTGTGCCAGGGTCTCTAGCCACTGCAAATGAATTCTAGATGCTTGCACTACCTTGTGCATCTGGCTACGTGGACACTGGGGATTTGAGTCTGGGTCCTTTGGCTTTGCAGGCAAACACCTTAACTATTAAGACATCTCTCCAAGCCAGGCGTGGTGGCGCACGCTTTAATCCCAGCACTTGGGAGGCAGAGGTAGGAGGATCGCTGTGGGTTTGAGGCCACCCTGAGACTATAAAGTTAATTCCAGGTCAGCCTGGGCAAGTGGTAAGACCCGAAAAACCAAAAAAAAAAAAAAAAAAAAAAAAAAAAAAGACATCTCTCCAGCCCTTTTTTTGTTTTGTTTTTATTTTTATTTTTCGATGTAGGGTCTCACTCTAGCCCAGGCTGACCTGGAATTCATTATGTAGTCTCAGGGTGGCCTTGAACTCATGGCAATCCTCCTACCTCTGCCTCCTGAGTGCTGGGATTAAAGATGTGCACCACCACACCCAGCAAAGATTAAAAAAAAAAAAAGTTTTATGGGCTGGAGATATGGCTTAGCAGTTAAGGCACTTGCCTGTGAAGCTAAAGGTTTGATTCCCTAGCACCTGGAGTTTGTCTGCACTGGCTAGAGGTCCTGGCATGCCCATTCTCTCTCTCTCTCTCTCTCTCTGTGTGTCTTTCTCTTTCTCTCTCTCTCATATAAATAAATAAAAAGGTTTTAACATTAGAAGTACATGTGGGATCAGGAGGTAGAGGCAGAAGAATCAGAAGCTCACTATGTGAGAAGTTTGAGTCTAGCAGGGCTACAATACAGCCTGTCTTTAAAACAAAACAAAAAGCCTTTAATCCCAGCACTTGACCAGGAGGCTGAGGTAGGAATTGGAGGCCAGCCTGTGGCTATGGAGTGAGTTTCAGGTCAGCCTGGGCTAGAGTGAGACCCTTTCTTGAAAAAATAAACAAGCCTGATGTGATTCATCCCAGCACTGAGGTAGGAGGATCACAGTGAGTTCAAGGCCACCCTGAGACTACACAGTGAATTTCATGTCAGCCTAGGCTAGAGTAAGACCCTACCCTGAAAAACCAAAACGAAAAGAGAGCAAAAAATTAAAAAACCCCTCAAACAGCTGGGTGTGGTGTTGCACGCCTTTAATCCCAGCATTCCGGAGGCAGAGGCAGAGGCAGAGGCAGAGGTAGGAGGATTGCTGAAAGAGTTCAAGGCCATCCTGAGAGTACTTAGTGAATTTCAGGTCAGCCTGGGCTAGAGTGAAACCCTACCTGGAAAAAAAAAAAAAAAAAAAACTCAAACAAACCAAAACACCCCCCGCCCCCAACACACACATTTTCATAGCCTTCTAGTACTACAGGCTCATGCTGCAGGGACACACAGGGCCTCAAGGTTGCCACAGCCTATTACTTCTGTCTGGAAGGCCTTAGGGCTTCCTCCGCCTACATAGAGCATGTGTACAAGCCCTTCCCTCAATACTGCATGCAGGCAGGGGGGTTGCAGCCCATCGCCTCCTAAGTGGGACAGCAGCTGGTATCTATTTAGAATGGGACCTGATTAATACTGGCCGGCACCCCAACTTCCTGCCTCCATGGATCAGGCTGGGGTGCTGCACCTATAACCCCAGACATCCAGCCAGCACCTGGGCAGACCATACCTTGTTCCATGCTGGCGGCACCCTTAAGCCTGGCCCTCTTTTTCTTGTCTATCCTCACAGCCCCCAGGTCCCTACAAGGCTAAGGCCAGACATCCTGGGCTTTGTTCTGGTTTTGGAAGGGGGTGGGTCTTGTCAGTGGCAGCCTTAGATAGACACACTGAGGTAACCACCTGCTTCAGTACCCCAGAAAGCAAGGGCTGTTTAAATCCTAGGTGCAAGCTCATTCATCTCCAGGCAGGTGAACTCCAAGCACCCAGGGCTGAGCATTATTATTTGGGCCTGGGGCTGATAAAATGTCAAAGGAGACTAATGGCCTAGGGAGGTGGCAGTTAGCCAAGGGAACTTGGGTTGCCAGGCTGCCAAAAAGCCACCTAGAGGCTGAGGTCCCCACTGAAGAGCTGGGATTGGGTAGCACCTTGCAGCAATGATCATAGACTGTCACTTGTTAGTCTCACTTTTTCACACCCCACTGTTGTAACTGACAGGATGCACAAGTCACTCCTTCACCTTGCTGTGTACAACAAGGCAGTTTGGAGGTGGGGCAACCTGGTGTCTCCATCCATGTCTCCCAATACCTACAGAGCTGAAACTGCATGGGCTTCCTGCTTGACTGCCTGGCCTTCCTTTCACTGTCGCCACGGAGACAGACCGCTGTCTCCAGGGCAACAGAGGCTGCAGCAGGCGGGTGCTACAAAGCACTGGGTGAACCTTCCAGAAGGCCACTGGGGAGGGGGCAGGCAAAAGAGCAGGGGGAGAGGAACCCAGACCCTGGGATCACTACTCCTTAGCTGGGATAATTCCCTTCCTGACTGCCCAGCTGGAGAACTGGGCAGTGACTCTGAAGGGAACTGAGGCAGGGCAAGGCAGGGAATAGTTGACTCAATTCTGCAAGATCCAGCTGCTTTTCCCATCCCATTTCACTTGCTGTGGTGTTTATCACCATTTGACACAGTTATCTTTTTACATCTCTAACAAGGTATAATGTACACAGCATAAAGTCCTGGCCCCCACCCCACAACGATTTTAGCAAATTTACAGAGTGCACAGAGTGCAGCTATTACAGTTGCCTGCCACCCCTACCCCACCCTGGTGCCTACTTACCAAACTGCCTCCCAGGAGTCTTCAGATCTGGCCTCTATCACTGAGCTCCCTCCCTCTCCCCTCTCATCTGACCCACTAGTTGGGGAAACAAGTGCCACCACACCATCTCGCACAGGAGGGAATAGGCTGATGCACACTTGTCCTTTCAGCCAGTGTGAGGAGCAGGGCTAGTGGGCATAGTACCAGCAAGGACCCAAAGGATAACTCTAGGTACAGCAGTGCATGGTCAGCATTCTCTGTTCCTCTGTCAAACGCCTTCAAGGGGGCGTCACCAGGACCTCAACTTAGGCAACTATGACCCAGAGGCATTGGACCACCTGTCCAGGATCACATGGTGTATGGCCAATGCTAGAGTCATGGTCTGGCCCCAGAGTATGTCTGTCTGACCTACTGGACTGTATCTTTATAAAGGCAGATGCTAGGAGGTGGCTTAGGTGAGTCCAGGCATAGGTCTCCCTGACTGTGCCAGACCCTCACTGTGAAGGGTGCTGGGCAGACTCATCTAGGAGTGGTCAAGTGTGGAGGGAGGAGGAAGCCCTCTCCTACACAATGAGTGTCTCCAGCATTTTGGTGCTAATGGTAGAGGCCTCAGCTGAGACCTGAGCTAACAGCCACAGAGCATGTACCCACAGCCCTCGTCAGGATTACAGAGGGACAGGACTGGTTTTTTTTCTTCTTCTTCTTCTTTTTTCTTTTTTCAAGATAGAGTCTCACTGTAGCTCAGGTTGACCTGGAATTCACTATGTAGTGTCAGGCTGGCCTTGAACTCATGGCGATCCTACCTCAGCCTCCTGAGTGCTGGCATTAAAGTGTATGCTATCATGCCCAGCAGGACAATTCTTTTTACCAGCATCCTTCAAATCAGAGGCCTCTGAAAGTAACTGCAAATTAATCTGAAGTAAGTGCTACTACTACTTTATTTTACACATAAGGAAATAGAAGCACAGAGAGGTCAGGACACTGATCCCCTATCACACAGCCAATAAGTGCAGAGCTGGAGCTAGAAGCCCAGCTGCCTAGTTTCTCAGACCTATTCAGCTGCTACATTATGAGGGAGAGGGGCAGCCTCATGTGTGTTCAGGAAAGTAGTTCTGGGGTGACACTGGGTTGTCCAAGTGATGAAACCTGGGAAGTATTTGTGACGAAAACAGTGACTGCAAAGGCCCTGAGGCAGGATGTGGCTGGTGGGACAGGGCTAGGGGCCTGGAACCAAGGGGGGGGATGGAAAGCAGGCAGTGCAGACCTGGGATCTAGTACAGAGTGAAACTTGACACTATGTGTGAGGGGAGGCCAGGCTGTGTACCTGCCATATACTCTGTCCCATTCCTGCTGTGAGCCTCCAACTGCTCTGGCCTACCTCTCCCTTGCCTCCACCCCTAGAAAGCACAACCTGTTGCCATGGGTGAGGAGACTGAGGCCTGATGATGCACTGGGCCAAAGAGCAGGTGAGCCAAAGTTTGGAATCCAGAAGTGATCAGTAAAAGGGCCATGTCAGTGAATCACGGGGAAGAGTAGAACAGGGGACATGAAGGCCTTTTTTTAATGTTCCATTTATTTATTTGGGGGGAGGGAGAGAATGAAGTGGGTGCACCAGGACCTCCAACCATTGCAAATGAACTCCAGACACATGTGCCACCTTGTGTATCTGAATTTACGTGGGTACTGGGTCCTTTGGCTTTGTTAAGTACCTTAACTGCTAAGCCATCTCTGCAGTTCATGAAAGGCTCTTCACTTTCTCTGGTACTGGGGATAGAGCCCAGAGCCCCTTGCATGCTAGCCATTCTACCACTGACCTACAGCCCAAGTCCATCCTCCTTCCCTTCCTTCCTTCCTTTTCCCTAAATATTATTTGTTTATTTGCAGACAGAGAAAAAGAGAGAGAATGAGAATGAATATGGGCGCACCAGGGCTTTCAGCCACTGCAAATAAACTCCAGATGCATGTGCCACTTTGTGCATCTGGATTTACATGGGTTCTGGGGAGTTGAACCCAGGTCTTTAGGCTTTACAGGCAAGTGCCTTAACTTCTGAGCCATCTCTCCAGCCTTCTCCTTTCTTTTTTTTTTTTAAAATTTAATTTATTTATTTGAGGGCTGGAGAGATGGCTTAGGGGTTAAGGCGCCTGCCTCCTAAGCCTAAGAACACTGGTTCCAATCTCCAGTGGTTCCAATCTCCAGGTTCCACGTTTAGCCAGATGCAAAGTGATGCAAGGGCGCATTGCTGCACTTGACCACAAGGGGGCGCACACATCTGGATTTCGTTCGCAGCAGCTGAGACACTGCTGGCACGCCCATCTGTCTTCCTCTCCCTCCCTCCCTCTCTCTCTCTCTGTGTCTCTCTCCAAAAAATAAAAAAATAAAAAGTTTAAAAGTGATAAATATTTTAAAAAATTTATTTGAGAGAGAGAGAGTGAGAGAGATAGGGAGAGAGAGGGGGAAGGAGAGAGAATGGACACTCCAGGGTCTCCAGCCACTGCAAACGAACTCCAAACACATGTGCCTTCTTGTGCATCTGGCTTATGTGGGTCCTGGGGAATTGAACCTAGGTCCTTTGACTTTGCAGGCAAGCACCATAACTGCTAAGCCATCTCTTCAGTCCCATCCTCCTTTCTTTTTTCTTTGTTTTTTTGAGGTGGGGTCTCACTCTAGTTCAGGCTGACCTGGAGTTCATTATGTAGTTTCAGGGTGGCCTCAAACTCACAGTGATCCTCCTACCTCTGCCTCCTGAGTGCTGGGATTAAAGGTGTGCCCCACCATGCCTGGCTTCTTTCTTTTTAAAAGTATTTTTTTTAAAGACACTCTTTTTAAAAATATTTTATTTATTTATTTATTTGAGAGAGAGAGATACAGAAATAGGCAGGTAGAAAGAGAGACAGAGAATGGGCGCGCCATGGCCTCCAGCCACTGCAAATGAACTCCAGATGCGTGCGCCCCCTTGTTCATCTGGCTTACGTGGGTTCTGGAGAACCAAGCCTCGAACTGGGGTCCTTAGGCTTCACAGGCAAGCGTTTAACCACTAAGCCATCTCTCCAGCCCAAAAGTATTTAAAAAAATTTTTTTATTGACAACTTCTATACTTAAGACAATAAACCATGATATTTCCCTCCCCTCTCCTTCCCCCATTCCCCTTCAGAACTCTACTCTCCATATACCCCTCCCTCTCTCCATTAGTCTCTCTTTTAACTTGATGTCATCATCCTTTTAGTTCCAGTACTCGTGAGGCTGAGTTAGGAGGACTGCCGTGAGTTTGAGGCCAGCCTAAAACTACATAGTGAATTCCAGGTCAGCCAGGGCTACAGTGAGACCCTACCTCAAAAAAACAAGTACTATTTATTTATTTGTAGGGGGGGAAGGAGGGAGAGAAAATTGTAGGGAAAGAGGGAGAGAGGAAGGGAGGGAGGGGAGAATGGGCATGACAGGACCTCTTGCTACAAACAAACTCCAGATGCACCACTTTGTGCATTTGGATTTATGTGGGTACTGAGCATTTGGACCTAGTGGATCCAGGGCCAGCAGGCTTTGCAAGCAAGTACATTTAACCACTGAGCCATCTCCCTAACCCTCTCTTTCCTTCTTTTTTTTTTTTTTTTTTAGATTTTATTTTTATTTATTTACTTATTAGAGACAGAGAGGGGGAGAGAGATAGAGTGAGAATGGGCATGCCAGGGCCTCGATAGCCACTGCAAATGAACTCCAGATGCATGCGCCACCATGTGCAGATGATCTGGCTTTTGTGGGACCTGGAGAAACAAACCGGGGTCCTTAGGCTTCACAGGCATGCACCTTAACTGCTAAGCCATTTCTCCAGCCCCCTTTCTTTCTTTCTTTTTCTTTCTTTCTTTCTTTCTTTCTTTCTTTCTTTCTTTCTTTCTTTCTCTCTCTCTCTTTATTTCCTTCCTTCCTTTCTTTCTTTCTTTCTCTTTTAAAGATTTGTTATTTATTTATTAGAGACAGAGAGAGAGAGTGACAATAGGTGCATTAGGGCCTCTAGCCACTCAAATGAACTCCAGACGCATGTGCCACCATGTGCATCTGGCTTATATGTGGGACCTGGAGAATCAAACCTGAGTCCTTAGGCTTTGCAGGCAAGCGCCTTAATTGCTAAGCCATCTCTCTAGCCCCCTTCTCTCTTTTTTTTTCAAGGTAGGGTCTTGCTGTAGCCCAAGCTGACTTGGAACTCACTCTGTAGTCTCAGGGTGGCCTTGAACTCATAGCGATCCTCCTACTTCTGACTCCTGAATGCTGGGATTAAAGGCATGCGCCACCATGCCCGACTTTTTCTTTCTTTTCTTTTCTTTTCTTTTTTTTTTTTTGGTCTTTTGAGGTAGGGTCTTGTTCTAGCCCAGGCTGACCTGGAATTCACTCTGTATTCTCAGGGTGGCTTTGAACTCATGGTGATCTTCCTACCTCTGCCTCCCAAGTGCTGGGATTAAAGGCATGTGCCAACATGCCCCCCACCTTTTTTTTTTTTTTTTTTTTTTTTTTTTTTTTTTTTGTCTCCCTCTAGCCCAAGTTAACTGGAATTCATTTTGTAGACCAGGCTGGCCTCCAACTCATGGTAGTCCTACTACTTCAGCCTCTTGAGTTCTGGGATTAAAGGCATGTGCTACCATGCTGGGCCCTTTTTCTTTTCTTTCTTTTCTTTTCTTTTCTTTTCTTTCTTTCTTTTTTTATTTCTTTTTTTATTTTTTGAGGTAGGGTTTCACTGTAGCCCAGGCTGACCTGGAATTCACTATGTAGTCTCAGGCTGGCCTTGAACTCAAGGTAATCCTCCTACCTCTGCCTCCTGAGTGCTGGGATTAAAGGCCTGGCCCCTTTTTCTTTTTCTGAGTATGTGGGGAGGGGGCATGTGTGTGTATGTATGTATGCAGACAAGAGTTTGACATCAGGGGTCTTACTCAGTCACTCTCCATTTTTGAGACAGGGCCTCTCATCTTTCTGAACCAGGAGCTCACCAATTCAGCTAGACTAGCTGGTGTCAGGGGTTCTCCTGTCTTATGCACCACCACATCTGGTTTATGTGTTGCTAAGGTTTGAACTCAGGGCTTTGTACCACAGGGTAAATGGCTCTTATTCCTACAGAATAGCTGTGGGTTCAAGGGTAGACTGAACAAACATGCAGGTCCTGGGGCTACAGGCTCATGTGAGTCCTGCTGAGAGCTGAAGCCAGAACAGGAAGGTGACTGCTGTTCCAAAAGTGGGACACACAGGCTCACCCATGTTTTATGTCCCTGCTTCCACCTGCCACCTCTGACCTGCCCTCAGGTCCTCTGCTTGCCTATGGTCATACTAGCAGTACCAGTCTCTCAGCCATGGTTATTTGTGCAATGAAGACTAGACCCTGCTCATATTTTATGATATCTGGTGGCAGACCTATACCTTGTTGCAAGAGGAGAAAGCAGAGTAGACACCATTTTATCAAACTGCCAGTGAAAGGAGCTGGGAAGATTGCTCAGTGGTTGAAGGTGCTTGCTTGCAAAACCAACTGGCCTGGGTCCAAATCCCCAGTCATCCATGTAAAGGTGAATGGGCATTCATTTGCAGTGTGGCAAGAGGCCCTGACATCCATTCCCACATTCAAATAAATACATAAATAAAATTTAGAGAAAGAATTGCCAGTGTGAGTGGACTCCCCAGCCTGCCCTAGCAGGTCCCATCAGTCCCACACTCCTGTTGGCACCCCAGGCTCCTGAGGCTCCATGACACAGCCCTTATGTCTGTGGCAAACCTGGCTGAGTGATGTGACATTTGTGAAGGAAATACGAGTACGAGTGGGTGACAGAGAGAACCTGCAGAGTTAGGTAGTCTATAGAACAGACTACAAGGCAGGCTGTGAGTGAAAACAGCAGGGCCAGCAACATACTCTTGATATGTGAAAACTGTCCCCACACCTATCCAGCCAGTTGCTTGATCTTTGAGATGAGATGTGATGCCAGAACCTTCACTGGGGCTTGAACATTTTGCTGTGGTCATTACTGACTTAAGAAACCAACCATTTGCCAAACCAGAACTGCAAGGCTGCAAGGAGCCACCACCTTAGCAGGCATCACATATCCCATTCCAGCCCCTCTCTCCTCCTGGCCCAGGCCTCCTCAGCTTTATGCACAGGCCTCTGTCTGGCAGAGGGTGGTTACAAGCACAAAGGGACCTTTCTCCTCAGAGGCGCCCACACTTGAATACCCGCTCAGCAGCCCGCGTTAGGCAAGGCGGTCTGAGGGTCGTCAGAGAGCTCCCACCCACAGACCCGCCCCTCTTGCAGCCTTCCGTGGCTTGGGGCCTGTGGTCTCAGGTGTCATCCCCCACAGGGCCACCAGAGGGCGTCCCCCACCGCCACAGGAAGGATCAGATTCCCACACCAGGGAGGGTGTTGCCGGGGGCAGAGGGGTACTGCCTGCTGCATTCTCCAGCTATACTCGTGGGCTGAACGCCAGGACTCTGATGCCTCTGCCAGGCTGGGGTCGCATGACTTGTTCAGTGGGGTCTGCAGTGTAGGGGTGAGTGGGGTGAACCTGGGAAACCCAGGAGAGGGGAAAGCACAGGTGTTAGGGGAGGAGCTAACCAGACCCCCAACCCACTAACTGCACAAAACTTCCCAACTGCACTGGGTCTTAGCAAGAACTTGGTTGGGCAGGGGTTCCATCACTAACCTCCCCCCCTCCCCGTCAGTTCCTTTTGCTGCACGCTGGGAGCTGGAAGGCAAGGCTTGTGCTCTACTGTCGCCCACCCTGAGCTGGGACATTACCTCCCGAGTGCGCACCGCAGGGGATTGGGCAAGAAACCTCCAGGTATGGAAAGGAGCAGGAGTGTGAGGCACCCAGACATCACAGGCTACTGCGATGGGAGGAAGCAGACCCCCCACCCCAGGGACCCTCGGGCATCTTCAAGGGCGCATGACTGGAGGTGGGGAGTTGACGTTTCACCCTGACTCTGGGCAAGTGGCCCCGTCCGTGTCCCCTCCAGCCTGAAATCCTTGCTTGGACCCGAGGGCTTGGAAAGCCCTAAGGCTAAAGGCCTGTGAAGAGCTGCCCTGCCAGGACCTTATTAAGAAACTGCCTGCGTGGGCTGACGTGGGTGCCGGGCAGGATCTAAGCTGATCGAGGGCGCCCAGACCCGGGTTTCCAGAGCCTACAGAGCCATGAAGTCGGATCTAAACCTTCTGGGTCCAGAGAGCAGACGTGAGGTGGGAAGAGGCCCTCGCCACGGCTCCCAGTTAAGCTTGGGGGCTTGTCGTGGTAGGCTTGAGAGTCCGGAGACCCGGGCTAGCGGCCGACCTGGGATGACAGGTCAAGGCTGGCCACCCTCTCGGAGGGAGGGTGACGCGCCAAGACCCACGCCGAGTGGGGGCGGCTCTCCCAACACCATCAGCAGAGCAAACTCGGGAGCGTCAGGCTTTCCCGGCACCCACACGCGCGACAGCCTGGGGCGCGCCTCTGCTCTCCCACTCCCACCGCGAAGCACGCAAGGTGCAAAGCTCCGGGCGGCTGTGACGCCAGTCGCCCCGTCAGGGGTGCCTGAGGGGCCGCTCCAAGCTAGAGATCCAGTCCCGCTGGGTGATCTTTCCGGGCACCTGCGGCTGCGGCGCACGGAGCGGGAAAGGGACGGCGTCCTTCCTGCCTGGAAGCGCACGATCCTCTCAGCCTGCACCCGGGCCTCAGTTTCCCTATCTAGCGCCAGGGATTCGCGCACACGCACGGAGGGCGGGCTTATTTCTACCGCGCCCCTCGCGACCGCCCGGGAACACGGCTTCCGGATGCCCCGGGTCCCGCACTCACCACTCCCAGGCTGAGGTCCTCCGCGCGGGGCGCGGGCGCGGCGTAGCCCCCGTGGGCCGCCAGCCCCAGCAGCAGCAGCAGCAGCAGCAGCAGCAGCGGTAGCCCGAGCTCTAAGTGGAGGGCGAGCGGCGGGTCGGGCCCCCCGGGGGACCCAGGCCCGCGCTGACGGTACCCCATTCCGCTCTCCGGACCGCGTCGGCGCGGTGGCGAGAGTCCCGGCGCCCGCCAGCAGCCCGTTCCGCGACCCACTCGGCTTCGCGCCCGCACCTTGCTCTGCTCTGCGAGACTGAGCTGCGCGCCCGCCCGCCCGCCTTTAGGGGCCGGGCCATGCTAATGTATGCTAATAACCCACCACCCGCCCGCCTCCGGGGCTGGACCATGCTAATATATGCTAATAACCCTTCCGCCGCCTTAAAGAGCCTGGGCCCCGCCTATCTGTGCCCGCGGGACCCGGGAAGACCAACTCAAGCTGGGAGCGGGAGGACCAGGGTGCGGGAGTCCCAGCTGCTCTGGCCGGGACCTCGATCGCCCTCCAGCTCGGTCGGGTTCCGGGTCCGGGTCGCTCGACCTAAATCCGCCGCAGTGCGTCTCACGGGCGCACGGTGGAGCCCACGGGCCACTGAGTCCTGGGGCGAGTGGGGGATGGAATGGTAAGGATGGGGTGAGCGTGGGAGGGGCGTGGCGTGGAGAGGGTGCGGAGTAGGGTATGATGGAAGGGGGCTGGGCTGGGGCGGAGAGCTCCGAAGTACTGCAGAGTCCCTGATGGGCCAAGCAGCACTTGGCCTTGACCACCAAGGTCCCTGGCGGACGTGGGAGGGGCAGTGTGTGTTTGAGGTGCCCGCAAGATGCAGGCGTGGGAGCTGGGTTGCGCGAGGCCCGAGCTGGGTGGGGGACCCTGAACTATTCATTCGTTGAACGCTGCATTTCACACATAAAATCTCCCTTCTTACAAGTTTATGCGATTGGAAACCGTTATTCCCAATTTTCACACGAAGAAACTGAGGCCCAGAGAAATCAAATAACTACTGTTAAGTGGCTGAGGCAGGATCAGGTTTTTTTTTTTTTTTTTTTTTTTTTTTTTTTTTTTTTTTTTGGTTTTTCGAGGTAGGGTTTCACTCTAGCTCAGGCTGACCTGGAATTTACTATGTAGTCTCAGGGTGGCCTCGAACTTGTGGTGATCCTCCTACCTCTGCCTCCCAAATGCTGGGATTAAAGGCGTGCGCCACCACACCCGGCTAGGATCAGCTTTTAAACAGGTGACAAGATGGCCTGACACTTCGGAAGTTGACTTGGTTAAGCAGGGCGGGGGCGGGGGCGAGGTTCCATTCAGCTCTTTCACCCTGGCAGCTGTATCCCCAGACCCTTTCTGCTGTGCACACAGGGAAATGGAGGCCTAGGTGCTTCTCCAGCTTCCATGTCCACTACTCAGAGATTTAGGCAAAGCTACCTCTTCACTGCTTCCCCACTGCAGGTGTGTGTGGCCCATCTTGTCCCTGCTGCTCCGAGTCTTGGCGGGCCCCTGGGAGATGTTTAGATTCTCCATCTGCTTCAGCGCTTTGTCATGATTGATGGAGACCATAGGTCCTCACAAGGTCACCTTTCATGGGCACATTCGTGTTGATCAGCACATGATGACGACCAGGTGCTGACATAAGCACCTTGAGTTGAGAAAGCCCTGGATGGCCTGTATCTAGAGGGTCCTATGTCACCTTGGGTGCATCCAGACACTCAGCAGCGACACAAGATCACTTCTGCCATCTTCTGCGGGGTGTTGTTTGACCTCTTAGGACAGGCAAATGCCCTAACAGCTGCATGGCTGGTGGGACCAAATGCTCAGGCATTTCTCAAAGTCTGCTTTCTCCGTTCTTGAGGCTGAAGGTCAGGATCATGGTTAGGGTCAGGAGCCATGTCTGGGTTGCAGATGCACCTTCTCTGTGTCCTCCCATGATTCCATGTGTCTCTTTGGTTAAATCTTCTTCCTTGTAAGGGCACCACCCTGATGGCCTCTTCCTACCTTAATTACCCCTTCCAAGGCCCTCTCTCCAAATAGCAACTCTGAGGTGCTAGGGGTAAGGCTTCATCATAACAGACACCCAAGAGGGTGAGCAGCTACTGGTAGGACTTGGGGCTCTGATGCTTGGAGACAGAAGTGAGGGGTACTGGCATTAGACTACACTGCACCTTGGGGTTCCAGAACTGCTCCCTTCAGAGTTCCCATCTTGGGAGCCTCCCCCAGGAGTCTCCAGCCTGGCCACTTGGGCACCTCCCCCCACACACATTGGGCTGGACTGCAAGTGTTTTAGCAGGGGTCAGAGGCAGCAGTAAAAGAACTCAGTTCTGTTGAGAAGATTCATGGTCACCTTTTGGATCAGAAGAGATGCGTTTGCAAATGCAGGCACAGACAGTGAGATGACCTTCAATCTTCCATCTGAGCCTTTCCCACCCGGATCTCTAGGACCTCAGAAAAATGCAGCCCAAATGGGAAAAAAAAAACATGGGTTTCCTGTTTCTGACTCATGTCCAATGGAGATGCCATCTTACTTGAGCAAGTCTTGTTTGTTTGGCACTCACAATCCTTCTGCCTTCACCTTTTGAGTGCTTTTTTTGGGAGGGATTTTAAGAATGGCCCCATGCACTGGGGGGGATTGGACATGGAAGTCTTTGCTTCTGTAATTGAGTTAAAGATCTTGAGATGAGCTCATTAGGGATTGTGCAGATGCCCCCTCTCCCAATCTAGTGAAAGTGGTTTTTTACCCTTAAATTCAGGGCTAGAAAGATGGCTCAGTGGTTAAAGGCTTGTAGTTTGATGGTCTGGGTTCAATTCCCCCGTACCTGTCAAAAATCAGATACACAAAATGGTGCATGTGTCTGGAGTTCATTTACAGTGGCAGGAGGCCCTGGTGTGTCCCACTGTATCTCTCAAATAAATAGAGGGCTTTTTTTTTGTTTGTTTGTTTTCTTTTTTTGGTTTTCAAGGTAGGGTCTCACTCTAGTCCAGGCTGTCCTGGAATTCACTATGTAGTCCCAGGCTAGCCTCAAAGTCAAACGTCTCCTACTTCTGCTTCCCAAGTGCTGAGTGCTGGGATTAAAGGTGTGTGCCACCATGCCTGGCCCTAATTTTCTTTTTAATGGTGCCACCAGCTTGGCATGGTGTCAAAATGCCTTTAATCCCACCACTTGGGAGGCAGAGGTAAGAGTAATCTCCATGAGTTTGAGGCCAGCCTGAGACTACATAGTGAATTCCAGGTCAGCCTGGGCTAGAGTGAGATCCTACCTTGAACAAAAAAAGAAAAAGAAAAAAGAAAAGAAAAGAAAAGAAAATGGCCCCACTAAAATGGTTTAATCTCTAGTCTCCTGGTACCCACCATCTTGTGTCTATGGACTTGTCTGGTCATTTCTGACACATGTCTTTTGTGCCTAGCTTGTTTCACTGAGCATGAAGTCAAGGTCCAGTTATGCTGTGGCCTGTGTCAGACCTTAATCCCTTTTGAAGGCTGAGTAATATCCCACTCTATATATGTATCACATTGTTTAGAGTTGTGCCTACCACTTGGCTACTGGGAACAATGAGGCAGGAGCCTTTGATATTAACTCCACATTTACTTTCTTGGTATTTTTTTTTTTTGTGTGTGTGTGTGTTTTCGAGGTAGGGTCTCACTCTAGTTCAGGCTGACCTGTGGAGTTCACTCTGTATTCTCAGGGTGGCCTCGAACTCACAACAACCTCCTACCTCTGCCTCCCGAGTGCTGGGATTAAAGGCGTGCGCCACCATGCCTGGCTACTTTCTTGGTATTTTTATTTGAGAAAGAGAGAGAAAGACGGGGCACACACACACAGAATTTGCACACTAGGGCCTCAGCCACTGCAACTGAACTGCAGACGCTTACACCACCTAGTGGGCATGTGCAATCTTGAGCTTCCCTCACCTTTTGTGCATCTGACTTATGTGGGATCTGGAGAGTTGAACATGGGTCCTTAGGTTTTGCAGGCAAGTGCCTTAACCGCTAAGCCATCTCCCCAGTCCAATCTCTTGGTCTTTCACAGACTTCCTGGACACCCTCCCACAGGCAAGCCATAGATTCTTAAACCCATGATGCTACCTTGGTGCCTCACCTTCTCCTTTCCCACCATGTCCCTGGCAGATAGTACTCACAACGCAGAACTGTGGGCATCACATTTACGTGCCTTTTAGAGTAGCTTAATATGTCACTGTTACAGAAGTGCTCATTTTTGAACAGTAATGAGAAAAGGAAAATCTCTACTTTGCCTTTATTAATGTCAACAAATATTGCCTTTGTAAGTGTTTAGTCCCCCAGTTCCAGCTTCTTGTTGCAGAGGAAATAATTGAGTAACAAGTCATATGACATTTTGGAAACCAGCTTTGAAGCCCCATCACAAGAGCCTTAGGGTAGAATGACATGGGCAATGGTGCCCACCAGGTGTCTCAGTAGCACTCACTATATTCATTGGGAATTAAGGCATGAGTGTCTCAGTGGAGCTACACCCTAGCTCTTTCCCCCTGGCACTCACAATGCCAGGTTGTGACCAGGTCACATGAGGTTAGGTGGCTGGGAAACACTCATGCCAGAGACCACATGTATGGGAGTGCACTCCTGTGGTCTGCAGTTAGAGCAGGGTCTTCTTGGTTGACAGCTGTGGATGGCACAGTTCGTGTGTATTTTTTTTATAATAAAGTTCTAAATTTAGAACTGTTAGATTCACAGAAAATTTGTGAAGGCAGAATAGAGCGTTCCCAGACTTTATCCTCACCAACCTCTACAGTAAGTAGAGGAACTGTGCTGGAACTGTGCATGGGCAGTTAATGGCCCTCCCATCAGATTTCACTAAGGGCTGGCATGGTGACACACATCTGTAATCCCAGCACTGTGGGGGTGGAGGTAGAACAGGTCATTCTCAGGTACATAGTTCAAAACCAGCCTGATATACATAAGATCCTGTCTCAAAAAATTTGTTGGTGTGTGGTGGATGCACATGTGTGTACCCCATGCATCCACATGCAGAGGCAGAAGAGGTGGATGATGGGTATCCTCTGTTGCCTTGATGCCTCATTTCCTTGAGACATTCTCTTACTGAATCAGGAGCTGTTTTCCAGTTAGGTTGGCTAACCAGTGAGCCCCAGAAATCCTCCTGTCTCTGCCTCCCTGTGCTGGGAGTTACAGGCATGCACGGCCATGCCTGGCTTTTTATGTGGCTGCTAGAGATTGAACTCAAGTCCTCATCCTTATGCAGCAAGCGAACCATCTCCCCAGCCCCAAACCACAAGATTTAATTAATGTTTTCAGTGACTCAGGAGTATTGTTTCTTCAATGTCTCTATCACAGGACATTTAATCACTACCTTTTTTTTTTTTTTGGCGGTGGCTTCTTCAGATAGCCTTCAAAGCTTTGAGAACTTGAGGCTATGTGGCACAATGCTCTTAGCTGGGACTTTGCTGACATTTGTCTTACGACTGGGGTTTTCTGAGATGGCAAAGTATATACTCCATTTGGCAAGATCTATGACTTACTATGGTTGATGGTGGCCTTGACTACCTGGCAGGGGTTTCTGCTGAGTAATAATCTTCCTCTGGGTCCATCCTCTCTGGAAGGAGTCACTGCCCAGATCACATGACTGGGTAGCTAGGTCTCACTGCCCCGGGTGGAGCAGCTGGGTCAGACATGTGCCATAAAACTGATTGCTCACCAAGTGGTCCCACAGGATTCTGTCGGATGGTGATGTCGTGATCTTAGCTTGGGTAAGCACACTCTGTATTTCCACAATGATGAAATTGACCAAGCATACACCTCTCAGGATGATGGGGTTTGAGGGCCATGTGTGCTCTGGTTGTGTGCTGGTGCGTGTTCACCTACCAGCCTGTCTTTGTGGAATGTTTTTCCAGGTTCTTGTCTCTTAGGTGTGCCAGCCAGCACAGATTCTTGTACACTGATACTGTGACTCTAATGCTAAGTTAATCACAACACAAACTGGCAGTGGGAGCACCTTCAAAGACACTTCACCCACATAGCTGCTGATTGCTGCTCTGGACATTCCAGAATCACTAGGGGCCCAGGCTTATCTGGTCTCTCTCCTGCT
Organism: Orientallactaga sibirica; assembly: GCA_036365145.1. Taxonomy (NCBI): domain Eukaryota; kingdom Metazoa; phylum Chordata; class Mammalia; order Rodentia; family Dipodidae; genus Orientallactaga; species Orientallactaga sibirica. The sequence continues at coordinate 45,689,557 of JAEOAD010000011.1, read as the reverse complement.
CAGTCCTGAAACCAGCCAGTTCTCCAAGGAGCCCAGGTTGTAGTCACTGGAGAATAGGGTTAAGAGCTATGGTCTAGCGCTGGACGAGATCCCAACATGCTGGGATGAGAGGTGCCTGTACACCACGTGCCGTTCCTTTTGCAGCCGTTGCAGCTCTGTTCAGCTGAACACTAGCATTTGTAGCCCACCACTGCATGGCTCTTTGTTGCCTCCCCTCCCTCACCTCTTGTCCTGGGAGTCACTTGCAGCTTCCCTTTCCTTTTTTCATTATCCTGGGATCTGCCCTTACTATGTGCCTCCTCTTAGGCTTTGTGTTTTCTGGCTTTCCTACTGGCATTCATGGTTCTCCAAGGTGCACATGAATCCGAGGCTGCTGCATTTTATGCCCCCCTCTTCCTCTTTCTCCTGCAGCATCTCGGTGCAAAGGATGGGATCAACCTTAGTCTGTTAACTCAGGAGAATCTGTAGGGAGGCTGCAGGAAGCATGGCAAGGTCTCTGCATGTGCTGACTTCCTAGCTGCCAGGTTATTTGCTCTCCAGGAATTGGGGATTGCCATGTACACTGCAGAGGTGTCCTCAGGAAGTGGACAGGGCACCCAGGTCCTGTGGCTGAGATAGTAACTGCTCCCAATTTGTTTTTGCTCTTGCATAATTTTTCAAACTGGAAGGATGCTGTACTCAAAAGGGAACCTGGGTAGTTTCCAAGTTGGTGAGGGTACCACCTTGGTCTCATTTCTGCATGGCATTATCACCCACTATGTGATTTGTCCTAGACAGGACAGAGGTCTCAGTTTTGTGATATTCTGGTGAGCAAGGAGTCCTCTAAGTGCTTTCTCAAACTTTCCACCTCAGTATTTGATGTTCATGTTTCTCTAAACTGTCCCTGCTGAATAGCTAATGAACTTGTAATTAAAGCAACTTTTCATTTGTAGAAGTGAGGCCTGAGCAGCTCCTGACCCAAGAATGGTGCAGCCTGTCCTTCAGGGGACCTCTGTTCAGCTTGAGTAAAGAATCCAGACCTCAACGGACATGAATGAGCTGGGAATAGTGGTCCCATGACCCTGTCAGAGACCTGGGCTTTCTAATGCTCACTTTATCCACTGGCCCTGGTATTATGGGTGTGGTGAACTGCTTCTGGAGGCTAGCCTCTTTGCACTTTCTTGGTCAACAGTACCTCAATTTCCATACCCTTTTGGACATATCATGGTGCCAGCTGATCTAGTCCAGGGACCTCACTGTGTCCACTGGAAGCAGTTCCCTGGAAACTGAATTCTGGAGAGTTGACAGAAAATGGAAAAGGCTGGGGTGCTCAGGAACTTAGAAGGCCAGATACACACAGCTCTTGAGGGAGTGTAGCCTGTAGGCACTGGAGCCTGCCTGCCTGGGACAGCTCCTTATAGATGAGGAGTCTAGGTAGAAGGAGTGTGCAGGGCACAGGCCCTCCCTACTACCCTCATTCCTCACTGGGAAGGCCACCAGTGTTGGGAACAGCTCTGCCCTGAAGAGGGCTGTCAGGCTTGAGGCTGGTTTCTGGAACACAAATCCTGTGGAGGGACATTTCCAGCCCTGCTTTAGTAAGCACCTATCACAGGGTCAGGTGTCAGTCACTGCCCTTAGAGGAGCCACACAGTAGGTCAGGGAGGCAGGGCTTGGGACCTCCCAATTCAGACAATGGAGAAGCAGAAAAAGCACTAGAGAGCTCACTGTCTGAAAGGGGGTCTGTAGGTTTCTCCACCTTCCATTGTGATGCTGGATTACATGGACTCCATGTAGTATTGCTCTTGCTAATATGGTCCAAACACTATTGGTCATCAGAGATCTCAAAGCTACCCAGGTAGGGCATCACTATTGCATCCCAAATGTCAAAACTAACATATTGCTGGTTGTGGTGGCACTCAGGAGAGAGAGGTAGGAGGACCCCCCCTCGCCGAGTTCAAGGTCACCTTGAGACTACATAGTGAATTCCAGGTCATCCTGAGCTAGAGAGAGACCCTACCTCAGAAAACCAAAAAACAAAACAGAAAAAACTAATGTATCATTTAAACATCTCAATCAGACAGGAGCCAAACAAAGCTCCAAAGAACCTCATGCAGGCTGGGCGTGGTGGCACATGCCTTTAATCCCAGAACTTGGAAGACAAAGGTAGGAGGATCACTGTGAGTTCAAGGCCAGCCTGGGCCACAGAGTGAGTTCCAGGTCAACCTGGGCTAGTGAGACACTAACGGGGGGGGGGGAGGAGGGAGGGTTAGGGTTATGTTTTATTAGTTTGTAGTTTACATCTGCAGCCACCTGGCTGGAGGCAGAGTCACTGGGCGGATCTTAGGGTCCAGCCTTAAGGTGTGGTGGTGGGTTTAGGATTTCAATCTAAAGATATGCAAAGTGTGCCTAGCTGGAGTTCCTGAAGTGTGCTGTGTTGTGTGGCTTTTTGCTTGTGGCTTCTCTCTCTTGCTGGTCTTGTAAAAGACAGGTCAGCTTCTTCTGCCATTATGGAACTTCCCCTGGATCTGTAAGCTTCAATAAATAAATCTCTTCCTCCATAACTGTGCCTGGTCTGGAAGTTCATCTCAGCAAACTTGAAGCTGTCTGATACAGAAGTGGTACCGAGAGTGGGGTGAGATGAACCTAACAATATGGATTTTTGTCTTTTGGAACCTTTGCTTTGGAGGAACAGGCATGGACTTAGTGCTTGCAACTGAAAATGCCTTCTGGAGTGGTAAGCCAAGTTTTATGGACTATTCTGATGAGAGTTTGAGAATGCTAAGTGCAGACAGTATTGAACTTCAAGGCTTGGCTTATGAACTTTCTAAAGGGAAGGAAAGACTGCAGAGGACTTTTTTGGAACTGGGCTACTGGCAAAAGGGATGGCTGCATCCTGCTGCTCAGGCCCAGAAAGTTTGATCAAGGTTAAATTTGTAATGGACTGATGTGCTTGGCTAAAGATATTGGACTGAGAGATTTAAGATTTTAAGTTGGAAAACCTCAAGCAAGTTAAAATTAGAGACACTAAGGCTGCTTTTAGGTTGCTGAAGCTGCTATTGCGAAACACATTAGCAATCTTAAGGAAGGTGGTCCAACTGCTTTACATTAAGAATATGGCTGTGTCCTGCAGACCTGGTATTAGTTTTGGAAGCATGAAAAATGTGTGGAGTGGTCATGAATTGCACACGGTTCCAGGAGCTGCTGCTGAAATGCAGAATGAGGCAGGGCATGATGCCCTGATAGGCTGAGAGAGCCTTTGGAAGATAGACTGTGGTTTGCATGGAGACCTGAAAACGTTTTGGATATACCAGGACTGTGCAAAAGGGCTACCATGGAGTGCACTGTTGGCCTGGGATTGAAGTTTTCCCTGGCTACTCTGCCCGGCTGGAGGGGCAGAATTGGAAAACCTGGAGACTGTCAGTCTCGGGTTATATTGAACTTGAACTGCAGAAGTTTGATGACTGCTGATGGTGGTTAAGTTTGCATTGTTCTAGTCTCTCCTTGCTATGCCTTATACCAGTTGAAAATGTTTACGCTATGCCTTTAGATATTAAAAGTTTACTTGTTTGATTTTATTTTTTATTTTTTTTGGTTTTTCAAGGTAGCGTCTCACTCTGGCTCAGGCTGACCTAGAATTCACTATGTAGTCTCAGGGTGCTGGGATTAAAGGCATGCGCCACCACGCCCGGCTACAACTTGTTTGACTTTATAGGACTCACTATCTTAAGTTGATCAGACTGTGGGGACCTTTGAAACTGGACTGAATACAATTTACAATGTGATAGTTATAAATCTATTGGAGGGCCAGGGGCAGAATGTGGTAGTTTGAATAGATGGCCCCCAATATATTCAGTGTTTTATTAGTTTGTAGTTTACATCTGCAGCCACCTGGCTGGAGGCAGTCACTGGGCAGATCTTAGGGTCCAGCTCTAAGGTGTGGTGGTGGATTTAGGATTTCAATCTAAAGATATGCAAAGTGTGCCTAGCTGGAATTCCTGAAGTGTGCTGTGTTGTGTGGCTTTTTGCTTGTGGCTTCTCTCTCTTGCTGGTCTTGATAGGTTAAATTTGTAATGGACTGATGCATGGCTAAAGATATTGTCTGAGATTTATATTTTAACTGGGGAAAACCTCAAACTTGTTAAAATTAGAGAAACTAGAGCCTTTAACTAGGTTGCTGAATCTGCCCCACCCACAGAAACACAAGGGGACTAATCTTAACCAAGGTGGTCCAACTGCAAGCACATTAAAAATATGGCTGTGTCCTGCAGACCTGGTATTAGTTTTGGAAGACATGAAAAAATGTGTGGAGTGGTCATGAATTGCACAAAGCCAGGAGCTGCTGCTGAAATGCAGAATGAGGCAGGGCATGATGCCCAAATAGGCTGAGAGAGCCTTTGGAAGATAGACTGTGGCTTGCATGGAGACCTGAAAACGTTTTGATATACCAGGATTGTGCAAAAGGGCTACCATGGAGTGCACTGTTGGCCTGGGATTGAAGTTTTTGGCTACTCTGCCCGGCTGGAGGGGCAGAATTGGAAAACCTGGAGACTGTCAGTCTCAATTATATTGAACTTGAAACTGCAGAAGTTTGATGACTGCTGATGGTGGTTAAGTTTGCATTGTTCTAGTCTCTCCTTGCTAACATCTGCCTTATACCAGTTTAAAATGTTTACGCTATGCCTTTAGATATTAAAAGTTTAATTGTTTGATTTTATTTTTTATTTTTTTGGTTTTTCAAGGTAGGGTCTCACTCTGGCTCAGGCTGACCTAGAATTCACTATGTAGTCTCAGGGTGCTGGGATTAAAGGCATCCCACCTACCTCTGCCTCCAACTTGTTTGATTTTATGGGACTCACTATCTTAAGTTGATCAGACTGTTAAAACCTTTGAAACTAACTGAATACAATTTACAATGTGATAGTTATAAATCTTTTGGAGGGCCAGGGTCAGAATGTGGTAGTTTGCTAGATGGCCCCAATATATTCAGTGTTTTATTAGGGTGGCCTTACATCTGCAGCCACCTGGCTGGAGGCAGTGCTGGGCAGATCTTAGGTCCAGCTCTAAGGTGTGGTGGTGGATTTAGGATTTCAATCTAAAGATATGCAAAGTGTGCCTAGCTGGAATTCCTGAAGTGTGCTTGTGCATCTGGCTTTTTGCTTGTGGCTTCTCTCTTTGCTGGTCTTGTAAAAGACAGGTCAAGCCTTCCAGTGGTGGTTTACGCCTTTAATCCCAGCACTCAGGAGGCAGAGGTAGGAGGATCGCTCAGTTCAAGGCCACCCTGAGACTAACATAGTTAATTCCAGGTCAGCCTGGGCCAGAGTGAGACCCTACCTCTGCCTCCCGAGTGCTGGGAAAAAAAAAAAGACAGGTCAGCTTCTTTTTAAATGAATTGTGGAACTTCCTGGAATCTGTAAGACAGAAAAATAACATAAATCCCTTCCTCCATAATTGTGCCTGGTCTGGAAGTTCATCTCAGCAAACCTGAAGCTGTCTGCTACAGTGTGCTCTGGTGACAGAACAGGTATGTCTACTCCACAGGGCACAAAGAACTCACTATTCAGCTGAAACTCCCTGCTCAGCTGACAGAGACTCTTCTTTTCTTTTCTTCCCCTCCCTCCCTTACTTCCCCCTTTCTTTTATGTATTTGCAAGGAGAGAGAAATGAGAGAGAGAATGGGCACACCAGGGCCTCAAGCCACTATAGATGAACTCCAGATGCACATGAGGCACTTTGTGCATCTGGCTTTATGTGGGTACTAGGGAATTGAACCTGGGTCGTTAGGCTTTGCAGCCAAGTGCCTTAACCACTGAGCCATCAACAGCCCAAGATTTTCCAGAAAGGAGGAAACCAGCCAGAATCTCACTCTGGCTCAGGCTGACCTGGAATCCCACTATGTAGTCTCAGGGGTGGCCTCGAACTGCATCCTCCTACCTCTGCCTCCCGAGTGCTGGGATTAAAGGCGTGCGCCACCACATCAGCCTCCTCACAAAGTTAAGAAATCTGAAGGAGAAGTTAGCAGAGACCAGCTGAGCAGCTGCTTAAGGAGATACAAATAGGTCCAGCTGAGTACCTCCAGTACAATTCCAGGAACACTCCATAGCCTCCCATCCCCAACCTTCAGAGCCGTGAGCATCTGGAGAACTCATTCATCCCCTACATCCTGGCACCGAGAGAGATTAAAGAAGGCACTCAGCGTTGGTGAGATTGGAAGCCACCCCAAAGCTAACAGGGCCTACTTATACAAAGCCAGATACATAGGTCTGCACTGGAAGTGCTAATCTCTCTTTCCATGTCAGGAAAGGTTATGTATTACATTTGATTGATCAATTCTTGGTTGGCTTTACCCTTCTTAAATAAGTTGTACTTTGGTGTTGACTATTGTTGTCTTTAATATTTCCTGATTTTTAGGGCCTTTGTCTTTTTCTTTTTTTTTTTGTTTTTTTTTTTTTTTTTTCGAGGTAGGGTTTCACTCTGGCCCAAGCTGACCTGGAATTAACTATGTAGTCTCAGGGTGGCCTTGATGATCCTCCTACCTCTGCCTCCCGGGTGCTGGGATTAAAGGCGTGCGCCACCATGCCCGGCTTCCTTTGTCTTTTTCTTTTGTCATTATTGGGGGCAGGGACTGATTGGCCCCAGTCTCACTTGGAACCCATTTCAGACTAGAAATCTCAACCTCCTAGTTTAAAGGCTTAAGGGTGTGGAGCCACACACATCCTTATGAATGTTGACTTTATTAACTTATCTGTTTATTTTACTTTAAAAATTTTTGTTTTTATTTTTTATTTATTTGAGAGTGACAGACAGAAAAAGAATAGGTGCTGCAGGGCATCCAGCCACTGCAAATGAACTCCAGATACATGCACCACCTTCTGCATCTGGCTTACATGGGTCCTGGAGAACTGAGCCTTGAACCAGGGTCCTTAGGCTTCACAAGCAAGTGCTTAACTGCTAAGCCATCTCTCCAGTCCCTATCTGTTTATTTTATTTATTTATTTATTTATTTATTTATTTATTTATTTATTTATTTATTTATTTATTTATTTTTTTTTGAGGCAGGGTTTCACTCTAGCTCAGGCTGACCTGGAATTCACTATATAGTCTCAGGGAGGCCTCGAACTCATGGTGATCCTCCTACCTCTGCCTCCGGAGTGCTGGGATTAAAGGCGTGTGTCACTATGCCCAGCTTCATATCTGCTTATTTTAATCTGTATGCTTGTATAAATACCCTGTGCTGGTTTTGACTGAATGTATATAATGCTCAATTGAATTTTAGAATTTGCTTCACCCAGTGTACTACAATACTTGAATAGCAGGCATCCTCAACACCTAAGATCACTTCTATTGTTTCTCTTGGAATATAAGAGCTACACCCAGCTGGGCGTGGTGGCGCATGCCTTTAATTCCAGCACTTGGGAGGCAGAGGTAGGAGGATTGCCATGAGTTCAAGGCCAACCTGAGACTACATAGTGAATTCCAGGTCAGCCTGAGCTAGAGTGAGACCCTACCTCGAAAAACCAAAATAAATAAATAAAAAGGAGCCACACCTGACACCTTCAACACTTACACTGAAGATACATAAAGTCAGATTTACACAGCTAAGGACACTACAGATGACTAGAAAACCCAAGCATCAAATTAACTGAAGATACAAAAATCTCTACATTATAATACAAGAAACACAATCAAGACAATACAACCCCACCAAAAATTATAAATCTATCAGAAATGACCGCCAGTGAGACTGTTTAATAAATGCCTGACAGAGATTTCAGAAAAACAATTTTATCTATATTTGAGGAAATCAACGGGATCAAAGAAGAAAAACAAAGGGTTCAAAGGAGGAAAGAAACTCCTGAAGGAGAACACAGGGAACCAACTTAATGAAATAAGGAGGTCATTACAAGGCATGAGTAAAAGAAATAATGAGAAAAATACCAACTAGAAATACTAGAAAGAAGGCCGGGTATAGTGACACAAGCCTTTAATACCAGCACTCAGAAGGCAAAGGTAGGTGGATTGCCATGAGTTCAAGGCCAGCATGAGACTACATAGTGAATTCCAGGCCAGCCTGGGCCAAAGTGAGACCTACCTCGAAAAACAAACAAACAAACAAACAAACAAACAAACAAACAAACAAACAGGCAAGCAAACAAAGAAATACTAGAAAGGAAAAACAGAGTAATTCCTAAGTCCAATAGAAAACTCTGTAGAAAGTCTCATCAGTATGATTGAGGAGAAGACAGACTATCTAAACTAGAAGACCAGGTGGCAGATCTAATCCAGTCTAACAAAGAGAAAGACAAACTAATGGGAAGCATGAATAGAAATTTCAAGACATTTGGGACACTGTGAAGAGATCAAACATAAAAATTTCAGGGCACAGCAGAAGGAGAAGAATTTAACTCCAAAGGTGTAACAGGAATTTTCAGCAATAAAATCATAGAAAAAAACTTCCTCCAAGTAGGAAAAGTGACACCAATACAGATACAGGAAGCCCATAGAACACCAAACAGACAAAACCAGGAAAGAACCTTTCACCGTCATATTATATATAATTAAACTACAAACACACAAACCAAAGAAAATATATATTGAAAGCAGTTAGAAAAATCAAGTCACATACAAAGGCAAGCCCATCAGGATAACAGCAGATTACTCAACACAAACTTTAAAAGCCAGAAGGGCCTGGAATGATGTAATCCAAGTTCTGAAAAATAACAACTGTCAACAAGATTACTTTATCCTGCAAAGCTATCCATTCAAATAGACAGAGAAATAAGGACAATCCATAAGAAAAGCAGGCTAAAGGAATTTATGAATACTAAACAAGCTCTACAGAAAATACTAGAAAGGATCCTCCATGCTGAAGAGAAAGAAAAAGCACACACATAAAAAACCTGGAAAAAACAAACCATACTCAAATACTAGTTAATACAAGAGAGCAAAGGTAAAACCAGGGGAACTACAAAACAAGAAAAATGGCAAGAATAAATACAGACTTTTCAATAATAACTCTTTTTAAATATTTCATTTATTTATTTGAGAGAAAGAGGCAGAGAGAGAGAGGGAGAGAGAAAGAGAATGAGCACGCCAGGTCCTTCAGCCACAGCAAACGAACTCCAGATACATGCACCCCCTTGTGCATCTGGCTTACGTGGGGACTGGAGAGTCAAACTGAGACCCTTTGGCTTTGCAGGCAATGCCCCAACTGCTAAGCCATTTCTCCACCCTCAATAATAACTCTTAATATTACTGGGCATGGTTGCTCATGTCTTTAATCCCTGTACTTGGGAGGCAGAGGTAGGAGAATTGCCATGAGGTCAAGGCCACCCTGAAACTACATAGTGAATACCAGATCAGCCAGGGCTAGAGTGAAACAATACCTCAAAAAACCAAAACAAACAAACAAAAATACCAAAACCAAAAACAAAAACAACAAAACAAACCCCAACTTTTTTTCTTTTTCTTTTTTTTCAAGGTAGGGTTTCACTCTAGCTCAGGCTGACCTGGATTCACTAAGTATTCTCAGGGTGGCCTCGAACTCACGGCTATCTTCCTACCTCTGTCTCCCGAGTGCTGGGATTAAAGGCATGCACCACCATGCCCGGCTCCAACTCTTAATATCAATGGCCTCAATGCCCCATCCAAAAGACAAAGGTTTGTGGACTGGGTTAAAAAGCAGGATCCTTCAATTTGTTGCCTCCAGAAAACTCACCTTTCCACTAAATATGGACACTATCTTAGGGTAAAAGGTTGAAAAGTGGTGTTTTCAAGCAATGGGGCCTAGAAAATAAGCAGGTATCACTATTCTAATATCTGACAGGGTAGACTTCAGACCAACATTAGTTAGGAAAGATAAGGAAGTTCACTTTATATTGATTAAAGAACACTCCAACAGGAGGACATTACAATCCTAAACATACATGCACCTAACATTGGGGCTCTCAATTTCATCAATCAAACAATACTAGAGCTAAAGTCACAGATAATACCAAACACAATTGCAGTGGGTGACTTCAACACCCCACTCTCATTAATTGACAGGTCATCCTGGCAAAAAATAAAGAGACACACATCTGGATTAAATGAGGTCATAGAACAAATGGGCTTAACAGATATCTATAGAATATTTCACCCAAATGCTGCAGAACACACATTCTTTTCAGTAGTGCATGGAAGATTCTCTAAAATAAACCATATATTAGGACACAAAGCAAATCTTAACAAATACAGGAAAACTGAAATAATTCCTTGCATACTATCTGATCACAATGGGATTAAACTACAAATCAATAGCAAGAACAGTTATACACAAAATCATGGAAACTATGCAATACACTATTAAATGATGAATGGGTCAATGAAGAAATCAAGAAGGAAATCAAAAAATTCATAGAATCAAATGATAATGAGAATACAACATACCAAAACATTTGGGACACAATGAAGGTAGTCCTAAGAGGGAAATTTATAGCTTTAAGTGCCTATATTAATAAATTAGATGAAGGAAATAGACACAAAGAATACTCAACTCCTACCAAATCAGATATCTGGAGACACAGAGACTCCTAAGACCTTGTCACTGAAATAGATCTAAAATGAACCCAACATGGCTCAGGGAAATTCACAGAAGAGGGGGCAGAAAGACTGTCAGAGCTATGAGTTGGGTCATTATGCACAGAGTCATTGCCTCTCCCGTGTAACTGATGACTACCCCCATAAGGCAAGACCTACATTAACCGTGGGGGAGGACAGGGAGAAGGCTAATGATGGTACCACCATGAATGTATATACACTATATACATAACTAATAAAAAAATTAGAAAGGCTGCAAGTAAACAACTTAGTGTTTCACCTTAAGGCCTTGGAAAAAAAACAAGGCAAACCAGAAAAAAGTAGTCAGGAAGAAATAATAAAGATTAAGGCAGAAATTAATGAAATAGAAACCAAAAAAACAATGTAAAGAATTGATGAAAGAGCCGGGCGTGATGGCACACGCCTTTAATCCCAGCACTTGGGAGGCAGAGGTAGGAGGATCGCCGTGAGTTCAAGGCCACCCTGAGACTACACAGTGAATTCCAGGTCAGCCTGGGCTAGAGTGAAACCCTACCTCGAAAAACCAAAAAAAAAAAAAAAATAAATAAATAAAAAATTGATGAAAGAATTGGTTCTCTGAAAGGATAAACAAAATTGATAAATCCTTCTGAAATCTGACCTAAAGAATGAGAGCTGGGCGTGGTGGCGCACGCCTTTAATCCCAGGCACTGGGAAGGCAGAGGTAGGAGGATCGCTGTGAGCTAGAGTGAGACCCTACCTCGAAAAAACAAACAAACAAACAAGCAAACAAACAAACAAACAAAAAAAGAGACACAAATTAATAAAATTAGAGATTAAAAAGGCACCATTACAACAGATACCAGAGAAATTCAGAGGGATGGACATACTAAATATATACTCCACTATTTGAACATCTGAAAGAAATGATTTCTTATATGACCTACCAAAATTAAATCACAATGAGATTAACCACTTAAATAGACCTATAACAAGTACAGAGATCCAAGCACTTATCAAATCTCCCAACTAAAAAAAGCTCAGGTCAATATGGATTCACTTGTGAATTTTACCAGACTTTCATGGAAGAACTAACACCAATGCTTCTGAAACTTTCCCATAAAATAGAAGAGGAAGGAATCCTACCAAACTCCTTCTATGAAGCCAGCATCACCCTGATACGAAAACCAGACAAAGATAGAACAAGAAAATTACATATCAATCTCCCTCATGAACATAGATGCAAAAATTCTCAACAAAATATTGGCAAATAGAATACAAGAATATATCAGAAAGACCATTCACCCCGACCAAGTAGGCTTTATACTAGAGATGCAGGGATGGTTCAACATATGCAAATTGATGAATGTATTACATTATATAAATGGACTGAAGGACAAAAATCGCAGGTCATCTCATTCGATGCAGGAAAAGCATTTGACAAAATCCAACATTTCTTCATGATAAAAGTCCCGCAGAAACTGGGAATAGAATGAACATATATCAACATAATAAAGGTTTTTTTATGAGAAACCTACAGACAACATAATACTAAACGGAAAAAAAACTTGAAGCTTTTCCACTAAAATCAGGAACAAGGCAACAATGTCCACTGCCCCTACTTTTATTTAACTTAGTACTGAAAATCATAACCATGGACAAGAGACACACATAAAATGGGATACAAATTGGGAAGGAAGAGATCAAGTTATCATTATTTGCAGATGATATGATTCTATACATAAAGGACCCTAAAGACTCTACTGGCAAACTGTTAGATAGACACTAAACCATGTAGCAGGATACAAAATAAACACACAAAAATCAGTAGCCTTCCTACATGCTAACAACACACACACAGAGGATGAAATCAGAGAATCACTCCCATTCACAATTATATCAAAAAAAATAAAGTACCTTGTAATAAACTTAACCAAGGAAGTGAGGGATATCTACAATGAAAGCTTTAAAACACTTAAGTGAGAAACTGCATAAGACACTAGGAAATGGAAAGACATCCCTTGTTCTTGGATTGGAGAATCAATATTGTGAAAATGGCAATCTTACCAAAAGCAATCTATACATGGATCCCCATCAAAATTCCAATGGTAGCCTGGTGTGGTGGCTCACACCTTTAATCCCAGCACTGGGGAAGCAGAGAGTTTGAGGCTACCCTGAGACTACATAGTGAATTCCAGGTCAGTCAGCCTGAGCCAGAGTGAGACCCTTCCTTGAAAAACAAAACAAAACAAAATAACAACAACAAAAAAAAAAAAAAAAAAAAAAAAAAAAAGAAGAAGAAGAAAAGAAAAGAAAAGAAAGAAAGAACGAAATTCTTTTTTGTTTTGTTTTGTTTTTGTTTTTCAAGGTAGGGTCTCACTCTAGTTCAGGTTGACCTGGAATTCACTATGTAGTCTCAGGGTGGCCTCAAACTCATAGCGATCCTCCTACCTTTGCCTTCCAAGTGCGCCACCACACCCAGCTTTCCCTCCAATGGTATTCTTCACAGAAATAGAAAAAACAATCTAAACATTCATTTGGAAGCACAAAAAACCTCGAATATCTAAAACAACTTTGAGCAACAAAAATAAGGCTGGTGGTATCACCATACCTGATTTTAACCTATATTACAGAGCCATAGTAACAAAAACAGCATGGTACTGGCTCAAAAACAGACATGTAGATTAATGGAACAGAATAGAGGACCCAGATGTAAGTCCGGGTAGCTAAAGCTACCTGGTCTTCGACAAAAGTGCCAAAAATACTCATTGGAGAAAAGACAGCCTCATCAACAAGTGATGCCGGGAAAACTAGATATGTATCTGTAGAAGGATGAAAACAGATCCTTATTTCTCTCCATGCAAAAGTCCAAATGGATCAGGGACCTTAATATCAGACCTGAAACTCTGAAACTGCTAGAGAAAAAAATTAGTGGAAACCCTTCAACATATTGGTCTTGGCAAAGACTTTCTGAATATAATCCCAGTTGCTCAGGAAATAAAAACACTACTCAACCATTGGGATCTCTTGAAATTACAAAGCTTTTGTACAGCAAAGGACACTGTGAATAGAGCAAAGTGGCAACTATAGAATGGGAGAAAATCTTTGCCAGGTATACATTTGACAGAGGATTAATATGGAAAATATACAAAGAACTAAAAAAAAAAACTAAATAATAAGAAATCAAACAACCCAATTAAAAAATGGGCTATGGAACTAAATACAGAGTTCTCAAAAGAAGAAATACAGATGGCATATAAACATCTAAAACAATGTTCTATATCCCTAGCCATCAGGGAAATGCAGATTAAAACTACTTTGAAAGCCGGGCATGGTGGCGCACGCCTTTAATCCCAGCACTTGGGAGGCAGAGGTAGGAGGATTGCCAAGAGTTCGAGGCCACCCTGAGACTACATAGTGAATTCCAGGTCAGCCTGAGCCAGAGTGAGACCCTACCTCAAAAAACAAAACAAAACAAAACAAAACAAAACAAACAAACAAACAAAAAAAAAAAAACTAAGTTGAGATTCCAACTCATTACTGTCAGATGGCTACCATCATCTAAACTGTTGGTGGGAATGCAACATGGTCCAGCATAGTCCAGTGTAGAGGTTCCTGAGAGTTAAAAATAGATTTACCGTATGACCCAGCTATACCTCTCCTAGGCCTATATCCTAAGGACTTGTCTCACTACTCTAGAGATACTTGCTCAACCATGTTTATTGCTGCTCTATTCACAATGGCTAGGAAATGGAACCAGCCTAGATGTTCCTCAAGCTATGAGTGAATAATGAAGATGTGGCACATTTATACAATGGAATTCTACTCAGTGGTTATGAAAAATAAAATTATGAAATTTGCAGGAAAATGGATCTGCAAAGGATTATACTTAGTAAGGTAACCCAGGCCCAGAAAGCTAAGCACTACATGTTCTGTCTCATATGTGGAGCCTAGTTACAAGTGATTGAACCTCTATGTGAGTTGGAATAAAACTCAATATCAGAGGCCAGTAAGCTAGACAGTGCATATAAAGGGAATAGAAAGGGAGGGGACATTTAAGAAGATGGTATTTTATATATTTAAGTACAAGAACAGATCAGTGGGGGTGAGAAGGCCTAAGTGAGGACAGGGGAAGAGACTGAGTAAAGGAAATGGGGGGGGGCTAATCAAAATGTTAGAGGGTATTAACAAATCATATGAAAACCTACTTTTTTGGACAATGGCATACCCAGAAGCCATAGATTGTTATTAGAAAAAATTTCAGTGCCAGGGATGAGATACCTTCCAGTGAGTTGTTGGCCAGGGAGGTCACCAATACCCCCAAAACTTTACAGGCCTTGCCAAGGCTCTTGGTTTCCCACCAGGAATAGATGCTATGACTCTATTGCTGAAGGCTCCACATACTTATGCTGCAAGGCCACTGAGAAATCCTGCTGGAGCTGAGCTGAAAACCTCCTCTGTGTAGACCACACAGACAGAAAGCTGGAAAAAGCTATACTGCATGCAGTTCCATGGGAGAGAGAGAAATCGTCAGTGGAGATAAACAACAGTGGACACTGCAAGACTTAAATTTAGCCAGCCAGGCCAAATGAGCCAAGGGGTACAATAGTGGCATGTCTGTTATGGGGAAACCAATTGCTCTCTAATTGGACTGGAGGCCCACTCACTCCATGGGAGAATATACGCCTGATACTGAAAACCTATGATGGTAGTGAGCCCTATGGCTGTAACGCCTGCTGGTTTCTGGCTAAACATATATATTATGCTCACCAACTGCACAATGAGCACGTCTCTTAATGTCCATATATTAATGCTACTCTCATTTTTGGTTAGAGAAGCTTCTCTTCGATTGTGGTGACCTTGGGTTGACTCAGAAGGCACCATCGTGATGAGATGAAGTGACAGAGGAGTGCTCAGCACTGAAACATCTCTATCACACCTTCCAAGGCTCAGGGTCCATTCAGAAGAGGTGGCAGAAAGAATGTAAGAGCCAAAGGAAGAGTAGGACTCCTTACAATGCACTCTTCCAGACACAAAATGATCTGGATATCCATGACCTTGCAGTGCCTGACATTACCTACACAGTACCATTATAACAGGAGGAAATGATGACATCAAAATAAAAGAGACTGATTGAGAGGGGAGGGTATATGATGGAGAGTGGAGTTGCAAAGGGAAAGTGGATAGGGGAGGGAATTACCATGGTTTATTATTTATGATTATGGAAGCTATCAATAAAAAAAATAAAAATTATGTATTTGTTTTGAGAGGGAGAGAAGAGGGTGTGTCAGGGCCTTCAGCCACTGTAAACGAACTTGATGCACATACCACTTTGTACAGCTGGCTTATGTGGGTGCTGAGGAATCAAACCTGGGTCCTTATGCTTCACAGGCAAGCACCTTAACCGCTAATCCATCTCTCTAGCCCCTCAGTTTAATTTCTGAGAGCACGCTTGGAGGTTCTAGTGGGGAGTTGCCCATATACTCTTGGCTGAAAAATGGTTCTCCAGATCAATAACAGAAAATGGAATGACAATGTCCTCAACTTTATTTAAAATAATTTTCTATTTTTTTCGATGTAGGGTCTCTCTCTGTAGCCCAGGCTGACCTGGAATTCACTGTGTAGTTTCAGGGTGGCCTCAAACTTACGGTGATCCTCTTACCTCTCCCTCCCAAATACTGGGATTAAAGGTGTGCACCACCATACCTGGCTCATTTTAAAATTTAAAACAAGGCCTGGTGTGATGCCACATGCCTTTAATCCCAGTACTTGGGAGGCCGAGTTAGGAGGATTGCTGTGAATTTGGGGCCAGCCCAAGACCACCTAATAATTTCAAGGTCAGTCCATTTTCTCATCCCCTTAAATAAATAAATTTAAAATAAATCACTTCATATTCTTCATTATCAAAAACAAGGGATTTAATAATGCTGTGCCCAGAAGCCAAAGATTGTTATTAGAAGAATTTCAGTGCCAGAGTGTGATATCTTCCAGTGAGTTTTTGTCCAGGGAAACCTGATGCTCCCAAAACATTACAGGTTATTGCCAAGGTTCCCCACCAGAACTAGATGTTAAGACCCCATTGTTGAACACTCAACTTCCCTGGGCTGCAGATCACTGAGGAATCAAGCTGGAGCTAAGCTGAAACCTCCTCCCTGTTTACTAACAAGGAGAAAGCTAGAAAGAGCTATGTTGCATGTGGTCTTTTGGGAGAGAAGTCATCAACGGTGTTAAACAGCAGCGGAAGCCAGGTGTGGTGGCACTCCCAGCACTTGGGAGGCAGAGGTGGGAGGATCACCATGAGTTGGAGGTCACCTGAGATTACATAATAAATTCCAGGTCAGCCTGAGCTAAAGTGAGACCCTACTTCGAAATGCCCCCAACAACAAAAAACAGCAGTGGACATTGCAAGCCTTACAGCTGGCCAGCCATGCAAATGTGCCAACTGGTGCAATAGTGGCATGTCTGTTGTGGGAGAAACCAATTGCTCTCTGATTGGACTGGAGGCCCTCTTCATGGGAGGAAATTCCTTGCTGGTACTGAAAACCTTACAAAAGCCTATGGCTGTGGTGGTAATGAGCCTAGAGGTAATGACTGCTGTTGTCTGGCTGAATGCCCACCAAACTGCCATCTAAATACTTTATAATGCTTATGCCCATATATTAATGCTACTCTCACTTTTGGTTAAGTAGCTTCTCTTTTCAGATGGCAGTGACCACTGGGATAACTCAAAACTCACCAAAGTGCTAAGAAGAAGTGACAGAGGAGTGTTCAGCACTAAGTGAGACATCTCTATCACATACTCCAAGGCTCAGGGTACACTGCAGAAGAGGTGGCGGTAAGAATGTAAGAGCCAAAGGGTTGTACTGCTTACAATGTACTCTTCCAGATACAAAATGGCCTGGATACCCATGACCTCGCAGTGCCTGGCACTACCTACACAACTTTCATAATATGAGGAAAAGAGAATGACATAAGAATAGAAGACAGTGTAATTTGAAAGAAGAAGAGATTCAATGGAAGGTGGATTTGGGATGGGAAAAATAGGGGTGGTGGGTGGGAATTATCATGGTTTATTGTCTATATTTATGGAAACTGTCAATAAAGTTAACAAAAAAACTTAAATCACTTTAAAAAAGGAAGCCTTGCCAGGCATGGTGGTGCATGCCTTTGATTCTATCACCAGAGAGGCTCAGATAGGAGGATTGCTTGTCGTTCAAGGCCAGCCTGGGGCTATAGAATGAGTTCTAGGTAAGCCCTGATTAGAATGAGACCCTGCCTCAAAAAAAAAAGTCCTCCCCCCCAAGGGAGTCTTTTGATCTTTCTGTCTTAGCAAAGATAATACCTTAAAGTCATACTGTGCTGGTGAGGATTCAGAAAGGCAGAGGAGCTGTGCAATTAGGTGGCCTCCTAAAAGGGTGGCTGTGTGCATGACACTGACACTTGGGAAAGATGAGGTCTGTATGAGATGTTTCCTGTGGTCAGCTGAGTAGTAGCCCCAATGAAATCAGCACATCAAGTTAGGTATGCTCAGTATCAGGAAGCCCCTTAAGGAAGTGTTCAATGTTCAAGCACACGGCAGGTGCAGGCTTCGTAAACATTAACTTAGAAAAGCCCCAGGTGAGGGTGAAGCAAGGATCTGAACACTGGGAAGCAGCCATTTCACAAGCACCTCAGGTGTGGCACAGAACAGGCCACCAGGGAAGTGATGATGACAAAGCATGTGTGGTGCATACATTGAGTGAAGGAGCCCATTAGGTGCCTGCAGGCCAGGTGGGGTTCTACTTGTCCAACAAGGTCTGTTGTGCTGCTCTAGTCTCTAAGATCTGTGTATTTCTGTGTCTGTCAGGCCACCTCGGCCAGGCCCACCCATTTCTCATGGACCCTCATTCTCCTGAGTGCCCAGGACCAGAGCAAGGCTCTGAGAGGGACCTCACATTATAAGGAGGAAACAACATATGCTCTGGGTCTGGCATAGCCAGACCTGAGGTGAACGTGAGTGTTGGATCAGAAGCCTGGCACCATCCACAGTCCAGGCCAGCAAGTGCTTGCATCTGTACAGGACAAATATTCTTATGTGTCTACCACATGATGCCATAAGATCAAAAGAATCACCCACGATAATACCAAGGATTACACAAACCTGCATCTTCATTTCACAAAAGCACTGGGAGTGCCTGAATGTTAGGACAGGACTTTCAACAGGCAGTACTGGCTCCTAGCGACATCTGCACAGGTACCTGCTCCCTGCTGGAGTGCAGTGAGGCATTCCCACTCTTGTGATCTAGGTTGAGAGTCTTTCTAGCTGTACTAGCAGGAGTGCATGGGTGTGAGGACCTGGGGCAGTCCCCTCCACAGCCAGGTAGAGGCCACTGATAGAAGCTCTACTGTAACTACCTGCCAACACATGCCATAGAAGAAGCTGTCAGGGGCTGCTACTAGAAAAGGCATTTCCCCAGTTTATTTAATAATACATTTTCACAGAAATGCGATCTATTTACAAATATACAGGTGAGAGACTGCTGGTCAGAAATGTTAAACTGAAAATGTCATCAAAAATTAATTTACAAAAACCACCGACTGTCCCAGGAAGTCAAGAGTGGAGAACCTGGATGGCCGTGCGTATGTAGTCTGCACAGAGGAAGCTGCTCAGCTCTGACTTCCCAGTGCAGCTGTTTTGATTCAACCCAGTATCTGCAGCTGCACACGAGGCTCTGTGCAGGGCTGGCACCACACAACACAGGGCTGGCTCTCACAGCTGTCCTCTCAGGATGTGCTGGTTTGCAGATTTTTGGAAGCTGCGAGCATTGCTCTTACTTTGGCCATGAGATCCTGTGTGGAGAGACATGGAAGGGAGTCTGTAACTTCCTGCCAATCTTGTACCCAATCACTCACACAGTGATGCTTATGAGGGTGGTGGCGGGGTTAAGACAAAGAGCCTTCAGCTGGCTGGCCAAGGCTGGGGAGAAGGGTGTGCCGCCAGGAACATGTTCCAGGTTGCACAGAGGCCAAAGTCACCCTCTTGGTCTTGTTCCAGACCTCCTATAGCCATGATTTCAAATAGCCTGTGGGTGCAGAGCTCATGCTACATAGCTTGTAGACAGCTGGACTTCCAGAGCATGGCAGCTCTGAGAGGAGGGCACATTTTCTGTGGGAGATGATTTAGCCCTCTCCTCCCAACACAAGCTTGAACACCTGGGGCAGGTCCAGCATCACTGGGCTTACAAGTGACCAACTCAAGCCTGTTGGGATCAGTAGTGGTGAAACAAGGAATAAGAATGAAAGTAGTGAAAAATGGGGTCTCCTTATACAAGATGAGAAGGAAAGGGACCACTCAACCATACCTGAGTTATTTTGCTCTGCACAGAGGAGACGATGGCGGAGGAGATCTGACCATCTTTTTCCTGAGAAACTCCCCTAAGACAAAAAAAGAGACCAGAGGCACAGGCTCACTCAAAAATCCAGAGATAAATTCCAGCACTTGGGAGGCAGAGGTAGTAGGATTGCTGTGAATTTGAGGCCATCCTGAGACTACATAGTGGATTCCTGGACAGTCTGGACTAGAGTGAAACCCTACCTTGAAAAACAAACAAACAAACAAACAAACAAACAAACAAACAAATAAATAAAAATAAAAACAAAAAATCCAGAGATAAGAAGACATTGAGTAACTTAGTAGCCACCCACACCCCATGCCCTTAAATCTAAAAAACAAACGAACAAACAAAAGAAACCCAACATATCTGTTTACAGTAACCAAAATAAAAAGAAGCTTAGGAATACATATATGTATATATTTTTGGTTTTTCGAGGTAGGGTCTCACTCTAGCCCAGGTGGAATACATATTTTTAATGCCAAACAAATTTAAACAATCATTACATAAAACATTTGGGATAAAGAATGGAAGTCAAGTAAGGAAGCCCTGGTCAAGCGAGGACCACCACCACTGGATCAGCATCGCAGCCTGAGTAGCCCTCTGGTCCTTGTAAATCTTTGGTGTACATGGACACTATCCATCTCTCCAGTGGCCAGAGCCTCCTACACTTGTTCCCATCTTCACCTCTTGGATATGGACCACTTCAGGTGAGCTGTGGCTTTTGCTACCACTCAGTAGGACAGCCATGGCTCTGCCACCAACCAAGTGTGTCCTATTTATGCTTATCAAAGAACACACCAAGAAGAGTGATTCCTCTAGGCCATGCTAGAGTGTGGGGAAACTTTAAAGCTAATTGGCAGATGTGACCTTGATAGCAGCAGCCTCTTGATAGCTTGTCTGTCAACCCAAGACTTGTTGCATTCCACATGAGATGTAGGGCTTTGAGGGTGGGTGCATGGGCCTCACATCCCTTAGTTTGTGGCTTGGTGCCAGGAGTTCTGGATCCCTTGGGCTCTACAGATGCCCAGTGTCTGGTCCTCTTGGTTTGATCACATGTGGATCATGCAGATTGGGCCTGTGCACCACCCCACTCCCAACCCTAGGATGAAACCAATGCTGTGACGGGTATGGGCTAATTTAAGAGGCAGCATCTCAGTGGCCCTGTGGCCTCCGAAAGGTAGAAACAAATGCTGTACCACCCCCCCCACAACCCTCGACAAAAAACAGGCTACCCAGAACGCCTTAGCATTTCAGGGGCTCTTCTATTTTTGGAAGGGCTCTGAATCCCTGGATGAGTTATAATCTAAGGTATAGCTCTAACATTCTTGCATCTGAGGTTGGGACTCTCACTTCAGGGCATTTAATTTCTCCTGTTCCCTGGAGTAATAGTGGAGCTCAACCAAGGTACTCACTACTGGTGTTCCCCAGGGCCCAGGTCCTAGCTGCTACCCTCACTCTTTGCATACTGAGAACCAACCAATGGCCTGGGTCACCTGGAGCGTTCCTGACTGGAACCCCGGCTCTCCACAGGAGAGATGCTGGCCGAGTGGGCTGCAGAACGTTGTGCCACCTGCTTACTCGGGGACACTGACTGGGACCGGGCCTTGGCCTTGGTGCGAGACCTCGAGCGCCTCTTCTTCTTTTTCTCATGAGGACTTCTGAAAGGAAAGTGTTCTTGTAAAGGTGGCATGGAGAACAACAGAAGGCCCCTCCCTAAGTGGAATACATGGGATTTTTTTTTTTTGAGGATCTCATGTATCCCAGGTTGATGTCAAATTCAAATTCATTATGTAACCAATAACCTTGATTCCTCTGCCTCCATTTCCTACCTCCAGAGTGCCAGGACTACAGGTGTATACCACTATGCCTGGTTTATCTGGTGTTGGTGATCAAACTCAGAGCTTAGTTCATGCTAGGCAAGCACTCTACAATTAAGCTGTATGCTCAGCCACACCCATCTGCCTCTGAAAGTAACATCTGCCTCTGAAAGTTATCTTTCAGTTAACCAAGTCTACGGATTCACAGGGTACCTAAGGTTAACAGAACTACCCAGAAGCCAGCCTCTGTAGGGAAGCTTGGTCCTAGGGAAATGAGCTTTTTATTTGTATTAAAGATACCAAGGTAGGCCAGGTGTGGTGGCATATACCTTTAATCCCAGCACTCAGGAGGCCGAGATAGGAGCGCTGCGAATTCAAGGCCAGCCTGAGACTACATAGTGAATTCTAGTTCAGCCTAGGCTACAGTAAGACCTACCTTGACAAACAAAACAAAACAAACAAGGTAGCCACTATGTGCAGCTTATATTGCTTTCTCATTTATGCCAACTGAACAAAAATCCCACGAGATACAAAATTACCAGTCAAGCATGGCTTACACAAAGATCCAGTATTTCTTCTTTTAAAAATATTTTTATTTTCAAGAAGGGGGGGGGTTGGTAGAGAATGGATGCACTAGAGCCTCCAGTTGCTGCAAATGAACTCCAGACCTGGCTTTACGTGGGTACTGGGGAATTGAACTCTGATTGTTAGGCTTTGTAGGCAAGTGCCTTAACTGCTAAGCCACCTCTCCAGTCCCCTTTAAAAACATTGTTGAGAGACTCAAAGAAGCAAACAAACTCTAGATGCATGTGCCACTTTGTACATCTGGCTTTATATTAGTACTGGGGAATTGAACCCCATCAGGCTTTGTAGGCCAGTGCTGTTAACCACTGAGCAATAAACTCTCTAGCCTCCTAGCATTTCTTCTGATGAAAGACTCAGTAGAGGCAGCGTAGGCCCTGCACAGAGGATGGAACTCTCAAGTCCAAGCCCAATTTCTTGTCAGACCCCAGCCTGCTCCTTCTCCATAAGGCTGACATATCCAAGTTGTTTCTACATTGTATATATGTATGCATGCATACGCAAGCACACACTCACATCTGATCAAAGCAGTGTGCCAGAGACAGCTGAGCCTTTCCATTGTGGCCTTTTTTAGATGCCACCTCAACACATGTGACAGCACCATTGTCAGCTTGTACTTCTGTCTTCCACTGTTTTTTTTTTTTTTTTCCTTCTGGAGGTAGGGTCTCAGGCTGACCTGGAATTCACTATGTAGCTTCAGGGTGGCCTCAAACTCACAGCAATCCTCTTACCTCTGCCTCCTGAGTGCTGGGATTAAAGGTGTGTGCCACCATACCTGGCTTCCACTGAGTCTTTCAGGGAGATTCTTTGCACAAAAATAAGTCATAAAGTTCTCTCTTTTTTTTTTTTGAGGTAGGGTCTCGCTCTAGCTCAGGCTGACTTGGAATTCACTCTGTATTCTCAAGGTGGCCTCAAACAATCCTACTTCTGGCTCCCAAATGCTGGGACTAAAGGCATGTACCACCATGTCAGGCTCATGCTGTTTTTTTCTCTCCTGCGCCACATATGAATCCTAGCAGTGGACTTGCAGGACCAGGGAAGGAAATGGTTGTCTGCTGGATAGCACCAGG
This sequence comes from Orientallactaga sibirica, assembly GCA_036365145.1. NCBI lineage: Eukaryota > Metazoa > Chordata > Mammalia > Rodentia > Dipodidae > Orientallactaga > Orientallactaga sibirica. The sequence continues at coordinate 45,666,181 of JAEOAD010000011.1, read as the reverse complement.
CAGTCTCCCTACTTTCCCACAACTTTGCTACCAAAATATGACCAGTTTGGGGCTGGAGAGATGGCTTAGCGGTTAAATGCTTGCTTGTGAAGCCTAAGGACCTTGGTTCAAGGCTTGGTTCCCCAGTACCCACGAAAGCCAGATGCACAAGGTGGCACATGCATCTGGAGTTTGTCTGCAGTGGCTGGAGGCCCTGGTGTGCCCATTCTATCTCTCTCTCTGCCTCTTTCTGTCTGTTGCTCTCAAATAATAATTAATAAGACAAAATATGTCCACTTTGATGGAACAGTGGCACCTAATTGCTGGGCTCAGCTGAGGTATGTATGTAAGTTTCCAGAGAGGCACAAAGACTGTTCTCAATGTGCTCCCATCCCAGGCAGCATCAACTTCCACCTGGGCTTGATCCTAGGTCTGCCTCTCATTAGGCTGAAACTTCTTTGGGATCCTACTAATGACAGGCTGTGCTTGGGGTCTGCAGTGTGCATGCTCCACTGTGGTGCCTGCAGGTTCTTATGAATGGACAAGCAGCAGCAGCAGCAGCAGCAGGTCCTTGAACTTAGCAAGCACAGAGGTTCTTGTGAACTCAGCTAAGTTATCCTCTGAGGGTCAGTGTTTTAGCCCCTGGAAGGCAGTGTCCTTGGCATCTTCTGGCAGAGACATGGCTGTAAGTGAAGAGGCTGATTGTAGGAACTAGGCATAAGAGTACAAGCTGCTGCAGCACTGAAGACTCTGAGAAGCATCTGTGCACATGAATGTATGCTGATTTCAGAGAAGCAGCTCAGAATGAGGTAAGTCCCATATTTGGCTGAATTTGTGCACATGTACAAGTCATGACTGAGAAGTGGCTTCCCAAACCTAACTAAATGTGGCCCATTAAATACAGTCTGACTTCATAGACAAAGTCTTCCCAGCTTTTACAGAAGTGAAGCAGTTTGTTCATGTCTGAAGTTGCTAAGATATGCTCCTCAGGTGACTGGAATGGCCAAAGCAGCATTGTGGCTCACCTATTGTTCTGGAACATTCCCTAGACACAACTTTCAGCACAAGCCCCTCTTTTGTGCTCAGTGACAACTTCTGGTGCACACACTAGCTCACCCTTGAACCCTAGTGTGTCACCAACTTATTTGCTTATATGGATAGCAACACCACATGCAGGAGCCCACCATTATCATTTGTTCATTCATTCTTCTGTGGACAGCTTTGGCAACCACACACACACTCGCTTCTGTGGCCCAATGTCCAGAGTCTATACCCAGGAAATTAATAAATTTCCTTTTGTGGTAGGGGTTTCTGTATCTGAAAGAACTTCAGGCACATTCTGTTTACAAGACTGATGGCTCTGGCCTTTACACTCAGATTGATAAACTGCCTTGCCTAACCCTTGTGCATGGTATGCAGTTTGATCCTTTTCATTCCAGTATCTAGTTGCTTCCTAGAAAAGGGAACTCTTCTGGCATTATAGTCTAATCAGACTGGCCACAACAAGGGTCTCAGATGATCCAGCCTGCTCAGATACTCTAGCTGCCTATACCATGCAGCTTGACTCCCATGACTTTCCAGTGGGTTTAGGGATCTCGAGGTCAAAGCCTTTGTTCTTTGCACATTCATATAAGTTTCAGCCTGCCAGTTTCTACAAAAGGCCTGGGGACTTTCTGTTGGGACTGGGTTGGATTTATAGATTAATGAATGGAGAAGGGATGTAAAAAGTGAAAATGATAGTTGGTATGTGATCGAGGAAGGATCACGGTATCTATACTCGTGTCAAAGGCCTTGCCAGGTAAGTTGGGGTGTTCCCCATCTTTGTTAGACAAGGTCTTTGTATGGTTAGCAATTCTTCCTCCATGCTGTCCTTCCCTCCTTCTTTTCTCGCACTCTTTTTTTCTTTTTTTGAGGTAGGGTCTTGCTGTAGCCCAGGCTAACCTGGAATTCACTGTAGTTTCAAACTGGCTTTGAACTCACAGTGATTCTCATACCTCTGCCTCTTGAGTGCTGGGATTAAAGGCATGTGTCACCATGCCCAGCACCACCTTATTTTTATTTTTTTGGTTTTTTGAGGTAGGGTCTCACTCTAGCTCAGGCTGACCTGGAATTCACTATGTAGTCTCAGGGTGGCCTTGAACTCACTGTGATCCTCCTACCTCTGTCTCCCGAATGCTGGGATTAAAGGCGTGTGCCACCACGCCCGGCTCCACCTTAATTTTTTTAAAAAATACTTTATATTTTCTTATTTGAGAGTGATAGAGTATGGGCAAGTCAGGGCCTCTTGCCACTGCATACCAACTCCAGACACATGCACCACTTTGTGCATCTGGCTTTATATGGACATTGGGGAGTTGAACTTGCGCTGACAGGTTTTGGAAGTAAGCACTTTTATCTACGGAGCCATCTCCCCAATCCTCCCTCTTATTTATTCATTTTTGGTTTTTCCAGGTAGGGTCTTGCTCTAGCCCAGGCTGAGCTGGAATTTACTTTGTAGTCTCAAGATGGCCTCAAACTCACAGCAATCCTCCTTTCTACCTCCCTAGTGCTGGGATTAAAGGTGTGTGCCCCCATGCCTGGCCCCAGTCCCTATTTAGAATTTAATTTCTTCTTAAGTGTCTTAGGACAGAGGGCACACTTTCACTCACTTCCAAGCATTACTGAATTTCTCTTGTGCCTTTTTCTTCTACCAAGGCTACACCAAGGTTCCTCCATTTAGTGTACACATTTTGAACCTTAGCCCTCATGCTGAAACACCTTTCTCTATCTCTAGTCACACTTGTTCTAGACTACTTGGTCTCACAGAAAGGCAACCATATCACCTATCTTGCTACTAGGACAGTGAGGTAGGTCTTTTCTGCCTTTTAAATTGTAGCCTGTCTGTGTATTTAATTATTTAAAAGTTTTTTTTTTTTTTAAAGGTAGGGTTACACTCTAGCTCAGAATAACCTTGCACTCACTCTGTAGTCCCAGGCTGGCCTTGAACTGACAGCAATCTTCCTGCCTCTGCTTCCAAAGTACTAGGATTAAAGGCATGTGCCACCATGCCCAGATACTAAAATGTTTTTATTAGGTTTGATTATGGTATTTTTTAAACAAATTATATATTTTTGCTCTTCTCTGCCTTGTACCTTCCTCCCCCTACCAGAGTCTCCTTTCTGTTTTCCAAAATTATGCAATGCTTCACAAATCTATGTGTCATCCTTGAGCAGGGTCAAGGTAATCTCTGTATCATTCCAATTTTACTATATGTGCTGCTGAAGAGAGCATATGTATTTACTTTTTTTTTTTTTTTTTGGTTTTCTGAGGTAGGGTTTCACTGTAGCTCGGGTTGACCTGGAATTCACTCTGTAGTCTCAGGATTTACTTTTAAGAGTCTCTTTTGGAGACAGGATTTCATGTAGCTCAGGCTGCCATTGAATGTGCTGTGTAAAAAATGACCTTGAATTGTGATTCTCCTGCCTGTATTTACTGAGTGCTATGATTACATATGTATGCCACCACACCAGTTTTTTTCCTTTGCTTTTCTTTTATTTTAGGTTTTTCGAGGTAGGGTTTCACTCTAGTCCAGGCTGACCTGTAATTCACTATGTAGTCTCAGGGTGGCCTTGAACTCACAGTGATCCTACTACCTCTGCCTCCCAAGTGCTGGGATTAAAGGCGTGTGCCACCATACCCAGCTTTTTTGTTTGTTTGTTTTTTTGAGGTAGGGTCTTGCTCTAGCCCAGGCTGACCTGGAATTCACTATGTAGTCTCAGGGTGGCTTCGAACTCACAGCAGTCCTACCTCTGCCTCCCAAATGCTGGGATTAAAGGCAAGGCATGTGCCACCACGCTTGGCTTTTCTTTTTTTTTTTTCCCCCACTTTTTTTTTTTTTAATTTTTGTTTTTGTTTTTCGAGGTAGGGTCTCACTCTAGCTCAGGCTGACCTGGAATTCACTATGTAGTCTCAGGCTGGCCTCCTAGCTCTGCCTCCCAAGTGCTGGGATTAAAGGCGTGCGCCACCACGCCTGGCTTTTTCTTTTTTTTTTTAATTAAATATTTTTATTATTTGAGAGAAAGAGGCGGGGGCGGGGGGGAGAGAGAGAGAGAGAGAAATGGGCATGCCAGGACATCTAGCCACTGCAAATGAACTTCAAATGCATGCACCACCTTGTGCATCTGGCTTATGTGGGTCCCAGGGAATCAAACCTGGGTCCTTTGGCTTTGTAGGCAAGTGCCTTAACTGCTAAGCCATCTCTCCAGCCCTCTTTTTCTTTTTTTTTTTGTTTTTCAAGGTAGGGTCTCACTCTGGTCCAGGCTGACCTGGAATTAAACTACGTAGTCTCAGGGTTGCCTCAAACTCATGACGATCCTCCTACCTCTGCCTCCGAAGTGCTGGGATTAAAGGCGTGTGCCACCATGCCTGGCTTCTCTTTTTCTTTTTAATGCAAAACTAAGGATCAAGTCCAGCACTTTGTGCAGGCCAGGCAAAGTATGCTACCAAATGAGCTGTATATCCTCACCCTCAAGTGTATCTTTTAGGGCTGGAGGCACTACTTTGCTTAGGCATAATGAGAAGAACTCTTGGATTCATCCCCAGGACTAAAAGTCTAAGTGTCTTTGGCCTGCTTATACTTAGCAACTATTCATACACACGTTTTTAGCTATGTACTCTTTTCTTTTTTTCTTTCAAGGCAGGGTCTCACTCTGGTCCAGGATGACCTGGAATTAACTATGTAGTCTCAGGGTGGCCTCAAACTCACAGCAGTCCTCCTACCTCTGCCTCCTGTGTGCTGGGATTAAAGGCATGCGCCACCACGCTCGGCAGTTATGTACTCTTATCTGATCTGTTTGTTTTCTCCCTGGCCCTTTTCTGCTCTCCTCTTTGTGTGTATGTTCTGTGGGAGCATGTGCAGAGAACTGAGAACATTAAGTATCCTCCTCTATTGCTCATATGGGTATTTCCTTGAGACAGAACCTCTCACTGGACCCACAGCTAGGTTTTTTTTTTTTTTTTTTTTTTTGGTCACATTTGCTCACCAGAGAGCCCCAATTATTCTTTGGTCTCTACTCCTACAAGACTGGGGTTACAGGCCTCTGGTCATGCCTAGTTGTTTACAAGGGTGCTGAAATCAAACCCTCATGCTTGAGGCAGAGTGCTCCTACCCACTGAGTCACATCTTCTTCTTTTTTAAAAAAATATATAATGTGAAAGAGTGAGAGAATCGGCGTGCCAGGCCTCCAGCCACTGTACTCAAACTCCAGATGCGTGAGCCACCTTGTGAGCATGTGCATTCTTGCGTCACTTTGAGCATCTGACTTACGTGGGATCTGAAGAGACGAACATGGTTCCTTAGGCTTTGCAGGCAAGCATCTTTTTTTTTTTAAATATTTTTTTAAAGATTATTTACTTATTTATTAGAGACAGAGAGACGGAGGGAGAGAGAGAGAGAGAGAGAGAAAGAGGGAGAACAGGCACGCCAGGGCCTCTAGCCACTGCAAACGAACTCCAGATGCATGTGCCACCAAGTGCATGTGGCTTATGTGGGACCTGGAGAGTTGAACCCAGGTCCTTAGGCTTCGCAGGCAAACGCCTTAACCGCTAAGCCATCTCTCCAGCCCCAGCATCTTAACTGCTAAGCCATCCCTCCAACTCTGTTTTCTTTTGAATGAAACCTTTTTTTAATTAAAAAAATTTTTTTTTTTTATTTTTAGAGAGAGACACAGAGAGAGACAGACACAGAGAGAGGGTAGAGGGAGACAAATAGAGAATGGGCGCCAGCAGTCTCTTGGCTGCTGTGAACCAAATCCAGATGTGTGCGCCCCCTTGTGGGCAAGTGCGGCATCACGCACTTGCATCACTTTGCATCTGGCTAAACGTGGGACCTGGAGATTGGAAGCGCTGGAGATTGGAACCAGTGTTCTTAGGCTTAGGAGGCAGGCACCTTAACAGCTAAGCCATCTCTCCAGCCCGAACGAAACCTTTTTACTTGATTTATATAACTGTGATGGTTTATGTTGATTGTCAACTTGACAGGACCTATAATTGTCTAGGAAATGAGCCTCTGTCTGGGCATGCCTATAAGGGTTTATTTTGGTTAGGTTAATGAGGTGGGCAGACCCATCTTAACTGTGGGCAGCTCCAGTCCATGGGCTGGGGTCCTGTATAAAAAGGAGAGCTGGCTGAGCACCAGCATTCATTACTTTGATTCCTCACTGTGACCAACTGTCTCATGTTCCTGCTGCCATGATGGACTATACCCTTGAATACTGATATAAACTTTTCCTTAAAATGATTTTGTAAGGCACTTTGTCCCAGGCATGAGAAAAGTATGAATACAATATTCTGTCTTTGGATTTTTTTTTTCAAGGTAGGGTCTCACTCTAGCTCAGGCTGACCTGGAATTCACCAGGTAGTTTCAGGGTGGTCTCGAACTCACACCTAGCCTCCCAAGTGCTGGGATTAAAGGCATGTGCCACCATGCCCGGCTCCCATCATCTTTTTAGTGATGGTTTTCATAGCTGTTCTCAGAACTGTATACTTTGAATGAATATTTTTCTTTTTTTTTTGCTTTTTTTGAGGTAGGGTCTCACTCTAACCCAGGCTGACCTGCAATTCACTCTGTGTTCTCAGGGTGGCCTTGAACTCACTGTGATCCTCCTACCTCTGACTCCCGAGTGCTAGGATTAAAGGCATGTGCCACCATGCCCGGCTGAATGAGTATTTCTTGTACTGAGTGAAAATCTTCCAGAAACAGTGCCCTCCCAGTCATTACCCTGAAAATATTGTCCCATACTATACTAGTACCAATGGCAAAAAGCTAATATTGCCGGGCATGGTGGTGCATGCCTTTAATCCCAGCACTCGGGAGGCAGAGGTAGGAGGATCACTGAGAGTTCGAGGCCACCCTGAGACTACATAGGTAATTCTAGGTCAGCCTGGACCAGAGTGAGACCCTACCTTGAAAAACAAAGAAAAAAAAAAAAGCTAATATTATATAGTGCAACAAAGTAACCAGGGCACCTGTTTCAGTGTTATAGTAATATGATATAGTAGACACTCTTATGAAGAAAATGCTTTAAATGTACTCAAACTGCCTTTGAGAATACTGTTGTTTTGACTTTCCACAATATATATGTATTGATTTCCAAATATTTACTGAAAGTGGTGTTCCTTAGAGACAGAGTAGATCCCAGGCCAGGGCAAGGAAGGCTCCATGTGAGCCTAGAACATTTTATGCAAGAAAGCAAAAGTGGAGTCGGGCATGGTGGCGCACGCCTTTAATCCCAGCACTTGGGAGGCAGAGGAAGGAGGATCACTGTGAGTTCAAGGCCACCCTGAGACTACATGGTTAATTCCAGGTCAGCCTGGGCCAGAGTGAGACCCTACCTCGAAAAAAAAAAAAAAAAAAAAAAAAAAAAAAAAAAAAAAAAAAAAAAAAATCAAATAAAATAAAAAAGCAAAAATGTACAAAAAGCACTGGAATGATGAAAAGAAATCATGACTGGCTTGGAAGGTTCCCATTGACCATATCTGAGGCAATGTCATAATAAAAAAGAATGAGGCAATGGAAAATTATACAAAAACCCAAATCCGAACATCCCAATGTCCATATTGATGCTAAGCAAGGGAAGGGCTCTTCATTTGAGAAGATGGCCAGCTACCAAACACAAAGGAGTAGGACCAGACAATAGCCAGTCTTGCCATCCCCAACTGATGTAGATAAGCTGTTGGGAACAGAGCTCTTATGGTAACACAGTGAAATCTCACAGGTGATTTGCTTATTCTGAAAGGAAAAGGTAGAGACAACCTTCAGCAAGTGACCAGCTCAGCACCACTAATTATAGGACAAATGGACATTTCCATTTTCTTGATGGCGTGCAACATGGTGACGCTGGCTGTGAAGACTTCTATAGTACAGCTGTCCTGGATTCTTCAGTATATGGAGAGAGATGTAAAAGAAGCAGCCTGAAGATCAGTTTGAAGAAATAATCCGGAAAATCTGGGCAGCAACTTTTCCCCCAAAAGGTCTGAGTAATTACGAGCTCAGAGTCTCAGTGAATTGGTTACATGCCTTTACTAAAGCAGACCCTATCCATATGCTTAGACAGAAGGAGAGAGGGAGACAATCTGACAAAGGACTGAGAAAATTGGATGGCCAATTCTGAAATGCATTCTGATGTATAGACCAGCTCTGGCCAGTAGTTGCACACATGTTCAGTGCTGCTGGGTCCCATGTAATAAGCCAGTCCTCAGCCCTGTGAGGGATCCAAGGGCAGCTCATCTACCTCTTCCTTTCTTTTCTGGGATGATGTATTCTAATAGCAGGACCAGAGACCATCCAAGTCCTGGTATATGTGCTGGTTGTGGCAGCCCCAGCCCAGTGGGACCTTCACTACCATCTTCTCCTAACATCGTTCTCTCTCTCTCTCTCTCTCTCTCTCTCTCTTTTTTTTTTTTTGGTTTTTTCGAGGTAGGGTCTCACTTTAGCTCAGGCTGACCTGGAATTCACTATATAGTCTCAGGGTGGCCTCAAACTCACAGCAATCCTCCTACCTCTGCCTCCCGAGTGCTGGGATTAAAGGCGTGCGCCACCACGCCCGGCATTCTCTCTCTTTTTTTGTTTTTTCAAGGTAGGGTCTCACTCTAGCCCAGGGTAACCTGGAATTCACTCTGTAGTCTCAGGGTGGCCTCGAACTCATGGCAATCCACCTACCTCTGCCTCCTGAGTGCCAGGATTAAAGGCATGTGCCACCATGCCCGGCTACATCTCTTTTTTTGGTTCCTAGAGACAGAGTAGATCCCAGGCCAGGGCAAGGAAGGCTCCATGTGAGCCTAGAACATTTTATGCAAGAAAGCAAAAGTGGAGTCGGGCATGGTGGCGCACGCCTTTAATCCCAGCACTTGGGAGGCAGAGGAAGGAGGATCACTGTGAGTTCAAGGCCACCCTGAGACTACATGGTTAATTCCAGGTCAGCCTGGGCCAGAGTGAGACCCTACCTCGAAAAACCAAAAAAAAAAAAAAAAAAAAAAAAAAAAAAAAAAAAAAAAAAAAAAAAAAAAAAAAAAAGCAAAAATGTACAAAAAGCACTGGAATGATGAAAAGAAATCATGACTGGCTTGGAAGGTTCCCATTGACCATATCTGAGGCAATGTCATAATAAAAAAGAATGAGGCAATGGAAAATTATACAAAAACCCAAATCCGAACATCCCAATGTCCATATTGATGCTAAGCAAGGGAAGGGCTCTTCATTTGAGAAGATGGCCAGCTACCAAACACAAAGGAGTAGGACCAGACAATAGCCAGTCTTGCCATCCCCAACTGATGTAGATAAGCTGTTGGGAACAGAGCTCTTATGGTAACACAGTGAAATCTCACAGGTGATTTGCTTATTCTGAAAGGAAAAGGTAGAGACAACCTTCAGCAAGTGACCAGCTCAGCACCACTAATTATAGGACAAATGGACATTTCCATTTTCTTGATGGCGTGCAACATGGTGACGCTGGCTGTGAAGACTTCTATAGTACAGCTGTCCTGGATTCTTCAGTATATGGAGAGAGATGTAAAAGAAGCAGCCTGAAGATCAGTTTGAAGAAATAATCCGGAAAATCTGGGCAGCAACTTTTCCCCCAAAAGGTCTGAGTAATTACGAGCTCAGAGTCTCAGTGAATTGGTTACATGCCTTTACTAAAGCAGACCCTATCCATATGCTTAGACAGAAGGAGAGAGGGAGACAATCTGACAAAGGACTGAGAAAATTGGATGGCCAATTCTGAAATGCATTCTGATGTATAGACCAGCTCTGGCCAGTAGTTGCACACATGTTCAGTGCTGCTGGGTCCCATGTAATAAGCCAGTCCTCAGCCCTGTGAGGGATCCAAGGGCAGCTCATCTACCTCTTCCTTTCTTTTCTGGGATGATGTATTCTAATAGCAGGACCAGAGACCATCAAGTCCTGGTATATGTGCTGGTTGTGGCAGCCCCAGCCCAGTGGGACCTTCACTACCATCTTCTCTAACATCGTTCTCTCTCTCTCTCTCTCTCTCTCTCTCTCTTTTTTTTTTTTTGGTTTTTTCGAGGTAGGGTCTCACTTTAGCTCAGGCTGACCTGGAATTCACTATATAGTCTCAGGGTGGCCTCAAACTCACAGCAATCCTCCTACCTCTGCCTCCCGAGTGCTGGGATTAAAGGCGTGCGCCACCACGCCCGGCATTCTCTCTCTTTTTTTGTTTTTTCAAGGTAGGGTCTCACTCTAGCCCAGGGTAACCTGGAATTCACTCTGTAGTCTCAGGGTGGCCTCGAACTCATGGCAATCCACCTACCTCTGCCTCCTGAGTGCCAGGATTAAAGGCATGTGCCACCATGCCCGGCTACATCTCTCTTTTTTTTGGTGATTTGATTTGAAGTAGGGTCTCATTCTAGCTTAGGCTGATCTAGAACTCACTCTATAGCTCATGGAGAGCCTCCTGAGTGCTGGGATTAAAGGCGTGCACCACCATGCCCAGCTCTTCCTATCATTTTTTTTTTTTTTTGGTTTTGCAAGGTAGGGTCTCACTCTGGTCCAGGCTGACCTGCAATTAACTATGTAGTCTCAGGGTGGCCTTGAACTCTCGGTGATCCTCCTACCTCTGCCTCCCGAGTGCTGGGATTAAAGGCGTGCGCCACCACGCCTGGCTTATCCCTATCATCTTTTTTTTTTTTTTTTTTTGGTTTTTTCGAGGTAGGGTCTCATGCTGACCTGGAATTCATGGTTAATATGAAGCCTCCCGAGTGCATTAAGTAAGAACTTTTAATGCAATGGTTAATATGAAGGCAAAGTAAGAACTTGGTTGTTAAGAAAGACTTTTGCAGTTAAGGGTTAAGTTTAGGCCATGCCCTTTACATATACTAAAGATGATGATGAATTTCACATTCTAAGCCACTTGCTTAAGGAATGAATTCTGTGCAGTAGCCACATGCTAAGATGGGGGATGTGAGGTTATGAATGTCAGAATGTGATTTAGAAATAGAAGGCTGGTTTTAAAAAAACTTTCACTGACATATATCAGCCTTATAGAAAGCCTTTGCTGGCTTTCCAGTTTAAGGAAGGAACCGTTTCCTCAATCAACAACCTGTCCTTTGACCAGCTGTGGAGCCATGTTTCCTATGGCTTCTGTTCTGGAAATTTCTGGAGAAGGCATTTCTGTGGTCACTGCTTGTGTCCTGTGGATGACAGAGTGAGCAACAACTGGGATCCCAAGTGTATTCCTAGGTTGTCCCATGAAGATTCTGGACATTCTGCCTATCCCTCGAGCAGTGGCAGTGCTGTTCTGCCACCACAGGCAAAGACCTGCTTACTCCTATCTATTTGGGAACAGAAACCTGTCAGGTGACATCAGCTGGGAGAACTCAAGGAGGTGGCACTAGGACAGTACTCTATGGTTGGGAAATTGGTACCCATAGAGGCCTACCTTGTCAGTGGTAGCTACAGTAGATCTTAAATGTCATACCAAGGCCTACATGTTAAATAATTGGTCACCATGATGGTGCTATTGGGAGAGGCTAGGAGCTTTAAGAAATGGGGTGTAAACCAGGCATGGTGGCACATGCCTTTAATCCCAGCACTCGGGAGGCAGAGTTAGGAGGAGGCCATGCTGAGACTACATAGTGAGTTCCAGGTCAGCCTGGGCTAGAGTGAGACCCTATCTTGGGAAAAAAAAAGAAATAAGAAATGGGGTGTAGGTCATAGAAAATGATAGTGGGACCCTTTCTTTAAATTTGATTATCTTTGAATCCTGGCCATGAAGCAGGCAAGTCATCTGGTTTTATCACAAGCTCCCAGTAAGACATGCTACCCAAAGCAACAGGGACACGAGATCATGTCCTGAACCTTCAAAACTGTGACCAAACTGGATGTGGTGCACATCTTTAATCTCAGCACTTGGGAGGCAGAAGTAGGAGGATCACTGTGAGTTTGAGGCCAGCCTGAGACTACATAGTGAATTCCAGGTCAGCCTGGGCTAGAGGGAGACCCTATCTCCAAAAAAAAAAAAAAAAAAAGGGCTGGAGGGATAGCTTAGTAGTTAAGGTGCTTGCCTGCAAAACCAAAGGACCCAGGTTCGATTCTTCAGGACCCACATAAGCCAGATGCACAAGGTGGCGCATGTGTCTGGAGTTCGTTTGCAGTGGCTAGAGGCCCTGGTGTACCCACTCTCTGTCTCTCTGACACACGCGCGCGCACACACACACACTCTCTCTCTAAATAAATAAATAAGTAAAAATAAAAAACTTTAAAAAAAATGAAAAAGAAAAAAAAAAAGAAAAAGTGTGATCAAAATAAACCTCCTTATAGATTCATTATCTCAGGCATTGAGTTATAGAAACAGAAGCAGAGACAGGCCCCACATAGGACAGATGGATAGACATGGGCTCTGAAGTTAGAGAGGAGCCAAGGAAATGTAGCTTGGGGTTCTCACCAGGAGGCAGGTGTCAGGAAACTGGCCCTTCAGACCAAGGGGTAGTCGTGGTTATCACTGGTGAGACCCATAACCCGGTGGTTGGGGTTTCTGCTCTTACCATGGAGACAGCATCCAAGAATGGTCTGGAGACAGAGCATGGACCTATATTCCCTATTTGTGGTCACCATCACATACCATCCAGACCCCAACAGCCATTTCTGGAGACGATGGGGAGTTTGTATTCTGTCATTCCCTGCCTTCCTAAAGAAGGACTGGGAGCCAGGCATGGTGGCGCATGCCTTTAATCCCAGCACTCTGGAGGCAGAGGTAGGAGGATCGCCATGAGTTCAAGGCCACCCTGAGACTACAGAGTGAATTCCACCCTACCTTGAAAAAACCAAAACCAAAACAAAAAACAAACAAACCAACAAACAAAAAAAGAAGGACTGGGGAACATCTAGCAGAGACAAAGTTCCTGGGTTAGTGCTAAAGGAAAAGGCCCAGAGAAAAGCCATGTGACAGCTTTGTGGGAGTGGGCACAAGTGTACTTTGGACCCCAACATGTCCCTGGCAACACTTTCTGCTGCTGGGCAAGCCTGGGCTCCCAGGGTGACAGTACTACTCAAGACTTGACCATTTTCAATTATTCTGTTTCACACAAGCAGATGTAATGCTTTCAGATCCTTTCCACTACAGATCTAAAAGTATTAGCTCTACCTACCTGGAATGGGTCCGTTTCCTACTGACCCCTGGGCTGCTGCTCATCCGGTAGGCAGTGGGTACACTTCTATCTTCCCGTCGTCTCTCAGGGGAGTGAACTCTCCTCCGAGGGGACCGTGACCGTGACCTGGACAGAGAACAAGATGCCATTTAGCTCTAAGGTTTGTTTTGTGGTGTGCACCCCCTACTGTGAGGCAGAGACCAGACCCTGCCTGAGATGCAGGGCGCTAACAGCAGGTGCTCAGGCACTATGCCTTCAGAAGCCCTGTTCTACTGACACCAAGTCTGGAGGCAAAGGTGCCTCTCCCCACCCCCACCCACTTCGCACTATGGCGTGGGTCTCTGGGAGGCTGCACTGGGACTGCTGCTGCCAACAGGCTGTTCTTGCTCTTCCCTCCTCTTGTCTTGTCTTTCTTTGCTCACTTAACTGCCTGAAAATTTCAGCTCACTGAAGCTACTAACCTCATGCAGGTTGAGCCCTGCCCATGTCTTAAGTTCTGTCAGGAGGGAAATTCTGAAAGGTCATGAAGGAGAGATGGCAGATTGCACCTGGTCATCCCTCTGTCATCTTACTCTCAGGCCTCTAGCAGGACTGATTAGGGCCAAGTTGCAGGTCTTACTAGCATGAAGCTCAAATCTGCACCTGCTCAGAACATGCCATCCCCACAATGCTTCAATGATGTAAGTTTACATGAGGTTTCATGGACACAAAACCATCCACTAATATTTACTCTCAATTCATGTTGGGACATAGTCTACATATAGCAACAAAGACCCTTGGGACCCTCACTCCTTTGAGGAAGTTGAGGTCCTTAACATAGGGTTCTCTAATGATGGCTTTGGGACTTTTAGTTATTATTTTTTTGTCTGGTGAAATTACTGTTTCAGGAAAACCTGCAATAAGCAGAAATCTGGAAAAAAAACCACTCCTTTTTCTACTCTGTTTCTATGACAGCTCACTCAAAAACTATATAAAAAGAGCAGTTTGGTTTTGCTCTTTAAAAAAGTTCTCCATTGAATCATTTCAGTCACAATGAAACCACCCCAAAACAATACACTGTTGTTCCAACGGTCAAGTGTAGGGGCCTTTCCAGCCAGGCTGGTTAGGTGGCTTGCCTCCCCGGACCTTCCCTATGGCTACACACACTATAGAGGGGAAGGGGCAGTCAGACACCTTGACGGTTTACCAGGTTTCCCCTCAAAAGAGCTCCAGGAGTCAAATCTGCTCGAGGCCGAGGCTGCCTGATAACTCTGCTGCTGTGCTGCTGCCACTGCCGAGCTGCTGGGACAAGGCTCCGTGCTCAGGGTCCCTGGGGAGGCTGAGGGCCTGCGGTCGGAGGCACACACTTCACATTCAGAATGAAATGTGCCAGGCTGGGCGCTACCAGAACCATGAGAAAGCTCCGCTTACTCAAAGTTTAGCACCTATGGATGCTTAACATAGAATTCTACAATAAACTCAACAATCAGGAAAAATAAGTTAGTTTTTGGTGCCTGCAGATTCAGAACGTTGAAGTACAATACTGCTTTACAGTGCTATTAGCATTAAGACTTCTTTAGAGCAAAGTGGTTGTTCCCAGGAGATGTCAAGTGGCCTGGGAAGTAAGCCCACCTCAGAGCAGGGGCAATAAATAACAGTCAATAATTCTTTAGGTTTCACTTTAATTGAATAGGCCTTAAGGCTTTTAATTTTGTTAAACAGGCTTTTAATATTGACGCCATGGCAGTTCAAGAACCGGGAATTCTATCTTAAAGGTAAACCATTGGTGTAATACGGCCAGAGACTTTCTTAGTGAAGACAAGATGGTCTAAATTAAAGTTTCAAGTGTAATGCAATGCAGAAATATGTTCTTCATAATCATAATGGTTTGCTCTCAAAGGTACAAGGACTTCTATTCCTTCTATTTCACTTTTCACAGGCCTCACTGTAACTGGGTTAAATCTGACAGGTGATTCAGCAGTCAGGGTCTGTATCTAACCTAGTGTGAACTACCAGGAGGTTCCTACCTTCTGGTCTTGTATAACTTGGACCAGAGTTCAGCTCACCCTCAGGGTCATACCCCAGGCTTGGCCATCTGTAATGGTTGCTTCTCTCCAATAGGCAAAGTGCAGGCCCTCAGGCATTACTTAGCTTGGTCACAGGTCACTTCCCAACATAAAACTACTGTCTCATACTAGCATGTGAGGAAATTTCAAGCATCTCATTTCTTCCCTTAAGAAACAGGATTAGGTGACTGAATGAGCTTACTGGTCTGTTTATAGAATTTATAATGGGAAAAAAGAACAGTAAAGAATCAACTTTAGGATGTGAGGGCAATTTGGCTACAATATCTGTCAACCCATTGATCACCATGGTTGATTCAGCTAATCTGGCTGGCTAGGCGGGTGTCCCCTTCCTCCCTCACTGCTCCATGTGCATCCCTCCCGAAGCTGAGTGCTCAAAGAGGATGTTGTTCCCTGAATACAGGACCCATGTTCTGTGAAGGGTATATAAGTAGCTGGGCTCCCCTGCTAAAATCTCCAAACAAGCTCTCAAGAATCAACTTCAAATCAAAATATGATCTCAATTTTTCCCAAGTTCTTTTTTCCTTTTATTTTCTCCTCCCTCCCTCCCTCTCTTTCTTTTTTAAGACTGGGTTTTCATGTAGCCCAAGCTGGCCTTGAACTTTGGATCTTTCTGCCTCTACCTTGTGAGTGCTTCCACTATGCCTGGTTTGTACATGCTAGGCAAGCAGTCTACCAACTAAGCAATACCCCCAGCTCCTACTTTTTTTTTTTTTTAAGGCAGGGTCTCACTCTAGCCCAAGCTGACCTGGAATTCACTCTATACAATCTATAGTCTCAGGGTGGCCTCAATCTCACAGCAATCCTCCTACCTCTGCCTCCCGAGTACTGGGATTAAAGGTGTGCACCACTATACCTGGCTTGAGGTTATTATTATTATTTTTTTTTTTTGGAAGAGTGGGCTCTTACATTCTTTTTAAAGAAACTTTTTGTTGACAACCTTCACACATAGATAACATACAATGATCACTGTCCCATCCCAACACCCTCTTGTTCCCCTGCCCGAGTTCCCCCTCCACTAAATCTTTTTCTTTTTTTTTTTTTTTTTAAATATTTTATTTTATTTTTTTATTTTTGGAGAGAGACACAGAGAAAGACAGACAGACAGGGAGGGAGAGGGAGACAGAGAATGGACACGCCAGCAGTCTCTCAGCTGCTCTGAACAAAATCCAGATGCATGCGCCCCCTTGTGGGCAAGTACGGCATTGTGCCCTTGCATCACTGCATCTGGCTAAACGTGGGACCTGGAGATCGGAACTGGGTTCTTAGGCTTAGCAGGCAGGCGCCTTAACCACTAAGCCATCTCTCCAGCCCTATATCTTTTTCTTTACAAATAATCTCTATTATTTATAAATAATCTTCTATTTTGACATCACCAATTTATTCTCCTATTACCTGCATATGTTCTTGACAAATGCTAAGTGAAACTAGCTTAAGGGCTAGAGAGATGGCTTAGCTGTTAAGGCGGTTGCCTGCAAAGCCAAAGGACTCAGGGCCCATGTAAGCTAGATGCACAATGTGGCGTATGCATCTGGAGTTCGTTTGCAGTGACTGAAGGCCCTGGTGTGCCCATTCTCTCTCAAATAAAAAAAATTTTTTAAGTTGGCTTAAAAATTCCCATTAATCTTCATCTCTTACTCATTTGAAAGTATTTGGAGTTATTTTTATTTTTATTTTTTTTTATTTTTGGTTTTTCGAGGTAGGGTTTCACTCTGGTCCAGGCTGACCTGGAATTAACTATGTAGTCTCAGGGTGGCCTCGAACTCATGGCGATCCTCCTACCTCTGCCTCCCGAGTGCTGGGATTAAAGGCGTGTGCCACCACGCCCGGCTTCTGGAGTTATTTTTAGAAAAAAAATGTATCTTTAACATATAGCTCCTCTACACTAGAAGATCTTATAAGGACCTACCCAGGTCCTTATAATCTGACTTCAAGAGTTACCAAATGAGTGTGGTTTCAACCTTTAGTCATATAAGGTAGTTCAATACTACCTAAACAATTATATTTCACTGAACTCCAGTCATAAGAAAACTGCATATGCACCTCTTCACCTCCAATGAAGACCGAGGGCTTGGTAGAAACAAATGAAAATATAAACAGCACACATGAAAGTCTTACATGTCAATCCATGTTGATTGCAAGACACTCAATACTAATTTGTCAAAACCAGTACATATATTTTTAAAGAAATATTTTATTTTTATTGATTTATTTGACAGAGAGAAAGAGGGAGGGGGAAGAGAGAGGGAGGGAGAAAGGGAAGGAGAGAAAGAGAGAGAGAGAGAATGGGTGTGTCAGGGCTTCCAGCCACTGCAAACTCCAGATGCATGTGCTACCTTGTGCATCTGGCTAACATGAGTCCTGGGGAATCAAACCTGGGTCCTGGAGAGTCAAACCAGGATCCTTTGGCTTTGCAGGCAAACACCTTAACTGCTAAGCCATCCCTCCAGCCCCCAAACAGCATATTTTTTGAGAAGTATATCCTGCTTTTGAGATTTTTGTCACAATGAACTTGCCTTTGGAGATTCAGAGCCACTTACATTTTTTGTTTGCTTATTTGTATTTATTTATTTGAGAGCAACAGACAAGAGAGAAACAGGCAAATGAACTCCAGATGCACGTACCACCTTGTGCATCTGGCTTATGTGGATACTGAGGAATCGAGCCTTGAACTGGGATCCTTAGGCTTCATAGGCAAGCGCTTAACTGCTAAGCCATCTCTTCTAGCCCCCTACATTTTGGATATATTGAGTAAGCAGGGCTTCTGCCCCACAAGCACCTCACATACTCATAGAAACCCTTCAGGACAGAAAACGAACTTCTAATCTTACTTTCCTACACTTTGAAAATAAATAAATATAAATATATTTATTTATTTTCCCCCCATCCCCACCCCAGGTAGGGTTTTACACTAGCCCAGGCTGACCTGGAACTCACTGTAGTCCCAAGATGGCCTCAAACTCATGATGATGCTCACCTCTGCTTCCTGAGTGCTGGGATTAAAGGTGTGCAGTGACTTCCATATAAAAGAAAATGTATACAGTTGTAGCATCCTGCCATAATTTGAATGTTAACAACTGTGGCATTTTACTTTGAGCTAGCAGCACTCATTTAAAATTACCCATTTGGGCTGGGGAGATAGCTCAGCGGTTAAAGGTGCTTGCTTGCAAAGACTACTAGATGGAGTTTGATTCCCCAGTACTCATGTAAACCCAGACGCACAAAGTGGTGTGTGTACCCACAGTTCATGTGCCCTGGCATACCCATTTTCTCTCTCTCCCTCTCTTAAATTTTTTATTTTTTAATTTTTTTTGCTTTTTTTCAAGGTAGGGTCTAACTCTAGTACCAGCTGACCTGGAATTCACTATGTAGTCCCAGGGTGGCCTCAAACATGCAGTGATCCTCCTACCTCGACCTCCTAAGTGCTGGGATTAAAGGCATGCACCACCATGCCCAGCAAAAAACTTAAAAAAAAAAAAACATGGTCGGGCATGGTGGTGCATGCCTTTAATCCCAGCACTTAGGAGGCCGAGGTAGGAGGATCGCAGTGAGTTTGAGGCCAGCCTGGAACTTCAGAGTGAGTTCCAGGTCATCCTGGGCTAGTGTGAGACCCTATCTTGAAAAAACCAAAAAAATAAATAAATAAATAAATAAATAAATAAATAAATAAATAAGACCCATTAAGTTGCATCAGGCCTGAAAAACAAGACTGACATGTCTAATGTAGACATTATGTCTGTAATAGGTTAACTGTAATCTGAAAAGACAGTTACAGATAAAAATAGTGACAATATCATCAGTATGTTTAATGTTGTGGTTAGGATTTAGCTGTTTTTAGATGTTAATAATTCATATTATGGAGAAAACACCACCTCGTTTTATTTACAATTGTAGCATTTATTTATAACTGTAAAAAGTTTTTCTTCCTTTTAGACAGGGTTTCATTATGTAGCTCAGGATGGACTTGGGACTTTCTATCCTCCTGCCTCAGCCCCGAGTACTTCAATCATAGGTATGGCCACTGAGCCTGGTATGACTACAGCTTTAAGCTGGCTTGGATTCCTGGGAATGAAGAGTGCTTACAGAGCCTAGATTGAGCAGGCAGATCTGCCTCTAGTTTAGGAAAACAAAACCTACTCCATAAAGCAGGGGCCATTATTTTCGGAAGTAAAAGCTGAGGCCCAAACCTATGTGAGACCACTGAACCAAAATCCTGCCTCCCTTCCCCTGCAAGGCCTCGCAGCTAGAAGAGTGTGGCTTCCACACAGCCAGGATCTAGGGTGGAGAGTGTGGACACACATTGCTTTATATCTTACTTTATAGTAAGATTCTACTTTGCCTTGATATTTTATCTAAATTGAAAAATCAAACAGAGATCTGGTCTCTTTAGTGAACTTTTTTTTTTTGGTTTTGCAAGGTAGGGTCTCACTCTGGTCCAGGCTGACCTGGAATTAACTATGTATTCTCAGGGTGGCCTCGAACTCTCGGCGATCCTCCTACCTCTGCCTCCCGAGTGCTGGGATTAAAGGCATGCCCCACCACACCTGGCCTCTTTAGTGAACTTTTTAACTAAATTAATACAAAGTTTCATGCTGAATCCACTTCAGCCATGGAGAGACAAAAAGTTTTATGATCCCCCAACACTTCTGATACTGTAACACGTTTCCACCAAAGATTAAATTAAGATAAAATTGGTAGCCTAACATCAGAGAAGAAATATGATCAGAAAAATTTCAGATTCATTTTGTCATTTAACTGAAATTACAACTAAGGGAATTTTTTCTTGGACTTCTAGGTACTGAAGATATAAAAGTGTTAAAAAACATCTGTGAGGGGGGCTGGAGAGATGGCTTAGCAGTTAAGGCGCTTGCCTGAGAAGCCTAAGGACCCATGTTTGATTCCCCAGTTCCCACGTAAGTCAGATGCACAAGGTAGCACATGCATCCGGAGTTACTTAAAAAAAAAAAAATCAACATCTGTGAGCTGGGCATGGGAACACTCGGGAGGCAGAGGTAGGAGGGTTGTCATGACTTTGAGTCCATCCTGAGACTATATAAGTGAATTCCAGGTCAGCCTGAGCTAGAGTGAGACCCTACCTTGGAAAACAAACAATAACAATAACAACAACCCCCACCCAAATCTCCATATGAACTATACAAGTCTAAGTCTATTCTAAAGTTAGGAACATTTACATATAAATAAAATACTACATAAAATTAACTAGTCCATAATAGTTTAAGACATACAACTTAGAAACTTAAGTGCAGGTGTTAAGTTAACATTTTCAGTCACGAACACCCCAACCTGGGCACAGCCTATGGTTAACATAACACCTTCCCCAGCTCAGAGGCAGGGCATGTGTATGTAGTCAGTGGCAACCTGCTGTGCCATACTTGTACTGAGGAAGGACTTGAGAAATCCTTGTCCTTGCTACTGGTTCATGTCTGGGAATGAAGGAATCATCCTTCCACTTGTTTAAGTCCTGAAGTTAAGGAAATTGGAAAGAACCTATTGGATAGGGTGAGCTTGGTACAGGCCTGCATTTTTAATTTTAGTTACATAATGGCAACATTTTTTTTGTGTGTGTAGGTACATATGCATGTGGAGACCAGAGAAAACTTTGAGTGTTGTCCAACCTTAGATTTTTTGAGACAGGGTCTCTAATCAGCCCAGAATTGGCCAAGTAGGCTACACAATCTGGCCAGAGTTCCAGGGATTTATCTGCTGCTACATCCCCAGTGCTGTGATTACATGTGCCACTACCACAATAGGCATTTTTTTCTTGTCTTTTTTCTTTTCTCTTTTCTTTTCATTCTTCCCTTCCCTCCCTCCCTTCCTTCCTTTCTATCTTCCTTCCTGTTATTTATTTATTTTTTTTTTGCGAGGTAGGGTTTCACTCTGGTCCAGGCTGACCTGGAATTCACTATGTAGTCTCAGGGTGGCCTCGAACTCTCGGAGATCCTCCTACCTTTGCCTCCCGAGTGCTGGGATTAAAGGTGCGCCCACCACGCCCGGCTGCTTCCTGTTATTTTGAGGTGCGGTCTCATTCTAGTGCAGGCTGACCTGGAATTCATTTTGTAGCCCCAGGCTGGCCTTGAACTTGCAGAGATCCTCCTACCTCTGAGTGCTGGGATTAAAGGCGTGTGCCACCACACTCAATTTTTTTTAGTGTTTCTAATGGTAGAATGTGACAGAACTTCCAAGAGCTAGACAGAGCCTTGAAGACAGATCTAACAGAAAACTTAAGGTTTGACATAAGTAGAGAGTATGCTTGCTTTTAGGAAGTTTTCAGAGACAACTGTCTATGTTACACTCTCCAGGCAGAGAGAACACAGGACAGCTGCATTTTTCCTATGGAGAGAGATGACATCAACTCTAGAATAAAAAATGGTGCCTGAAGTGGGTGCGGTGTGTGAGAGGGTACTTGACAACAGTCCAGAGGACATGTAGGGACATACCCTAGGCAGGATGAGAACTCTGAAGACAAGACAAGCCTTTCTGAAACTCATTTGACACTGCTGTGTTTCTTTTTCTTTTCTTGTTTTTTTGTTTTTTTGTTTTGAAGTAGGGTCCTGGTCTAGTCCAGGCTAACCAGGAATTCACTATATAGTCTCAGGCTGGCCTCAAATTCACATTCAGCAAATGTGCAAATCTCCATATGAACTATACAAGTCTAAGTCTATTCTAAAGTTAGGAACATTTACATATAAATAAAATACTACATAAAATTAACTAGTCCATAATAGTTTAAGACATACAACTTAGAAACTTAAGTGCAGGTGTTAAGTTAACATTTTCAGTCACGAACACCCCAACCTGGGCACAGCCTATGGTTAACATAACACCTTCCCCAGCTCAGAGGCAGGGCATGTGTATGTAGTCAGTGGCAACCTGCTGTGCCATACTTGTACTGAGGAAGGACTTGAGAAATCCTTGTCCTTGCTACTGGTTCATGTCTGGGAATGAAGGAATCATCCTTCCACTTGTTTAAGTCCTGAAGTTAAGGAAATTGGAAAGAACCTATTGGATAGGGTGAGCTTGGTACAGGCCTGCATTTTTAATTTTAGTTACATAATGGCAACATTTTTTTTGTGTGTGTAGGTACATATGCATGTGGAGACCAGAGAAAAACTTTGAGTGTTGTCCAACCTTAGATTTTTTGAGACAGGGTCTCTAATCAGCCCAGAATTGGCCAAGTAGGCTACACAATCTGGCCAGAGTTCCAGGGATTTATCTGCTGCTACATCCCCAGTGCTGTGATTACATGTGCCACTACCACAATAGGCATTTTTTTCTTGTCTTTTTTCTTTTCTCTTTTCTTTTCATTCTTCCCTTCCCTCCCTCCCTTCCTTCCTTTCTATCTTCCTTCCTGTTATTTATTTATTTTTTTTTTGCGAGGTAGGGTTTCACTCTGGTCCAGGCTGACCTGGAATTCACTATGTAGTCTCAGGGTGGCCTCGAACTCTCGGAGATCCTCCTACCTTTGCCTCCCGAGTGCTGGGATTAAAGGTGCGCGCCACCACGCCCGGCTGCTTCCTGTTATTTTGAGGTACGGTCTCATTCTAGTGCA
Source organism: Orientallactaga sibirica (assembly GCA_036365145.1). Taxonomy (NCBI): domain Eukaryota; kingdom Metazoa; phylum Chordata; class Mammalia; order Rodentia; family Dipodidae; genus Orientallactaga; species Orientallactaga sibirica. Next base: position 45,643,426 of record JAEOAD010000011.1, on the reverse strand, counting down.
GGCTGACCTGGAATTCATTTTGTAGCCCCAGGCTGGCCTTGAACTTGCAGAGATCCTCCTACCTCTGAGTGCTGGGATTAAAGGCGTGTGCCACCACACTCAATTTTTTTTAGTGTTTCTAATGGTAGAATGTGACAGAACTTCCAAGAGCTAGACAGAGCCTTGAAGACAGATCTAACAGAAAACTTAAGGTTTGACATAAGTAGAGAGTATGCTTGCTTTTAGGAAGTTTTCAGAGACAACTGTCTATGTTACACTCTCCAGGCAGAGAGAACACAGGACAGCTGCATTTTTCCTATGGAGAGAGATGACATCAACTCTAGAATAAAAAATGGTGCCTGAAGTGGGTGCGGTGTGTGAGAGGGTACTTGACAACAGTCCAGAGGACATGTAGGGACATACCCTAGGCAGGATGAGAACTCTGAAGACAAGACAAGCCTTTCTGAAACTCATTTGACACTGCTGTGTTTCTTTTTCTTTTCTTGTTTTTTTGTTTTTTTGTTTTGAAGTAGGGTCCTGGTCTAGTCCAGGCTAACCAGGAATTCACTATATAGTCTCAGGCTGGCCTCAAATTCACATTCAGCAAATGTGACAGGCATACTTCAAAACCTGTTAAGCTTTAAATAATGCTAGCCCCTTTTTTTGTTTGAGATAGAATCTCATGTACCTAAGGCTGGTCTTTTGCCTCATCTCCTGAATGTTGGGATTAGTCCTATCCTACCATGCCCAGCTATTAGCCCAGAATGGCCTGTAGATCCTATTGCTTGTACCTCCCATTACCAGGGTCTCGGATAGTAAGCATAAGTCAAGTATTTCCTAAAACTTGGCAGTAGTTGATAAGCTCTGAAAAGTCAATTTTTTGTTTTCCCAAAGATCTCAGTAGGGTGTGGATGCATGTCTTTAACCTCTGCACTCAGGAGGCAGAGGTAGGAGGATCACCATGAGTTTGAGGTCACCCTGAGACTACACAGTGAATTCCAGGTCAGCCTGGGCTAGAGTGAGACCCTACCTCAAAAAACAAAAACAAATAAACAAAAAAACCAAAACCAAACCAAAACAAAAAAGGTCTCATTTCAATTTACAGGATATGCACATATACACACAGACAGACAGACAGACAGACAGACAGACAGACACACACACACACACACACACACACCCTGTGATGAATACTGTACTTATTTTAAACCTTTAAAGGTCTAGGATATGCACATATACACATGGACACATAGACACACACACACACACACACACACACACACACACACACACACACACACACACACACACCCTGTAATGAATACTATGCTCATTTTAAACCTTTAAAGGTCCAGAGCACAGGGCATATGCAGGAGGGCACGGAGTGCCTGCACACTCACCTCGACCGCCGCACTGTCCGGTAGGCACTAGGCAGGGAGTGCTTTGCTTTTGAGTGGGATCTAGACCTGGACTTGGATGATGAGTGGTACTTGGGGGAGCGTGACCTAGTTCGAGACCGTTTTTTGTGCTTCTTCTTTTTCTTTTCTCTTTCTTCTCTTGGTGGATCTCTGCTTCTGCTTGAAGGTCTTTCTGGTGGCTTAGCTTCGAATGTGGGCAAAGTTCTGCCTCCAGCCAGCAGAGGACAGGGCATGGCACTGGCTTCCTGTGAACACAAGCAAACATGTGAGTACCAATGAAGGAACCAGGACATCTAAAATGTCAAAATTTCAACATTGGGTACCTCACATCAACAGTAATGTACCTGTTGTCTCTAAGGACCACCTTCCTTTTAGGGAAATCTAGAAAAAGCTTCCTGCTGGGTGTGGCAGCTCACACCTGTAATCCCAGAATTTGGGAGGCGGAATCAGGAGAATTGCTTTGAATTTGAGGCCATGACCCTGTCTCAAAAAACAAAATGATTGCTCAGATGAAGTAGATGACTATTCCTCAACTTGCTTCCCTTATGACCAGGCTGTAGGTGATGAGTTAACAAAGGAAGCAGTGTGTGGTAGTTTGAATATATGTCCCCCAATATATTCAGTATTTTACTAGTTATAGTTTGCATCTGCAATCACCTTGCTAGAGGCAAGGTCACTGGGGGCCGATCTTAAGGTGTGGTGATGGTTTGAGAGTCCATTGTAAAGATATGCAAATGTGCCTAGCAGTAGTTCCTGAAGTGCGCTGTGTGACCTTTTGGCTGTAGTTTTGCTCTGTGTGCTGTGGTGGCTGGTTGGTTTCTCTCTCTCTGCTTGGCCCTGTGGAGAGCCGGCAGCTTCTCCTGCCTTTATGGAACTTCCCCTGGATCTGTAAGCTTCAATAAATAATATCCCTTCCTCCATAACTGTGCCTGGTCTGGAAGTTCATCTCAGCGAACCTGAAGCTGTCTGCAACACAGTGCTAAAAAAAAAAAAAAAAAAAAAAAAAAAAAAAAAACAAACAAACAAAAAACAAACCCTGTACTATTTTTTAAATAACTCCCCACTAGAATGGAATCAGTCTAGGGGCTGGAGAGATGGCTTAGTGGTTAAGGTGCTTGCCTGTGAAGCCTAAGGATCCCGGTTTGATTCTTCAGGTCCCACGTAAGCCAGATGCACAAGGGGGCACACGTATCTGGAGTTCATTTGCAGTGGCTAGAGGCCCTGGTGTACCCATTCTCACTCTCCCTCTCTCTATCTCTAATACATAAATAAATAAAAAAAATAAAATCTTTTAAAAACATAATGGAATCAGTCTATAACTTACAAAATTAGGTTTTCCATGAACTTGAAAATAATTTTTAGAGGTCTCGTTTAAATGAGGATTTAGTTGGACATGGTGGCACATGCCTTTAATCCCAGCACTCTGGAGGCAGAGGTAGGAGAATCACTGTCTGAGGCCAGCCTGGAGCTACAAAGTGAATTCCTGGTCAGCCTGGGCTATAGACTATAGTGAGACTCTACCTTGAAACAGCAACAACAATATCATCATCATCATCAACAACAAAAAGGAGGAAATAGTAAAATTATCTGTACATAATGCATTTTAAGGGCACACAAGTCTCAACTTATGGCATTGAAGGTGAATTTTGCAGGAGCTGCATAGGACCAGCTCTGATGCTGCCACAATCTGTCTGTCCCCTCTCAGGATGCTTTGCTCAATTCTCCTGATGTGATGTTAACCATAGTCATTGGATGCCACACAAGGCAGAATTCTCATTTTGTACCTACAGGATTTAGCAGTAAGGTTTATAGAAAAATTCAAGACAGGCACTCTGGGTGGGTCAATTTCTCAACCACTACCCCAGATGGTGTGACAAAATGTAGCAGAGTTACAAAGCCAGATACCTAGATGATGGGTGAAGACTTCAAAGGCAGCTCACAGGGCAACACCCATAAATGCCAAGAAACAACACCAGATTATGTAGGACTACTTACAGCAGTTACGACACGTAAATCAGAGCAGGTATCATTTTCCATCTACCAGGCTGAAAATAAGGTTGATAAATACCAGCATGGAAGGGGCAAAAGGAAGTGCTGGTCAAAGGCAAGCAACCAACGAAATCATTTCAGAAGATAATTTGGCAGTGTCTCAGATTTAAAAAGCAGCTTCTAGCTGGAGAGATAGCTCAATGGTTAAGTCTAACAACCCCGGTTTGATTCCCCAGGACCCATGTAAAGCCAGATGCAAAATGTGGCACATGCATCTGGAGTTCATTTGTAGTGGTTGAAGGCCCTGGCATGCCTATTCGCTCTCTGTCTCTCTCTTCTGTCTCCCTCTGCTTGCAAATAAATTAATTAAAAATCTATTAATTTAATTTATTTGAGAGAGAAAGAGGAAGGGCATTTAGCTGCTGCAAACGAACTCCACCTTGTGCATCTGGCTTCCATGGGTTCTGGGGAAATCGAACCTGGGTTAAGTACCTTAACCATTAAGCCTTATCTCCAGCTCTCTGTATAATTTTTTGTTTGTTTGTTTTTTGAGGTAGGGTCTCACCACTCTGGCCCAGGCTGACCTGGAATTAACTTTGTAGTCTCAGGGTGGCCTCGAACTCACAGCGATCCTCCTACCTCTGCCTCCCGAGTGCTGGGATTAAAGGCATGCGCCACCACGCCCAGCTCTTCTGTATAATTTTTTATAAAAGCAACTCCCTCTAATTTTAGCCTCCCAAGTTCTAGGATTACAAGGTATGCATGCACTACCATATCCTGAAAACTGCTTGAGCAACTGGATTTGTAACAGGGTGCTCGTGGTCCAGGAATTAAAGCTGTGTGCCATATGTGGGTCTTTTTGAAGACTTTTTTTTTTTTGGTACTTTAACATTTTAAAGCTGTATAATGCTAGATCTTCCCCACCCTGCTCAAGATCACACACACACACACACACACACACACACACACACACGACATGGCCCCAGCCACACAATAAAATATTTAGCCCTAAAAACAGAAAATTCTAAATTGGGTGTGGTGGCATACACTTTTAGTCCCAGCACTTGGAGAGGCAGAGGTAGGAGGACTGCCGTTGAGTTCGAGGCCAGCCTGGGACTACAGAATGACTTCCAGGTCAACCTAGGCTTGAGTGAGATCCTACCTTGGAAACAAAACAAGACAAAAACAAACAACGAAAACCCAAGAAATTCTGACAGAGTTCATAGCATGGATGACCCCAAGGACACTCTGCCGAAATAATCCAGGACACAAAAGGACAAATTCAGTAGCACTGCACTTGTAGTAGGAGCCTAGAGCAGTCAAATTCAGACAGGAAGCAGGATGGGATGGGGACATGAGAGGTCTGTGGGTGGGTGGGAATGATGCCTGTCCACAGAGGTGGTGGCTCCACACCCTCAACTGTGCACCTGGAAACTGGGTTAAGACGGTAAACTTCAGGCTGGACAGATGGCTCAGTGGTTGAGGCGCTTGCCTGCGACGCCTAAGTACCCATGTAAGCCAGATGCACATGGGTGGCACATGTATCTGGAGTTTGTTTGCAAAATGGCTAGAGGCCCTGAGTGTGTCCATATTCTCTCTCTCTCAGATAAATAAGAATCACACAGAAATTCTGGCATTTGGACCTTCCAAATGGTATATAAATGCTGCTTTTTATGAAAGGCAAAGTGAATGTAGAGAAGTATCTGTTTTTAAGGAAAACCAGCAGTGCTATGGCTGTTTCTAGTGAACTATAAGCAATGAAATACAGGCTCTTTTTTTTTTTTTTTTTTTTTTAAGTCAGGGTCTCATATAGCCCAGGCTAGCCTTGAACAGACTATTCAGCTGAAGCTGGCACTGAACTCCTGATCTTCCTGCCTCCACTTCCTGAGTGCTGGGATTACAGCTGGATTCTGAGTTGTCCACTTGGAAGAAATGGTCTCAGGACTGACAAATCTAGGGATACTAACTCTTCCCCTAGCCTTTTGTTCCTAACCCAGGGCACAAGGTGATCCTATCCAACAACTTTCTTGGAATAAAAACACTGTCTACATCTATGTAGCTAACCAGGTGAAAGGAGCTAGTATCTGTGAGTTAAGTGGACTTCAGGGCACCTGACAAAGTCAAGAGCAATCTGTTCTCAGAAGATTCTTGAGATTAAAAGCATTTTTTTTGCATTTGACTTATTATGACAATTGCCAATTAATCACATCTTTTTAATTTCAAAGTAAGTAAAGACACTTATCACCATCTGCTGTCCTTCTTCAATTTCTGTTGAAACAGCTTTACAGAAATAATCTGTGTGCATGCACCCATATCCAGGGAGGTGGTCCCACAAACAATAGACTGGGCCAAGGCTAGAAATAGGAAGGAAAAGGAGCCCAGGGTGAAGGCACAGGCTGGGTCAGCTGCTCTGGCAGCTGTGACCAGGTCTCTAATAGGCCAATGATGAGTGACTAATGGCATTGATTGTCCACTAAAACTGCATCAAAACACATACATTAACAGTGCAGTGAAATCTGTTATTGAATCTACTTGCAGATGTGCTTTATTGAACCCCTTTGAACACTGCACAAAAGACAGTGAGACATTCAACCAGCCCTCATGCATCTCTCCTAAAGAAATAGCTCTGGCTTTAAGGCTTCTCCCCCTCCTTGTTATGCACATTTTTTCTATAGTTGCAACCATACAGCAGTACTCACATTCTGCTGCTCCCTCAATGCACTGATAACACTGCCCCTATGGCCAGTGCTCTCACATGCTTTGTTCCTTCATCCCTGTAAGAATTTTCTCAGAACTGAGAATGACCAGAGGCCCTTTCTGAGAAGCCAGGAAAATGGCCTCCCTCAGTGAAGGTCTGAAAAAATTGGGTGGTGGTGGTGGTGACAGTGCCTTGGCAGGGCTGCTAGTGTCTTCTACCTCCCTGAAAAGTTCATTCTGGGATAGGCAACACTGAGGTCAGCCCAAGAATTGATGAAGTAGGTCTGAAGACGAGGACCTAGAGTGCAGACTTCAGCCCATCACACATCCTAGACTCCACAAGTGATTCTCACTGTTCTTCCCAGTTCCCAGTGTTCTAATACCACTGGTTTAGAGAGGCTCAGCCTTTCTTCAGCAGGAACTCAACTCTGAACACCAAGCATGGTCTTCACAGAACAAATTAGTCAAGTGATATGTGCAGAGGATGAGTTGGAATAATGGTGGGGTGTTTAGAAGTCTTGATTTAATGAAAGTCAAAAGAATGAAAAAGCTGGATATAGTTGTGCATACCTGTAATCCCCACACTTGAGAGGCTGAGGTAGGAGGAATGATATGAGTTTGAGGGAGACTATCACCAAAAAGCCCCCAAGACAAAAAACAAAACAAAACAAAACAAAACAACAACAACAACAACAACAACAACAAAAACCCCCAGAAATTAGGGGCCGGGCATGGTGATGCATGCCTTTAATCCCAGCACTAGGGAGGCAGAGGTAGGAAGATCGCTGTGAGTTAGAGGCCACCCTGAGACTACATAGTGAATTCCAGGTCAGCCTGGACTAGAGCGAGACCCTTACCTCGAAAAACAAAACAAAACAAAACAAAACACCCACTGAAATTAAAAACAACCAGAACAGCTGGGTGTGGTGGTGCATGTCTAATCATAGAAGGCAGAGGTAGGAGGATTGTGGTGAGTTTGAAGACACCTTGGGATTACAGTGAGTTCCAGGTCAGCCTGGGCTAGAATGAGATCCTACTTCAAAAAAACCCAAACCAAGCCGGGCGTGGTGGCGCACGCCTTTAATCCCAGCACTCAGGAGGCAGAGGTAGGAGGATCGCCAAGAGTTCGAGGCCACCCTGAGACTACATAGTGAATTCCAGGTCAGCCTGAGCCAGAGTGAGACCCTACCTCGGAAAAAAAAAAAAAAAAAAAAAACAACAACAAAAAAAACCCAAACCAAACTAAAACAAACAACAACAACAACAAAACAACCAAAACAAAAAGCAAACAAACTATCCCCCAAACAACAAACAAGCAAAGAGCTTGTACAACATTATAGATAAAGCCAGGCACAGAAGATGGTTGGAGTGACTGAAGAATGGGTGAAGGCTGGTGGGAAATAGGAAACAGCACAGTGATCAGCTTCTGTGGTCTGAATGTGTGGTAGTTTGAATGGGTGTCATCCAATAGATATAGGAATTATTCAAATTTGTAATTTAGATCTCCGGCCCTAAGGTGTGGGAGTGGGTTTGGAATTCCAGTCTAAAGGTATACAAAGCGTCTGAGCTTGGTCTGAAATTCCTGGAGTGTGCTTGCTTTAGGTGTTGGTGGTGGTTTTTCTCTCTTAGCGTGGACCTGTGAAAATGGGCCAGCTTCTTCTGCCATTATGGAACTTCCTCTAGATCTGTAAGCTTCAAATAAATGCCATTTCTCCCATAAACTGTGCCTTCTTTGGAAGTTCATCCCAGTGACCTGGAGGCTGTCTGCAACAGCACGGCAATTCCTGGGAGATAGCCATTCACGTGGGAGGCTCACGCTAGAGTACTTAAGGAAAGCTTTCACATGGTTCAGGGAAGAACAGAGAGTAAGTGCATATAGAGGGACACACAGGCATGAGAATGGGAAAAGCAAGTACCAACTTGAAAGGTGTCTACTGACCTCCATATGCATGTCTTGGTGTGATGTATACCCATACTTACACACACAGACCAAAAAGAAACAAAGTCAATGAAAGTCTGTCTTTAATCTCAGCACTAGGAAGGCTGAGGTAGGAGGACTGACATGAATTTGTGGTCAGCCTGGGCTTCACAGTGAGTGAGTCAGCCTGAGTTAGAGTGAGTCTTTACGCCAAATTAAAAACAAACAAACAAACAAACAAACAAACAAACAAACAAACAAACACAGAGCCACAACATTTTGGCCAGTGTCAAATTATGATTTCATACTCCAGCAGTGTCAGAATGCATTGATGAGACAACTGTCCAAGTCTCGATGGCTTTCTTACTTAAAAAAAAATGAGCCAGGTGTGGTGGCAAATGTCTTTAATTCTAGCACTCGGGAGGCAAGATGTAGGAGGATCACTGTGAGTTCAAGACCACCCTGAGACTACATAGTGAATTCCAGGTCAGCCTGGGCTGAGCGAAACCCTACCTCGAAAAACCAAAAAACCACCAAAACAAACAAAAAACCCAAAAAACCCAAAAACAAAACACCCCCCCCCCAAAAACAAACAACCCCCCCCAAAACACAATTACATCGGCCAGGCATGGTGAGTCAGCCCCCCCCCCGCCAGGTAGGGTCTCACTCTAGCTCAGGCTAACCTGGAATTCCTATGTAGTCTCAAGGTGGCCTCAAACTCATGGTGATCCTCCTACCTCTGCCTCATGAGTGCTGGGATTAAAGACATGTGCCACCATGCCCAGTGTGAGTCACATCTTTAACCCTAGCACTCAAGAAACTGAGGTAGGAGAATTACCATGAGTCCAAGGCTAGCCTGCGGCTACAGAGTTAGTTTCAGGTCAGCCTGGGCTAATATGAAATTCTGCCTCAAAGGAAAAAAAGTTCTTTACCTTCTGAAGGAATTCCTAGGTATCTTTCAAGTATAGGTTAAACCCAAACCAAAACTTTGAGATCTACTATAAAGAGTCTAAAAGGAAGCTGGGCGTGGTGGCGCAAGCCTTTAATGCCAGTACTTGGGAGGCAAGGAAGGAGGATCACTCTGAGTTTGAGGCCACCCTGAGACTATATAGTGAATTCCAGGTCAGCCTGGGGCTAGAATAAGACCCCACCTCAAAAAAACAAACAAACAAAAAAAGATTTGGGGCTGGAGCGATGGCTTTGCGGTTAAGGCATTTGCCTGCAAAGCCAAAGGATCCCGGTTTGACTCTCCAGGTTCCACATAAGCCAGATGCATAAGGGGGCACATGCATCTGGAGTGTGTCTGCAGAGGCTGGAGGCCCTGGCATGCCCATTCATTCTCTTTCTCTCTGCCTTTCTCTCAAATCAATCAATCAATCAATCAATCAATCAATCAATCAATCAAATATTTTAAAAAGAGTCTAAAGGGTAGGTACTGGGGAGGTGGCTAAGAAGGTTAAAGGCACTTGCTTGCAAAGCTTGCTGGACTGGGTTCAATTCCTTAGCACCCATGTAAATTCATGTGTGATACTAACGTACTCATGACAAGAGGTGGAGCTAGGAGACTATGAACCATGAGGACCAGTATGTCAAGAGACCCTGCCTCATTAAAGCAGAGCACAGCTGGGCATGGTGGCGCACGCCTATAATCCCAGCACTTGGGAGGCAGAGGTAGGAGGATTTCGGTGAGTTCGAGGTCACCCTGAACTCCATAGTTAATTCCAAGTCAGCGTGGACTAGAGTGAGACCCTACCTTGAAACACCAAAAAAAAAAAAAAGTAGAGCACAGGCAACTCCTCTGACTTCCAAATGCACACTTTGGTGCGTGTCTGCTCATTCATATACCTCCCACCCACACGTTTAAAAGATTTGGGGCTGGAGTTTTAAGACAGTAGTAGTGTTTGCCTGCTTCCTATGAGATCACTTGCTCTATCTCCAGTACCAAAGTCCACTAAAAAAAAGGTCTTAAAAAAAAAAATGACTTTAGAATATTCACTGAATGACAAACTGCTGCTGCTGACCATTCCAGGTTTACTGAAGGCTCCTGGTACCAAGAACTGTTTCAAAACCCTCCACATAGGAGTTTCATGAGGTACTATGTGGTGATCCCACACAAGGCCAAGTCTCTGAGGAAGAAGACCACCCTCCTTAAAAAATGTTTATTTATTTGCTTGAGAGAGAGAGGAAGAGAGAGAGAGAGAGAGAGAGAAAGACAGAGACAGAGAGAGACAGAGAGAATGGGAGCATTGGGTCTCCAGCCACTGCAAACAAACTCCAGACACATGTGCCACCTTGTGCATCTGGCTTACGTGGGTACTGAGGAATCAAGCCTGGGTCCTTAGGCTTTGTATTTGTAGGCAGGCACCTAAACCACTAAGGCATTCCTCCAGCCCAGGATGACCTGGAATTCACTATGTAGTTTTAGAGTGGCCTCCAACTCACAGCTATGCTCCTTCCTATCCTCCTACCTCCTGAGTGCTGGGATTAAAGGTGTGTACCACCATGCCTGGCCATCACCCTCTTTTCACATACTATCCCAAGAACTCCATGGAGACTTTTATTAACTTACCTCTACACTGAAAGCACTCTCATCAAGTTTTCCTACTTCTGTTTCTGGCAGAGGATTTTTTAACGTTTGTAAAAACAAAGCTGCTTTCCTTTTGCGTTCAGCCTGAAGCTGTTTCTCCTTTGATTCCTTGGATGCCTGAGCCAGCTTCTCCCTGGCAGCAGCAGCAAGGCGGTCCTCCAGTTTTTGCTTTGCTACAACAGTAACAGAAAAAGTAGAGCCTAGAACAAGCAGTATTTTGTCTTGCTATCTTAATTTTCACAGGCATTGGCAGGGCCATACAATACTGCTAATATAAGCTTCAGAATAGGTGGATACATAGACAAACCAAATTTCGAGACAATTAGCACCTAGTGCCTTTTTTGGAAGAAGACATTTTACTTTCAAAGCCAAAATGCCTGATGTGATTTCCCACTGGTAGAGCTGGGTACTAGCTGGGTAATAGGAACTATAGCATGGCTTTCCTGTATGTTGTGTTTAAAACACTGAGTTGACAATGGAAGTTTTAAAGAAAAGCATCTTCTTCCAGAGGACCCAACAAACTGCTGAGCTCACACACAGGGAGTGTCTATTTGTATGCATGTGTGTGAACATAAGCATGCTTAAGAGAGAGCAACTGTGGCCCAGTGCAAGTTGTTGACATGAAAGTTACAGGCTAAAAAGCCACTTTTAATCAAATGTTGCTTGGTCTACTTGTGTATACAATGAAAAAGCAATCTAAGAAAACTAGTTAGAACAGATAAAATCACAATTGTGTTAATTAACTAACTACTTAAATGCAGAATGTAACTTGTTATTTTAAATAATTTTATTTACTTACCAGAGAAAGAGTGTATGTATGGGCACAACAGGGCCTCTTGCTGCTACAAACAAGCTTGACACATACTCCACTTTGTATGTATGTGGCTTTACATGGGTATTGGGGAACTGAATCTTGGACTACAAGGCTTTGCAAGCAAGAGCCTTTAACCACTGAACCATCTCTCCAGCCATAACTTATTTAAGAGCAGAGCAGATATCTAACAAATGTTAAGCAAGACCTTGACTACAGTCCCAGTCCTAGCCCATGTTTCCAACATGCTGCTGGCTATAACTTATGAAGATGAGCCAGGGCTAAGAAATCAGCTCAGGAATGCATCATCTTCAAGGGCTGATGGTTATGCTGAGATACAACCTCACAAAAGGGCCTCTCAGTTTGGTGCATTAACTGAAGCTGGGAATCCAGGCTGGTCTCACCCCAGGGCTGTGGTCCAAATGCAAAGTGCGCTTCCATTAGCGCTGTCTGCTTAGCGCATTAGGCTGCTCTGGGAACAGATCGCCAAGGGCACTGCATCAAGCTAAGGAGAGTGCAACAACAGGGTTGCAGGCAGAGTGTTCTCAATGATCCTACTGCAGGCTCTAGTTCACAGTCCTAGAATTTCTGGCATAGCATATAAATCTTATATGTATTTTTTTTTTGGTTTTTTGAGGTAGGATTTCACTCTAGTCCAGGCTGACCTCAAATTCACTATACATTCTCAGGATGGCCTTGAACTCATGGTGATCCTCCTACCTCTGCCTCCTGAGTGCTGTGATTAAAGGCATGTGCCACCACGCCCAGCTTCTGTCTTCTTCTTCTTGGTAGGGTCTCACTCTCTCACTCTAGCTCAGGCTGACCTGGAACTCACAACAATCCTATCTCTGCCTCCCGGGTGCTGGGATTAAAGGCATGCATCACCACACCTGGCCTGTCTTCATTTTTTTTTTTTTTTGAGAACTTAATTTTTTTTATTATTGACAACTTCTATTAGAGACAATAAACCAATAAACCATGATAATTCCCTGCCCCCCCCCCACTCTCCATCTCTTTTGAGAATTTTAAAAGCTGTCGACAAACCTTGCTTTGCTTCTAGCTCTTCCTGGGTAAGCTGGGGCTTCTTCTCCTCCACAACCACACAGGGTGGGGCTGCAGCTGGAATGGGCTGGGCAATGCTGCTTGTACTTTCCTGGCATTCCTTGCTTTCTTCATCTTCTTCACTGTCATCATCCAGTTTAACTCGGTTTTTTTCCAGGGGAAGGAGGTCATTTTCTTTGGCCTTGATTGCAAAGCTTATTGGAGCAAAGGAAGCTATTGGAAAAGGTGAAAAGCATGATACATTTTTAGGAACAAGATGCAGAGTGCAGACAACAGGCTGGCCCTACCACCTACAAGAAGAAAGTCAGTGGATGGGAAGGTGGGTATACAGGGCCTTTACAGGTAGGAGAGGTGCTATAGTGTCAAAGGGATCCTGCTTAATGTTCACTGCAGGGCACAAGGCTGTGCTGTGTCTGCTGAACTGTGTCTAGTGCAGGCAGGTCACTCCACTGAGTGCCAGAAAGGGGTCATTTGCAGTTTTAAGTGGTCAATTCTTGTCTTTTTTTTTTTTTTTTAAAGTAACTGAATTTCTATGAATAGACATATGCTATGATTCCACTATAAGAGTATCTTAAAATACCTACCTACATAAAAAAGTCTGTTCTTACAAGCAAAAACCATAATTCATTCCTTTATTCAGCTAATGTGACAAGCATTACATTAGAACACACTTTAGATGTGTAAGAAAATTTCAAATCTGGTATACAAAAACAGGTGATATAGTGTTTTGCCCTAGGCTATTTGGAACACATAATTTAAGAGAACTACAAAGGCCCTAAAGGAGAAAGCCTTCCTGCTACCCATCTGTTCAACAATACTGAGTTCCTCTGCCACCCACTATGGTAAGTGGCTAACAGTCAACTGGACATGGCCAGACTCCAGAGATATCACTCATGAGAGGCATCCAAGGAAGCAATAATGAAGGACAATCTCCAGTGTACTTCAAACTACTTGGCTTTGAGAGTTAAGTGGACTGTGGGAAATACAGGCAGGTTCTAGCAGGGTTGTGACTTATTGCAGTGACCTTCCACTTGGTAGATGACTCCTTCAACTACCAAGGCAATCTACCTTCTGGGCCAATGGTCTCCCCAAAGTTAGTGTTCTGTGGTTCCACATCTCTCATGTGGTGTGACATGAACCCAGGACCGTGACACACACCTCTTTCCATGCCCAAGTGTGGGTAGAACAGACTTGTATGTCAACCTGATAAGCAGCACAGCGGTTAACAACACTAACCCAAGGCTTTATCTTTCATAGTACACACCAAGATAGCTATGTGACTACTGTGACCATAAACAACTGCTTCAGAAGATTCTGTCAGTGGAATCAAGGATGGGACAGAGATGCAGAGAACATAGCTAGCGGAGGGTTGACTCCTCAAGTTGGGTGGTGAGCATGTGATGGGGAAATGGTGTCACAGTACTGTGTGCTGCTTTTGTACATGGTTGAAATTTTCCATAAGAAAACTAAGTTTAACAAAATAAGCTCTTTTTTTTTTTTTTTTTTTTTTTTTTTGGTTTTGCGAGGTAGGGTCTCACTCTAGCTCAGGCTGACCTGGAATTCACTCTGTAGTCTCAGGGTGGCCTTGAACTCTCGGCGATCCTCCAACCTCTGCCTCCCAAGTGCTGGGATTAAAGGCATGCACCACCACGCCCGGCTCAAAATAAGCTCTTTATTGCCTGCCCTAATCCAGTCTCTTTAGTAAGCAAAAGGTCAAGGAAAGAAAAACTCATGTAAAATGTTAAAGAAATCATTTATGGTACTAGACTAAAATATATACAAAAAGATTTAACGATTATTCCTATACAATCACTTCCTTCAAACCAGAAGAGAGCAGACAAGCAAAACATTACTATGAAAACCTTGGAATGGCCACTCTGGCCCTTCTGCACTGTGCTTAGGCCAGGACAGTCATCCCTTGCTGGTTGCCTGTGTGCTCATTTCCCTCTGGCTCATCTGACTCTTCATGGATAGGTCCAATGGTTCACCCTCACACAGGAACTGCTCAGTATCCTAGCCTCTCCTGCATCCGACTCACACGGTTCTGTGTGTATGGTCTGTTTATCCCCAGACTGAGGACAGGGTGGCTTGGATTGTGGCAGATATGGCAACATTGTACACGTTAACAGTATGGACACACTTCTAGGTTAACACTGACCATCCAGAAGAATGGTTACAGTATTCCTTAGTATGGACATTCCATCATGTTTTCCAATCTCTCATGCCTGTTTCCAGTTTCTTATTTTTTTATTTTTCTTTATTTGAGAGAGAGAGAATAGGCAGGGAGAGAGGGAGGGAGAGAGAGAGAGAATGGGAGAGAGGGAGAGAGAGAGAGAGAATGGGCGTGCCAGGGCTTCCTGGCCACTACTAATGAACTCTACATGCATACACCCCTTTGTGCATCTGGTTTATGTGGGTACTGGGGAATTGAACCTCGGTCCTTTGGCTTTGTAGACAAGTGCCTTAACCACAAAGCCATCTCTCCAGCCCCGTTTCTTATTTTTTTAAAAAAACCATTAAGCCCTATGCTTACACCTTTGTGCAGACATCTTGGTGAGCTGTGTTTCCAGCAGTAGAAAGACATTTGTTTTTCAACCCAGTCCCTACTGCTGGGCTGCTTCCTTCGGAAAGGATTATCATTTTAAGACTGCCAAAACTAACATGCCCATGACCTCTATCATCAAGTGATGTGTGTGTTTTGAGTCATGTTCTTGCTACTTTGCCCAGGATGGTTTTGAATCTCTGAAATCAAGACATCCTTGCCTCAGTTTCCTGAGTACTTTGAGAAGGAAGGTACGTACCACCAATGCCTAGGCAAGTAAGAATATTTTTTAACTATCAAGTTGGGAGATAAAACCAGTATCTTGTTTAAAAAACAACAACAACACACTAGCCACCTGTTTCTTTTCTGAAATACCTTCAGTCCTTTTACCTTTTCTTTTTAAAAAATATTTATCTACGGGGAGAAAAGGCATATATACATATAGAGAGAATGGGTGCACCAGGTCCTCCAGCCACTGCAAACCATCTCCAGACACCTGAACCACCTTGTGTATCTGGCTTTAGTTGGGTACTGGGGAATCAAACTCTGGTCCTTAGGCTTTGAAGGCAAATGCCTTAATTGCTGATCCATCTTTCCAGTCCCCCCCATACCTGGTTTTTTTTTTTTTTTTTTTTTAGGGTCTGACCTGAAATTCACTATGTACTCTCAGGCTGGCCTTGAACTCACAGCGACCATCCTATCTCAGCCTCCCAAATGCTCAGATTAAGGGTGTGTGTCACCATGCCTGGGACAGAGAGAGGGGCAAGGAGGAAGAGAGGGAGAGATAATGTGTGCGCCAGGGCCTCCAGCCACTGTAAATGAACCCCAGACACATGTGACACTTTGTGCATCTGGTTTACGTGGGTACTGGGGAACTTAACTCAGGTTGTTAGGCTTAATAGTCAAACACTTTAGCTGCTGAGTGATCTCTCTAGCCCCTCAGTCCATTTTTCTACTGAAGTTATCATCTTTTCTTCCTAATTTATGAAAAGAGTTATTTTGGGCTGGAGAAATGGCTTAGCGATTAAGGTGTTTACCTGCGAAGCGAGAGGACCCAGGTTCAATTCCCCAGGACCCATGTAAGCCAGATGCACAAAGGGAAGCATGCGTCTAGAGTTCGTTTGCAGTGGCTGGAGGCCCCGGCATGCCCATTCTTTGTCTGTCTCTCTTCTATCTCTCTCTCTCTGCTTGCAAATAAATAAATAAAATTAAAAAAGAGTTATTTCTATAGTAAGATCATTAACCCTCTATCTTCCATTCCATTGGAATTATTGCCATTTTGACATTATCTTTTAACTTTTTTCTGGCCCTGATCCCATTAGACATCTATAGTTTATGACTGCAATTCTCAGAAAGTTCTTCCCAACTCTAATATTGTTAAAAATTACTTTTTTCTTCAATTTTTATGTTTCTTTTTTTTCTTTTGTTGTTTGTGTTGTGACAAGGTTTCATGTAGACAAGGCTGACTTTAAACTCTTGATCTTCCTGCTGCTTCTATCTCCTGAGCACTAGGTTTTAAAAAATATTTTATTTTTATTTATTTGCCAGAGAAAGAGGAGGAGGAGAGAGAGAGAGAGAGTGAGTGAGAAAGAGAGAGAATGGGTGCACCAGGGCCTCCAGACACTGCAAATGCACTCCAGATGCATGCGCCACCTTATGCACCTGGCTAACGTGGGTCCTGGGGAACAGAACCTGGGTCCTTTGGCTTTGCAGGCAAATACCCTAACCACTAAGCCATCCCTCCAGGCCCTGAACACTAGGTTTATAGGTCTGTACTATCATGCCTAGGTATATTTAAATATAGTTACCAGAATTAGCATCCTTTGATATGATGTTAGTCTTGTTTGACTTTTTTTTTTTCAAAGAGGAGTCTTTCTGTTCAGCTTCAATTATTTATATACTATAGAAGTTTCAGGAAGTGCTGGTGCCTTCTCAGTACCTACTAACAGAAGTCTGTTCTGTAGATATGATGGACCGTAACAGAAGATGGAGCTGGCTACACTGGTACCTTGGAGCAAGGCCCACTCACTCATTCCTATTATTGCTTTGATTCACAACTGGATTCCACTTAATAGTTTAACATTCATGCTTCTAAGGAGCTGTGGCCTATAGATCGTGGGCTGAGAGCTTCCTCATTCTCTCTCTGCCCTAATGTTTGAGAGACACTTTTTTGATAGAAATGTTCTTTTCTTGAGGGTGACTCAAGCCAACTTTTATTATTATTATTTTTTTTTGGTTTTTCGAGGTAGGGTCTCACTCTGGCCCAGGCTGACCTGGAATTCACTATGTAGTCTCAGGGTGGCCTCGAACTCTTGGCGATCCTCCTACCTCTGCCTCCCGAGTGCTGGGATTAAAGGCGTGCGCCACCACCCCGGCTCTTCAAGCCAACTTTTAATTTGTCTTGTATTCCTGCTTAACTCTACAGGCAGTTTACTAACCAATATTTCAACAATCCTGTCAGGCTATTATAGATCTATGACACTTTCTCTTCTCTTCTTGAAACAATTTTAGCAAATTAAGTTTTCTTTAAAAATAATATTTTTCAGTGACTTTCAAATTCATTTAAGGTTCTATTTATGTCATCCTTGTGAACTTTACTGAATATCTGTGTTATTTCTATTGAACATGCACAATGCATTTTAAGTCTTTAAAATTACTTCCTCATGAATTCTTCTTTTTTTTTTTTTTGTTTTTCAAGGTAGGGTCTCACTCTAGCCCAGACTGACCTGGAATTCACTCTGTATTCTCAGGGTGGCCTCGAACTCATAGTGATCCTCCTACCTCTGATGAATTCTTTATTTTAAATATTTTTATTTATTTTCAAGCAGAGAAAGAGAGAGAGAATGAATGAATGAATATAGGCACACCAAGGCCTCTAGCCACTGCAAATGAACTCCAGATGCACATGTCAATTTGTACATCTAGCTTTATGTACATATTGGAGAACTGAACTCTGGTTGTTAGTTTTGCAGGCAAGTGCCCTAATCATTGAGCCATTTCTCCAGCCCCTAATTTTTTTTTTTAAATATTTTATTTTATTTATTTATTTGAGAGAGAGATATACAGAAATAGGCAGGTAGAGAGAGAGAGAGAGAGGGGGGGGGGGAGAATGGGTGCGCCAGGGCCTCCAGCCATTGCAAACGAGCTCCAGATGCATGCACCCTCTTGTGCATCTGGCTTACGTAGGTCCTGGAGAATCGAGCCTCGAACTGGGGTCCTTAGGTTTCATAGGCAAGCGTTTAACCGCTAAGCCATCTCTCCAGCCCTTTTTTTTTTTTTTTTTTTTTTTTTTTTTTTTTTTCAAGGTAGGGTCTCACTCTAGCTCAGGCTGACCTGGAAGTAACTGTGTAGTCTCAGGGTGGCCTTGAACTCATGGTGATCCTCCTACCTCTGCCTCCCGAGTGCTGGGATTAAAGGCATGCGCCACCACGCCCGGCTGAAGTGTTTCTTTTTAATCATTTTATTTTATTTTATTTATTAGAGGGAGAGAGTGAGATGCCAGGGCCTCTAGCCACTGCAAATGAACTCCAGATGCATGTGCCACTATGTGCATCTGGCTCACTTGGGACCTGGAGAATCCAACCAGGGTCCTTAGGCTTCGCAGGCATTTGCCTTAACTGCTAAGCCATCTCTCCAGCCCCCCCATTTTTTTTGAGAGAGACAGACACAGAGAGACAGAGAATGAGCGTGCCAGCAGCCTCTCAGCCACTGTGAACAAACTCCAGATGCATGCACCCTCTTGTGTGCAAGTGTGGCATTGTGCCCTTGTGTCATTTTTTGCATCTGGCTAAACGTGGGACCTGGAGATTGGAACTGGCGTTCTTAGGCTTGGCAGGCAGGTGCCTTAACTGCCAAGCCATCTCTCTAGCCTTCCAGCCCTTAATTCTTAATTTTGGTTTCCCATATGCATTTATAAACATAGAAAGTGCTTTCTGTTCTGTGTTTTGAGGCAGAACCTTGCTACATAGTCCAACAAGCTTGACTTGAAATCCCTCTGATGAGGTGGACTAGGCTGAACTTCCTGAGTGCCAGGATTAAAGATCAGCCTTCTACCTAGGTTCTTTTCTGCTTTCTGATGCTAGGTATTAAAGCCAGGATCTGGCAATATGCATACCATGCTGCACCCCTACCTCGCTTCCTAGATTCTTGAGAGTTTAATGCTTGTTTTTTATTTATTTTTGGTTTACCAACATAAACAAGTAAGGCTGAAATAATGTTACTGCCGTGTGTGTGTGTGATGTTGAAGATGGAACCTAGGGCCCCACACATGGCATGAAGTGCTCTACTGCCAAGTCATGCTCCAGTAATTAATAACTCTGATAAGTGATGTTCCATTGTCCATATTTTCATGAACTCAGGGTATCAAGGTACTAACATGTTTAAGTCTTTCTGCTCTAGGAGGCAGAATTCTTTTATCTGAAGTGCTTTAACTGTCATCAGTTAGTGGTACAAAAAAGTTTGAGGCACTGACTTGCTTCTTTCCTCTCTGCAGGACCAGAAACAGCCTGGTTGTTTCTACCTAAATGAGCTTCCTCCATATCTGTTACTCCTGAGATTTCTAAGAAGTTCTTTGGTTGCCTTTTCAATCCACTCTGACCCTCAGTGCTTAAAACTTGGCCATGTATGTCTAAGCAGTTTTATGCAAATGTCAGGTCATCAGCTATACATGTTTTATAAATTTTCAATCTTGTGGAATGCAAATTAGAGACATAAGAATCTCCCATCACCTAGAAGTCTGTTTCAAGGTGCTACACGCTATATGCTCAGCGGTGTCTCCTGAACCTCTGCATTACAGCAGGGACAAGCCTTTCCATCCTGAGCCTCATGGTAGACAATCTGCAGGGAGGGGTGCTGTCAAACACTGTGCATGTCTGTTTTCACATCTTGGGTGACCTGTATGTGTAGCTTCCCCTGCCAGCGCAGAGAACAAATTGACAGCTTGGTAGGATGCACCAGGTGGCTCTGGGGCACATTCTTTGTGGCACCACAGCCCAGGGCAGGCCTGGTTTGCAAGGTACTTCTTTAAAGTACAGTTACCACCTGATTGCTTCCTGGCTTGTCTCAGCCTCCTGCCTGTTCCTTGGTAACAGTGGCTTCTCTGCCTTACTATAAGGTGTCTTTCCTCCCCTGTGAAGCCAGTTCTGGGTGAGTTGTTGTCTTTTGAATAGGGGGCTGCTTTTCACAATGTTCCTGGTGCAGAAGCTGTTGCTATTTGTTCAAGGCTATGCCTTTGCCTATTTCAGTGAGAACTGAGGGTGACCAGGACAGGTGAGAGACTAAACACACCTGCTGCTCATGTGGATTTTCTAAACAGTGCCTTCCTAGTGATACCTGGGTACTCTGAATCATCACCATTCCTGCCAGAGAGGGCCCTCCAGGAAGGGCAGGTGCTCCCACCTCCTAAATCCACCATTGTTCTTTCCTACTCTGGAGGTGCTAGCTTGTGTACTTCTAATTCTGCTGCTTCAATAGCTCCTTCCAGCCTTTGTGCCAACAAAGCCTCCAACAGTCTCTATGCCTTAATCTCCTTACAAAGTCACTGGCTAGATAAAGCCACCCCTTAAGTTCCATGAGCTGGCCAGTGCCTCTCCCCCCAATTGTGTTAAGGCCACCATCCACCTGAGTCACTTGGACTACCTGTCATCTCAGAGAAGTGGCACAGTCAGCATATAACACAGAGGTATTCTTTGGGGAACCTAGTCATCTCTGAACACCCAGCCCAACACCCTTTCCTACACAAAGCCTCTCTTTCCTAGCAAGTGGAACTACCTGCTTCTTCACATTCTGCCACACAAGGCTCTGCTAACAAGCCTGTGCAAGCCCCTCCTTGAGACTCCTACTGTACCAGCCACTTACATGGTCTATTTTGTTGGATCAAACCCCCTGTTAGGGACATAACAAGGAAGCCAAAAATAAGTGAGCATAAGATGCTGAGCAGAGGCACTCATGGGCCAGCTCTGACAAATAAAATGAATTTTACTGTTCAATAGTTTGCATGTTTTGCAGTTTCAGGGGCTAGAGGTAGAGCTCAGGATACAGCACTGGCCTTGTATGTGTAGGCCCTGGGTATAATCCCAAGTACTACAAACAACTAACCAAACAGTTTCAGAAGTCCAAGAGGGCATAAAATGTTATTTGAAAATTTATAAACATTTCCACTAAATGGCTCAAAACATGTTAAACAAACGGAACCCCAGAATTAGCCTGTATCTACAGAACATCAAATGCCAAATTAGAAAAGCAGGGCAAAGTGAGCATGTCTGACCACAGCAGCTCCAAGACTCCACAGAATGAAGCAACCCATTGTGCTTCATGGCTGAGGTACCTAGTCCCATGTCACTTAGGAAGTCCACAAGGCCTAGGTTACACCTAGGCAGTGTACCTTTCACTAGCTTCCCATCCACGGTGCTCTTGCTGGACCCCGCTTCCTTCTTCCCACTTGCACTACCTCTTCCTCCCGCTTCTGCTATGTCCTCAGGCATGCTATCCTCTCCAGCTTCACCTGGCTTTTCAGCAGCAGTTTCTGTAGGAGCTTCGTCAGGTGCTGATGCTGCCTGCAGAGAGACATTACTGTGCATTGTTATGTGAGAATCATATGGGTTTTTCAAAACATATTCCATGGTACATGCCTTTAATCTCAGCACTTGGGAGGCAGAGGTAGGAGGATAGCTGGAAGTTTGAGGCCACCCTGAGACTGCATAGTGAATTCCAGGCCAGCCCGGGCTAGAGACCCTACCTCAAAAACAAAAAAAAAAAAAAAAAAAAAAAAAAAAAAAAAAAAAAAGCAAAACTAAACTACCATGGTATGGTGGCCCACCCCTTTAATCCCAGCACTTGGGAGACAGAGATAGGAAAATCACTGTGAGATCGAGCACCCTGAGACTACATAGTGAATTCCAGATCAGTTTGGGCTAGAGATGCCACCTCAAAAAAACCAAAAAATAAAAAAAAAAACCCAAATCACATTATTCTACCTGACATTTCCATATTTCAAATATGACTTGCTATTTTCTTCTTTTTTTTTTAAAGTTAAAAAAAAAGTTTATTTGTTTATTTATTAAAGACAGAGAGAGGGAGAGAGAGAGAGAAAGTGTGAGAATGGGCATGCTAGGGCCTCTAGCCACTGCAAATGAACTCCAGACCTGTGCGCCATTATACGCATATGGCTTACATGAGATCTGGAGAATTGAACTGGGGTCCTTAGGTTTCACAGGCATGCACCTTAACTGCTAAGCCATCTCTCTAACCCTCTTCTTCTTTTTTTTTAAAATTATTTTATTTTATTTTATTTATTTTTGGAGAGAGACAGAGAGAGACAGACAGAAGGAGAGGGAGACAGAGATGGGCGCGCCAGTAGTCTCTAAGCTGCTGTGAATGAAATCCAGATGTGTGCGCCCCCTTGTGGACAAGTGCGGCATTGCGCCCTTGCATCACTGCATCTGGCTAAACGTGGGACCTGGAGATTGGAACCAGCGTTCTTAGGCTTAGCAGGCAGGCGCCTTAACCGCTAAGCCATCTCTCCAGCCCCTCTTCTTCTTTTTGTAAAAATAATTTTATTTGAGAGAAATAGAGAGAAAGAGGCAGAGAGAGAATGGGGATGCCAGAGCCTCTAGTCACTGCAAATGAACTCCTGATGCATGTGCCTTGTGCATCTGGCTTATATGGGTACTGGGGAATCAAACCTGGGTCATTTGGCTTTGCTGGCAAGTGTGGTAATGGCTAAGCCATCTCTCCAGCCCCTGACTTGCTATTTTCTTTGTTAAAAAGTTATTTATTTATTTGCAAGCAGAGAGAAAAGAAAGACAGAGATTGGTGTGCCAGGGTCTCCAGCTGCTGCAAAAACTCTAGACGCATGTGCCACGCTGTGCCTCTGGCTTTATGTGGGTACTGGGGAATTGAACCCAGGTTGTTAGGTTTTGCAGGTGAGCACCTTAACTGCTGAGCCATCTCTCCAGCCCCCTTTCTTTAAAAAAATTTTTTTGGTTTTTTTTTTTTTTTTTGTGGTGGTGTTGATTTTTTGAGGTAGGGTCTCACTCTGGCCCAGGCTGACCTGGAATTAACTATGTAGTCTCAGAGTGGCCTTGAACTCATGGCGATCCTCCTACCTCTGCCTCCCGAGTGCTGGGATTAAAGGCGTGTGCCACCATGCCCGACCCTAAAAAAATTTTTTTTTAACCTATTTCCAAGCAGAAAGAGGGAGAGAGGAAAGAGAGAGAGAGAGAGAGAGAGAGAGAGAGAGAGAGATCAAGAGCATGGACAGGGCTTCTTGCTGTTACAACAAACTCCATATGAATGTGCCACTTTGTGCATCTGGTTTTCTATGGGTACTGGTGAACTGAACTCTGGTTGACAGGCTTTGCAAGCAAATGCCTTTAACCACTGTGCCATCGCCCCAGACCATGACTTGTTGTTTTCTTATATGACAGATTGAGAAGATTCCTCTCTGTAGAAAGCATACTTCCTGAGGTGCTAATCTGTTGTCAGTACTTTTCTATTTATTTCTTTATTTCTTTCTTTATTTATTTTTCATTCATTCATTTCATTCATTCATTCATTCATTCATTGTGTTGTCAGTACTTTTCTTTGAAGCCTGACTACTGTAACTTTAGAATATCAAGTCACCCCCTGCACTGCCTGCCCTAAGCAAGCAGCTTTAGTTTCTAATCTAAGTTAAAAATTCTTTTTAAAAAAATATTTAATTAATTAATTTATTTAGCAAAAGGGGCAGAGAAAGAAAAAGAGAGGGCGAATGGGTGCATCAGGGCCTCTAGCCACTGCAAATGAACCCCAGATGTATGCACTACTTTATGCATCTGGAGTACACGAGTACTGGGTCCTTAGGGTTTGCAGGCAAGCACCTTAATTGCTTAGCCATCTCTCTAGCCACCTAAATTAAAAATTATAAAGAAATCTACTGAGAGGCGGGTCCTCCATCATTTCTTTTTCTTCTTCTTCTTTTTTTTTTTTTGTTTTTTTGCTTTTTCAAGGTAGGGTCTCACTCTGGCTCAGGCTGACCTGGAATTCACTATGTAGTCTCAGGGTGGCCTCGAACTCTCGGCGATCCTCCTACCTCTGTCTCCCGAGTGCTGGGATTAAAGGTGTGTGCCACCACGCCCGGCTCTTTCTCTTTTTTTTGTAATTTTACTTATTGATTTCCAAGAATGGAAGACAGAATGAGAATGAATGGGTGCACCAAGGCTTCTAGCTGCTGCAAACAAACTCCAGATGCATGTGCCACCTGTGCATGTGACTTTACATGGGTACTGGGGAATTGAACCCAGGTTGTTAGGCTTTGCAGAATAAGCTCAAAAAGAATGTCAGGAGGCAAAGTAAAGACAGAAGAAAGGATGGCAGGGATAGGATAGTGAAGAGAACCATGCCAAGGTCTATAGTCTATAGTGTACAGGGCACAGCTCTAACCTGGGAGGGTACTGAGCAGCTACAGGATATGTAGTATAAGCCACATTTCAGTTCAGTCTTCATGGAAAGGAGTCAAAAGTAAGCTGTGCATGGGGGTGGTGGTGCATGTCATAATTCCATCACTCAGGAGGTAGAGGAAGGAGGTTCAGGTGTTGAAGGACAGTCTGATTTACATGAGTCCCTGTCTCAACAAGACAACCCCCCCCACCCACAAAGTCAAAAATAGAAGGCTATCAAAGTGCCAATGTCTAAAGAATAAGGATTTATTTTAATTTGGAACAAAATGGACAAACGGTCATCTATGCATTAAAATGAGTGGGCATTCTCTACAAATCTAAGACAAGTTTCAACTCTGAGAGGGGGACAAGTTAGAAACAGACAAGAGACACACTATAAATTTGAGAAGCCCTTTCCTACATCTGAAATGAATAGGAAGTCACTTTGGCAACTGTAATCAGTTCTGTGCCCTTCCTATTCCAATTTCCATACCTGTGTGCCACTGCTGCGTTCTTTCTGTAGGAAGAATTGCTTCTTAAACTCGTAGTAGGCATTGTATTGGTGCCAGGGCTGAAGGAACTCAAATCTGTGAACAGAAAGAACCAGTTGGGTGTGGTGGCACACATCTTTAATCCCAGCACTTGGGAGGCAGAGGTAGGAGGAATGCTGTGAGTTCGAGGCCAGCCTGAGACTATATAGTGAATTCCAGGTCAGTCTGGGCTAGAGCAAGACACTACCTCATTACCTAAAACAAACAAACAAACAAACAAACAACAACAAAAAAACAAGTTGACAAGGCATGACCTGTAGGCTGCAGGGGTATTGTGTGATTCCTGCTCTATTCCAGACACCTCACAGTGACTATCACCCCAAGAATCTCACAGCTTCAGCCCATCCCATCCATCACACATGATGGAGACAGAGGAATAGTAGGTCATATCACCTGCTGCTAATGCAGGCCATGACTTAAGCTGCAGAGATGCAATCTGATTTGAAAAGGGTATATCTACATTTCCAGGCAGACCCTTGAGAAGCATGAACTCCAGCTATGAGTCTTGGAGACCAACCACATTTTTCCTTCACAGTGAAAAAAAAGCTCCCCAACACTAACATGATGAGCAAAAGTGTGTCTATTTAAAGACATGCCAGGGAAAGAAAAGGGAAAAACAAAGGAATTATGTGGCTGCATTTAAGGAAAGCTTAACAAAAAAATCTCAAACCTCACATATCAAACATGCTTAAATTATTATGATTACTTTGTGCAGTGTGGGGATCAGACCAAGATATTTATACATGCAAGGCAAACTCTGTACTGAACCAGACCCTAGCCCAATGCTTCCATTTTATCTCACCTTTGATCATTCTTGGCTCGAACGCTGGTCTCAAATTTCAGGCCATTCCTAGCGACATACTCTGCCAGCTTGTCGATCACAGGCTGGATGTCAGGAGGTGGGGGGATGATAGTGGCAACAGGAGCAAGCGCACTGTGGAGGAAAGTCTGTGAGCAACCCTGTGCTGAATGTAACTTGAGCTGGGCATTGGTGCAGGGTCCTCTCAGGTTTGGGACACATGAATATGAAGTCAGACAACAGAGGAGGAAGGGTCTTGGAATGAGAATGACATAATCTTTCAGAACAAAGCCAGGGGCTGGAGGGATGGCTTAACAGTTAAGTAATTTGCCTGCAAAGTCAAAGGACCCGGTTCAATTCCCCAGGACCCATGGTCAGATGCACACGGGGGCACCTGCATCTGGAGTTTGTTTGCAGTGGTTGGAGGCCCTGGCACACCCATTCTCTCTCTCTTCCCCTCTCTCTGTCAAATAAATAAATAAATAAATAAATAAATAAATAAATAAATAAATAAATAAATAAAAGAAACCATTCATTAAAAAAAAAAAAAAAAAAAAAAAAAAAAAAGAACAAAGCCAGGTGACAATGTACTTAAACAGGGTCCAAAGTATCACTGCAGAGCTGTGTGGCGGTTCTTGGGGGTATTCCCAGTACTGGACATGGGAGTGAGGGGTTGAAGCAAGAGGGTCTCGAGTTTCAGACCAGCATGGGCTACAAAGCTAACCGCTCCCAGGTGACTATAGAAGTTTATTAAGAATGAGAATCAAAGTCATAGAAATAGGCTCCATTTTCCTCTTCAATAACATACAAAATTAAGTCACATTAAAAAAAAGGGCTCCCTTGTAGCCTGGTGGCACAAGTCTTTAATCTTAGCACATGGGAGGACGAGGTAGGAGGATCATAGTGAGTTTAAGGCCTCCCTGAGACTTCATAGTGAATTCCTGGTCAGCCTAGGGTACAGCCAGACCCTACCTTGAAAAACAAAAACAAATAAACAAATAAAAGAGCTCCTACTTGGGCGTGATGTGATGGCTCATATCTGTAATCCTAGCTCATATGTGTAATTCCTAGTAAGAGGAACACTGTGAGGTCTATGGCAGTCTTGGCTATAGAGTGTGTTCCAGGTTCCAAACAAACTAAACAAAAACACACCCTCCCTGCCACAACAACAACAAAAGCTGCCTAGCATGATTCAACTTCTAAATTTAATGTTTGGTTTTCTCAGCATTGTGTCCCATGTCTATCATACCTCATGCTGGGTTATGAAACCAGGGCTTCCCACATGCGAGGTGACTGCTCTACTCCTGAGCTACTACAGCCTGTACGTTTTCTAAGTCATTCTGAGGGTTATTTTTTGCAGAAATATCTGGGGCTTTAGTCAAATTTTCTGAGAACTGGGCATAAGACAGGTGTAATGGGCCTCTCCACAGATGTGCTAAGCACTCTAACATGTTTTTGCCACCAGATCCCAAGTGTATACCCCAATACCATCTTCACCAAGCATATGAAAACCCTGTGTACTTTGCCAACAATTATACTTTCATCTCATGAGTTTTGCCTACTACTAAGGGGCAGAGTTTAGCTCAGAGGCACATTTACACAGGGTTAAATTGTATTTCTAACATTTTTTGTTTTGAGATGGGCCTTGATCTGTAGCCAAGGCTGGCCTTACACTTTCTCCCATTTTTTTGCTTTTTTTTGGATAGGATCTCAGGTAGCCCAGGCTGGCCCTGAACTTGATATATAACCAAGAATGACCTTGGGACTCTACTTCTCACCTCTCTAGTGCTGGATTAGAGGCCAAGTTGGCCATGAACTCTCAATCTTCCTGTCTCAGCCTCTCAAGTGCTGAGAACAGGAGTTGACACCACATTTGATTTTTTTGTTTGTTTGTTTTAAGGTAGGTGGATCTCACTCTAGCCCAGGTTGACCTGGAACTTACTCTGTAGTTCCAGGCTAGTCTCAAGCTCACAGTGATCCCACCTCTGCTTCCCAAGTTGCTGAGATTAAAGGTGTGCACCACCAAGCTGTACTTGATTTTTTAAAAATTTTTATTTTTTTATTTATTTGCAAGCAGACAGGGAGAGAGACAGAAGAGAGGCAGACACCGAGAGAGAATGGGCACACCAGGGCCTCTAGCCACTGCAAACAAACTCCAGATGCATGTGTCCCTTGTGCATCTGGCTTATGTGGGTCCTGGAGAATCAAACGAGGGTCCTTTGGCTCTGCAGGCAAATGCCTTAACCGCTAAGCCATTTCTCCAGCCCCGTACTTGATTTTTTCCCCCAGTATTTTATTTATTTATTTGAGAAAGAGGCAGATAGAGAGAGAATGGGTATGGCAGGGCCTCTAGCCACTGCAAACAAACTCCAGATGCGTATGCCACCTTGTGCATCTGGCTTACGTGGGTACTGGGAAATTGAACCTGGGTCCTTAGGCTTTGTAGACAAGCACCTTAACTGCTAAGCCATTTCTCCAGCCCCACACTTGATTTTTACTTCATTTATTTCCAAGGTAGAGTCTTGCTCTAATTCAGGCTGACCTGGAATTCACTATGTAGTCTCAGGGTGGTTCTCCTACCTCTGCCTCCCAAGTGCTGGGATTAAAGGTGTGTGCCACCACGCCTGGCTTTAATGAACTTTTTTTTCCCCCCACACTGTAACCTGGAGACTAAGTAAAACCATGCTAATGATGAAGACCAATGGATGAAATTCAGATCCTGACCCAGATCAAGAACATAAAAGTACTGTACAATTATAATGAACAAGCGGCACCCGCACCTTGTGGTGGTGGTTGTGGAGGTCATCCCACTGCTTGTTTCGGCGGTGGTTGGGGGAGGCGGTGGTGTGGTCCTGGGAGGTGGTGGTGCAGTGGTCGTCACTCCGGGGGAGCTGGACACAGTTACCCCAGCTGGAAGGGTGCTGTAGTAAGTAGCAACATCGATCCCAGGTGGGGGTGGTGCCAGGCAATAGGTGCCATCTGGCAGCATGTAGTAGCTGTAGTACATGGCTGCCACAGTTGCTGTAAGAGATATAGTTTGAGTGAGAGACCAATGACAGGGTTATGGCTTGACTCTGAAACTCCCCCTTAGGCTCATGTTGAGGTTTACTCTCTGGCTTGTGGTGTCATTTTGGGAGGCTGCAGAACCTTTAGTAGGTGGAGCTTGCCTGGCTGGAAGTAGGTCAGTAGGGGCTTTTAGTGGTTATAGCCCAGCCTGGCTGCCTTCTTTGTGGTCTACCACAAAGTGAATGGTCACTGCCTTACCTGCACACTATCACTGCTGTTCTTGCCATGCCTTTCCAGCCACAATGAACTGAGACCCTGTGAGCCTAGGAGTTACCTTTATTCTCTCATAGTTTCTATAGATATTTATTCATATCAATAGCCCTGGGAGTCACTAATATAAGAGGCTAGTCCACACTCAGTGAGAAAGAAACCTTTACCAAGTACAGTAGTATCATGCCTACCCATTTCCAGACACTGTTTCCATATCTTTCTTTCTCTCTTTTTTGAATATAGTTTTATTTATTTAATTATTTATTTTTGTTTTTTGAGGTAGGGTTCATTCTAGCCCAGACTGACCTGGAATTCACTATGCAGCTTCCGGGTGGCCTCAAACTCATGGCGATCCTCCTACCTCTGCCACCCAAGATTAAATGGGATTAAAGGTGTATGCCACCACACCCAGCTTATTTATTTGAGAGAGACAAATAGAGAAAGAGGCAGATAAAGAGACAGAATGGGTGCACCAGGGCCTCCAGCCACTGCAAACAAACTCCAGATGCATATGCCACTTTGTGTATCTGCCTTATGTGGGTAATAGAGAATTGAACCTAGGTTCTTAGGCTTTGCAGGTAAGCATCTTAACTGCTAACCCATCTCTCCAGACTCCTCCCTTTTCAAACAAAGCACCTTTTTCCATTTATTTGAGATAGAGGTAGAGAGAGAAATAAAGAGGCAAAGAAAGGAAGAAAGAGAGAAAATGGGCACACCAGGGCATCCCGCCACTGCAAATCAATTCCAGACACATATATGACCTTTTGTACCTGACTTACATAGGTCCTGGGGAATAGAACCTGGGTCCTCTGGCTTTGCAGGCATATCCTTAACCACTAAGTCATCTCTACATCCCCCTTCCTAAAAATTGTTTATTTGAGAGAGCAAGAAATAGGCAGGTGTGTGTGGGGGGACAGAGAGAGAATAGGAGTGCCATGGCTTTCAGCCACTGCAAACGAACTCCAGATGTGGGTGCCCCTTTGTGCATTTGGCTTATGTGGGTCCTGGGGAATTGAACCTGGGTCCTTTAGCTTTGCAGGCAAGCACCTTAACTGCTAAGCCATCTCTCCAGCTCCCCCCCAACCTTTTAAGGCAAGGTCTCACTCTTGCTCAGGCTGACCTGGAAATCGATCTATAGCACAGGCTCACTTGGTTTGAACTCAAAGCACCCTACCTACTTCAGCCTCCAGAGTGCTGGAATTAAAAGACATATTCCACTATCTAGACTAGGTAATGCCAAGATACACCCAGGTGTCAAGTGGAGAATGGACAAGCATAAGAATGTTCAAAGGAAGTCAATGTGAACATTACCTAAACTAGTTCACCATTTCAGGACATGCAGAACATGTAACCAGGAAAGCCCCCATTGTAGGAGCAAGTGAGTCCCTTTTCCTATGTAGCCATGACTGGCCCAGATAACCTGTGCTCTCATAGCAACGAGCGTCCTCTCTAAGACACAAATTACACATTCTCTGGAATCTTTCTTTTTTCACTCTAGTCTTCACCCCAGAATCCATGATGTCCACATTCCTAGAATGAAGCCATTTCATTCGGCTCAGAAGGCCAATAGTCTCTGTTGTCATTTCTGACACATTTATTGTAAGCAGAAAGAGAGAAGAGAGACACAGTATGGGTGCTCCAGGGCCTCTAGCTGCTGCAAAGAACTCTAGATGCATGTGCTACTTTGTGCATCTGGCTTTATGTGGGTACAAGGAAACTGAACCCAGGTCATCAGGTCCTGCCAGCAAGCACCTTATCCACTGAATCATCTCTCGAGCCCCTGGCCTTCCTTCTTATCAACATAGATGAGTATCAGACTTTCTGTACAAAAGCAAATGTCTACTGCGTTAACACAACGGTCCTGAAAGTTTAACCATCTTCTCCTTGGAAAATGTTTAAAATCAGCACCAACCACAGAGAGTTCAATGAGGTATTTTCACTTTTAGGACTCTTCCAAGGACTCTAGCTTCATGAGGAATTAATTCCCTCTTCATTAGAGGATTATAAGAAGATTCTTCTAATGAAGGAATCTGTTAGGTGAGTGTTCTCTTCTTCTCTCACTGCTCCATGTGTGTTCTTCTCAAAGCTGTGCACTTGGTTGCAGAGGATGACCTTCCCAGCACAGGAGGCCTGATCTTCAGTCAAGGCACATGAGTAGCTACACTCCTCTGCTAAAACCTGCATACAATCTTCAGTGAAGGAATCTTATTTTCTCACTTGGTTCATCTGAACATAGCTGCACAGTAAAATACATAGGCAGAGCTTTTATACTGACCATCTTCCAGTAATGCATGCCTGCTACTGAGGCTAATGTCACAGAGGGGTTAGTTGGTTTTCCTGCTCTGGCTAGGGAAACTGTAACCCCCAAGTGCTGTTGGCACAGTTATGGCTGCTAACTATTCACTTCTTATTATGTGAATGAAGTCCCCAGCATCACCCCAGCTCAGTCTCAGTGTGGTACACAGGCACAGCAATTCATTAGTTCTAGCATGGGTGATATGGTCTGGTATCCTCTCCACTTAATCTTCTCATAGGAACACCCACCATCATTTCTGGACATATTGAGGTAAACAGAGGGGGGCTCATGGTGAGGCAGGCACTGCTACTGGCACCTCTAAAAGCAGACATCTTGTCTCTGGAACCTGCATCTTGGCACTGAACACACAGTATTTGTTGGACAAAGCAGTATGATGATTCAAATATATGCTTTTTTTTTTTTTTTTTCCCTTTTCTAGGTAGGGTCTTGCTCTAGCCCAGACTGACCTGGAATTCACTATGTAGTCTCAGGGTGACCTCAAACTCTTAGCCATCCTCCTACCTCTGCCTCCTGAGTGCTGGGATTAAAGGCGTGCACCACAACGTCCGGCTCAAGCCTCATATTTCAGTAGGAACAATAGAACTCCTATTCCCTAAAAAGCCCCTTTATACAGTTAGTGAGTTAATTGTGAGGTAGTAGTGATTGAATCCAGGGTCTCTCAAATGCTTGGCAAGCACTAGACCAGACAGCCATATTCCCAACTCCTCCTAGTATATTTTAAACAACAGTCATAAGTAAGACATATGAAGTTATAAAAACCAAAGCTTCGAATTTAATTTCAGCTAACTACCCACAGTCCCAACATAGTTTTCTTTCTTCTTCTTCTTTTTTTTTTTTCGAAGCAGGGTTTCACTCTAGCCCAGGCTGACCTGGAATTAACTATGCAGTCTCAGGGTAGCGTCAAACTCATAGTGATCCTCCTACCTCTGCCTCCCGAGTGCTGGGATTAAAGGTGTGCACTACCACGCCCGGCTCCAACATAATTTTCTTTATGTATGAGGAATAACATGTTTTCAAGATAAGCACCATTCTTTTGGAAGAACTAACATGTACACTTATCAGTCTTGTTTCCTGAGTTTCTTGCCTGCTAAGCTAAGTGGGTGTTAAACTGAGCAGAATGGGAAAAATGGCTGACGCCTCTATAAACACTAGAGAATACTAGCTAGAACATGACCACAACTTAAAACAGCAGAGCTCCATAAACAAACAACTGGCTGGTGAAAAGAAGACCTCAGGCATACCCAAGACCAGACCTAGAAGCAATGAAGACTTCTAAAGCTGGGTTTCTGGGCAGCTCCTGTGAGGAAAGATGGTGTCTCCTGCTACCTGCCTCTCTTTTTAACACACAACCTATGATGCTTCCCAACATGACTTCAACCCACATCACAAAGGGGAAGGCAGTGAGGACACCACCTAATCTTAAAAGGCCTCCAAAAGTGAATGGAGTGCCAGGAGAAGGTGTAGGTGTGTCCTGCCACTACAGGTAGCCCTGATATCAACACTGCTTTGGTGCACATACTTCTTCCAATGACTGCTCCCAGATTCCCATTCACCATTCAGTGCTGGTACTGGGAAGATGTTAGGAAGGAGGTTGGATCGGTCCTTACACCCCAGCGGCACTAAGGTCAAGGGAAAGACCCTCCACAGCATGACTTGTGCCTGTATCCTTGAGCTCCTCAAACTTCATTTCTTGCCATACATACATACTCTCCACAGTGTTGCTTCTGTCCTTGGCACATGTGCAGTGTCTCTGCATGCCTTGAGGTCCCTCTTAGGTTTACACCACTAGCTTTTTGTTGTTGTTGTTGTTGTTTACTTAAGAGCAACAGACAGAGAAAGAATGAGGCAGATAGATAGAGAAGGGGTGCGCCAGGGCCTCCAGTTACTGCAAATCAACTCCAGATGCATGCACCACCTTGTGCATCTAGCTTACGTGGGTTCTGGGGAATTGAGCCTTGAACTGGAGTCCTTAGGCTTCACAGGCAAGCACTTAACTGCTAAGCCATCTCTCCAGGCCCACTCTTCTTTTTGAAGCCTCAACAGCCTAGGCAGAAGTGGGGGCCCTCATGCACATACCTTGAGGCAATTCTCTGAAACATTTGGTCTGTAGGCACTGCTTCTGCTCCAAGAGCTCCATGGGTCAAAGACAGTGACAAGAATCTCAGCAGCTCTTGTTGTACGATAGGTGTGTGATAGTTTCCATTTATTACATTACAACTTGACAGGACCTAGAATTGCCTGTGAGGGATTACCTTACGTAAATTAACGTGGGAAGACCCATCTTAACTGTGGGTGGGGTCCTGGGTTGTATAAAAAGGAGAGCTGGCCGAGCAGCAGCATTCTCTGCTCTTTTCTACTTCTTCACTAGTAGACTGAATGTGAACAGCTCTTGCTGCCATGCCTTTCCTGTCATGATGGACTGTAATGGTAAGCTGAAATAAACCCGTCTTCCCTTAAACTGATTGCTGTATTTTTTCTCAGCAACAAGCAGGTAACTGATAAAAGGTATTTGAAGGGCATTCAGTGAGTGAATTCAAAGCTGTGCTATTCAACAACTCAATGTTAAAACATTGCAGACCATGAACCCTGTACTAGCATGGTCTTGGTTCAGAGGCCTCCTGGCTACATACCCTGTAGCAACAGAGTCTACAGCTCAAGTACCCTTAAGCACAGGTCACAGACTTCCATGCAGCAATTTGCACCAAGGTAAGAAGAAAAGCAACACTTACAACTGGAGGCCTAGGCAGTAAAACCATGCCACATGATAGCTGTAAAATATGTCCCCAATCCAGGGAGCCTCCTGTGCTCCTTAGTTAGGATGCCACCCCAGAATAAGCCTTGCTAGGCCTCTGTTGTCCTTGGGAATTTTTAGAAAAAAAAATTATTTTATTTATTTATATATTTATTTATGAAAGACAGAGAGAGAGAGAAAGAGAGAGAGAGAATGGGCACACCAGGGCCTCCAGCCACTGCAAACGAACTCCAGATGCATGTGCCCCCTTGTGCATTTGGCTTATGTGGGTCCTGGAGAGTTGAACCGGGATCCTTTGGCTTTGTAGGCAAATGCCTTAACTGCTAAGCCATTTCTCTAGTCCCATCGTTGGGATTTTGTACCAAACTTTTCATGGGGACTGCCTGCCATCTCCCTGCCTTGAGATTGGGTCTCACTATATTACCCAGGCTGGCCTCCAAGCCCTGGAATCAAGTGAGCCTCCAGCTTCAGTCTTCTAAGTAGCTGGGACTATAGGTGCACACACACCACCATGCCTAGCAGAGACTGGGTTTTGAAGTTAAATATGATATGATATTATGTGAGTAAATATACTTCACAAGAACTGCAAAGACATGTATGAAATGAAGCTCAGAGAAATTCCACTAGGTGGATTCTTTCTAAAGAACAACAGCACAGAAAGTGGAGCTGTTATATGAGAGTTACACTCAGAAGCTTTTCTTCCCCAACTGTGTCTGTACTCTGACGGGTGCAGTGATCCAAAGCAAGGCTGATGGAGCCTGCTTGGTCATCTTAGTCATTCTTTTTCTTAAACTTGCTGTGCAGCCAAGGATAACTTTCAACTCCTGATCCTCTTGCCTCTACCTCCCAGATGCTGTAATTAGTTGGGTACCAACATGTCCACTTTTATGTGGTGCTGGGGATTGAACCCAAAGCAGTGTGCATGCTAGGTAAGCACTACATCAATGGAGCTACATTCCTAGCTCCCTAGCCTAATCATTTTCCAGAGCCCTTCGATCCAGTCAGCTTCTTAGACTGAGTATAATTGTTTTGGAAGATAAGCTGCACAGATGTGTACTAAGAGTATATATAGCTTTCTTTTTAAAAAAATTTTATTTTTATTTATTTATGAGAGAGAGAGAGAGAGAGAGAGAGAGAGAGAGAGAGAGGACAGAGAGAATGGGTGCACCAGGGCCTCTAGTCACTGTGAATGAACTCCAGAGGCATGAGCCACCATATGCATCTGGCTTACGTGCGTTTTGGGGAATTGAACCTGAGTCCTTACGCTTCACAGGCAAGTGCCTTAACTGCTAAGCCATTTGTCCAGCCCAAGTATAGCTTTTTTTTTTTTGAGGTAGGGTCTCACTCTAGCTCAGGCTGACCTGGAATTCACTATGTAGTCTCAGGGTGGCCTTGAACTCATGGTGATCTTCCTACCTCTGCCTCCCGAGTGCTAGGATTAAAGGCGTGCACCACCATGTCCAACTCCAAGTATAGCTTTCTTAAAAGATACATCTATGAGCCGGGCGTGGTGGTGCACGCCTTTAATCCCAGCACTCGGAAGGCAGAGGTAGGAGGATCGCCGAGAGTTCGAGGCCACCCTGAGACTACATAGTGAATTCCAGGTCAGCCTGAGCCAGAGTGAGACCCTACCTCGAAAAACAAAAACAAAAAAAAGATGTCTATGGTGTTAAAGAAGAGGTATTAAAAAGATAGCACCGGGCTGGAGAGATGGCTTAGTGGTTAAGGCGCCTGCCTCCTAAGCCTAAGAATGCTGGTTCCAATCTCCAGGTCTCACGTTTAGCCAGATGCAAAGTGGCACAAGGGCGCAATGCTGCACTTGATCACAAGGGGGCACACACATCTGGATTTCTTTTGTAGCAGCTGAGAGGCTGCTGGCGCGCCCATCTCTATCTGTCTTCCACTCCCTTTCTCTCTCTCTCTCTCAAAAAAAAAAAAAAAAAAAAAAAGATAGCAACCATAGCCTGGTGTGGTAACGCACACCTTTAATCCCAGCACTTTGGAGGCAGAGTTAGGAAGATCACTGTGAGTTCGAGGTCAGTTTGAGACTACATAGTGAATTCCAGGTCAGCCTGGGCTAGAGCGATACCTTACCTCGAAAAACAAAAACAAAGCCAGGCATGGTGGCGCACACCTTTAATCTCAGTACTCAGGAGGCAGAGGTAGGAGGATTGCCATGAGTTCGAGGCTACCCTTAGACTACATAGCGAACTCCAGGTTAGCCTGGGCTAGAGTGAAACCCTACCTTGAAAAACAAAAAAACAAACAACAACAAAAAAAAACCTAACCCCCCAAAACAAAACAAAACAAAAGCACCGTTTTAGCTGCTCACATGTCACCAGCTGAGCACCTCTGAGAAGCAGCAAGGACAGCTTTTCAACCACCTCCCTTCAGGGTATCCCTGGTAGGGTATCCTGCCTCAGCCCTGGGGCTATGTCCCATTCGTGCCATATCTTTCAGCTTCCTTTTCCCATCTCAACTCCTCTGGTTGAAGGTGTCGGTGAGCCTTTTCTGAGGCCAAAGCTTTAACTTACTCTACTCTGATGACTGCAGAATTTGTCTTCGGTCCTGGCTGCACTTATCTTAGCATTCTGATTTGGACACCTCATATATGTTTCAAACTGACCATGTCTAGGGTCATTTGAACATAAGTTCTGTGTTACTACAAGTTGACCTGATATTGATAACATGTGGTTTCTAAAGAACTAGACATCCTGAGTTTTCCTCCATACCCTTTTCCCCCTGTAGTGTCTATGCAGGAAGTGCCATGTCTCCCAGAAGCCTGAATCCTGAGATTTCCCAGACTTTCTGGCTGATATCCCTGCCCAGTTAGTGCCCAAATGAGGGCCACTCCTCTTTGATGGGTCATTTCTCAACCAGGGTCCTACCAAGTTCCTGGCATTAGGGCAAAGCTGTGTGAGACTACTATAAGAGGTGCTACCAAAATCTCTCTATGAGAACCAGACTTAGCTCACTTTGGACTTCTTCAGTTCTGTGGTCACAGGGGCCCTACCTTACCCTACATCACTGACCTTCCCAAGATTCTGTCCCTGTATCCACTGTGCTATGGGGACAACAATGCAGGCAGTACTGAGCCCTGCATGGCTCTATTT
This sequence comes from Orientallactaga sibirica, assembly GCA_036365145.1. Lineage (NCBI taxonomy): Eukaryota > Metazoa > Chordata > Mammalia > Rodentia > Dipodidae > Orientallactaga > Orientallactaga sibirica. The sequence goes on along the minus strand of JAEOAD010000011.1, from coordinate 45,606,199 downwards.
TTTTTCCTGTACTTATTAGAGTTTTACTTACAGATTAAGCACAGTAGGAGAGTCATAACAGAATCTAACAGCTGCAGTAACACACTGTAATCAAGGCACATGTGAATGTGGTCTCTCTCAAAATGACCCATTGTTCTGAGCACACCTTTCTTAGGGTGATGTGAAGGAAGCAGATGAAGTCCTATGCAATGAGTAGCACTGAATGACTTTGGCAGTAGGACAGAGTTGTGTGAGACTACTTTGGAAGGGTCATTTGAACATGACCTCTGTGTTAGTACAAGTTGACCTGATATTGATAACATGTGGTTCCTGAACAACTAACAGAGAAAGTGATAACTCCAGTCTTGAGGGGAAAGGAGTGGAACAGTGCACGGTCTCCCCATACAATTCAGAATTGTGTATGATTTCAAGCTTGTGAATTATTTATTTTTCAAATTTAGGGTTTAATCTTTTCAGACTGGGTCCTGTGGAAAGTGAAATTACAGATGGGGGGACTACTGAATATTCACTGTTTACCATCTGCTCTATCTCTAGAAAGTCAACTGCATACAGAAGGAGCTTTGCACAGGCACCTCTGGCACAGTACACTCTGTTCAGGGAAGGTACCAGCTGCATGAGAGATAACCAGGCTGTGTAGGAAATTAAGGCCAAGGGACAACAGATGGTGGTACAGAGCATCCCAGAACCAGAGGGGGAAAAGCATTCATGCCACAATTCTAGGCCCACTCTATTATCTATAATCCTGTACGAGGGCAAAGTTAATACAATCTCAGATATGAAAGGATTAAAATAAGAAACATATTTAAAAAACACTTAAAGCTGGGTATGGTGATGCACGCCTTTAATCCCAGCATTTGAGAGGCAGAGGAAGGAGAACTGCCATGAGTTCAAGGCCACCCTAGGAGTACAGAGTGAATTCCAGGCCAGCCTGGGCTAGAGCAAGACCCTACCTCAGAAAAAAAAAAAAAAAACAAAACAAAACAAAGAATGCTTAAAAGGGTTGAGACGGCTTAGCGGTTAAGGTGCCTGCTTGCCTGTGAAGCCTAAGGACCTAGGCTTGACTCCCCAGAGACCACGTAAGCCAGCTGCACAAGAGGATGCACAAAGGTGGTGCATGTATCTCAAGTTTGTTTGCAGTGGCTAAGGTCCTGGCATGCCAATTTGCTCTCTCTCATAAAAAGATAAAATAAGAAGCACATCTCTCTGTGTACCCGTTCATAGCAATTTACTTGAAGGTATGTGCAGAAAAACACAGAAGCAAACAAAAGAGGAGCTAACACATGAGTAATAATGAAGCCACAGGTAAGTCCAGAGCTGATGTGGCAGATCAGCAACCCACCAATGCCCACTATACAGCTGCACAGGCACTAACTGATGGGAAAACTCACTATGTGTTCATTAACAGCAAGGAGATACAGAAAGATGCCGCCATTACAGCCTATGATGGTTAATCTTGATTGTCACCTTGATGGGACTGGAATCAACTAACAGTCAAGCCCCTAAGAGGGTCTCTGAAGGCACTCCTACAAAGCATTATTAACCAATTGGTAAAGATTCTCCCTTAAAGTGGACAGCACTTTATATCTGGGTGGCCTAGATAAAAAAAGGTCCAAGGAAAAGCAGTGCTGCTGCCCTGTCTGCTCTTCTCACTAGAGAAAACATCTGACCCTGCTGTGGTTGCTGGTGCCACCCTGTCCTTTGCTTTTGAATTCTTCTCCTGAATTCTGACTACACAACAGAGACTCAAGTATACCAGGTGGAATGTTATATTCTGGATGTTGGGAGGCTTGGCAGGAGGCACACACAAGCTAAATTATCACTCATCACAGGTATGAGTTGTGTGGAGGAACAAAGATGCAGATATAACATGGGTGAGTAGGGATTCATTCCACACCAGACACCAAGAACCTCAAGTAATGCCTGACAACCCAGACTGGCAGTGGTGGTAGGGAGTCAGACAATAGTTTTCACAAAAGTGTGTATCAACTTTCCAAAGTATAAATATATGTCACTTAATTTAAACAAAAATTTCACCTATCCTAATTATAATCAAAGAACAATGGGAATCTTATTCTATTTATTGCATTTTGAGCTCAGAGCAAAGAGCTAAGAGAAAACACATTATTTACACAGTTTTTTTTGAGGGGGGGAGGGCAGTATTGGGAACTGAACTCAGATTCTAGTACATACTAGGTAAGTACTCTACCACCAAGTTATATCCCCAGCCCTTTTTAAAAATTGTTTTGTTTTGTTTTCTAGATAGGGTCTTGCTCTAGCCTAGGCTGACTTGGAATTCACTGTGTAGTCTCAGGTTAGCTTTGAACTCATAGCAATCCCCCTACCTCTGTGCCGCCATGCCTGGCTTAGATTTTATATTTTTGAGACAGGCTAGTCTGCAACTCACTCTACAGCTCAAGTGAACCTTTATCCTAGCATCCTCCTGCCTTAGCATCCTGAATAGCTGGGATTACACACTCCTTTTCAGTATATGTGCACACCTCCCCCTCCCTTGTCAATGAAGATTTGTGCTAGTCAGCTAGGCACTAGGGACATAGCAGTACAGGTAGCTGATAAGGTCAAATAAGTTCAGATGCTGATGATGTGCTGAATTGGGAGAGGGACTCTAGACAGCAGACAGGGAGGGGCCAGCTTGAACCACAACAGGTTTGGGAGAAAGCACTTGTAGGCAGATGAAAGGCCAGTGGTTGGAGTCTCCTTAGCATGCTTCAAGTACTGGAAAGCCCTGGGATATAAGTGGAACAGGATGGCACCATAAGGTTTTAAGCTGTGATATGATGAGATGGGATTCACTTTTTAAAATATTTATTTATTTATTGAAAGAGAAAGAGAGAAGGAGGGAAAGAGAGAGAGAGAATGGGTGCAGCAGGGCCTCCAGCCACTGCAAATGAACTCCAGATGGGTGCGCCCCCTTGTGCATCTGGCTTACGTGAGTCCTGGAGAATCGAACCAGGATCCTTTGGCTTTGCAGGCAAGCACCTTAACTGCTAAGCCATCTCTCCAGCCCAGGATTCTTTTTTTTTTTTTTTTTTTTTTTTGTTTTTGAGGTAGGGTCTTTCTCTAGCTCAGGCTAACCTGGAATTCACTATGTAGTCTCAGGCTGGCCTCAAACTCAGGGCGATCCTCCTACCTCTGCCTCCCAAGTGCTGGGATTAAAGGCATGCGCCACCACGCCCGGCTCAGGATTCATTTTTAAGAGCACACTGGCTACTGATGGAAGGTGGCACTAAGCTACAGCAGCTAAGCCAAGGCCAGACAGGTGACAGCCAAGACCTGGAATGGAAATCTGCAGAAAGGACATGTAATAGTGGAGCCAGACAAGTCAGGAAAAACTCTTGAGCTGACCTGAATAACTATTTTCTTTTTTAAAACATTTCTATTTATTTTGGGAGGTGGGCATAAGTACATCAGGACTTCTTGACAAGGCAAATGAACTCCAGGTGCATGTACCACTTTGTGAATCTGGCTTTACATGGATACTGGGGAACTGAACCTAGGCTGTCAGGCTTCATATACAAGTGCCTTTGACCACTGAACCATCTCTCCAGGCCCTTGAATAGCTACTTTCTGAAATGGGCAAAGTGGGAGGTCAGGGTCCTTGTTTGGGTCCCCTAACTTTAAGATACTCAGGACATGTTCTAAGGGACAATGGCAGGAAAGTGGGAAGTGGCCAGGGTAGGAGATGGTAGAGGCCACAAACCACGCTGCTTCCACTGCCCATGATGAACTGCATTCCTTTGAACTATAGGTGATTTTCAAGATAAATCTATAGAGTAGGATATTCAAGTGGGATGGCGGTAAGGTTGTTCTTTTCAAGATGTTAAGACCCAAGAAGCCATGTATTAAATGTGGGAGGCAAGGCTGCTGATAATAGCCTGGTGGATGAAGAACTGAAATATTGCTGCACTCTGGAATTTCTACTAGGAAAGTTCAATTCACTCCGACAGCTCACAATCCTTTGAATGTGTTCAGTGTAAGAAAAGCACATCAGAATCAGCATCTGATCTCCCCCGATGACTGCCAACAGAAAGACAGAACATGCTGTGAAGATTACTTTTTCTTCCTCCAAGGTAGGATCTCACTGTAGCGTAGGCTAACCTGGCCCTGACTCACAGCAATCTTCCTACCAATGCTTCACAAGTGCTGGGATTAAATGGGTGTTCCACCACACCCGGCAAGATTTTTTTTTTTTTTTTTTTTTAGCTAGAACAGTCACCACTTTATGGCTAAAGGTAACACTTCAGTAGTGGCTGAGTGTATCTTCTTGGACCTCACAAAGAATCCAGACCTTCAAGTCATTCTCTCAGCTCCTTAGTTAATGTTATGGGTAATCTTGGATTGATTGGGTTAATTCAGATCTGTCCTAAACTTCACACACCCACCTATTTTTCCCTCAGCTATATGGCTCTTATTAATTTTTGTCACCTTATCCAAACTAATAAACTTTCTTTTCTTTTCTTTTTCTTTGATATTTTATTTTTATTTATATATTTGAAAGAGACAAAGAAAGAGGCAGATAGAGAAAATGGGTGCACCAGGGCCTCCAGCCACCACAAATGAACTTCAGATGCATGCGCCACCTTGTGCATCTGGCTTACACGGGTACTGGGGAATCAAATCTCAAACCAGGGTCCTTAGGCTTCACAGACAAGTGCTCAACCACTAAGCTATCTCTCCAGCCCTCTTTTCTTTTTTTCTTAAAATTTTATTTATTTATTTAGGGAGAGGAGATAGAATGGGTGCACTAGGGCCTCTAGCCACTGCATACAAACTCCAGACATATGTGCCATCTGTGCACTTGGCTTTATGTGGATATTGGGGAATTGAACTCAGTCCCTTTGCTTTGAAGGCAAGCACTTTAACTGCTGAGCCATCTTTCCAGCCCCAAACTAATGAATTTTCTGTGTGAAAATAACATTTTATACACACGCACATGCCAAAAAATAAAAACTAAGTTAAACCAAACTAAACAACCCAACCAAAAACCTACTTTGAAACTAAGGAAAGTGTTTTCCAAGAAGATAAATAGTACACTGCAAAAGCTGAATTCTTGGGCTGGAGGGATGGCTCAGCACTTAAGGCACTTGTCTGCAAAGCCTAACAACCCAGGTTTGATTCCCCAGTACCCATGTAAAGCCAGATGGAAAGTGGCACATGCATCTGGGGTTCATTTGCAGTGGCTGGAGGCCTGGTACACCCATTCTCTATCTGTCTCTTTCTTTGCTTGAAAATAAATATATAAAAGTATATATTTTTTATTTTATTTTATTTATTTATTTATATTTATTTGAGAACAATAGACAGAGGAATGGAGAGAGAGAGAGAGAGAGAGATGGAGAAAATGGGCACACCAGGGCCTCCAGCCACTGCAAACAAACTCCAGAAGCATGTACCACCTTGTGCATCTGGCTTACATGGGTACTGGGGAATCGAGTCTCGAACAGGTGTCCTTAGGCTTCACAGGCAAGCGCTTAACCACTAAGCCATCTCTCCAGCCCCTTTATTTTACTTTTGATCTTCCTAAGTTTTATTTACAGACATAAGACATTTTAAGTTTTATGGCTATGGTTATATGGCTTTTCCTATTTAAACATGTAAAAACCAGTTATACTTTGCAGGTATTTAAAAAAAACCAGGCATGGTGGCACACAACTTTACGTGTCATCCTTGCGCAGGGGCCATGCTAATCTTCTCTGTATCGTTCCAATTTTAGTATATGTGCTGCCGAAGCGAGCACAAGGCACACAACTTTAAATCCCAACACTTGGGAGGCAGAGGATCACAGTGAGTTCAAGGCCACCCTGAGACTACATAGTCTAAAAATATATATATTTTTAGAAAGCTGAATTCTTGGCTGGGCATGGGGTGTACACATTTAATCCCAGCACTTGGGAGGCTTAAGTAGGAGAATCACCATGAATGTGAGGCTAGTCTGGGGATACAGAGTGACTTCCAGGTCAGCCCCAGCTTAAAAAACAAAAACAAGCCGGGCGTGGTGGCACGTGCCTTTAATCCCAGCACTCAGGAGGCAGAGGTAGGAGGATCGCAGAGAGTTCGAGGCCACCCTGAATTCCAGGTCAGTCTGGACCAGAGTGAGACCCTACCTTGCAAAAACCAAAAACCAAACAAACAAACAAACAAAAAAAAACCCAAACTCAAAATTCTTAACAAAGTAGACTTTCACTGTAGTTTGCAGGGCTCTCATACAAAAAGAGGAAAACAAAAACATAGTCTCATCCTACATAATGCTGCTTCAGTCAATGAGGAACCACTCATATACAGTGGTCCAGGAGATTATGCTACCTAGCGGCATCCCATCAACCTTAGTGTGTACAAACACACTCCAAAATGCTTGTATGATGGCAAAACTACCTAACAATGCACACCTCAGAATGCATCCCTGTGCTAAGTAATGCATGGCTACATAACAAACAGACAAGTTTAACTAACTTGGAGACAGAGAAGGGCTTGGCAAATTTTTTCCATAAAAATGAAGATAGGCAACTGAAAGCTGGAAAAAGCTGCATTGCATTGCAGCCCTATAGGAGACAGAAGTCATCAGCGGTGAAATCAGTGGACACTGGAAGCCTCAAGTTTGGCCAGACAGGCCAAATGACCAAACAGGTGCAATAGTGGCATGTCTGCTCTGGGGAAAACCAACTGCTCTCTAATTGGACTGAAGGCCCTCTCTATGGGAGGGAATACATGCCTGGTACTGAAAAACCTAATCAAAAGCCTATGGCAGGGGAGGTCATGAGCCTTAGGGGTATAAAGCCTGCTCTTGTCTGGCTAAATGTATATTTTATTCTCACCAAACTGCCCTGAAAGCACTACACTTAATGTTCATATTCACATATTAACGCTACTCCCACTTCTGGTTAGGGAAGCTTCTCTTTTCAGGTGGCAATGACCACTGGGATGACCCAAAGGCAACATAGTGCTGAGAAGAAGGGATGGAGGAGTGCCCAGCACTGAAACACCTCTATTATACCCTCTAAGGCTCAGGGTCCATTGCAGAAGAGGTGGCAGAAAGAATGTAAGAGCCAAAGAAAGGGTACCACTCCTTACAATGCAACTGCCCAGACAGAAATTGGCCTCAAGATCCATGACTTTGCAGTGCCTAGCAATACCTTCAAAACCCTCATAATAGGAGAAAAAGGATGATGACATCAAATTAAAAGAGAGACTAGGGCTGGAGAGATGGCTTAGCGGTTAAGGCACATACCTGTGAAACCTAAGGACCCTGGCTCAATTTTCCAGGTCCCACATTATTAGCCAGATGCACAAGGTGGTACATGCGTCTGACATTCGTTTGCAGTGGCTAGAGGCCCTGGTGTGCCCATTCTCACTCTTTCTGTCTCTAATAAATGAATGAATGAATGAATAAATAAATAAAGACTAATGGAGAGAGGGAGGGGATATGATTAATGGAGAGTGGAGCTGTGAAGGGGAAAGGGGGAAGGGGAGAGAAATATCATGGTTTATTATCTGTAAGTATAGAAGTTGTCAATAAAAATAAATAAATAAAAAAGATGAAGATAGGCACATTTACACAATGGAGTTCTACTCAGCGGTAAAGAAAAATGAAGTTATGAAATGTGTAGAAAGAGAAAGCCAAACGTCACATGTTCTGTCTGATATGTGGATCCTAGCTACAAATGACTGGACTTTTATGTGAGTAGTAATAAAACTCAATAGCAGAGGCCAGTAAGCTAGAAAGGTGATATAAAGGGAACAGAAAGGGAGGGAGGGGGGACTTAATAGGATGGTATTGTATACATGTAAGTTGAAGAATCGACTAATGGGGGTGTAGCAAGCGGCTTCAAGTTCGCTGAGATGAACTTCCAGACCAGGCACAGTTATGGAGGAAGGGATATTTATTGGAGCTTACAGGTTCAGAGGAAGTTCCATAATGACAGAAGAAGCTGGCCTGGTCCTCACAGGACCAAACACAGAGAGCAAAAGCCACAAGACAAAAGCCACAGGAGCTCCAACTAGGCACATTTTGCATATCTTTAGAGTGAAATCCTAAACCTACCACCACACCTTAAGATCCGCCCAGTCATACTGCCTCCAGCAAGGTGGCTGCAGATGCAAATTATAAACTAATAAAACACTGAATATATTGGGGGCCATCTATTCAAACTACCACAGGGGGTGAAAAGGCCTAAGTGAGGTCAGGAGAAGGGATTGAGTAAAGGAAAGGTGGAGGGAGGGTTAATCAAAATCTAAGAGGAAATAAATAAGTCATATAGAAACCCACTTTTCTGGGCAATGGAACACTCAGAAGCCATAGATTGTTACTAGAAAACTTTCAGTGCCGGGGATGGGATACCTTCCAGTGAGGTCACTAATACCCCCCAAACATTACAGGCCATTGCCGAGGCCCTTGGTTTCCCACAAGGAATAGATGGTAAGACCCTATTGCTGAAGACTCCACATACTTGGGCTGCAAAGTCACTGAGAAACCCTGATGGAGCTGAGCTGAAAGCCTCCTCCATGTGGACCAGCTGACAGAAAGCTGGAAAAAACTATGCTGCATGCAGTTAAAAGGGAGAGAGAGAAAACACCAGTGAAGATACTCAACAGTGGACACTGCAAATAGTGGCATGTTATGGGGGAAATCAACCACTCTCTAACTAGACTGGAGACCCACTCCATGAGAAGGAATACATCCCTGATAGTGAAAACCTACAACAGGGGTAAGGGTGTATCGTCTGCTGGTGTCTGACTAAATGTATATACTATGCTCACCAAACTGCCCAGTAAGCACTTCTCTTAATGTTCATACCCATATATTAATGAGACTCTCACTCTTGGTTAGAGAAGCTTCTCTTTTCAGATGGTGGTGACCTTGGGATAACTCAGAAGGCACCATGGTGCTGAGAAGTGACAGAGGAGTGCTAGGCACTGAAATATCTTTAACACACCTTCCAAGGTTCAGGGTCCACTGCAGAATAGGTGGTGGAAAGAATGTAAGATCCAAAGGGTAGGACTCCTTACTATGTGCTCTTCCAGACACAAAATGGCCTGGATTTTCATGACCTCACAGTGCCTGACACTACCTACACAAGACCATCATAATACGAGGAAAAGATCATGACATCAAAATAAAAGAGAGACTGATTGAGAGGGGGAGGGGATATAATGGATAGTAGAGTTTCAATGGGGAAAGTGGGGGGGGGGGGAAGGGAGTGAGTTACCGTGGGATATTGTCTACAATTATGGAAGTTTCAATAAAAAGAAGAAGATAGTACTTCTGTATGCCCAGAGGATACTGATATTATGTAGTTACATAACGTGAAAAAAAATGTCTTCTTTTAGCAAGCCAGGTGTGCTGATGAGGAGACTGGCACTCTTTAGGAAGATTACATTTCACTATATGGGGTTCAAAGTTAGGGCGCCTCTCAGTAAGCATATGCAAAGAGAACTGGAAAATCCACTTGACCCACAGATCCAGACACAAGTATGAGCACTATGGATGCAATTATCAAGCCTGGACAAAGGCTTCACACCTGCCCCCCCTTTTTTTTCTTTTGTTTTTTTGAGATAGGGTCTCACTCTAGCTCAGGCTGACCTGGACTTCACTATGTAGTCTCAGGGTGGCCTCAAACTCACAGCAATACTACCTCTGCTGCCCTCCCAAGTGCTGGGATTAAAGGCGTGCACCACCATACCTGGCTTCTTGGCTCTTTCTTAAAATGTCTTTTTAAATATGGTATTTTAAAATTATTTATTTATTTGAGAGAGAGAGAGAGGGAGAGAGAGAGAGGCGTCACCTTGGGCATCTGGCTTACGTTGGTCCTGGGGAATCAAACCGAGGTCCTTTGGCTTTGCAGTTAAGTGTCTTAACTGCTAAGCCATCTCTCCAGCACCCTCTTCTCCCTCCCCCCCCCCATCTGGTACTTTCTATGAAACCCAAAGATGAAACACTTTTCTTTGTGACCCACAGTGCAGGTTGTTTGTTGTTTTGTTTTTTCTTCTTTGAGGCAGAGTCTCATTCTAGCCTAGGCTTAGCTGGAACTCACTCTGTAGTCCCAGACTGATCTTGAACTCAGTGATCCTCTGTTTCCCAAGTGCTGGGATTAAAGAGGTGTGCCATCAAAAAAAAAAAAAAAAAAAAAAGTGCCATCATGATTGGCTAGGTTTTTTTTTTTTTTTTTTTTTTTTTTTTTTTTGGTTTTTTGAGGTAGGGTCTCACTCTAGCCCAGGCTGACCTGGAATTCACTATTTTTTTGAGGTAGGGTTTCATTCTAGCCCCAGGCTGACCTGGAATTCACTATGGAGTCTCAGGGTGGCCTTGAACTCATGGCAATCCTCCTACCTCTGCCTCCCAAGTGCTGGGATTAAAGACTTGTGCCACCATGCCCAGCTTGGGCTAGGTTTTGTTTTTTAAAAGCCAACTTTTTCTAAAAAGTTGGTTGAAACACTTCAACATTTGGTTGTTTGAAAATTTCAAAAGCATTTCTGAAAGCATGGAATGTCAAAGGAACAAAATTTGCCTTTGATCTCACAATGACCTTGATTTTGTTCCAATTTAGTTAGTTAGTTAGGAGAGTGTTGCAGACAGCTTCAGGTTCGCTGAGATGAACTTCCAGACCAGGCACAGTTATGGAGGAAGGGATATTATTTATTTAAGCTTAGAGATCCAGGGGAAGTTCCATAAGGGCAGGAGAAGCGGCCTGCTCTCCACAGGACCAGTCAAGAGAGAGCAAAGCCAACCAGCCACCACAGCACACAGAGCAAAACTACAGCCAAAAGGTCACACAGCACACTTCAGGAACTCCTGCTAGGCACATTTGCATATCTTTACAATGGAATCTCAAACCATCACCACACCTTAAGACCGGCCCCCAGTGACCTTGCCTCTAGCAAGGTGATTGCAGATGCAAACTATAAAGTAATAAAACATTGAATATATTGGGGGACATATATTCAAACTGCCACAGAGAAAGAGGGGGAGGCAGAAAGAAAATGGGCACACCAGGTCCTCTAGCCACTTCAAATGAACTCCAGACACATGCACCACCTTTTGCATCTGGCTTTATGCGGGTACTGGGGAATTGAACCTGAATCCTTTTGCTCTGCAGGCAAGGGCCTTAACTGCTAAGCTATCTCTCCAGCCCTGTTCCAGTGTTTTGTTTTGTTTTGTTTTTTTAAATACAGGGGTTCACTCTGTAGCCCAGGCTAGCCTTGAACTCTCAGTTATCTTCCTGTGCCTCCTCAGTGCTAGAATTAGAGTGATGTGCCACCATGCCCAGCTTTTGACTTCCATGCTTCACCCATACAGGGCAGGCTTATGGAGATGTGGTGGCTTTGTGGTGAGAGTGGTCTGTGTGTCTTCAATACTGTTGTGGATCTAATTGCTACTCTGTAATGCTGTGCTGACTTAGTCAGAATTTGTATCCCTGCGACCAAAAATCCAAGACATAAAGAACATATGGGAAGCATCACTGGTTTGTAGCAGAGCTCAGTTCACATATCCACAGACAAAATTAGAAACATGGAGGCCAGGCGTGGTGGCACACGCCATTAATCCCAGCACTTGGGAGGCAAAGATAGGAGACGCGCTGTGAGTTCAAGGCCACCCTGAGAGTACAGAGTGAATCCCAAGTCAGCTTGAGCTAGAGTAAGAGTCTACCCCAAAAACACAAAAACAAACAAACAAAAAGAGAATCATGGGAACAGTGTACATAGCCACACTCACTTAGCACGGGCACACTGGCTTCTGTTTTCTAAGAAAGGCTGGAGTCACTGTCATCTCCCTTCATTCCATTTGGACCCCTAGGAAATCTTGGCCTTAGATTTTTTAAAAAATATTTTGTTTTTAGTTATTTATTAGAGACAGAGAGAGAGAAAGAGAGGGAGAGTGAGAATGGGCGCGCCAGGGCCTCCAGCCACTGCAAACGAACTCCAGACTCTTGCGCCCCCTTGTGCATCTGGCTTACGTGGGACCTGGAGAATCGAACTGGGGTCACTGAGCTTCGCAGGCATGTGCCTTAACTGCTAAGCCATCTCTCCAGCCCTTGGCCTTAGATTTTAATTACATGTTCTCCCCAGATTTTCTGTCTGTCCTCTTCCCAATTGTGGACTTAAGTCAAAGACCAAGCTCACATTCCCTGTCCCACTAGATACCTTTTCAGTGTCATTTTTGCTCATGGCCTTCTTTTCTTATGTATCTCCCAACTCCCTCCCTGCATGTAGCTCTCTCTCTCTCTGGTATCAGTAGATCCTCCTGCTATAGCTTCTTGAGTATTGAGAATACAGTAGCTACCATATCCCAGCACAGTTTTGTGTACACCAAAACATATGAATCATAGCCCTTATAAAAACTTGCTTGACATTCAAATTGACTAAGAGATGAAACAAATACAGAAATTAAATAGAGACACTGGTATAAAAAAATCTCAGCCATGGAAAGGTTAAGCAACTAGGAATTACAGAATAGAATATGTATATTTATAAATTCTCACAACATGAAACACTACTAACAAAACCCAGAAGTCAGAGAAGGGTAGAAGTGAAGGGAAGGTTATTTTGTTCTTCTCCATCCTATCCCCAACAAAAAGCACTGGGGATGGAACTCGGACCTTGGTACATGCTAAATAAGTACTTCACCACTAAGCTACACAGCCCAGAGAAAATGTTTATGAGGACTACTTTTCTCTAGGATAAAAACATGTAACTTACCTCCTTTCTTTCCTTCCTTCCCAATGCTGGGGTTGAACCTAAAGCCCTATACATGCCAGGCAAGCACTTATCAGGGCTACATTCCTGGCCCCTCCAGCTCTTCTTTTAGACCAGAAAGGGATCTTTTAGGGATGAATTATTGAGTTATAACACAGATTTTTTGGGGGAGGGGGGGTTTAGGGGTAGGGTTTCACTCTAGCGCAGGCTGACCTGAAACTACTACACAGTCTCAGGGTGGCCTGGAACTCATGGCAGTCCTCCTCCCTCTGCCTCCTGAGTGCTGGGATTATAGGTGTGCACCACCATGCTTGGCATAACACAGATTTTTACCTATACTTCCCTGTAATTGAAATTACAGGGTCTCATGTTGAGCTTAAGTAAAAGTTATGTTTCTATCTACTTTAGCACTTGTTTCTCAGGGACACCCTTACCAAAAGGGTCTTTAAAAAAATATTATCTATCTATCTGAGAGGGGGAGGATGGGGAAGAATGGGTGTGCCAGGGATTCTAGCTACTGTAAACCAATAATGAACTCCAGATGCATGAGCCACCTTGTGCATCTAGGTCCTTAGGCTTTACAGGCAAGTGCCTTAATTGTTAAGCCATTTTTCTAGCCCAGCAATTTTTTTTTGAAGTAGGGTCTTACTCTAGCCCCACGCTGACCTGGAATTCACTATGGAGTCTCAGGGTGGCCTTGAACTCATGGCGATCCTCTTACCTCTGCTGCCCAAGTGTTGGGATAAAAGGCATGTGCCACCACACCCCACTTTCTTGCTCTGGCCCAGGCTGACCTGGAATTCACTATGAAGTCTCAAGGTGACCTTGAATTCATGGCAATCCTCCTACCTCTGCCTCCTAAGTGCTGGGATTAAAGGCATACTGGTGCCATGCCCAGCTTAAAATATTTTTTTATTTATTCAAAAAGGGTCTTTTATTGTGCAATGTGGCTTTGTGGAGATATATCTGCTTAGACTTGTGTCTCTTCAAGGACACTGACCAATGCTAAGAGTAGCAGTGCTTTTTCTTCCGTCTTTCTTAATCTCTTGACTTAAAATTACATTACTTTAAAAAGAAAATGCCATAACCAGCAGCGAATCAACAGTTTAAAAAATTGGGATAGAGAGGCCCAGTGAGCACTTAGGAGGCAGTTTTGGGAGTAGATTCCCCAGTACCCACATAAAGCCAGATGCACAAAGTGGTGTACATATCCGGAGTTCATTTACAATAGCTGGGGGCCCTGGCACACCAATTCTCTCTCTACTTGCAAATAAATAAATAATACATACTTATTTTTTTTTATTTTTTTAAATTATTTTATTTATTTTTGGAGAGAGACACAGAGAGAGACAGACAGAGAGGGTGAGGGAGACAGATAGAGATGGGCGCGCCAGCAGTCTCTCAGCTGCTGTGAACGAAATCCAGATGCGTGCGCCCCCTTTGGTCAAGTGCGTCATTGCACTCTTGCGTCACTTTGCATCTGGCTAAACGTGGGACCTGGAGATTGGAACCAGCGTTCTTAGGCTTAGGAGGCAGGCGCCTTAACCACTAAGCCATTTCTCCAGCCCTACATACTTATTTTTTATTTGAGAGAGACAGAGAGAGAAAGAGAGAGAGAGAGGAAGAGGCAGAGAGAAAATGGGTGCTCCAGAGCCTTTTCAGGCACTGTGAACGAACTCCAAACGTGTGTGTTCCCTTGTGCATATGTGTTACTTTTTGTCTGGCTAAATGTGGGACCTGGAGATTTAAACAAACATTAAACATTCTTAGGATTCACAGGCAGGTGCCTTAACCACTAAACCATCTTTCCAGCCCATAAAAATATTTTTAAAAAATTGGGAGCTGGGTGTGGTGGCGCATGCCTTTAATCCCAGACTCGGGAGGCAGAGGTGGGAGGATCGCTGTGAGTTCAAGGCCACCCTGAGACTACAAAGTTAATTCCAAGTCAGCCTGGGCCAGAGTGGTGAGATCCTACCTCGCCAAACCAAAAAAAAAAAAAAAAATGTCTTTAGCCGGGCGTGGTGGCGCACGCCTTTAATCCCAGCACTCGGGAGGCAGAGGTAGGAGGATCTCCAAGAGTTCAAGGCCACCCTGAGACTACATAGTAAATTCCAGGTCAGCCCGGGCCAGAGTGAGACCCTACCTTGCAAAACCAAAAAAAAAAAAAAAAAAAAAAATTGGGATAGAAGCAAACACTAAAAAAAAAATGTTGGCTGGAGAGATGGCTTAACAGCTAAGGTGTTTGCCTGCAAAGCCTAAGGACACAGGTTTGATTCCCCAATACCCACGTAAGCCAGGTACACAAAGTGGCACATGCATCTGGAGTTTATTTGCAGCAGCTGTAGGCTCTGGTACACCCATTCTCTCCCTCCCTCTCTCTCCCCTTGCAAATAAATATTTTAAAAAATTGTTAAGTCGTAATAGTGGATACTATATTAGCATTAATGTCTCTTGTATGATCGGTTTTATTTATTATATACTTTTTTTTTTGGTTTTTCATGGTAGGGTGTCACGGTGGCCTTGAATTCTCAGCAATCCTACCTCTGCCTCTTGAGTGCTGGGATTTGAAGTGTGCGCCACCATGCCCGGGTGCAAGGATTGTGCTAAATAGCATTAGACCAGTAATAGAAATAAAGGGCTTGGGCTGGAGAGTTGGCTTAGGGGTTAAGGCACTTGTCTGAAAAGCCAAAGGACCCACGTAAGCCAGATGCACAAGGGGGCGCAAGCATCTGGAGTTTGTTTGCAGTGGCTGGAGGCCCTGGAACACCCATTTTCTCTCTCTAGCAAATAAATACATAAAGATAAATATAAAGCTTGACTTTCTCAGATTTTCTCTGTTAAGGAGATTTTTCTCCACCTTCCCTCCCCTTTCCAGACTGGCAATGATAAGAATTCCCTTTTACCTGAGTTATTCTGC
The DNA here is from genome assembly GCA_036365145.1 of Orientallactaga sibirica. Taxonomy (NCBI): domain Eukaryota; kingdom Metazoa; phylum Chordata; class Mammalia; order Rodentia; family Dipodidae; genus Orientallactaga; species Orientallactaga sibirica. The sequence continues at coordinate 45,590,577 of JAEOAD010000011.1, read as the reverse complement.
TGAATAAGTAAGCCTCAAATAAACCTAAAAATTCAAAATTAAAAAAATAAAATGGAGCCGGGCGTGGTGGCGCATGCCTTTAATCCCAGCACTCGGGAGGCAGAGGTAGGAGGATTGCTGAGAGTTCGAGGCCACCCTGAGACTACATAGTGAATTCCAGGTCAGCCTGAGCCAGAGTGAGACCCTACCTCGAAAAACAAAAATAAATAAATAAATAAATAAATAAATAAATGAAATGAAGGGCTTGAAAAGCAGTTCACTGTCAAGCTATGAAATGAAATAACTTGTTAGTCTTACACATCTGTATATAAAATAGATGCTCTTCTTCCTGGGCTGCTAAAATCTAGGAAAATCTCTAGTGGTAGAAAAGTAAACAACAGAGTGCCTGAGTGTATCTTGAGGAGCTGAGTAAATACCACGTGGTAGAACAGGAGAATTGAGCACAGCAGCGAATCTTGGCGCTGCCAGACTCCAGGCTTTGCCAGTAGAAATGCTGTTAGGCTGTAGCAGACCAGACCCACATCAGGTTGCAGAAGGTTTCTTGAAACTGCACCTTAAAATCACAGGCTGTGAAGAACTCATTTAGGACACTAGGGACACACAAATCTGTGTGTCTGCTGGGAAGGGAATCCACACTACTCTAAGATCTAAGCAGCTGTAACAGGCAAACCAGCCACCCCCCAACGTCTGCCTCCTTTTAGCTCCTCTGAGTATTCTTGTTACCGGCCCTTTCAGATGCCTTTTACATGTTCTTTCCTTCCCTTTGTCTTCCCCTAGCCTTTCCCCACCATATCCAGCTCTCTTCCTCAGAAACCATACATCCTATGGACCCTCACCCCCCACCCCATCCCCAGCAGGAAAGGCAGTTCTGTTCACATGTCCAGCTCTAGTGCCCAAGGAGAAAGCAGAGTATCGATCTGGGTTTCACTAATCCTCCAGTAAGTCCACTTTGGCTTTTGGCCAGTATTAAAAGTCATATATATAAACACATTCTTGTAGCTGTATCTTTCCACAAATATTGGCAAACTAATGTGGAGATGCTGGGCCAAAAGCATGTGCCCTTGAGATTCTCACACACACTACTTGCTCACACTCACAGACCCACTGATAACACAGGCTTCTGTCAACTTTTCTCTGCTTCAGTGATGGTCATGGCACGTCACTACATGGTTCTATCTGCATATTCACTCACTTTTGTTAAGATACTCAAGCTTATATGTGTAACATTTCAGCAGCCTCCAACCTGACTGCAATGTGCTCTTTTTCCTACGTAAGCCATGCTCAGCATTAAACCTTTAGAGTGCACAGCCATTTCCACCTCTGTGGATTATTCACACCACAGCTCAATTTCTGACTAGACAACTGTGAAAGCTGTTTATACATTAAACATTTCCTCCCTGATTACTCAAAAGTTTCTTTTTTTCTATTAGTTGAGGCAATAAAGTGTTGACAGTTGGTTTAAAACAGAAGACTCTTCCTCCTGTTCAATCATCCTTAGTTTCCTGAGACCCCTGCACTAGAAGTGGCTCTGCTAATGGATGCCCACATGGTTTTAGTGGGCTGTTTCTGAGATGCCATTCCTGATACTTCTGCTCTCAAGACACCTTCCTGGCTGTTTTGCTGGGTTCTCTTTGGAAACTTCTTCTAGTTCCATCTGCCTCCTGACTTGCTTCTGCTTTTCCCTCTGCAGAGCATGCAGGTACTGGGGCCAGTGATGGGGCAGTGGCTCTGCCTTACTTTTGCCATCAGACACCAGAGAATGATCCCCTTTGAGAGGTTAGGACTTTTTTTGTTGTTCTGCTGTGTGTGTGTGTTGTTCCATATGCTTGCCTGTAGTGGCTGGAGTGGACCATTGTTCTTCCACATGGTCTTTGTTTTGTGCCGGAGTCTCTTTATTGAGCTTCTGGGGCTCTAACATTTCTGGGTCTATCCTCCTCTGGAAACTGGAGTTACAGGTGCTGTGGTCAAGGGACCAGCTGTTTACATGGGATCTGGAGATTCAAATTCTGGCAGTCTCAGGCCCCCTTAGGCTCTCATGCTTGAGCAGAAAGCACAATTAATCACTCAGCCACCTCTCAAGTCAGGGATTTTTTCTTTTACTAGTAGTTTTCCCCTTAATCTCCCCCCCCCCCTTTAAACTTAACTGGAATTGCATGGTGACACACTCTTTAATCCTGGCACTCCGGATACTGAGGTAAGAGGACTAAGGCCAGTCTGGGGCTATGAGTTCCAGGTCAGCCTGGGCTAGGGGGAGACCCCACCTTGAAAAAACCAAAACCACAAACTTACTGTAATTATGTATTTTTAGTTAAAATTTATGTCAACATGCAATCTGAATGAAAAGAGAATTACTGTTTCTATGAACATAAAGCCGAATTGGATGAAAAGCCAATTGCTTTCAAAAGCTATAGTGTAATTATAGGAGGAAGAAGTGACTGCTGAGGCCCTGAAGAAACAAAACACAAAGCATGCATTTACCCCAGTGTTAGGGCTCTCAGTGCACACTACTGGGACAGAAATACCTCCTTGGGAAGAAGGCATGCTCTGCCTAAGTCCAAGGAGCAACAGTGCCCTATGGTGAATTAAAGCATCAGCCATTTCAAGGACTTCCAAAGTACTATCATATTTATTATTTATGATTACTTTTCAAATTTCCAGCTTACTGTTTTTTAAAAAAGATAACCAGTGGAATATTTTATAAGGAAAAGAATAAAATCAAATCACTTCTACAAACTCACTACAAGCTTCAGTGCATCTTACCAATGTGGGATCTTAGAAATATCCTAGATATTATTATCTTCATTATTTTGTCCCCCCCCTCCACCCCGAGGTAGAGTCTTACTCTACCTCATGTTGACCTGAATTCACTATGTAGTATCAGGATGGCCTTGAACTCACAGCAATCCACCTACCTCTGCCTCCTGAATGCTAGGATTAAAGGGGTGCACCACCACACCCCACCTATCTCCACTGTTTTACTCAGAATAAATTATATAAATGGAAACCCAGGGCCTGCCTGGAGAAGTAAAACAACTCACCCCAAGACTCCCAAGGCATGACAAAGCAGAACTGTGAAGACATCTTAGAAAGTATCCAAATAAATCTTCACAGCCTTATTCAAGGTGATGCCATGTGGTTGCAATGCCTCTTGTTGCACAATGAGGTTATGGGCTTGTTCTCCTTTGAGCTTTTCTATACTTCCCCAAATCAAAACACTTGATAATTTGTATTGTTTTAGCCAGAAAGCCCCCTAGTCTCTGTATACTACAAGTTCCAGGGACCTGCCAACTTGTAGCTGCCTTCTACTTCTGTGATCAGTGGGGGCAGCTCAATGTTCTGTTATGGGATAGACATGGCTTTCCTAGCTCACTTAACTTCTTCCTGGCATGCCTGCCTCTGGGTACAGGCCTATGCCACTGCATGCTGGTGACAGCTAAGAAAGGTTTATAGTTTCAGCTGCCCATCACCTAGCTGCCAGAGCATATGAAAACAGGTGTTTGTGATAAGTGCATGAGTGTAGTGGTCATATATCAACAGACTCTAAGGTACCTGCACAGCTCCTCACTCCAGTGACAACCTAAGTGCTTCAGAAGCTTTATTCTTCGTTTTAGTGAAGTTACTCACTAGTAGCCATTCCTGAGAACCCTATGTCCTCATGGAAGGTGGCAAGGGGACACTCCAGCCAGCAACATAACATGACCTTCATTCTTACAAACTATCATCCACAGAGGGATTCACACATGCAGACAGACATACAGAACATGCTTTGAAATATCAGTAGAGCAAACACACAATGGGCTATCTTAGTAAGGAGGGCTGTACAACCACTGACCATATCTCTGACCACAGTAGCTTTCTCATTCCTCTTTTACATTCATTTCAAGATCCCATGGGTTAAATCTTGGTCAGCAATACAACTTCATTCTTTTCTTCATGAGAACCAAAGGTTGTAATCTTACAAGATCATGGAACAAAATACTAATTCAGCATGTGGGCATGGTCTCACACAAGTCATGCCCAATCATCACCTAGGTTTTGTACTCTGTCTGCACGTCCTGCCATTGTTGTTCAAGATACCAAATCCTTAGGCACTCCCTGCCTCTGTTGTCACATCTTTCATGAGCTGAGCAGTCAGGCTTGGTGGACACTTGCCTAGATAGGAGCAAGGTCCTCAAATGATAATGGTAAGTTATACAAATGTACTGAGCCTTTCCAAGTGTTACCATACACGCTCTCTGCAACTGGAACAGAGAAGAAATTGAGAAGAATCTGCTGGATTTGGCTTTGTTGCAAACATTAGAATCACTCTCTGAACCTTTTAAAGTGTAACAGCAGCACAGACTTGTGAAAATGTGGAAGAAAGCACAAAGAGAAAAAGCCAACTATCAAGCAATTAGTTGCCCAGAGGTTAACTTTGAGCCAGACCCTGGTGATATAGGACAATACAATCACTGTATGTGGATAAACTGAGAACAAAAGGACAAAAACCAACAGCCATGACTGGTTTTCCTCTATTTGAGCAGAGACATGCAACTTGCAACTAGCCAAAGATGACCTGGACACACTTCCCTGCAAAATCAAGAAGGTAATGAGGAAGTCATCAGAGACATGAACATAAGCACCTTCGATAGCCCACAGAACATTGAAAGGAGAAAGACAGTACAAAGGGAGGCAAGGGTATGAGCTAGCACCTGGCAGGTACAGCTGGAGACATGGAGAAGGTGGGCCCAATGATGCCAAGGCTGTTGCTGACTATAGCAAACACACTATGAGGGATGCTGACACTTTCAGATCAGTGTGAGACAATGCCTGAAGCTGTGACCCCATTATAGGCCTACCCTGATTTTTTTTTCTGTGACATTTCACTAGATTCAGATCCCAACCTGTAACTGCTGGACCTCCTGGGAAACTGAACTTAGGCCACCTCTCCTACCCTACTATATCCTTGGATCCTGGGCAGGCAGCTATGGTCATGGCTCTGAGGGCTATGGTTTTTGTAAGGGTTTGTGGAGGTGGGTCAGGGTTCTGCCATTTGGGGTTCACACAGAAGTGTGTCTGAAACTTATAAACTCCATGTTAGATGTGTTTGCTCTTATAAACTGTAGATACTCAAATGTCCTATTATCCATGTGCCCAGAATTTCAAAGCATGGCTTGCTGCTACTCTTGGGTCAGGGGAGACATGAGTAGGGCCAGCCCTCAGGTAGATCACAGTAAGCTTGTGCTTCTCAGAACCATAGGAGAGACTAAGAGACCCTGGGAGTCCTCCATGAACTCTCTGGAATCTGGCAGGCCCTTTGATGTCCCCAAATACCATGGCTTGCTTCAAGCTACTGACCCCACCAGACTGGGGATGTTGTGTCACAAAGTGGCCATTCTCGGCCTATTCTATTATCCTGCCTTGCCCACAGAACCTATGCATACACACCATGATCATCCTCATTCCATTTCTATTGCTCTTGTCTATAGTCATGCAAAGGCTACAGGGACATGCACAGAAACTACATCTGATTTAAGCAAATTTGTCTATGGCCATATCACTCCAAATATGCCCACTCTCATCTGATTTAAACAAATTCGAGACAGGCTTGAAACAGAAAGCAGGTGTGCATAAGGTGTGGGTGGGGTGGTTGCACATCACTCCCTCCTTGAAGCGCAACCAGACCAAGTTCTCTTTTGCCACTAATTCTCATTATTCACCAGTGCTCAGGGCTGCATGTAGTGTGAAGCTTATAGGCAGGCCATGCACATGACTATTTCCCAAATCTGTCCGCACTATGAGGACTAGGTCAGCAGCAATCTCCAGGCTTAAAGGACAGCTGCCTGTGGGATGCTGACAGCAGAAGCTAACAGCAGGACCTGACATAAAACACAACTCTGGGAAAACAAAAACAAAAAAATAAAACACAAAACAAAATAACCCCCTCCCCCCACAGCACAAGAGCTCTCTCTGAATGGAACACTCACAAATTTGATTTGTCTTGAATTGATCATCTCAAACTATCTAGGTTCTTGACTCAGAGGTTTTCTGGGAACACATGCAGGAAATTTATGTAGTAACTGGTTTTTCTAGCCTGTCATTTTAATCCCATCAGGACAACACATGTGTATACCAGTGCTGAATGGGAAGTACAAATAAGGAAATAGTCCAAGTAACAAAAGCTCTTCTCAGGTAAATGGCAGCTTCCTTTCTAGTAAAGGACTCCAGGCCAACCTCAAGGCACCCTACTTCAGGCAAAGATACAGCGTATCTACAGCACTGTACTGACAGCACACGCTTATTCTTTTGCTAAAGGTCCTTTCCTCACATAACAGTAAACCTAAGGCCAGATATTCTCAAGGGATTTTTCTTAACTAATATTCTTATATCTTCGATGGCTGTAGGTTCAAATTACTCCGGGAAAAATTGCATTTGTATTGAGAAGGCACAAATTTTCCCAATGGTCATAAGCCCCTGGACAAAATAATATAACAACTAGTTACACAACATCCATGTTGTCCTTTAAGTCCTCTAGAGAGGATTCTAGAACCTACAGGAGGAGAGGATTAGAGCAGACAAGGGTTTTGGTATCTGCTGGAGATGACTGTACATGCAAAGCAACCACAACAATCCTATCCTTCTCAGCATCTGTTCTCCCTTCTTTTCTCAGAAGACCTGTATCTTAGCACACTCCTATTGTCAATACCAATGTTTTCATGGTATAATCTCAAAACTGCCTACAGTTACAATACTATCTGTTTATCCAGTGTTTTCTATGTGTTTATCCAGTGACTGCTTTTCCCATTTTTTTTTTCAAGGCAGACTCTTACTGTGACCCAGGCTGACCTAGAACTCACTCTGTAGCCACAGGTTGGCCTCAAACTCACACAGATCCTCCTACTTTAGCCTCCTCAGTGCCAGGTCTAAAGGCATGTGCCATCATTCCTGGCCTGCTTCTCATTCTTAACAGACTGTGACTTGTTTAGGGCAGCAAAGTGTCCAACCATAGGCCCTACTTCCCAGCTTCTTCTGCTCTAGCCAACTAAGTATTAAAGGAGGTCATGGTGTGGCTTTCTGGGAAGGCCATCAACGGGCAGGATTAGTCAGCACTTGTTTTTCTGTCCTTGCCTCTTCCTTCCTGGAATGCAGAGTCACGGTACAAGCAAACAGGAGCCCTTGGGGTGCCTCCCTTCTGGACTGCAGGTGAGCTCTGCACTGGTCAGCTCCATACAGTTGCCTGATAGAAAGCCCTTTGGTGGTGGGGCCCTGCAAGCCAGATGCACTCAGTGGGTACTTACAGTCGGTCGTGTACTCCACCTGCGAGGGCTGTGCAGGTGTGCCATCTGCGGTGGGTTGGGCAGGAGCAGAGCTGTCAGCCTGTGCTTTACGAACAAGGGCTGCTAAGGGGTGATCAGGATCCACTACCTTCAAAGGCTAGGGATGGAGAAAACATGTGGCTTTAATATTTTCTGTGTTTGGAACCACTCAAAAGCTTCCAAATGCAAGACAATGTCACTTGTGTCAGACCCAGAACAAAACATAACAGGAGGGACATAGAAGTGGGACTGCATGCATATGTGCCAATGATCAAAAAAGTCCCTTAAGAACCATTGTTTTGCACAAGAATGGTTTTGAAAATATGATTCTTCCACAGCTGTCTATTCCACACTGGCTTTCTGGTTACTGATCCTGCAGTCAGATAATGGCTCTGACATAGCTATATCGTTCTTTTCCTTTGAAAATATTCATCTTCTTTTATCTCGTTGAACATGTCATCACCTATAAGAGCACACCTTCCCGACCACAATGTTTTACTCATTCCTGAATACAGCCTACTTTATGATAGCCGCTCTGTTAATTTAGGTTGATCACTCTACACACACACACACACACACACACACACACACACACACACACACATGTATATGCATGCGTGTGCAGATCCTTTATAGTTATGGCCAGGTGTTTCACCTGAGTACCAGAGAAACTAAGTAATAACTTCTAAGCCAAAGAAGGAGGGAGCATTGGCACTAGACTGCTACTCATAAAAGTGTGAATGGGGATGGAGAGATGGCTTAGTGGTTAAGGCGCCTGTCTCCTACGCCTAAGAACACTGGTTCCAATCTCCAGCAGTTCCAATCTCCAGGTCCCACGTTTAGCCAGATGCAAAGCGACGCAAGGGCGCAATGCCGCACTTGACCACAAGGGGGACGCATGCATCTGGATTTCGTTTGCAGCAGCTGAGAGGCTGCTGGCGCGCCCATCTCTGTCTTCCTCTCCCTCTCTTTCTGTCCAAAAAAAAAGTGTGAATGTTCAAACTCAAGCAAAAGCTCGAACTGATTTCTCATCCTCCAATCAATCAAGAGCCTTTCCCTCCAAAGATCAGCTGTGCTTAAGTACTGCTGAAAACCTTATGTTTCTATCTCACAGACTTCTGTTTTTTACATCAAAAATGGCAGACTGAAAGCCAGGTGTGGTGGCGCACGCCTTTAATCCCAGTACTCGGGAGGCAGAGGTAGGAGGATCACCGTGAGTTCAAGGCCACCCTGAGACTACATAGTGAATTCCAGGTCAGCCTGGACTAGAGTGAGACTCTACCTTGAAAAACCAAAACAAACAAACAAACAAAAAAAATACAAAAACCAAAAAAATCCACAAGGGGGTGCATGTGTCTGGAGTTCGTTCACAGCATCTGAGAGGCTGCTGGTATGCCCATTCTCTCTCTCTACCTCTCTCTCTCTTTCTGTCTCTCTCAAATAAAAAAATTAAATAAATCAATAAAAGTCAGACAAGGGAAAAAAAGGCAGACTGAGTATGTCAGCATACCAATGACTTCCTCAGAAGGATGGGGGTCAGAAATAACAGCATTATTTATTTAGAAATTGTCTATGAAGGTAACAAAGTGCTTTAGGAAGTAGATATTCTGAATATCTATAACTCAATCCTATACAACAAAACAAATTCCAGGTCTTTAACAACAGTACTTAATAAAGGAAACAAAAATAGTATGATTATGAAATTTATAATATATGTGCCTAGAAAAAAGAAACAATGAAAGAAAAAGAAACAAAAGTGCACAAGACACCTCAGTGATAAAATAAGATGTATCTGTGACACATAAAGTAGTGACAGGTTTGACACTCTCCAAATGAGCAATTTTGTTATGGCACAAAGACACACAGCTCAAGAACATGATAAAGACCTTCATCAGCTCTTCAAGGCGGTTGCTCTTCTTAGAAGCAAAAAGAGATGGGTGCAAGTAACTCCCATCTTCCTCATCATCTTCATCTTCATTGTCAGAGCTCACTCCTGACTCTGAAATCAAAATTCAACATTTTGGTTAGGCAGACATGGTGACTTAAACAGGAAGATCATTACAAGTTCAAGACCAGCCTGGTCTACATAGAGAGTACAAGGCCAGTTTGGACTCCAGAGAGAGATCCTGCCTAAAAAAAGATTTTGGCGGGGGCTGGAGAGATGGCTTAGCAGTTAAGGCGTTTGCCTGTAAAGCCAAAGGATGTTGGTTCGATTCTCCAGGTCCCATGTAAGCCAGATGCACAAGGGGGCATACACGTTGAGTTGGTTTGCAGGGGCTGGAGGCCCTGGTGTGCCCATTCTCTTCCTCTCTTAAATAAATAAATAAATAAATAAAAAATAAATAAATAAATAAATAAAATATATTAAAAAAATATTTGGGGGGCAGGAGAGATGCCTTAGCAGTTAAGGTGCTTGCCTGCAAAGTCAAAGGATCCCAGTTCAATTCTCCAGGACCCACGTAAGCCAGATGCACAAGGGGTCACATGCATTTGGGAGTTGGTTTGCAATGGCTGGAGGCCCTGGCATGCCCATTTTCTCTCCCTCTCTCTCTCTGCCTCTTTCTCTCTCTCAAATAAATAAATAAAATATATTAAAAAAAGATTTTGGATTAATTGTATATATGTATCAAATTATCACTTTCTACTCTATAAATATATACAATTAAAATAGTATCTGTCATTTTGTACTCCATAAATATGTACAAGTAATGTAATATTTAAAAAAGATTTTGGAGCTGGGTGTGGTGGCGAACGCCTTTAATCCCAGCACTTGGGAGGCAGATGTAGGAGGAGTGCCATGAGTTCGAGGCCAGCCTGAGAGTACATAGTTAATTTCAAGTCAGCCTGGACCAGAGTGAGACTCTACCTCAAAAGATTTTGGTACATGGCGAGAAAAGGTTCAAACGAAATATTGAAAACTCAGAAGCAGACAAAGGCACCGTTATATATGCACTCCTTGGTTATCTGTACACACTAATTCATGCAGAGGGAGCCTTATAGCTAACCAAGTGTTCAGAAAAGGACAGACAGAAAGGACATGACCCTTCCCAACTTACAACCTCCCTCTAGCATTTACTAGGGGCACTATAAGAGCCTAGTTCTTATTTTAAAAAACAAGGCAAAAACCTTACTAATTTATGAAAATAAAATAACACTAAGCTTGGGGTGGTGGTTCATACTTTTAATCCCAGTATCTAATTTTTTTAAATTTGTTTTTGAGGTAGGGTCTCACTCTATCCCAGGCTGACCTGGAATTCCTTATGTAATCTCAGGCTGACCTTGAACTCACAGCAATCCTCCTACCTCTGCCTCCTTGAGTGCTAGGATTAAAGACATGTGCCATCATGCCTGGCACAGACTTTTTTTGTTTTGTTTTTAATTATTATTATTATTTTTTTTTTTTTGGAGAGAGACATAGAGACAGACAGAGAGGGAGAAAGATAGAGAATGGGTGCACCAGCAGTCTCTCAGCTGCTGTGAATGAAATCCAGATGTGTGCGCCCCTTGTGGGCAAGTGTGGCATTGCGCCCTTGCGTCACTTTGCATCTGGCTAAATGTGGGACCTGGAGATTGGAACCGGGTTCTTAGGCTTAGGAGGCAGGCGCCTTAACCACTAAGCCATCTCTCCAGCCCCTTTGTTTTGTTTTTGAGGTAGGGTCTCACTCTAGCTCAGGCTGACCTGGAACTCACTATGTAGTCTCAGGGTGGCCTTGAACTCAAGGCAATCCTCCTACCTCTGCCTCCCGAGTGCTGGGATTAAAGGCATGCGCCACCACGCCTGGCTTTCCTGGCACAGATTTTTAATTTGGGAGGCTGTGGTAGGAAGATTGTCACAAGTCAGCCTAGACTAGAGTGAGACCTGCTTCAAAAAAAGTAAATCAAGGCCAGGTGTGGTGGCGCACGCCTTTAATCCTAGCACTTGGGAGGCAGAGGTAGGAGGGTCACCATGAGTTGAAGACCACCCTGAGACTACATAGTGAATTCCAGGTCAGCCTGAGTTAGAATGCGACCCTACCTCAAAATACAAAAAAAAAAAAAAAAAAAAAAAGCAGGGCTGGAGAGATGACTCAGTGGTTAAGGCACTTGCTTGCCTGAAAAGCCTAATGGCCTGGGTTGAATCACCAGTACCCAAGTAAAGCCAGATGCCCAAAGTGGTGCATGCATCTGTAATTTGTTTGCAGCAGCAACAGGCCCTGGAGTACTAAGTCTCTCTCTCTTCTTGCAAATAAATAAATAAATAAATAAAAAAAATAAAATAAAATAATACATATCTAAGCTGGTCGTAGTGGTGCATGCCTTTTATTCCAGCACTTGGGAGGCAGAGGTTAGGAGGACTGATGTGAGTTCAAGGCCACCCTGAGACTACATAGTGAATTCCAGGTCAGTGTAAGCTAGAGTGAAAAAAAAAAAAAAAAAAAGCCAAAAAGAAAGCAATTTATCTCATTCATCTGTCTATCAATCAAGTAAGCTGGGTGTGGTGGTGCACAACTTTAATCCCAGCTCTCAGGAAGCTGAGGTAGGAGAATTGGTGAGTTTGAGGCCAAGCAGTGAATTACAGGTCAACTTGGGCTACAATGAGACCTTACCTAGAAAAACAAAAACAGAATGTGAAGCAGTAGTAACATGAAACAGCTGGAGTAGATGAGATCAGCACTAAGAGCTACACAACTGGGCTAGGGGTATAGCTCATTGATAGAGCATTTGTCTACCGTGTGCAAGGCAGTAGAGCAGGGGAATGATAGAAAAAAAAAATTTCTAAAATTGACCTGAAAATCTGACATTGACTGATAACAAAGAGCCCTGTCTCTGGGTCTTACACAAAATGGAGGTAATTAGCCTTATAAGAAGTACAAATAGAGACACAAAAAATTACGGTAATTCAAGCTGGGTGTGGTGGCACAAGCTTTTAATCCTAGCACTCGGGAGGCAGAGGTAGGAGGATTGCTGAAAGTTCAAGGCCACCCTGAGACTACATAGTGAATTCCAGGTCAGCCTGAGCTAGAGTGAGACCCTACCTTGAAAAACCAAAAAAAAAAAAAAAAAAGTAATTCAAGTAACATGAAGCATCTTCAATTTTATAGATTTGTATACTTTTTTAAGCCCTAAATACTGGTGCAAGCACATGCTTTTGTAGAATATGCTAACAAAAAAATAAATAAATGAACCTTTTTTTTTTTTAATGAGAGGAAAGATTTCCAACCTAGATGATGTTTGGATGGTATCAATATTTAATTGTTTTCCAACCATCTGTAAAATATTAACTAAGAATTTACCACAGTGCACCAGCAGGGCTAATCAGCAGGACTTCATAAACATCCGAGGAATTATATTCTCTATTTCAGCCACACACCTGAGAAAATGTAACTTCATCCTTTAGGAACTCCCCTCACCGACCACGTCTCACCACACAGACCTAAAGTCTCACTGGGAAAGAACATATTCACATACTTTTTTTCTCTTCACTCTTGTTTTCTGCCAGCGTTGTGTAGCGTCCTTCTTTCATAGCTTTCTGGATGAATTTGTAGTAGGGATTGAGGTAGTGATCGAAGCGTAGGAAGTCAAACTGCGAGTTTCGTGCCTGCTTGGCCTTCAACATTATTTCAAACTGTGCTCCCTGTTTGCACACAAAATTGGCTGTGCGTTCAATAATAGCGTGCATTTTGGCTGTTGGTGGCTGGGAGAAAACACAGTCATTTAGTTTGTCTTCTTTTCCACTGGTCACGTGATTTAATTAAAAGAAATAGTCCCAGTTTTACTATCACGTTTTAAGAGTTAAGAGAGACATTTCAGCTAAAGTGCTCATTTTGGTACTACCTGTGAGATGATATTCTACCAATTTCTGAGCTTTGCCTATATTTGTGGAGAAGAAAACACATCCATTATCCAGAACCCATCCCAGGTTTTTTTTTTTCAAGGTAGTGTCTCACTCTAGCCCAGGCTGACCTGGATGGAACTCACTATGTAGTCTAAGGGTGGCCTCAAACTCATGACAATCCTCCTACCTCTGTCTCCCGAGTACTGGGATTAAAGGAGTATGCCACCATGCCTGGCTCCAAGTAATTTTTTTTTTTTTTGGTTTTTCGAGGTAGGGTTTCACTCTGGTCCAGGCTGACCTGGAATTCACTATGTAGTCTCAGGGTGGCCTCGAACTCTCGGCGATCCTCCTACCTCTGCCTCCTGAGTGCTGCGATTAAAGGCATGCGCCACCACACCCGGCTTCCAAGTAATTTCTTAAAAAATATGTTTTATTTATTTATTTATTTATTTATTTATTTATTTATTTATTTATTTGAGAGAAAGAGAGAGAGAGAGAATGGGCATGCCAGGACCTCCAGCCACTGCATCTGGCTTACATGGGTCCTGGAGAGTTGAACTGGGATCCTTTGGCTTTGCAGACAAGTTCCTTAACTGCTAAACCATCTCTCCAGTTCCCAAGTACTTTTTAAACAGTTTTTTTTTGGCTGTTATTTTTTTAGGGTAGGGTCTCACTCTAGCCCAGGCTAACCTGAAACTCTGTAGTCCCGGGTAGTCCTGGTGTACACCTGTACACCTGGTATAATCTTTGCACAATAAATCATCCTTCCAGATTTATTTGGTGTGTATGTGTGCAGGCAGGTGTGTGTGTGGAGGTCACAGATGGACTTTCTTGTTGGTTCTTGTCTTCTACCTCATCTGAGGCAGCATCTGTCATTGTTTGCTGCTCTGCTCTATTTGTAAGCTACTGAGAAACTCCTGTTTTTGCCTCCCTTCTTGCCATAGGCACACACTGGCATTACAGAGGTCTGCCAAAATTTCCAGTTTTTACATGAGGTCAGGAGAATCTGAATTTAGGCACTGAACCATTTTTCAAGCCCTCAAATCATCTTTCTGTTCAACCTGGGTATGACCAGTTTCAGGGTTTGTGAACTCTCTGAAGATGGCATTTTTTTTTAAGAAACAAGGAGCACATTTCTCAAAGAAGTGTGGGGATTCCCTCCTACCAACAGTCCTTTTTCCAAAGCAAGCCATAAATTCACACCAAATCTCTTGTGCATCTCACCAATAGTGACCCTATTCCCTGCACAAGATAGCTCACTGCTATTGTCCTTTGCAGCACTATCCCAAACTGAAGAAAGCCCAGGTGTGGCCTAGTCAAAGCAAAAGACAGGGGACACTTCAGATGAGTCCTCGCCTCATAATGAGTTTTGGGTTGGTCCTTGCCTTCTACCTGAGGCAGGGCCTTTTTGTCTGTTTTTGTTTACAATAGCATCTTCTACTCTATTCCCTTCTCTTGGGCTAAACAGGCTTCTATTCCATCATGCCCTACCACCTCCTGCCTACAAATACAACTTGGTAGACCCAAAGGTAGAAGCTATATATCTAAAATACTTGTGTGTATGCGTCGAGTATGTATGGTGTGGTGTTTGATGTGATGGGTGTTTAGTGTATTCATGTGTGTGTGGATATGTGTGTGGCCCCTGTAGGTATGCATGAGGAGGCCAGAGGAGAATGTCAGGATTCATTCTTTCTTTCTTTCTTTCTTTCTTTCTTTCTTTCTTTCTTTCTTTCTTTCTTTCTTTCTTTCTTTTTGATTTTTTAAAGGTAGGGTCTCTCACACTACCTCAGGCTGACCTGGAATTCATTATGTAGTCTCAGGCTGGCCTTGAACTCATGGCAATCTTCCTACCTCTGCCTCCTGAGTGCTGGGATTAAAGGTGTGCACCACCACACCCGGCCAGGTATTCTTTTCTTTTCACTCATCCACCTGTTTCTTTGAGATGGAGCCTCTCACTCAACCTAAGGCTGCTGTTTTTTCATTTTTCCAGTCAGCAAACCCCAGTGATTCTGCCCCACCCCAATGGGATTGGGGTTATAGGTGTATGTGCCATGCCCAGCTGTTTAAGTAGGTTGGGGAATTGAATTCAGATGGTCTCAGGCCCTCCCATGCCCTTATGCTTGCAGACCAAGCACTCTTAACCACTGAGCCATCTCCCCAACCCCCAAGATACTCTTAGCATCAATGAAGACATTAATACTAAAAAAGTACAGGCAAGCCAGGCGTGGTGGTGCACGCCTTTAATCCCAGCACTCGGGAGGCAAAGGTAGGAGGATCGCTGAGAGTTCGAGGCCACCCTGAGACTACATAGTTAATTCCAGGTCAGCCTGGACCAGAGTGAGACCCTACCTCGAAAAACAAACAAACAAAAAAACCAAAAAACAAAAAAAAAGTACAGGGAAATAAAACTGGGTATTATCCACATTAAAGATGGGTGGTTAAGAATTCAGTATACTCATGTACTTTCAATACCTCAGCCTTCACAAAATATAAGCAGCTTAATTCCCAAATGTAGTATCTGAATTAATAATGTCCATCTCACTTAAAATATCTACAGTTAAAGTTAGTTAGACACTTAAATGAATTAGTTTCCACATTAAAGGAAATTAAGTGTGCATTAAAACACAGACACAAGCCAGGCGTGATGGTGCATGCCTTTAATCTCAGCACTTGGGAGGCAGAGGTAGGAGGATTACTGTGAGTTCAAGGCCACCCTGAGACCACCTACTGAAAAATGTCTATTTTCACTGGCTTTGTCTGAACAGAAAGATCTGTTTTCAAAAGGGTCTCTTCTATAAATATGTCAATGATCTATCACTTCAGAACAACCTTTAAAGGAAGATGAGATCCCACCAAAGAGACTTTTTTGGTGGACCAGATCAGTTTGTTTTTAATCAAAGGTCACAAAGGGACTTCTTACAATGACACTGAAAGCAACTGGAATAGAGAACAAGTTCCTACACACTAGGCTCCTTTTGCTCTCTGGGTAGCAAATATCCAGGGTTCAGGCAGACCATGAAACAGCTTAGTAATGCTCACTCTGAGAATACACAGCCATTAACAATTATAATAGGAATTAAAAAAATGTTCTATTTTACTTTTGTGTTTATATCTGCAGACATTGAAAAATTCTTTAGGGCTAGAAAGATGGCTTAGTGGTTAAGCAATTGTGAAGCCTAAGGACGTCAGATTGAGGCTCGATTCTCCATGTCCCACATAAGCCAGATGCACATGGTGGCACATGCATCTGGAGTTCGTTTGTAGTGGCTAGAGGCTCTGGCATGCCCCATTCTCTCTCTCTCTCTCTCAATTCCTTTCTGTCTCTAATAAAAAAAAAATATTCTTTAGTAGGCCAGGCATGGTGGTGCATACCTTTAATCCCAGCACTTGGGAGGCAAAGGTAGGAGGATCGCCATGAGTTCGAGGCCAGCCTGAGAACACAGAGTGAATTCCAGGTCAGCCTGGGCTAGAGTGAAACCCTACCTGGAAAAATAAAAACAACATACAAACAAACAAAACCTACCATTAACAAAAAAAAAACAACAAAGAAACAAAGGTGGTGGTGGCAGGGTACAATCCATGCTAACCTTAAATAAAAGTTTTTTTTTTTTTTTTTTTTTTTTTTTTTTTGGTTTTTTGAAGTAGGGTCTCACTCTGGCCCAGGCTGACCTGGAATTAACTGTGTAGTCTCAGGGTGGGTTTGAACTCACAGCGATCTTCTACCACTGCCTCCCGAGTGCTGGGATGAAAGGTGTGTGCCACCACGCCCAGCTTAAATAAAAGCTTTTAGCATAAAATAGAGTACGTTACTTTTAAGGTTTACTTTCAATGTATCTCTCATGAAGAAGAAATACCAGTACAAATAACATGTAATAACACTAGGACTTCAAGTGTTCAGACATTTTTAGCTTTAACTACAGCAAAACTATCAAAAGTTGTACATAGGAAAGAAGTAGTAATTATAATAGGCAAAGCTCACAGGAACTTTTACCTGTATTTGGAGGAATGGAGGGAGAGCAAATGAGAGAAAAAAATGAGTATTAGAATCTAAAGGTAGGACAGTATCTCCTTTCCTCACAAGATTCAGAGGTAGCTGAACTAAGGATGGTAGCAAGTGGTGGTGGAAAGCACATCAGATGATGTTAGCACAAGTAGTTTTTGACACCTGCTCTCCAATACTGTGAGTCACTGTGCTAGATACAAACAAGTGCCTAGAATATTCACATCTATAACACTTACAATCCAGTTAGGATAATGTTGAAGAAAATACTGTGTGCTGAGTATGAATCTCTGGGGACACTTTCCAAATATGTACCTGCACACACTGGGCATGGTAGTACACACCTGTAATCCCAACATCTGGGAGGTAGAAGGAAGGAGGATCAGGAGTTCGAGACTAGTCTCAGCTACCACGTAAGTTTGAGGCCAGCCTGGGCTACATGAGACACTGTTTCAAAAATCTAAAAGGGTTAGGAAGATGACTCAGTGGGTAAAATGCTTGCCTTCCACCTGTAGTCCTACTGCTGGGTAGGTGGAGACAGGAAGATCCTGGGGCTCAGGGGCTAGTTAGACTACTAGAATTGGTGAACTCCAGATTCAGTGAGAGCCTTTCTCAAAAATAAGGTGGAGGGGCTGGAGAGATGGCTTAGCGATTAAGGCGCATGACTGTGAAGCCTAAGGACCCAGGTTCGATTCTCCAAGTCCCACGTAAGCCAGATACATCTGGTGGAGCATGCATCTGGAGTTTGTTTGCAGTGGCTAGAAGCCCTGGCACACCCATTCTTCCCCTCACTCTTTGTCTCTAATATATAAATAAATAAATGAAAATTAAAAAAAAATAAGGTGGAGCATAATTGAAAGACACCTGACATCCACCTCTTGTCTACATATACATATACTTTGCTTGTATACTTGTGTACAAACACAAACACGCATACTACATGCATGCACACATACATGCAAAAAAAAATTATAAATGGGGCTAGGGAGATAGCCCAGCAGGTAAGAATACTTATGGTGCAAGTAAGAGACCTGAGTTTAATCACCAGAACCCACATAAAAGTCAGGTATGGGGGCTAGGGCTAGGGAAAAGGCTTAGTGGTCAAAAGTGCTTGCTTGCAAAGCCTGCTGGTTTGTGTTTAATTCCCCACCCACTGACATAAAGCCGGATGCAATAAGTGGCTCAAGCACCTGGCATTCCATTTACAGTGGCAGGAGGCCCTGGCATCCCCCAATCTCTGGACACACACATGCAAATAAATAAATAAATAAAAATTTAAAAGTCAGCTATGGCTGTGCAAACCTACAATAGCAGCTCTGTGGGGTGGGTAGAGACAGGATTGATAATCAACCAATCTAACCAAAAAGGTTAAGTGAGTGAGTCTGTCTCAGGGAATTAAGGTGGAAGAGCAACAGAGGACACCTAATATTTTCCTCTGACCTCTGTGCACATATGCATGGAACACATAAATTTGCACACACCTGCATATACCACACACACCGAAAAATAAATTAAAAGAGCCACAACCAAAATACATTAAACATCCCTATTAGACTTATAAAAATCCCACAAAGCCGAGTGATTCAAGAAGATAGTCATGGGTTAGAGATCCTGCCTGCTACTTGTCGTCAGAATCTTTTTTTTTTTTTTAAATAGGTCTTATATATCCTAGGGTGAACTTAAACTCCTGATCCTGCTGCTTCTACCTCCCAAATGCTGGGATTGTAGGTGTGTGACACCTGGCCCGTTAGCCAAATTTTTGACTTGACTGAGCCTTAGTCTCCTTACCTATAAAGGAGAGCTATCTGGTACAGTTGTTAGCTTCAAATGAGAAAATGCTAAAGCTGTTCAGTACACGCTTAGAGTATAGAGATTCCCTCAATGAATTTGCAGAAACTTAACCTTAACTTAATGTGATGCAAAGCCTGTCATAGGGTGAGACTGGGTCTGAACTGGGTCTCAGCCCCAGTGGAAGCCAGCTGCAGAGCACTTCACAAATGGAGTTGTACCTTGGCTTTCCTCATCTGTGGAAGGGTGGTCTACACATGTCACAGGGAGTGGCCATAACCAAGAAAATTGTCTAGAAAATGTACAATAAAGACTAAGTGCTCCCTCAGCCACTGCCTAACCATACCAAAAAATGCCAGAACCAAGCATGCTGCTGAGGAAAAAGCTGCTTTGAGCATGACGGTTTTCACATCTGCATGTGGATGATAGCACATTCACTCCAATTCTGACATGAATGGTAAACTTGGGAATCACCATTATAACTTTCCAAACAGACCCTGTACAAGTCACTTATGTGCTGGGCTAGTTCCTGGACTATTCCTTCCATTTTCTTTTTTGTTCCCTTTCCTCCCCATCTCTTGTTTTTTTGGGAGAGGGGCTCATCTGTAGTCCATGCTAGTATGGAACTTGAGATCATCCTGCCTTAACCTTCCAAGTATTGGGATGACATGTGTGTGGTGTTACTTGGAACTGATTTTTCTTTTCTTTCCCTCCCTCCCTCTTTCTCTTTCCTTTTCTCTTTCCTCCCTTCTTTCTCTCTCTCTCTTTCTTTTCCTTTTCTTTCTCCTCCCTCCCTTCTCTCCCTCTCCCTTCCTTCCTTTCTTCTTTCTTTCCCTCCTTCCTTCCCTCTCTCTCTCCCTTTCTTTCTCTCTTTCTCTCTCTCCCTTTTTTCTCTTTCTCTCTCTTTCCTTCCTTCTTTCTTTCCTTTCCTCTCCTCTCCTTTCCTTTCTTTTCCTTTCCTTTCTTCCCTCCTCCCTTCCTCCCTCCCTCCCTCTTTCCTTCCTTCCTTCCTTCCTTCCTTCCTTCCTTCTTCCTTCTTTTCTTTTCTTTTCTTTTCCTTCCTTCCTTCCTTCCTTCCTTCCTTCCTTCCTTCCTTCCTTCCTTCCTTCCTTCCTTCCTTCCTTCCTTTCTTTCTTTTCTTTCTAGGCTATGGCCCAGGCTGACCTAAATTCACTATGTAGTTAGTCTCAGACTAGCCTTGCATGCACATTGATCCACCTACCTTTGCCTCCCAAGTGCAGTGATTGAAGGTGTGCATTATCATGCCTAGCAGGAGCCCATTTTTCTTTTGGAGGAAAGCCAGCAGAGTGTGATCTTTCCTCCTCCTAACTCCAGCCATGATGTACCTAAACAGCAGCTGTATTTTACTCCTATGCTCTCTCATATGCCACAATGGACACTAGCAAACAGCACTCATGATGGGGAGAGTTTGTGAAGAAGCACACGTACCAGCTCTACATCAGGTGGGACATTCAATCCTAAAGGGGCAATGAAAGGTTCTTCATTTTCCTCCAAATTTTCAGTCTCATGTTTTTCTGTTAAAAAAGAAAAATGAAAACTTCAGAATGATGACCCACCAATGGTAGGCAATGACTGAAGGAAGGGCAGAGGTGTTCCCTGTCTCTTAACCTTTGTACCACTACTTCTAGATACCCTTTCCAACTCCCTGCTCTATACTATCAAGAATCAGTACACTGGCTTCAGATTCTAAAAAAGGTGTTTAGGGCGGTGGTGGTGGTGCAGCAGAAGCATGTTTCTGGGTCAGGTAAAGTAACTTTTTTCCCTCTTTATTTGAGAGAGCGCGAGAGTGAGCAAGAGAGAGAGAGAGAGAGAGAGAGAGAGAGAGAGAGAGAGAGAGAAAGAATGGGCACACCAGGGCCTCTTGCTGCTGCAAATGAACTTCAGATGCATGCACCTCATTGTGAATTTGGCTTTATGTGGGTACTGGGGAACTGAATCCAGGCCAGTGGGCTTTGTAAGCAAGTACCTATAGACACTGAGCCATCTCTCCAGTCCCAGATGGAAGTCTTAACTCCAGTCCTGGCACTTCTCAACCCTGAGATTCTGAGCACATGGCTCAGCTCAACTCCCTTGGTCATGTTAAGGCTAAGTGAGCCAGCTCACATGGATGTCTCTCCCAGTACAGATGCTCAGCACTCAGTAGATAGCTGAAGAATACTTTTTAATTTCTATTTATTTGTGACGAGGGAGGGAAAGGGAGAGAAAGAATGGATGAACATGGGTGATGCAGGGCCTCTTGCTACTGAAAAAGAACTCCAGATGCATGTACTACTTTGTACCGGGGAATCATATTCAGGCTTTCAGGCTTGGCAAGCAGTGCCTTTAACTAAGCCATCTTCCCAGCCCTTCACAAATATTTTTAAGGTTACTGACACTAGTTTACCCATCCAGTATCTTAGTGCATTCTGTGCTGCTACAGAATATCCAAGGCTAGGGAATTTTCTTGCAGTGCTGAGGATGAAATTGGAACCTTACAAATGCTAGAGAAGTGCTCTACAACTGAGCTACATCCCTAGCTCTTGGATGAATTTTTCCCTCCCAGTCTCTTTTACAGATGCATGTAACTGACACTGACAAGACCTCCCTCCAACTGTGGGTTCCTGACAGAATCAGGTATAAAACAGGTAATAGATTTCTAATAATTGGCTTTGATTGAGTTGT
This sequence comes from Orientallactaga sibirica, assembly GCA_036365145.1. Classification (NCBI taxonomy): domain Eukaryota; kingdom Metazoa; phylum Chordata; class Mammalia; order Rodentia; family Dipodidae; genus Orientallactaga; species Orientallactaga sibirica. The sequence continues at coordinate 45,568,997 of JAEOAD010000011.1, read as the reverse complement.
AAAACAACTGCGTGAAAAATATCAAGACTTCTCCATCAAATAAAGTACCCCTTAAAAAAATCAGATGTATTTTTTCCATCTCTATTTATCATTATGGTTCATTTAACAAATATATGTCTGCTATACAGGGTCCTACACATTATGCCATTTAAAAGGACATAGTAAAATGTACAAAAATCAGTATGAAATGTTAAAAAAGCAACAATTTAAGGGATCTCAATATTTAGTTAGGTTGTTATTCCAGAAAAGATGGCATGAGAGAGACAAACGTTAAGTCTGTGTAAGAACAAGTGTTCTAGCTGTGGTGATGCATGCTTGTAATTTCATTCTCTACTCAGGAAGCAGAGGTAGAAGAATCACAAGTTCTGGGCCAGCCTGAGGTCCATGAGACTGTTTTGTGGAAAGAAAAGGTTTTTATCACACACGATGCAGATATTGGAGCTCAGCAATCTGTAGATACTTCCTTCTAGATCTGGCTCCTCAGTGAAGCAAAAATCTCAGCTATATTATTCTGATGAGACACAATTAGATTATAAATTCTTACTAAGGGAGATGTTAAATATTGTTCCAATATTGCTGTCTGTGTCCCTTGTTCTCTGCATGGGTGAGGGGGAAGGTAAAGACTTTCTATGGCCTGCCTAACATAACTAGCAACCTGGTTGCTCATTTGTGGTAATGAACAGGGCAGAATTGAGAGGTATTGGAAACAGGGCTTTGCAGAGCTTTTAAATTGGAAATTCCAAGGAGCAACTTAGCTTCTCTACTTCTTTGGGAATGAGGCTGAGGGTGGGTATGTACACCACATTTTACATTTGCCTTAAAAAAAGCTGGCATGATGTCACGATTAAAGTTGCAGCACTCCACTCAGGAGGCAGAGGTAGGAGGATTGCTGTGAGTTCAAGGCCACCCTGAGACTACATAGTGAGTTCCAGGTCAGCCTGGGCTAGAGTGAGACCCTAACTCAAAAAAAAAAAAAAAAAAAAAAAAAGTGATTACAGTTTTCCATATTCACATAACCTTTCCTTAAGGTGTTTGCACAACTAAACACATTCTAAATGAAAAACCTATTTGGTGTGTATGGCTGAACAAATCTCTCTCTATATATAGTCCTTTATTTACAGAAATATATCTTCAGCAGCATTAAAAAAAAAAAAAAAAAAGCTGTTGCAATACAAACTCAAAAGTCCAAGTAAGTTTTTCTTGTTAAAAAATGAAGATATGAGCCGGGCATGGTGGTGCATGCCTTTAATCCCAGCACTGGGGAGGCAGAGGTAGGAGGATCACTGTGAGTCTGAGGCTACCAGAGACTACATAGTAAATTCCAGGTCAGCCTGGACTAGAGTGAAGCCTCAAAAACCGACCCCCCCAAAAAAAAAGAAGATAGGAGATGGGTGTGGAAGCACATGCCTTTAATTCCAACACTCAGGAGGCAGAGGTAGGAGGATTGCCATGAGTTCGAGGCCAGCCTGAGAATACAGAGTGAATTCCACGTCAGCTTGGGCTAGAGTGAGACCCTACCTCAAAAAACAAAAACAAACAAACAAACAAACCAAAAAAAAAAAAAAAAAAAAAAGAATTTAGGGCTGGAGGGATTGCTTAGTGGTTAAGGCATGTGCCTGCAAAACCAAAAGACCCAGGCTTAATTCCCCAGGACCCACATTGTCCAGATGCACAAGTGGGCACACGCGTCTGGAGTTTGTTTACAGTGGCTGAAGGCCCTAGCGCACCCATTCCCCCCGCCCCGTTTTTCTATCAAATAAAAAAACCAAAACTAGCCAGGTGTGGTGGAGCAGGCCTTTAATCCCAGCACTCAGGAGGCAGAAGTAGGAGGATCACCATGAGTTCGAGGCCAGCCTGGGACTACATAGTGAATTCCACGTCAGCCAGGGCTAGAGTGAGACCTTACCTCAAAACAACAACAACAACAAAAAGAACATAAAAAAAGTTAACACGATGGGCTAGAGATGGCTTCGCAGTTAAGGCACTTGCTTGCGAAGCCTAAGGACCCAAGTTCGATTGCCCAGGACCCACATAAGCCAGAGACACACTCATTTGGAGTTTGTTTACATTGGCTAGAGGTCCTGGTGTGCAGTCTCTGTCTTGTCTCTCTTCTATCTCTCTGCTTGCAAATAAAATAAAATAAAATAAAATAAAAAAAGAACATGAATTCTGGGTAAGGTGGAGAATTAGGAGCCATGCCAAAGCAATCTAGGGGGGAAATAAGCATAAAAACAACAAAATACACTCTTCTACTGAAATGTGAAGGTATATTATCAATCCTAGCAGAGAAGTAGGAGAGATCCAGAGCTTCTAGAGACCACACAAGCAGGCAGAAGCAGCTCCAGCAGCAGTGTGGGTTCACACAGCCACCAGACTCTGCCTGAGCTGCAAGAGAAACCAGGTGGAGGGATTTTCCACCACACCAGCTTCCTCACAAATTCAAGAAACCCAAAGGGAAAGACAGCAGGGACCAGCTGAGCAGCTTTTGTTGTGAGGAAAAGGATCATGAGGACCAGCCACGTAGCTCCAGTTCAACCTCAGGCACCCACCACACCCTCCCCTTCCCCAATCACCCAGCACCAGAAACCACCAGAGATCTTGGGAAGGGAACTCAGCTACCCAGCACCAGTGATCAGAGCAGTGACCCACAGATCCAGCCAGCCTACCTGAACCCACAGTGAAGGAAAGTGGGACTCAAGTGGGCACGAAGCAGAGCTGAGACCAAAGCCATCCCAAAAGGTAAAAGGGCTTACACCAGGTCAGTGCCCAGCAAAAAAGACTGGTATATAGGTCTGAATTGGAAGTGCTAATTGCACCTTCCATGTCAGGGCCAATCAGGCATCTGCCAGATGGTTTGATTTGCCATTCTTAAATAAGCTATACTTTGGGATTGCCATTTGTTGCTTCCTGATTTATAGTGCCTTTGTCTCCCTCTGCCATTCGTGGGGGCAGGGTCTCACTCTGCCACAGGTTGACTTGGAATCATTTACAGACCAGAAATCTCAGCCTTCCAGTTGACAACATTAATGGTGTGAGGAAATGCACAGCCTTAGGGACTTTGACTTTGTTAGATGATCTGTTTGTCTTAATACCCACTCTTTAAAAAAATTTGTTTATTATTTATTTGAGAGAGAAAGACGAGGGAGAGAGAGAGAAAGAGAGATGGAGAATGAGGATGTGTCAGGGCTTCCAGCCACTGCAAAAGAACTCCAGATGCAAGTGCCACCTTGTACACCTGACTTGTATGGGTCCTGGGGAATTGAACCTAGGTCCTTTGGCTTTGCAGGCAAGCGCCTTAACTGCTAAGCCATCTCCCAAGCCCTCAATACCCACTCTTACATAAATTCACTGTGCTTGTTTTGATAGCATGTGTATACTGTTCAGTTGAATTTTAGAATTTGACTGTATTTTGCTCCACCAAGCCTACTAGAATACTCATACAGCAGGCAAACCCAACACCTACAGTCACTTTTGCTGTTACTCTGAGAGTCATTTAAGAGCCACACCTGGCAGTGTAAGCTCCTACCCGGAAGACATGTAATGTCAGATTTACACATCTAAGAATACTACAGATAATCAGAAAACTCAAGCATCAAATTAACATAAGATCAAAAATCTCTACATTATAAGAAACACACACACACACAAAAATCAAGACAATATAATTCCACCAAAATTCATCAGAAATGACCTCCAGTGAAACTGATTTAGATGAAATGCTTGAGAAAGATTTCAAAGTATGATTATTAGCTATGTTCAAACAAAGAAAAGACACAGGAAACCAATTTAATGAAATAAGGAGATCAATACAGATATGAGTAAGGAATAGAAATGGTGAAGAAAAACCAGTCAGAAATACTAGCAATGAAAACACAGTAAGTCAAGTAAAAACTTTGTAGAAAGTCTCATCAGTAGAATGAAGGAGAGAACAGAATTTCTAAAGTAGAAGACTAGGTGGCAGACCTAACATATTCCAACAAAGAGAAAGACAAACTAATGGAAGGTATGAATGGGAATTTCAAAATATTCAGAACACTATGAAAAGATGAAACATAAGAATTCAGGGTATAGTAGAAGGAGAAGAATTTCACTCCAAAGGCATAGTAGGCACTTTCAACAAAATCACAGAAGAAAAATTTCCCCAAATTGGGAAAGTGATGCCAATGCAGATACAGGAAGCCTACAGAACATCAAACAGACAAAAAATCAGGAAAGGGGCTGGAGAGATGGCTTAGCGGTTAAAGTGTTTGCCTACAAAGCCAAAGGATCCCGGTTCGATTCTCCAGGACCCACATAAGCCAGATGCACAAGGGGGGGCGCATGTATCTGGAGTTTGTTTGCAGTGGCTGGAGGCCCTGACACGCCCATTCTCTCTCTCTCTCTCTCTCTCTCTCTCTCTGCCTCACTCTCTCAAATAAATAAAATGTAAAAAATATTTTTAAAAAAATCAGGAAAGAACCTCTCACCATCATATTGTAATTAAACTACCAAACATGCAAACCAAAGAAAATATATTAAAAGCAGACAAAGCAAGTCATTTATAAGGGCAAATCCATCAAGATAACAGCAGATTACTCAAAACAAACTTTAAAAGCCAGAAGGGCTTGGAATGATGTATTTCACGTTCTGAAAGAGAACAACTGTCAACCAAGATTACTTTAGCCTGCAAAGCTATCCATCCAAATTGATGAAATAAGAACATTCCATCAAAAAAGAAAAAGAAAAAGGAACAAATGACCACTAAGCCAGCTCTATACTCAAATAACAGTTAATGTAAGAGAGTAAAGGGAAAACAGGAAGCACTATAAAACAAGAAGAATGGTGGGAATAAATACATACATTTCAATAATAACTCAGTAACAATGGCCTCAATGCCCCAACCAAAAGACACAGGCTTGCAGATTGGATTAAACGGCAGGATCCTTCTGTTTGTTCCCTCTAAGAAACTCACCTCTCCATAAAAGACAGACAGTATCTTAGGGTGAAAGGATAAAAATGGTATTTTAAGCAAATGGGCCCAGGAAACAAGCAGGTGTTGCTATCCTAATATCTGACTTCAAACCAACATTAGTGAGGAAAGATAAAGAAGGTCACTTCATATTAATTAAAGGAACAATTCAACAGGAAGACATTACAATTCTAAAAATATATGCACCTAACATGGGGGTTCCCAATTTCATCAAAAACGCTATTAGACTTTAGGTTACAGATAAAACCAAACATAATTGTGTGGTGACTTCAATAGCCCACTCTCAACTGATAGGTCATCCCAGCAAAAAATAAAGAATCTGGATTAAATAAAGTCATGGAACAAATGGACGTAATAGATATCTACAAAACATTCCATCCAAATGCTGCAAAATACACATTTTTCTCAGCAGCACATGGAACATTCTCTAAAACAGACCATATATTAGGATGCAAACCAACCTTAACAAATTACAGGAAAACTGAAATAATTCCTTGCATTCTACCTGATCACAATGGGATTAAACTACTAATGAATAACAAGAAAAACTACAGAGCATACACAAAACCACGGAGCATAAACAGTACACTACTGAATGATGAATGAGTCATTGAAGAAATAAAAAGGAAATCAATAAATTCATAGCATCCAATGATAATGAGAAGACAATATACTAAAACCTTTGGGACACAATGAAGACAGTCCTAAAAGGGAAATTTATAGCTTTAAGTGCCTATATTAAGAAATTAGAGCTGGGGATGGTGACAAACACCTTTAATTCCAGCACTTGGGAGGCTGTGGTAGGAGGATTGCTACGGGTTCAAGGCCACCCTGAGACTACATAGTAAATTCCAGGTCAGCCTGGGCTAGAGTGAGACCCTACTTCAAAAAATCAAAAACAAACAAAAAATTAGGAAGGTCCCAAGTAAGCAGCTTAATGCTTCACCTTAAGGCCTTGGAAAAAGAAGAACAATGAGCCAGAGAGATGGCTTAGCAGTTAAAGCACCTGCCTCCTAAGCCTAAGAACACTGGTTCCAATTTCCAGCAGTTCCAATCTCCAGGTCCCACATTTAGCCAGATGCAAAGTGACGCAAGGGCGCAATGCCGCACTTGACCAAAAGGGGGCGCACACATCTGGATTTTGTTCACAGCAGCTGAGGTGCTGCTGGCGCACCCATCTCTACTGTCTTCCTCTCCCTTTCTCGCTGTCTCTCTCTCAAAAAAAAAAAAAAAAAAAAAAAAAAAAAAAGCAAACCAAAAGTCAGTAGAATAGAAGAAATAATAAGTATTAGGGCAGAAATTAATGAAATAGAAACCAAAGAAACAAAGAATCAATGAAAGAAAGAGTTGGTTCTTTGAAAGGATAAACAAGACTGATAAACCCATAGCAAATCTGACCAGAAGAGATACAAATAAAATTAATAAAATTAGAGATAAAAAAGACACCATTACAATAGATATCAAAGAAATTCAAAAAATCATAAAGACATAATTTAAGAATATATACTCTTCTAAGTTTAAAAATCTGAAAGAGCTGGGCATGGTGGCTCACACCTTTAATCCCAGCACTCGGGAGGCAGAGGTAGGAGGATCACCATGAGTTCGAGGCCACGCTGAGACTACATAGTGAATTCCAGGTCAGCCTAAGCTAGAGTGAGACCCTATTTTGAAAAACAAAAACAAACAAACAAACAAAAATCTGAAAGAAATCCTACCAAACTCCTTCTACGAAGCCAGCATCACCCTAACACCAAAACCAGACCAAGACAGAACAAAGAAAAGAGAATTATAGATCAGTCTCTCTCATGAACACAAATGCAAAAATTCTCAACAACATATTGGTAAACAGAATACAATATACCAAAAAGCTCACTCAGCCAGGTATGGTGGCACACACCTTTAATCCCAGCACTTAGGAGGCAGAGGTAGGAGGATTGTAGTGAGTTTAAGGCCAGCTTAAGACTACATAGTGAATTCCAGGAGTAAGCCTGCACTAGAGTGAGCCTACCTCAAGGAAAAAAAAAAAAAAAATTCACCCCCAACCAAGTAGGCTTTATCCCAGAAATGGTTCAACATAGCAAAATGATAAATATAATATACTATATAAATGGACTGATGGACAAAAATCACATGATCATCTCAATAGATGCAGAACAGGCATTGGAAAAATCCAACCTTCTTTCATGATAATAGTTCTAAAGAAACTGGGAATAGAAAGAACATATCTCAACATAATAAAGACTATTTGTGACAAACCTATAGCCAACATAATACTAAATGGGGAAAAACTTGAAGCTTTTCCACTAAAATCATGAACAAGACAACAGTGTCCACTGTCTCCACTTTTATTTAATATAGTACTGGAAGACATAGCTATAGCAATATGGCAAGAAACACTCATAAAAGGGATACAAATTGGAAAGGAAGAGATCAAATTATTATTTGCAGATGATAAGGACCCTAAAGACTACCAGCAAACTGTTAGAGCTGATAAACACTTTTAGCAACATAGCATGATACAAAAATAAATACACAGGTACAAAATAAATACACAGAAATCAGTAGCTTTCCTATATACTAATAACAAACATGCAAAGGATAAAATCAGGGAATCTCTCCCATTCACAATTGCATCAAAATAAATAAATAAATAAAGTACCTTAGAATAAACCTAACCAAGGAAGTGAAGGATCTCTACTATGAAAACTTTAAAACACTCAAATGAGATACTGCAGAAGACATTAGGAAATGGAAAAACATCCCGTGTTCTAGGACTGGAAGAACCAATATTGTGAAAATGTCAATCTAATCAAAAGCAATCTACACATTTAATGCAATCCCCATTAATATTCCAATGGCATTCTTCACAGAAATAAAAAAAAAATCCTAAAAGTCATGTGGAAGCACAAAAAAAAAACCTTAAATAGCCAAAGCAATTCTGAGTACCAAAAATAAGGCTTGTGGTATCACCATACCTGATTTAAAGCTATATTACAAAGCCATACTAACAAAAACAGGATGGTACTAGCTCAAAGACAGACACATAGATCAATGGAACAGAATAGGGACAAAGATGTAAATCCAGGCAGCTACAGCTATTTGATTTTTGATCAAAATGCTAAAAATATGCACTGGAGAAAAGGCAACCTCTTTAACAAATGGTACTGGGAAAACTGGATATGTATATATGTAGAAAGATGAAAATAGATCCTTAACTCTCTTTATGCACAAGAATTAACTCTAAAACTGCTAGAGGAAAAAGTAGGAGAAACCCTTCAACATACTGGCATAGGCAATGACCTTCTGAAAATAATCTCAACTGCTTAGGAAATAAAACCACTTATCAACCACTGGGATCTCATAAAAATGACAAAGCTTTTGTAGAGTAAAGGACACTGTAAATACAGCAAAGACGCAACCTACAGAATGGGAGACAATCTTTGCCAGCTATACATCTCACAGAGGATTAATATCTAGGATATACAAAGAACTCAGAAAACTAAATAATAAGAAATCTAACAACCCAATTAAATAATGAGCTAAGAAACTAAATAGAGAGTGTTCAAAAGAAGAAACACAAATGGCATATAAACATCTAAAAAAATGTTCTACATCCTTAGCCATCAGGGAAATGCTCATTAAAACAACGTTGAGATTCCATCTCACTCCTATCAGAATGGCTACCATCAAAAAAATCAAAGGACAATAAGTGCTGGTGAGGATGTGGCAAAGAGGAACTCTTCTACACTGTTGGTGAGAATGTAATCTGATCCAGCCATTGTGGAAAGTAGTGTGGAGGTTCCTGAGACGGCTAATAGATTTACCATATGACCCAGCTATACCACTCCTAGGCATATATCTTATAGACGTGTTACACTACCTTAGAGATACTTGCACATCCATGTTTATTGTCTATTCACAATAGCTAGGAAATGGAACTAGCCTAGATGTCCCTCAACTGATGAATGCATTACACTTATCAATGGAGTTCTATTCGGCAGTAAAGAAAAATGAAATTAAAAATTTGCAGGGAGGGCTGGAGAAATGGCTTAGCGGTTAAGGCGTTTGCCTGCGAAGCCAAAGGACCCCGGTTCGATTCTCTAGGACCCATGTAAGCAAGATGCACAAGGGGCACATGCATCTGGAGTTCATTTGCAGTGGCTAAAGGCCCTGGCGTGCCCATTCTCTCTCTCTCTCTGTCTGCCCCTCATCTATCTCTGTATCTCTCTGATTGCAAATAAATAAATAAAATTTTTAAAAAATTTGCAGGGAAATGGATGAATCTGGAAAGGATTATTATACTTAGTGAGGTAACCCAGGCTCAGAAAGCCAAACATTACATGTTCTCTCTTATTTGTGGAGCCTAGCTACAAATGTTCAGACTTGTGTGAGAGTTGGGAGTAAAAATCAGTAGCAGAGGCCAGTAAGCTAGAAAAGGGTTATAGGGGAAGGAGAATAGAGGACAACTTAAGGAGATGGTATTGTATGTATGTGAGTACATGAACAGATTACTGTGGGTGGAATAGCCTAAGTGAGATCAGGGGAAGAGACTGAGTAAAAGAAGGGTGGGGAGAGGGTTAATAAAAATTTAGGATAGTGTGAATAAGCCATATGCTAACCTACATTTTTGGATAATGGCACACCCAGAAGTCATAGACTGTTATCAGAAAAATTTCAGTGCCAGGGACGGTATATCTTCCAGTAAGTTGTTGGCTAGGCAGGTCCCTGATGGCCCCAAAATATTACATGCTATTACCAAGCCTCTTGGTTTCCCACCAGAAATAAATTGTAAGACACTATTGCTGAGTATTCCACATGCCTGGGCTGCAAGGTCACTAAGAAATCAAACTGGGGTCAGCTGAAAATCTCCTCCCTGTAGACCAGCTGACAGAAGCTGGTAAAAGCTGCACTGCATGCAGCCCTATGGGAGAAGGAAGTCATTAGTGGTGAAAACAGTGGACACTGCAAGCCTCAAGTTTGGCCAGCAAGGCCAAATGACTGAACAGGTGTAACAGTGGCATGTCTGTTATAGGGGAAACCAACTGCTCTCTAATGGGACTGGAGGCCTGCTCCATGAGAGGGAATACATGCAAGGTATTGAAAACCTAATCAAGAGCCTAAGGGGAGGGGGAGGTCATGAGCCTTAGGAGTGTAATGCCTGCTCTAGTCTGGCTAAATGCATATATTATGCCCACCAAACTGCCCTGTAAGCACTTTACTTAGCAGTCATATCCACATATTAATGCTACTCTCACTTTTGGTTTAGAGAAGCTTCTTTTTTCACATGGTAGTGACCACTGGGATGACCCAAATGGCACCATACTGCTGAGAAGTGACAGAGGAGTGTTCAGCACTGAAACACACCTTTATTACACCTTTCAAAGCTCAAGGTCCACTGTGGAAGAGGTGACAGAAAGAATATAAGAGCCAAAGGAAGAGTAGGACTGCTTATAATGCAACTGCCCAGATAGAAATTGGCCTTGATATATATGACCTCACAGTGCCTAGCACTACCTTCACAAGACCTTCATAATAGGAGGAAAAGATGAGGACATCAAAGTAAAAGAGAGACTAATAGAGGGAGGGAGGGATATGATGGAGTGTGGATTTGTGAAGGGGAAAGTGGGGGAGGAGAGGGAATTATCATGGCTTATTGTCGGTAAGTATGGAAGCTGTCAATAAAAAAAAAATGAACATAATCATGAAAAGTACTAATGTGTAACAGCCAGGGACTGGAATGAAGACAGTGTGTAGGAAGAGGGAGAGAAGAGTTGGAGAATGCAGAAGTAAAGACATATCAAGATGCTTTCAGCCAAGATTGTTAAGGTTTTAAAATACTAAAAAGTGGGGCTGGCCAGACAGAAATTGGCCTTGACATCCATGACCTTGCTGTGCCTAGCAATACCTCCGCAAGACCCTCATAATAGAAGTAAAAGATGATGACGTCAAATTAAAAAAGAGACTAATGGAGAGAGGGAGGGGATATGATGGAGAATGGAGTTCTTAAGGGGAATGGGGGGAGAGGAGGGAAATACTATGCACCTTTTGTATGTAAGTATATTTTGTTGTCAATAAATAAATAATAAAAAAATAAATAAAATAAAATAATAAAAATGTCATAAAACCATCAAAAAAAAAGTGGGGCTGGGGAGATGCTTAGCAGTTAAAGGTGCTTGCTTGCCAAGTTCAATTCTCTACCCAGCCATGGAGGTCAGATATCCTCTTGTCCACCACAAAAAAAGTGGCACATGCGCTGGCATTTATTTGTGTTTACGAGATCCTGGCACACATAAATGTATAATATATGCATTTAGCCAGACCAGACACACGTACAAATTAATAAATTAATAAATTTAAAAAATACTAAAGAGAACCAAGAATACTCTAGTTTTGAAAGCTAAGGAATATATAAACATGTTGATGGCTCAGGCAAACAAAAAAATATTTTACAATGTGACACTGAACTTGGCTGTCAGCTGACTCCTATCAAGTATGTGTGTGGTATTTTATTTATTAGTGCAAGTTAAACACAAAATATAAAACTGTAAATTTCAGATGAGCTCAGTTTCCACTAAAAAGAAAAAAATATATTAATCACCCAAGGTTGTAGCACAGGCCTGTAATCTCAGCTAGTCAGGAGGCTGAGGCAGGAAAATCAAGAGTTCCAGGCCAGCCTGGGCTATAGAACAAGTTCAAGGACTAACCAGACAATTTAGTGAGACCCTGCTTTAAGATTAACACAAAACAAAAAACCCAAAGTGGGGGCTGGAGAGATGGCTTAGTGGTTAAGGCACTTGCCTGCAAAGCCAAAGGACCATGGTTTGATTCCCCAGGACCCACGTGAACCAGATGCACAAGGTGGCACATGCATCTAGAATTTGTTTGCAGTGGCTGGAAGCCCTGGAATGCCCATTTTCTGTCTCTGCCTCTTTTCCTCTCTCAAAATAAGTAAGTAGGCTGGAGAAATGGCTTAGCAGTTAAGGCATTTGCCTGAGAAGCCAAAGGATCCTGGTTAGATTCTCCAGGACCCATGTAAGCCAGATGCACAAGGGGCACATGCATCTAGAATTTATTTGCAGTGGGTAGAGGCCCTGGCGTGTCCTTTCTCTCTCTGTCTGCCTCTCTTCTATCACTCTCTCTGCTTGCAAATAAATAAATAAAAATTTAAAAATAAATAAGTTAAAAAAAAAAAACCCAAAGTGATAAGGATGTAGCTGAGGTATTGTAAACCTCTGAGGAGGTAAACTAAGTCACATCGGTGTTCATCACTCAGCCCAGGATCAATGTGACCCTGAGCTCGATGGACATACTAAAATGCAACAGAGGTAACTCCAGCTAGGACAATAGGTGTGCTTCAGCCATTCTACTGCAGAAGCATAAACCTGCAGCAGATGGGACAGGAGCATGGCTGAATGGTCATGGCCTACCCACACTACATGGAGAAGATGTGACAAAGCTAGTAGGCCTTTCTAAAGACTTGTTATGATCCTGAAAAAAAAATTTGGACCTCTCTGTATTTCAACGTTTTTTTCAGCTGGAAAATAGTGACAGTTTATATCTCCTTCTGGTTAAAAAAAAAATCACATCAGAGTTGAGCAGAAAGAATGTGGTCTAGATATGAGAAAACAAAATCTGAACTACCCAGAATCCTTCTTAGAGCTGTAAGATTTTCAATGTATCACAAACTCTGAGGGACAGTTAGGTTCAAAAGTCAGTGCAGGCTGGCCATGCATGGAAGCATACACCTGGGAAGGAAAGTCAGGAGGATAGGCACAAACTGAGGCCAACTGGTCTACCTAGTGAGTTTCGGCTACCCAGGGCTAGACTAGTGAAATGGTCTCAGACAAATATACAGAGAGGCGGGCAGACAGACGAAGTAAAAAAGGCAATGCAAATGGCAGGTAGTTTCCTTCTCTACATGATTACAACTATACTTGGATAGTTTCTCTACATGCCCACGAATCATCCATGCATGTCTCTTTTGCCCTTTGGTGATTAGTGTGACTAGCAAGACAGGAAGGAAAGCCTGCATGTATGTGTTTGCTGGCAGCCACAGTCCTAATATGAATACTCCTGTGAGTGAGAAGGGGTGGGGAGAATCCTGGTGTAGCTTCAACATCCTAAGCTTCAGGACAGAAGGGTGGACATCACCTTGTTTCAATTAAAAGCGTCTCACTCACAATTATGTCAGCACTGACATTATTTCACTCTACGATATGATCAAGTTGTTTTTAAATTTTAGGGTTGTTTTTTTTACACACGCATGTGTGTATGTGTGTGGTGTGCATGTGCATTTTTGTGTGTGGGTGCATGTGTGCAGATGTACATGCACATGGAAGCCAGAGGTCAGTATTGGGCATCTTCCTGAACCTTCTCTGAGGAATCTTCTGGCTTTTACATGGATGCTAAGGATCTAAACTTTACCAGCTGAGTCATTTCCCTAGCCCCAAAGTTGCTATTCTTTTTCTTCTTCTTCTTTTTTTTTTTGGTTTTTCGAGGTAGGGTCTCACTCTGGCCCAGACTGACCTGAAATTAACTATGTAGTCTCTGGGTGGCCTCGAACTCATGGCGATTCTCCTACCTCTGCCTCTGAGTGCTGGGATTAAAGGCATGTGCCACCATGCCCAGTCAAAGTTGCTATTCTAATTATCTGGATGGCTATCCAATTAAAGGTTCCCTCTTAAAAAATTTTTTTTCTCCTTTGTTTATTTGAGAGAGAGGGAGGGGGAAGGAGGGAGGGGTTTAGAGAATAAGAATATATGGGCACACCAGAGCCTCCAGCCACTGCAAATGAAGTGCAGACACATTTGTCTCCTTGTGCATATGGGTTACATGGGTACTGGGGAATTGAACCTGGGTCCTTAGGCTTTGCAGGCAAATGCCTTAACCACTACATCATCTCTCCTGCCCACTTCCCCCTTTTTATTTATTTATTTTTGGTTTTTTGAGGTAGGGTTTCACTCTAGCCCAGGCTGACCTGGAATTAACTATGTAGTCTCAGGGTGGCCTTGGACTCATGGCGATCCTCCTACCTCTGGCCCCCCGAGTGCTAGGATTAAAGGCGTGCGCCACCACACCTGGCTCATTCCCCCTTTTTTTTTGGTTTTGTGAGGTAGGGTCTCACTCTGGTCCAGGCCTACCTGGAATTAACTATGTAGTCTCAGGGTGGCCTCGAACTCTCAGCGATCCTCCTACCTCTGCCTCCCGAGTGCTGGGATTAAAGGCGTGCACCACCATGCCAGCTTTTAAACAGATTCTCAATGAAACTGAACAATCATAATTTCAAAAGTAACTAAGGATATTTCTTCTTATACTATAGGAGCCTGGATTTTTTTGTTTCACTGTTATATAATATTCAAAGTTCCATAACTTGGGGTGAGGAAGAACCCATCAAAACCTCAATTTTACATTAACAATCTTGTGCTTTTTGTTTAATAATAACAAACCCCATGAGTATCTTTCCACTAGATATTTGCACTGAGGAAGGGCTATGTAGAAGCAGTTTAGTAGGCAAGAAAGGAAACATTAATGTATCCTAGCCAAGGCCCATCTTGCAATACCTCCAGAATAAATCACTGAGGATATGACAGAGTGTGATCAAGCCAGAATCTAGAGTGGGGAGCCTGCTATAACCTACACTAAGAGGCACAGACAAGCTACTGGATGCAGGACAGCTAACCAGTCTTGAATCCACTTTCCACTCACCAACAATTCATTCTCTCATTTATAGTTATGTTCCACAAAAAGAAGGAACCCCACTGGTGTCCCAGTCGTGCTATGGACAGTGTGCATGTGAGACAGGCTATCTTCCCCTCACCTCTCTGTTTAGAAGGCTCCTCCTCCTCTGTAGGCTCTGATGGGTCGTAATAGTCACTGCCGTAAGTGAACCCCACGGCACTATAGTTCCCATCCTCTGCCAGGGCTTCACTCAATCGCTTGTATTCTTCCTCTTGAATAAAAATGAAAATTTTATTAAAAAAAGTGGGTTCAATGAGAAAAGTTTTATACATTTGTAAAGTTGTAGCTACCAGTAAAGCATACAACACACTTTTCAACCTCTTTTTGAGGCAAAACATTTATGCAAGTACACACTTTATTATGTCTATCAATATGTACTTTTGCCAGTACATGTTTACCCACAGATAGCAGAATACGTCTTTTATGGAAAATTTCTTCCTGCTGAGGAAATTTTAGGATTAAGAGCTCTATTAAAAATTATTAAGCAAAGACAAGAACATTAAGTTTAATTCATACGATACTGTTAAAGAAGAACAGTTAAAGAGTTTTTTTTTTGTTTTTGTTTTTTTGTTTTTGTTTTTGTTTTTTTTTTTTTTTTTCAAATCCCAGTCTGCCCTCAAAAGCTGGGAAAATTCTTTGTGGCTCTACATATAAACTATCCTGAGGTCCTCTCAGAACGCAAAGACTCTTGTTTTTCCAATCCACTGGGTACTGTCAAGATAATATCAGAAAGAGTGAGTATAAAAAAATGAATGGGAATAAATCTTTTAAATACTTAAAAATTTAAAAAGGTGTGGCTAAAGTAAGTCTTTCTTGAGCAGTACCTTGCCTTGCCTCCTCCTCAAGCAAGTCCGTATGCAAGGCTAAATACCTCTCTTCATCACACAGCGCCTCTACCCGTGCCTCCTCTTCTGACAGCTGGTAGTCTCGGTTCCACGTGGCATACTCGGCATCGTAGGCAGAGAGGTCATGCAGGTGACCACGCCCGTCGTATCTGTAATGTGAACATGCTGGTCAGTAGAAGGAAGTCAACACTCAGATTGATTGAGTGTAACACATACTTACCAATTAAAGAAATGAAATAAAGTATTAAACCAAAGGCAAAACTCTTCAGATTAATATTTAACATGGCTAGTTATAGCTCTACTACTTTTAAATGAAATCATCTTAAACACAATCTAAGGTCCTTTCTACAGCACAACAGAACTTATAGCTAAAGGCAGACAATCCTTCAGAGCATAAATGTATCCCCCTTTCTAGCGGTTCTTACCGTGTATGCTTTGGTCAACCATTCAATGCCATTTGCAAAAAAAAATTTTTTCTGAGAAGTTAAATATCACAGCTTACATTCACACAGACCGAGTCCATAAATACCTATCCGACAGAACCAAACGGGCGAAATTTCCTCGCTTCTTCCTGCTAGTCCCGAACTCTCAGGAGAGATCTTCACCAAAGAAACTTGCGTCCATTGGAGGTAAAATCTTGGCTAGGCTCGCCCCTAGCCACTTGGCTGAGGAAATAAGTGCTGGGTTATGTGGTAGAGAGACACACATACATAGGAACAGTGACATAAACATGCAGTTTAAGGAGGTTCACTGGAAACAGGGTAAAAACCATTAGAAGGTGAAGCATCAGTATTTCCCTTAAACTTTATTCCTCAGGAAATAATGAATGAAGACACATCTGTGTTTCTCTTGCTTGGACCACTAGGTACTTTACAAACTAGGAATAAAATAAGAACTTTTTGCTACACTTTTAACATATGATTTGATGACAATGTGGTCAATGTACAACTCTCAGATAATAAATTAGTGATCTTTAAATAACCAGATTTAGGGTTGCAAAGACAAATACAGAGTGATGAACAAAAGTCTGCCTAATTTATTAATACTGACTTTTGTAATGGAGACCAAATTAATGACGAAATGCATTTACAGGAAAAAGACCAAAAATTCCATGGAACCCCAGTTGTTTCATTTTATTAATTCTTAAAATTAGCTTTGCTTTGATGTAAACCTCCTTAACTTACAAATTCAGATTGCTGTTTTAAAATATTACACAGGTACATGTGTAGTGTTTGCTCCCCACCAGTTTTGGGAGGCCTAACTCAAATTATGTACAAAACACAGAAGCTGTGTAAGGAGCTGAGACTTTAGCGTTTACCTAACTTTAATACATAGCACAAGGAATGCTTGGGAAGCAAGCTCATTATTTCAGGCAACATCATTGGCTATACACAGTTCACAGGTATAGTACAATTAAGCAGAGCCATACCCTCAGATCCAAAGCTGATGTGACCTGCAACATTTCCTTCACAAGTCCTTTCCTTGTTTCCTAGATCTACTGCCATACAGAAAGATGAGGGATGGCAAAAGGCCTTTGATCATTAATACACCCACTCTCATCAGTTCAGGTCATCCCTACTGTCATGTATGCTCCAGATCTTTGCAGAATCCAGCTTTACTTGTCTCAAACGATGGGCTTCCTTCACTTGGAGAGACTATTCATAGCTTAATGGTTGGTCACAGTTTAGCCTATCAGTTCAGGGCCCCAGAAACAACATTAACCCAATATGAGAAAATGAAAACCCAAACCTGGGTGGAGAGAAGAAAAGGGGGACTGAAAAAGTGAGAGGGGGGAGCAAACCGCCTACATCATGTAATGTCATCCTTTTCAAATCAACCACCTTTAGACATCCCCTGCCCGGCCCCTCCACCCTCAACCCTCAATGCCGAACACCCCCAGGGTGATTCTCCAAAGCAGGTGTGATTTGAAAAAGAAACACAGAGGTAACCCAGCTCCTCCCTTCCGCTAAAGCAGACAGTGAAACCAGCCCTAAGAATGCTACCCCTAAGAGCAAGGTCAGGGTCCGCACAGAGTCGACCGGCCTCCAATTGCTGGCAAACTTCACCTACTACCGCGGTGGGTCAAATGGTCGGATTATCCCGGGGAAGGGGCTCGCCGGGCGCCAAAAGTCATGCTGGCCAGAAGGCGCCGGGTCAGAATCGGTTCAGGCTATAACTCACGGGGTCCAAAAGAGGCTTCTACCCGTGGCCTCAGCGTGCGGCGATTCGGAGGAACAAAAGCGCGCTCCCGGACTCCCTCCCGCACAGCTTCCACCGCGCGAAGTCGCCAGCGGCTGCCCAGGCAGAGGGGCTACGAGAGCAGAGTCGATGCCTCCGGCGACAGGCGCGGTGCCGGCTCCTGCCGGAGCCTTAGGACCGGTTTCACCGTACCCTCCCCCCGGACGCCCGGGGACATGGGGCGGGGAGGCCCCCGGAAACTGCAAAACCCCTTTTCGGTCCTGGTCATCAAGTCAACATCAGGCGAAATCAAGCGGGCGAGGGAGGGGAGGAACCGACCTGTCGATGAGGATCTTGTGGTCCCCCATCCAGGGGATGAGGTGCTGTCCCTGTTCCTGGGCCAGGGCCCGCTCGTCATCCCGGAACAGCTTGCAGGCATAACCGAAAACTAGCAGCTCCACCCGGCTGCCCCCAACGCCGGCGCCAGCCTGTCCGGCCTCCTCCTTCGCGCTGCCTTTCCTCTCCTGTTTGGCCCGGCCTCCACTTGCGCCGTACATGACAGCGTTCCCCGGGTCGGGCCTGGCCGGCTGCAGTGCCCCGCGACTTCCTCTGTGCCTTGTTTGGCCTACGCCCTCAGTCAAAGGCGCCGCATCCCCGCCGCAACCTTAACATAGCCGCCATAGCAGGACACAAAATGGAGGAAACACAACTTCCTGTAGAGAGGAATCTCGCACTTCCGGAACGACAGGGCAGATTCGTTACGGCTCCGATTCGTTTGAGCCTCTAAAAAATATGTAGCTATTATTTCTTGCGGTTAAATTATCTACGCATACATTGTGGGAGCTTATGTTCTCAAAGGTATTTAATTTTATTTTTGTTTCTTTGGGCGGCCATCCAGGGCATGGCGAAAGCGCCGCTTGGAGTCTCTCGCTGACTTCCTCTGCGACAGGTGGCCTCCATAGCATCTTGGCGGGCTGGGTTTCCAGTTTGAGACCCAAAACTGTCGCCCAGCGGCCAGTGATCCCTTTCGCGTTTATGAGGCTTCACTTTCATAGGACTTTTTTTGGTTTTTGTTTTTCAAGGAAGGGTTTCACTCTAGTCCAGGCTGACCTGGAATTCACTGTAGTCTCTGGGTGGCCTCGAACTCATGGTGACCCTCCTACCTCTTCCTCCCCAGTGCTGGGATTAAAGGCATGAGCCACTACGCCGGGCTTCATTGGACTCTTTTTTTTTTTTTTTAAATGGTTTTTCAAGGTAGGGTCTCACTCTGGCCCAGGCTGACCTGGAATTAACTATGCAATCTCAGGGTGGCCTTGAACTCACAGTGATCCTCCTACCTCTGCCTCCGGAGTGCTGGGATTAAAGGCGTGTGCCAGCACGCCCGGCTGTTCATTGGACTCTTAATTGGCCCCAACACCCAGCCTCGGGAGGTTTTCCAAGGCTTGTAAGCCAACGTTTGCAGGTGGCGGGATTTGGGGTGCTGTGGCCTGTCCCAAAATAGAGGTCCCAGATGTTTGCATCTGGCCAACAGTTTGTTTTTAAATTCTAATTCTTTCTGCTTTTCTTTCTTTCCTCCTTCTGCCTCTTCCTCTTTTTTTTTTTCTTTTTTTTTTTTTTTTTTTTTGGTTTGTTTTAGGAGGTAGGGTTTCGCTGTAGTCCAGGCTGACCTGGAATTCACTCTGTAGTCTCAGGCTGGCCTCGAACTCAGTGATCCTCCTACCTCTGCCTCTGAATGCTGGGATTAAAGGCGTGCGCCACCACACCCGGCTCCTCTTCTTTTTTTAATTGACGTTGGTTGGTCTCCAACTCGTGGTACTTCTCCTCCTTTGCCTAGCAAGTGCTGGGATTACAGGTTTAAGTCATTGTGAGATGCTGGGCTATACTTTTCCCCCTTCCTTCCTTCCTTCCTTCCTTCCTTCCTTCCTTCCTTCCTTCCTTCCTTCCTTCCTTCCTTCCTTCCTTCCTTCCTTCCTTCCTTCCTTCCTTCCTAAAGAAAATCTTACTATTATCATGATCCCCTCCTATGACCAAATCTTCCATCCACTTAACCCCTTCTTTCCAATTAGACTCTTTTTTATTTTGATATCATTGTTATGCAGGTCTTGTGTAGGTAGTGTTAAGTCACTGTAAGGTTTTGAATATAAAGGCCACTTTGTGTATGGAAGAAGTATTGTAAATTCACAATAGTCCCTGAGTTTTGGAGGGTGTGATAGAGATGTCTCACTTAATGCTGAACACTATCACTTCTCAGCACTATACTGAGTTTTAAGCCACCCCAGTTGTCACTGCCATCTGAAAAGAGAAGCTTATCTAACTAAAAGAGTAGCATTAAACTGGGCGTAGTAGCCTACACCTTTAATCCCACCACTTGGGAGGCAGAGAGGTAGGAGGATCGCCATGAGTTTAAGACCACCCTGAGAATACAGAGTGAACTTCAGGTCAACCTGAGCTACAGTGAGACCATACCTTGAAAAACAAACAGAAAGAGTAGCATTAATCTATGGGCATAAACATAAGTGTTTAGAGTTTTGTGGGCATAATATGTGCATTTAGCCAGACAATAGCAGTAGTTTCCCCATAGGGATTATGACCCTCCCAGCCCCATCTGAATTTTGACTCCTTAATTTTTAGTCAGAGAGTGAGACTTGAGACCCAATTCTCTTGCTTAAAGTTGAGATATTCCAGTTTATTTTTCAGTTCTCAGCATGAACCCATGGTTTCACACATGCTAGTCAAGAACTCTCACTGAGCTATATCAAGGCAAGGTCTCATTCTAGCCCAGGCTGACCTAGAACTCACTCTGTAGTCCCAGGCTGGCCTCAAATAAAAAGTGATTCTCCTACGTCTGCCACCTAAGTGCTGGGATCAAAAGCATGCATCACCATACCTGGCTATTTTAAACTTTTTATTGACAACCTCTGTAGCTGTAGGCAATATACCATTATAATTTTCTCCCACAACCCTCTTTTTTCCCATCTCCTGATTCCCTTCTCTTGTAATGGGGAGGTAGGAGTCCAGGAAAGTCCTTGAACCCGAAACTCTAGGTTCGTTTCTAATTTTAGTCAAAGAATTGAATAAAAAGTGAGACTGAGAAAGATAATTATTAAATTATTATATTTATTGAGGGAATTATTAAATTATTATATTTACTTACAGAGCCAAGGAAAGGCATCTGTTTGGCTAGGAGCCCACATAAAGGGCCTGGCTGGGGGAAAAGCATAGAAAGAAAAAAAGTTCAAGGAGCTCCTGTCATGTGGGGAGCAGGAAGGGATAAAAGAGTCCAGGTATAGAAGGGCTAGGGAGCCTTCCCTGCTGGGCCTGGGCTGGCAAGTGCAAACTTTCCTGTGCTTTTCAACTTCAGGGGTCCAGTCAGCCTAACTCTGCCCCCCTCTCATTCTGAATCTTTTCTTTCCAAGTAGTCATTCTTCTATTTTGATGTCATCATTTTTCCTCCCATTTGTAGATTTTATGTGGATATCATCAGCCCCTGTGAGGTCATGAATACCACAGCCACTTGGTGTCTTGAAGACAGTACTGTAAAGCAGTCTTCCCTTTCTACATTTTTTTCCATTAAAAATATTTATTTTTTAATTTTTTAAAATTGAGAACTTCCACAATTGTAGACAATATCCCATGGTATTTCCTTCCCTCCTCCACTTTCCCCTTTGAAACACCACTCTCCATCAGTCTCTTTTTAGTTTGATGTCATCATCTTTTCCTCCTATTAGGATGGTCTTGTGTAGGTAGTGTCAGGCACTGTGAGGTCATGGATATCCAGGCTATTTTGTGTCTGGAGGAGCACATTGTAAGGAGTCTTACCCTTCCTTTGGCTCTTATATTCTTTCTGCCACCTATTCTGCAATGGACCCTGAGCCATGGAAGATATGTTAGAGATATTTCAGTGCTGAGGGTGCCTCTGTCACTTCCTCTTAGCACTATCGTGCTTACTGAGTCATCCCAAGGTCACTGCCATCTGAAAAGAGAAGCTTCTCTAGTCAAAAGTGAGAGTAGCATTAATATATGAGTATAAACATTAAAAGATGTGCTTATGGGGCAGTTTGGTGAGCATAGTACATACATTTAGCCAGACACCAGCAGACATTACACCCCTAGGGCTCATGACTACCCCTGTTGTAGGTTTTCAGTATCAAGGATGTATTCCTTCCCATGGAGTGGGCCTCCAGTACAATTAGAGAGCAGTTGGTTTCCCCCATAACAGATATGCCACTATTGCACCCGTTGGCTCATTTGGCATAGCTGGCCAAATTTAAAGCTTGCAGTGTCCACTGTTGAGTATTCTCACTGCTGATTTCTCTTTCTCCCATTGAACTGCAAGCAGCATAGCTTTTTCCAGCTTTCTGTCAGCTGGTACACATGAGGGGCCTTTCAGCTCAGCTCCAGCAGGATTTCTCAGTGACCTTGCAGCCCAAGTATGTGGAGTCTTCAGCATTAGGTCTTACCATCTATTCCTGGTGGGAAGCCAAGGGCCTTGGCAATGGCCTGTAATATTTTGGGGGTATCAGGGACCTCCCTGGCCAACAACTGACTGGAATGTATCCCATCCTTGGCACGGAAAAATTTCTAGTAACAATCTATGGCTTCTGAGTGTTCCACTGTCCAGAAAAGTAGGTTTCCATATGACTTATTTATATCCTCTTAGATTTTGATTAGCCTTCCCTCCAACTTTCCTTTACTCAGTCTCTTCCCCTGACCTCACTTAGACCTTTTTCACCCCCTTAATCTGTTCTTCTACTTTCATATATATACAATACCATCCTGTTAAGTCCCCCTTCCCTCCCTTTCTATTCCCTTTATATCCCCTTTCTAGCTTACTGGCTCTGCTACTGAGTTTTATTTCTACTCACATAGAAGTCCAATCATTTGTAGCTAGTATCCACGTATGAGAGAGAACGTGTGACGTTTAGCTTTCTGGGCCTGGGTTACCTCACTAAGTGTAGTCCTTTCCATATCCATCCATTTTCCTGTAAATTTCATAACTTCATTTTCCTTTATTACGGTATAGAACTCCATTGTGTAAATGTGCCCCATCTTTATCCACTCGTCAGTTGAGAGACATCTATGCTGGTTCCATTTCATAGAGTGAACAGAGTGGCAATAAACATAGTTGAGCAAGTATCTCTAAGGTAGTGATATGAGTCCTTAGGATATAAGCCTAGGAGTGGTATAGCTGGGTCATATGGTAGATTTATTTTCAGCTATCTCAGGAACCTCTGTCGCCGACCATTCGGGACACTAATGACACACGCACCACTCTTGTTGCTTGCTTGGACGGGAGACCACCCACACACACCTTTATTACAGGAAATAGCACAGCTTATATATCCTATGAAGACCAATCATAACATAGTTGCTAGGTGAGAAAGCTAACTTGGCTGAAGCCGATACGTTAATGCAATGAGGATATGCCTCCTAGCCAATCACCATAACTTCCTGTTTACTGACAAGACTCGAGCTCAACGCCCTTTGGCAAGGTGCCAGCCACCATCTTCAACATGGATGATGCGGCCCCAGATGCCGCCCGCCACAACCTCCACACTGATTTCCACAATGGCTGGATCAGGTTGCATTCCCACCAACAGTGTAGAAGGGTTCCTCTTTTTCTGGATCCTCGCCAGCATTTATGATTATTTGTTTTCATGATTGTATAGCACAATGCAGGTTGGGCCCTACCCAGACAGCATGCTAGAAGAAACCAGGAAGTGGCTTCTGTGGATGTGGCATTCTGCACAGGCCTGACATGACAACAGCTATGTCCCATGCTCATGAGAAACCTGCTGCGAGATGATCTGCCCAGAGACAGGATGTCATTAGTCACAAGAAGGGGACCATCCCATACAATGATTGGCCAGCCAAATCCTTTAAACCCCCTACACTTCCTTGAATAAACGAGTTTGCAGCAGCTCACCCTCTGCCTGCTTCCACCCAATTCCCGGAGTCTGTGTCGTGACTCTGTGCCTCTCACCCCCTACTCAGCAGAGACCCTGCCGTCCCTCTTTTGCTGGCCCTAGGGGGTACCGCAACACATGATGGTAGCCAATATGACAGGAGTGAGATGGAATCTCAACCTAGTTTTAATCTGAATTTCCCTGATGACCAGGGATGTAGAACATTTTTTTTAGATGTTTATATGCAATCTGTATTTCTTTCTTTGAGAACTCTCTATTTAGTTCAATGGCCCATTTTTTTTAAAAACTGGGTTAGTTGATTTTTTATTATTTAATTTTTTGAGTTCTTTGTAGATCCTAGATATTAATCCTCTATCAGGTGTATAGCTGGCAAAGATTTTCTCCCATTCTATAGGTTGCCTCTTTGCCCTATTCACAGTGTCCTTAGCTGTACAAAAGCTTTGTAGTTTCATGAGGTCCCAGTGGTTGATCTGTGGTTTTATTTCTTGAGTAATTGGGGTTATATTCAGAAAGTCTTTGCCAAGACCAATATGTTGAACAGTTTCCCCTACTTTTTCCTCTAGCAGTTTTAGGTCTGATAATAAGGTCTTTGATCCATTTGGACTTAATTCTTGTGCATGGAGAGATACAAGGATCTATTTTCATCCTTGTACAGAATATCCAGTTTTCCCAGCACCATTTGCTAAAGAGGCTGTCCTTTCTCCAATGAATATTTTTGGTATTTTTGTCAAAGATCAGGTGGCTATAGCTACCCAGACTTACATCAGGGTCCTCTATTCTGTTACATCATTAATCTGGTTTATGTGGCACCTTTAGAGTTGAACTGGGGTCCTTAGGCTTCTCAGGCATGCATCTTAACCACTAAGCCATCTCTCCAGCCCTGTATGTGTTTATTTTGTATCCTGCTACATGGTTATAAGTGT
This sequence comes from Orientallactaga sibirica, assembly GCA_036365145.1. Taxonomy (NCBI): domain Eukaryota; kingdom Metazoa; phylum Chordata; class Mammalia; order Rodentia; family Dipodidae; genus Orientallactaga; species Orientallactaga sibirica. Next base: position 45,544,417 of record JAEOAD010000011.1, on the reverse strand, counting down.
TTATCAGCTCTAACAGTTTGTTGTTAGAGTCCTTTATGTGTAGAATCATATCCTCTGCAAATAATGATAACTTGATCTCTTCCTTTCCAATTTGTATCCCTTTTATGTATGTCTCTTGCCTTATTGCTATGACTAAGACTTCCTGTACTATATTAAATAAAAGTGGGGACAGTGGACACCCTTGTCTTTTTCCTGATTTTAGTAGAAAAGCTTCAAGTTTTTCTCCATTTAGCATTATGTTGGCTGTAGGTTTGTCAAAAATACCCTTTATTATGTTGAGACATGTTCCTTCTATTCCCAGTTTCTGTAGGACTTTTATCATGATGGGATGTTGGATTTTGTCAAATGCTTTTTACACATTTAATGAGATGATCATGTGCTTTTTGTCCTTCAGTCCATTTATGTAATGTATTACATTTATTGATTTGTGTATATCAAACCATCCCTGCATCTCTGGGATAAAGCCTACTTGGTCAGGATAAATTATCTTTCTGAGGTTTTTTTTTGTTTTGTTTTTGTTTTCAAGGTAGGGTCTCACTCTGGCCCAGGCTGACCTAGAGTTCATTCTATAGTCTCAGGGTAGCCTCAAACTCACAGTGATCCTCCTACCTCTGTCTCCTGAGTGCTGGGATTAAAGGCGTGTGCCACCATGCCCGGTTTTCTTTTCTTTTTAAAAAACAATATATGCCATTATCCAACACATTTTAAACATCTATTATGTTTATTTGTTTACTTATTTACTTGACAGAGAGAGAGAGAGAGAGAGAGAGAAGAGGCAGATAGAATGAGAAAGAGAATGGGCCTTCCAGGGCCTCCAGCTGCTGCAAATGAAGTTCAGACACTCGCTCCACCTTGTGCATCTGGCTTATGTGGGTCCTGTGGAATTGAACCTGGGTCCTTTGGCCTTGCAGACAAGCTCCGTAACCACTAAGTCATCTCTCCAGCCCCTATATTTGTATTCTGTTTTCCAATATTTTGTTGAGAATTTTTGCATCTATGTTCATGAGGGAGATTGGTCTGTAATTTTCCTTTTTTGTTCTTTGGTTTTGATATCAGGGTGATGCTGGCTTTGTAGAAGGAATTTGGTAGGATTCCTTCCTTTTCTATTTTATGGAAAAGTTTAAGAAGCATTGGTGTTAGTTCTTCCATGAAGGTCTGGTAAAATTCACCAGTGAATCCATCTGTTCTTGAACTTCTTAGATGGGAGATTTTTTTTTATAACTGCTTGGAACACCATACTTGTCTATTTAAGTGATTAATCTCATCTTGACTTAATTTAGGTAGGTCGTGTAAGTCAAGGAAGTCATCCATTTCTTTCAGATTTTCAAACTTAGTGGAGTATATGTTTTTATACTATGTCCCTATGTTTTTTTAAATTTTTTTATTGAGAGAGACAGAGACCGAGGAAGAGGCAGAGAGAGAGAGAGAGAGAGAGAAAATGGGTGTGCCAGCAGCCTCTCAGATGCTGTGAATGAACTCCAGATGCGTGTGTGCACCCCCTTGTGGGCATTGCGCACTTGCATCACTTTACATCTGGCTAAACATGGGACCTGACATGAGATCAAGCAGGTGTTCTTAGGCTTGGCAGGCAGGTGCCTTAATCACTAACCCATCTCTCCAACCCTCCTATGGTTTTTTGAATTTCTCTGGTATCTGTTGTGATGGTGCTTTTTTTCATCCCTAATTTTATTAATTTGTGTCGCTTCCCTCTTTCTTTTGGTCAGATTTTATAAGGGTTTATCAATCTTGTTTATATGTTCAAGGAACCAACTCTTTGTTTCATTGATTCTTTGGGTTGTTTGTTTTTTGTTTCTATTTCTTTTTTTTTTTTTAATTTTTATTGATTTTTAATCTTACATACCAAAAAAAAAACCCACCTGATATTTCCCTCCCCTCCCCCATTCCACTTTAGAACTCCAGTCTCCATCATATCCCCTCCCTTTCTCCATTAGTCTCTCTCCTAATTTGATGACATCATCTTTCTCTTCTATTTTGAGGGTCTTGCAAAGGTATTGCTAGGCTCTGCAAGATCATGGATATCAAGGCCAATTTCTGTCTGGGCAGCTGCATAGTAAGAGGTCATATTCTTCCTTTGGCTCTTCCATTCTATCCGCCCCCTCTTCCGCAATGGTCCCTGAGCCACTGGAGGATGTGACAGAGGTGTTTCAGTGCTAGGCACTCCTCCATCCCTTCTTCTCAGCACTATGTTGCCTTTTGTGTCGTCCCAGTGGTCATCACCATCTGAAAAGAGAAGCTTCTCTAGCCAGAAGTGAGAATAGCATTAATATGTGGACATGAACATTTACTGTAGTGTCCCCAGGGCAGCTTGGTGGGAATAATATATACATTTAGTCAGCCATGAGCAGGCTTATACCCCCAAGGCTCATGACCTCACCTACCATAGACTTTTACTTAAGTTTTTCAGTACCGGTATGTATTCCCTCCCGTAGAGGGGCCTTCAGTCCAATGATGGAGCAGTTGGTTACCCCAAGAGTAGACACGCCACTATTGCACCCGTTCAGTCATTGGGCCTGTCTGGCCAAGCTTGAATATTCAGCATCCACTATTTCACTGTTGATGGCTTCTGTCTCCCATACGCTGCGTGCAGTGCAGCTTTTTCCAGCTTTCAGTTGGCTGGTCTACAGGGAGAAGGTTTTCTGCTCAGCACCAGCTTGCTTTCTCAGTGTCCTTGCCTCTCAGGCATGAGATGTCTTCAGCAATAGGGTCTTACTATCTATTTCTCTAGGGAAACCAAGGGCTTTGGCAAAAGCCTTAATGTTTTGGAGGCTACCGGGACCTCCTTGGCCAACATCTCACTGGAAGGAGTTCCATCCCAGGTACTGAAAATTTTCTAGTAACAGTCTACATCTTCTAGACGTGACCTTAATCAAAAAAAAAGTAGTTTTACATATGTCTTATTGATAATATCTTGAGTTTAGATTGTCCCTCCCCCTGCCCTTTTTGTATGCATTCTCTTCCCATGGCCTCGCTTAGGCCATTCCCTCCCTGTACTCAGTTCTTCTACTTACATATGTGTATTACCATACACTTAAGTCCTTCCCTTTCTTCCCTCCCCCTTATAGCCTTTTACCCGCTTACTGGTTTCTGGTACCAATTTTTGGTTCCAGTTCATACACAAGTCTATACATTGGTAGCTAGGATCCACATATGAGAGAGAACATGTGACGTTTGGCTTTCTGAGCCTGGGTTACCTCACTAAGTATAATCCTTTCCAGATCCATCCATTTCCCTGCAAATTTCATAATTTCATTTTTCTTTACTGCTGAATAGAACTCCATTGTGTAAATGTACCACAACTTTATTATCCACTCATCTGTGGACGGACATCTAGGCTGCTTCCATTTCTTAGCTATTGTGAATAGAGCAGCAATAAACATGGTTTTGCAAGTATCTCTAAGGAAGTGAGAAGAGTCCTCTGGGATATATGCCTAGGAGTGCTATAGCTGGATCATATGGTAAATCTATTTCTAGCTGTCTCAAGAACCTCCACACTGATTTCCACAGTGGCTGGACCAGCTTACATTCCCACCAACAGTGTAGAAGTGTTCCTGTTTTTCCGCATCCACGCCAACACTTATTGTCATTTGTTTTCTTGATGGCAGCCATTCTGACAGGAGTGATATGGAATCTCAAAGTGGTTTTAATTTGCATTTCCCTGATGGCTAAGGATGTAGAACATTTTTTTAGATGTTTATATGCCATCTGTATTTCATCTTCCGTGAATTCTCTATTTAGTTCCATAGCCCATTTTTTAACTGGGTTGTTTGAATTCTTGTTATTCTGTTTTTTGAGTTCTTTGTATATTCTGGATATTAATCCTCTGTCAGATGAATAACTGGCAAAGATTTTCTCCCATTCTGTAGGTTGTCTTTTTGCTCTATTGACAGTGTCCTTTGCTGTACAAAAGCTTTGTAATTTTATAAGGTCCCAGTGGTTGATTAGTGCTTTTATTCTCTGAGCAATTGGAGTTATATTCAGAAAGTCCTTGCCTATTCCAATATGTTGAAGAGTTTCCCCTACTTTTTCCTCTAGCATTTTCAGTTTCAAGTCTGATATAATCTGGACTTGATGACCTTTTACAGTTGAACTGGGGTCCTTTCTCCAGATATTTTGGCATTTTTGTCATCTTAACCACTAAATATTTGGGTCCATCTGTCCAGCCCTGTCTGTCCTTTTACATGCTGTATCCTGCTATAACATGGTATATAAGTGTTTTTGTTATCAGCTTAACAGTTTGTTGTTTTTAGAGTCCTTTATTTCTGTTCTAATCTATAGATTTTGCAAAGAATGATAACTTGATTTCTTTCTTTCCAAGCATGTATCCAGTCTTCTGCAATGTTTTTTATAGTTCTCTTGCCTTATTTCTATTTTTTATTCTAAGACTTCTCTGTACCATATTAAATAAAAAGTGGGGACAGTGTTTATTTTGTATCTTGCCATTGCTTGTCTTTTGCTGGTAGAGTCCTGATTTTTTAGAAAATATCATCTGCAAATAATGATTTTTCTTCCATTTGTAGCATTATGCCTTGGCTGTAGGTTTGTCAAAATCAAAGTACCCTTGTCTATTATGTTGAGACATGTTCATTTTCTTATTCCCAGTTTCTGTTTTAGGACTTTTTCTATTCATGATGGGATGTTGGATTTTGTCAAATGCTTTTTGACACATTTAATGAGATGATCATGTGATTTTTGTCCTTCAGACCATTTATATGGTGTATTACCATCCTTCAGTCCATTTATGTAATGTTCTTACATTTATTGATTTGTGTATATCAAACCATCCCTTTGGGTATCATCTCTGGGATAAAGCCTACTTCTTCCAGGAATCAGGATAAATCTGGGCCTCTTTCTGAGGTTTTGTTTTGTTTTGTTTTTGTTTTTATCTCATCAAATTTTGGTAGGGTCTCATCTTTCTGGCCCAGGCTGACCTAGAGTTTTTTATTCTGTAGTCTCAGGGTTTGCCAATCAAACTAACAGTGATCCTCCTTTCTAACCTCTGTCTCCTGAGTGTTCTGGGATTAAAGGTGAAGCATTAAATTGTTTATGTGAACTCTCTTTTCTTAATATAGGCACTCTATTTTCCCTCGTAGGAAATATATTTTGGTATTTTATCTCATTCATTTGATTTTAAACATCTATTATGTTTATTTGTTTACTTATTTTTTCTTGATTTGCAGAGAGAGAGAGAGAGATTTGAAGAGTCCTATCAGATAGAATGAGAAAGAGAATGGGCCTTTGGATGGAGGGCCTCCAGCTGTTCTGATATCATTTATGCAGTTGTTTCTCTGTTTAAGACCTTCAAGACACTCGCTCCACCTTTGTGCATTTCTGACCTTAAGTCTGATAGTGTTCTGGCTTATGTTGGTTTGAAGTCTATTTTTGGCAACCCCTGCTCTGTGGAATTGAACCTGGGTCCTTTTAGCATCAAGCTTTTGATAACCACTAAGTCATCTCTCCAGCCCCAACAGATGGTATATGCTTTTTAATGTATTCTGTTTTCCAATATTTTGTTGAGAATTTTTGCATCTATGTTCAACTGAGGGAGATTGGTCTGTAATTTTCCTTTTTGTTCTTTTTCTTTTTTGATTTGGATCAGCAGGATGATGTGGACTTTTTATCTTTCAGAACTTGAAGGAATTTCAGGTTTGTGTTGATTCTGCTTCCTTTTTCTATTTTTGCTGGAAAAGTTTAAGAAGCATTGGTTTGTTAGTTCTTCCATGAAGGTCTGGTTTTGTCTGTTTGGTGTTCTAAAATTCTGCATTGGCAGGGAATCCATCTGTTCTTGAACTTCTTCTTCTGCTATGGGAGATTTTTTTTGGATAACTGCTTGTTAGACTGACTGCATACTTGTCTGGTTTAATTCTACTAGTGATTAATCAGAGTTTTTATTTCACTGATCTTGACTTAATTTTTCTTCAGGTAGGTTGTGACCTTTTTAAGTTTCAAGGCAGTTTGTTTTCCATTTCTTTCAGATTTTCAAACTTAGTGGAGTATATGTTTTTTTCTTGTATACTATGTCCCTATGTTTTTTATAAATTTTTTTTGGTGGATTGAGAGAGGGTGCAGAGACCGAGGAAGAGGCAGAGAGAGAGAGAGAGAGAAAATGGGTGTGCCAGCAGCCTCTCAGATGCTGTGAATGAACTTGAAGATGCAAGTGTGGACCCCCAGTCCTATAGGTTGGCATGTGGTTCTTCCTGTCACTTGCAGACCCTGTCTGGCAAAAGATCTGGCTAAACATGGGACCTGACATTCAGAGATCAAGCAGGTGTTCTTAAGAGTGCTTGGGTCTGCAGGCCAGGTGCCTTAATCACTAACCACCTCATCTCTCCAACCTCCTTTGCCATGGTTTTTTGATTTAAATCTGGTATCTGTTGTGATGGTGCTCAACATCCCTTTGATTTCTGGGCTTTTATTAATTTGTGTTTTTTGTTTGTTTGTTTGTCTTTCTTTTGGTCAGATTTTATAAGGGTTTATCAATCTTGTTTATATGTTCAAAGAACCAACTAATTTTTTGTTTGCCGGGGGCGCTCTCCACAGATTTCTGGCTGATTCTTTGGGTTGTTTATTTTTTTTTTATTTTCCTAGGTTTCTTGAATCTCTGCAATGGCTAATTTTTATTATTATGTTCTCAGGTTGGCCTCGAACTACCTGGTTTTTAAAGTTTGCCTTTCTCTGCCTAATCTTTTTCTTCCCATCTACTGGTTTTTGGTTTGCCTTGTTCTTCTTTTTCCAAGGTCTTAAAGTGAAGCAGTAAGTTGTTTACTTGTGACCTTTCTAATTCCTTAATATAGGCACTTAAAACTATAAATTTCCCTCTTAAGACTGCCTGCATTGTGTCCCAAAGCTTTTGGTATGTTGTGTTTTCATTACCATTTGATTCTATTAATTTTTTGATTTCCTTCTTGATTTCTTCAATGACCCATGAATCATTCATTAGTATACTGTTTAGTTTCCATAATTTTGTGTATGCTCTGTAGCTTTTCTTGCTATTGATTTGTAGTTTGATCCCATTGTGATCAGATAGAGTGCAATGAATTATTTCAATTTTCCTGTATTTTTAAAGATTTCCTTTGTGTCTTAATCTATGGTCTATTTTAGACAATCTTCCATGTGCTGCTGAAAAGAATTGTATTCTGCAGCATTTGATTGAAGTGTCCTGTATATATCTGTTAGGTCCATTTGTTCTATGACCTCACTTTATCCATAGGCATCACTTTACTTTTTTGCCAGGATAACCTGTCAATTGGTGAGAATGGAGTGTTGAAGTCACCCACTAAAATTGTGGTTGGTGTTATCTGTATCTTTAGTTCTAATATCATTTGATGAAGTTGGGAGCCCCCATGTTAGGTGCATATGTGTTTAGGATTGTAATGTCCTCCTGTTGGAGTGTTCCTTTAATCAATATAAAGTGACCTTCCTTATCTTTCCTAACTAATGTTGGTCTGAAGTCTACCCTGTCAGATATTATTAGGATAGCAACCCCTGCTTCTTTTCTAGGCCCATTTGCTCAAAACAGTGTTTTCCAACCTTTCACCCTAAGGTAATGTCTATCCTTTGTAGGAAGGTGAGTTTCTTGGAGGTAACAAATTGGAGTATCCTGCTTTTTAACCCAGTCTACAAACCTATGTCCTTTGTTTGTGGCACTGAGGCTGTTGCTATTAAGAGTTATTATTGAAAGGTGTATATTTATTTTTGCCATTTTTCTTGTTTTGTAGTTCTTCCAGTTTTACCTTTGCTCTCTTTTATTAAGTAGTATTTGAGTATGGTTTATTTTTTCCAGGTTCCTTATATATGTGCTTGTCTTTCTCTTCAGCATGGAGGATCCTTTCAACTATTTTATGTAGAGCTGGTTTTGTCTTCAATATTCCTTTAGCCTGTTTTTTGTTGTGGAATGTTCTTATTTCTCCATCTATTTGAATGGATAGTTTTGCAGGATAATGTAACCTTAGTTGACAGTTGTTATGTTTCAGAACTTGGAATACATCATTCTAAGCTGTTCCTGCTTTTTTTTTTTTTTTTTTAAATTTTACTGACAACTTCTATACTTACAGGCAAAAAACCATGATATTTCCCTCCCTTCGCCCCATTCCTCTTCAGAACTCCATTCTCTGTCATATACCCTCCCTCTCTCCATTAGTCTATCTTTTAATTTGATGCCATCATCTTTTTCTCATATTATGAGGGTCTTGAGAAGGTATTGGTAGGCACTGCAAGGTCATGGATATCAAGGCCAATTTCTGTCTGGACAGTTGCATTGTAAGGAGTTGTGCCCTTCCTTTGGATTTTACATTCTTTCCACCCCCTCTTCTGCAATGGACCCTGAGCCTTGAAGGGTGTGACAGAGATGTTTCAGTGTTTGACATTCCTCCATCCCTTCTTCTCAGCACTATGTTGCCTTTTGGGTCATCACAGTGGTCATCGCCATCTGAAAAGAGAAGCTTCTGTAACCAAAACTGAGAGTAGCATTAATATGTGAATATGAACATTAAGTGTAGTGCTTTCAGGGCAGTTTGCTGGGAAAAATATATACATTTAGCCAGACAAGAGCAGGCTTTATACCCCTAAGGCTCATGACCTCCCCTGCCACAGACTTTTGATTAGTTTTTTCATAGAGAGGACCTTCAGTCCAATTAGGGAGCAGGTGGTTTCCTCAAGAGCAGACATGCCACTATTGAACCCTTTTGGTCATTGGGCCTGTCTGGCCAAACTTGAGTTTTCCAGTGTCCACTGTTTTCACCACTGTCTTCTGTCTCCCATATGGCTGCATGCAGTGCAGCTTTTTCCAGCTATTAGTTGGCTGGTCTACAGGGAGAAGGTTTTCTGCTGAGCACCAGCTTGCTTTCTCAGTGACCTTGCCTCTCAGGCAAGAGATGTCTTCAGCAATAGGGTCTTACCATCTGTTTTTCAAGGGAAACCAAGGGCCTTGTCTATAGCCTTTAATGTTTTGGAGGCTACAGGGTCCTCCTTGTCTCAAGAACCTCCACTCTTATTTTCACAATGGCTATACCAGATTACATTCCCACCAACAGTGTAGAAGTGTTCCTCTTTTTCCACATCCATTTTCAAATAAGCTGAACATGGGATGTTGAATATTGCTGCCTTTAATACTTTCAGATTTATAGGGCCTTTGTCTTTTGATTTTGTTATTATTGCGGGCAGGGTCTGATCCAGATCCAGGCTGACTTGGAACCCAGTTCAGAACAGAATTTTCTACCACCTAGCTGACAGGATTAAGGGTGTGGAGCAACACACACCCTTAGGGATTTTGGCCTTATAAGACTGTTTGTTTTAATCCCCACACTTGTGTACTCTGTGCTGGTTTGTATTGAATGTGTATTTTGCTCAGTTGAAGTTTAGAATTTGCCAGTAAATTGTTCCACCCAGTCTACTACAATACTTGCTTAGCAAGCAAACTCAACACCTAGGATTACTTCTGAGGTTGGATTTGGGTACAAGTGCTACACTTGGCATCTTAAACTCATATCCTGAAAGTATGTAAAGGTGGATCACCACATCTAAGAACACTGCAGATAAATAGAAAACTTCAGCATCAAATCAATCCAGGATGCAAAAGTCACTACACTATGATACAAGAAACACAAAGAATAAAGACAATGCAATCCCACCAAAAATTACAAATCCATCAGAAATGTTCACCAAGGAGACTGTTTTAGGTCAAGTTCCTGACACAGATTTCAAAAGAATGATGTTATCTGTACTCAAAGAAATGAAAGAAGAAATGAAAGGAATAAGAGAAGAAAACAAAGGAATTAAAGAAGAAAACAAACTCCTGAAGGAGAACACAGGAAACCACCTTAATGGAATAAAAAGGTCATTACAGGACATGAGTAAGGAAATAGAAATATTGAAGAAAAATGAGGCTGAAATCCTAACTCTGAAAAACACAGTCAGTGAGATAAAAATCTTTGTGGAAAGTCTCACCAGTAGAATGGATGAAGGAGAGAACAGAATATGTAGAAGACCAGGTGGTAGACCTAATACAGTCCAACAAAGAGAAAGACAAGCTAATAGAAAGGTATGAATGGGAATTCCAAGATATCCGGGACACTATGAAAAGATCAAACATAAGAATTTAGGATATAACAGAAGGAGAAGAATTTCAATCCAGAGGCTTCGTAGGTGTTTTCCACAAAATCCTGGAAGAAAATTTTCTCCAAATTGGGAAAGAAATGCCAATGCAGATACAAGAAGGTTTTAGAACACAAAACCTAGAAAGATCTTCTCCTCGCCATGTTATAATTAAACTACTAAACACACAATCCAAAGAAAATATGTTGAAAGCAGTTAGAGAGAAAAAGCAAGTGACCTTCAAAGGGAAACCCATCAGGATCACAGCAGATTACTCAACACTAAACTTTAAAAGCCAGAAGGGCTTGTAATGATATATTCCAAGTTCTGAAAGATAAAAACTGTCAACCAAGATTACTTTATCCTGAAAAGCTATCTATCCAAATTGATGGAGAAATAAGGACATTCCACAGCAAAAACAGGCTAAAGGAATTTACGGCAACTAAACCAGCTCTACAGAAAATACTTAAAGGAATCATTCACGCTGGAGAGAAAGCAAAACATATACATCAGGAAATGGGAAAAAATAAACCATATTCAAAGAACAGTTAAAACAAGTGAGTAAAGCTGGGCATGGTGGCACATGCCTTTAATCTCAGCACTTGGAAGGCAGAGGTAGGAGGATCGCCATGAGTTCAAGGCCACCCTGAGACTACAGAGTAAATTCCAGGTCAGACTGGACTAGAGCGAGACTCTACCTCAAAAATAAAAACAAACAAACAAACAAACAAACAAACAAACAAACAAAACAAGGGCTGGAGAGATGGCTTAGCGGTTAAGGCTCCTGCCTCCTAAGCCTAAGAACCCGGTTCCAATCTCCAGGTCCCTTGTTTAGCCAGATGCAAAGTGATGCAAGGGTGCAATGCCGCACTTGCCCACAAGGGGGCGCACACATCTGGATTTCGTTCACAGCAGCTGAGAGACTGCTGGCGTGCACATTCTCTATCTGTCTCCCTCTCCCTTTCTGTCTGTCTCTCTCTGTGTCTCTCTCTAAAAATAAAAAATAAAAAATAAACCAAGTGAGTAAAGTGAAAACAGGAAGAACTACAAAAGAAGAAGAATGGCAAGAATAAATACATATCTTTCAATAATAACTCTTAATATCAATGGCCTCAATACCCCAACCAAAAGACACAGACTTGCAGACTGGATTAAAAAGCAGGATCCTACCACCTGTTGCCTCCAGGAAACTCACCTCTCAATAAAAGATAGAAACCTTCATAGGGTGAAAGGTTGAAAGATGGTATTTCAAGCAAGTGGGCCTAGGAAACAAGAAGGGGTTGCTATCCTAATTTCTGACAAGATAGACTTCAAACAAACATTAGTGAGGAAAGATAAAGAAAGTCACTTTATACTGATTAAAGGAACACTCCAGCAGTGTTGGGCCCTAAGAGGTGCGGGCGCGAGGCCCAGTGGAACTTCCTGAGTCTGGCTAGAGTTTGGCGACCTGTCTTTGGCCCATTACTCCCACTTAGGAGTGACTCAGCAAGGCCTAAGCCCAAACTGCCTCTGCCCAGCTACTGCTGACGTGGTGAAATACTATTGGCCCCTACACCTTTTTCCCATCCTGAGACCCCACCCTCTTTCTCAAGGCTATATAAACATCTTCCTACTACAATAAAACGAGTTCCTGCTTTGACAAGACTCCTGACACAGTGTGTTTTTCTCTCCAGTGCTTTGGAGGAGGGGGTTCTGGGTCACCGACATTCACCATCCCACTCAGCCCCAAAAAAGAACTGGCTGGACTGGCTCCTTCTTCAGCCCTACCTGCCGGGGGAACCGGCACAGCAGGAGGACATTATAATTCTAAACATAATTCCTAACATGGGGGCTCCAAATTTCATAAAACAAACACTATTAAACTTAAGGTCAGAGATAACTCCAAACATAATAGTAGTGGGTAACTTCAATACCCCACTCTCATCACTTGACAGGTCTACCCAGCAAAAAATAAACAGAGAGACATCTGCATTAAATGATGTCATAGAACAAATGGACCTAACTGGTATCTACAGAACATTCCATCCAAATACTGCAGAATTTACATTTTTCTCAGCAGCACATGGAACATTCTCTAAAATAGACCATGAAGTAGGACACAAATCAAATCCTAACAAATAAAGGAAAATTGAAATAATCCCTTCCTGCTTTTGATGTTTGTGTTGAGTAATCTGCTGTTATCCTCATGGGCTCACCTTTGTATGTGACTTGCTTTTTCTCTCTAACTGCTTTCAATATATTTCCTTCAGTTTGTTTGTTTGATAGTTTAATTATAATATGGCAAGGAGAGTTTCTTTCCAGGTTTTGTCTGTTTGGTGTTCTAAAGGCTTCCTGTATCCTCATTGGCATCTCTTTCCCAATTTGGGAAAAATTTTCTTCTATGAATTTTGAAAATGCCTCCTGTCTTTGGAATGAAATTCTTTCCTTCTACTATACCTTGAATTCTTATGTTTGGTCTTGTCATAGTGTCCTGAATATCTTGAAATTCCCATTCATACCTTCCTATTAGTTTGTATTTCTCTTTGTTGGAGTGTATTAGATCTGCCACCTGGTCTTTTAGTTTAGATATTCTGTTCTCTCCTTCATTCATTCTACTGGTGAAGTTTTCTACAGAGTTTTTTTTTTTTTTTTTAATTCATTGACTGTATTCTTCATTGCTAGTATTTCTGACTGGTTTTTCTTTATTATTTCTATTTCCTTATTTATGTCTTGTATTGACCTCCTTATTCCATTAAATTGGTTTCCTGTGTGTTCTTTGATTCCTTTGATTTCCTCTTTGATTTCTTTGAACATATTTATAATCATTCTTTTGAAATATTTCTCAGGCATTTCCTCTAAATCAATCTCAATGAAGGTCATTTCTAATGCATTAATACTTTTTGGAGGATTCATAGTGTCTTGATTTTTTTGTGTTTCTGGTATTATAAAGTAGAGACTTTTTGCATCTTGGATTAATTTAATGCTTGGGTTTTCAAATTATCTGCAGTATTATTAGATATTTCAATCAGTCTGATGTTATATATCTTCAGGGTAGGAGCTTAAGGTGTTAGGTGTGGCTCTTAAGACTTTCAGAGTAACCACTATAGTGACTCTAGGTGTTGGGTTTGACTGCTATGAGAGTATTCAAGTAGACTGAGTGGAACAAAATACAGGCAAATTCTAAAAATTTAACTAAACAATGTACAAATTCAGTGAAAAACAACACAGAGTATTTCTGCATGATTAGGTGTTATGACAAACAGATCCTCTAACAAAGTCACAGTCCCTAAGGATGTGTGTTGCCCCACACCCTTAATCCTGTCAACTGGGAGGCTAAGATTTATGGTCTGTAGAGTGTTCCTAGGTTAGCTTGTGACCGAGTGAGACCCTTCCCCAACAAGTGACAGAAGAGGAAAGAAAGGCACTATAAATCAGGAAGCAACAAATGACAAGTCCAAAATATAGCTTATTTAAGAATGAAAACTCTGACCATCCATCAGATTTTACATGTAATTTACCCTGATAGTGAAGGTGCAATTAGCAGTTCTGATGCAAGCTTATATACCAAGCTTATGTGCAGGGTACTTACCTGGTGTAATCCCAGTTACCTTTTGGGATGGCTTTGGTCTCAATTATGCTGCGTGCCTTTCCTACAATGGTCCCTCAACTTGTAGGGTGCTGTTAGAAAAAAATAACCAGACATATTGGAATATCCACAATGGAGGATTTAGACTTCATTGGAAGAGAGTCTAGTCATAGAGAGACACTTCACATGTCAGCAGCAGAAACTCTCGAATGTGCGGTGTCTGCCTAACATTTGGACAGAGGGGTTTTATGTTGAAGAATAGGGGGCATGGGAGAAGCATTAGCAGGTATGAAGTCAGCAAACTTCTTTGAATTCCTTTCTAGATCCCTAGCCAGGTATCTGGCTCCCCTGGGGTTATTGAAAGGTAGGGGGGCAGTCTCCTAATATACTTCTTGGCTTTCACCAGTAGGAGGTTGAATTTCTGACATGATACATTAACTCCTTCAGGTGCCCCAACACTTTTTTTTTAACTCTCGTGTGTGTGTGTGTGTGTGTGTGTGTGTGTGTGTGTGTGTGTGTACACCAGGGTCTCTATCTGCTGCAAATTAATGCAAGATGTTTGTGACACTTTTTGCAGCTGGCTTTATAAGCAAAGAAAATATTTATTTGCAGAGAGAGAGAGAGAGAGAGAGAGAATGAGAATGGGCATCCCAGGGCCTCTTTCCACTGCAAACAGACAGTTTTTCACCACTTTGTGTGTTTGGCTTTACTTAGGTCCTGGGTATCAAACCCAAGCCATCAGGCTTTGAAAGGAAAGATCTTTAACCACTGAGCCATTTTTTCCAGCCCTGCATCTGGCTTTACATGTGTGTTGAGGACATGGACTCGGGTAGGCAGTTTTTTCAAGCAAGAACCTTTAACCACTGAGCCATCTCTCCAGCACCCCCAACACTTTTAATTTTTTTTAAATTTAGTTACTATGTAAACAGCACATGTTTGTATCATCCTTTCCCTCATTCCTACCGCTTTTCCAAAAGGGCCTTCCTCGTTGGGGATGTATGTATCCCCATGGGGATTGTGGGTCATGCATTGCGGTAGCAGCAGTCATTTATGGAGGAGAGGCAATGTCTCTGTGCATAATGTCCCTTTGCATAATGTCCCAACTTGTGGCTCTAACAATCTTTATGCCTCCTCTTCTGCAAAATTCCCTGAGCCATGTTGGGTGCATTTTAAGTCTACTTCAGTGATGGGCTCTTAGGAGCCTCTGGATCTCTGGTTTGGTAGGTGTTAAGTGTCTTCAGTGTCTGTCTCCTGGGATAGCATCATCCTAAGTTGCCAGGCAAACCTCAAGCATCAATGTTATGTTAGCCTCCCAGTTAGCTGGGACAATATGAGCATGACACCACAGTGGGTGAGTGGAGATCCATTAGTTTCTTTCCATACTTGTAAACCTATATGACATTAAGATGGACACTGTCTTTTCTTTAAAAAAATAATTTATTTGCAAGGAGAGAGAGAGAGAGAGAGAGAGAGAGAGAGAGAGAGAGAGAGAGAGAGAGAGGATGAGAGAATGAGAACGGGCACATCAGGGCCTCTAGTCCTACAAATGAACTCCAGTTGCATGCACTACATTGTCCATCTGGCTTGACATGTGTACTGGGGAATCAAACCTGGGTCATTAGGCTTTGTATGCAAGTGCCTTAACCACTGAGCAATCTCTCCAACCCAATACTGTCTTTTCTGTGCATGGGATTCCTTCTCCATAATATGACATCTCTATATGTGTATGGGAAGGAGATGATATGTGTGAATGGTACATGATTTGAATTTGCTCCCCGATTTTATGTATTAGAAACTTAGATGAAAAATTTGTTTGCTAATGATGTTTGGAGGTACACCTTTGGTTTAGTATTCATAAATAATTATTGCAGATGGCAGCATAGGAGCCACACCAAACTAGATCAGGGAGGGATTTAAGCAAAACTACAGCAAAATACACTCTTCTTCTGAGAAGTGCAGAATAGTTTTGTCCTAGACACAGAGGAGAAGCAGAAGATGGCCAGAATCCCACTGAGGAGCTTGTGGCCCAATCCTCCGCAGCCCCATTCTGCTGAAGCCCTAGTCTGCCGTGGCCCTGATCCACGTGATCTGCACAGCAGCCACCACCCACCAGGTGTCCCTAGCAGCAGCAACAGAGACTAAACAAGGGGACTTTCCAACCTCATCAACTTCCTTGCAGAGCCCCGAAATCTAAAGAAAAGTCTGCTGAGCTACTGAAAGAGATACAGGGGAGCAGTGTGAACAACTACAGGCTTCCTGAACTCTCCCATTCCCCAACCATCAGAACCATGAACCTCCAGCATTCAGCTCCCTGCAGCATCCAGTACAGCTGAGCCAAGCTCAAGCTCCATAGCACAACATGGAGGGAACGAGGTGGGTACTCAGCATTGGTGAGTTTGGAAGCCACACCAAAAGGTAACAAGGCCGACCCATTGACCAAAACAACAACAACAACAACAACAACAACAACAACAACAACAACAACAAAAACAAAAAAGGTACATAGGCCTGCATTGGAGGTGCAAAGCTCTCTTTCCATGTCAGGGCAGGTTATGGGTTAATATTTGTGATTGGCTTTACCATTTTCAAATAAGCTGTACATGGGGTGTTGAATATTGCTGCCTTTAATACTTACAGATTTATAGGGCCTTTGTCTTTTTCTTTTGTCATTATTGGAGGCAGGGTCTGATCCAGGTCCAGGCTGATCTGGAAACCAATTCAGAACAGAATTCTTTACCTTACAGCTGACAGGATTAAGAGTGTGGAGCAACACACAGCCTTAAGGATTTTGGCTTTATAAGACTGTTTTAATCCCCACACTTGTATACTCTGTGCTGGTTTTTATTGAATATGTATTTTGCTCAGTTGAAGTATAGAAACATAATACTAAATGGGGAAAAACTTGAAGCTTTTCCAGCAAATTCAGGAACAAGACCAGGGTGTCCACTTTCCCTACTTTTATTTAGTACAGTACTGGAAGTCTTAGCTATAACAATAAGGCAAGAGCCACTCATAAAAGGGATACAAATTGGAAGGGAAGAGATCAAATTATCATTATTTGCAGATGATATGATTCTATACATAACAGACCCTAAGGACTCTACCAGCAAACTGTTAGAGCTGATAAACACTTTTAGCAATGTAGCAGGATACAAAACAAACACACAGAAATCAGTAGCTTTTCTATACACTAACAACAAACACGTGGAGGATGAAATCAGGGAATCTCTTCCATTCACAATTGCCTCAAAAAAATACCTTGGAATAAACTTAACCAAGGAAGTGAAGGATCTCTACAATGAGAACTTTACAACACTCAAGTGAGAAATTGCAGAAGACACAAGGAAATGGAAAGACAGCTCATGTTCTTGGATTGGAAGAATCAATATCGTGAAAATGTCAACCTTACCAAAAGCAATATACACATTTAATGCAATCCCCATTAAAATCCCAATAGCATTGTTCACAGAAATAGAAAAAACAGCCAGGCACGGTGGCGCATGCCTTTAATCCCAGCACTCGGGAGGCAGAGGTAGGAGGATCACTGTGAGTTCGAGGCCACCCTGAGACTATAGCGAATTCCAGGTCAGCCTGGGCCAGAGTGAGACCTGACCTCGAAAAACAAAAAAAAAAAAAAAAAAAAAAAAAAAAAAAAAAAAAAAAAAAAAAAAAAGGAAGAAAGAAAGAAAGAAATAGAAGAAACAATCCTAAAATTCATCCGAAGCACAAAAAATCTTGAATAGCCAAAACAATTTTGGGGCACAAAAATCAGGCTGGTGGTATTACCATACCAGATTCTAAGTTGTATTACAAAGCCATAGTAACAAAAACAGCATGGTACTGGCACAAGGACAGACAGGTAGATCAATGGAACAGAATAGAAGACCCAAATATTAATCCAGAAAGCTACAGCCACCTGATTTTTGATAAAAATGCCAAAAATATTCATTGGAGAAAAGATAGCCTCTTCAACAAGTGGTCCTGGGAAAACTGGATATCTGTATGTAAAAGGATAAAAATAGATCCTTATCTCTCTCCATGCACAAGAGTCAAGTCCAAGTGGATCAGGGACCTTAATATCAGACCTGAAACTCTGAAACTGCTAGAGGAAAAGGTAGGGGAAACCCTTCAACATATTGGCATAGGCAACGACTTTTTGAATATAACCCCAATTGTTCAGGGAACAAAACCACTAATCAACCATTGGGACCTCATGAAATTACAAAGCTTTTGTACAGCAAAGGATACTGTGAATAGAGCAAAGAGACAACCTACAGAATGGGAGAAAATCTTTGCCAGCTATACATCTGACAGAGGATTAATATCCAGAATATACAAAGAACTCAAAAAACAGAACAATCAGAAATCAAACAATCCAGTTAAAAAATGGGCTATGGGGCTGGAGAGATGGCTTAGTGGTTAAGGTGCCTGCCTCCTAAGCCTAAGAACACTGGTTCCAATCTCCAGGTCCCACATTTAGCCAGATGCAAAGTGATGCAAGGGCATAATGCTGCACTTGACCACAAGGGGGTGCACACATCTGGATTTCATTCACAGCAGCTGAAAGGCTACTGCCACGCCCATGTCTGTCTTCCTCTCCCTTCTCTCTCTGTCTCTTTCTGTGTCTGTCTCCAAAAAGGGGGGGGGCTATGGAACTAAATAGAGAGTTCTCAGAAGAAGAAATACAGATGGCATATAAACATCTAAAAAAGTGTTCCACATCCTTAGTCGTCAGGGAAATGCAAATTAAAACTACTTTGAGATTTCATGTCACTCCTGTCAGAATGGCTACCATCAAGAAAACAAATGACAATAAGTGTTGGAGTGGATGTGAAAAAAGAGGAACACTTCTACACTGTTGGTGGGAATGTAATCTGGTCCAGCCACTGTGGAAATCAGTGTGGAGGTTCTTGAGACAGCTAAAAATAGATTTACCATATGATCCAACTATAGCACTCCTAGGCATATATCCGAAGGACTCTTAGAGATACTTGCACAACCATGTTTCTTGTTGCTCAATTCACAATTGCTAGAAAATGGAACCAGCCTAGCTGTCCCTCCACAGATGAATGGATAATAAAGATGTGGTACATTTACACAATGGAGTTCTATTCAGTGGTAAAGAAAAATGAAATCATGAAATTTGCAGAGAAATGAATGGATCTGGAAAGGATTATACTAAGTGAGGTAATCCAGGTTTAGAAAGCCAAGCATCACATATTGTCTCTCATATGTGGATCCTAGCTACAAATGTATAGACATCTTTGTGAACTGGAACCAAAAATCGGTAGCAGAAGCCATTAAGCTGGTAAAAGCTATAAGGGAGGGAGGAGAGGGAAGGACTTAAGTGGATGGTATTGTACATATGCAAGTAGAAGAACAGATTACAGGGAGGGGAAAGGCCTAAGCAAGGCCATGGGAAGAGATTGCGTAAAAGAAGGGCAGGAGGAGGGTCAATCAAAATTCAAGATAGTCTGAATAAGACTTATGTAAACTTACTTTTTTGAATAATGGCACATCCAGAAGCTATAGATTGTTACTAGAAAATTTTCAGTGCCTGGGATGGGATACCTTCCAGTGAGTTGTTGGCCAAGGAAGTCCCTGTAGCTTCCAAAACACTAAAGGCTATTGCTAAAGCCCCTGGTTTCCCTTGAAAAACAGATGGTAAGACCGTGTTGCTGAAGACATCTCTTGCCTGAGAGGCAACGTCATTGAGAAAGCAAGCTGGTGCTGAGAAGAAAACCTTCTCCCTGTAGGCCAGCCAACTGAAAGCTGGAAAAAGCTGCACTGCATGCAGCCGTATGGGAGACAGAAGTCATCAGCAGTGAAAACAGTGGACACTGGAAAACTCAAGTTTGGCCAGACAGGCCCAGTGACTGAAAGGGTTCAATAGTGGCATGTCTGCTCTTGAGGAAACCACCTGCTCCCTAATTGGACTGAAGGCCCTCTCTGTGGGAGGGAATACATGCCTGGTACTGAAAAAACGAATCAAAAGTCTATGGCAGGGGGATGCCTGCAAGGCGCCAGCCAGCAGTGGCACTGCGGTGGAGCCTGAGGTGAACCCACCGAGGGGCCCCAAAGGAAGGGGTGGTGTGGGCATCGTGGCCATGGCAGCGGCTGCCCTGCTCACTCCTCCATCAGAAGAGACAAGCCAAGAGCCCTAGAAATCCAATGCCTGGCAGTGTGTCCACAGCCTGAGCAAAGGCAAGACCAGCTGAGACATCCCTGTGGGTCTTCGAGTGGTGGCTATTCAAGGAGTTCAAACCAAGCTGTATTTGGAAGTGAACAGTGAAGGACACTTGTACACTTTGCTCTGTTTAACCTCATCCCTGTGGGTCTTTGAGTGGTGGCTAGTCAAGGAGTTCAAACCAAGCTATATTTGGCAGTGAACAGTGAGGGACACTTGTACACCTCGTTTGGAATAATGAGATATCTCAAGGAAAATGTTCAAGTCAAGCCAGCTTCTGCCATTACAGAACTTCCCCTGGATCTGTAAGCTTCAATAAGTCTCTTCCTCCATGACTGTGCCTGGTCTGGAAGTTCATCTCAGCGAACCTGAAGCTGTCTGCTATGGAAGGTGGTACCGAGAATGGAGTGAGATGAACCTAACCATATGGATTTTCATCTTTTGGAACCTTTGTTTTGGAGGAACAGGCATGGACTTGATGCTTGCAACTGAAGATGCCTTCTGGAGTGGTAAGCCAAGTTTTATGGACTATTCTGATGAGAGTTTGAGAATACTAAGTGCAGAAAGTATTGAACTTCAAGGTTTGGTTTATGAGCTTTCTAAGGGGAAGGAAAGACTGTAAAGGACTTTGCTGGAACTGGGCTACTGTTGGACTGGGGTGTGCTCTGCTGCCCAGGCCCAGAGAGTTTGATTAACTTTAAATTGGTAATGGACTTATGTGCTTGGCTAAAGATATTGGACTGAATACAGTTTATAATGTGAGATGGTTATAAATCTATTGGGGGCCAGGGAGTGAATGTGGTAGTTTGAATAGATGCCCCCAATATATTCAGTGTTTTATTAGTTTATAGTTTGCTTCTGTAGCCACCTGGCTGGAGGCAATGTCACTGGGGGGATCTTAAGGTGTGATGGTGGGTTTGAGATTTCAATCTACAGATGCAAAGTGTGCCTAGTTGGAGTTCTGGAGGTGTGCTGTGCTCTGTGGCTTTGGCTTGGGGATTTTATCTCTGTGTGTTTGGTCCTGTGAGGCAGGCCAGCTTCTTCTGCCATTACAGAACTTCCCCTTGATCTATAAGCTTCAATAATTCTTTTCCTTGATAACTGTGCCTGGTCTGGAGGTTCATCTCAGCAAACCTGTCTGCTACACATACTCTTATACACATCTGCACACTCTTACACGCTTTTTCACATTAACACTCCTGAACATAAACAGTAAAGTGAACTTACATATTCTTGTGCACATTTGCACACTTGTGCATCTGTACACACTCTTGCACATTTTCACACATTCTTGCACACACTCTTGCACACATGCTCATGTTCTTAAACACTAGCACAAGTCACACATCTATACACTCTAACAATCCTGAACCCTTTACACACATGACAATGAACTTACATGCTTTTGTACACATTTACACACTCTTGCGATGCTCACACAATCTTACACACATCTTTATACTCCTGCACACTATACACACAGCACAGTAAGATCCCAAAATAATAAACACTAATAAACCTAAAAAAAAGTCTATGGCAGGAAGATCACGAGCCTTAGGGGTATAAAGCCTGCTATTGTCTGCCTAAATGTGTATATTATTCCTAGCAAACTGCCCTGAAAGCACTACACTTAATGTTCATATTCACATATTAATGCTACTCTCATTTCTGGTTAGAGAAGCTTCTCTTTTCAGATGGCGATGACCACTGGGATGACCCAAAAGGCAACATAGTGCTGAGAAGAAGGGATGGAGGCAAATCCAACATCTAGGGTCACTTCTGTTGTTAACTCTGGAAGTAATATAAGAGCTTTACCTGGCACCTTGAGCTCCTACCCTGAAGACATATATTGTCAAATTTACACATCTATACTGCTGATAATTAGAAAACCCAAGTGTCAAATTAGCCCAAGATACTAAAATCTCTACATTATTGCAGTAGACAGCCTCAGGTTTCTGAGATAAACTTCCTAATCAGGCACAGTTATGGAGGAAAAGATTTATTGAAGATAAAGGGAAAGTTCCATAATGGCAGAAAAATATTGACCCTCTTTCCCAAGATGAGAGAGAGAGAGAGAGAGAGAGAGAGAGAGAGAGAGAGAGAGAGAGAGAAATGCATCACCACAAAGCAAGCAAACACACTACAGGAACTCCAGGCAGAACTCATGCACTTTGCATGTTTTAGACTGGAATCCCAAATCCACCACCACATCTTAGGGCTAGATCCTAACATCCAAGTGACACCTCCTCCAGCCAGGTGGCTGCATATCTAAATTACAAACTTTAATAAGCTCCTGAATAATTTGGTGGCTATCCATTCAAACTACCACAATTATAATACAAGAAACACAAAAATCAAGACAATGTAATTCCAGCAAAATTATATATCTATCAGAAATGCCTTGTAGTGAGTCTGATTTAGATGAAATGCCTGACAAATATTTCAAAAGAATGATTATAACTATGTTCAAAAAAATCAAAGAAGAAATCAGAGGACAATGAAGAAAACAAACTCCTGAAGGAGATCACAGGAAACAAACTAAATGAAATAAGGTCAATATAAGACATGAGTAATGAAATATCAATACTAAAGAAAAACCAATCAGAAATACTAGCATAGTAAATCAAATAAAACCTCTGTAGAAAGTCTCATTAACAGAATAGATCAAGGAGAGAACAGAATATCTAAACTAGAAGACCAGTTGGCAGATCTAATACAGTCCAATAAATACACAAACTAATAGGAAGGTATGAATGGGAATTTCAAGACATTTGGGACATTATGAAGAGATCAAACATAAGAGTGCAGGGTATAATAGAAGGAGAATTTTACTCCTAACACATAGTAGGTATTTTCAACAAAATCATGGAGGAAAATGTACCCCAAATAGAGAAAGAGATGCGAAAACAGATACAGGAAGGCTCTAAAACAAAAAACAGACAAAAATCTCTCTTCCTCATATTATAATTAAACTACTAAATACACAAACCAAAGAAAATATAATGAAAGCATTTAGAAAGAAGCATCAGGACACATATAAAGGAAAACCCATAAGGATAACAGCAAATTAGTCAACACAAACTTTATTTTACATTATTTTTTGTTTTTCCGAGGTAGGGTCTCACTCTAGCCCAGGCTGACCTGCAATTCAGCCTGTAGTCTCAGTATGGCCTCAAATTCATGGTGATCCTCCTATCTCTGCCTTCCACCTGCTGGACCATGCCCAGCTCCAACACAAACTTTAAAAGCCAGAAGGGCATGGACTGATGTACTCCCAGTTCTGAAAGATAATAACTGACAACTGAGATTACTTTATTTGGGCTGGAGAGATGGCTTAGTGGTTAAGGCACATGTCTGTGAAGCCTAAGGACCCATATTCGATTTTCCAGGTCCCACATAAGCCAGATGCACATGGTGTCACATGCATATAGAGTTCATTGCAGTGGCTAGAGACCCTGGTGCACCCATTCTCTCTCTCTGTCTCTTTCTCTCCCTGTCTGTCTCAAATAAATAAATAAATAAATAAATAAATAAATAAATAAATAAATAAATAAATATCTTTAGCTGGGCATGGTGGCATACGCCTTTAATCCCAGCACTCAGGAGGCAGAGGTAGGAGGATCACCATGAGTTCAAGGCCACCCTGAGACTAATTCCAGGTCAGCCTGGGCCAGAGTGAGATCCTACCTTGAAAAACCAAAATAATAAATAAATAAATAAATAAATAAATAAATAAATAAATAAATGAATTAAAATAAGATAAATCTTTTTAAAAAAGATTTCTTTATCCAGCAAAGCTATACATCCAAATTGATGGAGAAATAAGAACATTCCACAACAAGTATGGGCTAAAGGAATATATGACCACTAAGCCAGCTCTACAGAAAATACTTGAAGGGAGCCTCCACACTGAAAAGAAAGGAAAGCACACACATGAGAAAACAAGAAAAAATACACCATACTCAAATAATAGTTAATACAAGATAGTAAAGGAAAAACAAGAAGCACTACAAAACAAGTGGAACCACAAGAATAAATGAACACCTATCAATAATAGCTCATAATATATCAATAGCCTTGTGGTAGTTTGAATATATGTCCCCCAATATATTCAATGTTTTATTACTTTATAGTTTGCATCTGCAATCACCTTCCTAGAGGCAATGTCACTGGGGGCTAGTCTTAAGATGTTAATGGTAGGTTTAAAATTCCATTGTAAAGATATGCAAATGTGCCTAGCAGGAGTTCCTGAAATGTGCTGTGTGACCTTTTGGCTGTAGTTTTGCTCTCTGTGCTGTGGTGGCTGGTTGGCTTTCTTGCTCTCTTGCCTGGCCTTGTGAGAGCAGGCCACTTCTTCTGCCGTTATGGAACTTCCCCTGGATCTGTAAGCTTCAATAAATAATATCCCTTCCTCCATAACTGTCCCTGGTCTGGAAGTTCATCTCAGCGAACCTAAAGCTGTCTACTACAAGCCCCAATGCCCCAACCAAAAGACACAGGCTT
Source organism: Orientallactaga sibirica (assembly GCA_036365145.1). Classification (NCBI taxonomy): domain Eukaryota; kingdom Metazoa; phylum Chordata; class Mammalia; order Rodentia; family Dipodidae; genus Orientallactaga; species Orientallactaga sibirica. The sequence continues at coordinate 45,520,052 of JAEOAD010000011.1, read as the reverse complement.
TCAGACTGGATTAAAGGGCAGGATCTTTCATTTTTGCCTCCAAGAAACTCACCTTTCCATAAAAGACAGACACTCTCATAGGATGAAAGGATAGAAAATGGTATTTTACACAAATGGGTCTTGAAAACAAGCAGGTGTTGCTATCCTAGTATCCGGCAGGATAGACTTCAGGCCAACATTAGTTAGGAAAAATAAAGAAGGTCACCTTATCTTAAATAAAGGAACAATTCAACAGGAAAACATAATTTTAAACATATATACTCCTAACATAGGTGCTCCCAGTTTCATCAAATAAACACTATTAGACTGAAGGTCACAGATATCACCAAGCACAGTAGTAATGAGTGACTTCAATACCTAATTCTCATCAATTGATAGACCATCCCAGAAAAAAATAAACAAAGAGATATCTGGATTAAATGATATCATAGAACAAATGGACCTAACAGATATCTACAAAACATTCCATCCAAATGCTGCAGAATACACATTCTTTTCAGCAGCACATGGAACATTCTCTAAAATAGACCACATATTAGGACCAAAACAAATTTTAACGAATATAGGAAATTTTGAAAAAATTCCTTATACTCTATTGCATAACAATGAGATTAAACTACAAATCAACAACAAGAAAAACTATAGAAGGCCAGATGTGGTGGTGCATGTCTTTAATCCCAGCATGTGGAGGCAGAGGTAGGAGGATCACTGTGCGTTTGAGGCCAGCCTTGTTGGGCCCTGCCCGGTGTGAAGCCTAGTGGTTAGCCCAGCCAGTTTGTACTTGGCCTACTCCCGGTGAGGCCTAGTCGAACTTCCGGAGCCTGAGTAGAGTTTCGCCACCTGTCCTTGGAGTGACTCAGCACCTAAGCTGAAACTGCCTCCGCCCAGCTGCTGCTGATATGGTGAAATAATATTGGCCCTTATACCTTTCTCTCATCCTCTCTTCCCACCCTCTTCCTCAAAATATATAAATACCTCCCCATGACAATAAAGGAGAGATTTCCGCCAGATGGACTCCTGGCTCAATGTGGTTTTCTTTTCCCCGGTGGCTTGGGGAGGTTTTTTGAGTTGCTGACACCTGCCTTCTTGCTCAGCCTCGAGAGAAGCGGCTGGCCCGACTCTCTCTCTTCCGCTCTACCTGCTGGTGGTGAGGGAAAAGAACCGGCAACTGGTGCCCAACGTGGGGCTCAACAATTGGTGCCCAACGTGGGGCGCAACAACTGGTGCCCCATGTGAGAAAACAAAACTACCTGAGAAACTACGTGTGAGGATTCAGAACGGACTACAGACTGCTGACGTGATGAAGGAAAAATACAAAATTAAGCTGACGGGCTAATCCGGACTGCTGATTGGTGTATCCTCATAAGTTATGAGGTAATCTTCATATTTAATATTCTAACCTTTGCTTCTGTAATCTGTGCTTGCTTCAACTTCCTTTCTCTTTCCTTTCATTTCCAGTTTGCCGACAAACCGCTTCTGTGGAGCCGCCATTTCTAAACGGGTACGTTCATGGCGGATGCACCATGTGGGCAGACCTAGAGGAGACTCACCACGTAGACAAACCTAAAAAAGAAACTCACCACGTGGATAGACCTAGAGGAGACTCACCACATGGGCAGACCTAGAAGAGACTTTAAACGTTTTGCCTCCTCATTTAAATAAAAACTCCATCCCAAAAGACAAAACAAACCTGATGGAAAAATCTACTCCCAACTGTACTGTATTTTATAACATTAAGCCTCCCCTAAGGGCACAAACTCATCTGGCCATCACAAATCTAAATCTAAACTTAATTCTACAACATGCTTAGCTATTTTTTGGGCCTTTATGCTTATGTTGTACTCATATATATTACTATTGCCCTAATATTACAAAAACTCCTCCTACAGTGTGGCTTAAAAGTAAAACAAAAAAACCTCCATGGCTCTTGGGACAAAACTTTTGTTTTAGCCCCATAGATTAATTTAATCCTCCTTGCCTTAATTGCCAGCCTTAAAGGCTTTTCCGTGGAAAAGTTCATTTTTGCCCTTAACAAAAACTGTAAGAAAAAACTAAAACTGACTTTTAAAATCTCATTCCTCCCAAGGCCGCCACCCAAGCCGCCACCAGCCCCGCTGTCTTTTCTTTCTTTTTTTTTTCTTTTTTTTATTTTTATTTTTAATTTTTTATTGACTTTTAATCTTACATACCAAAAAAACCCCCACCTGATATTTCCCTCCCCTCCCCCATTCCACTTTAGAACTTCGGTCTCCATCATATCCCCTCCCTTTCTCCATTAGTCTCTCTCCTAATTTGATGACATCATCTTTCTCTTCTATTTTGAGGGTCTTGCAAAGGTATTGCTAGGCACTGCAAGATCATGGATATCGAGGCCAATTTCTGTCTGGGCAGCTTCATTGTAAGAGGTTATATCCTTCCTTTGGCTCTTCCATTCTATCCTGGTTTTCGCCCCACTCTTCCATTTGTTTTTCTTGATGGTCCCTTAGCCACTGGAGGATGTGACAGAGGTGTTTCAGTGCTAGGCACCACTTGTTAAAGAGGCTATCTTTTCTCCAATGAGTATTTTTGGCGTTTTTGTCAAAAATCAGGTAGCTGTTGCTGCCTGGATTAATATTTGGGTCTTCTATTCTGTTCCATTGATCTACCTGTCTGTCCTTGTGCCAGTACCATGCTGTTTTTGTTACTATGGCTTTGTAGTATAACTTAAAATCGGGTATGGTGATACCACCTGCCTGATTTTTGTTATGCAAAATTGTTTTGGCTATTCGAGGTTTTTTGTGTTTCCAGATGAATTTTAGTATTGTTTTTTCTATTTCTGTGAAGAATGCTATTGGGATTTTAATGGGGATCACATTAAATGTCTAGATTGCTTTTGGTAAGATTGACATTTTCACTATATTGATTCTTCCAATCCAGGAGCATGGAATGTCTTTCCATTTCCTTGTGTCTTCTGAAATTTGTCGCTCGAGTTTTTTATAGTTCTCATTGTAGAGATCCTTCACTTCCTTAGTTAAGTTTATTCCAAGGTATTTTATTTTTATTTTTTGAGGCTATTGTGAATGGGAGAGATTCCCTGATTTCATCCTCTGCACGTTTGTTGTTAGTGTATAGAAAAGCTACTGATTTCTGTGTGTTTATTTTGTATCCTGCTACATTGCTAAAAGTGTTTATCAGCTCTAACAGTTTGCTGGTAGAGTCTTTAGGGTCTGTTATGTATAGAATCATATCATCTGCAAATAATGATAATTTGACCTCTTCCTTTCCGATTTGTATCCCCTTTATGAGTGTCTCATGCCTTATTGCTATGGCTAAGACTTCCAATACTATATTAAAAAATAGTGGGGAAAGTGGACACCCTTGTCTTGTTCCTGAATTTAGAGGAAAAGCTTCAAGTTTTTCCCCATTAAGTATTATGTTGGCTGTAGGTTTGTCATAAATAGCTTTTATTATGTTGAGATATGTTCCTTCTATTCCAAGTTTCTGTAGTACTTTCACCATGAAGGGGTGTTGAATTTTGTCAAATGCCTTTTCTGCATCTATTGAGATGACCATGTGATTTTTGTCCTTTAAACCATTTATATGGTGTATTACATTTATGGATTTGCGTATGTTGAACCATCCCTGCATCACTGGGATAAAGCCTACTTGGTCAGTGTGAATAATCTTTCTGATATATTCTTGTATTCTGTTTGCCAGTATTTTGTTGAGAATTTTTGCATCTATGTTCATGAGGGAGATTGGCCTATAGTTTTCTTTCTTTGATCTGTCTTTGTTCTGTTTGGGTATCAGGGTGATGCTGGCTTCATAGAAGGATTTCGGTAGAATTCCTTCCTCTTCTATTTTATGGAAAAGTTTGAGAAGCATTGGTGTTAGATCTTTTATGAATGTCTGGTAAAATTCAGTAGTGAATCCATCTGGGCCTGGGCTTTTTTTAATTGGGAGACTTTTTATGACTGCTTGGATCTCTGTGGTTGTTATAGGTCTATTTAAATGGTTTATCTCATCTTGATTTAATTTTGGTAGGTCATATAAATCAAGGAAATTATCCATTTCTTTCAGGTTTTCAAACTTAGAGGCATATATATTCTTAAAGTATGTCCGTATGATTTTCTGAATTTCTTTGGTATCTGTTGTGATGTTGCCTTTTTCATCTCTAATTTTATCAATTTTTGTCTCTTCTCTCTTTCTTTTGGTCAGATTTGCTAAGGGTTTGTCAATCTTGTTAATCCTTTCAAAGAACCAACTCTTTGTTTCATGGATTTTTTTGATTGTTTTTTTGGTTTCCATTTCATTAATTTCTGCCTTATCCTTTATTATTTCTTCCCGTCTACTGATTTTTGGTTTGCCTTGTTCTTCTCTTTCCAAGGCCTTAAGGTGAAGCATTAAATTGTTTAGTTGTGAACTCTCTAGTTTCTTAATATAGGCACTTAGAGCTATAAATTTCCCTTGCAGGACTGCCTTCATTGTGTCCCAAAGGTTTTGGTATGTTGTATTCTCATCATCATTTGATTCTATGAATTTCTTGATTTCCTTCTTAATTTCTTCAATAACCCATACATCATTCAATAATGTACTGTTTAGTCTCTATGAATTTCTGTATGCTCTGTAGTTTTTCTTGTTGTTGATTTGCAGTTTAATCCCCTTATGGTCAGATAGCATACAAGGGATTATTTCAATTTTCCTGTATTTGTTGAGATTTGATTTGTGTCCTATCATATGGTCTATTTTAGAGAATGACCCATGTGCCGCTGAGAAGAATGTATATTCTGCAGTATTTGGATGGAATGTTCTGTACATATCTGTTAGGTCCATTTGTTCCATGATATCATTTAATGCAGATGTCTCTCTGTTTATTTTTTGTTGGGTAGACCTGTCAAGTGATGAGAGCGGGGTATTGAAGTCACCCACTACTATTGTGTTAGGTGTTATCTCTGACCTTAAGTCCGATAGTGTTTGTTTGATGTAATTGGGGGCCCCCGTGTTGGGAGCATAAATGTTTAGGATTGTGATATCCTCCTGTTGGAGTGTTCCTTTAATCAGTATAAAGTGACCTGCTTTATCTCTCCTCACTAATGTTGGTTTGAAGTCTATCATGTCAGAAATTAGGATGACAACCCCTGCTTGTTTTCTAGGTCCATTTGCTTGATATATCTTTTTCCAACCGTTCACCCTAAGAATGTTTCTATCTTTTAATCGGATGTGAGTTTCCTGAAGGCAACAGATGGTAGGATCCTGCTTTTAAACCAGTCTGCAAGTCTATGTCTTTTGATTGGGGCATTGAGGCCATTGATATTAAGAGTTATTATTGAAAGATATGTATTTGATCTGTCCATTTTTCTTGTTTGTAGTTCTTCCTGGTTTTCGTTTTACTCACTTGTTCTAACTGTTGAGTATGATTTCTTTTTTCCTATTTCCTGCTGTGTGTGTTTTGCTTTTTCTTCAGCATGAATGATTCCTGCAAGTATTTTCTGTAGAGCTGGCTTAGTTGTCATAAATTCCTTTAGCCTGTCTTTGTTGTGGAATGTCCTTATTTCTCCATCAATTTGGATAGATAGCTTTTCAGGATAAAGTAATCTTGGTTGACAGTTTTTATCTTTCAGAACTTGGAATACATCACTCCAGGCCCTCCTGGCTTTTAGGGTTTGTGTTGAGTAATCTGCTGTGACCCTGATGGGTTTCCCCTTAAATGTCATTTGCTTTTTCTCTCTAACTGCTTTCAGTATATTTTCTTTGGTTTGCATATTTAGTAGTTTAATTATAACATGGCGAGAAGAGGATCTTTCTAGGTTTTGTCTGTTTGGTGTTCTAAATGCTTCTTGTATCTGCATTGGCATTTCTTTCCCAATTTGGGGAAAATTTTCTTCTATGATTTTATGGAAAACACCTACTAAGCCTCTGGATTGAAATTCTTCCCCTTCTGCTATACCTTGAATTCTTATGTTTGATCTTTTCATAGTGTCCCACATGTCTTGGAGTTCCCATTCATACCTTTCTATTAGCTTGTCTTTCTCTTTGTTGGACTGTGATAGATCTGCCACCTGGTCTTCTAGATTAGATATTCTGTCCTCTCCTTCATCCATTCTACTAGTGAGACTTTCTACAGAGTTTTTTATTTCACTGACTGTGTTCTTCAGGGTTAAGATTTCAGCCTGGTTTTCCTTCAGTAGTTCTATTTCCTTGTTCATGTCCTCTAATGACCTTTTTATTTCATTAAACTGTTTCTGTGTAATCTCCTTCAACAGTTTGTTTTCTTCTCTAATTCCTTTGTTTTCTTCTCGGATTGCTTTCATTTCTTATTTCATTTCTTTGAGCATAGATATCATCATTCCCTTGAAATCTTTGTCAGGAATTTCATCTAAAACACTCTCATTGTTGGACCTTTCTGATGGATTTGCAATTTTTGGTGGGATTGCATTGTCTTGATTCTTTGTGTTTCTTGTATTATAATGTAGTGACTTTTGCATCCTGGATTGCTTTGATGCTTAGGTTTCCTATTTATCTTCAGTGTTCTTAGGTGTTGTGATCCACCTTTATATCATTTCAGGATATGAGTTTAAGGTGTCAAGTGTATCACTTGTACCTAAGTAGAAGTACTCTTAGCTGTTGAGTTTGCTTGTTGAACCTGAATTGTAGTGGACTGGTGGAACAATTTAGAGGCAAGTTCTAAACTTCAACAGAGCAAAATACACATTCAATTGACATGAACACAGAGTATACAAGTGTGAGAATTGAGACAACCAGTCCTGTAGGGTCAAAATCCCTATGGGCATGTGATGGTCCATGCCCTTAGTCCTGTCTGCTTGGGAATCAGACCCTGTCCTCAATAATAACTGAAGCAAAAGATAAAGGCCCTTTAAATCTATAAGTAGTACAGATAGCAATATTCAACCCCTCATATTCAGCTTATTTGAAAATGGTAAAGCCACCCACAAATATGTAATACATACCCTGCCTTGACCTGGAAAGAGTGGTTAGCACTTCCAATGCAGGCCTTTGTTATCTTTTGGTGTGGCTTTTAAACTCACCAATGCTGGGTTCCCACCTCGTTCCCTGAGCTGTGGAGCATGGGTCAGGTATGCTGGGTCCGGTGTTGGCGATGTGGATCAGATCTGCCACTAGGTGCTTGATTCTATCAACACCCTGGGGAAACTGATGGTTGGGGGATGGGCGAGTTCAGGAAGCCTGCAGCAGCTCACAGTGTGTGTCTCTTTCAGTAGCTCCACAGATTTTTCTTTGATTTCTGGGCTCTGTGAGGAGACTGATGTGGTTGAAAAGTCCCCCCCCCTTTTTTTTGTTTGTTCGGGCGGCGTTTGCAGCGGAAGCTCAGCGGGGCTTAGCTGATCTGGGTGGCAGCTTTGAACCAAGGGTTGGAGCCTTGGCGCCAATCTGTTGGGGAGCCCGCTGAGTGAAGCCGAGCTGCTGGGGTGCCCTCGGGGTGGAGCGAAGCCACTGGGAGCCTGTGGATGGGGAGCCCGTGGATGGGGAGTCTGTGGCTGGGGAGCCCTCGGCGTGGAGCAGAGACGTGGGAGCCCGCGGATGGGGAGCCCGCGGATGGGGAGCGAGCTGCCAGGCCGCACTCTCCACAGTGGGTTTCTGGCTGTCTTCTGCTTTTCCGCTATTTCCAGGAGAAAATATTCTGCTCTCTTCCTCAGAAGGGCGTAGATTTTTTTTGATTCCCTCCCTGATCCAGTTTGGCGTGGCTCCTATGCTGCCATCTTACCCGGAAGTCCCCCGCTGTCTTTTCAACTGTAACTGCCACCTAAGACAATTGTGCCCATAGTGGACTAATGTACTTAACTAAAGATATCGGACTAAGATTTTAAGTTAAAAAACCTCAAACAAGCCGGGTGTGGTGGCGCATGCCTTTAATCCCAGCACTCGGGAGGCAGAGGTAGGAGGATTGCTGAGAGTTCGAGGCCACCCTGGGACTACATAGTTAATTCCAGGTCAGCCTGGACCAGCGTGAGACCCTACCTGGAAAAACCAAAAAAAAAAAAAAAAAAAAAAAAAAAAAAACCTCAAACAAATTAACATTATAAAGATACTGAGGCTAATTCTAGGTTACTGAACTACTGTTGTCAACCACATTAACAATCTTAAGGAAGGCTTGCTGGACAGCCAAGAGGCAGGCGGGTGGGCTCTTTACATTAAAACAATAAAAAAGATAAAATATCTTAAAAACGGGCAGGCGGTTGCCATGAGGTGAGTCGCTGCTGTCCCCGCCCCTTTGCCCCTGGACACTCCCTAGATACTCTTAGCTAAATGTCCCACGGGGCCCAACTTTTTAAAAATTTATTTTTATTTTTATTTTTTATTTATTTTTGGAGAGAGAGACAGAGAGAGATAGTCAAAGGGAGAGAAAGACAGAGATGGGTGCGCCAGCAGTCTCTCAGCTGCTGTGAACGAAATCCAGATGTGTGCGCCCCCTTGTGGGCAAGTGCAGCATTGCACCCTTGTGTCACTGTGCATATGGCTAAACGTGGGACCTGGAGATTGGAACCACTGGACATTGGAACCAGCGTTCTTAGGCTTAGGAGGCAGGTGCCTTAACGCCTAAGCCATCTCTCCAGGCCCCCAACTTAAAAAAAAAAACGACTGGGGACATTCGTAGTGCTCTGCTAGAGGTAAAAAAACCTGTTTTTCAAGTCTATATGGCTATATCCTACACACCATTGTCCCACCCTTCGCTGCCTTCCCATTAATGTGGGGCTAAAGAAATGGCTTAATGGTTAAGCACTTGCCTGTAAAGCCTAAGGACCCCGATTCGAGGCTCAATTCTCCAGTACCCATATAAACAGTGGCTGGAGGCCTGGCACGCCCATTCTCTCTCTCTCTCTGCCCGCTAACTCAATTCATAAAGCATAAGACTAAGCCCAACTAACTCAAAAGCTTGCTGTGGCTTAACTACAATAATTTTACTCTGTGTGCCTATTTAACTTTTTTTTCTTCTCTCTTTCTTAACTCTATAAAGACAGGCCAACTTCTGCCAGTATGGAACTTCCCCTAGATCTATAAGCTTCAACATCATAAAAACTACTAACTGTCAGCCCTGGATTGACCCTAACAATACATGTCTCATATCTTTTCTTCCTTGATTAATCATCCTAATGTTTTATTCTACATTTATATGGATGATATTATTTTAGGTCATTCCAACCCATCTGATCTCCAAGACCTTACTGCTAAATGCCTTGCCATTTTACAGGCCAATGATTTTAAAGTGGCTCCAGAAAAGGTACAGACTGCCCCTCCCTTCAAGATTTTGGGCTCCAGGTTATTCCTTGATACTGTCTCTCCTGTCAAACCCCAACTCCATATTCAAAAATTAACTTACAAATCCTGTCAGCCTTTCCTCCAGGTACCTCCTCTTCAAACTACAGGAACCAATCCTCGAGGACTATGCCCTAATCACCTTTGGCAGATTGAAGTTACACACTATTCTCCATTTAAAAAACTTAAATATATTTTTCTCTCAGTTAATACTTTCTCCCATGCTTGCTGGACATCAGCACATGCCAGGAAAAAACTAAACATGCTATTAGCCATATGCTTCAATGCTTTGCCACCCTTGGATTGCCAGGTCAAATCAAAACCAATAATGGTCCCTGCTTCATAAGCAGGACTTTTATAGATTTCCTCCAAACCTGGAAAATCTCACTTTCCCCAGGCATCCCATATAACCCGCAGGGCCAGGCCATCGTGGAAAGATATCATCAAACTCTCAAGTCTCAATTACAAAAACAAAAGGGGGAATCCCTGCCCCCACATGACCAACTAAAAAAGGCATTATTTACCCTAAATATTTTAAATTTTTCTAACGAAGATAGACACTTGTCCCCTTTTCAAAAACATTGGACCCCAGCTGTCACCTACAGCTCCATCTGGGTCAAATGGAGGGACCCATTAACTGGGGCCTGGAAGGGACCAGACCCCCTCCTCACAGCAGGGAGAGGATTTGGATGTGTCTTTCCTCAAGAGGAAAAAAGACCTATTTGGGTACCAGCAAGAGACTTAAAATATTTACCCCAACAAGGGGATGATAATAATCAATTCTCCAGGGAGTGTCCCACCCCTGAGAACTATGCCTCTGTTTATTCCCCAGGAACAACTGAAGGTTGTTGCTACTAGACCCAAATGAAGCCAGAAAAGCTCCAGAAAGATTTACAGAAGAGGAGACAGGACTTCCAAGACAACCTGCTGTGGACAAACTTACATGGCTTCTTACCCTACCTTCTCCCTCCCCTTGGACCCCTCCTTCTTCTTGCTCTTTACTCTACCTTCTCCCTCCCCCTGAACCCCTCCTTCTTCTTATCCTCACTCTCAGGCCATGTGCAATTAATAAGATTACACAATTCATTCACCAACAACTTGAGGCAATTAAACTTCATCAGGTCAAGGCACCACAGGTTTGCGACTCAAAGGCAATGGCTTTTCCGCTTACTGGCTATCCACCTAACATCCCTCCCCCGCCCTCAATCGAACCAACGACGGGTAAGATCTCAGACAGGCTGAGACAACCTAAGATAGGGCGTGGAGTGGTCAACGGGCTAGAGGCATGGTCCTCAGTGACGGGTAAGATTCCCAGAGGGGGACAACCTAGGACAGAGGCCATGACCATCCACCGTTCTTACAAAAACAAAAGGGGGAGATATTGGGCCCTGCCCGGTGTGAAGCCTATTGGTTAGCCCAGCCAGTTTGTACTTGGCTTACTCCTGGTGAGGCCTAGTTGAACTTCCAGAGCCTGAGTAGAGTTTCGCGACCTGTCCTTGGAGTGACTCAGCACCTAAGATGAAACTGCCTCCGCCCAGCTGCGGCTGACGTGGTGAAATAATATTGGCCCTTATACCTTTCTCTCATCCTCTCTTCCCACCCTCTTCCTCAAAATATATAAATACCTCCCCATGACAATAAAGGAGAGATTTCTGCCAGATGGACTCCCGGCTCAATGTGGTTTTCTTTTCCCCAGTGGCTTGGGGAGGTTTTTTGAGTCACTGACACCTGCCTTCCTGCTCAGCCTTGAGAGAAGCAGCTGGCCTGACTCTCTCTCTCTTCCGCTCTACCTGCCAGTGGTGAAGGAAAAGAACCGGCAACTGGTGCCCAACGTGGGGCCCAACACAGCCTGAGACTACATAGTGAATTCCAAGCATGGGCTAGGGTGAGACCATACCTTAAAAATAGAAGAAGGAGAAGAAGAATAAAAAAAACCTACAGAGCATACACAAAACTATGGAAACTAACCAGTAAACTACTGAATGATGAATGGGTCATTCAAGAAATAAAAAAGGACATCAAAAATTCACAGAATCAAATTATAATGTTAACAATATAGCAAAACCTTTGGGGCCCAATAAGGGCAGTCCTCAGAGATAAATTTTTAGCTTTAAGTGCCTATATTAACAAATTAGAAAGGTTGCAAGTAAACAACTTAGTATTTCACTTTAAGGCCATGGAAAAAGAAGAACAAGGCAATCCAAAATCAGTAGAAAGAAATAATAACGACAGGGGCCGGTAGAGATTCCCTAGTGGTTAAGACACTTGCTGCAAAGCCTAAGGATGCAGGTTCAGTTCCCCAGTATCCATGTAAGCCAGATGCACAAGGTGGCACATACATCTGGAATTCGTTTGCAGTACTTGGAGGCCCTGGTATGCCCATTCTCCCTTTCTCTCCTCTCTCTCTATCTGCCTCTCTCAAGTAAATGAATAAAAATAACTTAAAAAATCAGTAATGAGGGCTGGAGAGATGGCTTAATGGTTAAGGCACCTGCCTCCTAAGCCTAAGAATGCTGGTTCCAATCTCCAGTGGTTCCAATCTCCAGGTCCCATGTTTAGCCAGATGCAAAGGGGCTCAATGCCACACTTGACCACAAGGGGGGCACACACATCTGGATTTCGTTCGCAGCAGCCGAGAGGCTGCTGGCGCTCCCATCTCTGTCTTCCTCTCCCTCTCTCTCTGTCTCTCTCTGTGTCTCTGTCTCCCCCCAAAAAATAAATAAATAAAAATCAGTAATGAGAAGAAATAATAAAGATTAGGACTGATATTAATGAAATAGGAGCAAAAAACCATACAAAGAATCAATGAAGCAAAGAGTTGGTTCTTTGAAAAGATAAACATGATTGATAAATCCTTAACAAATCTGACCAAAAGAATGAGAAAAGAGCCAAAAATCAATAAAATGAGAGATGAAAAAGGTCACAACAGAGACCAGTGAAATTCAGAAAATCATCAGGATATTCTTTAAGAGCATGTACTCACCAAGTTTGAAAATCTGAAAGAGTTGGGTATGGTGGTATATGCCTTTACTCCCAGCACTTGGGAGGCAGAGGTAGGAGGATCACCATGAGTTCAAGACCACACTGAGACTACATAGTGAATTCCAGGCCAGCCTGGGCTAGAGAAAGACCCTACCTCTAAAAACAAACAAAAAACAAAACAAAACAAAAAACACCAAATCTGAAAGAAATGGTTCATTTTCTTGATTTATATGATCTACGAAAATTAAATCAAGATAAGATAAATCATTTAAAAAATACCTATAGGGCTGGAGGGATGGATTAGTGGTTAAAGCGCTTGCCTGTGAAACCCAAGAAATCATGTTCAAATCTCAAGGTCCCACATAAATGGGACACACAGTGATGCAAGCATGCAATATTGCACATTCACACAAGGGGGCACACACATCTGTAGTTCATTTGTAGTGGCTGAAGGTCCTGGAATGCCCATTCTCTCTCTTTGCCTCTCTCTCTCTCTCTCTCTCTCAAGAAAAAAAAAATTAAAAAGATTTATAACAAGCATGGATATCTAAACAGTTATTTTAAAAACTCTCAATTAAGAAAAGTCCAGGTCTAGATGGATTCACAGGTGAATTTTACCAGATCATGTAAGAAGAAGCACAAATGCTTCTCAAACTTTTCCATGAAATACAAAAGGAAGGAATACTACTAAACTTCTATGAAGCCAGCATCACCCTGATACCAAAACCAGACAAAGATAGAACAAAAAAGAAAATTATAGACCGATTTCCCTTATGAACATAGATGCAAAAATTCTCAATATACAGTATACAAGAATATATCAAAAAAGATCATTCACCTTGACTAAGTAGGCTTTATCCTAGAGATGCAAGGATGGTTCAACATCTGCAAATTGATAAATATAATGCACTATATAAATGTACTGAAAGACAAAAATCACATGATCATCTCAAAAAATGCATTGGACAAAATCCAACATCCTTTCATGGTAAAAGTCCTGCAGAAACTGGGAATAGAAGGATCATATCTCAACATAATAAAGGGTATTTATGACAAACCCTACAGGCAACTGAATGGGGAAAAAGTTGAAGCTTTTCCACTGAAATTAGGAACAAGACAAGGGTGTCCACTGTCCCCACTTTTATTTAATATAGTACTGGAAGGCTTAGCTATAACAATAAGGCAAGGGACACACATAAAAGGGATACAAATTGGATAGGAAGAGATCAAGTTATTATTTGCAAATGATATGATGTTATATGTAAAATACCCTAAAGACTCTAGCAGCAAACAGTTAGAGCTGATAAACACTTTTAGCTATGTAACAGGATACAAAACAAACAGAAAACAGTAGCCTTCCTATATATTAACAACAAACATGCTGAGAATGAAATCAGGAAGTCACTCCCATTCACAATTGCCTTAAAACAAGTAAAGTATCTTGGAATAAACATAAACAAGGAAACAAAAGAACTATACAAAGAAAACTTTAAAAGCAGGGCTTGAGAGATGGCTTAGCAGTTAAGGTGCTTGCCTGCAAAGCCTAAGGACCAATGTTCTACTCTCCAGAACACATGTTAGCCAGGCGCATGAAGGTTAGGCATGCACAAGTTTGCCCATGCCCACTAGGTGGTGCAAACATCTGGAGTTCGATTGCAGTAGCTGAGGCCCTGGCCTGCCAATTCTCTATCTCTCCTCTCTCTCTCTCTCTAAAAAAATTTTTTAAAACACTTAATGACAGAAATTGCAGAAGACACTAGGAAATGGAAAGACATCCCATGTTCTTGGATTGGAATAGTCAATATTATGAAAATGTTAATCTTAGTAAAAGCAATCTACACGTTTAATGCAACCCCCACCAAAATTCTAAAGGCATTATTCATAGAAATAGAAAAAACAACCCTAAAATTCATTTGGAAGCACAAAAAGCCTCTAATATCTAAAACAATTTTGAGCAACTAAAATAAGGCTGGTGGTATCACCATATCTAATTTTAACCTATATTACAGAGCCATACTAACAAAAACAAAACCGTAAGCTGGGTGTGGTGGCACATGCCTTTAATCCCAGCACTTGGGAGACAGAGGTAGGAAGATCACCATGAGTTCAAGGCCACTCTGAGACTACATAGTGAATTTCAGGTCAGCCTGAACTAGATAGAATGAGACCCTACCTCTACAAAACAACAACAACAAAAACAACAACAGCAACAAAACCCTAACTCTAACCCCATAGTACTGGCTCAGAAAAAGACATGTAGATCAATGGAACATAACAGAAGACCCAGATATTAATTGAGGCAGCTACACCCACCTGATCTTTGACAAAAATGCCAAAAATACTCATTTGAGAAAAAACAGCCTCTTCAGCAAATGGTGCTGGGAAAACTGGATATCTGTATATAGAAGGATGATAACAGATCCTTATCTCTCTCCGTGCACAAGAATTAAGTCCAAATGGATCAAAGATCTCCATATTAGATTCAAAACTCTGAAACTGCTAGAGGAAAAAGTAGGGGAAACATTTCAACATATTGGCATAGACAATGACTTTCTGCGTATAACCCCAGTTGCTTAGGAATTAAAACAACTAATCAAACACTGGGTCCTCATGAAATTACCAAATTGTTTTACAGCAAAGAACACTGAATAGAACAAAGAGGCAACCTACAGAATGGGAGAAAATCTTTGCTTGGTCCTGTGAAGACAGGCCAGCTTCTTCTGCCATTATGGAACTTCCCCTGGATCTGTAAGCTTCAATAAATAATATCCCTTCCTCCATAACTGTGCCTGGTGTGGAAGTTCATCTCAGCAAACCTGAAGCTGTCTGCTACAAAAGTGGTACTAAGGAGTGTGGGGTGAGATGAACCTTACCACGTGGATGTTTGTCTTTTGGAACCTTTGTTTTGGAGGAATGGGCATGGACTTGGTGCTTGCAAGTGAAGATGCCTTCTGGAGTGGTAAGCTAAGTATTATGGACTATTCTAATGAGAGTTTGAGAATGCTAAGTGCAGACAGTATTGAACTTAGAGGCTTGGTTTATGAGCTTTCTAAGGGGGAGGAAAGACTGCAGAGGACTTTGTTGGAACTGGGCTACTGGCATAAGGGATGGCTGTGTTCCACTATCCAGGCCCAGAAAGTTGATCAAGGTTAAATTTGTAATGGATTGATGTGCTTGGCTAAAGATATTGGACTGAGAGACTTAAGATTTTAAGTTGGAAAACCTCAAGCAAGTTAAAATTAGAGGCACTGAGATTGGTTTTAGGTTACTGGAGCTGTTATTGTCAAACACATTAACAATCTTAAGGAAGGTGGAAGGAAGGTGGCCCGATTGCTTTACATTAAAACAATGGAGAGGATGCCTGAGGAAAGACTGTTAGAAATACAAACTCTTTTGAAAAGAATTGACTGGAGAAGGAACCTACTTTTCAAAGCTATGATTTATTTTGTCCCTGGATTAAGAATATGGCTGTGTCCTGCACACCTGGTATTAGTTTTGGAAGCATGAAAAATGCATGGAGTGGTCATAAATTGCACATGGTTCCAGGAGCTGCTGCTGAGATGCAGAATGAGTTAGGGCATGAGGCCCTTACAGGCTGAAAGAGACTTTGGAAGATGGACCGTGGTTTGCATGGAGACCTGAAGATGTTTTGGATATACCAGGACTGTGCAAAAGGACTACCATGGAGTGCAGTGTTGGCATGGGATGAAAGTTTTCTCTGGCTACTCTGCCCAGCTGTAAGGGCGGAATTGGAAAACCTGGAGACTGTCAGTCTCTGGTTATATTGAACTTGAACTGCAGAAGTTTAATGACTGCTGATGGTGGTTGAGTTTGCATTATTTTAATCTCTCCTTGCTATGCCTTATACCAGTTAAAAATGGTTACTCTGTGCCTTTATATGTTGAAAGTATTTAACTTGTTTGATTTTACAGGACTCACTATTTTAAGTTGGTCAAGACAATGAGAACTTTGAAATTGGACTGAGTACAATTTACAATGTGTGATAGTTATAAATCTATTGGGGGCCAGGGGCGGAATGTGGTAGTTTGAATATATGTCCCCCAATATATTCATTGTTTTATTAGTTTATAGTTTGCATCTGCAGCCACCTTGCTGGAGGCAATGTCATTAGGCGGATCTTAACGTGTGATGGTGGGTTTGAGATTCCATTGTAAAGATATGCAAAGTGTGCCCAGTAGGAGTTCCTAATGTGTGCTGTTCTGTGTGGCTGGTGGCTTTTCTCTCTCTGCTTGGTCCTGTGAAAGCAGGCCAGCTTCTTCTGCCATTATGGAACTTCCCCTGGATCTGTAAGCTTCAATAAATAATATCCCTTCCTCCATAACTGTGCCTGGTCTGTAAGTTCATCTCAGCAAACCTGAAGCTGTCTGCTACGGAGATCTTCCTACCTCTGCCTCCCGAGTGCTGGGGTTAAAGGCATGTGCCACCACTCCCAGCTTGCTTGTCTGCTTTTTTCTTTTTTCTTCTTTCTTTCCCTTCCTTCCTTCCTTCCTTCCTTCCTTCCTTCCTTCCTTCCTTCCTTCCTTCCTTCCTTCCTTCCTTTCTTTCTTTCTTTCTTTCTTTTTTTTTGAGAGAGACAGAATGGGTGCACCAGTGGCCTCTCGGCCATTGTGAACGAACTCCAGATGTGTGCGCCCCCTTGTGGTCATGTGTGGCACAAGTGTGCCCTTGCATCACTTTTTGCATCTGGCTAAATGTGGGACTTGGAGGATCGAACAGGCATTCCCTAGGCTTGGCAGGCAGGGGCCTTAATGGATAAGCCATTTCTCCATTCCAAGAAAAGTATTTTGATTATTACCAAAAAGTTAAAGATCTTTTCCTGTTGGAAGGAGGCATAAGTAAATATAAGAGCTCAGTATTGTAAGCCTTAAACATAAGACTAAGAAAACTGGGTATCCATATTTAATGTCAAACAGTGAAGCCTGTAAGCCAGAATCTTGTTTACATTGTAATCCTTTTTTTTTTTTTTTTTTTTTTTTCAAGGTAGGGTTTCACTCTGGGCCAGGCTGACCTGGAATTCTCTATGTAGTCTCAGGGTGGCCTTGAACTCACAGTGATCCTTCTACCTCTGCCTCCCAAGTGTTGGGATTAAAGGCATGCACTACCACACCCAGCTTACATTGTAATACTTTTGATTATAATCTTTTTCTGGGTGATTAAGACCATGTAAATAGCCAAAAATTAACTATATATTTCTTTCTTTGTTTCTGAGCAAAGGGTGGACCTTTGTTTTGGAGGAACTGGCATGGACTTGGTGCTTGCAAGTGAAGATGGCTTCTAGAGTGGTAAACCAAGTATTATGGACTATTCTGATGAGAGTTTGAGAATGCCAAGTGCAAACAGTATTGAACTTTGAGTATTGGCTTATGAGCTTTCTAAGGGGAAGGTAAGATTGCAGAGGACTTTGTTGGAACTGGGCTACTGGCATAAGGGATGGCTGTATTCTGCTGTCTAGGCCCAGGGAGTTTGATCAAAGTTAAATTTGTAATGGACTGATGTACTTGGCTAAAGATAGTGGACTAAAAGATTAAAGATTTTAAGTTGGAAAACCTCAAGCAAGTTAAAGGCACTGAGTTAGAGGCACTGAGACTGGTTTTAGGTCATTGGAGCTATTATTGTCAAATACATTAGCAATCTTAAAGGAAGATGGCCCAAGTGCTTTACATTATAACAATGGAGAAGATGCCTGAGGAAAAACTGTTGGAAATGCAAACTCTTTTGGAAAGTACTGACTGGAGAAGGATTTTCAAGATTATGATTTATTTTGTCCCTGAATTAAGAATATGGCTGTGTTCTGCATGCACACCTGGTATTAGTTTTAGACACATGTAAAATGTGTGGAGTGGTCATTATTTGCACATGGTTCCAGGAGCTGCTGTTGAGATGCAACATGAGGTAGGGCATGAGGCTCTTACAGGCTGGAAGAGCCTTTGGAAGATGGACCGTGGTTTGCATGGAGACCTGAAGATATTTTGGATATACCAGGACTGTGCAAAGGACTACCATGGAGTGCACTATTGGCCTGGGATGGAAGTGTTCCCTGGCTACTCTGCCCAGCTGGAGGGGCAGAATTGGAAAACCTGGAGACTGTCAGTCTCTGGTTGTATTGAACTTGAACTGCAGAAGTTTGATGATTGCTTGATGGTGGTTGAGTTTGCATTGTTCTAGTTTCTCCTAGCTGTGCCTTATACCAGTTAAAAATGTTAACTCTGTGCCTTTATATGTTGAAAGTATTTAACTTGTTTGATTTTACAGGACTCACTATCTTAAGTTGGTCAAGACCATGGGGACCTTTGAAACTGGACTGAATACAATTTACAATGTGTGATAGTTATAAATCAATTGGGGGTTGGGGAAGAATATGGTAGTTTGAATAGATGTCCCCCAATATATTCAGTGTTTTATTAGCTTATTGTTTGCATCTATAGTCACCTTGCTGGAGGCAGTGTAATTGGGTTGGATCTTAAAGTGTGATGGTGGGTTTGGGATTTCAATCTAAAGATATGCAAAGTGTGCCTAGCAGGAGTACTTGAGGCATGCTATGCTGTGTGGCCTGTGAAAGCAGGACAGTTTCTTCTGCCATTATGGAACTTACCCTGAACCTGTAAGCTTCATAAATATCCTTTCCTCCATAACTGTGCCTGCTCTGGAAGTTCATCTCACCTAACCTGAAGCTGTCTGCTCACCAATATTTTGTTGAGAATTTTTGTATCTATGTTCATGAAGGAGATTGGTCTGTAATTTTCCTTTTGTGTTCTACCTTTGTCTGGTTTTGGGATCAGGGTGATGCTGGCTTCATAGAAGGGATTTGGTAGGGTTCCTTCCTCTTCTATTTTATGGAAAAGTTTAAGAAGCATTGGTGTTAGTTCTTCCATGAAGGTTTGGTAAAATTCAGCAGTGAATCCATCTGTGCTGGGAATTTTTTAGTTGGGAGATTTTTAATAACTGCTTGGATCTCCATACTTGTTATAGGTCTATTTAAGTGGTTAAACTCATCTTGATTTAATTTAGTTAGGCCATATAAATTTTGCTATATATAACATTTGTTTCAGATTTTCAAACCTAGTGGAGTATATGTTCTTTTTTTTTCTTTCTCTTTTAGGGAAACAAAAAATAATTTTATTTGCTAGAAAAAATATTCCACAAAGGAATAAGCCAGTCTTAAAAAAATTTCAGTTTTTAAAAGTCTTTGTTTTCCAGATAATCCATCCTGCAATAAGAACAATGTAAAAAAAATCAATAAATTTTTTTTTCTGGCAAAAAAAGAGAGAGTGAGTAAGTGAGCCAGGGCCTCTTGCCACTGCAAATGAACTCCAGATGCATGTGCTACTTCTGTACACCCAATTTACATTAGCACTCAGTAATCAAACCATAACCTAACAGGCTTTGCAAGCTGGTGCTTTTAACCACAAAACCTTCTCCCTAGCCCCTAAGACTTTTCTTTTTTTCTTTTTTTAAAAAAAGTGTTTCCAGATGAATTTTAGGATTGTCTTTTCTATTTCTGTGAAGAATGCTATTGGGATTTTAATGGTGATCACATTAAATGTCTAGATTGCTTTTGGTAAGATTGACATTTTCACAATATTGATTCTTCCAACCCAGGAGCATGGGATGTCTTTCCATTTCCTTGTGTCTTCTACAGTTTGTCGCTTGAGATTTTTAAAGTTCTCATTGTAGAGATCCTTCACTTCCTTGGTTAAGTTTATTCCATGGTATTTTTTTTTTTTGAGGCAATTGTGAATGGGAGAGATTCCCTGATTTCATCCTCTGCACGTTTGTTGTTAGTGTATAGAAAAGCTACTGATTTCTGTGTGTTTATTTTGTATCCTGCTACATTGCTAAAAGTGTTTATCAGTTCTAACAGTTTGCTGGTAGAGTCTTTAGGTTCTGTTATGTATAGAATCATATCGTCTGCAAATAATGATAGTTTGAACTCTTCCCTTCCCATTTGTATCCTCTTTATGAGTGTCTCTTGCCTTATTGCTATGGCTAAGACTTCCAGTACTATATTAAATAGTAGTGGGGAAAGTGGACACCCTTGTCTTGTTCCTGAATTTAGAGGAAAAGCTTCAAGTTTTTCCCCATTTAGTATTATGTTGGCTGTAGGTTTGTCATAAATAGCTTTTATTATGTTGAGATATGTTCCTTCTATTCCCAGTTTCTGTAATACTTTCACCATGAAAGGGTGTTGGATTTTGTCAAATGCCTTTTCTGCATCTGACCATGTGATTTTGTCCTTCAGACCATTTATATGGTGTATTACATTTATGGATTTGCAAATGTTGAACCATCCCTGCATCTCTGGGATAAAGCCTACTTGGTCAGGGTGAATAATATTTCTGATATATTCTTGTATGCTGTTTGCCAGTATTTTGTTGAGAATTTTTGCATCTATGTTCATGAGGGAGATTGGTCTATAATTTTCTTTTTTGATCTGTCTTTGTCTGGCTTTGGGTATCAGGGTGATGCTGGCTTCATAGAAGGATTTTGGTAGAATTCCTTCCTTTTCTATTTCATGGAAAAGTTTGAGAAGCATTGGTGTTAGATCTTCCAGGAATGTCTGGTAAAATTCAGCAGTGAATCCATCTGGGCCTGGGCTTTTTTTAGTTGGGAGACGTTTTATAACTGCTTGGATCTCTGTGGTTGTTATAGGTCTATTTAAATGGTTTATCTCATCTTGATTTAATTTTGGTAGGTCATATGAATCAAGGAAATCATCCATTTCTTTAGGTTTTCAAACTTAGAGGCATATATATTCTTAAAGTATGTCTGTGTGATTTTCTGAATTTCTTTGGTATCTGTTGTGATGTTGCCTTTTTCATCTCTAATTTTATCAATTTTTGTCTCCTCTCTCTTTCTTTTGGTCAGATTTGCTAAGTGTTTGTCAATCTTGTTTATCCTTTCAAAGAACCAACTCTTTGTTTCATTGATTTTTTTGATTATTTTTGTTTCCATTTCATTAATTTCTGCCCTAACCTTTATTATTTCTTCCCATCTACTGATTTTTGGTTTGCCTTGTTCTTCTCTTTACAAGACCTTAAAGTGAAGCATTAAATTGTTTAGCTGTGAACTCTCTAATTTCTTAATATAGGCACTTAGAGCTATAAATTTCCCTTGCAGGACTGCCTTCATTGTGTCCAAAAGGTTTTGGTATGTTGTATTCTCATCATCATTTGATTCTATGAATTTTTTGATTTCCTTTTTAATTTCTTCAATGACCCATACATCGTTCAATAATGTACTGTTTAGTCTCCATGAATTTCTGTATGCTCTGTAGTTTTTCTTGCTGCTGATTTGCAGTTTAATCCCATGTGGTCAGATAGCATACAAGGGATTATTTCAATTTTCCTGTATTTGTTAAGATTTGATTTGTGTCCTATTATATGGTCTATTTTAGAGACTGTCCATGTGCTGCTGAGAAGAATAGCAGCATTTGGATGGAATGTTCTGTATATATCTGTTAGGTCCATTTGTTCCATGATATCATTTAATGCAGATGTCTCTCTGTTTATTTTTTATTGGGTAGACCTGTCAAGTGATGAGAGCAGGGTATTGAAGTCATCCACTACTATTGTGTTAGGAGTTATCTCTGACCTTTAAGTCCGATAGTGTTTGTTTGATGAAATTGGGGGCCCCCGTGTTGGGAGTATATATGTTTAGGATTGTGATGTCCTGCTGTTGGAGTGTTCCTTTAATTATTATAAAGTGACCTGCTTTATCTTTCCTCACTAATGTTGGTTTGCAGTCTATCTTGTCAGAAATTAGGATGGCAACCCCTTCTTGTTTCCTAGGCCCATTTGCTTGAAATGCCTTTTTCCAGCCTTTCACCCTAAGAATGTTTCTATCTTTTAATGAGAGGTGAGTTTTCTGGAGGCAACAGATGGTAGGATCCTGCTTTTTAATCCAGTCTGCAAGTCTATGTCTTTTGTTTGGGGCATTGAGGCCATTGATATTAAGAGTTATTATTGAAAGATATGTATCTGATCTCTCCATTTTCCTTGTTTTGTAGTTCTTCCTGGTTTTCGTTTTACTCACTTGTTTTAACTGTTATTTGAGTATGGTTTCTTTTTTCCTATTTCCTGCTGTGTGTGTTTTGCTTTCTCTTCAGTGTGAATGATTCCTGCAAGTATTTTCTGTAGAGCTGGTTTAGTTGTCATAAATTCCTTTAGCCTGTCTTTGTTGTGGAATGTCCTTATTTCTCCATCAATTTGGATAGATAACTTTTCAGGATAAAGTAATCTTGGTTGACAGTTTTTATCTTTCAGAACTCAGAATACATCACTCCAGGCCCGTCTGGCTTTTAAAGTTTGTGTTGAGTAATCTGCTGTGATCCTGATGGGTTTCCCCTTGAAGGTTATTTGCTTTTTCTCTCTAACTGCTTTCAACATATTTTCTTTGGTTTGCGTATTTAGTAGTTTAATTATAACATGGCGAGAAGAGGATCTTTCTAGGTTTTGTCTGTTTGGTGTTCTAAATGCCTCTTGTTTCTGCATTGGCATTTCTTTCCCAATTTGGGGAAAATTTTCTTCTATGATTTTGTGGAAAACACCTACTAAGCCTCTGGATTGAAATTCTTCCCCTTCTGCTATACCTTGAATTCTTATGTTTGATCTTTTCATAGTGTCCTGCATGTCTTGGAGTTCCCATTCATACCTTTCTATTAGCTTGTCTTTCTCTTTGTTGGTCTGTGATAGGTCTGCCATCTCGTCTTCTAGTTTAGATATTCTGTCCTCTCCTTCATCCATTCTACTGGTGAGACTTTCCACAGAGTTTTTTTATTTCACTGACTGTGTTCTTCAGAGCTAGGATTTCAGCCTGGTTTTCCTTCAGTATTTTTATTTCCTTACTCATGTCCTGTAATGACCTTTTTATTCCATTAAGGTGGTTTCCTGTGTTCTCTTTCAGGAGTTTGTTTTCTTCTTTAATTCCTTTGTTTTCTTCTCTGATTCCTTTCATTTCTTCTTTCATTTCTTTGAGTATAGATAACATTATTCTTTTGAAATCTGTGTCAGGAACTTGATCTAAAACAGTCTCCTTGGTGAACATTTCTGATGGATTTGTAATTTTTGGTGGGATTGCATTGTCTTGATTCTTTGTGTTTCTTGTATTGTAATGTAGTGACTTTTGCATCCTGGATTGATTTGATGCTTAGGTTTTCTATTTATCTGCAGTGTTCTTAGGTGTGGTGATCCACCTTTATATACTTTCAGGATATGGGTTTAAGGTGCCAAGTGTAGCACTTGTACCCAAGTCCAACCTCAGAAGTAATCCTAGCTGTTGAATTTGCTTGTTAAGCAAGTATTGTAGTGGACTGGTGGAACAATTTAGTAGCAAGTTCTAAACTTCAACTGAGCAAAATACACATTCAATTAACATGAGCACAGAGTATACAAGTGTGGGAATTGAAACAAACAGTCTTATAACGTCAAAATCCCTAAGGGTGTGTGTTGCCCCACACCCTTAATCCTGTCAGCTAGGAATCAGACCCTGCCCCCAATAATGACAGAAGCAAAAGATAAAGGCCCTTTAAATCTGAAAGTATTACAGGCAGCAATATTCAACACCTCATATTCAGCTTATTTGAAAATGGTAAGGCCAACCACAAATATGTAACCCATAACCTGCCCTGACCTGGAAAGAGAGGTTATCACTTCCAGTGCAGGCCACTGTTACCTTTTGGTGTGGTTTTCAAACTCACCAATGCTGCGTGCCCACCTCGTTCCCTGAGCTGTGGAGGTTGACTCGGCTGTGGTGGGTCCGGTGTTGGTGATGTGGTTCAGAGCTGCTGCTAGTTGCTGAATTCTGCCAATTCACTGGGGACTCTGATGGTTGGGGGATGGGCAAGTTCAGGAAGCCTGTAGTAGCTCACACTGTTCTCCTGTATCTCTTTCAGTAGCTCAGCAGACTTTTCTTCAATTTCTGGGCTCTGAGAGGAGACTGATGAGGTTGGAAAGTCCCCCGCTTTTTTTTTTTTTTGTTGTTGTTTGTTTGGTCAGCGGTGGAGGCTGCAGTGGAGGCTCAGCTGATCTGGGTGGCGGCTTGGAGCCGCTGTGGAGCGGGCTGCCATGGGTCGGGCCACAATCTCCACAGTGGTATTCTGGCCATCTCCTGCTTTTCCACTGTTTCCCAGACAAAAATATTCTGCTCTTTTCCAAAGAAGAGTGTAGTTTTTCTTAAATCCCTCCCTGATCTGGTTTGGTGTGGCTCCTATGCCGCCATCTTACCTGGAAGTCAAGTCACTATCAGCCCCTGGACATGGGACGCTTCCAGATATACTGCCCCCCTCCAGCAGGAAGTAGTCTAAGAGAGCTCTTTACCCCAATTTTGGCCCATGCAGTCCTCCCCTAAATGTCCCAGTCATCCCCAGTTCTCCCCAATCTCCCAAATCTTTTTGACACTTACAGAGTCTGAACTGAAGGGTTAATAGCCTTCCCTGAAAACTAGAGGGAACCAAAGATTTAATAACTAACGTTAAGATGAGAAGGCCATAAAGAATGGAGACATCCAGTCCTCCCTAGTCAACCTTGCTAAGGAACCTATTCTGAGAAAATAACTTTGATGCCTTATCTACTTCCCTTGGACCTGAAGCTAATTCAGTATGTCTGCCTTAGGATCCTCCTTGTAAGTTTGAACCCCAGCCTGATTCAGTGCTTCAGCCTTCATCCTGTGGGAAGGCTACTGCCCCTCTCTATCTCCCAATAAACAATCTGTAGAGGTCAAGTCTGGTGTTCTTTCTTGTTTTTCTCTTACGCTTTCCTTACACGGTTAGCCCCTAATACACATGGAGCAGTCCTCAGCTTCGAATACACAAGGAGCTCCCTGTCAGCCACCACTTTCACCCCACATACACATGGGGTCTACTCAGACTGGCCCTAGAGCTGATCAGGCTCTTTCCTAGCATGCTTTCTGATCCCCTCAGGATCTACATTGGCTGTTTGTCTGGTGGCTCTCTCCACCTTCTCTTCCAAGTCTGGTGGGGAGCCCAGGTGCCATGGGAGGGTAGAGCTCTGATCTGAGTTTGGGCCTTGGAAACCATCAGGGAACACACTTTCCAAATCTCTCAGAGACTCCATCCTCCACAGCAGCTTGGCTGCCCATGCCTATGGCTCAAAGGTCCAGGATTTTGCGTGCAAGACTCTTGTGACTCAGTTTCCCAGCCAATCAACACTAGCTATGTTATAGGAATTAATGAGTCAATGAGAATTATCAGGCAAAATCCACTTCAGAGAGAGGGATAGAGCTTTCATTCATGCATGAACCTCTGCTGGTTAACACAAAAACCAAAAGAGGTCCTGAACTCGGATTTTGCTAGACTTTTGTACCTTTTGCAATCCTTTGTCTGAATTCTCCCATGGTTGGAGAGGGGAGAGATTTACACCCATGAGTGTAGGGTTCTGTCAAATAAGATTAAGTACAGGAGCTGTCTCCTGACATAAGGTAGTTATATATTGTCCAGAGGGGTCAGGCTCAGAGTCACAGAATTCTTGTTAGCTACCATCAGAGGAATCTCTCCCTCTGCAGTTTCTGAGGAGGGAAGTGCAACAACTACCACTTCACTGAAAGTTCTAGGTATATTTACATTTCTTATACATGCATTGGTTATATTCCATCTAAACTAATATAAGCTAGAAACATTAAGTATATGGTATTCCTTTAATAAACCTGCAAGTTTAGATAGGTCTTTGTTGAGGTGGAATACCTTAGGAATTGAGGCTTATGAGGAGACTTTGATTCCACCTGGAATCTCCCTGGGGAAATGAAGCTGAGGGCTTGGCATTAGCTTAGGGACCCTGTCTATTTCTCTCATACTCAAGATGGGTGGTGGATATATGTTTCAAATTACCAAGTGGAATGGATACCAGGGCTGCAGCTCAACTGTGATGAACAAAGGACATATCCTGTTCATTTTATTGGGTTTCTGGACTATGAGTATGTTTACCTGGACTGGAGCCAGCTTCCAGGGGCTCTGGGACATAAGACAATGTGTAGAACAATTTGTGGGCACCTGGCTGAGCCTCCTAAACTGATCATAATCAAAGACCACATGTCAGCCAAGCCCTTTCACCCACTAGTCAGGGAGAATCTTCAGAGCAGAACAGTACTTTGTAGTTTATAGTTGAGGAAACTGAGGCAGGGCAGGTTATGAACCTGGACCAAGCTGACCTCAGAGGACACAAGAAATGACATGGAAATTAGAGGTGTCTTTGAGCATGACAAAGCCTTCTTGGCTGTTTTAAAAATTATTTTTATTTCTTTGCAAGCAGGGAAAGAGAGAGAGAAGAGAGAGAGAGAGAGAGAGAGAGAGAGAGAGAAAGAGAGAGAGAGAGAGAGAGAGAGAAAGAAAGAGAGAGAGAAATGGGTGCAGCAAGGCCTCCAGCCACTGCAAATAAACTCCAAACACATGTGCCACATTGTGCATTTGGCTTTATGTGGGTACTGGGGAATTGAACCTGAGACATTAGGCTTTGTGGGCAAGTGCCTTAACTGCTGAGCCATCTCTCCAGCCCCAGCCTTCTTGGCTTTTAAAAAAAATTTTTATTTTTATTTATTTATTTGAGAGACTGAAAGAGGCAGAGTCAGAGAGAGAGAACAAGGGGAGAGAGAGAGAGAGAGAGAGAGAGAGAGAGAGAGAATGAATTGGCATGCCAGGGCCTCCAGCCACTGCAAATGAACTCCAGATGCATGTCCCACCTTGTGCATCTGGCTTATGTGGGTACTGGAGAATTTTACTGAGGTCCTTTGGCTTCTCAGGCAAGTGCCTTAACCACTAAGCCATCTCTGCAGCCCCTTGGCTTTTAATTGGGCTGTAACTTAGAAGTTAGAGTCACCTTCAGCTCATCTTTCCCTGGTTTTCTGATTGGCAGTATAATAGGGTCTGGCTTGGGGCTGTGAGTTAAACTATCAGAAACTTCTGGATTTCTGCTTTGATACCTTTTTTTTTTTTTTTTTCTTCGAGGTATGGTCTCACTGTAGCCCAGGCTGACCTGGAATTCGCTATGTAGTCTCAAGGTGGTCTTGAAGTCATGATGACCCACCTAACTCTGCTTCCATAGTGCTAGGATTAAAGGCATGCACCACCACACCCACCTTACTTTGATACATTTTGAGGGGAAGCTGTATCTATTGCCATCACTCTGGCACAGGTTGTCAGGCTTATTGTGAAAGCAGCACTCTTGCTTAACTTGCTAATTCCTCTGGTTTCATCTGGACCCTGGCTGATGTGCAAGAGGTGGCTCATTTTATGATAGGGAGTCAGCTATCTTTCCTTGTCATATTGATAAATTTTGGTTCTCCCTAGTTTTCACTGCTTTCTGTAAAAGAAAAAACAGATTCTCCAATGGAGAGTGAGAGCAGCATAGGTTAAAAGGGATAAGCATAGTTAATTAAGAGATTTCGATGGGTATAAACTTTCTTTTGGCTAAAGACTAGTGGGAGCTTCTTGATAGACTCCATAATCCTGGTCTCCACAGGATTCTGACATGGATCCCAGTAACAGATAGAGTTCTTTCCCATTGAGTGGGTCTCTTATCCAATCAGAGAGCCATTGGTTACTTGCCTAGGCTGAGTGCCACTATTGTACAAGTGTGTATATCTTGTCAGGATGGTTGATTTCATATACCAGGATTTCCTGCTTGTTCACAACATTGGTGACATTTTCTGTCAGTAGCTCATGTAGCACTTTCCAGCACTATATGAGTGAGCCATCAGAGAGCTGTCTTCCTTCCAAATTCCAGCATGATCCCTTGATGTTCTGTGCCAGCAGCTTGTGGTGTCTTCAGCAATAGGGTCTTATCTTTCACCTCAGGTGAGTAATCAAGTGCTTTGACAGAGCCCTGTCTTGTTTTGGGGACCTTATAGTTCTCTCCAATCAATAGCTCATTGTGGGATATAACCCAGTTTTGGCACTGGGAATTATAACCCAGAGACAATAGTTTTATTATTAAGTTTCATCCCACCCTTTCTGAGGCCCTTCTGTCCAGGAGATCCCCATCCCCACTCCTACTGAGTATTGTCTTTTACCCAGCATGATGGCTTGATTCAGGTGTCTCTCATAAACTTAGGTGTTCTGAATGCTAGGTTCTGAACTGATGGAGATTGGGAATTAACACCTCCTGGAGGCAGTGTATTGTTGCAGGTGGGCTTATGGGTGTTTTAGCCAGTTTCCCCTTGCCAGTGTTTGGCACATTCTCCTGTTACTGTTGTTCACCTGATGTTGCCCAGGAGATTATGTCCACTCTCTGCTCATGCCATTGTTTTCCCCTGCCATCATGGAGCTTCCCCTCGAGTCTATAAACTAAAATATTCCCCCACCCCACAAGCTGCTCTTGATTGGGTGATTTCTGCCAGCAATGAGAACCTGACTGCAACAGCCTGCTATCCAGGAGAAGGTTTTCTATGGCACTAATTTATGTTGGCTTTAGTTTTGTGTATATTTCCTCCTACTCTCCCTTTCCCCTCCCCCCAAACCCTTTTATCCCTATTAACTGTCCCTGGAGTTGCCTGTCTGGTATGCACGCAACACAAGCTGTTCCAGGATAGGAACCACATGTGAGGGAGAACAGAACATGTGGTATTTTTCTGTGCTTGTGTGAGTTTGAATAGTATGATTTTTTCCAAGTCTGTCAATTTTCTTACAATTTTCATTATTGCATTGTTCCTCACCACTGAATAGAATTTCATTGCATATATGTACCACATCTTCATTAACCATTCATATGTTGATGGGAATCTGGGCTGATTCCATAGTTGTGAATAGAATAGCTATAAACATGGCTGAGCAAGTGTCTTTGTGGTAAAGAGCAGAGTATTAGCTGGGTGTGGTGACACATACCTTTCACCCCAGCACTCGGGAGGCAAAGGTAGGAGGATCACTGTGAGTCTGAGGCCAGCCTGAAACTACATAGTGAGTTCCAGGTCAGCCTGGGCTAGATTTAGACCCTACTTCAAAACAAACAAACAAACAAACAAACAAACAAACAAACAAACAAACAAACAAACAAAGAGTAGAGTCTTCAGGGTATATGCCCAGGAGTGGTATAGCTGGATCAAGTGGTAGGTCTATTTTCACCTTTTTTATCAGTCTTCATACTGATATACATAGTAGTTGTACAAGTTTGCACTTCCACCAGCAGGTGGATCAGAGTTCCTCTTTCTCTGAATCTCTACCAGCATTTGTTGTCTACTGATATTTTATTTATTATGTATTTATTAGAGACAGAGAGAGAGAGAGAGAGAGAGAGAGAGAATGGGTGTGCTCTAGCCACTGCAAATGAACTCCAGATGCATGCGAGTTTACATGGGTTTTGGGTGTCATAATTAAAAAAAATTATTAGTTATTTATTTATTTGAGAGAGAGAGAGAGAGAGAGAAACGAGAGGATACAGATAGAGACAGAGAATAGGTACACCAGGTCCTCTAGCCACTGCAAACAAATTCCAGACACATGAGCCACCTTGTGCATCTGGCTTATGTGGGTCCTGGAGAATTGAACCTGGGTCATTTGGCTTTGCAGGCAAGTGCCACAACTGCTAAGCCATGTCTCCAGCCCTCATAGTCAGTTTTTTTTTTTTTTTTTTTTGGTTTTGCGAGGTAGGGTCTCACTCTGGTCCAGGCTGACCTGGAATTAACTATGTAGTCTCAGGGTGGCCTCGAACTCTCGGCGATCCTCCTACTTCTGCCTCCCGAGTGCTGGGATTAAAGGCGTGCGCCACCACGCCCGGCTTTTCTCATAGTCAGTTTTATGCTGCTGAGATGAACCTCCAAACCAGAGACAGTTTATGGGAGGAACAAGGTTTATTGAAGCGTATAGATTCAGGGGATGTTCCATAATGGCGAAAAAGAAAAAAATCCACCTCCAAAAGCAAGAGCAAAAGCCAGCAGCCAAACAGCAGGGAACTCAACCAGTATGCATTTGTTGGGCTGGAATTTAGATCCACCCCCAGTAACACCTTAAGACTGGACTGCAGGATCCACCTTTTCTAGCCAGGCAGCTGCTGATTCTACTCAAACTACCACACTGGGAATCAAACTGGGCTCCTTAGGCTTTACAGCATGCACCACCTTGTGCATCTGACTTTACATGCATACTGGGAAATTGAACTGGGGTCCTTAGGCTTTGCAGGCAAGTGCCTTGACTGCTGAGCCATATCTCTAGCCCCCTCAACTGATTTTTTGATGGTTGCCATTCTCATTGGGGTGAGATGGTATCTCAAAGATGTTTTAATAGGCATTTCCCAATTGCTAAGGATGTTGAACTCCTTGTTAGCCATATGAATTTATTCTTTTGAGAACTCTCTGTTAGATTCCTTTCTCCATTTTTTTGAGTAGGTTTCTTGACTTTTTGCTTAGTTTTTTAAGTTCTGCCACCATGACTGGCTTAAGTTCTATATAAATTCTAGATATCAGACTTCTGTCAGATGTGTAGCTGGTGTGGTAGTTTGAATGTCTCTCAATAGACTTAAATGTTTTATTAAAGCTGTAACTTGGATTTCCAGCCACCTGGCTGGAAGAGGTGTCACTGGGGGCAGATCTGAATTCTAGCCTCAAGATATGCAGAGTACAAGAGCTCTGCCTGGGGTTCCCAGAGTGTTCTTGCTTTTGGTGGTGCTGGTGGTAGTTTCTTCTCTCTCTGCATGGATCAGTGAAAGGGGGCCAGCTTCTTCCACCATTATGGAACTTCTCCTGGATGCACAAACCTGAAATAAATCCCTTTCTCCAAACTGGGCGTGGTGGCACATGCCTTTAATCCCAGCACTTGGGAGGCAGAGGTAGGAGGATCGCTGTGAGTTTGAGGCCACCCTGAGACTACATAGTGAATTCCAGGTCAGCCTGGGCTAGAGTGAAACCTTACCTTGAAAAACAAAAACAAAAACAAAACAAAAGAAAAATATCCCTTCCTCCAATAAACTGTATCTAGTCTGGAGGTTCATCCCAGCAAAGTGAAGCTGACTATGACAGCTGGCAAAGAGATGGTTAGTTTATCTGTACAATAGCTTTTGAGCTTTATGAGGTCCCAGTGGTTGAGTGTTTGTCTAATTGTCTGGGCTACTGGGGTCTTGTTCAGAAAGTCCTTCCCTATGCCCATATCTTGGAGTGTTCTGCCTACTTTTTCTTCTAGTTGTTTTAGTTTCAGGTCATATATTGAGGTCCTTGATCCATTTGGAGTTGACTTTTGTGCAGGGTGAGAGAAGATGATCCAGGTTCATTCTTCTACATGTGGCTGTCCAGCTTTCCCAGCATCATTTATTGAGAATGCTGACCTTACTCCAGCATGCATTTTTTCCCCTTTGTCAAAGATTAGGTAACTGTAGTTGGAGGAACTTATAACTGGATCTGCTATTTCAATTCATTGATCTACATGTCTGTTTTTGTGCCAGTACTAAGCTGTTTTTATTACTATGGCTTTGTAGTATGTCTTGAAATCAGGCATTGTGATGTCATGAGAGGTGTTCCTTTTGCTGAAGATTCTTTTGCTATTCGAGGAATTTTGTACTTCCATATAAATTTTGAGACTATTTTTTCTAATTCTGTGAAGAATGCTGCTGGAATTTTGTTTGGAATTGCATTGAAGCTGTATATTGCTTTTGGTAATGTTGCAGAAACACCCCTCCAGAAATTAACCCAACACCAAATTGGGTGGAAAAGAGAATATTTATTCACAGGTGGTCCAGAGCCAGTATAGCTCCTGAAAGTCTCTGTCCCCAAGCACTGTGTATCATTCCAATTTATATTTTCAGTGATGAGGGAAGCTAGCAAGCAAGCAGGCATTTCAGAAACTGTTATGTGGCAGTTAGCAGCTGCAATTCACACAAAGAAATGGGGAAGGGATGGATCAAGCCGAAATTCCAAAACTGAGTGCATGCAGTTCTTATCTTTAGCAAGCAGGACTAGCTAGCCTCATGTCCTTGGGCAGGAAGGGAGTTGCCATAGCAACCTCAGGCCTTCTTTCCTAGCAATTTTGTGATTTTCCATCATTCCACCACATTCAGATGACCATTTTCACAAAATTAATTTTTTCCAATTAATGAGCATGAGAGGTCTTTCCATCTCCTCATATATTCTTTCCTTCTTTTTTATGGGAGGAAAGGATTTATTTCAGGTTTATAGTTTTGAGGGGAGGTTTCATCATGGTGGAAGACACAGCATAGTATGCACTGGACTCACATCTTCATAGATCAGCAGTAGGACAGGAATAGCAAGAGTGAGCTGGTTAGCGAACACCCAGCAGGGCTGGATTAATCAGCCCCAACGTACATCCCCAGTGACACACCTCTTCCACAAAGGCTCCTCCTCCAAAATACTTCACCAGCTGGGGGTAAGTTTAAATAAAGTTTAATCACAAACAGATGAATACATGGACACATCGCACATTCAAACAATCACAGTAGGGATTTTTTAAACTTTGTGAACCTGTGCAACCACTTAGAAGCAAATGTATGAGCTTATTATGTATGTACATATGTACGCATTCATTTTGTGGTGCAGGATTTAACCCAGTGCCTCACATAGGCTAGGCAATCACTTTGCCACTGACCTATATTCACAGATCACAAAACGTGGAATTTTAATGTAATGAGCTTAGTAACACAATGTTTCTTTTAAAAAAATTATTATTTATTTTATTAGTTATGCTCATAATGTGAATACATTAATGTTGGTGCCTTCAATAGCCTCCTCCCTGTCCTCTCCCCTCCGAAGGGACCCTACCCATTGGGGAATATGGGTCGTGCATTGTGGGGGTAGCCATCAGTTATGGGGAAGATGCAATGTCTCTGTTCATAATGACCCAACTTGTGGCTCTAACAATCTTTCCACACTCTCTTCTATGAATTTCCCTGAGCCATGTTGGGTTCATTTTAGTTCTATTTCAGTGATGAGGTCTTGGGACCCTCTGTGTTTCTGGATATGTGTTCTCAGTGTGTATCTCCTTCAGCCTTGTGCTGGTGTCAGGTTCACTGAGAAAGCTGCACTCTTGCCCATTTCCCTATTTACTCTATGGTTTCAGCTGGGGCCCTGGTGAGGTGCGATAGGCTGATCCTCCCCTCAGGTTTGGCTCCATTTGAAAAAGAGAGAAGTCAGTACCAGATAGATAGGATGCCTATTATTATTTTATTTTAGAGAGAGTTTTATATGTATAGACCCTTTTATAGCCCACAATTGGTGGGAGATTGATAATGGAGAATGGACTCTTTTTTTTTTTTTGGTTTTTCGAGGTAGGGTCTCACTTTGGCTCAGGCTGACCTGGAATTCACTATGTAGTCTCAGGGTGGCCTCGAACTCTCAGCAATCCTCCTACCTCTGTGTAACAGACAGCTTCAGGTTCGCTGAGATGAACTTCCAGACCAGGCAGTTATGGAAGAAGGGATATTTATTTATTTATTGAAGCTTACAGATCCAGGGGAAGTTCCATAATGGCAAGAGAAGCAGCCTGCTCTCCACAGGGCCAAGCAGAGAGAGAAAAACCAACCAGCCACCACAGCACACAGAGCAAAACTACAGCCAAAAGCCCAGCACACTTCAGGAACTCCTGCTAGGCACATTTGCATATCTTTACAATGGAATCTCAAACCCACACCTTAAGACTGGGCCCCCAGTGACCTTGCCTCTAGCAAGGTGATTGCAGATGCAAACTATAACAAATAAAACACTGAATATATTGGGGGACATATATTCAAACTACCACACTCTGCCTCCCAAGTGCTGGGATTAAAGGTGTGCGCCACCACACCTGGCCTGGACTCATTTTTTGGACATGGTTTTGACTTGTTTCCCAGTTCCAGCTATTAAATCCATTCCACTGAGCAGATCTGTTAGCCAAATCAAGAGCAGTTGGTTACCCACCACGTCTGTATGCCACTATTGCACTTATTTGAGCATCACATCAGATTGTTTACTGCTGAGTAGCTTAGACTATGAGTTGCTTGGACAGATGTTGGTCATTTTCCCCCAGTCACTCATATAGCACCCTCTGGCACTAGACAAGCTAACCCTCTGGGAACTGACCCTCTTCCAGATTCCAGCCAGGTCACTCCATGTTCTGTCCCAATAGCATATGGTGTCTTTGGCTGTAGGGTCTTACAATTCATCTTTGGTGGGTCATCAAGAACTCTGAAAAAATCCGTCTTTTTTTGGGAAACCTTGTAGGCCTCTCTGATCAACAGCTCATTGTGAAAGTTAACCACATGCTGGTACTGGGAGTTACAGGTCAGCATCAAGGAAGAAGAAGGAAGAAAAAGATAGGTAATATAGAAGAGAAAGAGAGCAGAGAGAGAGAGGGAGAGATAGAGATAGAGAGAGAAACAGGAAAAGATTAAGGTTAGTCTTCATAATGTCCTCTCAGGGCCCTGTGGTTCAGATGTTCCCTCTAAGGACCTGCTGAAGGTTCAACCTTTTAGCCTGTCTTTCAGGATATAGGATTTTATGGTACCATTTCATTTGGGTCCTGATTTGTGTCCCCTCACCCTTAGGCTCCCTCCCCTCTCATTCCACCCTAGCTATTGTCTGATTCTCAAGATATTTATTAGGTATGACAGCATCTCAGGCAGATTCAGGTTAGGAGCCACAGATGAGTGAAACCATGTGACAATTATCTTTCTGTCATTGGGTGAGCCCACGGAAAATGATCTGTTCCAAGTTCAACCATTTTTCTTCAAATATCATTGTGTCATTTTTCCTTACTGCTGTGTAGAATTCCATAGTTGAAGATATACCACATCTTTGTTATCTATTCATCTAATGATGGACATCTGGGTTGATTCTAGCTTTTAGTTATTATGAATTGAGAAGCTATAAACATGGCTGAGCAAATCTCTGATCTGAGGCTTGGAGCTTTTAGGGTAAATGCCCAGTAAGGGAATAACTGTGTCTGTTGGTAGGTCTATAGTCATCCTTTGTAGGAGTCTCCATATTGCTTTCCATAGTGGTTGTACCATCTCACATTCCCACAAACAGTGAATGAGGGTTCCTATTTCTCCACAGCCTCACCAGCATTTGTTTTCATTAGTTTTTTAAAACGATTTTATTTATTTATTTATTTGAGAGAAATAGAGAGAGAGAGAGAAAGAGGCAGATAGAGAAAGAGAGAGAGAGACACACACAGAGAGAGAGAGAGAACGGGTGCACCAGGGCCTCCAGCCACTATAAATGAACTCCAGATGCATGTGCTACCTTGTGCATCTGGCTTACATGAGTACTGGGAAATAGAGCCTTGAGCCAGGGTCCTTAGGCTTCACAGGCAAGTGCTTAACTGCTAAGCCATCTCTCCAGCTCTTCATTAGTTTTTTAAATTTAGCTATCTTTACTGGGGTAAGGTGGAACTTCATAGTTGTTTTAGTTTGCATTTCTTTGATGATTAGGGATGTTGAACATTTAAAAATTTTTTATTTTATTTATTTTTATGTATATTATTCTAGTTTTACATTCATAGTGGTGACTCCATTATCCTCCCCCCTGTCCTCCCTCTTCCATAGGGACCCTCATCAATGGGGAATGTGGTTCACACATTGTGGGATTAGTCAAGAGCTATGGGGGATAGGCCAAGTCTCTGTGCATAATGCCCCAACTTGTGGCTCTAACATTCTTTCTGCCCCCTCTTCCGCGAATTTCCCTGAGCCACATTGGGGTCATTTTAGCTCTACTTCAGTGATGAGGTTTTGGGAGCCTCTGTGTCTCTGGATAGAACATTTTCTTAAATGTGTGTTTGCCATTTGTATTTCTTCCTGTGAGAATTCCCAGTACATTTCTCTGCCCCATTTTGTGAGTGGGTTTTTATTGTTTAAGTTTTTGAGTTCTTTGTAGATTCTAGATACTAGGCCTCTGTCAGTTGTACAGCTGGCATAAATTTTCTTCCATTCTGTAGGTAATCTTTTGGCTCTGATTATTGTATGTGTATCTGTAAAAAAACTTTTCAGCTTCATGAGATCCCAATGGTTGAGTGATTGTTTAATTTCCTGAGCTACTGGGGTTTTGTTCAGGAAGTCTTTTCCCACTTCTGTATCATGGAAAGTTCCTCCTATTTTTTCTTCTAGTAGTAGTAGTGTTTCTGGTCTTATATTGAGGTCTTTGATCCATTTGGACTTAATTTTTGTGCATGGTTGTCTTTTTTTCCAGCCTATATAGGCAGGCTTTGTGGCCCAGTATATGATCTATTTTAGAGAAGGTTCCATGGATTGCTGAGAAGAATGTGTAATCTGTAGATTTGGGGTAGAATGTTCTGTAGATGTCTGGTAGGTCTAATTGCTCTATGGTGTTGTTGAGCTCTCTGACTTCCATGTTAATTTTCTGTTTGCATGATCTATCTATTGCTGATAGTGGACTATTGAAGTCCCCAACTATGATGATATTGGTGGTTATTTCTGTTTTGTTGTCAAGTAGGTTTTGTTTTATGAATTGTGGTGCACCTATGTTTGGTGCATAAAGATTGATGATTGTGATATCCTCTTGTTGGATTGTTCCCTTGATAAGTAAAAAGTGGCCTTCTTTGTCTTTTTTTGATTAGTTTTGGTTTGAAGTTTATTTTATCTGATAGTAGTATATTGACACCTGCTTGTTTCTTATTTTCATTTGCTTGGAATATCATTTTCCACCTTTCATCCTTAGAAGGTGTCTGTCTTTAGTGGTGAGGTGGGTTTCTTGAATACAGTAGATTGAGGGGTCTAATTTTTTGATCCATCCTGTCAGCTTATGTCTCTTGATGGGTGAATTAAGGCCATTAATATTAAGGGTAATAACTGTGAGGTTTGATTTAATCCCTGACATGTTGTGGTGGTTTGGTGTTTTTTTGACCTTTGAAGGGTTTTTTTTTGTGTGCCTTCTCTGAGTTTGATATGCTTCTTGTAGTCTCTTGAAGTTGGTTGGTTGTTTCTTCTATGTGGAGAATTCCCTGATGTACTCTCTGTAGATTTGGCTTTGTGTTCATATAGTTGTACAGGTGAGTTTTATCATGGAATATTTTTCTTTCACCATCTATTATGAGGGATATTTTTGCTGGGTAGAGTGTTTTGGATTGGAAGCTATAAGTTCTTAGACTTTTCAGTGTTCCATTTCCATTCCTTCTGGCTTTCAGTGTTTCCATTGAGAAGTCTGAGGTAATTCTGATGGGGTTACCTTTATATGTAATGTGTTGTTTCTCCCTAGCTGCTTTTAGGACTTTCTCCTTGTTATCAATATTTAGAGTTTTAATGATAATATGTCTTGGAGAATTTCTCCTTTGGCCTAGTGTGTTTGGAGTTCTGTTAGCTTCTTGTAACTTGATGGGACTTTCTTTTGAGAGAGTGGGAAAGTCTTCTTCAATAATTTTGTTTAATAAGTTCTCCATTCCTTTGGTCTGACTTTCTTCCCCTTCTGGTATCCCTGTGATGCTAATGTTGGAACAATTAAGGGTATCCCACATTTCCCTATGTTCTGTTCACAAAAATTTTTGAACTTTTTGAAACTTTTGGATTCATGAGCTGTTTCTTTTGTTCTGTCTTTCAGTTCTGAGTTTCTATCCTCCACATGGCTGACTCTATTCTTGAGAGCTTCTATAGAGTTTTGGGCTTATTCAATTTGGTTTGTATTTTCTACTGCTTTTTTTATGCATAGTTTCCAACTCTCTGTCGAGTTCCCTTTTTGCATCATTTTCTGATTTTCCTAGCGCTTCTTGGAATTCATCCTTGCACTTATTTATGTCTTCATTGAGCTTAGCCAGCTGGTGATTGAGGTCTTCTCCTTTTTTTGCTCTCCTTCAGGTCATTTAACTGTCTCTGGAGCCCTTACTGGTTCTTTTCTATTACGACTAATCTTGTAAGAACAGCATTCATACAATTATTGGCCCTTTGTTGATTTTCTGCAAGTTCTGCTATTTTCCTGGAAAGGGTTGCATTTCTTATGTCTTCATTTTAGGGTTCTCATTGAATTATCTCTTCTATGTTTTGGTTAGAGACATCCATTGTGGGACTGGGTAATCTTATTGGATTTACTTGCATTTGATTTTTCATGTTATTCCTTTTGTGCTGTGGTCCACCCATCACAGTGAAGGAATCTTGTTAATATTAGGAGGAAGCTGTATTTTTCTTGAAGTGTCTTCAGTGATTATTCCCTTTTATGTTTGTTTTGATTAGGCTTCTGATGGCAGTGGGGCATGCTTGCTCAGTGAGCAGGAGCCCATGAGGGTCTGGTGAGGGTCTGAGGGTCTGATGAAGGGGCTTTGTTCTTTGGCGGTCAGGGTATGGGAGTGAATGGTAAGGTGGCTCAAGGGGCAGGGAGTGGGGGGCAATGAGACAAAGCAGACTGGTGTAGCAGCTGGGCTGCAGAGGGGGGAGTATGGGAATGCATGGTAGTTCCATGATGCTGAGGGTTGAGGGTATGGGACAGCTGGTCCATTGGGACTATGTTGCAGGGAGTGGCTGGGATTGCCAGGTCCTGTGACAAGAAAGAGCAGGAATATGGGATTGCTACAGGTCAGATGAGGTGCATGGGGGGAATTGGTGGTGGCCTAGGTGGGGTGGTAGGCAAGGGGAGGGAGTGGTGAAGAATAGCTCTTTGGCCTGGGTCTGGGTCACAGATGGGGGGAGGGAAGGTGGGGCAGTGAGGGGGATGGTGTTTGCATTGGTAGTTCCCATGCCCGGGGTAGGGTTCCCGTGCCTGTGGGTGGAGGCCAGAAGTGGTTATGGGGATGGAGCTGGTGTGTGGGGGTCTTGAACCTGGGGGTGGCAGGATGGCACTGAGGACAGGATTTCTTGAGTGGAGCTCCTGAGATCGGAGGGGGGCAGGGTGACAGTGAGGAGGGGAAAGGAGTTCCTGTGCCTGGGGCTGGGGGTGGGGGTGGGGCAGTACAGGGGACAGAGAGAGAGAGAGAGAGAGAGAGAGAGAGAGAGAGTTCCCACATGCATGGAGGGTGAGGGTGGGGGTGGGGCAGCTAGGGTGTTGGAGCTTGCTTGTGGAGCTCTGTTATGAAGGGAACCTTGAGTGAGGGAACACTAGCCTTCTGGCCTGGGACTACTTAGCTAGTGCAGGAGGAACCTGCAGCTGGGACTGTGGTTAAGACAGCTGTTTGAGGGGATTGGGGAACTGGTGGGACCTCCGAGAGCATGGGAATCAGAGGATTCCCTGCTTTGGTCCTCTGTGCTCTCCCATTGAACCCTAATGAACCCTAAAGGTCTTACCTTTCCTTCTGCACCACGTGAAGTGTGTTTACACGGATGCCGTCTTGACAGGAACCCCAACACCCATTTCTTTCTTTAGAGTTTTTATTGTATAGGTCTTTCATTTCCTTGGTTAAGGAAATTTCAAGATATTTAATTTTTTGGTGGCTATTGTAAATGGGACTGCTTTGCTGGTTTCTATCTCTATATGTTTGTTATTGGCATATACAAAGGCTACTGATTTTTGTGCATTGATTTTATATCCTGCCACTTTGTTGAAAGAGTTGATCACTTCCAGAAGTTTTCTGGTAGAGTTGTTCAGATTACTTATGTAAAGATCATGTCATCTGCAAATAGGGTAGCTTGACTTCTTCCTTTCTAATTTGTATCTCTTTTGTTTCTTTCTCTTGCCTTATTGCTTGAGCTAAAACTTCAAGTATTATGTTGAAAAGCAGTGGTAAAACTGTGCACCCCTGTCTTGTTCCCAATCTTAGTGGGGAAGCTTTGAGTATTTCTCCATTTAAAATGATGTGGGCCTTAGGTATGGTATATATAGCCTTTATTATGTTGGGATATAGACACCCCATCCCTAGTCTCTCCAGCATTTTAATCATAAGGAGATGTTGTATTTTATTGAAAGCCTTTTTTGTATCAATTGAAATGCTTATGTGATTCCTGTCTTTAAGTCTGTTCATGTGCTGTATTATGTTTATCAATTTCCATATGTTGAATGAGCCCTGTGTCCCAGAGATGAAACCTACTTGATCAAGGCAGATGATACTTTTGATGTGTTCTTGTCTTTGATTTGCAAGGATCTTATTGATAATTTTTGTGTTTATCATGAATATTGGTCTATAATTTTCTTTTCTTGTTGGTTCTCTGTCTGGTGTAGGTATTAGTCTGTTACTTCATACAAAGAATCAGTGAGCACACTTTTTTCAGTTGTGTGGAATAACTTGAGATATAAAAAATAGTTTTAGTTCAATAAAGGTTTCATAGAATTTAGTACTGAACCCACCTAGGCCTGGACTCTATTTGGTTGGGAGGCTTTTAATTATATTTTCAGTCTCATTTGATGTTATAGCTTTATTCAGGTTATTAATCTCTTTTGGGTTTAATTTTGATAGGTGGTAAGAGTCAAGAAAATGACCAGTTTCTTCTAGATTTTTTTTTAGTTTTGTGGAAGATAGGTTTTTGAAATATGACCTGATGATAGTCCATTTTCATTGGTATGTGTTATAACATTTTCATTTATAATCTTGTTGGTTTTTTAAAAAATATCTTTTATAGCTAGGTGTGATTGGCATATTCCTTTAATCCCAGTACTTGGGAGGCAGAGATAGGAGGATTGCTGTGAGTTCCAAGCTAGCCTGAGTCTACATAGTGAATTTCAGGTCAGCCTGGGCTAGAGTGAGATCCTACCTCAAAACAAACAAACAAACAACAACAACAACAACAAGAAAGAGAGAGAGAGAGAGAGAGAGAGAGAGAGAGAGAGAGAGAGAGAATGGGTGCACCAGGGCCTCTAGCCACAGCAAACTCCAGACACATGCACCACTTTGTGCATCTGAATTACATGGATACTGGGAAATTGAACCTGGGTCCTTAGGCTTCACAGACAAGTGCCTTACATCTCTCCATCCCTAATCTTGTTGATTTGAGTTTTTCTTTTCCTTTTGATCAATTTGTCCAGGAGTTTATCAGTCTTGTTTATTTATTTATGTTTTTGAAGAACCAGGGTTTTGTTTTATCAATTTTAAAAATTGTTTCCTTAAATTCCAACTCATTGATTTCTGCTCTGATTTTGATTTTTTCTTTCTCTCTGGTACATTTGGATTTGGATTATTCTTGTTTTTTCCACTGCCTTCCAGTGGATGG
Source organism: Orientallactaga sibirica (assembly GCA_036365145.1). NCBI lineage: Eukaryota > Metazoa > Chordata > Mammalia > Rodentia > Dipodidae > Orientallactaga > Orientallactaga sibirica. Next base: position 45,478,782 of record JAEOAD010000011.1, on the reverse strand, counting down.
TTAAGCCACTGACTTGGCCTCTGTCTGTCTTTATAACTTAGGCATTTATTGCTATAAATTCCCTCTTAGGACTGCCTTCATTGTGTCTCATAAATTTTGGTATGTTGTGTTTTCATTATCATTCAGTTCTAGAAATTTATACATTTCCCTTTTGAGTTCTGTGATAATCCATTCATTGTTTAATGGCAAGTTATTTAGCCTCAGGAGTTGGTTTTTTTGTTGTTTCTCTTGTTGATTTCTAATTTTATTGCATTTGTTGCAATAAAATATAATGCAAGGAGTTGTGAGCATTTTTCTGAATTTATGGAGACATGATTTATGCCTTAATATGTGATCTATTTTAGAAGTTACATGAACTGCTGAGAAGAATGTGAATTCTGTGGAGTCAAGGTGGAATATTTTGTAGTGTAATTGATCTACAGTGGTGTTAACTCATGTTTCTCTGTTAATTTTATGCTTGGGAGATCTATCTATTGGTGATAACATGGTATTAAAGTCTCCTGATATTATTGTGTTGAGTTCCTTCCTTCCTTCCTTCCTTCCTTCCTTCCTTCCTTCCTTTCTTTCTTTCTTTCTTTCTTTCTTTCTTTCTTTCTTTCTTTCTTTCTTTCTTTCTTTCTTTCTGAAGTAGGGTCTCACTCTAGCCCAGGCTGGTCTGGAATTCACTATGTAATCTCAGGGTGGCCTCGAACTTATGGTGATCCTCCTACCTCTGCCCCCTAGTGCCCTAGTGCTGGGATTAAAGGCTTGTGCCACCATGCCTGGCTATTTTTTTTTTGTTTGTTTGTTTGATTTTTGCCTCCCAAATTCTGAGATTAAAGGCATGCACCACCATGCCCAGCTCTGGCTGTTTTTTGTCTAGTAGATTTTGCTTTATAAAATTTGGTGTACCTATGTTTATTGCATATAAGCTTATGATTATAATGTCTTCTTGTTGGACTGTTCCCTTAATAAGAAGTGACCTTCTTTTATCTCTTTTTATTACTTTTGGTTTAAAGTCTACTTTTATCAGATATTAACATGGCTATACCTACTTGTTTCTTACTTCCATTGGCTTGGAAAATCATTTTCCCACCTTTCACTTTAAGGAAGTTCCTATCTTTGATGTTAAGGTGGGTTTCTTGTATATAGGAAATTGAAGGATCCATTTTTCTTATCCAACCTGTTAACTTGTGTCCTTTGTGGAGTTGAGTCCACTAATATTCAGAGGTATGACTATGAGGTTTGAGTTAACCCCTATCATGTTGGAAGTTTTATGGAGTTTAATGTTTGCTTGAGCTTTATATGATATTATATCTGTTTTAGACTTGGTTATTACTTAAAATTTTTATTTTTTATTGACAACTTCCATAATTGTAGACAATATCCCATGGTAATTGCCTCCCTCCCCTACTTGCCCCTTTGAAACTCCATGCTCCATCATATTCCCTCCCCTCTTAATCAGTCTCTCTGTTTTGATATCATCATCTTTTCCTCCTATTATTATGGTATTGTGTAGTGTCAGGCACTGTGAGGTCATGGATATCCAGGCCATTTTATGTCTGGAAGAGCACATGGTAAGGAGCCCTATCCTTCATTTTGCTCTGACATTCTTTCCGCCAACTTCTTCTGCAATGGATCCTAAGCCTTGGAAGGTGTGTTACAGATATTTCAGTGCTGAGCACTCATCTGTGACTTCTTCTTAGCACCATGGTGCGTTCTGAGTCATCCCAAGGTCACTGCCATCTGAAAAGAGAAGCTTTTCTAACCAAAAGTGAAAGTAGCATTAATATATTGGTATGAACATTAAGAGAAGTGCTTACTGGGCAGTTTGGTGAGCATAGTATACATATTTAGCCAGACACCAGCAGACATTACAACCCCTAGGGCTCATGACTACCACTGTTATAGGTATTTAGTATCAGGGATGTATTCCCTCCCATGAAGCAGGCCTCTAGTCCAATTAGAGAGTGGTTGGTTTCCCCTATAACAGACATGCCACTATTGTACCTGTTGGCTCATTTGGCCTGGCTGGCCAAATTTAAGGCTTGCAGTGTCCACTGCTGAGTATCTTCACTGGTGATTTCTCTCTGTCTCCCTTGGGTATTTTTTTTTTTTTGTCTCTTCTGTGTGGAGTATTACCTGTGGTATTCCCTGTAGAATTAGTTCATTCTTATATATTCATAAAGCTGGATTTTATAATGAAAAGATTTCTTTTTACCATCTATTATGAGAGCTAATTTTGCTGGGTATAGTAATTTGGGCTGGCAGCCATGGTCTTTCAAAATTTGAAATACTCCACTGCAAGCCCTTCTGGCTTTAAGAGTTTCCATTGAGAAATCAGAGGTAATTGTGATTAGCTAACCTTTGTATGTAATGTACTGTTTTTCTTATGCAGCTTTTAGTACTCTCTTTGTGTTCAGTGTTTAAAGTTTTAACAATATGACTGGAGAATTTCTTCTTTGATTTTGACTTTTTGGTATTCTGCAAGCCTCCTGTGCCTATATGGGTCTCTCTTTTGTGAGTTTAGAAATTTTTTCTTTAATAATTTTGTTGAAGACATTCTTTCTGCTCTTGAATTTTATTTCTTCCCCTTCTTGTTTGCCTATAATAAAAATATTTGTTTTTTATGTGTCCCAAATTTCCTTAATATTCTGTTTGCACATTTTTGAACTTGTCATTATTTTTGGACTCCAGCTCCAGTTCCTCTATCTTGTCCCTGAGTTCTGATATTCTGTCCTTTGCATGCTCTATTCTGTTGGTGAGGGAGGATTTCTTGAGAGCCTTTTAAAAGAGATAATTTGTTTTTTATTATCTGTTATGTTTTTTAATTCTCTATCACTTTATTGAATTCCATTCTTATTAGGTTGTTTGACTTTCTTGTTGTCTCTTGGATTTCATTCCTGCATTTGGTCATGACCTCATTGAGCTTGTTTCACTGACCATTGGATTCATCTTTTTATTCATTCACCTCCATTTCCTTTATCCATATGCTAAGTCCCTTTTGATTCTCTTCAATTATATTGAGACAGCTATTGAGAATATTTTGTTGTTTCTCTTTCAATTCATTCAGGCATCTACTGAATTCTTCTCCTTGACTTTCTTAAATTTCTTTCATCTACGCTTGAGATTAGTATCTTGGTTTTCTTCATTTAGCCATGCTTTAAATTCAATTTTACAGTTTTTTTGGTTTGTTTTACTAGGTAGGGTTTCACTCTAGCCCAGGCTGACCTGGAATTAACTATGTAGTCTCAGGGTGGCCTCAAACTCACAGTGATCCTCCTATCTCTGCCTCTCAAGTGCTTGTTAGGCAGGCACCACTATGCCAGGCTCCTTTCTGTATTAAAAAAAATTTATTTATTTATTTGAGAGAGAGAGAGAGAGAGAGAGAGAGAATCAGAGAGAGACAGATAGAGAGAGAATGGGTGTGTTAGGGCCTCCAGCCACTGCAAAGGAACTCCAGATGCATGCACCACCTTGCACATCTGGCTTAAATGGGTCCTGGGGAATCAAACCTAGGTCTTTTGGGTTTGCAGGGAAGTGTCTTAACCACTAAGCCATTTCTACAGCCTTCCTTTCTGTGTTTTTAAAATTATTACCCTTGTTATTATAAAATTTAGAAGTTAATCTTAATACCCAGGAAGTGGTGGCTTATTAGTAAGTCTGTATATTGTATCTTAACAGTTATAAATGTAGGCAAAACATGTCAGTATTTCTGTGTTTTGTCAGTAAACCCAAATTAATTACATCTTTATAGATTTAAGTCATAATAAACATTTAAAAGGCAAATGTCAAGAGCAGGATTGAACTTTATATAAACATGTCTATTGTTGTACTAAACATGAACAAGTATACAGTCAAAAGTACAGAATTAAATTATTTTAAATATATCATAACCCCCCTTTTCAGCAATTTAACATCATCTTAAAATCTATCTATGAGCATCAGAACAGTTAATGATCATGATCACTAGAACAATTAATGACCATAAATTTAGTCACACATAAAGACAGACCACATGACACAAAACACAAGACTGGTGGCCAGCATTAGACATATGACAAGGGACACAGAACATAATTAAAAAGAGATGAGGAGGTTCCGGGTAAGATGGCGGCATAGGAGCCACGCCAAACCGGATCAGGCAGAGAATCAAGAAAAACTACACTCATCTGAGGAAGAGAGCAGAATATTTTCTCCGGGAAATAACGGAAAAGCAAAAGACAGCCAGAAACCCACTGTGGAGAGTGCGGCCCCTGGCAGCTCACTCCCCAACGGCTCCACGCTGCCGCAGGCTCCCAGCCGCGGACTCCCCAGCCGCGGACTCCCCAGCCACGGACTCCCCAGCCACGGGCTCCCCATCCGTGGGCTCCCAGCGGCTTCGCTCCACCCCAAGAGCACCCCAGCAACTCCACTTCACTCAGCCGGCTCCCAAACGGATCGGCGCCAAGACTCCAACCCTTGATCCAAAGCTGCCAACCAGATCAGCTAAGCCCCACTGAGCTTCCACTGCAAACGCCGCCCGAACAAACAAACAAACAAACAAACAAAAAGGGACTTTTCAACCTCATCAGTCTCCTCACAGAGCCCAGAAATCAAAGAAAAATCTGCGGAGCTACTGAAAGAGACAAACACCGTGAGTTGCTGCAGGCCTCCTGAACTCGCCCATCCCCCAACCATCAGTTCCCCAGGGAATTGGTAGAATCGAACAACAACCAGTGGCAAATTTGAACCAAATCATCAATATAAACCCAGCAAACCTGACCCAAGCTCCACAGCTCAGGTAGCAGGTGGGCACCCAGCATTGGTGAGTTTAAAAGCCACACCAAAAGATAACAAAGGCCTGCATTGGAAGTGCTAACCACTTTTCCAGGTCAAGGCAGGGTATGTATTACATATTTTTGTGGGTGGCTTTACCATTTTCAAATAAGCTGAATGTGAGGGGTTGAATATTGCTATCTGTACTACTTATACATTTAAAAGGCCTTTATCTTTTGCTTCAGTTATTATTGAGGACAGGGTCTGATTCCCAAGCTGACAGGACTAAGGGAGTGGACCATCACATGCCCTTAGGGATTTTAACCCTATAGGACTGGTTGTATCAATTCTCACACTTGTATACTCTGTGTTCATGTCAATTGAATGTGTATTTTGCTCTGTTGAAGTTTAGAACTTGCCTCTAAATTGTTCCACCAGTCCACTACAATAATTGCTTAACAAGCAAACTCAACAGCTAGGAGTACTTCTACTTAAGTACAAGTGCTACACTTGGCACCTTAAACTCATATCCTAAAATAATATAAAGGTGGATCACAACACCTAAGAACACTGAAGATAAATAGGAAACCTAAGCATCAAAGCAATCCAGGATGCAAAAGTCACTACATTATAATACAAGAAACACAAAGAATCAAGACAATGCAATCCCACCAAAAATTGCAAATCCATCAGATAGGTCCAACAATGAGACTGTTTTAGATGAAATTCCTGACAAAGATTTCAAGGGAATGATGATATCTATGCTCAAAGAAATGAAATAAGAAATGAAAGCAATCCGAGAAGAAAACAAAGGAATTAGAGAAAAAAACAAGCTGTTGAAGGAGATTACAGAGAAACAGTTTAATGAAATAAAAAGGTCATTAGAGGACATGAACAAGGAAATAGAACTACTGAAGAAAAACCAGGCTGAAATCTTAACCCTGAAGAACACAGTCAGTGAAATAAAAAACTCTGTGGAAAGTCTCACTAGTAGAATGGATGAAGGAGAGGACAGAATATCTAAACTAGAAGATGAGGTGGCAGATCTATCACAGTCCAACAAAGAGAAAGACAAGCTAATAGAAAGGTATGAATGGGAACTCCAAGACATGAGGGACACCATGAAAAGATCAAACATAAGAATTCAAGGTATAGCAGAAGGGGAAGAATTTCAATCCAGAGGCTTAGTAGGTGTTTTCCATAAAATCATAGAAGAAAATTTTCCCCAACTTGGGAAAGAAATGTCAATGCAGATACAAGAAGCATTTAGAACACTAAACAGACAAAACCTAGAAAGATCCTCTTCTCGCCATGTTATAATTAAACTACTAAATACACAAACGAAAGAAAGTATACTGAAAGCAGTTAGAGAGAAAAAGCAAATGACATTTAAATAGAACCCATCAGGGTCACAGCAGATTACTCAACACAAACCCTAAAAGCCAGGAGGGCCTGGAGTGATGTATTCCAAGTTCTGAAAGATAAAAACTGTCAACCAAGATTACTTTATCCTGCAAAGCTTTCTATCCAAATTGATGGAGAAATAAGGACATTCCACAACAAAGACAGGCTAAAGGAATTTATGACAACTAAGCCAGCTCTACAGAAAACACTTGCAGGAATCATTCATGCTGAAGAAAAAGCAAAACACACACAGCAGGAAATAGGAAAAAAGAAATCATATTTAACAGTTAGAACAAGTGAGCAAAACGAAAACCAGGAAGAACTACAAAACAAGAAAAATGGACAGATCAAATACATATCTTTCAATAATAACTCTTAATATCAATGGCCTCAATGCCCCAATCAAAAGACATAGACTTGCAGACTGGATTAAAAAGCAGGATCCTACCATCTGTTGCCTTCAGGAAACTCACATCCGAATAAAAGATAGAAACATTCTTAGGGTGAAAGGCTGGAAAAAGATATATCAAGCAAATGGACCTAGAAAACAAGCAGGGGTTGCCATTCTAATTTCTGACAGGATAGACTTCAAACCAACATTAGTGAGGAGAGATAAAAAAAACTTTATACTGATTAAAGGAACACTCCAACAGGAGGATATCACAATCCTAAACATTTATGCTCCCAACACGGGGGGCCCCCAATTACATCAAACAAACACTATCGGACTTAAGGTCAGAGATAACACCTAACACAATAGTAGTGGGTGACTTCAATACCCCGCTCTCATCACTTGACAGGTCTACCCAACAAAAAATAAACAGAGAAACAACTGTATTAAATGATATCATGGAACAAATGGACCTAACAGATATATACAGAATATTCCATCCAAATACTGCAGAATATACATTCTTCTCAGCGGCACATGGGTCCCTTCTCTAAAATAGACCATATGATAGGACACAAATCAAATCTCAACAAATACAGGAAAATTGAAATAATCCCTTGTATGCTATATGACCAAAATGGGATTAAACTGCAAAACAACAACAAGAAAATCTACAGAGCATACAGAAATTCATGGAGACTAAACAGTACATTATTGAATGACTCATGGGTCATTGAAGAAATTAAGAAGGAAATCAAGAAATTCATAGAATCAAATGATGATGAGAATACAACATACCAAAACCTGTGGGACACAATGAAGGCAGTCCTACGAGGGAAATTTATAGCTCTAAGTGCCTATATTAAGAAACTAGAGAGTTCACAACTAAACAATTTAATGTCTCACCTTAAGGCCTTGGAGAAAGAACAAGGCAAACCAAAAATCAGTAGACGGGAAGAAATAATAAAAATGTTAGGGCAGAAATTAATGAAATGGAAACCAAAAAAACAATCAAAAAAATCAATGAAACAAAGAGTTGGTTCTTTGAAAGGATTAACAAGATTGACAAACCCTTAGTAAATCTGACCAAAAGAGAAAGAGAAAGAGACAAAAATTGATAAAATTAGAGATGAAAAAGGCAACATCACAACAGATACCAAAGAAATTCAGAAAATCATACGGACATACTTTAAGAATATATATGCCTCTAAGTTTGAAAACCTGAAAGAAATGGATGATTTCCTTGATTTATATGACCTACCAAAATTAAATCAAGATGAGATAAACCATCTAAATAGACCTATAACAACCACAGAGATCCAAGCAGTCATAAAAAGTCTCCCAATTAAAAAAGCCCAGGCCCAGATGGATTCACTACTGAATTTTACCAGACATTCCTGGAAGATCTAACACCAATGCTTCTCAAACTTTTCCATAAAATAGAAGAGGAAGGAATTCTACAAATCCTTCTATGAAGCCATCATCACCCTGATACCCAAACCGGACAAAGACAGATCAAAAAAAAAAACTATAGACCAATCTCCCTCATGAACATAGATGCAAAAATTCTCAACAAAATACTGGCAAACAGAATACAAGAATATATCAGAAAGATTATTCACCCTGACCAAGTAGGCTTTATCCCAGAGATGCAGGGATGGTTCAACATACACAAATCCATAAATGTAATACACCATATAAATGGTCTGAAGGACAAAAATCACATGGTCATCTCAATAGATGCAGAAAAGGCATTTGACAAAATCCAACACCCCTTCATGGTGAAAGTACTACAGAAACTTGGAATAGAAGGAACATATCTCAACATAATAAAAGCTATTTATCACAAACCTACAGCCAACATAATACTTTTCCTCTAAATTCAGGAACAAGACAAAGGTGTCCACTTTCTCCACTATTATTTAATATAGTACTGGAAGTCTTAGCCATAGCAATAAGGCAAGAGGCACTCATAAAGGGGATATAAATTGGAAAGGAAGAGGTCAAATTATCATTATTTGCAGATGATATGATTCTATACATTACAGATCCTAAGGACTCTACCAGCAAATTATTGGAGCTGATAAACACTTTTAGCAATGTAGCTGGATACAAAATAAACACACAGAAATCAGTAGCTTTTCTATACACTAACAACAAACATGCAGAGGATGAAATCAGGGAATCTCTCCCATTCACAATTGCCTCAAAAAAAATAAAATACCTTGGAATAAACTTAACCAAGGAAGTGAAGGATCTCTACAATGAGAACTATAAAAAACTCGAGCGACAAATTGCAGAAGACACAAGGAAATGGAAAGACATTCCATGCTCCTGGATTGGAAGAATCAATATAGTGAAAATGTCAATCTCACCAAAAGCAATCTACACATTTAATGCGATCCCCATTAAAATCCCAATAGCATTCTTCACAGAAATAGAAAAAACAATACTAAAATTCATCTGGAAACACAAAAAACCTCGAATAGCCAAAACAATTTTGCATAACAAAAATCAGGCAGGTGGTATAACCATACCCGATTTTAAGTTATACTACAAAGCCATAGTAACAAAAACAGCATGGTACTGGCACAAGGACAGACAGGTAGATCAATGGAACAGAATAGAAGACCCAAATATTAATCCAGACAGCTACAGCTACCTGATTTTTGACAAAAACGCCAAAAATACTCATTGGAGAAAAGATAGCCTCTTTAACAAGTGGTGCTGGGAAAATTGGACATCTGTTTGTAAAAGGATAAACATAGATCCTTGTCTCTCTCCTCGCACAAGAATCACGTCCAAATGGATCAGGGACCTTAATATCAGACCTGAAACTCTGAAAATGCTAGAGGAAAAAGTAGGGGAAACTCTTCAACATATTGGAATAGGCAAGGACTTTCTGAATATAACTCTAATTGCTCAGAGAATAAAAGCACTAATCAACCACTGGGACCTTATGAAATTATAAAGCTTTTGTACAGCAAAGGACACTGTTAATAGAGCAAAAAGACAACCTACAGAATGGGAGAAAATCTTTGCCAGTTATTCATCTGACAGAGGATTAATATCCAGAATATACAAAGAACTCGAAAAACAGAATAACAAGAATTCAAACAACCCAGTTAAAAAATGGGCTACGGAACTAAATAGAGAATTCACGGAAGATGAAATACAGATGGCATATAAACATCTAAAAAAATGTTCTACATCCTTAGCCATCAGGGAAATGCAAATTAAAACCACTTTGAGATTCCATATCACTCCTGTCAGAATGGCTGCCATCAAGAAAACAAATGACAATAAGTGTTGGCGTGGATGCGGAAAAACAGGAACACTTCTACACTGTTGGTGGGAATGTAAGCTGGTCCAGCCACTGTGGAAATCAGTGTGGAGGTTCTTGAGACAGCTAGAAATAGATTTACCATATGATCCAGTGTGGTGGTTTGATTCAGGTGTCCCCCATAAACTTCAAGTGTTCTGAATGCTAGGTTCCCAGCTGATGGCAATTTGGGAATTAACACCTCCTGGAGGCAGAGTATTGTTGTGGGCGGGCTTATGGGTATTATAGCCAGCTTCCCCTTGCCAGTGTTTGGCACACTCTCCTGTTGCTGTTGTCTACCTTATGTTGTCCAGAGAGTGATGTCCACACTCTGCTCATGCCATCGTTTTTCCTGCCATCATGGAGCTTCCCCCTTGAGCCTGTAAGCCAAAATAAACCTCTTTTTTCCCACAAGCTGCTCTTAGTCGGGTGATTTCTGCCAGCAATGCGAACCTGACTGCAACATCCAGCTATAGCACTCCTAGGCATATATCCAGAGGACTCTTCTCACTTCCTTAGAGATACTTGCAAAACCATGTTTATTGCTGCTCTATTCACAATAGCTAGGAAATGGAATCAGCCTAGATGTCCATCCACAGATGAGTGGATAATAAAGTTGTGGCACATTTACACAATGGAGTTCTATTCAGCAGTAAAGAAAAATGAAATTATGAAATTTGCAGGGAAATGGATGGATCTGGAAAGGATTATACTTAGTGAGGTAACCCAGGCTCAGAAAGCCAATTGTCACATGTTCTCTCTCATATGTGGATCCTAGCTACCAATGTATAGACTTGTGTATGAACTGGAACCAAAAATAGGTACCAGAAACCAGTAAGTGGGTAAAAGGCTATAAGGGAGGGAAGAAAGGGAAGGACTTAAGTGTATGGTAATACACATATGTAAGTAGAAGAACTGAGTACAGGGAGGGGAATGGCCTAAGCGAGGCCATGGGAAGAGAATGCATACAAAAAGGGCAGGGGGAGGGACAATCTAAACTCAAGATATTATCAATAAGACATATGTAAAATTACTTTTTTGAATAAGGGCATGTCTAGAAGATGTAGACTGTTACTAGAAAATTTTCAGTACCTGGGATGGAATTCCTTCCAGTGAGATGTTGGCCAAGGAGGTCCCAGTAGCCTCCAAAACATTAAGGCTTTTGCCAAAGCCCTTGGTTTCCCTAGAGAAATAGATAGTAAGACCCTATTGCTGAAGACATCTCATGCCTGAGAGGCAAGGACACTGAGAAAGCAAGCTGGTGCTGAGCAGAAAACCTTCTCCCTGTAGACCAGCCAACTGAAAGCTGGAAAAAGCTGCACTGCACGCAGCGTATGGGAGACAGAAGCCATCAACAGTGAAAATAGTGGATGCTGAATATTCAAGCTTGGCCAGACAGGCCCAATGACTGAATGGGTGCAATAGTGGCGTGTCTACTCTTGGGGTAACCAAGTGCTCCATAATTGGACTGAAGGCCCTCTCTATGGGAGGGAATACATACCCGGTACTGAAAAACCTAAGTAAAAGTCTATGGTAGGTGAGGTCATGAGCCTTGGGGGTATAAGCCTGCTCATGTCTGACTAAATGTATATATTATTCCCACCAAGCTGCCCTGGGGACACTACACTAAATGTTCATGTCCACATATTAACGCTATTCTCACTTCTGGCTAGAGAAGCTTCTCTTTTCAGATGGTGATGACCACTGGGATGACACAAAAGGCAACATAGTGCTGAGAAGAAGGGATGGAGGAGTGCCTAGCACTGAAACACCTCTGTCACATCCTCCAGTGGCTCAGGGACCATTGCGGAAGAGGGGGCGGATAGAATGGAAGAGCCAAAGGAAGGATATGACCTCTTACTATGCAGCTGCCCAGACAGAAATTGGCCTCGATATCCATGATCTTGCAGTGCCTAGCAATACCTTTGCAAGACCCTCAAAATAGAAGAGAAAGATGATGTCATCAAATTAGGAGAGAGACTAATGGAGAAAGGGAGGGGATATGATGGAGACTGGAGTTCTAAAGTGGAATGGGGGAGGGGAGGGAAATATCAGGTGGGGTTTTTTTGGTATGTAAGATTAAAAGTCAATAAAAAAAAACCCAAACAAACAAACAAGGAAACCACAAACCCCCAAAAAAAAAAGAGATGAGAGATGGCTCAGCAGTTAAGGTGCTTGCCTGCAAAGCCTAACTACCCAGATTCAGTTTCCCAGTTGCCACATAATGCCAGATGGACAAGATAGTGCATGCATCTAGAGTTTGTCTGCAGTGGCTAGAAGCCCTGGCATACCCATTCTCTCTCTATCTGTCTCTTTGTCTTCCTCTATCTCAAATAATTAAATAAAATATTTAAAAAAGAGATGCCCTTTTTCTTAAGATTTTAGTTATACTTTAAATTGATATGGACTTAAGTTAATTTTGTGTTTTGGTTTCTTGAGGTAAGGTCTCACTCTAGTTCAGGCTGACCTGGAATTCACTATGTAGTCTGAGGGTGGCCTCAAACTCTTGGTGATCCTCCTACCTCTGCTTCCTGAGTGCTGGGATTAAAAGAGTGTGCCACTATGCCCGGCTATGTTAATTTTAAATTTATATGAGTACTCACTTGTGAGCCAATGTTCCCATATCAGCAATATAAGACAATCTTTTCTTTTCTTTCTTTCTTTTTTTTTTTTTTTTGGTTTTTCGAGGTAGGGTCTCACTCTAGCTCAGGCTGACCTGGGATTCACTATGTAGTCTCATAGTGGCCTTGAACTCACAGCAATCCTCCTACCTCTGCCTCCTAAATGCTGGGATTAAATACATGTGCCACCACACCCAGCATTTTTCTTTCTTTTTAAAAGTCATTTTATTTATTTATTTATTAGATACAGAGGGACAGAGGGAGAGAGAGAGAGAATGGCTGTGCCAGGGCCTCTAGCCACTGCAAACAAACTGCAGATGCATGTACCACAATGTGCATCTGGCTAACCTCAGACCTGGAGAATCGAATCTGGGTCCTTAGGCTTCACAGACAAGCGCCTTAACCACTAAGCCATCTCTCCAGCCCTAAGAAAACCTTTTTAAAGCCAATTTGTTATCCTGATTATTTTCTTTAAAGCATTAAATAATGTTAAAGACAGGGCAACAGTTGCTTGCAGTTTGAATTTAAAATTGACACTTTTTTCCCTTGAGAAAACTCTAACATGTGAGAGTGACCTGTATGCCCTCAGGGAAGGCATGAAGTTGATGGGCAGGTCATGTTAACTTTATCTGGTGTCACAAAGAACACTTTATATAGCCACTGTTTATAAGTGAAGGCTAACACAGCAGAGAACAGAGTCCCTACCTTACCATGTGGTACCACATGTTAGGAAAAAAGGATGTCACTGAGACATGAGTGAAAGTGGAGGCTTGAAGGGAGATTGTAATAGCTGAGGCAGAGGGGCAGGGGTCAGGGATTTCCATGGCATCTGCATTAGTAGCTGCAGTGGCTGAGCAGGAGAGGAGGAGAAGGAGGAGAAGGAGGAGGAGGGGGAGAAAGCAGAAAAGAAGAGGTGGCAGGAGCGGTCAGATCCAACAGGAAGGGAGCCCACCAGGTAAGTCTGGGTCCAGGGAGTTTGGTAGTAGTGTGTAGTGAGGTTTGATGCTAAAAGGATTTAGTAGGTGGAGGCTGAGGACCATAGGGGGAGACAGGAGTGAAGATAGAAAAAGGCTTGGAGGCATGGGATTTCCAATCACTTACCACTATTATAGAGAAAGCTTTCAAGATCATGCAAGATTGTGGGGTCAAATGTCCCAAATTCTGGTTAACAATTTTGATATTGACTATTTAGAATATACAGAGGCCAGATATATATGGAAAGTTTTATAAGGTGTAAAGTTTTGATATCTGACTTTAAGGCCAACTTGTTAGATTTTTTTTTTATGAGACAGGCCAATGGCCTATCTTTTGCAATGGTGTAGTTATTACCCATTTTGGAATTTTAGATATGGGCCAAGGCTAACTTTGTCTCCAAGACCAAGCTTGTCTGAACTACTGTCTGAGTTTTTTTTCAAGTGTCCATGAAAAAACTGCCAAAAGACACCTTCTATTGACTTAAGGCCTGGTTTAAGGCCCTTTGGAGATGTGAGTGTACCTCCTGATGTCAGCGTCAGGAGATGTGAATCTCCCACCATCAAGAGATGGGATGAGGACCACCGAGGTCAACAAAATTGAAGTCCCAGTCACGCTGTGAGAAATCAAGTGAAGATGCCTTACCTAAAACTCCTTGGGTTGGGGAGATGAATCAAGTATTCAGGCTGGATTTGGGCACTGCTCCAGAAGCAATGACTGGGGTTCTCTCTTATGTCAGAGATAAAGAGGAAAGAGGGGTGAGTTTACCCCTCAAAACTTGAAGGGTAGAGTACCTCTCAGAAAAGGAATGATACTGGCCAGGGAAAGGGGAAAGATCAGTAGATTAAGGTAATGGCTCAGAGGTATGGCTAAGCCCAGTATGGGATTTTATGTGTTCACCAGAGTCACTCTGGCCAGAACTCCTCAGTCTTCTTGGGAGGGCTTCCAACCCCATGCAATCCAATGGATAGGGTATATAGTGAGGGAAGCCCAGGGTAGATTATCACAAAGGGCTGTCAGAGGTATGGCTATGCCCAACATGGGATTTTGGATGTGTGGCAGAGAGTTGCCATGGCTAGAACTCCTCATTCTCCTCTGGAGGGCTGCCAACCTCATCCAGTGGGCTAGATGTAAGGTTTGTGAATGAGCACAGACCATGCAGGACCACTCGGAGGCAGGGATAAAGCTGTTTATTGGGGCCTGAGCTGCCAGGCTGGATCACGGGAGGAGAGAGAAAGAACAGTCGGCATGACTCTAGATAGTTTGGGTTTTAGTAGAGTTTTTCCTTTTGGGAGGGAGATACAGAAGAAAAAGGATTGGGAATGCAGGGGACAGCAAGGACCAAACATAGAAGCTAACTAGTGAGAGGGACAGAGATCCAATGGAGGTGCCATGAAGAGATCAAAAGCTATGGCTGAGGGCATTGTTAAGTCAGGGGAGTAGGGTTAGGCAATATAAACATCTACGTTGTATCAATCATGCTGCTGTTGTTATCTTCCTTTATTTCGACTCCATCTTGGGACTCTTGTCCTGCTTAACATTCCAGCATTTTGTTAAGGAAAAGGGGGCATGGTCAGGTGTTTAAGGGGGTGCTGGTGTTGGCGGCTGGCAAGTCCCCTCTGAGCAGGCAACAGGGAGTCAAGTCTGAGGAGGTTAAGAGTTGCTATTGAGTGGAAGAGAGATAGATTAATAAAAGCTGGTTGAACAAGTGATGTGTAAGATTTTGTACTTGGTTTTGGATGTGTTTCTAAAGACAGGGGGCTATCAAGAGTAAAAGAAATACCCCCATTAGTGGCTCAAGTAATGGTAATAGTCAAGGCCAAATAGCTATAAAGATATCCCACAGCCCTGAGGACAGTGGGGTGCCAGGATAGATTCTGGTTAGCCATTGTGGAATTTTTTTATTCTCTAGTTTTACATTACCCAACTGGTTTATATGATAACAACATTCCTTGTTTAAGAAGAGAGTTTATTCCTTTCTCAGCTGTGATGAGGTTGAGGCTTTGATAGTTCTGAAGGATTACAGATGCCAGTGAGGTGAGCTGCTGCTGTTATCAGGTGAAGGGCCATAGCAGTCTTTAATGGCTGTACTCAGTTCTGTGGAAACTGTTGATAAGAGAGAGGTTAGGCTGTGTTCCAGTCCACCTGCAACCAGTCCTGTTCATTTTAGAGGTTTAAAAAATTGTTTTGTTTCTTTTATTTATTTATTTATTTATTTATTTATTTATTTATTTGAGAGTGATAGACAGAGAGAGAAAGAGGTAGACAGATATAGAGACAATGGGTGCGCCAGGGCTTCCAGCCACTGCAAATGCACTCCGGATGTATGTGCCACCTTGTGCATCTGGCTTATGTGGGTCCTGGGGAATTGAGCCTTGAACCAGAGTCCTTAGGCTTCACAGGCAAGTGCTTAACCACTAAGCCATCTCTTCATGCCCCATTTGAGAGGTTTTTATAATCCTATGAAACACATTTTAAAAGCATGGATTTGTAAATGTGGGTAAAACTTGATAACTTGCCCTGGAGATAATATAACACATTTGAAATTGAGAGAGAAAAAAATGACAAATCTGAACTACATTTATGATATAACAAATTAAGATGATCTGTTTATAATGAACTTACATAAGAGAAACAAATGACAACTCTGAACTGCATTTATGATATAACAAGTTAAGATTATTATTCATAGTGATCTTACACAAGAGAGGAATTGAGAGAGAATCAAATGACAAATCTGAGCTGCATTTATGATAAAACAAATTAGGATTATTTGTTTACAGTGAAGTTACACAAGAGAGAAGTTGAGAGAGAATCAAATGACAAATATAAACTATGTTTATGATATAACAAATTAAGATTATTTGTTAATAGTGATCTTATACAGGATGGAAACTGAGAGAGAATCAAACTGACAAATCTGAAACTACATTTATGATATAACAATTTAAGATGATCTGTACATAGTGATCTTATACAAGAGAGAAATTGGGAGAGAATCAAATTATATGCTGCTTGTCATTTTCCCTTTCCTCATCCAGAAGCAATAGGCCAATTTGCCTAAGGACAAGGTGTGTATGACACATAGTTTTAAATGTGTTTGGGGCCTGAATAAGGGGGGCAACCCATTTCTCAGACTCTAGCTTACCATGAATTTAAATAGCTTATCACAACTAATATAATTTATATTACAGTGAAGTAAAAACAATCATTAACAAATATCTCTAAACATTGAGCAACCCTACCAGTTCCTAGGTATCTAGCTTTTAGCCTTTACCTGGCAGACTTTAGGTAACATGTTTTTAGAGTCTGTGTGTCTGGCTGTAGCATGGGGTTTCTGTCACCATCCTGTTGTTGTTTGCCATCTAGCATGGGTTACAGCCTTGATGTGTTTGTGCATCACATACACAGCATATCCCCATATGTAGAGCCTTGTCAGTGTGACGGCTCATGTTGTTTGAATCTATGTCTCAAAGCATTACTGCAGACACAAACCAGTATAGAACTGGTCATTAGTATCTGAAATTTAGGTTAATGTTCAATCTCACATTCATGCGCAGTCATTTAGAGTTTTAAACAGTTGTTTTTTACTATTTTTTAAATTGACAACTTCTACACTTACAGACAATAAACCATGATATTTCCTTCCCCTCCCCTCCCCCCATTCCCCTTCAGAACTCCACTCTCCATCATATCCCCTCACTCTCTCCATTAGTCTCTCTTTTAATTTGATGTCATCATCTTTTTTTCCTATTATGCGGGTCTTGTGAAGGTATTGCTAGGCACTGCTAGGTCATGGATATCGAGGCCAGTTTCTGTCTGGACAGTTGCATTGTAAGGAGTCATACCCTTTCTTTGGCTCTTACATTCTTTCCACCACCTCTTCCTCAATAGACCCTGAGCCTTGGAGAGTGTGATAGAGATGTTTCAGTGCTGGACACTCCTCTATCCCTTCTTCTCAGCACTATTTTGTCTTTTGGGTCATCCCAGTGATCATTGCCATCTGAAAAGAGAAGCTTCTCTAACCAGAAGTGAAAGTAGCATTAATTTATCAATATGGATATTAAGTGTATTGCTTTCAGGGCAGTTTGGTGGGAATAATATATACATTTAGCCAGACAAGAGCAGGCTTTATACCCCTAAGACTCATGTCCTCCCCTGCCATAGAGTTTTGATTGGGTTTTTCAGTACCAGGAATGTATTCCCACCCATAGAGTGGGCCTTCAGTCCAATTAGAGAGCAGTTTCCCCCAGAGCAGACATGCCACTATTGCACCCATTTGGACATTAGGCCTGTCTGGCCAAACTTGAGGTTTCCAGTGTCCATTGTTTTCACTGCTGATGATTTATGTCTCCCACTGCTGCATGCAGTGCAGCTTTTTCCAGCTTTCAGATGGCTGGTCTACAGGGAGAAAGTTTTCTACTCAGCACCAGCTTGACTTCTCAGTGACCTTGCTGCTCAGGCAAGTGAAGTCTTCAGTAACAGGGTCTTACCATCTGTTTCTCAAAGGAAACCAAGGGCCTTGGCAACAGCCTATAATGTTTTGGAGGCTACAGGGACCTCCCTGGCCAAAAACTCACTAGAGGGGATCCCATCCCTGGCACTGAAAATTTTCTAGTAACAACCTATGGCTTCTGGATGTGCCATTATTCAGAAAAGTAGGTTTACATATGTCTTTTTCAGAATATCTTAAATTTTGATGGGCCCTCCCGTCCTCCTTTCTATGACACATTCTCTTCCCCTGGCCTCACTTAGGCCTTTTCCTTCCCTGAAATCTGTTCTTCTACTTACATATATACAATACCCTCCCCTAAGTATTTCCCTCTCCTCCCTCCCTTATAGCCTTTTTCTACCTTGCTGGCCTCTTTTACTGAATTTTGGTTCCAGCTCACCCACAGTCTATACATTTGTAGCTAGGATCCACATATGAGAGAGAACATGCAACATTTGGCTTTCTGGGCCTGGGTTACCTCACTTTGTATAATCCTTTCCAGATGCCTCCATTTCCCAGAAAATTTCATAATTTCATTTTTCTTTCTGCTGAATAGAACTCCATTGTGTAAATGTACCACATCTTTATTATCCATTCATTTGTGGAGAGAAAGCTAGGCTGGTTCCATTTCCTAGCTATTGTGAATAGAGCAGCAATAAACATGGTTGTGTAAGTATCTCTAAGGTACTGAGAAGAGTCATTCAGATATATGCCTAGGAGTGGTGTATCTGGATCATACGGTAAATCTATTTTTAGCTGTCTCAAGAACCTCCACACTGATTTCCACAATAGCTGGACCAGATTACATTCCCACCAATAGTGTAGAAGGGTTCCTCTTTTTCCACTTTCTTGCCAACATTTACCATCATTTGTTTTCTTGATGGTAGTCATTCTGACAAGAGTGAGATGGAATCTCAAAGTAGTTTTAATTTGCATTTCTCTGATGGCTAAGGATATAGAACACTTTTAAAAAAATTTTATTTATTTTTATTTATTTATTAGCAATAGACAGACACAGTAAGAGTCAGAGAGAAAGAGATTGGGAGAGAGAATGGGTGCACCAGGGCCTCCAGCCACTGCAAATGAACTCCAGATGCATGCGCCACCTTGTGCATCTGGTTTACGTGGGCACTGGGGAATTGATCCTCGAACCAGGGTCCTTAAGCTTCACAGGCAAGCGCTTAACCACTAAGCCATCTCTCCAGCCCAAGAGCAATAAGTTCTTTTAAAAAAATTTTTATTTTTATTGCCAACTTCTTTAATTGTAGACAATATCCCATGTTATTTCCCTCCCTCCCCCCATTTTCCCCTTTGAAACTTCACTTTCCATCATATCCCCTCCCCCTCTCAATCAGTCTCTCTTTTCAATTTGATGTCATGATCCTATTATGATGGTCTTATGCAGGTAGTGTCAGGCACTGTGATGTCATTGATATTCAGGCCATTTTGTGTCTGAAGGAACATGTTGTAAGGAGTCCTACTCTTCCTTTGGCTCTTACATTCTTTCTGCCCCCTCTTCCACAATGTACCTTGATCCTTGGAAGGTAGGTTTGAGACGTTTCAGTGCTGAGCACTCCTCTGTCACTTCTTCTTAGCACCATGGTAACTTCTGGATCATCCCCAGGTTGCCACCATTTGAAAAGAGAAGCTTCTCTAACCAAAAGCGAGAGTAGCATTAATATATGGGAGTGGACATTAAGGGAAGTGCTTACTGGGTAGTTTGGTGAACATAGTATATACATTTAGCGAGACTCCAGCAGAGATTACACCCTTAGGGCTCATGACTACCCCTGTTGTACGTTTTCAGTATCAGGGATGTGTTCCCTCCCACAGGGTGGGCCTCTGATCCAATTAGAGAGCAGTTGGTTTCCCCCATAAAAGACATGCCACTATTGCACCCATTGGCTCATTTGGCCTGGCTGGCCAAATTTAAAGCTTGCAGTGTAGAACACTTTTTAAAAATTAATTTATTTATTTGAGAGCGACAGACAGAGACAGAAAGAGGTAGAGAGAGAGCAAGAGAATGGGCACACCAAGGCCTCCAGCTACTGCAAACAAACTCCAGATGCATGCACCATCTTGTGCGTCTGGCTTATGTGGGTACTGGGGATCGATCCTTAAACCAGGGTCCTTATGCTTCACAGGCAAGTGATTAACCACTAAGCCATCTCTCCAGCCCCTAGAACACTTTTTTAGATGTTTATATGCTGTCTGTATTTTTTCTTCTGAGAACTCTCTATTTAGTTCCATAGCCCCCCTTTTTTAAAACTGGGTTGTTTGATTTCTTATTGTTCTGTTTTTTGAGTTCTTTGTACATTCTGGATATTAATCCTCTGTCAGATGTATAGCTGGCAAAGTTTTACTCCCCCCCCTTTTTAAGTAATTTTTATTAACTTTTATTGTTTTTTCCTAAATGGGGTCAGTCTCACCTTGGCTAGAAAAATGTGGTGAGTAGGGCAAGCACAACACAGAGGACAGGCATATAGAGCAAATGATGTTTGAATATGGGTAATCCTGAACCAATTGCCAGTGCTGTGGCAGGTTTATTTAAATCAGTAAGAATTTGGAAATCAAAAGATATGGATCTGGGCTGGAGGTATGGTTTAGCAGTTAAAGCATTTGCCTGCAAAGCCAAAGAACCCAGCTTCAATTCTCCATGACCCATGTTAGCCAGATGCACAAGGGGGTGCATGTGTCTGGAGTTTGTTTGCAGTGGCTGGAGGCCCTTGCATGCCCATTCTCTCTCTCTCCCCCCTCTTTCTCTCTGTCAAATAAATAAATAAATAAATAAATAAATAAATAAAAATAAAATATTTAAAATAAATAAATAAATAAAATATATGGATCTATTGTCTAATTTATATCGAGGCCAAGCTGTGTTGTAGTAAAAGATTAAATGGCGAGGTTTGATATCATTTTGGTGCCTTAATTTCTTTAAGGTTTGAAGTAGACAAGCCACGGGGGGAGGTTTGATAGGGACAATTTTGGAAGTCTTATTTTCCATCTCAGATGAAAAGGAGAAGGAAAGGGTATAGGAAGAGACTCTTGTAAGGGAAAGAGAAGGAGAAAAGTAAGGTGTATTCTTGAAGGAGTAATTATTAGTTTTGATGAGTGAGATTTCAGGGGGAGGGGAGAGACTGAGAAAGAGAGAGCACATGCAGCAGTGGTGGGATGGGGGGGTCATGCAGACTAGAGTGGCTTGGGATATTAAGCTTTAAGCTGGCAGGAGTGTGTATATTACAGTGGCTCAGTGGCTGAGAAAATCCAGCACAGAGGAAGACAGGAAAAAAAAAGGGGGGGACTACTGGGTAAAATGGCTGCTTAGGAGTCACACTAATCCAGCCTAGGGAGGGATTTGAGCAAAACCACAGCAAAATACACTCTTCACCTGAAAAGTGAAGGTGTATAGGTTTTTTTTTTTTTTCTGTCACAACAGGGAAGCAGGATACACTAAGATCTATCAGAAAGGAGGAAATTGGCAAGAATCCCACCAAAGAGATTGCAAACACAAGCCAGGGGACCCATGCATATATGCACACCCACTCAGTGCCCAGCTGCAGGAGCAGAGACCAAACAAGGGCATTTTCAAATCTCATTAGCCTCCTTGCAAAGTCAAGAATGCTGAAGGGGAGACAGCTGGACACAGGTGGGATGATGAGCTGAGCAGTTTCAGTACAACTTCAGGCTTCCTGCACTCTACCATCCCCAACCAATAGAACCATGACCCTCTGGAGAATGCATTCAGCTCCCTGAGGCAGGGCATCCAGCACAGATGAATAGAGCACCAGATACACAGTACAAGATGGAGGAATCAAGGTGGGCACTCAGCATTAGTGAGATTTGAAGCCACCCCAAAAGGTAACGAGGTGATATGACAAAAAGCAGGTACATAGGCCTGCACTGGAAGTGCTAATTTCTCTTTCTATGTCAGGGCAGGTTACAGGTTACATATTCTTGGTTGGATTTACCATCCTCAATTAAGCTGTATTTGAGGGTTGACTATTGTTGCCTTTAATGCTTTCAGATTCTTAGGGCCTTTGTCTTTTCCTTCTGTTGTTATTGGGGGCAGGGTCTGATTCAGACCCAGGCTGAACTGGAACTCATTTCAGAACAGAAATCTCAACCTCCCAGCTGACAGGATTAAGGGTGTAGAGCACCTTAGGGTTTGTGACTTTATAAGATTATCTGATTGTTTTAATCCTGATACTTGCATACCCTGTGCTGGTTTTTATTGATTGTGTATATTGCTCAGTTGAATTTTAGAATTTTCCAGTATAATGCTCCACCTATCCCACTAGAATATTTGAATATTAGGCAAACTCAACATGTAGGGTTACTTCTGTGGCTGGGTTGGAGTATAAAAGCTACACTTGGCACCTTAAACTCCTACTCTGAAGGTACATAAAGTTGGACTTCCAAATCTAAAAGCACCACAGATTATTAGGAAACCCAAGCATCCATTCAACTCAGGATGCAAAAATCATAACATGATAATTCAAGAAACACAAAGAAAAAAAGAAACACAAAAATCAAGACAATACAATCCCACCAAAAGTTATAAATCCATCAGAAATGGCTCCCAATGAGACCATTTTAGGTGAAATGCCTGACAAAGATTTCAAAAAAATGATTTTTCTATACTCAAAGAAATCAAAGAAAAATGAAAGGAATCAAAGAAGAAAACAAACTCCTGAAGAAATTCTAAGAGAACACAGGAAACTAGCTTAATGAAATAAGGATGTCATTACAAGACATGAGTAAAGACATAGAAATACTGAAGAAAAACCCGGCAGAAATTCTAGCTCTGAAAAGCACATTCAGTCAAATAAAAAACTCTGTGGAAAGCCTCACCAGTAGAATGGATGAAGGAGAGAACAGAATATCTAAACTAGCAGACTAGGTGGCAGATCTAATACAGTCCAACAAAGAGAAAGACAAGCTAATAGGAAGGTATAAATGGGAATTTCAAGATATCTGGGACACTATGAAAAGATAATTTTCAACAATATCACAGAAGAAAAATTTTCCCAAATTGGGAAAGAAATGCCAATGCAGATACAGGAAGCTTTTAGAGCTCCAAACAGACAAAACCTAGAAAGAACCTCTCCTCTTCATGTTATTATTAAACTACTAAGCATGCAAATCAAAGAAAATATATTGAAAGCAGAGAGAAAAAGCAAGTCACCTACAAAGGCAAGCCTATCAGAATAACAGCAGAATACTCAACATAAACTTTAAAAGCCAGAGGGCTTGGAATGATGTATTCAAAGTTCTGAAAGATAACAACTGTCAACCAAGATTACTTTATCCTGCAAAGCTATCCATTCAAAGAAATGGAGAAATAAGGACATTCCACAACAAAAACAGGCTAAAGGAATTCATGACAACTAAGCCAGCTCTACAAAAAATACTTGAAGGAATCCTTCACAATGAAGAGAAAGCAAAACACACACATGAGGACATAGGGAAAAAACCCCTACTCAAATAACAGTTAAAACAAGTAAGTAAAGGGAAAACAAGAAGCACTACAAACCAAGAAGAATGGTGTGAATAAATACATACCTTTCAATAATAACTCTTAATATCAATAGACTCAATGCTCCAACCAAAAGACACAGGCTTTCAGGCTGGACTAAAAGGCAGGATCCTGCCAATTGCTGCCTCCAGGAAACTCATCTCTCAATAAAAGATAGACACCATCTTAGGGTGAAAGGATGGAAAATGGCATTTCAAGCAAATGGCCCTAGGAAACAAGCAGGGGTTACTATCCTAATATCTGACAGGATAGACTTCAAACCAACATTAGTGAGAAAAGATAAAGGCAGCCACTTTATACTGATTAAAGGAACACTCCAACAGGAAGACATTACAATCCTAAATATATATGCACCTAAAATGGAGGCTCCCAATTTCATAAACAAATCCTATTAGACTTAAGGTCACAGATAACACCCAATGCAATACTGGCAAAAAAATAAGCAGAGAGACATCTGGATTGAATGATGTCATGGAACAAATGGATATAACAGATATCTACAGAACATTCCATCCAAATGCTGCAGAATATACATTTTTCTCAGAAGCACATGGAACATTCTCTAAAATAGACAATATATTCAGACACAAACCAAATCTTAACAAACACAGGAAAATTATAATAATCCCTTCTACTCTATCTGACCACAATTGGATTAAACTACACATCAGCAATGATAAAAGCGACAGAGCATACAGAAATTCATGGAGACTAAACAGTACACAATTGAATGATGAATGGGTCATTGAAGAAATCAAAAATGAAATCAATAAATTCATAGAATCAAATGATGATGAGAATACAACATACCAAAACCTTTGGAATACAATGAAGGCAGTTCTAAGAGGGAAATTTATAGATTTAAGTGCCTACATTAAGAAATTAGAGAGTTCACAAGTAAACAATTTACTGCTTCACCTTAAGGTCTTGGAAAAAGAAGAACAAGGCAAACCAAAAATCAGTATACAAGAAGAAATAATAAAGATTAGGGCAGAAATCAATGAAATAGAACCCCCCCCAAATCCAATGAATCAATTAAACAAAGAGTTGGTTCTTTTAAAGGATAAGATTGATAAACCCTTAGTAAATCTGACCAGAAGAAAGAGAGAAGAGACAAAAATTAATAAAATTAGAGATGAAAAAGGCACCATTACAACAGATGCCAAAGAAATTCAGAAAATCATAAGGATATTCTTTTTTTTTTTTTTTTTTGGTTTTTGGTTTTTCGAGGTAGGGTCTCACTCTGGTCCAGGCTGACCTGGAATTAACTATGTAGTCTCAGGGTGGCCTCGAACTCTCGGCGATCCTCCTACCTCTGCCTCCCGAGTGCTGGGATTAAAGGCTTGCGCCACCACGCCCGGCTCATAAGGATATTCTTTAAGAATATATATGCCTCTCCAGAGGACTCTTCTCACTTCCTTAGAGATACTTGCAAAACCATGTTTATTGCTGCTCTATTCACAATAGCTAGGAAATGGAATCAGCCTAGATGTCTGTCCACAGATGAGTGGATAATAAAGTTGTGGTACATTTACACAATGGAGTTCTATTCAGCAGTAAAGAAAAATGAAATTATGAAATTTGCAGGGAAATGGATGGATTTTGAAAGGATTATACTTAGTGAGGTAACCCAGGCTCAGAAAGCCAATCGTCACATGTTCTCTCTCATATGTGGATCCTAGCTACCAATGTATAGACTTGTGTATGAACTGGAACCAAAAATAGGTACCAGAAACCAGTAAGCGGGTAAAAGGCTATAAGGGAGGGAAGAAAAGGAAGGACTTAAGTGTATGGTAATACACATATACAAGTAGAAGAACTGAGTACAAGGAGGGGAATGGCCTAAGCGAGGCCATGGGAAGAGAATGCATACAAAAAGGGCAGGGGGAGGGACAATCTAAACTCAAGATATTATCAATAAGACATATGTAAAATTACTTTTTTGAATAAGGGCACGTCTAGAAGATGTAGACTGTTACTAAAAAATTTTCAGTACCTGGGATGGAACTCCTTCCAGTGAGATGTTGGCCAAGGAGGTCCCAGTAACCTCCAGAACATTAAGGCTTTTGCCAAAGCCCTTGGTTTCCCTAGAGAAATAGATAGTAAGACCCTATTGCTGAAGACATCTCATGCCTGAGAGGCAAGGACACTGAGAAAGCAAGCTGGTGCTGAACAGAAAACCTTCTCCCTGTAGACCAGCCAACTGAAAGCTGGAAAAAGCTGCACTGCACGCAGCGTATGGGAGACAGAAGCCATCAACAGTGAAAATAGTGGATGCTGAATATTCAAGCTTGGCCAGACAGGCCCAATGACTGAACGGGTGCAATAGTGGCGTGTCTACTCTTGGGGTAACCAACTGCTCCATAATTGGACTGAAGGCCCTCTCTACGGGAGGGAATACATACCCGGTACTGAAAAACCTAAGTAAAAGTCTATGGTAGGTGAGGTCATGAGCCTTGGGGGTATAAGCCTGCTCATGTCTGACTAAATGTATATATTATTCCCACCAAACTGCCCTGGGGACACTACACTAAATGTTCATGTCCACATATTAACGCTATTCTCACTTCTGGCTAGAGAAGCTTCTCTTTTCAGATGGTGATGACCACTGGGATGACACAAAAGGCAACATAGTGCTGAGAAGAAGGGATGGAGGAGTGCCTAGCACTGAAACACCTCTGTCACATCCTCCAGTGGCTCAGGGACCATTGCGGAAGAGGGGGCGGATAGAATGGAAGAGCCAAAGGAAGGATATGACCTCTTACTATGCAGCTGCCCAGACAGAAATTGGCCTCGATATCCATGATCTTGCAGTGCCTAGCAATACCTTTGCAAGACCCTCAAAATAGAAGAGAAAGATGATGTCATCAAATTAGGAGAGAGACTAATGGAGAAAGGGAGGGGATATGATGGAGACCGGAGTTCTAAAGTGGAATGGGGGAGGGGAGGGAAATATCAGGTGGGGTTTTTTTGGTATGTAAGATTAAAAGTCAATAAAAATTAAAAAAAAAAAGGAGAACACACTCTCTCAAATAAATAAATAAAAATAAAAAAAAAGAATATATATGCCTCTAGGTTTGAAAATCTGAAAGAAATTGATCATTTCCTTGATTCATATGACCTACCAAAATTAAATCAAAATGAGATAAACCAATTAAATTGACCTATTACAAGTATGAAGATCCAAACAATTATAAAAAGTCTCCTAACTAAAAAAAGTCCAGGCCCAGATGGATTCATTGGTGCATTTTGTCAGACCTTCATGGGAGAAGTAACACCACTGCTTCTCAAACTTTTCCATAAAATAGAAAGATTAGGAATTTTACCAAACTCCTTTTACAAAGCCAGCATCACCCTGGTACCAAAACCAGACAAAGACAGAAGTGAAAAAGAAAATTACAGACCAATCTCCCTCATGAAGATAGATGCAAAAATTCTCAACAAAATATTGTCAAATAGAATACAAGAATATATCAGAAAGATTATTCACCCCCAACCAAATAGGCTTTATCGCAGAGATGCAGGGATGGTTCAACATACGCAAATCAATAAATGTAATACACTATATAAATGAGCTGAATGACAAAAATCACATGATCATCTCAATAGATGCAGAAAGGCATTTGACAAAATCCAACATCCTTTCATGGTAAAAGTCCTACAGAAACTGGGAATAGAAGGAACATATTTCAACATAATAAAGGCTATTTATGACAAACCTACAGCCAACATAATACCAAATAGGGAAAAACTTGAAGCTTTTCCATTAAATTCAGGAACAAGACAAGGGTGTCCACTGTCCCCACTTTTATTTAATATAGTACTGGAAGTCTTAGCTATAGCAATAAGCAAGAGACACTCATAAAAGGGATACAAATTGGAAAGGAAGAGATCAAATTATCATTATTTGCACATGATATAATTCTATACATAAAGGACCCTAAAGACTCAACCAACTAACTGTTAGAGCTGATAAACACTTTTAGCAACATAGCAGGATACAAAGTAAACACACAGAAATCAGGAGCTTTCCTATATACTAACAACAAGCATGCAGAGGATGAAAACAGGGAATATCACCCATTCAGAATTGCCTCAAAACATAATAAAGTACCTTGGAATAAACCTAACCAAAGAAATGAAGGATCTCTACATTGAGAACTTTAAAACACTCAAGTGAGAAATTGCAGAATACACTAGTAAATGGAAAGACAGCTATGTTGTTGGATTGGAAGAATCAATATTCTGAAAATGTCAATGTTACCAAAAGCAATCTACACATTTAATGCAATATCCATTAAAATTCCAATGGCATTCTTCACAGAAATAGCAAAAACAATCCTAAAATTCATTTGGAAGCACAAAAACCTCGAATAGCCAAAACAAATTTGAGCAACAAAAATAAGGCTGGTGGTATTACCATACCCAATTTTAAACTATATTACAAAGCCATAGTAGCAAAAACAGCATGATGCTGGTACAAACACTTACATGTAGATCAACAGAACAGAATAGAGGATCCAGATGTTAATCTAGGCAGTTGCAACCATCTGATTTTTGACAAAAATGCCAAAAATATTCCTTGAAGAAAAGACAGCCTCTTCAACAAGTAGTGCTGGGAAAACTGGATATCTATGTGTAGAAATATGAAAATAGATCCTTGTCTTTCTCCATTCACAAGAATCAAGTCCAAATGGACTAGGGACCTTAATATCAGACCCAAAACTCTGAAATTGTTAGCAGAAATGGTAGGGCAAAACTTTCAACATATTGGCATAGACAATGACTTTCTGAATATAACCCCAATTGCTCAGGAAATAAAACTATTAATCAATCACTGGTATCTCATGATATTACAAAGCTTTTGTACAGCAAAGGACACTGTGAACAGAGCAAAGAGGCAACTTACAGAATGGGAGAAAATCTTTGCCAGCTATACATCTGACAGTGGATTAATATCCAGAATATACAAAGAACTCAAAAAATAAAACAATAAGAAATCAAACATCCCAATTAAAAAACGGGCTATGGAACTACATAGAAAGTTCTCATTGGAAGAAATACAGATGGCATATAAACATTTAAAGAAGTGTTCTACTTCCTTAGCCATCAGAAAAATGCAAATTGAAACTACTCTGAGGTTCCATTTCACTCCTATCAGAATAGCCATCATCAAAAAAACAAATGACAACAAATGGCAAGGGTGCAGAAAAAGGGGAACCCTTCTACACTGTTGGTGGGAATGTAGTCTGGTACAGCCATTGTGGAAATCAGTGTGGAGGTTCTTGAGACAGCTAAAAATAGATTTACTGTATGATCAAGCCATAGCACTCCTAGGCATATATCTTACTACCTTAGAGATACTTGCACAACCATATTTATTGCTGCTCTATTCACAATAGCTAAGAAATAGAACCAGCCTAGATGTCCTTCAACAGATTAATGAATAATAAAGATGTGGTACATCTACACTATTCAGCAGGAAAATGACATTGTGAAATTTGTTGGGAAATGGATGGATCTGGAAAGGATTATACTAAATGACATAACCCAGGCCCAGAAAGCCAAATGTCACATGTTCTCTTTCATATGTGGATCCTAGCTACAAATGTTGATTTGTGTGTGAGCTGGAGCCAAAAAAAGTGTGTAGCAAGGGCCAGTAAGCTGGAAAAAGGCTGTAAGGGCGTGATGAGAAGGAAGGACTTTAAAGAATGGTGTTGTATGTATGTAAGTAGAAGACCAGATTACAGGAAATGGTATGGCTTGAGTGAGGCCAAGGGAAGAGATTGAGTAAGAGAAGGGTGGGGGGAGGGTCATTCAAAATTCAAAATAATCTGAATAAGACATATGAAAGCCTACTTTCTTGGAAAATGGCACATAAAGAAGCCATATATTGCTACTAGAAAAATTTCAGTACCAGTAATGGGATATCTACCAGTGAATTATTGGCCAGGGAGGTGCCTGATGCCTCCTGAACATTACAGGCTTTTGCCAAGGCCCTTGGTTTCCCAGGAGTAACAGATGGTGAGACCCTATTGTTGAAGACTTCACATATGTGGGCAGTAAGATCACTGAAAAATCAAGCTGGTGCTGAGCTGAAAACCTTCTCCTTGTAGACCAGCCAACTGTAAGCTGGACAAAGCTGCACTGCATGCAGCTCTATGGGAGACAGAAATCATCAACAGTGGAAACAATGGACACTGGAAGCCTCAAGTGTGGCCAGACAGGCCAAATGGCTGAACGAGTGCAATAGTGGCATGTCTGCTCTGGGGGAAAACAACTGCTCTCTAATTGGACTGGAGGCCGGCTCTTTGGGAGGGAATACATGCCTGGTACTGAAAGCCTAACCAAAAGCCATGTGCCTTAGCAGTATAAAACCTGCTCTTGTCTGGCTAAAAGCATATATTGTTCTCAACAAACTGCCCTGAAAGCACTACACTTTATGTTCATATTCATATGCTAGTGCTACTCTCACTTTTGGTTAGAGAAGCTTCTCTTTTCAGATGGCAGTGACCACTGGGATGACCCAAAAAGCAACATAGAGCTGAGGAGAAGGACAGAGGAATGTCCAGCATTGAAACATCTCTATCACACCCTCCAAGGCTCAGAGTCCATTATGGAAGAGGTGGCAGAAAGAATATAAGAGCCAAAGGAAGGGCACCACTCCCTACAATGCAACTGTCCAGACAGAAATTGGCCTCGATATCCATGACCTTCACAAGAGCCTCTTAATAGGAAAGACTAATGGAGAGAGTGAGAGGATATGATGTAGAGTGGAGTTGTGAAGGGGAAAATGGGGGAGGGGTGGGAAATATGGTTTATTGTCTGCAAGTATAGAAGTTGCCAATAATAAAATAAAATAAATAAATATTGTCACTATTATAAAAAAAAGGGAAAGAAGGAAGGGATGAGTTGTTCCCTCTTTGTGCATGGCCAATCAAATTTGATCGATATGGGAGGAGGGGCAAAGAGCTGCCATCTCCTTTCTGGGCAGAGGGAAAGGAGGAGCAGGAGTGTCTCTAGGCTGGCAAACTGGCCAATAGGTGCCCCTCAGGGCTGGGTGGATCTGACAGAGCAAGTCTGGAGGTGTTGACAGTGCATCTTTCTCAAGACCTAGGGAGCCCAGATATGGCTGAGGGGTGTGTCATGACCTACCAGAATGGTTTAGATGAGGCCCAGGGAGGGAGTATACCTCCAAAAGAACAAGATCAGACCAGTCTATGTCATGAGAGACACTTTGAGGGGGAAAGGGTGAGGGAAGGTTTAGAGGAGAGAAAGAAGGGAGAGAGAAAGAGAGAGAGAAAGAGAGAGAGAAAGAGAGAGAGGGAGAGGGACGGAGAGAGTACTTCTGAGAGCAAGTCAATTTGTAGAAGACACTTACCGAGGGTAGAGGATGAGGGAAGAGGACTGAATCCGAATCGTGGTGGTGGGAGAGCCTGCACGTGGTAGATGATCTGGGGATGTCAGAGGGTCAGTGGAAGCTGGTGGTCTGGTTGGAGGAAAGGAGTTGTGGCCACTCAAGAGGGCAACTGGGAGCCTCCTATCTGAGTCATGGCACCAGATGAAAGGTTTGTGAATGACCAAATACCACACAGGACCACTTTGAGGTAGGGGAAAAGCTGCTCATTGGGGCCCAAGCTGCTGGTCTGTCTCACAGGAGGAGAGAGAGAGAGAGACAACAGCTGGCCTGACTCTAGATAGTTTGGGTTATTATACAGTTTTTCCTTTTGCAAGAGGTATACAGAAGACAAAGGCCTGGGAATGCAGGGGACTGTTGCACCCCACGTTGGGCACCTGTTGCCGGTTTTTTTTCCTTCACCACCGGCAGGTAGAGCGGAAGAGAGAGAGCCAGGCCAGCTGATTCTCTCGAGGCTGAGCAGGAATGTGGGTGTCGGTGACTCAAAAAACCTCCCCAAGCCACTGGGGAAAAGAAAACCACATTGAGCCAGGAGTCCGTCTGGCGGAAAATCTCTCAGTTTATTGTCATGGGGAGGTATTTATATATTTTGAGGAAGAGGGTGGGAAGAGAGGATGAGAGAAAGGTATAAGGGCCAATATTATTTCACCACGTCAGCAGTAGCTGGGTGGTTTCAGCACCCAGTTTCAGCTTAGGTGCTGAGTCACTCCAAGGACAGGTTGCAAAACTCTACTCAGGCTCCAGAAGTTTGACTAGGCCTCACTGGTAGCCAAGTACATGTAAACACTGGCTGGGCTCAGAACCACTAGGCCTCACACCGGGCAGGGCCCAACATTTCCCCCTTTTGTTTTTGTAAGAACGGTGGATGGTCATGGCCTCTGTCCCTGGTTGTCCCCCTTTGGGAATCTTACCCGTCACTGAGTACCATGCCTCTAGCCCGTTGACCACTCCACGCCCTGTCTTAGGTTGTCTCAGCCTGTCTGAGATCTTACCCATTGTTGGTTCGATGGAGGGTGGGGGAGGGATGTTAGGTGGATAGCCAGTTAGCGGAAAAGCCATTGCCTTTGAGTCACAAACTTGTGGTGCCTTGACCTGATGAAGTTTAATTGTGACCTGATGAAGTTTAATTGCCTCAAGCTGTTGGTGAATGAATTGTGTAATCTTATTAATTACACAGGGCCCGAGAGTGAGGATAAGAAGAAGGAGGGGTTCAGGGGGAGGGAGAAGGTAGGGTAAAGAGCAAGAAGAAGGAGGGGTCCAAGGGGAGGGAGAAGGTAGGGTAAGAAGCCATGTAAGTTTGTCCACAGCAGGTTGTCTTGGAAGTCCTGTCTCCTCTTCTGTAAATCTTAATTGAGACTTGAGAGTTTGATTATATCTTTTCACGATGGCCTGGCCCCACGGGTTATGTGGGATGCCTGTGGAAAGTGAGAATTTTTAGGTTTGGAGGAAATCTATAAAAGTCCTGCTTACGAAGCAGGGACCATGATCGGTTTTTATTTGATCTGCCAATCCAAGGGTGGCAAAGCATTGAAGCATATGGCTAATAGCATGTTTATTCCTTTTCCCAGCATGTGCCGATGCCCAGCAAGCATGGGAGAAAGTATCAACTGAGAGAAAAATATATTTAAGTTTTCCAAATGGAGAATAGTGTGTAACTTCAATCTGCCAAAGGTGATTAGGGCGTAGCCCTCGAGGATTGGCTCCTACAGTTTGAAGAGGAGGTACCTGGAGGAAAGGCTGACAGGATTTGCAAGTAATGTTGTAGTCTAGCCTAATATGGGCCTCAATTAAGTTGGGTAACAGGTTAACAACATAAAGGCTGTCAGAAAATAAGTTAAATGGCTCCTGAATAGTGTCCAAAGCCAAAACGACAGTGAATAGTTTTTTGAATTGTGTTGATGCTTTGACCTCATGGGAGATTGACTTTATGGGCATAGGCTTTTCTCCCCTCCTTAGGGGAGGGTAAACAACTAGGGAAGCTCCCAAGCGCCACCCCATCCATGAATACGGTAATAAAATCAGGGTTGGGTTTAGATAAAAAAAAGTCTGGGGGGTCTCCATTCCAACCTAGAGAAGTAGCTCATCCATTTATAAGGACCATAGTGACAATCAATTATACCCAGAAACCCCTCGAGGGCCATAGCAACCCTGTTGTTATTTCTCTGAAGCCAAGTGAAGTCTGTTACCTTAAAGGGGGTGACAATGAAATGAGGCTCTGTGCCAAACAATCGGACAGAGGTGTCTCTGCCCTTGATAATGCAGTCTGTAATCTGGTTAGTTATAGAGTAAACTCTGGGGACCCCACCAATGGAGAGGTTTGAGAGGAGAGAGTAAGGCCCTTTAAGAGGTTAAACAAAGGGAACAGTTTTTTAGTAGTTATGGGTATCTAGGGCCTCACCCAATTAATTTTTCCCAGCACCTTTTGGAGTTAAGGCAAAGTATAGAATTTTTGAATATGGATTTGGGGTTTGACAGGAGAGACAGTATTAAGGAATAATATGGAGCCCAAAATCTTGAAGGGAGGGGCAGTTTGAATCTTTTCTGGAGACACCTGTAAAATGGCAAGGCATTTAGCAGTGAGGTCTTGGAGATCAGATGGGTTGGAATGACCTAAAATAGCAGTTTTTTATGATGTTGAAGCTTATAGATCTAGGGGAAGTTCCATACTGGCAGAAAAAGTTGGCCTGTCTTTATAGAGTTAAGAAAGAGAGGTTTTTTAAATTTTGTCCCTCCAGCTGGGCAGAGTTGTCAGGGAAAACTTTAATCCTAGGACAACTTTGTATTACTGATTGAGTTAGTTGGGCTTAGTTTTATGTTTTATGAATTGAGGTAGGTGGATAGAGAGAGAGAGAATGGGCGTGCCAGGCCTCCAGCCACTGTAAATGAACTCCATATGCATGTGTTTACTTGTGCATCTGGTTTACATGGGTACTGGAGAATTGAGCCTTGAATCGGGGTCCTTAGGCTTTACAGGCAAGTGTTTAACCACTAAGCCATCTCTTTACCCCCACGTTAATGGGAAGGCAGCGAAGGGTGGGACAATGGTGTGTAGGATCTAGCCATATAGACTTGAAAAACAGTTTTTTTTTTTTTTTTTTTTTTTTTCTAGCAGGGCAATACAAATTCCCCCAGCCATCCCTTTTATTTTATTTTATTTTATTTTATTTTATTTTATTTTATTTTATTTTATTTTATTTTATTTTATTTTATTTGTTTTTTAAGTTGGCCCCGCGGGACATTTAGTTAAGAGCATTGAGGGGGCACCCAGAGGTAAGGGGCGGGAACGGTGGTGACTCACCTCATGGCCTCATGGCCTCATGGTGGACCGCCCACATGTTTTTAAGATAAAGCAAGTTAGGAGCCCACCCATTTGCCTCCTCGCTGTTCGGCTGGCCTTTTTTTTTTTTTTTTTTTTTTGACAAAAGTGACCAAAAGTGATACCTGGAGGTGCAGGCGAGGTGCAGCCTGGAAGGCTCGGGCCCGGGGCCGCCACTTAGGACCATCCCATTCGGCCAGCTCCCTGCAGGGATGCTGGCGGAGCCTGGCTGCTGTCTCCATGCTCTGCTCGAAGCGCACAAGTTTTGTTCTGTGGACCAGTGACTTGTGTTCCATGTCTGCGAGGAAAGTTAACCTCAGTTTGGGACGTTTGGGGAACTCGAGCTTGTATTTGATCACAGTTTACATCCACAGAAAGCTACATGGAGGAGCTGTATGAGGAGAGAAGTTTACCGAAGAATGTTAGTGTGGAAGAATTTTGACACGCTCACATCCTCACCAGGGGTTTGAGCACATTTGCCTTAGGCAGTAGTTATGGGCTGAAAAGAGCTGAAAAGACAGCTGTTTGGTGGGGGCGTGGGTGGCGGTCTTGGAAGAAAGGAGATTTTAAAAGTTAGTCTTAGTCTTTTTTTACAGTTAAGGGCAAAAATGAACTTTTTCACGGAAAAGCCTTTAAGGCTGGCAATTAAGGCAAGGAGGACTGAATTAATCCATGGGGCTAAAACAAAAGTTTTGTCCCAAGAGCCAAGGAGGTTTTTTTGTTTTACTTTTAAGCCACACTGTAGGAGGAGTTTTTGTAATATTAGGGCAATAGTAATATATATGAGTACAACATAAGCATAAAGGCCCAAAAAATAACTAAGCATGTTGTAGAATTAAGTTTAGATTTTGATTTGTGACGGCCAGTCAGCCTGTGCCCTTATGGGATGGCTCGATGAAATCAAACACAGTGTAGCTGGGAGCAGATCTCCCCATCAGGTTTGTTTTGTCTTTTGGGACGGAGTTTTTATTTAAATGAGGAGGCAAAATGTTTAAAGTCTCCTCTAGGTCTGCTCACGTGGTGAGTTTCCTCTAGGTCTACCCACGTGGTGAGTTTTTTTTTTTAAGTTTGTCCACGTGGTGAGTCTCTATCCACGTGGTGAGTTTCTTTTTTAGGTCTGTCCATGTGGTGAGTTTCCTCTAGGTCTGCCCACGTGGTGCGTCCGCCATGAAATGGCACTTAGAAATGGCGGCACCGCAGAAGCGGTTTGTCGGCAACCCGGAAATGAAAGGAAAGAGAAAGAAATGAGAAGATGTTGAAGTAAGCACAGATTACAGAAACAAAGGTTAGAATATTAAATATGAAGATTACCTCATAACTTATGAGGATACACCCGTCAGCAGTCCAGATTAGCTCGTCAGCTTAATTTTGTATTTTTTCTTCGTCACGTCGGGGACACCAGTCCATAGTCCATAGGTTCCTTTACCCGTAGTTTCCCAGGTAGTTTTGTTTCCTCACACGGGGCACCAGTTGCTGGTCCTCACACGGGGCACCAGTTGCTGGTTCTTTTCCTCCACTGGCAGGTAGAGCGGAAGAGAGAGAGTTGGGCCAGCCGCTTCTCTCTCGAGGTTGAGCGGGAAGGTGGGTGTCGGCGACTCAAAAACCTCCCCAAGCCATCGGGGAAAAGAAAACCACATTGAGCCGGGAGACCGTCTGGGGTGGAAATCTCTCCATTTATTGTCATGGGGAGGTATTTATATATTTTGAGGAAGAGGGTGGGAAGAGAGGATGAGAGAAAGGTATAAGGGCCAATATTATTTCACCACATCAGCAGTAGCTGGGCGGAGGCAGTTTCA
Source organism: Orientallactaga sibirica (assembly GCA_036365145.1). NCBI lineage: Eukaryota > Metazoa > Chordata > Mammalia > Rodentia > Dipodidae > Orientallactaga > Orientallactaga sibirica. The sequence goes on along the minus strand of JAEOAD010000011.1, from coordinate 45,442,778 downwards.
GCTTAGGTGCTGAGTCACTCCAAGGACAGGTCACGAAACTCTACTCAGGCTCCAGAAGTTCAACTAGGCCTCACTGGGAGCCAAGTACAGGTAAACTCTGGCTGGGCTCAGAACCACTAGGCCTCACACCGGGCAGGGCCCAACAGGGGACAGCAGGGACCAACATAGAAGCTAATTAGCAAAAGGGACAGAGATCAAATGGAAGTGCCATCAAGAGAGGAACCAGGCTGTCTCTAAGATAAGATCAAAAAGTATGGCCGAGGGCATTGTTAAGTCAGAGGAATAGGAGTTAGGCAATATAAACACCTAAAGTTGTATCAATCACACTGCTGTTGCTCTCTTCCTTCATTTTGACTTCATCTTGGGACTCTTGTCCTACCTATCACCAGATATGGAGAGAGAGAGAGAGAGAGAGAGAGAGAGAGAGAGAGAGAGAGAGAAACATAAAGAAAAGTAGGGTGTATACCAAAACTCCTCTAGAATCAGGTTTTAGCCTGGAAATAGCTGCCACCCTCTACAAATCCCTTTAACTCCTTTTAACTCTGGGTGTGGGCTATTGTTGAATGTTATTCCAGAAACAGCAAAATTAGAATTTTTATGTCAGAAATAATGAGGAAAGAGGGGGATAAGGTAGTATCTGGGTAGGAAAGCAGAACTGACAGGGAAGAGATCAGAGGCAGAAGAATGTCTCAATATGGGCACCATTTAAAAAATTTTATGTTTTTGGTTTTTTGAGGTAGGGTCTCACTCTGGCCAAGGCTGACCTGGACTTCACTATGTAGTGTCAGGGTGGCCTTGAACTCATGGTGATCTTTTGACCGCTGCATCCTGAGTGCTAGGATTAAAGGAGTGCCCCACCACACCAGGCTTAATATGGGGACTTTTTGCCATTAGCCATTCTAGTTTATAAAATTATCAAGATCTTTAAGTATTTGGAAATTGAATGTGCCATTTCCAGGCCAGTGGAAATTATTGTGCAACTTATATTGTGGTGAGATTGTACTGAATTAAAAATGAGGCATTTGGAAGGTATCCCATCCCTGGCACTGAAAATTTTCTAGTAACAATCTATTGCTTCTGAGTGTTCCATTGTCCAGAAAAGTAGGTTTCCATATGACTTATTTATATCCTCTTAGATTTCAATTAGCCCTCCCTCTGCCTTTCCTTTACTCAATCTCTTCCCCTGACTTCATTTAGGCCATTTCACCCCCATCCATCTGTTCTTCTACTTACATATATACAATACCATCCTATTAAGTCTCCCATCCTTCCCTTTCTATTCCCTGTATATCCCCTTTCTAGCTCACTGGCTTCTGCATCTGAGTTTTATTCCTATTCACATAGAAGTCCAATCATTTGTAGCTAGGATCCACGTATGAGAGAGAACATGTGATGTTTGGCTTTCTGGGCCTGGGTTACCTCACTAAGTATAATCCTTTCCAGATACAGCCATTTTCCAGCAAATTCCATAATTTCATTTTTCTTTACCATTGCGTAAATATGCCACATCTTCATTATCCACTCATCAATCGAGGGACATCTAGGCTGGTTCCATTTCCTAGCTATTGTGAATGGAGTGACAATAAACATGGACAAGCAAGTATCTCTAAGGTAGTGAGAGGAGTCCTTAGGATATATGCCTAGGAGTGGTTCTCTCTCTAATTTGATGACATCATCTTTCTCTTCTATTTTGAGGTCTTGCAAAGGTATTGCTAGGCACTGCAAGATCATGGATATCGAGGCCAATTTCTGTCTGGGCAGCTGCATGATAAGAGGTCATATCCTTCCTTTGGCTCTTCCATTCTATCCGCCCCCTCTTCCATAATGGTCCCTGAGCCACTGGAGGATGTGACAGAGGTGTTTCAGTGCTGGGCACTCCTCCATCCCTTCTTCTCAGCACTATGTTGCCTTTTGTGTCATCCCAGTGGTCATCACCATCTGAAAAGAGAAGCTTCTCTAGCCAGAAGTGAGAATAGCGTTAATATGTGGACATGAACATTTAGTGTAGTGTCCCCAGGGCAGCTTGGTGGGAATAATATATACATTTAGTCAGACATGAGCAGGCTTATACCCCCAAGGCTCATGACCTCACCTACCATAGACTTTTACTTAGGTTTTTCAGTACCGGGTATGTATTCCCTCCCGTAGAGAGGGCCTTCAGTCAATTATGGAGCAGTTGGTTACCCCAAGAGTAGACACGCCACTATTGCACCCGTTCAGTCATTGGGCCTGTCTGGCCAAGCTTGAATATTCAGCATCCACTATTTTCACTGTTGATGGCTTCTGTCTCCCATCGCTGCGTGCAGTGCAGCTTTTCAGCTTTCAGTTGGCTGGTCTACAGGGAGAAGGTTTTCTGCTCAGCACCCAGCTTGCTTTCTCAGTGTCCTTGCCTCTCAGGCATGAGATGTCTTCAGCAATAGGGTCTTACTATCTATTTCTCTAGGGAAACCAAGGGCTTTGGCAAAAGCCTTAATGTTTTGGAGGCTACCGGGACCTCCTTGGCCAACATCTCACTGGAAGGAGTTCCATCCCAGGTACTGAAAATTTTCTAGTAACAGTCTACATCTTCTAGACGTGACCTTAATCAAAAAAGTAGTTTTACATATGTCTTATTGATAATATCTTGAGTTTAGATTGTCCCTCCCCCTGCCCTTTTTGTATGCATTCTCTTCCCATGGCCTCGCTTAGGCCATTCCCCTCCCTGTACTCAGTTCTTCTACTTACATATGTGTATTACCATACACTTAAGTCCTTCCCTTTCTTCCCTCCCTTATAGCCTTTTACCCGCTTACTGGTTTCTGGTACCTCTTTTTGGTTCCAGTTCATACACAAATCTATACATTGGTAGCTAGGATCCACATATGAGAGAGAACATGTGACGTTTGGCTTTCTGAGCCTGGGTTACCTCACTAAGTATAATCCTTTCCAGATCCATCCATTTCCTGCAAATTTCATAATTTCATTTTCTTTACTGCTGAATAGAACTCCATTGTGTAAATGTACCACAACTTTATTATCCACTCATCTGTGGACGGACATCTAGGCTGCTTCCATTTCTTAGCTATTGTGAATAGAGCAGCAATAAACATGGTTTTGCAAGTATCTCTAAGGAAGTGAGAAGAGTCCTCTGGATATATGCCTAGGAGTGCTATAGCTGGATCATATGGTAAATCTATTTCTAGCTGTCTCAAGAACCTCCACACTGATTTCCACAGTGGCTGGACCAGCTTACATTCCCACCAACAGTGTAGAAGTGTTCCTGTTTTTCCGCATCCACGCCAACACTTATTGTCATTTGTTTTCTTGATGGCAGCCATTCTGACAGGAGTGATATGGAATCTCAAAGTGGTTTTAATTTGCATTTCCCTGATGGCTAAGGATGTAGAACATTTTTTTAGATGTTTATATGCCATCTGTATTTCATCTTCTGTGAATTCTCTATTTAGTTCCGTAGCCCATTTTTAACTGGGTTGTTTGAATTCTTGTTATTCTGTTTTTGAGTTCTTTGTATATTCTGGATATTAATCCTCTGTCAGTTGAATAACTGGCAAAGATTTTCTCCCATTCTGTAGGTTGTCTTTTTGCTCTATTCACAGTGTCCTTTGCTGTACAAAAGCTTTGTAATTTTATAAGGTCCCAGTGGTTGATTAGTGCTTTTATTCTCTGAGCAATTGGAGTTATATTCAGAAAGTCCTTGCCTATTCCAATATGTTGAAGAGTTTCCCCTACTTTTCCTCTAGCATTTTCAGAGTTTCAGGTCTGATATTAAGGTCCCTGATCCATTTGGACTTGATTCTTGTGCAAGGAGAGAGACAAGGATCTATGTTTATCCTTTTACAAACAGATGTCCAATTTTCCCAGCACCACTTGTTAAAGAGACTATCTTTTCTCAATGAGTATTTTTGGCGTTTTTGTCAAAAATCAGGTAGCTGTAGCTATCTGGATTAATATTTGGGTCTTCTATTCTGTTCCATTGATCTACCTGTCTGTCCTTGTGCCAGTACCATGCTGTTTTTGTTACTATGGCTTTGTAGTATAACTTAAAATCGGGTATGGTTATACCACCTGCCTGATTTTTGTTATGCAAAATTGTTTTAGCTATTCGAGGTTTTTGTGTTTCCAGATGAATTTTAGTATTGTTTTTCTATTTCTGTGAAGAATGCTATTGGGATTTTAATGGGGATCGCATTAAATGTGTAGATTGCTTTTGGTAAGATTGACATTTTCACTATATTGATTCTTCAATCCAGGAGCATGGAATGTCTTTCCATTTCCTTGTGTCTTCTGCAATTTGTCGCTCGAGTTTTTATAGTTCTCATTGTAGAGATCCTTCACTTCCTTGGTTAAGTTTATTCCAAGGTATTTTATTTTTTTGAGGCAATTGTGAATGGGAGAGATTCCTGATTTCATCCTCTGCATGTTTGTTGTTAGTGTATAGAAAAGCTACTGATTTCTGTGTGTTTATTTTGTATCCTGCTACATTGCTAAAAGTGTTTATCAGCTCTAATAATTTGCTGGTAGAGTCCTTAGGATCTGTTATGTATAGAATCATATCATCTGCAAATAATGATAATTTGACCTCTTCCTTTCCGATTTGTATCCCCTTTACGAGTGCCTCTTGCCTTATTGCTATGGCTAAGACTTCCAATACTATATTAAATAATAGTGGAGAAAGTGGACACCCTTGTCTTGTTCCTGAATTTAGAGGAAAAGCTTCAAGTTTTTCCCCATTAAGTATTATGTTGGCTGTAGGTTTGTCATAAATAGCTTTTATTATGTTGAGATATGTACCTTCTATTCCAAGTTTCTGTAGTACTTTCACCATGAAGGGTGTTGGATTTTGTCAAATGCCTTTTCTGCATCTATTTGAGATGACCATGTGATTTTTGTCCTTCAGACCATTTATATGGTGTATTACATTTATGGATTTGCGTATGTTGAACCATCCCTGCATCTCTGGGATAAAGCCTACTTGGTCAGGGTGAATAATCTTTCTGATATATTCTTGTATTCTGTTTGCCAGTATTTTGTTGAGAATTTTTGCATCTATGTTCATGAGGAGATTGGTCTATAGTTTTCTTTTTTGATCTGTCTTTGTCGGTTTGGGTATCAGGGTGATGCTGGCTTCATAGAAGGATTTTGGTAGAATTCCTTCCTCTTCTATTTTATGGAAAAGTTTGAGAAGCATTGGTGTTAGATCTTCCAGGAATGTCTGGTAAAATTCAGTAGTGAATCCATCTGGGCCTGGGCTTTTTTTAATTGGGAGACTTTTTATGACTGCTTGGATCTCTGTGGTTGTTATAGGTCTATTTAAATGGTTTATCTCATCTTGATTTAATTTTGGTAGGTCATATAAATCAAGGAAATCATCCATTTCTTTCAGGTTTTCAAACTTAGAGGCATATATATTCTTAAAGTATGTCCGTATGATTTTCTGAATTTCTTTGGTATCTGTTGTGATGTTGCCTTTTTCATCTCTAATTTTATCAATTTTTGTCTCTTCTCTCTTTCTTTTGGTCAGATTTGCTAAGGGTTTGTCAATCTTGTTAATCCTTTCAAAGAACCAACTCTTTGTTTCATTGATTTTTTGATTGTTTTTTTGGTTTCCATTTCATTAATTTCTGCCCTAACCTTTATTATTTCTTCCGTCTACTGATTTTTGGTTTGCCTTGTTCTTCTCTTTCCAAGGCCTTAAGGTGAAGCATTAAATTGTTTAGTTGTGAACTCTCTAGTTTCTTAATATAGGCACTTAGAGCTATAAATTTCCCTCGTAGGACTGCCTTCATTGTGTCCCACAGGTTTTGGTATGTTGTATTCTCATCATCATTTGATTCTATGAATTTCTTGATTTCCTTCTTAATTTCTTCAATGACCCATCGTCATTCAATAATGTACTGTTTAGTCTCCATGAATTTCTGTATGCTCTGTAGTTTTTCTTGTTGTTGATTTGCAGTTTAATCCCATTGTGGTCAGATAGCATACAAGGGATTATTTCAATTTTCCTGTATTTGTTGAGATTTGATTTGTGTCCTATCATATGGTCTATTTTAGAGAATGACCCATGTGCTGCTGAGAAAGAATGTATATTCTGCAGTATTTGGATGGAATATTCTGTATATATCTGTTAGGTCCATTTGTTCCATGATATCATTTAATGCAGTTGTTTCTCTGTTTATTTTTGTTGGGTAGACCTGTCAAGTGATGAGGCGGGGTATTGAAGTCACCCACTACTATTGTGTTAGGTGTTATTTCTGACCTTAAGTCCGATAGTGTTTGTTTGATGTAATTGGGGGCCCCCGTGTTGGGAGCATAAATGTTTAGGATTGTGATATCCTCCTGTTGGAGTGTTCCTTTAATCAGTATAAAGTGACCTGCTTTATCTCTCCTCACTAATGTTGGTTTGAAGTCTATCCTGTCAGAAATTAGAATGGCAACCCCTGCTTGTTTTCTGGTCCATTTGCTTGATATATCTTTTTCCAGCCTTTCACCCTAAGAATGTTTCTATCTTTTATTCGGATGTGAGTTTCCTGAAGGCAACAGATGGTAGGATCCTGCTTTTTAATCCAGTCTGCAAGTCTATGTCTTTTGATTGGGGCATTGAGGCCATTGATATTAAGAGTTATTATTGAAAGATATGTATTTGATCTGTCCATTTTCTTGTTTTGTAGTTCTTCCTGGTTTTCTTTTTACTCACTTGTTCTAACTGTTGAATATGATTTCTTTTTTTTCCTATTTCCTGCTGTGTGTGTTTTGCTTTTCTTCAGCATGAATGATTCCTGCAAGTATTTTCTGTAGAGCTGGCTTAGTTGTCATAAATTCCTTTAGCCTGTCTTTGTTGTGGAATGTCCTTATTTCTCCATCAATTTGGATAGAAAGCTTTGCAGGATAAAGTAATCTTGGTTGACAGTTTTTATCTTTCAGAACTTGGAATACATCACTCCAGGCCCTCCTGGCTTTTAGGGTTTGTGTTGAGTAATCTGCTGTGACCCTGATGGGTTTCCCCTTAAATGTCATTTGCTTTTTCTCTCTAACTGCTTTCAGTATACTTTCTTTGGTTTGTGTATTTAGTAGTTTAATTATAACATGGCGAGAAGAGGTTCTTTCTAGGTTTTGTCTGTTTGGTGTTCTAAATGCTTCTTGTATCTGCATTGGCATTTCTTTCCCAATTTGGGAAAATTTTCTTCTATGATTTTATGGAAAACACCTACTAAGCCTCTGGATTGAAATTCTTCCCCTTCTGCTATACCTTGAATTCTTATGTTTGATCTTTTCATAGTGTCCCTCATGTCTTGGAGTTCCCATTCATACCTTTCTATTAGCTTGTCTTTCTCTTTGTTGGACTGTGATAGATCTGCCACCTCGTCTTCTAGCTTGGATATTCTGTCCTCTCCTTCATCCATTCTACTAGTGAGACTTTCCACAGAGTTTTTATTTCACTGACTGTGTTCTTCAATGTTAAGATTTCAGCCTGGTTTTTCTTCAGTAGTTCTATTTCCTTGTTCATGTCCTCTAATGACCTTTTTATTTCATTAAACTGTTTCTCTGTAATCTCCTTCAACAGTTTGTTTTCTTCTCTAATTCCTTTGTTTTCTTCTCAGGATTGCTTTCATTTCTTCTTTCATTTCTTTGAGCATAGATATCATCATTCCCTTGAAATCTTTGTCAGGAATTTCATCTAAAACAGTCTCATTGTTGGACCTATCTGATGGATTTGCAATTTTTGGTGGAATTGCATTGTCTTGATTCTTTGTGTTTCTTGTATTATAATGTAGTGACTTTTGCATCCTGGATTGCTTTGATGCTTAGGTTTCCTATTTATCTTCAGTGTTCTTAGGTGTTGTGATCCACCTTTATATTATTTTAGGATATATGGGTTTAAGGTGTCAAGTGTAGCACTTGTACTTAAGTAGAAGTACTCCTAGCTGTTGAGTTTGCTTGTTAAGCAATTATTGTAGTGGACTGGTGGAACAATTTCGATGCAAGTTCTAAACTTCAACAGAGCAAAATACACATTCAATTGACATGAACACAGAGTATACAAGTGTGAGAATTGAGACAACCAGTCCTATAGGGTTAAAATCCCTAAGGGCATGTGATGGTCCACTCCCTTAGTCCTGTCAGCTTGGGAATCAGACCCTGTCCTCAATAATAACTGAAGCAAAAGATAAAGGCCCTTTAAATCTATAAGTAGTACAGATAGCAATATTCAACCCCTCACATTCAGCTTATTTGAAAATGGTAAAGCCACCCACAAATATGTAATACATACCCTGCCTTGACCTGGAAAGAGTGGTTAGCACTTCCAATGCAGGCCTTTGTTATCTTTTGGTGTGGCTTTTAAACTCACCAATGCTGGGTGCCCACCTCGTTACCTGGGCTGTGGAGCTTGGGTCAGGTCAGCTGGGGCCAGTGTTGACGATGTGGTTCAAATTTGCCACTGGTTGTTGTTCGATTCTACCAATTCCCTGGGAGCTGATGAATGGGGATGGGCGAATTCAGGAAGCCTGCAGCAACTCACGGTGTGTGTCTCTTTCAGTAGCTCCATGAATTTTTCTTTGATTTCTGGGCTCTGTGAGGAGACTGATGAGGTTGAAAAGTCCCTTTTTTTGTTTGTTTGTTCGGGCGGCGTTTGCAGCGGAAGCTCAGCGGGGCTTAGCTGACCTGGTTGGAAGTTTTGGATTGAGAGTTGGAGTCTTGGTGCCGATCCGTTGGGAACCGGCTGAGTGAAGTGAAGTTGCTGGGGTGCTCTTGGGGTGGAGCCGCTGCTGCTGGGAGCCCACGGATGGGAGCCCGCGGCTGGGGAGCCCGCGGCTGGGGAGCCCGCGGCTGGGGAGCCAGCGGCTGGGGAGTCCGCGGCTGGGAGTCCGCGGCGGCCGCGGCGGCGTTGGGAGGCGAGCTGCTGCCGGGGCCGCACTCTCCACAGTGGGTTTCTGGCTGTCTTTTGCTTTTCCGCTATTTCCCGGAGAAAATATTCTGCTCTCTTCCTCAGATGAGTGTAGTTTTCTTGATTCTCTGCCTGATAAAGATTTTTCTCCCATTCTGTAGGTTACCTCTTTGCTCTATTCACAGTGTCCTTAGCTGTACAAAAGCTTTGTAATTTCATGAGGTCCCAGCAGTTGATCTGTGGTTTTATTTCCTGAACAATTGGGGTTATATTCAGAAAGTCTTTGCAAGACCAATATGTTGAAGGGTTTACCCTACTTTTTCCTCCAACAGTTTCAGAGTTTCAGGTCTTATATGAAGGTCTTTGATCCATTTGGACTTAATTCTTGTGCATAGAGAGAGATAAGGATCTATTTTCATCCTTCTACAGATACATATCCAGTTTCCCCAGTACCATTTGCTCAAGAGATAAGGACCTATTTTCATCCTTCTACAGATACATATCCAGTTTCCCCAGTACCATTTGCTCAAGAGGCTGTCCTTTCTTCAATGAGTATTTTTGGCGTATTTGTCAAAGACCAGGTGGCTATAGGTACCTGGACTTACATCAGGGTCCTCTATTCTGTTCCATTGATCTACATGTCTGTTTTTGTGCCAGTAGCATGCTGTTTTTGTTACTATGCCTCTGTAATATAGGTTAAAATCAGGTATGGTGATACCACCAGCCTTATTTTTGTTGCTAAAAATTGTTTTAGATATTCAAGGTTTTTTGTGCTTCCAAATGAATGTTTGTATTATATTTTCTATTTCTGTGAAGAATGCTGTTGGAATTTTGATGGGGATTGCATTAAATGTGTAGATTACTTTGGTAAGATTGCCATTTTCACATTATTGAGTCTTCCAATCCAAGAACAAGGGATGTCTTTCCATTTCCTAGTGTCTTCTGCAATGTCTTGCTTGAGTGTTTTAAAGTTTTCATTGTAGAGATCCTTCACTTCCTTGGTTGGGTTTGTCTCAAGGTATTTTTTTTTTTTTGATGCAATTGTGAGTGGGAGTGATTCTCTGATTTCATCCTCTGTGTGTTTGTTGTTAGCATATAGGAAGGCTACTGATTTCTGTGTGTTTATTTTGTATCCTGCTACATGGCTACAGGTGTTTATCAGCTCTAACAGTTTACTGATTAGAGTCTTTAGGGTCCTTTATGTATAGAATCATATCATGTGCAAATAATGATAACTTGATCTCTTCCTTTCCAATTTGTACCCCTTTTATGAGTGTCTCTTGCCTTATTGATTTAGCCAGTGGACACCTGTTGTCTTATTCCCATTTTAGTGTGAAAAATTCATGCTTTCTCCCCATTTAGTATTATGTTGGCTGTAGGGTTGTCATACATTACAAATTACATTTATTGATTAGTGTATATTCAACCATCCCTGTATCTCTGGGATAAAGCCCACTTGGTTGGGGTGAATGATCTTTCTGATATATTCTTGTATCCTTTTTATTTTTTAATTTTTTTATATTCTTGTGTTCTGTTTGCCAATATTTTGTTGAGAATTTTTGCATCTATGTTCATGAGGAAGATTGGTCTGTAGTTTTCTTTTTTTTTTTCTATCTTTGTCTGGTTTTGGGATCAGGGTGATGCTGGCTTCATAGAAGGAGTTTGGTAGTATTCCTTCCTCTTCTATTTGATGGAAAAGTTTGAGAAGTATTGGTGTTAGTTTTTCCATGAAGGTCTGGTAAAATTCCCCAGTGATTCCATCTGGACCTGGAATTTTTTTAGTTGGGAGACTTTTTATAACTGTTTGGATCTCCATACTTGTTATAGGTCTATTTAAGTGGTTAATCTCATCTTTTTTTCTTATTGCTGAGTAAAATTCCATTGTGTAAATGTACCACAACTTTGTTATCCTTTCATCCAATGATGATCATCTGGGTTGATTCCAGTTCTTAGCTATAATGAATCAAGAAGATATAAATATAGTTGAGCAAATATCTTTGTATTGATGTATGGAGCATTTAGGATAAATGCCCAATAAGAGAATAACTGGGTCTGTTGGTAGGTCTATATTAATCCTTTTCAGGAATCTTTAAATTAATTTCCACAGTGGTTGTACAAGTTTACATTCCCACCAATAGTAGATGAGGGTTCCTCTTTCCCCACATCATCACCAACATTTGTCATCATTAGATTTAAAAAAATATTTTATTTATTTATGAGAGAGAGAGAGAGAGAGAGGGAGAGGGAGAGGGAGAGGAAGAGGCAGAAACAAAGAGAGAATGGGCCCACTAGGACCTCCAGCCACTGCAAACAAACTCCAAACAGTGTGCATCTGGCTTATATGGGTCCCAGGGAATTGATCCAGGGTCCTTGGCTTTGCAGGAAAATGCCTTAACCACTAAGCCACTTCCCCAGCCCCATCGTTAGATTTTTTTTTTGTTTTGTTTTTTGAGGTAGGGTCTCACTCTAGCTGAGGCTGACCTGGAACTCACTATGTAGTCTCAGGGTGGCCTCAAACTCATAGTGATCCTCCTACCTCTGCCTCCCAAGTGCTGGGATTAAAGGGGTGTGCCAGCACTTTCGCTCATCCTTAGGTTTTTTAAGGATTGCCATCCTTACTGGAATAAGGTGGAATCTCATTGTTGTCTTAATTTGCATTTCCCTAATGGTTAGGGAGGTAGAACATTTTCTTAAGTGTGTATTAGCTATTTCTAATTCTTCCTCTGAGGACTCCCATTTCAGTTCTCTGCCCCAATTTTTTTTGTAGTAGATTGTTTGATTTTAAAAAATTGTTTAGTTTTTTTTAGTTCTTTGTAGATTCAAGATATTAGGGCTTTTGGGTAAGATGGCAGCATAGTAGCCACACCAAACCAGCCTACAGAGATATTTAAGCAAAACCACAGCAAAATACACTCTTCTTCTGAAAAGTTCAAGAGTATGTTTTTCTTAGACACAGTGGAGAAGTAGGAGAGACCAAGACACACCAGAAAGGAGGAATATGGCCAGAATCCCACTGAGGCACTTGAAACCCTGATCCATGTACTCTGTGCACCTGGCACCATCTGCCAGGCATGCTGCGCAGCAGCATCAGAGAGCAAACAAGGGGACTTTCCAACCTCATCAGCCTCCTTGCAAAGTCAAGAAATCTGAAGGAAAGACAGCTGAGACCAGCTAAGGAGCTACTGAAAGGGATGTAGGTGGGACTGCATGAGGAAAACCAGGCTTCCTGCACCCTCCAATCCCCCAACCATCAGAACCATGAACCTCTGGCATTCAGCCCCCAACATTCAGCTCCCAGTTGCAGCACATCCAGCACAGCTGAACAAATCTCCATCTCCATGGTACAACATGGAGGGATTGAGGTGGGCAGTCAGCGTTAGTGAGATTGGAAGCCACCCCAAAAGGTAACAAGGCCAACTGACAAAAAAAAAAAAAAAAAAAAAAAAAAAAAAAAAAAAAAAAAAAAAAAAAAAAAAAAACAGGTATATAGGCCTGCATTGGAAGTGCTAATATCTCTTTCTGTGTCAGGCAGGTTATGGGTTACATATTCTTGGTTGGCTTTACCATTTTCAAATAAGCTGTATTTGGGGGTTGAATATTGTTGCCTTTAATGCTTTCAGATTTATAGGGCCTTTGTCTTTTGCTTCTGTCATTATTGGGGGCAGGGTCTGATTCAGATCCAGGCTGAACTGGAACCCAATTCAGAACAGAATTCTCTACCTCCCAGCTGTCTGGATTAAGGGTATAGAGCAACACACACCCTTAGAGGTTTTGGCTTTATAAGACTATTTGTTTGTTTTAATCCCCACACTTATATACTCTGCTGGTTTTAATTGAATGTGTATATTGCTCAGTTGAAGTTTACAATTTGCCAGTAAATTGTTCCACCCAGTCCACTAGAATACCTGCTTAGCGAACAAACTCAACACCTAGGATTACTTCTGTGGTTGGATTGGGGTACAAGAGCTACAGTTGGCACCTTAAACTCATATCCTGAAATTATATAAAGGTGGATCAACACATCTAAGAATACTGCAGATAAGTAGGAAACCCAAGCATCAAACAATTCAGGATGCAAAAGTTGCTACATTATAATACAATAAACACAAAGAATCAAGACAGTACAATCCCACAAAAAATTATAAATCCATCAGGAATTATCACTAATGAGACTGTTTTAGATAAAATGCTTGACAAAGATATAAAAAGGATGATGTTATCTATACACAAAGAAATCAAAGAAGAAATGAAAGGAATCAAAGAAGAAAACAAAGGAATTAAAGAAGAAAACAAATTCCTGAAAGAGAACACAGGAAACCAGCTTAATGAAATAAGGATGTCATTATAAGACATGAGTAAGGAAATATAAATATTGAAGAAAAATGAGGCTGAAATTCTAGCTCTGAAGAACACAGCCAGTGAAATAAAAAACTCTGTGGAAAGTCTCACCACTAGAATGGATGAAGGAGAGAACAGAATATCTAAAGTAGAAGACCAGGTGGCAGACCTAATAGAGTCCAACAAAGAGAAAGACAAGCTAATAGAGAGGTATGAATGGGAATTCGAAGACATCCAGGACACTATGAAAAGATCAAACATAAGAATTCAGAGTATAGTAGAAGGAGAAGAATTTCAATCCAGAGGCTTAGTAGCAGGCATTTTCAACAAAAATCATAGAAAAAAAAATTCCCCAAATTGGGAAAGAAATGCCAATGCAGATACAAGAAGCTTTTAGAACACCAAACAGACAAAACCTGGAAAGAACCTCTCCTCACTGTGTTATAATTAAACTATTAAACACACAAACAAAAGAAAATATGTTGAAAGCAGTTAGAGAGAAAAAGCAAGTGACCTACAAAGGCAAGCCCATCAGGATAACAGCAGATTACTCAACACAAACTTTAAAAGCCAAAAGGGCTTGGGATGATGTATTCCAAGTTCTGAAAGATAACAACTGTCAATCAAGATTACTTTATCCTGCAAAGCTATCCATTCAAATAGACAGAGAAATAAGGACATTCCACAACAAAAACAGGCTAAAGGAATTTATGACAACTAAACCAGCTCTACAGAAAATATTTGAAGGGATCCTTCATGCTGAAGAGATAACAAAATACACACAGGAGGAAATAGGAAAAAATAAACCATACTCAAATAACAGTTAAAACATGTGAATAAAGGGAAAATAGGAAGCACTACAAAACAAGATGAATGTAGAGAATAAATACATACTTTTCAATAATAACTCTTAATATCAGTGGCCTGAATGCCCCAACCAAAAGACATAGGCTTGCAGATTGGATTAAAATGTAGGATCCTGCCATTTGTTGCCTCCAGGAAACTCATGTCTCAACAAAAGAGACACCATCTTAGGGTGAAAGGATGGAAAATGGTATTTCAAGCAAATGGGCCTAGGAAACAAGAAGAGGCTGCTATCCTAATATTGGACAGGATAGACTTCAAACCAACATTAATGACGAAAGATAAAGAAGGTCATTAAAAATTTTATTTTTTGTTTTTTTGAGGTAGGGTCTCACTCTAGCCCAGGCTGACCTGGAATTCATTATGCAGTCTCAGGGTGGCCTTGAAGTCATAGCAATTCTCCTACTTCTGCCTCCAAAGTGCTGGGATTAAAGGCATGTGCCACCAAACCTGGCAAAGAAGGCGATTTTATATTGATTAAAGGAAGACTCCAAAAGGAGGACATTACAATCCTAAACGTATATATACCTAACATGGGGGCTCCCAATTTCATCAAACACTGTTAGACTTAAGGTCAGAGATAACACCAAACACAATTGTATTGGGTGACTTCAATTCCCTGCTCTCATCAATTAACAGGTCATGCCAGCAAAAAATAAACAGAGAGACATCTGGATTAAATGGTGTCATGGATCAAATGGACCTAATAGATATATACAGAACATTCCATCCAAATGCTGGAGAATATGCATTTTTCTCAGCAGCACATGGAACATTCTCTAAAATAAACTATATATTAGGACACAAAATCTTAACAAATACAGGAAAATTTAAATAATCCCTTGTACTCTACCTAACCACAATGAGATTAAACTGCAAATCAGCAACAAGAAAAACTACAGAGCATACAGAATTTCATGGAGACTAAACAGTACACTGTTGATGAATGTGCCATTGAAGAAATCAAAAAGGAAATCAATAAATTCATAGAATCAAATGATGATAATACAACATACCAAAACCTTTGGGACACAATGAAGGCAGTCCTAAGAGGAAAATTTATAGCTCTAAGTGCCTATAATAGGAAATTATAGAGTTCACAAGTAAACAATTTAATGCTTCACCTTTAAGGCTTTGGAAAAAGAAGAACAAGGGGAACCTAAAATCAGTAGATGGGAAGAAATAATAAAGATTAGGGCAAAACCTAATTGAAATAGAAACCAAAAAACCATTCCAAAAAATCAATGAAACAAAGATTCTTTGAAAGGATAAACAACCCTTAGCAAATCTGACCAGAAGAAAGAGGAGAGAAAAAAAATAACAAAATTAGAGAAGAAAAAGGCACTATTACAACAGATACCAAAGAAATTCAGAAAATCATAAGGACATACTTTAAGAATATATATGCCTCTAGTTTGAAGATCTGAAAGAAATGGATGATTTCCTTGATTTATATGACCTAGAAAAATTAAACAAGATGAGATAAACCATTTAGATGGACCTATAACAAGTATGGAGATTCAAACAGTTATAAAAAGTCTCCCAACTAAAAAAAGTCCAGGCCCAGATGGATTCACTGGTGAATTTTATCAGTCCTTCATAGAAGAACTAATATCACTGCTTCTCAAACTTTTCCATAAAATATAAAAGGAAGGAATTCTACCAAACTGCTTCTGTGAAGCCAGCATCACCCTGATAACAAAGTCAGACAAAGAGAGAACAAAAAAAGAAAATTACAAACCAATCCCCCTCATGAATATAGATGCAAAAATTATGAACAAAATTTGGCAAACAGAATACAAGAATATATCAAAAAGATTATTCACCCCAACCAAGTAGGCTTTATCCCAGAGATGCAAGGATGTTTCAACATACACAAATTGATAAATTTAGTACATCATGTATATGGTCTGAAGGACAAAAATGACATGATCATCTCAATCAATGCAGAAAAGGCATTCGACAAAATCCAACATCCCTTCCTGGTAAAAGTCCTACAGAAACTGGGAATAGAAGGAACATATTTCAACATATTGTGGAAGTCAGGGTGGAGGTTCTTGAGACAGCTAAGAATAGATTTACCAGATGATCCAGCTATAGCACTCCTAGGCATATATCCAAATGACTCTTCTCACTATCTTAGAAATACTTACAAAACCATGTTTATTGCTGCTCTATTCAAAATAGCTAGGAAATTGAACCAGTAGATGTCCTTCCATTGATGAATGGATAATAAACATGTGGTACATTTACACAATGGAGTTCTATTCAGTGGTAAAGAAAAATGAAATTATGAAATTTGAAGGGAAATGCATGGAACTGGAAAGGTTTATACAAAGTGAGGTAACCCAGGCCCAGAAAGCCAAATGTTGCATGTTCTCTCTCATATGTGGATCCTAGCTACAAATGTATAGACTGTGGGTGAGCTGGAACCAAAAATCAGTAAGAGGCCAGCAAGGTAGAAAAAGGCTATAAGGGGGGGAGGAGAGGGAAAGACTTGGGGGGGGGTATTGTATATATGTAAGTAGAAGAACAGATTTCAGGGAAGAAAAAGGCCTAAGTGAGGCCAGGGGAAGAGAATGTGTCATAGAAGGGAGGAGGGGAGAGCCCATTAAAATTCAAGATATTCTGAAAAAGACATATGTAAACCTACTTTTCTGAATAATGGCACATCCAGAAGCCATAGGTTGTTAGTAGAAAATTTTCAGTGCCAGGGATGGGATCCCTTCTAGTGAGTTGTTGGCCAGGGAAGTCCCTGTTGCCTCCAAAACATTACAGGCTGTTGCCAAGGCCCTTGGTTTCCTTTGAGAAACAGATGGTAAGACCCTATTGCTGAAGACCTCACTTGCCTGAGCAGCAAAGTCACTGGGAAATCAAGCTGGTGCTGAGCAGAAAACCTTCTCCCTGTAGACCAGCCATCTGAAAGCTGGAAAAAGCCACAGTGCATGCAGCTGTATGGGAGACAGAAATCATCAGTGGTGAAAACAGTGGACACTGGAAACCTCAAGTTTAGCCAGACAGGCCCAATGACCAAACAGGTGCAATAGTGGCATGTCTGCTCTGGGGGAACCAACTGCTCTCTAATTGGACTGAAGGCCCATTCTATGGGAGGGAATACATTCCTGGTACTGAAAAACCAATCAAAAGCCTATGGCAGGGAGGTCATGAGCGTTAGAGTATAAAGCCTGCTCTTGTCTGGCTACATGTGTATATTATTCCCACCAAGATGCCCTTAAAGCACTACACTTAATGTCCATATTCATATATTAATGCTACTCTCACTTCTGGTTAGAGAAGCTTCTGTTTTTAGATGGCAATGACCACTGGGATGACACAAAAGGCAACATAGTGCTGAGAAGAGATGGAGGAGTGCCCAGCACTGAAACATCTCTATCACACCCTCTAAGGCTCAGGGTCCATTGTGGAAGAGGTGGCAGAAAGAATGTAAGAGCCAAAGGAAGGGTATGACTCCTTACAATGCAACTGTCCAGACAGAAATTGGCCTTGATATCCATGACTTTGCAGTGCCTAGCTACATCTTCACAAGATCCTCATAATAGGTGAAAAAAAAATGATGACATCAAATTTCAAAGAAAGACTAATGAAGAGAGTGAGGGGATATGATGGAGAGTGGAGTTCTGAAGGGGAATGGGGGAAGGCAGGGGAGGGAAATATCATGGTTTATTGTCTGTAAGTATAGAAGTTGTCAATAAAAAATTAAAAAAAGATATTAGGCTTTTGTCAATTGTATAGTTGGCAAAGATTTTATCCCATTCTATTGGCTCTGCTTATGGCATGTTTGTCTGTGCAAAAGTTTTTCAGCTTCATGAGATCCCATTGGTTGAGTGATTATTTAATTTCCTTGGCTATTGGGTTTTTTTTAGGGAAGTCTTTCTTCACTCCTATATCATGGAGATTGCCTCCTATTTTTTCTTCTATTAGGAGAAGATTTTCAGGTCTTATATTGAGGTCTTTAATCCCTGTGGTCTTGATTTTTGTGTATGGAGAGATGAGTTGGTGTAGTTTTATTTTTCCTACATATATTCATCCAAGTTGTCAAATACCATTTGTTGAAGATGCTATCTTTTCTCCAGTGTACATTATTGGCACCTTTTTCAAAGATCAAGTGGCTGTAGTTACTTGACCTAAGGTTCAAGTCTTCAATTCTGTTCTATTGGTCTATGTTTCTGTTCTTATTCCAGTACCATGCTGTTTTTATTACTATGGTTTTGTAATAGAGGTTTAGATTGGGTATGGTGATACCTCTAGTGGTGTTTTATTTTTTTTTCTTGATAATATGTTTGGATATCTGAAGTCTGATGCCATTTCCTATGAATTTTGTGATCATTTTTTTCTATCTCTATGAAGAATGATGCTGGTATTTTTATTGGTATTTCATTACATCTGTATATTGCTTTTGGTAGAATTGACATTTTGACAATATTAATTCTACCTATCCAGGAGCATAGAAGGTCTTTCCATCTTCTCAAGTCCTCCCCAATTTCTATCTTGAGTTTTTTTTTATGTTTTCATTGTATAGGTCTCTCATATCCTTGGCTAGTGTTATTCCAAGGAGTTTAATTTTTTGTTGCTATTTAAAATGTGACAGCCTCACTCATTTTTCCTCTGTATATTTGTCCTTTGCATATAGAAAGGCTACTGATTTCTGTGCATTGATTTTGTATTGTGCCACTTTACTGAAGTTATTAATCACCTTTAGAAATTTTGAGATGGAGACTTTTGGGTCACTTACATATAAAATCATGTCATCTGCAAATAGGGCTTTTACTTCTTCCTTTCCTATTTGTATCCCTTTTATTTCTTTCTCCTGTCTTATTGCTTGGGCTAATACTTCTAGTACTATGTTGAAGAGTAGTGTTGAGAGTGGGCACCCCTGTCTTGTTCCTGATCTCAGTGGGAACACCTTGAGTCTTTCCCCATTAAGTATTATTTGGGCTTTAGGTGCTTTATATGTAGGCTTTATTGTGTTGGCATAAAAAACCCTCCATGCCTATTTTCCCCAGCATTTTGATCATGAAGTGGTATTGTATTTTGTCAAAGGCCTTCTCTGAATCAATTGAGATGATCATGTATTTCTTATTTATGTTGTGTATTATGTGTATTATGTTGAAAGATTTTTGTATGTTTAACCAGCCCTGCATCCCTGGGATGAAGCCTACTTGATCAAGGTGGATAATGCTATTGAGATGTTGTTGAATTCAGTTTGTGAGGATTTTGTTCAGGATATTTGCATCTAAATTCATCATGGATATAGGACTATAGTTTTCTTTTCTTGTTGCACCTCTGTGTGGTTTTGGTATTAGGGTGATGCTAGCTTCATAAAAGGAGTTGAGGAGGATTCCCTGCTTTCCAATTATGCAAAACAGTTTGAGAAAAATTGGTTTCATTTCTTCAATGAAGGTTTGATAGCATTTGGCTGAGAAGCCATCTGGTCCTGGACTTTTCTTTTTAGGGAGGTTTTTGATTACCTTTCCAATCTCCATGGAGGTTATAGGTTTGTTTAGGAGATTAATCTGCTCTGAGTTTAGTTTTGGTAGGTGGTATGTGGGTAGGAATTCATCCATTTCTTCCAGATTATCCAATTTTGTGGAATAGGGGTTCTGGAAGTATGCCCTAATGATTTTTCCAATTTCATTGATGTCTGTTGTGACCTCTCCATTTTCATTTCTGATTTTATTGAGACTTCTCTCTCTCTTTTTTTTTTTTTTTGCTTGATTAAGTTGGCCAGGGGTTTATCAATCTTGTTTATTCATTCAAAGAACCAGCTTTTTATTTCATCAGTTTGTAAAATTGTTTTCTTAGTTTATAATTCATTAATTTTTGCTCTGATTTTTTTTGGAGACACAGAGAGAGACAGAGAGAGAGGGGGAGGAAGACAGATAGAGAATGAGCATGCCAGCAGCCTCTCAGCTGCTGCAAATGAAATCCAGATGTGTGAACCCCTTTGTGGGCAAGCGTGGCATTGTGCCCTTGCGTCATTTTGCATCTGGCTAAATGTGGGACCTGGAGGTTGGAACTGATGTTCTTAGGCTTAGTAGGCAGGCACCTTAACTGCTAAGCCATCTCTCCAGCCCTTTTGCTCTGATCTTGATTATTTATTTCCATCTGGAGCTCTTAGGGTTGGATTCTTGTTTTTCCAATGCCTTTATGTGGACAGTTAGGTTATTAATTTGGGATCTCTCTGTCTTTGTTTTTAAGGCTTTTAGTGGTATGAATTTTCCCCTTAGGACTGCCTTAACTGTGCTCCATAAGTTTTGGTATGTTGTGTTTTGATTATCATTCAGTATAGGAACTTTAAAATTTCTTTTTTTTTTTTCTTTCACAATCTATTCATTATTTAAAAGTGTGTTGTTTAGTCTCCAGGAGCTGGTGGAGTACTGATGTACATCTTGTTGCTAATTTCTAGCTTTACAGCATTGTGATCTGATATGATGCAGGAAGTTACTTCAAGTTTCCATGGGCTGATGACAAAAATGCTTATTCTGAGATTCCATTTTACTCCTATCAGAATGGCTACCATCAAGAAAACAAATGACAAGAAGTGTTGGCATGGATGTGGAAAAAGAGGAACACTTCTACACTGTTGGTGGGAATGTAATCTGGTCCAGCCATTGTGGAAATCAGTGTGGAGGTTCTTGAGACAGCTAAAAATAGATTTACCATATGATCCAGCTATAGCACTCTTAGACATATATCCAAAGGACTCTTCTCACTACCTTAGAGATACTTGCACAACCATGTTTATTGCTGCTCTATTCACAATAGCTAGGAAATGAAACCAGCCTATATGTCCCAGCACAGATGAATGGATAATAAAGATGTGGTACATTTACACAATGGCATTCTATTCAGCGGCAAAGAAAAATGAAATTATGAAATTTTCAGGGAAATGGATGGATCTGGAAAGGATTATACTAAGTGAGGTAACCCAGGCTCAGAAAGCCAAAAGTCACATGTTCTCTGTCATATATGGATCCTAGCTACAAATGTATAGACTTCTGTGTGAACTGGAACCAAAAATAGGTACCAGAAACCAGTAAGCTGGTAAAAGCCTATAAGGGAGGGAGGAGAAGGAAGGATTTAAGTGGATGGCATTGCACATATGTAAGTAGAAGAACAGATTACAGGGAGGGGAATGGCCTAAGCTAGGCCATGAGAAGAGAATGCATAAAAGAAGGGCAAAGGGGAGGGTCAATAAAAATTCAAGATATTCTGAATAAGACATATGTAAACCTACTTTTTTGAATAATGGCACATCCAGAAGCTATAGACTGTTACTAGAAAATTTTCATGGCCTGAGATGGGATACCTTCCAGTGAGTTGTTGGCCAAGGAGGTCCCAGTAGCCTCCAAAACATTACAGGTTGTTGCCAAGGCCCTTGGTTTCCCTTGAGAAACAGATGGTAAGACCCTATTGCTGAAGATATCTCTTGCCTGAGAGGCAAGGTCATTGAGAAAGGAAGCTGGTGCTGAGCAGAAAACCTTCTCCTTGTAGACCAGCCAACTGAAATCTTGAAAAGGCTGCACTGCATGCAGCTGTATGGGAGACAGAAGTCATCAGCAGTGAAAACAGTGGACACTGGAAAATTCAAGTTTGGCCATACAGGCCCAATGACTGAACGGGTGCAATAGTGGCATGTCTGCTCTTGGGGTAACCAACTGCTTCATAATTGGACTGAACACCCTCTCTATGGGAGGGAATACATGCCTGGTACTGAAAAACCTAAGCAAAAATCTATGGCACGGGAGGTCATTAACCTTAGGGGTATAAAGCCTGCTCTTGTCTGGATAAATGTACATATTATTCCCATCAAGCTGCACTGAAAGCACTACACTTAATGTTCATATTCACATATTAATGCTACTCTCACTTCTGGTTAGAGAAGCTTCTCTTTTCAGATGGTGATGACCACTGGGATGACCCAAAAGGCAACATAGTGCTGAGAAGAAGGGATAGAGGAGTATCCAGCACTGAAACATCTCTGTCACACCCTCCAAGGCTTAGGGCACATTGCAGAAGAGGGGGCGGAATGAATGTAAGAGCCAAAGGAAGGGTATGACTCCTTACAATGCAACTGTCCAGACAGAAATTGGCCTCGATATCCATGACCTTGCAGTGCCTAGCAATACCTTTGCAAGACCCTCATAAAGAAGAAAAAGATGATGACATCAAAGTAAAAGAGAGACTAATGGAGAGAGGGAGGGGATATGACAGATATTGGAGTTCTAAAGGGGAATGGGGGAGGGGAGGGAAATAGCATTTTTTGTAAGTATAGAAGTGGTCAATAAAAATATTAAAAAATGCATATTCTGTAAAGTTGGGGTGGAAAGTTCTGTCGATGTCCATTAGGTCTAGCTGATCTATGGTGTTGTTTAGCTCTATTATTTCCATGTTAATTTTCTGCTTGGATCATCTGTCTATTGATGATAGTGGAGTATTGAAGTCCCCAACTATGATGGTGTTGGTGTTTATTGTTGTTTTGTCATCAAGTAGGTTTTGTTTTTTAAACTGTGGTGCATCTGTGTTTAGTGAATATAGATTTATGATTGTGATGTTCTCATGTTGGATCATTCCCTTGATGAGTAAGAAGTGTCCTTTGTCCTTTTTGATTACTTTTTGTTTGAAGAGTATTTTATCAGATATTAACATAGCAACATCCACTTGCTTCTTGTTTCCATTTGCTTGGAATATCATTTTCCATTCTTTCACCCTGAGGAGGTATCTATCTTTGGTGGTGAGGTGGGTTTCTTGAAGATAGCAGATAGAAGGGTCCATTTTTTATATATCCTGTTAATTTGTGTCTTTTGATGGATGAGTTAAGACCATTAATATTTAACGTTATAACTGTGTGGATTGATTTAATCCCTGGCATGATGAGGTGTTTTATGGGATTTGGTGCTTTCTTGTGTTTTGTACTTTTTTGAGCCTGGTCTAGTTTTGGTTATTGTGCTCTTGTTCTTTGCTCTTGAGATTGCTTGTGTGGAGTATTGCATGAAGTATTAGGTTTGGCTTTGTGTTCAAATATTTATAGAGTTGACTTTTTTTCATGGAAAGTTTTCCTTTCACCATCTATTATGAGGGATACTTTTGTTGGATAAAGTAGCTGGGTTTGAAACCATAGTTTTTTTAGACTTTGAAGTGTTCCATTCCAGGCCCTTCTGGCTTTCAGGGTTTCCATTGAGTAATCTGAGGTAATTCTGACGGGATTGCCTTTGTATGTAATGAGTTGTTTCTCTCTTGCTACTTTTTGCACTCTGTCTTTGTTTTCATTGTTAAGAGTTTTTTTTCTTCTTTTTTTGAGGTAGAGTCTCACTCTAGCTCAGACTGACCTGGAATTCACTATGCAGTCTCAGGGTGGCCTTGAACTCATGGTGATCCTCTTACCTCTGCCTCCTGAGTGCTGGGATTAAAGGCATGTGCCACCACACCTAGCTAAGAGTTTTGACTATGATGTACCTTAGAGAGTTTCTTCTTTGGTCCTGTCTGATGTTCTGTGGCCTTCTTGTATCTGGATGGGCCTCTCTTTTGAGAGACTGGGAAATTTTTCTTCAATAATTTTGTTGAATATGTTCTGTATTCCTCTGGTCTGGATTTCTTTTCTTTCTGGTATACACATGATCTGGATGTTTGGTCATTTTAGGATATCCCAGTTCCTTTGTATTCTGATCACTTGATTTTTGAACTTAGCAAAGTTTTTGGCCTCCTGATCAATTTCTTCTGTCTTGTCTTCCAGGTCAGAGGTTCTGTCTTCCACATTAGTCACTCTGTTAGTGAGGAGTTCTAGAGAGGTTTCTATATGCTTTATTTGATTTTTGTTTTCTGTTGTGTTATTTTTTGCATTATGCCCATCTCTTTTTTGAGGTATGATTTCAGCTTAAGTTCTGGTTTTCTTGATGCTTCCTGGAATTCATTATTGCAGATGATCAAATCTTTATTAAGTTTACTCAATTGGTATTAAGATCTTTCATTTGTTGACTCATGTCCAATTGATTTATATCTCTTTTGAGGGTTCTAACATTTTTTTAATCAAGTTAAGCCTATTGTCAAAAGCTGAATGCTCAGTTTCATAGATAGAATTGTTGGTTTTTTGATGTTTTGCTTCCAGTTCAGCAGTTCTTTTGATCAGTGTCTCATTGGTGGTTGTGTTTTCATTTTGGGAATGAATTTCTGTTGATTTCCCTGTGATTTCATTGGAGGCTTCCATTTTAGGACTAGGCATTCTTGGTGGAGCTCTCTCAGTGTTCTGAATTTCATTGGCTTTTTTGCATTGTGGTCTACCCATCTTGGAGAGATGCTTTATTCTATTGAGGAGGGAGGAAGTATTTATCCTGGTATGATCTTCAGAGGGTGTTCTGTTTTAAATGTCAAGTGGATTGGTGTAATGGTGTATGATGGGGTTATAACCATAGATGCACAGATTATGGAGATTGTAGGTACATCTCAGGTTCCTGGGGATCTTGGAGCTCTGGCCTACTCATTCCACTTTCATGTAGTCTTCAGCACACAGGGATTATGGTTTGAGGAACCAGGAGCCAGGAAGATAAAGAACCAGGGGAAGAGGCCAGCTCCTATAGTGGCCTGTGCATGCTCCAAGTCAGGGGAATAGGGTATTGGGTACCCAGGAGCCAATCAGGATACCAGAGCAAAAGGCCTGCTTTCACAGCCCACACACAGGGACCAGGCATCCCCAAAGCGACAGCAGGGGTACTGGGACCAAGGAATGGGGAGGTGGGGAACCAACCAGGAGGTGTGGCCTACTCACTCCAGGCATGCACCCTCTGGAGCAGGGGATCCAGGAATTGGCAACCCAGGGGCCCATCAGTCAGGGAGGCAGAGCAAGGGGCCTGCTTTTGCAGCAAGCTCTCAGGGTCCAAGCAGCCCCAAGCCAGCCTCAGGGTAATCTACCAGAACCAGGGAGCTGGGAGGAGGGGCTTTTCCATGATTTTTACTTGGTGTGCTTCCTAGCCCAGCCATCATAACTGAAAGTTCCAAACTTACAAGCTTAAAAAAATTCCTTTCTTAAAATTTATGAATCGGGTATGGTGGCACATCTTCAATTCCAGTACTTGGGAGGTGGAGGTGGGAGGATCACTGCGAGTTCCAGGGTCAGCCTGGGCTAAAGTGAGATCCTACATCGAAAAAACAAAACAAAGCAACAACAAACTTATGAGGCCCCAAAACAATTCATTCTGGGCCAGGATGAAATAAGGAATGATTTCTCCTTTTTAATTCACTGCATGTTATTTGCATCATGCCTGTCTCTGTCAAAATCTTTATTTCTATTTATTTATTTGAGAGGAGAGAGAGAGAGAGAGAGAAAGAGAGAATGGGTGCACCAGGGCCTGTAGTCACTGCAAATGAACTCCAGATGCATGAGCCACCTTGTGCAAATCTGGCTTATGTGGGTACTGGGGAATTGAACCTGGGTCCTTAGGCTTTGCAGGCAAGCATATTAACCACTAAGCCTTCTCTCCAGCCATCAAAATGTTTTAACTCATGACTGTTTTTCTTCCCTGTGTGACTGATAGGGAACACACTCCTGAGATGATCATTGGAATTTATTCTGTCCCTGAGCTTCAGTTCTGCAGATGGGAGAACCCTTTCAGCATGCTGGGCCAGGAGGGGGCACTGGCGATCCTGCTCACCAGGGTACTCAGACCTGGACTCACAATTGTCCTAGGCTCTAAGGGTCCTTGCTCATGGCCCTGGAAAACTGGTGTCCTTAGCAGGAGGGTCAACTTGGCAGAGGCTCAGGGGCTCTCCAGTCTCTTGTAGAATCACCTTGGCCTGGGCCTGTGACCTTGGGCCCAGAGGATCAGCAGAATGGGATATGGAGAAGCCCAAACCCAAGATTCTCAGAGTTCTGTCACCCTCATTCCAGTAACTTTGGCCTTGTGTGGGAGGGAGTCACACACAACCCCATGTAGCAGAACTTTGTCTAGCAAGTAATACAGCCCTGGTCAGCAGAGCCACCTTGGAGAAGTGTGGTTTCCAGGAAAAACCCAGGATGGAGCCCCTGTGGATACTAGGAGCTTGGGCAGCCTGGGTGAGGGCTTAGGCACAGGGCCCCCAACCATAAGGCCCAGCTCAGTGTAGTCCCACAGTACCTCTGACCACAAGGAACAAGGCTGTGGGAGGCGAAGGAGACAGTCTCTCAACCTGCCACAGCCTTCTTGAATTGCCATTGCATAGGGCTTTCAGTAATACAAATTCAAACTTAAAGTCATTAATTAGCATGAATTTCACTACCAGCCTTTGTATTTTACAAGGAGAGTTAAAATGTAAATATAAGCATTTCTGTCATATTGGAAATTACCTAAGTGACACTTGGTTCACCTGGAGGGTGTCTGGAGGTGGCCACTGGAACCCTGATCTGGAATAGGAGCTCTTGGGTTCTGGGGTGCTGGTGGAATGATTGCAGTCTCACAGGAGAGGGAGACCATAGCCTCTGTCTCCTATTGGAGATCTTTGGCCCTGTGCTCTCCCTCCTTTCCAGGGCATGCAGGGAGCCTGGCTCAGAGCTGCTCAATCAGAGGCCTCTGGGAATAGGTGGCAGTCAGTTTCCTGACTGGCTGTAGTGGGTTCCAGGAGGCAGAGGACAGCGAGACCCTGCATGGAGTTGGCCGTGGTCTAAGCTCCCCTTCCTAGAAGACTGTGGGCTCAGAGAGTCTTCAGAAGGGTTGCAAATGTATGTCTCCCACCTTTGACCATGCTGGGCAGAGCTCTGTGGAACCCCAGCCTGATAGCCCTTCCCATGCCACAGATCGGTATGGCCCCAAACCACCCAGCTTAAAGCAATCTGGGAAAAATTGTTAATATGGAAATTTATATGAACAATGATTTTATTTAAGACTATCTCTGTCTGTTTTCACAAACTTGCCCTGAACTAAGGTAGTTCAGAAGTTTCCAGTGGTTGTGGATGACCAGAAGAAGGCATAGCTGTGAAAACTAATTTCAAAGTGCAATAGGGGAGAAAAGCATTTTACATCACTCTGTGAAGCTCAGCAGCTGGGGATCTAAGAATTAAGCTGACAAAATACAGATTAACAGGAGAAAAAGCATACATCTTAGAATTTTGTTTTGCTTCACATGCATAGGGGCATCATAGAAATAAGCAAAAACCCAAATGTGCAGTGAGTGGAACACTTAGATGCACAAGGGTGGAGGCATGGAGGGCTGAAGGGCACTTGTACAAACACAGCAGTTTTAATGAAGATCAGGGCTCCGAGGAAATCAGAGGGATTGGAGACTCCATCTGCCTTTGTTCCTGGAAGCAAAGATCAAGGCTGCGTGAGGGACACTTATGATGCCTGAGTTGTTTGGGAGGCTCAGCTGTAGGCGGGAACTGAGGGTCATTTAACTGAAGGTGATGTTTCTGTCCCAGTGGTGTTTGGGCAGTGCATCCTGCTCCTCGGGAGCCAGTTGTATAAAGGTTGGTTTGGCTCAGGTTTGTCTGAGGAGGTGCCACAAGAACAAGTAGGGAGCAAAGTTGATAGAAGAATTGGAAGGCATCCTGAACAGGCAGTTCACAGGAAAGGAATGAGAAATGCTTTCAATCACAAGAACAGGTGTCCTACCTCCCTGATACACAGCCAGGTCTCAGATGCTGCAGGGCTAAGGCATTTTTGCCCATAATGGTAGTGAGGCTGGAGTGAGATATCATGTTGGGAGAGCAGTCTTGACTCCTATAGCAGCAGCTCCAAAGCCTCTTGTGGTGTTAGAACTAGAATGACTCCATTTTTTAACTCTGACTGACATCTCATTGTAACTCTGTCTCCCAAGAGTGACCTAACCACCCCTCTCAATTATCACATTCCTGAAATGATCCAGACCACCCATGCCCAATATCAGTTTCCTATAGTGGTCCAAGCCCTGAGGCAAGGTGGACTGCTAAGGAACCAAGGAATTCCAATGACCCCCACAATCCCATAAGTATCCTATAGTCTATAAGAGAAGAGGCTTCTGATGATACCTGGTCAGGGCCCTTCTCAGGTGTTCCAGAATAAATCTTGTCTCTACTGTCAAGCCGAGTCTTCCCTCTGCTATCTTCCTGCTTTTCCTAACAGGTGGGATATGTCCTGTGATGGGCACAGACACTATATGAGTACCTGATGAGGGAGATAACTCTTACTCTCTCAGCCCATGCAGTACAAATACCACTGGCCCAGGGAACAGGTTTATTGTCTCAATGATTTATCCTAGTATGCCATGCATGGGGGCCTTTATCATGCAGGACTATTGAATTCAATATTACCTATTCCTAGAGGGGTTATTCATACCCCTCCATCACCATGAGAAGCTGCTACTGAGGAGAAACCCAGGAAGAAGGTTTTTTTTTAAATTTTTTTAATTGACAATTTCTATACTTACATACAACAAACCATGATATTTCCCTCCCCCCATTCCCTTTTAGAATTCCATTCTCCATCATATCCCCCTCGCTCTCTCCATTAGTCTCTCTTTTATCTATCTTTTTCTTTTATCTATCTTTTTCTTCTATTATGAGGGTCTTTTTGTACCTTTCCTTTGGCTCTTACATTCATTCTGCCCCCTCTTCCGCAATGGACCCTGAGCCTTGGAGGGTGTGACAGAGATGTTTCAGTGCTGGACACTCCTCCATCCCTTCTTCTCAGCACTATCTATCATCAATGGAGAATGTGGGTCGTGCATTGTGAGGTTAGTCAAGAGTTCTGGGGTTGTAGGCCCCAGTCTTTGTGCATAATGCCCCAACTCGTGACTCCAACAATCTTTCCACCCCTCTTCCATGAGTTTCCCTGAGCCACTTTGGGGTCATTTTAGTTCTGTTTCAGTGATGAGGTTTTGGGAGCCTCTGTGTCTCTGGATATCTGGCTTAGTTGGAGTTGGATGTTCTCTGTGTTTATCTCCTTCAGCCTTTTTCTGGTGTCATGATCGCCATGAACGCTGAACTCTTGCCCTTCCCCTGTGTTGTTCTATGGTTTCAGCTGGGGCCCTGGTGAGGTGTGGTTAGCTGATCGTCCCTTCAGGTTCGTTGTCCACCTGAAAAAAGATAAGCAAATTCTCCAACGGAGAGAAAAGTTAGTACTAGGTAGAAGGGATGACCATGTATGTTTTGGAGGGAATTTTGTATGTGTTGGCTCTCTTCTAGCCCACATTTGGTGGTATCTTGCTCTTGGAGACTGAGCTTATTTTTGTACCTGGTTTTGACTTGTTTCCCAGTTCCAGCAATGAGTTGCATTCCACTGAGTGGATCTGTTAGCCAAATCAAGAGCAGTTGGTTACCCACCATGGCTGTTTGCCACTACTGCACTTGTATGAGCATTACGTCAAGTTGTTTCCTGCTGGGTATCTTAGACTGCAAGTTGTTTGGACCAATGTCGGACATTTTCCCCCAGTTGCTCGTGTAGCACCCTCTGGTACTAGACTAGCTAACTGTCTGGGGACTGACCTTCTTCCAGGTTCTGGCCAGGTCTCTCTGTGTTTGGTCTCACACACGTATGCTATCTTCGACAGTAGGGTCTTACCATTAACCTTTGGTGGGTCACCAAGAACTCTGACAGAAGTCTGTCTTTTTTTTTTGGGGGGGGGGTTAACCTTGTAGGTGTCTCGGATCAAGAGCTCATTGTGGAGTTTAACCCCGTGCTGGCACTGGGAGTTTCAAGTCTGCACCTAGAAAGGTGAGGGAAGAAAAAGATAGATAATATTATAGAGGAAGTGAGTATAGAGAGGAGAGGTAGGAAGAGAGAGTGAGAGGAGAGAGAGAGAGAGAAGCAGGACAAGATTAGGGTTAGCCTTCATGGTGCTCTCTCCAGATTCCTGTGATTTGGGTGTTCCCTCTGCGGGCCTGCTGAAGGATCAATGTTTTAGCCTGTTGTTCAGAGTAAAGGTTTTTATAGCATCTTTTCCTTTTGGGTCCCAATTGTATCCCTGCCCCTTGTCCTTCCCCCCACCCTCTCGTTCCCTCCCACCCTTACCTTCCCCCCATCCCACCCTCCCCCTTGTCTGGTCCTCAGAGTGTTTGTTAGGTTTGGCTGCATGTCTCGTAGATTCAGGTTAGGAGTGACAGATAAACGAGACCATGCGACGATTATCATTTTGTTCTTGGGTGAGCTCACTGAGGATGATCTGTTCCATATTTGACCATTTTTTTCAAATTTCCTTATTTCATCTTTCCTTACTGCTACATAGAATTCCATAGTGTAGATATACCACATCTTTGTTATCCATTCATTTAGTGATGGACACCTGGGTTGATTCCAGCTTTGTGCTATTATGAATTGAGCAGCTATAAACATGGTTGAGCAAATGTCCCTGGTCTGAGGTTTGGAGCCTCTAGGGTAAATGCCCAACAAGGGAGTAACTGGATCCATTGGTAGGTCTATGGTCATCCTTTTCAGGAGTCTCCATATAGCTGTCCATAATGGTTGAACCATTTTACATTCCCACCAGCAGTGAAAACTTGTTCCTATTTCTCCACAACCTCGCCAGCATTTTTTTTTTTTTTGTTTTTTTTTTTAATGTTAGCCATCCTTACTGGGGTAAGGTGGAATCTCATTGTTGTTTTAATTTGCATTTCCCTGATGATTAGAGATGTTGAGCATTTTCTTAAATGTGCATTTGCTATTTGTATTTCTTCCTCTGAGAACTGCCTGTGCAGTTCTCTGCCCCACTTTGTGAGTGGGTTGTTTGCCAGTTTATTGTTTAGGTTTTGGAGTTCTTTGTAGATTCTAGAAATCAGGCCTCTGTCAGATGTATAGCTGGTGAAAATATTCTCCCATTCTGTGGGTAATCTGCTGGCTTTGGTTATAGTATGTTTTTCAGTGAAAAAGCTGTTCAGCTTCATGAGATCCCAATGGTTGAGTGATTGTTTAATTTCCTGAGCTGCTGCGGTTTTGTTCAGGAAATCTTTCCCCACTCCTATGTCACAGAAATTTCCTCCTATTTTTTCTTCCAGTAGATGCAGTGTTTCTGGTTTTATGTTAAGGTCTTTGATCCATTTGGACTTAATTTTTGTGCATGGAGAGATGTGCAGGTCGAGTTTCATTTTCCTACATATGGTTGTCCAGTTTGTCCAGCACCATTTGTTGAAGATGCTGTCTTTTCTCCATTCTGCATTGGAAGGGCCTTTGTCAAATATCAAGTAGCTGTAGTTATTTGACCCAAAATCTGGGTCTTCAATTCTGTTCCATTGGTCTATATTCCTGTTTTTATGCCAGTACCATGTTGTTTTTATTACAATGGCTTTGTAGTATAGCTTTAGATCAGGTATGGTGATGCCTCCAGAGGTATTTCTTTTGCTGAGGATGAGCTTGGATATCCGAGGCCTTCTGCCTTTCCATATAAATTTTGAGATAGTTTTTTCTATCTCATTGAAGAAGGAAGTGGGGATTTTTATCGGCATTGCATTGAATCTATAGAGTGCTTTTGGTAAGATTGCCATTTTCACAATGTTAATTCTACCAATCCAGGAGCATGGGAGGTCTTTCCATTTTTGTAGGGCCTCCTCAATTTCTTTTTTGAGAGTTTTTATGTTTTCATTGTATAGATCTTTCACTTCCTTAGTCAATGTTATTCCAAGGTATTTTATTTTCTTTGTTGCAATTGAAAATGGGACGATGTTAGTTATTTCTTTCTCTGTCTCTTTTGTCCTTTGCATACAGAAAGGCTACTGATTTCCGTGCATTGATTTTATATCCTGCTACTTTGCTGAAGGCGCTAATCACCTTTAAGAGTTTTGAGATGGAAGTTCTCAGGTCACTTATGTATAGAATCATGTCATCTGCAAATAGGGCTAACTTAACTTCTTCCTTTCCAATTTGTATCCCTTTGATTTCTTTCTCCTGTCTTATTGCTTGAGCTAATACTTCTAGCACTATGTTGAAGAGCAGAGGTGAGAGTGGACACCCCTGTCTTGTTCCTGACCTCAATGGGAATTCCTTCAGTCTCTCCCCATTTAGAATTACTTGGGCTTTAGGTGCTTTATATATAGCCTTTATTATGTTGAGATATGGGCCGTCTATGCCTATTCTCTCCAGTGTTTTGATCATGAAGTGATGTTGTATTTTGTCAAAGGCCTTCTCTGCATCTATTGAAATGATCATGTGGTTTTTGTGTTTTAGCTTGTTTATGTGGTGTATTACATTGATAGATTTCCGTATGTTGAACCATCCCTGCGTTCCAGGGATGAAGCCTACTTGATCGAGGTGGATAATGCTTTTGATGTACTGTTGAATTCGGTTTGCAAGAATTTTGTTCAGGATCTTTGCGTCTATGTTCATCAGAGAAATGGGCCTATCATTTTCCTTTCTTGTGGCATCTCTGCCTGGTTTTGGAATTAGGGTGATATTAGGTTCATAAAAGGAGTTGGGGATCTCTCCCTGTTCCCCAATTGTGTGGCACAGTTTGAGAAGAATTGGTTTCAGTTCTTCCATGAAGGTTTGGTAGAATTCTGCTGAGAAACCATCTGGTCCTGGACTCTTCTTTTTGGGGAGGTGTTTTATTACCTCTTCAATCTCAAAGGGTGTGATGGGTCTGTTTAGGAAATTAATCTGCTCTGGGCTCAGGTTTGGTAGGTGATATGTGTCTAGGAATTCATCCATTTCTTCCATATTCTCCTTTTTTATGGAGTAGAGGTTTTTGAAGTAAGTCCTAATGACTCTTCCTATTTCACTCATGTCTGTTGTTATCTCTCCTTTTTCATTTCTAATTTTGTTGATTTGAAGTGTTTCTTTTTTCCACTTGATCAAATTGGCCAGGGGTGTATCAATCTTGTTAATTTTTTCAAAGAACCAGCTCTTTGTTTCATCAATTTTCTTAATTGTCCTCTTAGTTTCCAATTCATTAATTTCTGCTCTGATCTTAATTATTTCTTTCCGTCTGGAGCTTTTTGGGTTGGCTTCTTCTAGCTTTTCCAATGCCTTTAGATGGATGGTTAGGTTATTGATTTGGGATCTCTCTGTTTTTGTTATGAAGGCATTTAGTGCTATGATTTTTCCCCTAAGGACTGCCTTCATTGTGTCCCATAAGTTTTGGTATGATGTGTTCTCATTGTCATTGAATTCTAGAAATTTTGCAATTTCATTCTTTATTTCATCCACAACCCATTTATTGTTTAAAAGTGTGTTGTTCAATTTCCAGGAGGAAGAGGAATTCCTGGTGTACTTTTTGTTGTTGATTTCTAGCATTACCGCATTGTGGTCTGATATCATACAGGAGATTACATCAATTTTCTTGAAAATATGGAGGCAGGCTTTATGGCCCAGTACATGATCTATTTTAGAGAAGGTTCCATGGGCTGCTGAGAAGAATGTGTAGTCTGTAGATTTTGGGTGGAATGTTCTGTATATGTCTGTTAGGTCTAGTTGTTCTATGGTGTCATTGAGCTCTCTTACTTCCCTATTAATTTTCTGTTTTGATGATCTATCCATTGTTGATAATGGAGTATTAAAGTCCCCGACTATGATGGTATTGGTGTTTATTTCTGTTTTGTTGCCAAGTAGATTTTGCTTTATGAATTGTGGTGCACCTGTGTTTGGTGCATAAATATTGATGACTGTGATATCCTCTTGTTGGATTGTTCCCTTGATAAGTAAGAAGTGGCCTTCTTTGTCTTTTTTAGTTACCTTTGGTTTGAAGTCTATTTTATCAGATATAAGTATAGCTACACCTGCTTTTTTCTTGTTTGTGTTTGCTTGGAAAATCATTTTCCACCCTTTCACCCTGAGGAGGTGTCTGTCTTTAGTGGTGAGGTGGGTTTCTTGAAGACAGCAGATTGAGGGGTCCATTTTTCTGATCCACCCTGTTAGCTTATGTCTTTTGATGGGTGAATTAAGTCCATTAATATTCAGAGATATAATTTTGAGGTTTGATTTAATACCTGCCATATTGTGGTGGGTTGTGGTCTATGTGATTTTTTTTTTTTTTTTGGTTGGTTAATGTGGATTATTTCTTGAGGGCTGTTGAAGTTGGTTATTTGTTTCTTCTGTGTGGAGAATTCCCTGAAGTACTTTCTGTAGGTTTGGCTTTGTGTTCATATACTTGTAAAGATGAGTTTTATCATGGAAGGTTTTTCTTTTGCCATCTATTATGAGAGATACTTTTGCTGGGTAGAGTAGTTGGGGCTGGAAACCATGGGTTCTTAGAGTTTGCAGTGTTGAATTCCAGGCCCTTCTGGCTTTTAGGGTTTCCATTGAGAAGTCTGGGGTAATTCTGATGGGGTTCCCTTTATATGTGATGTGTTGTTTTTCCCTGGCTGCTTTTAGGATTTTCTCTTTGTGTTTAATATTTAGAGTCTTAAAGATAATGTGTCTTGGAGAATTTCTTCTTTGGTCCAGTCTGTTTGGAGTTCTACTAGCTTCTTGTAATTGGATGGAGTTTTCTTTTGAGAGAGCAGGAAAGTTTTCTTCAATAATTTTGTTGAATAGGCTTTCCATTCCTTTGGTCTGTGTTTCTTCCCCCTCTGGTATACCCATGATCCTGATGTTTGGGTGCTTAAGGGTGTCCCATATTTCCCTCATGTTCTGTTCACAGAAGTTTTTGAACTTGTTGAAATTTTTGGACTCACGGACTGTTTCTTCTGTTCTGTCTTCCAGCTCTGAGTTTCTATCTTCCACCTCAGTGACTCTGTTCTTAAGGGCTTCTATAGAGTTTTGGGCCTGTTCAATTTGGTTCATATTTTCTACGGTTTTTTTATGTATAGTTTCCATCCCTCTGTCTAGTTCCCTTTTTGTGTCACTTTCTGATTTTCTTAATGCTTCTTGGAGTTCATCCCTGCATTTCTTTATGTCTTCATTGAACTTAGCCAGCTGGTAATTGAGGACCTCTCTTTTTTCATTCTCCTTCAGTTCATTTAACTGTCTTTGGAGCCCCTCCTGGTTCTTTTCTACTAGGTCCAATCTAGCAAGGATAACATTCATACAATTGTTGGCTCTTTGTTGAGTTTCTGTGAGTTGTGCTATTTGCTTGGCCAGGGTTGCATAGCTAGTCACTTCATTTTGGGGTTCTGAATCTATTGTCTCTTCTATGCTTTGAGTTGAAACATCCTTTATAGGACTGGATAGTATAGGTGGATTTACTTCTGTCTGGTTTTTCATGCTATTCCTTTTTCGCTGTAGTTTGCCCACCGCAATGATTCGGGTTCCTTGTGTATGGAATGTTAGCCTGCTGTCCTGGGGTGTGGTGGGGTGCAGTGGTATTTGTCAGGGCAGTGGTCCCTGGAGTTCTGGTAGGCTGGGGTGGGGAATACTGGCCTGCTGGCCTGTGTTTTTTATGTAGGTGGGAGGGATGGGGGACCACAATCACCCTAGTTGGGCTGAGGCAGGGTAGGGCGGGAGCACTGGCCTACCTCCCTGGGTCCCTGCTCTGCCCTGGGGGGAGTGATGGTATGTGACTGCTGATAGGGCTCGGGAAGGCTAGGGGGGCACCTGACCAGTGATGGGGATGTGGCCAGTGAGGGAGGGTCTGAGCAGCTAATGGCGGCTTCCGCCGGTCAATGGGACCAGCAGGGTACCCCGAAGTCCCAGATCAGGCCGCGCCAGGTGCTAGCAGCTAATGGTGGACTTCTGCCAGTCACTTGGACCAGCAGTGTCCTCGGCGGTCCCGGTCAGGTGGCGCAGGGCACTAGCAACTAATGCAGACTTCTGCTGGTCACTCGGACCAGCAGCAGCCCCCGGGGCGGTCCCAGGTCAGGTCGCCCCAGGTGCTAGCAGCTTGGCCCCGGATCCGGCCACGCCAGGCGCTAGCAGCTAATGTGGACTTCCTCAGGTCACTTGGACCAGCAGCAGGTTCCACAGCAGTCCCGGGTCAGGACGCACCAGGCACTAGCAGCTAATGGCCCCAGATCGGGCCACGCCAGGCGCTAGCAGCTAATGCGGACTTCCGCCAGTCACTTGGACCAGCAGCAGGGTCTGCAGCAGTCCCGGGTCAGGTCGCGCCGGGTGCTAGCGTCTAATGGTGGACTTCCGCCAGTCACTTGGACCAGCAGGGTCCGCGGTGTCAGGTGGTCCCTATCCTAGAGCATGGGAATCAGTGGATTCCCTATTTTTTCATCCACCCCTTCCCTCTGGCTGTATGCAGGGGCCAGCAAACCCTTTAAGAAATCTTTTAAAAGTTGAAATATCTTGGTTTTACTTCCTGTAAGTCTCTCTTGTGATTTAACTGTCTCAAGAACCTCCACACTGATTTCCACAATGGGTGGACCAGATTACATTCCCACCAACAGTGTAGAAGTGTTCCTCTTTTTCTGCATCCATGCCAACACTTATTGTCAGAATAGAAGACCCAAATATTAATCCAGGCAGCTACAGCCACCTGATTTTTGACCAAAATGCCAAAAATATTCATTAGAAAAAAGATAGCCTCTTCAACAAGTGGTGCTGGGATAACTGGATATCTGTATGTGAAAGGATAAAAATAGATCCTTGTCTTTCTCCATGCACAAGAGTCAAGTCCAAATGGATCAGGGACCTTAATATCAGACCCGAAACTCTAAAACTGCTAGAGGAAAAGGTAGGGGAAACCCTTCAACATATTGGCATAGGCAAGGACTTTCTGAATATAACCCCAATTGCTCAGGGAATAAAACCACTAATCAACCACTGGGACCTCATGAAATTACAAAGCTTTTGTACAGCAAAGGACACTGTGAATAGAGCAAAGAGACAACCTACAAAATGGGAGAAAATCTTTGCCAGCTATACATCTGACAGAGGATTAATATCCAGAATATACAAAGAACTCAAAAAATAGAAAAAGAAATAAAAAACCAAACTAAAAATGGGCTATGGAACTAAATAGAGAGTTCTCAGAAGAAGAAATACAAATGGCATATAAACATCTAAAAAAGTGTTCCACATCCTTAGCCATGCAAATTAAAACCACCTTGAGATTCCATTTCACTCCTGTCAGAATGGCTACCATCAAGGAAGAAGGTTTTTGAAAGGAGTGAGCTCCTGCCTCACAGAGGGAGCCCAGCCTGGAAGACATGGCTGCCAGTGGGAGGTGGCCTCATGTATCTAGCAACGTGGAATGACAGTAACAATAGCAGTAGGCACAATTTCTTTATTTGTTTTGCATTTATGTATTGTCTATCTCAGACAATATTGTCCCCTCCAAGTCCAGTGTGCTAACCATTCTACCATGAACCACACTCTTCCTTTTCTTTGGTGCTCCTGCAGTTTGCCTTCATGGTGGATTTTATAATCTATTTGTGAATTTTTCTAAATGAGGTTTTCTCCACTGCACGTGTAGGTCAGCATGAGGATACCAGATGCCATTGTATGTGCCTGGTCTCTCCTCTTTCTGGTTTAGTGTCTCAAAGGTAAGTTCTTCAGCCATACTCCTGTGGGCCTCACAATTAATGAGACTTTCTCAGTCATGTTCAAGGTCAAATCTTATTTTAATTTAGCTATCTTTTGATTAATTGTAGCTAAGAACTATGGCTGTTTCATTTTGATATTTTGAATTTTCTTTTAAGAGGCCATTGTGAGGCTGGAGAGATGGCTTAATGGTTAAGATTCTTGCCTGCAAAGCCCAAGGACCCAGTTTTGATTCCCCAGTACCCATGTAGACACATGGTGGCACATGTCTGGAGTTCATTTGCACTGGCTAGAGGCTCTGGTATGCCTATGCTCTCCATCTCTCAAATAAATATATAAAAATAAAAAGAAGCTGGGCGTGGTAGTGCATACCTTTTATCCCAGCACTTGGGAGGCAGAGGTAGGAGGATTGCCTGAGACTACATAGTGAATTCCAGGTCAGCCTGGCTAGAACTAGATCCTACCTCAACAACGACAACAAAAAAAAGGTGCCATTGTGACACTGGTTAATCTAAGTGTTCTGTATAGACTGTGACATATACTATGAATGTTGATAAGTGTTCTGTGTGGACCATCATATATCCTGTAAAAGTTGATGCATGTTCTGTGTAGACCATCATCTATTCTGTAAATGTTGATAAGTGTTCTCTGTAGACTGTCACTTATTCTACAAATGTTGAGGAGCATTCTGTGTAGACCAACACATATCCTGTAAATGTTGAGGCATGTTCTGTGTCAACCACCACATATCCTGTAAATGTTGAGGAGTGTTCTGTGTAGACCATCACATATCCTGTAAGTGTTGAGGCATGTTCTGTGTAGACCATCACATATCCTGTAAATGTTGAGAAGTGTTCTGTGTACCACCACAAATTCTGTAAGTGTTGAGGAGTGTTCTGTATAGACCATCATATATCTTGTAAAGTTGAGGAGTGCTCTGTGTAGACCACCACATATCCTGTAAATGTTGAGAAGTGTTCTGTGTAGACCATCACATATCCTGTAAATGTTGAGAAGTGTTCTGTGTAGACCACCACATATTCTGTAAGTGTTGAGGAGTGTTCTGTGTAGACCATCACATATCTTGTAAAGTTGAGGAGTGCTCTGTGTAGACCACCACATAGCCTGTAAATGTTGATGAATGCTTTGTGTAGATCAACACATGTTTAGGCATAGACAGAGACCCACTTCTTGGCCTCCCTCTCCACCTTTCTGAAAGACTCCAGGGCTGTAGTTCTGTGCTCACAGTTTGATGAACACATGCTAAGTTGATGCCTGACCTTGTTGGCATGGCCTCTGCTGCCATCAGCCTCACACTCTGCAGAGTCTAGTGCACTCTGCAATTGTCTGTCATGGACCACAGAGACTGAGCCATTCAGGGTGATGTAGCTATTTCCCAGCTTCTGCCTTCAGAAGCATCCTCTAGGGGGGACATTCTGCATTAGGAGTGTTTTCACTGTCACCTTTGGACTTATGCAGAACAGGAACATCAGAACCACTGTATACCAGGTGTCTCAGGTGTTCCCAAGGACTGCTCACCAGGGACAGATCTGCATTCTGGAAGCCACAGCAGGTTTCAGAACCATGGACAGGACCAAGAGGTCACCTAGCCTGTGGACCTCTCAGTGCTGGGGATACTTAAAGGAAGGGACCACCTGGGAAGAGGGATAAAGGAGAAGGAGGAGAGATTCTAGAGAGGGGAGAAGGCAGAGGGTGTTGGGAGGGAAGTGTCCATGTCTGGAGTTGAGCTCATTCTGGACTCCTAGAGAGATAGCCATGGTCATAGATCCAACTGCCCGGGACCATGGCCCTATCCCCTTAGTGACTGCCTCCCAGCTGGTTGCACACAGGACCTCCAGAGCTGTTGCGTTAATGTGTGCTCTTAGAAAGGTCAAGATATATTAGATTAAGGAGAAGAAATGTTGGTTTCAGAAAGGATCCCTGACAATAAGGTCTGCCTTGCAGATGTAGAAGGTTCTAGAACCACAGCCCCTTCTTTTCTGTTGGCTGGGTCTGCAGCTGCAGCCATGTACCCTGGATCCACTCCATCCTCACTACTCTGACTCTTGGGTGCCTTATTCCACAACAGCATCACTGAACTGATTACATTTCTTCTTGGTGATTCCTACTGACCATGTGTGTGCAGCACCTTTGTCAGTGTATTTATTTACATGTATTAATGATGCAACTAATATTTCTTCACCTTAGAAAGCCAGCCTGGTCCACACATAGGAAATGCTCCTTTGGTTTTGATGACATTGAAGGCAAACCCACCTAAACCACTGCAGCCGCATGGCCAGAGCTCATACAATGGCAGCAGCAGTGACATTCGTGTGACCATGCACAATTAAGAGAGTAGAGGAGTGTTTCTACCTCAGCATGTGTCAAGAGTGCATCCTTTTAGACAGGAAGAGAACCTGGCCTTCTGGGTTTGTAATGCAGGCTCTTGTGGCTCCGACTGTGGCTTCCTGGTCCCCTCTCTACCTGATTTCTGTTCCTAACAGAATTCATAGCACTGTGATGGCCTGTCTGAGATATGGCCCCAGTTCTGAGCTTTTCAAGGAGGAGTGGCCAAATGGAGCCTGTCCTCTTACTTCCAGTGAATTTAGTCCCATCTGAAGCTCCTTGTGGCACTTAAGAAAGCCTTGGAAGCTCTGCCTTTGACTCTCAATGTGCCACACACTTATCTGAGATTCCCATCAGAACTCCAACACTTCTCCTCAGGAGCATGAGGGTTCTCCTGGTTGCGGCCTATACCAGGACCTGCAGGTAGATCCCCAGCTTCAGCCTTTCACACAGACTCTGGGGATCCACAGATCTTGCTAGCATGGCACTTCAGGGGGAAGCCGAACCTTGATGTCCCACAAGCTTCCTGTAAGTCTGGTCCCTGGGACACTGAGAAATGAGGGTCCAAACAGGAGTCTGAAACAGATTCACAGTGGAAACCCCTGGGCACTACAGCTTAGGGCCCAGGTCCAACCCCTGGACTCATGGCATTGTATGGTTGCTGCCTGGGCTTCAGGGTATCTACAAGTTCCCTAGGGCTTCTCAGGACCCTTGTCCCATCCTAGATGCTGCAGTTCCTGGGGGTCCATCCATCCATGTTTGTGATGAAGCTTCTATCACATATGTACTCAGATGAGTGACCTCTACCTTGTCCACCCTGAGCTACTAATGATGTCATGCAAATTATATGCAAATGTAAAGCCTGCATTGTGTCTGAATGGTAGGTTCTTCCTCTCCTTCCCACTGGTAAGTGAACTGATACTAATTTCCATCACTCTTTCAGTTTCTGGAAAAAGATCTTTAGCTGCCAGTGCCATCTTAGGTCCAGCAAAGTGAGGCTGAGAGACCATCCATCCATGCCCTGGGTATGTAGCATATATTCTTCACCCCTGATCTGCAGGTTATGCTCCACACTGAGGTTTCCCATTATCCAGGAAGCCCTAAGATCCAGGGCAGAACACAAGATCCTCACTGAGGGGCACAGCACTGAGCAGGTGTTTTATAGAGAGAAGGAAACTCATTTGAGAAGAACTATGATCTGATTTGATCTGTGTTAATTCATCTGACCATTCAACAAGTGGGAATCAGAACTAGACATCCCTGTCTCTCACTGAGCATCTTGGAGCTTCTCAGTCACCATGACAACCCATGGTAGAGTGATAAGTGGTGATGTGTTAGAAAGAGGAAGCAGGAGACTTTAGGTGCTTTAAATGTGTGCTTAGTGATGTCTAAAAGGGATTCAACTGTGGAACTGACCCCTAGAGTGGAATAGTAAGTAGGCCAGAGGCTGAGCTGGTCAACAGGTGGAAGAAGAAGAGAATGGTTGACAAAGGGACTGAAGAGAGGAGCAATCATGGGGTATGCAACAGCTAGGGTAGGGTCAGTACAATTCAGTGATGGTGGCAGTAATGAAGTGACAACAGTAATGAATGATGGTGATAGTGATGTAGAGATGACAGTGATACAGATGATGATAGTGCTTGAGTGGTGATGACAGAGATGTGGAGGTGATGACAATGATGTAGCGATGATCACAGTGCTCAGATGTGATGACATGGCATTGAGACTTACCCTCCATTAAACCCTATGGGTGTGTGGGAGTGTTGATCTCCACTTGCTCCATCCTGGGGACACAGAGGTGGCATTGTTGGAAGTGCTATGTCACACTATCCACGTATCTTTTTAAAAATTTTTTAATTTATTTGCAAGCAGAGAGAGAGAGAGAGAGAGAGAGAGAGAGAGAGAGAGAGAAGAGAGGCAGACACAGACAGAATGGGCACACCAGGGCCTCTAGCCACTGCAAACAAACTCCAGATGCATGTGCCCCTTGTGCATCTGGCTTACTTGGGTCCTGGAGAATCAAACCAGGATCCTTTGGCTTCATAGGCAAACACCTAAACCGCTAAGCCATTTCTCCAGCCCCATATCTCTTTTTTGTCAATGACCATGTGTTTGATATTGAGTGATGTTTTGTGGTACCTACAGATTTCTCAGTGCTCCTCTGATAGTTCCTTGAGGTTTCAGCATTTTTTGCTTGAAACATTTTGCCCAGGAAACATTTTTCCCAGGGAAGAACAAATACACATTTATTCATCCCTGATAGGGCTCAAATGACAGGTCACAGTACGACTGCAACAAAATGATTTGGTGAACCCATCTGCTCGCTGGGGTTATTTACAGAGCAGGGTGAGGAGCTGATTACAGGAGCAATGGATGTTTCAAAGGTAGCTGTATCACCAAAAACCCACCCAGCATAGGAGACAACTCATGACATCTC
The DNA here is from genome assembly GCA_036365145.1 of Orientallactaga sibirica. Classification (NCBI taxonomy): domain Eukaryota; kingdom Metazoa; phylum Chordata; class Mammalia; order Rodentia; family Dipodidae; genus Orientallactaga; species Orientallactaga sibirica. Next base: position 45,400,594 of record JAEOAD010000011.1, on the reverse strand, counting down.
TGTAGTACAGTGCACAACCTGCAGGCAGCTCAACTGGTTGGAGAGTCTTAAATACACTGCATGATTTCAGGCAACTCAATGGGAGAGCAAGTGGTAGCTAGCTGTGGGTATGGGTGCCTTGGGGGCTCCACTATGGTCTTTGTAATCTCTGGGCCATGATTCCTGCAGGTTGGTGCTAGCTTCAAGCATGTCCTTCTCTCTGTGTTGCTGGTGACTGCCTTGTGTTCATGCTTGGGTCATATGTGATAGGAAAGGCCAAAATAATTTATCTAAAATCTCCTTGGAATTTCATTGGCCCTGGCAGAATTCCACTGCTGGGCTTAGGCCAATCATGTTCTGGGGAGGTACAGTGTGTCTATTGGCTGAGACCTGGCTGTGTGATCTGTCCCTGTACTGGGGAGTGTCTTAAACCCCATGCAGGGCACATTCTTATTGAAGGAATCATCAAAAAGACCATGCATGGATGCTAGGGGGTTTGCCCAGAGAGTGCAGACTTGCAAACAAACTTGAGCCACAGTACGCCCAGAAATAACCAACTGCCCCTTTATCTTAGGCAACAAGAAGCAACGTGCTGATCTGCAACCCCTGGGAAACTAAAATAACTTTTCAGACAGCTTTCCCTCACTTCCTCACTTCCCCCTTACTTATTTTGCTGACAGAATGTCCCTACCCCCATATTAAGGCCAATGAAACCTCACCAGTCACATGCCAAGCAGCACACTCTCTTGTTCCCAGGGCAACAGTGCTGCTAGAAACTGAGGTGTCCCTCTGAAGTCCTGAATAAAGCCTACTCTTGCCATGGAGATACTTGTGCACTTACTCCAAACTCGCCTCAAAACTTTTTTCTTTCACTTATGGACCTAGAAAAGGCCTCAGTGTGAAGGCTGTGGTTGGTACTGTTGTGGGGAATTTCCTGTCAGATTGAGAGTTATTTGGTCAGAAGAGGAAGATTTATTCATGCTAGTGGGCTGACACCCAGATCTCTCTGTAATGGTGTCAGGTCCTGGCTTAGTCATGCAGGGCTTTTTATATCTTTCTTCTACAGAACATTCAAGCAAGCAAGGTAATAGAAGTGTATGTTGTGGGGTGACTGGGACTTCTGATACATGTTGGTGTTCTGCGGCATGGGTGAGCTGAATAAACTCAGCAGACTGAGATGTTGTGGGAGCAAACTTCCCTATTCAGAACCCAATGTTACAGACAGAGCAGACACGTGTAAGAGGAAGTGCAGCCTCATGAGACCTTGCACTAATAATAATAGAAAGTGCTTTGCTTAAAGAATCTTAAAATACCACAACAAAACAAGAGGCTAATGTTTAAGATGAAGCAAGAGGTCAGGAGAGGATTTAAGAAATAGTTACAAATACAAGTGGCTTAAGTAAACTGTTATTGTACTAATATTGTTCTTACAAGATAAGCAATACTATATAACTGCTGCAGCTAGAAATAAAAGCATGCATTTGCCCCCACTGCTGTGCATCCCCCGTGCCCTGTTTTGTTTGGCGCGACACATTCTCAGGGTCCCCACTCCCCTCGATAGTGACGACAAGTGGCGCCTGAACAGGGACCCTGCAGAAATAGACCAGGGTGGTCGTGACCTTAAAGGTAAGTCAATATTACGGGGTTATGGGTCAAGGTAAATCTCTTCCTTTCACTTCTATTCTACATCATATTTTCAAAGTGCATGGAGTTAAGGTGTCTCTTTCTGACACAGATAGATGCAAGGATACTGTAATTGAATACAATCCCTGGTTTCCTGATGAAGGCACTTTAGATGTGGAAACTTGGGAACGAATAAAACTAAATGTTGAAAAGGCACCTAGGCAAGGGGAGAGAATACGATTACACTTTTGGACAATTTGGTCATTGGCTCGTGCTGTGCTAACGCTGGGAGAATCTAATAGTCAGGGAAACTTAGAAACAGCACTGAAAGGATCCATTAAAGAATTTGATTTAGATGATACATTTAAAAGATTGGTAGAACAAAAGACTCAGAAATTGATTCCTGAAAGCTGCGCTACTTCTCTTAATTCAGAAGAGCCTGCTGGCAGGCAGCGACTGAAATTGAAAGTAACTTCTTTTCCTGTTCAGCAAAAGATGCTGTGGACTTTTCCATCTTCAAAACAGTTAGTAAAGAAAAATTAACTTTTATGACAGATGATGATTCTATGTCTGAGGATGAATCTGAATTTTCTGACATGAAGGAGCCAGCATTTTCTTTCCCTGTTATTCGCCCTGCTCCTGTTGGTGGCACAGCACAGCCACCACACTATGAGGGTGTGAATGTAGATGATATCAGTAAATTACAAAAGGCAGTTACGTTATATGGTCCTTAATCTCATTACGTGAAAGAACTTTTAGTTGGATTGGCAACTCATTACAATAATTGGGCTCCCATAGATTGGAAAATCGTATGTAGAGCTTTGTTGAGGGAGTCTGAATATTTACAATGGCAAAAGTGGTTTAATGATTTGGCCATAGCAAAAGCACAGTGAAATGCACAGAGTCAGAATCCTGTAGTCAGACAAATTATTTATCCCATGCTTACAGGAACAGGGCATTATGATCATCTTAATCAACAGATACATTACCCAGAAGAAATACATGAACAATTAAAAGAAATAGGTATTGAGGCATGGGAAAGGATATGACCTGCAGGAGAACATTATTGATCTTGGGTGACAGTACAACAAAAAACTAATGAGCCCTATGTAGAATTTATTGCCCACTTGCAGAAAACTATAGAAAGAACAGAAAAATGTTAGCTTATGAGACTGCTAATGAAGATTGTAGGAGAGTTATTTTGCCTATTAAAGACACAGGAGATATATTTCAATTTCTGAAAGTATGCAGAAACGTAAACTCTGAAACAAGAAAAATGCAAATATTAGCTGAAACTATGGCAGCTTTCCAATTGAACAATGAACAGTCATTGTCTAATCTCAAGTGTTTTGGTTGTGGGGCTTCTGGTCATGTGAAATGCCAGTGTCCTAAACTAAATAGAGTCAGTAAGTTTACTGAGAAAAAGGCTCCTGGACGATGTCCAAGATGTAAAAGAGGCAATCATTGGGCCAAAGAATGTCATTCAAAAACTGATGTTATGGGAAACCCAATTTTAAATAGTTCTCAACAAAAGGCACAATTTATGTTATCACAAACTCAAGGAATGTCTTTCCCCTCTCCCCAGATGCAGGGAAATGGGGATTGGGGACAGCCTCGTGGCCCTAGTACAATGAACGAGGCCAACTCACAATCTTTTCCTTATCCCTGGCCACACAATACAGTACCACAGGAGGCATAACTCCCTTTACCCTTAAAGGGGACAATTGCCTGTTCGAGTACCCACAGGAATTTATGGTCCATGGCCACAGAAGACATTTGGCCTTTTAACAGGAAGATCTAGTCTTACAAGTAAGGGCATAACTATATAATTTTGGAATTATAGATGCTGATTATACTGGAGAAATACAAATTATGATGTCTTCTGTTATTGATTATGCATTTGCAAAAAGGGAACACATAGCTCAGTTATTATTATTGCCTTATATTCCTGTTGGTAATAGTCAAATTGTACGTCAGGGTGGTTTTGACAGTACAGATCAACAAAAAGTATTTTGCACAGTAAATATAGGTAAGCAGCAACCAAAGATAGCAATAAAAATGCAGAATAAAGCTATTACTGGGTTGATTGAAACAGGCTCAGATATTACTATTATAAAAGATACTGAGTGGCCTTCAGATTGGCCTACCCAGATTATACCATGTAATATGAAGGGTGTGGGACCAATTAATGTTTCAGTGATAAAGGAAAGTGCTAATTTCCTTCAGATGATTACAATGAAAGGACAAATTGCAGTAGCCAAACCATAGTTTTTGAATGTCTCAATTAATATTTTTGGGTGAGATATTTTGCACCAGTGGGGAGCACATTTAGTAGTGTAAGTCTTTCCCTCTCTATAGATAGAACCTTTGAAAATCTTATGGAAAAATAATGACCCTATATGGATAGAACGATAGCCATTGTCAAAGATCAAATTAGAAGCGACACCTCAATTAGTACAAGAACAATTAACAAAAGACACATTGAGCTGCCCATGTCTCCTTGGAATTCTCCCATTTTGTTATTAAGAAAAAAATCTGTTAAATGGAGACTTCTTCCTGATTTACGTGCTGCTAATTCTTCTATGTTTCCTACGGGGGCTTTACAACCAGGTATTCCTCAGCCTTCTATGTTATCCTATAAGTGGCCAATTATAGTTATAGATCTTCAAGATTACTTTTTTACTATTCCTGTACATAATGAGGATCATAAACGCTTTGCTTTTTCTTAACCTTATCTAAATAATGTTGGACCTCATCAAAGATACCAATGGAAAGTGTTACCACAGGGCATGATGAATTCTCCCACTATGTGTCAACTTTATGTAGATCATGCTTTAAAACCCATTTTAGAAAGATTCTCCCACTATGTGTCAACTTTATGTAGATTATGCTTTAAAACCCATTAGAAAGATTCTCCCACTATGTGTCAACTTTATGTAGATTATGCTTTAAAACCTATTAGAAAGAAGTATGCTCATATTTATATTGCACATTATACAGATGATATTTTATTTGATGGTCCCGATAGGCAAGAACTTGAAAAATTATTAGAAGAATTACCTACTGTATTTCAAAAATATGGATTAATTATTGCCCCAGAAAAATTCAACAAAAAGAAGTAGTTAACTATTTGGGATATGTAGTTAATTGACAAATGGTAAAACCACAAAAAATGCAAATTAGAAGGGATCAATTAAAGACTTTAAATGATTTTAAAAAATTGCTGGGAGATATTAATTGGTTACACCCTTCATTAGGAATACAAATTTATCAACTATATCATTTATTTAATATTTTACAAGGACCTACTGAACTAGATAGTCCACAAACTTTGACAAAAGAAGCTGACTTAGAACTTGAATTGGTGGAAAAGGCTTTGAAAGAAAAATTTTTAACTTGAGTACAGTTAGATAAACCTTTAGGATCACTAATCTTATGGACATTTCAATATCCAACTGGAATTTTAATACAAAATAATCCCCCTCTAGAGTGGATTTATACTAAACATAAATTTGGAAAGACTCTTATGTCATATGAAGAAATGCTTTCTTTAATTATACCACAAGGACATACTTGATGCTTACATTTAACTGGTCTTGATTGTCTTTCATCATTATTCCACTAACTAAAGGACAATGGGAATATTTATTAAAGAGCAGTGAAGTTATTCAAATTGCCTTAGTAGCATTTGTAGGGGATATTTCTTTTCATATTCCCCCAGGAAAAATGTGGGATTTCTTTAAAACCACTGAATTTGTTGTTAATAAGATTATAAAATTAGATCCACTTCCTTTAGGTATTAATGTTTTTATAGATGGAACTAAAAAAGGTAAATGTGCATTTTGGACTGATAAAGAATATAAAACATTTTCCATAAATTATGTCTCTGCCCAGCAAAATGAATTATATGTCATGATAAAAGTATTAGAATATTTTAATACAGATATCAATATCATTGCAGATTCTGCATATGTAGTGGGAGTAATGCGAAATATAGTTTCAGCCGTCATTTCTAATTTTAAAACTCCTCTGTTTAATCTATTCTTATCTCTCCAAAATAATATATGGAAGTTTAATGCAAGTATTTACATTATACACATCTGTGCTCATAGTTATTTGCCAGGCCTTTTAGTGTATGGTAATGCTCAAGTGGATAAATTAGTTTCTCTATTTACTATTGCTCAGGAAGAACATGATGCACTAGATGCTAATGCTAATCATTTACATGTACAATAAAATACCCTTTCGACAAGCTAAACAAATTGTGACAAAATGTCCCATTTGCCACCATTTACATTTAAGAACATATCCACAAGGTGTAAAGTCTTGTGGAATTTCTTCTGATCATATCTGGCAGATGGATGTAACTCATATACCTGAGTTTGGTTGCTTTTCTTATGTTCATGTTTGTATTGATACATTTTCTAATTTTATTTGGGCTTCTGCTGTGACTGGGGAAAGTACAAATCATGTGATAAGTCACTTGTTGGAAACTTTTGCTATTATGGGACTTCCCACAACAATTAAAACTGATAATGCATCTGCTTATACATCAAAGAAATCACAAGTTTTTCTGTAATATTGAGATATTAAGCACATTACAGGAATTGAGTATAATCCATAAGGGCAAGCAATTGTGGAACGTGCTCATGGAACATTAAAATTACAAATTAAAAAATTAAAAAGGAGGTATTTAGTACAGTTAGTTGATTCTAAAGATAATGAGTATGTAAATATTGTTCATTGATTGCAAATACCCAGACTATTACTAATGCAAGCATTATTCATCATTAACTTTCTAAATTTACCACAAGGGGATATTTTAAATAGGGTAGAAAAACATTATTCAAATGAGACAAGCCAATATCTTAATACCCCAATTTGGGCCAAAATTGTGATTTCAGCCGATTGGCTTCCTGTTTCTTTATTAGTGCAAGGTAGGGGGTATGCTTGAATCTCTTTGCAGGATGGCAGAACATACTATATCCCCAATCGGTGGATTGCCCTACTGCATACCAACGAAGCCGGTTAAAACAGCAGTGTGCTGTCGTTTTGAAGAAGATGAATTGCCCATTCAAGTGTTTGCTGCTTTATCACTGCGAAATGTCCTAGGCGTCATTGTGCTGTTCCACTTCCAACTTGGGGACAAGTGAAGTCTCTGTGTCATCAGGCACAGAGTGCGGTAACACAAGCGGGGAAAAAGGGGGAACAGCTGAAAATTTATTTTTGGCCATGCTTGCTGTATTTATAGCTACTTCACAAGCTCAAGGCAATAATGTGAGTTACTGGGCTTATGTTCCAAAGCCTCCTTTGCTTCAACCTGTCACTTGGGGGGTCTCCTAATGTAGTACTGTATAGTTCACTGGCTCAGGTCTTATCACCACCTTGGGATTTTTCTAAGCCTCAGTTCCCTCATGAGGAAGGTGGAAAGCTTGATGCTACCTTTTACTATGATCAATTGCCCCTGTGTATTAGGCCACCTCCATGCTTGCCTATTGGCAAACAGCATTGGATCACTCCTGGACCCCGGGTAGGGAAAACAAGAACATATTTAACCAGATACACAGCTGGGTCGATTGAAACCCCTTGGAACAATATTACAGATGAGGCAGGAAAAATACATTCCTTGCCTACATGTCTTGTCTTTAGTTACAATCAGTTGGAATATAATCCCCCACTTTGGCAAGATTGCATATCCTTTAAGTAGGCGATCATAGATGGGTAAATTGGGGACCTTTTGGAAATTGGTTAACTACTTGTTCTTAATGGAATGAAACTGTGTGATTTTTCTAATATAATGAGGATGACAGACAAGATGGAAAATAATCATCTCCTTGCCTGGGCTGATTATGGATTTGGGAACCTACAACTGAGACTGGAAACTCCTCATGGATATATGATGCCTGGGACACATTTATGGAAGATTTTTGCTGCATTAACATTTATGAATCTTTCCAATGGAACTTTTGGAGGCACATCAAATTCATTTGCTAATTATACCTTCTCTTTATTTTCTCAAGTTAATATCTATGTTTGTGCACCTTTTCCTTTCTCATTCCTTGTAGGCTCCATGAGAATTAAGGATTAAAAAGTTGCATGTGGATTCTGTGCTCTGTATACATGTCTTGATCATACTCTTGGATTTAATTTTGCAAATGATTCTGTAATGACATTAACTCAACGACTGTTTGTATGGATTCCTGTAAAGATGAACAGATATTGGGAAAGATCATCTATGGATTACTTAGTAGGACAATTCATAACCAAAATATTGAAAAGATAAAAAAAAAACCCTGGAGCTATTATTGCTGCCATTTTGGGAATAATTGCTGTAGTGACTACTGTTACAGTAGCTGGAGTAGCTTGAAAAATTCTTTACAAACAAAACATTTTGTGAAAAATTGGCATTCAAATTCTCATAAGCTTTGGGTAGAATAGGTACAAGTTGATACACAATTACATAATAAAATAGATAACATTAAAATTAGTGTACATTGGCTAGGGCAAAAATATTTGGCTTTGCAACAAATGATGTTACAATGTGATTGGAATTCTAACACTTTTTGCATAATGCCTTATCCGTATAATGAATCTGAAATAAAATGGGAACAAGTTAAAAAGCATTTGGAAGGACAACTTGGAAATGAATTGTTAGATAAAAAGAAATTATAATTGGATGTTTTTAAGGTTTTTCAGAAGCAATTTCCTGCAGAAACAGATATTGATACTATGGTTAAAATATTAGCAGATAAATGGTTAGGAATGGATCCTCATGCATTTGTTCCAAGTATAACCCACGGTCTTGGAGGAGCTGGCATTGCTGTTTTGGTGTGTTGCCTTATCATCTTTTGTATCTATTTAATTTGGAAACATCAGGCTTACAAGCCTGTACAAGAAAATATGATTAGACTATTGAGTAGGATCCTAAAAGATAAGGATAATAAAAAATAAAAATAAAAGGAGGAATTCTGGAACTTCTGATACATGTTGATGTTCTGCGGCATGGGTGACCTGAATAAACTCAGCAGACTGAGATGTGGGGAGCAAACTTCCCTGTTCAGAACCCAATGTTACAGACAGAGCAGATACATGTAAGAGGAAGTGCAGCCTCATGAGACCTTGCACTAATAATAATAGAAAGTGCTTTGTTTAAAGAATCTTAAAATACCACAACAAAACAAGAGGCTAATGTTTAAGATGAAGCAAGAGGTCAGGAGAGGGTTTAAGAAATAGTTACAAATACAAGTGGCTTAAGTAAACTGTTATTGTACTAATATTGTTCTTACAAGATAAGCAATACTACATAACTGCTGCAGCTAGAAATAAAAGCATGCATTTGCTCCTACTGCTGTGCATCCCCTGTGTCCTGTTCTCTTGGACGTGACACATTCCCAGGGTCCTCACTCCCCTAGAGAGTGACGACAGTACTTGGCATGAGCAGGAAGTCACACAGTTTAAATTTCTTGTAATTCTTGTTACAGTTAGCCCAAGTGTATCAGTAACTCACAGAGCAGGTGGGGAACTTATCTCTGTCCCCTGGTCTCTCCCTGTAGGTAACTTGTGGGCAACTGGGAGTTTATCTGCTCCCTGGCCTCTCCCTGTGGGTGGCTTGTGGTCAAGTGGGAGTTTAATCTCTCTGTTCTCTGTGGGTAACTCCTGGCCTGTTGGAGGTGGGGGGCTTTACAACCTGATACAGGTTTTTTTTAACATTGCTATTTTCTGCTAAAGTACCCACCCCCAAATCTGACTTTCCTGCTATGCAGAGAACAGATCCTGCCAAGTAGCAAGGAGGCCTCTAGCCATGTGCTTTCATTTCTGTTCTGGGCTTAGGACACTGGCTGAACTGTGCCTGCAGAGGCCAATCTTGAGCCATAAGTCAGCTTAGGAGACACCTGGGGCACAAAGGACACTTCCTGTGGGCTCTTTCCTTCTTCCCAGAGCCTGACATGGAGCTGAGTATCTCCATGGAGCAGCAGACAGTGCTGTAAAAGTGTCCCCAGGTGAAAAACCGAAACACTGAGCCTTAAACTCTCAAGGAACCACATATCGTATTGCAATTAAAGTAATGTCCTCCACAGTCTCGAGGATGGGGTAGATGAGAACCCGAGAGGACACTCATCCTTTACAAGTGCCAATTGACAATTAAAAATCAGCCGGGCATGGTGGTGCACGCCTTTAATCCCAGCACTTGGGAGGCAGAGGTAGGAGGATCGCTGAGAGTTCGAGGCCACCCTGAGACTACATAGTGAATTCCAGGTCAGCCTGAGCCAAAGTGAGACCCTACCTCGAAAAACAAAAAACAAAAAACAAAAAATTAATATACCCAAGTTACCATCAGCTCCTGAGGACATGACTAATCATCCACACTGTAAGGAACAGCTAGTCCAGGTCTCCACCCTGAATAGCACAGGACATGGACACTGGCTTTGATAGAAAGACCAACATAGCCCAAGGGTCCTTTACCTAACACAGTCCTCTTTCTGGGGACTGTCCCTTGTGTGGGAAGAAGGGGACTTGCCTTCACTCCTCCAGCTTCTTGTCCCTTTAGACTCATCACCTGGGGTGGAGGGATAAAAAGATGCCTATGCAGCGTGATGCCAGCATAGGTCCTCAGCTTGATGCATGGCCCCACCTGCTCTGAGGCTTTGGCCACAGCCTCTGTAACTGGCCCAAGTTCCATTCTGTGTGTTTTGTACTTCGTGCTGACCAGCCCATCCAGCCCCTGCCCATGCCCATCTGATGGAACTATGCTCCATCCTAATTGACTGACACTCCATTTTGTTTTACACTTCATGCTGTAAACTTATTGGCTCAGGCTTATCCTGATTGGCCTATGCTCATCCTGATTAGTCTGTGATTTATTCTGATTAGTTTCTGTTCCATTCTGATGGGCCCACACAGCATTCACATTGGTCAGTTTTGCATTTTGACTGTACTGAAGAATGTTATCCCAGTCAACATGTCCCCATAGTACAGGGAAGGAGCTGGGGATCTATCCACCCCAACACCTCTCTGCAGCTCATTCCCAGAGGGGAGATTCCAGGGAAGCAGACGTGGACATCTTTAAGTCCGTGTAGCCCTTCACTGTGGATAGGCAGGACAGTCTTCTCGAGGAGCAGGCTAGGAGACTGAGGGGAATAAATCTGTTTCTTTCAAACTAGAAGCTCTTTTTGCTGACACACTCCACAGGGCAATGCTGAGTGCCTTTCTTGAGCAGTGGAAATCGATCCTCTCTGTGGCTACCATCTAGCTATCACAGGCAGGATGCTACTCCAGGATATGTCTCTCTGTTGGCATCCAGGAAGAGAGACTAGGAGGTCCTGGTATCTGATTTTGAAATTGCTATGTGGTTAGCAGGTGCACATGTCTCCTGGCTTTGTTCTGAAGCTGAGTTCCCCTTTTCCTCCCCAGCCTGGATGCAGCCTCCCAGAACCTTCCCTGACATGGTGCTTCTCAGACCACTGCAAGTCAGCTTTCTTGTAAGTGGGACAGAGAGCATTTGGCTCCTGCTGTCCTCTTTAGCTAACACCATGTTTAAAAATTTAACGTTGCAACCCCTCTTCTGGATGAAACGCCTAGAAGATAAAGCTCACCAGGAAGGGCTTACAGTCAGTGATAGTCTCAAAGATCCAGAGCTATTACAGCAGCTCATTATGGCAGTCCAAAGCCCTCTACATTTTATTTTTCTGGCAGTGTACTCATGTTGCACAGAAATGATCCCCTTCTTGGGTCATTTGGCTTGTGTTGGCTTCAGAGCTATCCATGGACCAGGATACCCATCTCTGAAAGGACATAGCTCCACCCAGCAAAGCTAGAGTGACCACATCTGTGCTTGAGCATCATCAAAAGGGTTGGGAAAGAGCTGGGTCTCCCATGTGATGGTCAATCTTTTTTTTTTTTAATTTTGAGACAGGATTCACTATAGTGCAAACTGACCTCAATGTGGCTATCTCCTGTCTCAGTGTCCCAAATGATGGGAATTCAGCCATGAGTCACCATACCTGGCATGATGATTAATCTTGTCTGTCAACCTGACTCGTCTGAGGATGCCCTAGGAAAATAATAGCATTCACTTCTGGGTTTGTCTGAGGGTTTTTTTTTCCAGGAAGAATAAATTAAGGCAAGAAATTGAATCCTGAATGTGGATGGCACCATTCCATGTTCTGTTGGCCCAGATGGAGTTATCCTAGGTTCCATGATGAAATGATCTGTTTTACCCCCATTACTGCCATGATATAACTGAAACCTCTAAAACATAAGCCAGAATAAATCCTTTCTCCCTGAAGCTGTTTTGTCAGATATTTTGTCAAAAGAATAAAAAGTATAACAACGAAAATTAGTAACAGGAGTGGGGTCCTTGCTATGAACTTGTGGTTTAGAAACCTTTGGAACAAGTTTGTAGGAAGATTTTAGAAAAGTTCAGGAATACAGGTGGGAGAAAGCCTAGAATGCTTTAAGCTTAGCAGGCAGGTGGTTTGGTTGGAACTTAGAAAATTGTAATGCTTGAATGAATGTGAAAAAGAAAAGCTATGCTCATGAGGATTCAGAGGGGAGTGAGGACTTTATGGCAAATTACAGTGGAGACCATTTATGTTGCATTCAAAAAGTCTAGCACTGGGCTGGGGAAATGGCTTAGTGGTTAAGGTGTTTGCCTGTGAAGCCTAAGGACCCTGGTTTGATTCCCCAGGACCCATGTAAGCCAGATGCACAAGGGGCGTATGTGCCTGGAATTCGTTTGCAGTGGCTGGAGCCCCTGGCACACACATTATCTTTTTCTCTCTGCCTCTTCCTTTCTCTCTCTCAAATAAATAAATAACCTATTTTTTTAAAAAATGTCCAGCACTTATGTTTTGGCAGGATTACTACTAGCTTCTTTTAGCCATGTCAATAGTGAACTTTGTAAACACAAAGGAGATGGAAACACTTGTAATTTTCTGTGATGTTTTGAATGTATAATGTTACACTAAGAGTCATGTGTTTTAATACTTAATCCCAAATTGATGGCACTGTTTGGGAAGGTTTTGGTATCTTTAGGAAACTTACTGGAGGAAGTGTGTTGCATGGGGCAGAACTTGACATGTCTTAGCCTGATCCCACTTGCTGTTTTCTCTCTACTTCCTCTCTGTTGATGATGTAACCTGGCTTTCAGTTCCTGCCTTGCTTTCTCCACCATAAACTGTAAGCCAAATTAAAACCCTTTTCCTTCCAAAAGCTGCTTATGGTTGAGTATTTTGTGCCAGCAATAAGAATGTAACTAAGAGACTGCCTTAGTGGTTAAGGCACTTGTTTGCAAAGCCTGACAGACACGGTTCAATTCCCCAGTTCCCACATAAAGCTAGATGCACAAAATGGCACATGCATCTGGAGTTTGTTTTCAAATTCAAGAGGCCACGATGCACCAATTTTCTTTCTGTGTGTCTCTGTTTCTCTTTCTTTCTGCTTGCAATAAATGAATAAAATAGTTTTAAAATGTAACTAATACAGAAAATTGTTACCAAGAAGAGGGGCCTTTGTGCCAGCTCCAGAGCTAGGCATGGATCAGAACACCCATCTCTGAAAGGATAGAGCTCCACCCAGCAAAGCTAGAGTGACCACATCTGGTTCTTAGTCTTTTGTGATGAACTTGGCTAGATAGTTCTTAGTCTTTTGAAACTGTTTTGTAGGAGGAATGTGGAAGGATTTGGAACTTTGAACTACAGAAGTCTTACAGTGCTGTAGGAAGAACTTAATGGGCCATTCCAGTGGGAGTTTGGAAGTCATGAGGTTCCAGAGTAGAAGGGACTCTATCAGGAACTGGGCTAGAGATAGTTTGTGTGATATTCTGATGAGAAACTGGCTGCATTCTGCTCATGTCCTGAGAACTTGGATGAGAATGAATTGAAAAAGTAATGGACTATGTGTTTGGCAGAGGAAATTTCAAGAGAGAAAAACACTGAATCTGTTCCACGATTTTTCTTGGCTGCCCTGATTCAGATATACAATGAAAAAGAAAATCCAGATCAGAAAAATATGAAAAATATAGTTTAGCATGGAAAGAAATATGAGCAATTTAAAGCTCTCAGCACAGAAACTCTAGACTCTCAGACTGTAATTTTTAAAGAGATTGCCACTATTAAAGATCATCCAACTACTCCTCACACTAGGACAATAGCAAAGATGCCCTAAGGGCCAGAATCAACCCATTGAAGGCTCCATCTAGTAATGACAAGTCTGCTTTTTAAATTATTTTATTGACAACTTCTATACTTACTTATAAACCATGATATTTCCCTCCCCCACTTTCCCCTTTACAATTCCACTCTCCATCATATCCCCTCCCTCTCTCCATTAGCCTCTCTTTTATTTTGATGTCATCGTCTTTTTCTCCTCTTATGAGGCTCTTGTGAAGGTATTATTAGGCACTATGTGCTAGGCACATTGTGAGGTCAGGAACCAGCCTTAGGGTATGTTAGAGATGTCATATTCAGTCATTCAGGACCACTGAAGTCATGGGTCAAGCAAGCCACTTGAGCTTGGGACAGACCATGACATTGTACATATGATATTGGTTTTCAAAATAGACAGTGTGTAAAAGTTATAGAGTCATGGAGGTATCTACCCAGATTTCAAAAGATGGCTTGGGAGCCCAAGCGGTGTGTGGCAGGGTCAGGATTCCTGCAGGCAGTCCTTGAGAGGGTGATGTATGAAGCTAAGGGGGAGTGTGCTTCTGCTCTGTGCTATGTGGCTCATTCCAATCATCTGTACACAGGGCTGGTGATGGTTTTAGCACCGAAGCTGTGTTGTGAGTGAGCATAGGGCTTGCCATCCTGATGATTCATACCAGACAATGATCAAAATCCTCTGGTTGATCAGCACAGGATAAGTGCCAGTGATGTGCTTGCCCTCCTACCATTTTACTCAAGCAGCAGGATACAGTGTCTGTCTGCTAGAAATGGTGACCCAGTGTCATGACTTGACCCAGAACACTTGCTTTTGGGTAAAGTCAGTCCTATGTATGCATGGTAATTTGAGAGCTAAGTTTTTTTTTTTTTTTTTTTGAGAGACAGAGAGAGAGGGAGAGGGAGACAGATAGAGATGGGCACGTGCAGCAGTCTCTCAGCTGCTGTGAAATTCAGATGTGTGAGCCCCTTGTGGTCAAGTGCGGCATTGCGCCCTTGCATCACTTTGCAGCTGGCTAAATGTGGGACCTGGAGATTGGAACCGCTGGAGATTGGAACCAGCGTTCTTAGGCTTAGCAGTCAGGTGCCTTAGCCACTAAGCCATCTCTCCAGCCCAAGAGAGCTAAGTTTTAATTTCTCATTTATAGGCATCAAGTTCACTTAGGACAGGGAGACTTGCTAATTCTTATTTGTTCCCTCAGCTGCTCACACTCATGCCTCAATCACTTGTATGAAGATCCTGATGATGACTCAGGCCACTGGACCTGGCCAAGTGTTCTGCCCATGAAGCCCACAGCCTCTCACCTCCAGAGGGTGATGCTATGCTGCCATACCAGTGAAGACAGGTCTGAGGTCAAGGCCTTGGCCCAGGAGATCAGGGCTGTCTTCCCCTGCACAAATTTGTCCTATCCCTGAGCCCCTGCACACAGGCTAGCTGTTTCTTCTATTGATCTTGATTTGCATCTCAGATAAACTCAGTGGCTCTGTAGAGAAGCAGCAGTTCATTTGTGTCACGAAATGACACTTTTATCCACTCCTTGCCTGAAAAGCCTAATTATGGTTCCCTGGTGAGCAAGGGAGTGTCACAGACCCTAGATCATAAGCCAGAGCAGTCATGAATTGGGAATAGTGCTGGGCCTCAGCGCTGGGAAGGAAGGAGCTGCCTCTCAACTCAGAGGCTCCCAAACCCAGCTTTGGCCCAACTATGGCTGACTCATAACCCTGTCTATTAGTGCCCAAGGGACAGCAGTTTTTAGTCCTGGAACACTTTGGAATCCCAGGGGCCTAGAAAATTCTGGAGCCTGAGACTGCCTGGGAGGTGCATTGCCTACTGGATTGCTGAAGGCTCCCAGGGACATCAGTGCATAGTGGGGCTGGTGATACCTTTCTGGAGCCAGAGACAACAGATACCCAGACTAAGAGTGCCCCTTGTCTGATCCAAGGACATTGAGTCCCTTCCCAACCTTCATACCTTCATCCTTCGACAGTTGAGCAGACAACTTCTGTATGCTAATGCATTTTTTGAGAGGTAGTGTCTTTCCAACAAATGGCATTTTAGTATCTGAGTGTCCATACACAAAAAATGACTTCAACTTCTATCTCAGGCCTTCTCTAAAATTTTCCTCAAAATATAGCAAGGATATAATGTGAAATATAAGTTTACTATTTTTTACAAGAAAATAACAGAAAAAGTTTGACCTTGGAATAAGCAATGCTGAAAGCATGATCCAAAAGAAAAACTGGCTTCATCAAAGTTAAAATCTTTACTGTGGAAAATCATGCCAGTTGAGAAAATGGTAAGACCAGCTGCAGATGGGTAGGAGCCCCTACAATCCACATCTCTAACAATATTAAATACACTGGTGTCCAGAACATAAAGGAACCTGGTAGAAGCGATAGTAACTAAACAAAACTCTAATGTCTTTTAACTGGCAAGAGTTTTGCAGACATTTTACACCCCTCCCCCCCAAAAGAAGAACACTTGCCACATTAGCATGGCTTATTATTTTAAGGAAGGAGAGGAAGAGGACAGTGACAATGCAAGGTATAACTGGAGCTGCAGAATAGCAGGAAGTCTGCAGGTGACATGTGACACCCTGACAGTTTCTGTAGCATTGAACACATTGCTCACTAGGTTCAGCCCCAGGTGCCGCTCCAGTGGAAAGAAGCTCCTTGTCTAATACAGAATACCCGTGAGTTGTGTTCAGGGCTTCATTTAGGCCACAGACCCTGGAATCAACCCAAATGTATCTTGGGCTGTGGTTGGGTGTGGACTGATGGCCCTATCAGAACAGAATTGGCTAAGTGGTAATGAGGGCCAGAGGTGGGGTACTACAGGGCACCACATTCCAAGCTGCATGTGGTTTGCTTCCATATCCAACATTCTGGACAACTAGGGGACAGAGAGCAGAGCATGGGCACCAGGGCTGTGGGAGGAGGGGCACTGGGCAAGTGGATAGATTTGGGGTCATGAGTGTGCCTAGGATCCTCATATGGCTCCATGCAATTGTCCAAAGCCAGAGCTACACACCATTGAGTGTGAAATTTAATAATGGTCATGAGAACACGCTTCATCTTCCCGGGTGCCCATGTGGGTTGTGTATGTCTCATGCATGGCTGCAAAGTAGAGACCAGGAGGGTGATAAGTAACGCTGTGGCATCTGGTCACAGATTAGAGCACAAGGTAGAGAAGGTGCTAACCTCATATGCTGATAAAAAATTTCTCATAACATATCCATCCATGAGCAATTTCGCTGTGAAGAGCACATGTCCCACCTTTAAACTCCCATGAGAACAGGCGGCCCAGTTATGAACTTTCTCATCACACAGAACTCTCTGGAAGATGAGCAAGGATGATGACATGGGAGGGAAGTGGAGGCTGAGGGATTTTGGGGAGGGACCTACTGGCCAGTGAGTATTCTTCACACTGCTGGGACCAGATCTGTCTGTCTGATGGAAATGATGTCATAGTGATGTTCTCTAGTCTAAGAGGTGGGATTGAGGGTGATAGCCTCCTGCCACAACTGTAAGATGCTGAGACAGGCTGTGAGCTTGGCTGGGGCCTTTGCAGGCTGAGGGCCTAAGAGCTTCCAGGAACCATGTCTAAGAGATGTGGGCAGAGGTTGGTAGATAGAATGGACAATGTCCACAGGAGGCATGGTAGCTCTGAGGAAGGAGGGTAGTTGGGGAGCATCCTGATTTACCAGGTAAGTTTAATTTTGGGAAACCATTTTCCATATATCTCCCAGTGCCACTCATCTTCCCAGCACGTGGGTAGTGCTGGCTAGATGGGCCTCTTGTGGGACTTCACAGCTGAGGATACCATCAGAGATGTGGCCAGTCACAGAAAGTACTATGGGCCACATCAGCTGCAACACGACCTCAAGCAGTGATACAACAGGACACAGGGCAAAAGACTGGAGGGAGCCCTGACTCCTCTCAATGATCAAGACCTTTAGTTTCCCAAGCCATCCCCTCATATGAACGATATCAGGATGACAACACCAACCACAGGGAGGGCACTAGTGAAAGCCATCCAGAGTGGAGCCCAGTAGGAAGCATGCCGCAGGCCTAAATGAGTGCCTAAGGGACCCAGATAGCTGCTCTTTAGGGACTAAGGAGACTGAAAGGGAGGGTCCAAGACTGAAGTCTGTTCCGGGACTCTGTCAGGAATCAGGCTGGAACTGGGGATCTTCTGCAGTGCCCAGGAGTTAGTACTCACCCTCAGGCTCAGAGCGTCCTGTCCTGTCTCTGGGTATCTAAGCAGCATATGGCAGAGAGGACATGGTGTGCCTATAGCCCCTCCCTACTCCCTAGCATGGAGGAGGATGGGAGATGGGGTGAACTGAGAGCCTGGATCCTCCGCAGATGACAATGGGCTGAAGAGAGAAGGTAGGGTGAGGAGAGCAGGATAGGGCATGTGTGGCCCTGGTGCAGAGATGAGGGTGGAAGAAGATTAGAAGCTCCAATGGTCATCTCTTGGTTTTAAGAACAGTTCTATGAGTATTTCACCTTCTCTTATGCATAGCAGAGTCAGGACAGATTTAGTGATCAGCATGTAGGTCCCCTGTACAATAGCCCAAAGCTTCACACAGGAAGAGCACCCTGGGATCCCCAGACATATATGCAGAGTATACTGGGAACAGACCTGTGGGGACAATTGAACAGAAGGTGAGGTTTCTGGTCCTAAGTCCCTGGTGAGATGAGAATTTGTGATGTCTTTGAGAGTAACAGTGCTTTTCTTAGTACTTGGTTGGGCTATAGCTCACAGGGTTAGGATATCAGATGCTCATGGTCACACAAAACTTCCACTGGGTCAGTGGCCTCCAAGTTTGTATCTTATGAATTTGATGAATGAAATCCATAGACCATAGAGGGCAAAGTTTGAAAAGATTTTATTATTGAGTTTAAGAGAAGGAAAGAAGAAAAGAAGATAGAGCTCCTGCAAGGCAGGAGGGGGTCCCCAGACATGGGAAAGTCCATCTGGTGACCCTGATTGGGGTCTTTTATGGAAATTTACGGCATGGCGGCTGAGCTGATATCCAGGCACTGCCAGGTTTCCAAGAAAGGGAATAAATCCAGTTACATTCCTAGGAAAGGAAGAGATAAGGAAAAACCAGATCCCATGCCATATGTTCAGGCACCCAGCACTCTTATTCAGTCCTCTGGGGAGGTTTTAGGGAAAAGACTTAAGGAAAAAAAAAAAAAAAAGAACAGATTCCCCTACAAGATCAGGGACATTCCTTGCTTTTACTTCCAGGGTCTCTGACACCCCTAAACTGCCTCACTGGATGCAACTGTCTTATGGTGGGTTATGAAGACAGGTGCCCATGGTGATGGGAAATTCTTCCAAATAAGAAGCCCCCTCAATCTATTTCATAAAGGAAGCTGTGTGTCGTTTACATGTTAAGCATGTGAATATAGAATGAATATTCTCAGGATATATTGTAAAAAATGCATATTAGGGGCTGGAGAGATGGCTGTGGTTAAGGTGCTTGCCTGTAAAGTGTAATGACCTAAGTTCGGTTCCCTAGTACCCACATAATGCCAGATGCACAAAGTGGTGCATGCATCTGGAAATTATTTGCAGTGACTAGAGGTCCTAGCATGCATTTTTCTCTCCCTCCCTCTCTCCATCCATCCCTTTCTCTCTCTCTGTGCCAGGTGTGGCGGCACACACCTTTAATCCCAGCACTCGGAAGGCAGAGATAGGAGGATTGCTGTGAGTTCGAGACCAGCCTGAGACTACATAGTGAATTCCAGCTCAGCCTGGGCTAGAGTGAAAATCTACTACTACTTTGAAAATCTCCCCAAATGCATACTATATAATATGTTCCTGAAACAAAATGTATTTATATCAATTGACATATATAGAGGAAAACATACGTGGTTTTGATAGTCTGCCATGAATAATGCAATGATAACTGAATGCAAAATATTTTAACATGTGGAGCTCTTTAAACACAAGAATTGCTTTGCTATTTAGACTTCAGTCATGCTCATGGGTAGAAAAGGAATGGGGAAAGACAAAGAAGCAGAGGTTTGAGGAAAAGGGAACCCTGTGGACTTTCTTGCCATATTTTATAAAAGGCGATGAGAATTAAGTTGCCATGCTGTCAGCATCTCACTGGATATCTTGGAAAAGAGAGGCGCCAGTTCTTTTTGAAATGTCAGTGTTTACTAAACAGGAGGAACTGTGGCCCATGTAATCAGTCTCTGGATATAAAATAAAAAATATTAAATGTCAAGTAAAAAATGTGAAGGAGGATAGCTTTTCAAAATACTCCTAGAAGGGTCAGGAGAACAGGTATGAAACCCTCTAGACTAGGGGTATCCTGGATGGCTCCTGGGAAAGGGGGTGTGTCCTCCAAGAACAGAGAAGATTTGGGGGAAGAGAGGGAGGCTGGCTTATGGGAGAATGGAGGCACCTTGCCTGTAACCAGACTCAGGTGCAGGAAGGATATGGGTGTGGGTTTAAGGCAGGCTCTAGCATCATGTTAGGTTAGCTCCAGGATTCTAGGGGCTGAGAATATGGGGGCTATGGGATTCCATGTGTAAATGAAACTAAAGACAATTTTATGTACTATGATAGGGTAAATAAGGAAGCCACGTGTTGTTGGGATTTTCCCAACATTATGATCACTCTACTAGTAGAAACTTCAGACATGAATTCATTCCAACTTTTAAAAGTCCTCCATTGTTTGCCCTGAGCTTTCTCCATTATTTGTTGGGGACTCTTGTCCATACTTTATTGTTTATCCCTGTTAGAAGAGCAATGGGTTCCCTCCAAGCTGTATGGACAGGAATGAATCAATTGGTTGGCCCCTCTTGGACCAGATGCAATTGTTGGCACCACATTATTGGAGTCAGAGACAGTGAGATACTTTCTGTGCTCACTCTGCCCCATGTTCTCTGAGGCAGCATTATTGGGGACTGTCCTGGTGGCTCTAGGAGAAAAATAGCTAAGTCATGGCATTATCTCTGGTTTCCCCACAAAGTTTAATGGCTACCACCTGATTAATTACCTGAATGGAACCCAGAATCTAAAACATCTTTGATTCCAAGCCTTTCATTTGCTGTGAACCTGGTTTAACTTTTTCCCTTTAGAATTAGCAATCTCATTAGCAGCTCTTGGCTCTGCTGTAAACAGCTAATTGCCACCTTTAGTTAGTTAGCAGGAGGCCTCTGGCTGTCTCAGGCACACAGCACAGCAAGTGGAACAAGTCTCTAGGAAAACAAGCTCTTGGTAATGTGTGACAAAAATGGGCTGGCAGCCTGGGATGCGTGTGTGGGTAGGGTTAACATCCTGACCATGAAGAAACGGGGCAACTGTAGGGGCTCCTTGTGCCCTGCTTTTTGCTTCTGCTTTCCTTAGGGATCCTGAAGGCTGCCCAGGACAGAAAACTAAGGGGTGTTTTAGGTGCTGGGAGAGGACATCCCCACTCCTGCCCAGGGATCCTACAGACCCAGAACCAGGCTCATGAGGGCCTTGGAGGGCTGGCTGAGGCAGGAGGTCTGTCCCTTTAGGTAAAGCACCAAGTGGACCTCCCCATTCTGTCCCTGAGGCCTGATGGGACTGATTACACTCTAACTCCTACCCAGTGTGCTCAGGTGGCTGGGACTTGTGCAAACTGTAAATTCTATTATTGTATCTGGGGCCAATGTGCAGGGATGGGCAGGCAGCTAGATCTGCTTGGACAGGAAAGTGCACCTTGGTGGTCTTATCCTGATGGGATGTGGGCCCAGGAGGCTTAGACACAGGAAGTGGAGCTGGTAACAGTGGGTCTGAGCTGCAGGATGCCTTGGGCCTGAAGCTGGGCATCCTGCATGTGTCATTGCATGCCCCTGTACTTGTAGTAGCTTGGGGGTTTCTCTCATCCCCAAGTTTCAGCCCAGCATGGAGCAGGTACTGTGCATCTTGGGATACAGAAGCCTGTGGCCTCTCTGAGGGATAATGACAGGCTTTGGGGTATTTTTTTGTTGTTGTTGTTATTCATGAATTCAGTTCTGCTCCTCTGAACTGGCCCTTGCTGAAGGTTCAAACCTCAGAGTCACTTTGCTCCAGTGAGACTTTGTCCCTGCTGTGTCCTCACACTGACCCCTGATGGACATAGCAGCTAGAGGATTCATGCTCTTCAATGTTGTCATGACAACACAAGTGGATGCAGTCTCAGTGGAGGCAGAGTCAGCAAGGATACCTGGCCCCTCTTGGGGTGCTCAAATTCAGCTTGGACAGGGTTCCCTGCTCAGCTCAGATGAGCCATCCCAAGTAGTAGAGCTGGGGAGCAGGGGGCCCTGGAGAAAGAGGGCCACAGAAAAGAGGGGCTGTAGATCAGAAGGGCTGGGTACTAATGCCCCACTGCAAGGCCGTGCCTCCTGCCACTCATGTGAGTGGAAGGACTGTTCTCATCTTTTGCTTCCCCTCATTGGCATTTTCCACAGCAGCTTCCAGACACTGAATCAGCAAGCGAGGTCAAGAAGCTCCCCTGAAATCCAGTGAAACCCTGGAACTTATAGGAAAAGGACCACCTTATCTCTGTTTCAAACCCACAGGTTGACAGAAGGCTGCCTTCCAGAGCATGATCTGTGTAGCCCTTTCCTCTTCCTCTATGACTCAGAGCAGTTGCTACTGGGAGGAGGGAGACCATTGGCTGCTGACACCAACCCTAGTGACAGGGTCAGGTCAGTGCTCAGGTTGGGAGAACTAGCCTCAGCATTTGTACATGAGACAGCTCAAGTTGCCCTTGTAACCCCTACCAAGCTCTCTTCACAATTCTTCCTCCCCCTCCCACTTTACAGATGGAGAACTAAGGCCCAGAGCAGCTGGATGGACCTGCTGCTCCCCAGCTGCAGGTGGAGTGTGATTTGAGCTCAGGCTGCCAGGACAGAACTTGCTGCTCACCTTGGCCTCTCTGTCTCTTCAGGGTTGACCAGCATTCAATTCATTTCAAGGTCCTGACCCTGGTCCTGGTCCTGAGTCAGAACTTTTCAGGCTGGAGGCTTTGGACACTCACAACATTACCATCCGTGTGCTCACTGGGCATCTTTGTGAAGTATGGATGCTGCCCAGTCACCTTATGGAAGACTTTCACCTTATGGTAACTGGACTGTGTTCCTGCCCTGATGTGGGAGACCACTGTCTCATCCAGGAGATGGGGTGTATGTGGCTGATGTCTGAGGAGGGAGTGGAGAGAGAGAGCAGGAAGGGAGGGAGGAAGGATAAACCTAAGAGGTTATGATAGGGGCTGATGAGCTCCAAGTAAATAATGAGGGACCATGGGAAGTGAAGGAAGAGGGTCATTTGGCTCCTTGGGTCCCTAGGGGGAGCCTCTTGGCCATTGTAGAAGCCTCAGCTCCACTTCCCCTCACTGCTGCATCACAGACCCCTTCCTAGCCAAAGAACCAGGACCCTTGCCCTTAGTGAGGTCACAGCTGCAGGGGCAGACACCTCATGCTGCAAACAGCCTCATTCAGTGGTTGGCTGCCTGTGGGGCTGGAGGCTGAAGCTAGGAATAGACCCAGGGTGACCCTAACCCAGCCACACATTGCAGCTGATGACCTTCATCTTTGCCACACTGTTGTGTAGAAACTCCAGCTGAGAGGGATGCTTCCCACACAAGGCTCCTTGTGTGGCTCTCTGAGGACCTTTCATATTGCTGTTCTGTCCCGGATGCCCCAGCTGCAGCCTCCACCTCTCCACTGACCCCTTGTCCCTTTAGCTCAGGGAAGCAGGAAGGAGTTCAGGGTTCCCCAAGATCCACCATCTCTGCTGTCCCTCTTCTCTAGCTCCAGAGCTATCATGTGAAGGCATGGGCAGGTAGAACCTAGGCACTGACACCGGGAGAGCCAGGGGAGCAGCTGGGCCCTGCCTGGGTACAGGGAGAAACCTGGTTGTGAGCACACATGTGACACAGGAACTGGGTGAGTGTAGAGTATGTATACGCCTTTGGCCCATACTCCCCCCATGTGTATGTACTGAGTATGTGCACACACATGTGTCCACATGTACAACTCAGAGCCCTGACTCCACCTGGGGTGCTGAGGGCAACCTGAATGGTCTCACATTGACAGAAAAGCAGGCTCAACAACATGGACTTCCAAGGCTGACCTGGCTACAGCTTCTTCTGAGTGCTAAATCTGCCAGGACCAGAGGCCAGCACTGAATCCCCAATATGACATCATTCTCTGGGGTGATTAGCCAGCAACCTGATGGCAAGTTGACTCTATTGGACTGTCATCTTTTGTCCTTGCTTGAATAAATACTTATTTTGGGTATGAATTTGCTTTTCCTGCATGTAATGCTTCCACCAAAACTATCATTCATAGACTTATAGAACGCCTTATCCACCATCATGGTATTCCACATAGCATTGCTTCTGACCAAGGAACTCACTTCACAACCAAGGAAGTATGCCAGTGGCCTCATGATCATGGAATTCACTGGTCTTACCATGTTCCCCACTAATCTGAATTAGCTAGCTTGATATAACAGTGGAATGACCTTTTAAAGAAATATACTGTGGCAATAGCTTGGAGGGTTGGGGTGGGTTTCTCCAGATGGTTCTATATGTGCTGAATCAGTATCTAATATATGGCACTGTTTCTCCTATAGCCCGGATTCACGGGTCCAGGAATCAAGGGGTGGAAATGGGAATGGTACCACTTACCATCACCCTCCAGTGACCCATTAGCCAAGTTTTGCTTCCTGTCCCCTCAATCTTATGTTCTCCTTGACTATAAGATTAGTTCCAAAGTGGGGAGTGCTTCTGACAAGAGGCACAAAAGGCATTCCATTGAACTGGATGCTCAGACATACCCCTGGCCACTCTGGGCTCTTGATTCCCTTAAGCCAACAGGCTAAGAAAGGAGTTACAGTGTTATCAGGAGTGATTGACTCAGACTACCAGGATGAAATTAGATTGTTCCTCCACAATGAAGGTAAGGAAGGGTATGTATGGAGCAAAGGATATCCTTTAGGGCATCTCTTAGTGTTACTATGCCTGGTGATTAAGGTCAGTGGAAAACCATAACAACCCAATCAAGGCAGGGTGATGAAAAGTCCAAACCAAGACCTGCTGTGGTACTTGCTGAGTGTAGAGGTAATACAGATAAGTAAGTAGTTACAAATACCAGCTAAGGTCACATGGTCATGTTTGGTGGAATTGTGATCTTGTTATTGTTTTCATTTGGAAATTAAGTATACATAAAGAGATGTGGTGTGGTATCAGGGGCAGGGAGATTTTATCCCCTGGTCTGTAAATCCCAACTTTTAGATCCTTGTCTATTCTAACAAAGAATTGAGGAAATGGATTCTGAAAATGTTAAATTATAAGATTTATTTGATAAAAATTGTATCCAGAGAAAGGCTGGAATAGTGAAGGTGATTTTCAGAGAAATTGAATGGGCCAGAGCTTAAAGGAACACACCTACATCAACATGGAGAGTGGAGCAAAAGAGTACAGAGGGTCTCTTCTTCACATTGCAGGGGGAGAGAAAGGCAGCTAGGAGACCAGTTAGTAAAGGTACTAGAGATTAAAAGAGAGTAACAAAATGAGAAGGGGAAAAAATTCCTTCTCCCCATTCTAGCAGCTTGGCTGCTGAGATGGGGGAAAGCCTTACTGGAATAGGGACTCCAAGGTTCAGGCGAGGAGAAATGAACAACTAAGCTCTTTGCCCACCTGGTAACTCTCTCTTATAGCTCATTGGGGTGGACTTTACCATCAGGCTCAGGAGAGTGCAGGAGAGAGCTGTTTGATTTGAACCAAGGAGCTGGTCCAAGAGGGGCCAGCATACCTAAGTATGTCAGACTGGGGAAGAAGTGGGAGGGGCACTGTCACTGAGACATGAGTCTGGATCATACCCTGGATTCTAGTTCTGCCAAAGCAGTCAGGGTGACATCTCTTTGTTCCCTCTTTTGGGACCTTTGTCCCTGAATACTTATTTAAAAAGGGAATTACCTTACTCTTATTTTCTCCCTCCAAGTTGATAAAGGGTAGACTTGTGATGGTTACATCCTATTGTACACCTGATAGTAATTGAGAGAGAGAGAGATGAGCCTCTTGGGCAGGTCTGTGAAGGCTCTTCCAGGAAGGATTAACTAAGAAGAAAGTCCTTCCTCCAGAGTGGTCAGCTCTTCTGGTGGGGACTATATATAAGGAATCTCTAGGAGATCATGGGGTCTTTTCTTTTGTCTGCTTGCTGGTGCATGCTTTTTGCCTGGCTCCCTTTACTACTCATTCATGAATGCCTCTGCCATTTGGCTATCTTCTAAGGACATTGGAATCTAGCCTGCATCCAGCCTTGTGGATTGAGCAGCTACTTGGTTCTTTGATTCTCCAGTCTGTAAACAGCTATTGTTGAACTGCCAGAGGGTATCTTGGAAGTGAATCCAATAAGCCCTCCTTCCAATACAACAGGCAGACAGCTCCATCCAAGAGTCTACTGTCCCTCAGCAATTGTTTGCTCCTTGTGTCACCTTGGGAAGGAACCTTGTGAATCTTGTAAGTTTTGTGAGCTTCCTGAATCTTACAAGCTTCTTTTCTCCTACCAGGTGAGAATATTACAGTTTGGAGGAAATACCTACAAATAGGTCATTCTCAGGTACCATAGTCCACACAGGTTATCTTTAGGTACTGAGGTCCACACAGGTCTTTCTTGGGCGTCATGGTGCTCCATGCCTATGGTAGGCCATGATTCTGTTCCTGTGTTAACAACACTGTGTGATGAGCTGCCGGGGCTTTTTTTTACCTCACCACCGGCAGGTAGAGCAAAAGAGAGAGAGAACCGGGCCAGCCGTTTCTCTTGAGGCTGAGCGAGAAGGCGGGTGTCGGTGACTCAAACCCCTCCCCCCACTAAAACACCGGGGAGAAAAAACACATTGAGTTGCGGAGATACGTCTAAGGCGAAACTCGTCGTTTATTGTCAGGGGAGAGATATTTATGTGCTTTGAGGAAGGGGGCGGGAAGAGGGGATGAGAGAAAGGTATAAGGGCCAATATACTTTGAGGAAGGGGGTGGGAAGAGGGGATGAGAAAAAGGTATAAGGGCCAATATACTTTGAGGAAGGGGGTGGGAAGAGGGGATGAGAGAAAGGTGTAAGGGCCAACAGTATTTCATCACGTCAGCAGCAGCTGGGTGGAGGCAGTTTCAGCTTAGGTGCTGAGTCAAGGGCAGGTACTCAGGCTCGACTAGGCCTTACCGGGAGTAGGCCAAGATTGGCTGGGCTAACCACTCGGCTTCACACCGGGCAGGGCCCAACATCTCCCCCTTTTGTTTTTGTAAGAACGGTGGATGGCATAGTCCCTGTCCTAGGTTGTTCCCCTCTGGGAACCTTACCCGTCTCTGGGCACTATGCCTCTAGCCTGTTGACCACTCCACGCCCTGTCTTAGGTTGTCTCAGCCTGTCTGAGAACTTACCCGTCATTGGTTCGATGGAGGGCGGGGGAGGGATGTTAGGTGGATAGCCAGTAAGTGGAAAAGCCATTGTCTTTGAGTCGTAAACCTGTGGTGCCTTGGCCTGATGAAGTTTAATTGCCTCAAGCTGTTGGTGAATGAATTGTGTTATCTTATTAATTACACAGGGCCCGAGAGTGAGGATAAGAAGAAGGAGGGGCTCAAGGGGAGGGAGAAGGTAGGGTAAAGAGCAAGAAGAAGGAGGGGTCCAAGGGGAGGGAGAAGGTGGGATAAAAAGCCATGTAAGCTCGTCTACAGCAGGTTGTCTTAGGAGTCCCGACTCCTCTTCTGTAAATCTTTCTGGAGCTTTTCTGGCTTCATTCAGGTCTAGTAGCATCCATACCTTCAGTTGTTCCTGGGGAAGAAACAGAGGCATAGTTCTCAGGGGTGTGACACTCCCTGGAGAATTGATTATTATCATCCCCTTGTTGGGGTAAATATTTTAAGTCTCTTGCCGGTACCCAAATAGGTCTTTTTTCCTCTTGAGGAAAGACACATCTAAATCCTCTCCCTGCTGTGAGGAGGGGGTCTGGTCCCCTCCAGGCCCCAGTTAATGGGTCCCTCCATTTGACCCAGATGGAGCTGTAGGTGACAGCTGAGGTCCAATGTTTTTGAAAAAGGGACAAGTGTCTATCTTCTTTAGAAAAATTTAAAATATTTAGGGTTAATAATGCCTTTTTTAGTTGGTCATGTGGGGGTAGAGATTCCCCCTTTTGTTTTTGTAATTGAGATTTGAGAGTTTGATGATATCTTTTTACGATGGCTTGGCCCCACGGGTTATATGGGATGCCTGTGGAAAGTGAGATTTTCCAGGTTTGGAGGAAATTTATAAAAGTTTTGCTTACGAAGCAGGGACCATTATCGGTTTTGATTTGATCTGGCAATCTAAGGGTGGCAAAGCATTGAAGCATATGGCTAATAGCATGTTTAGTTTTTTCCCCAGCATGTGCTGATGCCCAGCAAGCATGGGAGAAAGTATCAATTGAGAGAAAAATATACTTAAGTTTTCCAAATGGAGAATAGTGAGTAACATCAATCTGCCAAAGGTGATTAGGGCGTAGTCCTCGAGGATTGGCTCCTGTAGTTTGAAGAGGAGGTACCTGGAAGAAAGGCTGACAGGATTTGTAAGTTTGGACAATTTTTTTAAGGTCTTTGACTGGCACATGGGGATATTTATGTTTAAGGCCCCTCCAATTTATATGAGTTAATAAGTGGAAGTGTGTAGCTTTTGAGACTGTATTACATTGAGGCTGAGAGGCCAGTTTGTCAGCCAAATTGTTTTCTTTAGAGAGGAATCCTGGTAAATTTTGATGGCCTCTGAGATGTTGAAGAAAAATGGGATTAATTCTTTGTTTAAGTAGGGAGTGGGCTTGAATCATTAATGGGGTTATAATATTGGAGTCCAGTCTAATATGGGCCTCAATTAGGTTGGGTAACAGGTTAACAACATAAAGGCTGTCAGAAAATAAGTTAAATGGCTCCTGAATAGTGTCCAAAGCCAAAACGACAGCAAATAGTTCTTTAAATTGTGCTGATCCTGTGACCTTATGGGAGATAGACTTTATGGGTATAGACTTTTCTCCCCTCTTTAGGGGAGGGTAAACAACTAGGGAAGCTCCCAAGCGCCCCCCATCAGTGAATACGGTAAGAAAATCAGGGTTGGGTTTAGATAAAAAAAAGTCTGGGGGGTCTCCATTCCAACCTAGAGAAGGAGCTCATCTATTTATAAGGACCATAGTGACAATCAATTATACCCAGAAACCCCTCAAGGGCAATAGCAACCCTGTTGTTATTTTTCTGAGGCCAAGTGAAGTCTGTTACCTTAAAGGGGGTGACAATGACATGAGGCTCCATGCCAAACAATCGGACAGAGGTGTCCCTGCCCTTTATAATGCAGTCTGCAATCTGGTTAGTTATAGAGTAAACTCTGGGGACTCCACCAAGGGAGAGGTGAATCCATTGGATGGGTTCTCCTTCCTGGGCCAACAGCGCAGTGCATAATGTTTCCCCAGAGAAAATATAGAGGGAGATAGGTAAGTTAGGATCAAACCTCTTTAGGACAGCAGCATCAATAGCCCGTTGTACCTTATGTAGAATTTGTTTATGACAAGGGGGCAAGGTTATCTGAGAGGAGAGAGTAAGACCCTTTAAGAGGTCAAATAAAGGGGACAGTTTTTCAGTAGTTATGGGTATCTAGGGCCTCATCCAATTAATTTTTCCCAGCACCTTTTGGAGTTGAGGCAAAGTATAGAATTTTTGAATATGGAGTTGGGGTTTGACAGGAGAGACAGTATCAAGGAATAACCTGGAGCCCAAAATCTTGAAGGGAGGGGCAGTTTGAATCTTTTTTGGAGACACCTGTAAAATGGCAAGGCATCTTGGAGATCAGATGGGTTGGAATGACCTTAAATAATAATAATAAAATATTAGGTTGATTAATCAAGGAAAAAAAGATATGAGACATGTATTGTTAGGGTTAATCTAGGGCTGACAGTTAGCAGTTTTTTACGATATTGAAGCTTATAGATCTAGGGGAAGTTCCATACTGGCAGAAGTTGGACTGTCTTTGTAGAGCCATGAAAGAGAGAAAAAGAAATTAATTAGTCACATAGTACATAGAGCAAAATTATGGTAGTCAAGTCATAGTAAGCTTTAGGAATTTTTGTTAGGTACATTTTGTATATTTTTATAATGGAATTTTAAAATATTATTACACCTTAAAATTGGCTCCCAGTGACATTGTCTTTAGTAAGGCAATTGTAGATGTAAACTATAAATTAATAAAAATATTGAATATATTGGGGGACATATATTTAAATTATCACATTTTGTCCCTGGCTTTTAATAAATTTATAATAACAGTAACAATAATACTTGGTATAAGGCATAGTAAGGAGAGAGAAAACAATTTAAATTTAACCACTATTAGCCATCATTAAACTTTCATAGTAACCAGAGATTGACAGTTTTTAGGTTTTTTTAATTTTGTCCCTCTAGCTGGGCAGAGCTGTCAGGGAAAACTTTAATCTCAGGCCAACATTGTATTACCAATTGAGTTAGTTGGGCTTAGTCTTATGTTTTATGAATTGAGTTAGGCAGGTAGAGAGAGAGAGAATGGGCGTGTTAGGCCTCCAGCCACTGTTTACATGGGTACTGGAGAATTGAGCCTTGAATCAGGGTCCTTAAGCTCTACAGGCAAGTGTTTAACAATTAAGCCATCTCTTTATCTTTATGTTAATGGGAAGGCAGCGAAGGGTGGGACAATGGTGTGTAGGATATAGCCATATAGACTTGAAAAACAGGTTTTTTTTTTTTTTTACCTCTAGCGGGGCAATATGAATGTTTTTAGTTGGGTTTTTTTTTTTTTTTTAAAAGTAAATACTTTGGGCCCCGCGGGACACTTAGTTAAGAGCATAGAGGGAGCGTCTAGAGGCAAAAGGGGCGGGGACGGCAGCGGCTTGTCTCATGGCCTCATGGCGGATTGTCCGCCCATTCCTAAGATATTTTTAAAGCAAGTTAGGAGCCCGCCCATTTGCCTCCTTGTTGTTTGGTTGGCCTTTTATTTATTTATTTATTTATTTATTTATTTATTTATTTATTTTTGATAAAAGTGACCAAAAGTGACGCCTGGAGATGCGGGCGAGGCGCAGCCAGTGAGGTTCGGGGCAGTGTTCGGCCCGCTCCCCGCAGGAATGTCGGTGGAGCCTGGCGGACCAGTGACTTGTGCTCTACGCCCGTGAGGAAAGTTAACCTCGGTTTGTATTTGATCACAGTTTACATTCACAGAAAGCTACATGGAGGAGCTGTCCTCCACCAGGGGTTTGAGCACATTTGCCTTAGGCAGTAGTTAGGGGCTGAAAAGAGCTGAAAAGATAGCTGCCGGGTGGCGGCTTGGGTGGCGGCCTTGGGAGAAAGGAGATTTTAAAAGTCAGTTTTAGTTTTTTCTTACAGTTTTTAAGGGCAAAAATGAACTTTTCCCTGGAAGAGCCTTTAAGGTTGGCAATTAAGGCAAGGAGGACTGAATTAATCCATGTGGCTAAAACGAAAGTTTTGTTCCAAGCGCCATGGAGGTTTTTTTGTTTAATAGTAATATATATGAGTACAACATAAGCATAAAGTCCCAAAAAATAGTTAAACATGTTGTAGAATTTTTTTTTTTTTAAGATGGTGCCCCCACTCCAATGAGGGGGCAGGACACTTTGAGAGTTCTCCAGGTTTGCCCACGTGGTGAGCCTCCTCTAGGTTCGTCCACGTGGTGAGTTTTCTTTTTAGGTCTACCCACGTGGTGAGTTTCTTTTTTAGGTTTGTCCATGTGGTGAGTCTCTACCCACGTGGTGAGTTTCGTTTTTAGGTCTGCCCACGTGGTGCTTCTAAGATGGCGCCCCCATTCAAATGGGGCAGGACAAAAATGGCGGCACCGCAGAAGCGGTCTGTCGGAAACCCAAAAATGAGAGGAAAGAGAAAAGAACAAGAGATGTTGAAGTTTGGGACGGAGTTTTTATTTAAATGAGGAGGCAAAGCGTTTAAAGTCTCCTTTAGGTCTGTCCATGTGGTGTGTCCGCCATGAACGTACTCATTTAGAAATGGCGGCAAACCGGAAATGGAAGGAAAGAGAAAGGAAGTTGAAGTAAGCACAGATTATAGAAGTAAAGGTTAGAATATTAAATATGAAGATTACCTCATAACTTATGAGGATACACCCGTCAGCAGTCCGATTAGCTCATCAGCTTAATTTTGAATTTTTTCTTCGTCACGTCAGCAGTCTGTAGTCCGTTTTGAATCCTCATACGTCCTCACATGGGGCAGTGGTTGTTGTGCCCCACGTCTGGGCGCCAAAATGCCGGGGCTTTTTTTTTCCCTCACCACCGGCAGGTAGAGCAAAAGAGAGAGAGAACCGGGCCAGCCATTTCTCTTGAGGCTGAGCGAGAAGGCGGGTGTCGGCGACTCAAACCCCTCCCCCCACTAAAACACCGGGGAGAAAAACCACATTGAGTCGCGGAGATACGTCTAAGGCGAAACTCATCGTTTATTGTTAGGGGAGAGATATTTATGTGCTTTGAGGAAGGGGGTGGGAAGAGGGGGATGAGAGAAAGGTATAAGGGCCAATATACTTTGAGGAAGGGGGTGGGAAGAGGGGATGAGAGAAAGGTGTAAGGGCCAACAGTATTTCATCACGTCAGCAGCAGCTGGGTGGAGGCAGTTTCAGCTTAGGTGCTGAGTCAAGGGCAGGTACTCAGGCTCGACTAGGCCTTACCGGGAGTAGGCCAAGATTGGCTGGGCTAACCACTCGGCTTCACACCGGGCAGGGCCCAACAATGAGCCACATGGCCCTGAAGTGCAAAGAACATTCTCCCTTAAATGCGGTGGTTCCAGCAAGTTCTGCCAATGAAAAGGAGGGTCAAATATAACATGTTTGGACAGGAAATTAATAAGGAAAGGAGTGTGGCACCAATATCAAGACCACAGATGAAGTGTGTGTGTGTGTGTGTGTGTGTGTGTGTGTGTGTACAGTGTTTGAGTAGATGCACATGTACCCATGGGTACAGATGGGATATATAGATGTAGACATTTAATTTCTGCTAACATCATAGCCACAGGCATTTATGTCAAGGGAATATCAGATCAGATCCCAAAATGAGCAATTAAAGTGATTGCTTTTTGAGTGAAGAGCCAGTGGCAAAGTAATTTAATTGAAAGTGTCATAACTCAAGACCAGGCAGAAGGCAGGATGGGTAGCTCTTCATGGTTCAGAGGAAAAAAAGAGAACAGAATTTCAGTATCAGCACCAGGTTGAGGTACAGATGGATGATGGCCCATGGTGTGAATAGCCTTGAAGGCTCAACCCAGTGCCATTCAGGAATGTGAGCCCCTGATTTCTCTGGGGATCTTGGAACATGTGGCAGAGCATCAAGTAGGGAGCAAGAATGCATCCTGTGACAGAGGCCCAGATGGACAATGCTGAGGTAGACGGTGCTTGAAGGACCGCAGAACTATAGAACAGGGGAATTGGCCACATCTAGGACCAGGGACACTTGAGACAGAAGATAAACCCCCTGCTGAGGTGTAGATCAGAAGGAGTCCTCCCTGCTGAGATGATAATGGATCAGAAGAGGATCCTAGCTGGGAATATGGGTCAAAAGAGGACCCTGGGATGATGGATCAGAAGAAGGTCCTCATCTAGCATTATGGATTGGAGAAGATCCTTCCCTGATGGGGAGATGGATCAGAAGAGGTTTCTAGCATTCCAACTGGAACATAGGATGTGCAGAAGCTCCTTCTGGGATGACAGGTTAGAAAAGGCCCCTGTTGGGATGAAAGATGTGGTTCTCTCTTATTGCCAGTCTAACCATCTGCTTCTATTTGGTTACCTGTGAGGAAGATCATCAAGTGTCCCGCTGTGAGCTGCCCCATCCCTAATCCCAGTTTCTGCTCTTTAGGACAGCAGTGAATGAATTATTTTTCAGATGCACTGATGAAAATGCACTAACACTGTTCAAAAAGGATAAAAGTGGCCTGGAGAGATGGCTTAGCGGTTAAGGCGCCTGCCTGCTAAGCCTAAGAACCTGGTTCCAATCTCCAGGTCCCACGTTTAGCCAGATGCAAAGTGACGCAAGGGCGCAATGCCACACTTGCCCACAAGGGGGTGCACATGTCTGGATTTTGTTCACAGCAGCTGAGAGACTGCTGGAGCACCCATCTCTATCTGTCTCCCTCTCCCTCTCTGTCTGTCTCTCTCTGTGTCTCTCTCCAAAAATAAATAAAATAAAATAAAGGATAAAAGTTATGTTTATTTCCCTGTTGGATTTCTCTGATCTTGACCTTGTCTGTCAACACTGAAGATGTTTCTGCAGACTAACGGAGAGGAGGACATCCTGGCTTCCTTGTGAAGGCTAGATCATAAACTTAGATTCTATTCACAGCAAACATTCACAAACCTTGTATCAGAAGAATCCTGGGATGTCCTGCATAGCTCTCATAAAGGTTTTACAGGTGGAAATTCCCTAAGCAAAACCTTTGTGTAAACTACGACAGGAACTTGCCTTAATAAAGGTTCTTGGGTGTAGAGGCCCATGCCTGTAATCTCAGTGGTAAAGGCAGAAAGCTCAAGCATTAAAGGCCAGCTAGAAAAAGGGTCCTTGGGGTTGGGAGGTGATAGTAGATATGCAAGTAGAAGGGCTGAATACTGTAAGTAGGAAGGTTCAAGTTGGGTCAGGGGAGGGGAATGGAGGAGAAGAGGAAGTGGGGAGAGGGTTAACCAAAACTAAAGACAGTTATGAAAAGGCCATATGGAAATCTACTTCTTTGTTAGCTAATTAAAATAAAGATGGGGGGCAAGCTTGGACAGAAGTACCTTGTGGGGTGGATAATGCTACACGCTGAAGCCTGTTGTTACAGGAAAATCCCTGTGCCAGGGGTGAGATACCTCCCAGGGATTTGTTGGTCAGGGAGGCCCCAAAACAAACGGTCCAATACTCTTGGTTGCCCATTAGAATTAGACACTAAGACCTTATTGCAGAAAATACCACGCACTTTGGTTTCAAGACACTGAGAAATCAGAATGGAACTGAAATTGGAAGCCTCCTTCCTCCTGGCTAGGTGTTATAGTGCTAAACAGTGCTCTGCAGGATGCTGGAAGAGAAAAATTACCAACGGTCTTACCCAGCAGTGGCTCCTTTGAGCTACACGACTGGCCGGCCTGGAAAGATGTGCCTACTGGTGCAATAGTGGTGTGACTGTTATGGGAATAACCAACTGTTCTCTGCTTGGACTTGAGGCCTGCTCCACAAGAGGGACTTCATGCCTGGTCCTGAAAACTTAGTCAAAAATATATGGCTAGGAAGGCCATAGGCCTTAAGAAGGAAGCTGTTATTTGGCTAAATGGATATGTTGTGCCCATCAAATTGACCTCTAAATATTTATGTTTATGCCCATAGATTACTGATGCTCTAGCCTTTGGTAATAGAAATGTCTTTATTTGCACATGATGGTGATTACTGGGGAGGTTCCAAACTTGTCACAGTGCTGAGAATAAGTGATTGTTGAGAGCTCAGGGCTAAATGAGATGTCTCTATCATGCCTTCCAAAGCTCAGGAAACACTGCAGAAGAGGGGGCAGAAAGAATGTGGAAGCCAGAGGATAGGGAGGAGTGCTTTGGAAGATGGTCTTCCAGAAATAAAATGGCCATTGCATTCATGACCTCACTGTGGTGTGCACAAGACGTGTAAAATATTTGTTTTATCAATATTCCTTCATGGATAATGAAGGTATAAAGAAGATATCAAAATAGAAGAAGAATTAGTTGGAAAGAAGAAGAGGTTCAGTGGAAAGGGAGGAGGACAAGAGAAAGTAGTGAGAGGGGATGATGATCAAAATATCTTTATGTACATGTATGAAAATTGTCAAGAAAAAAGTTTTAAAAAAGAGTTCAAGACCAGTCTTGGCTATATAGCCAGTTTGAGGACAGCCTGAGCTACATGAGACTTTGTCTCAAAAATAAAACAAGGGCTGTAGAGATGGCTTAGTGGTTAAGATATTTGCCTGAAAAGCCTAAGGACACAGGTTTGATTTCCCAGAGCCCACATAAGCCAGTTGCACATCTGGAGTTCATTTGCAATGGCTAGAGGCCCTGGCATGCTCTTTCTTTCTCTCTTTCTTTTCTTTCTTTCTTTCTTTCTTTCTTTCTTTCTTTCTTTCTTTTTTTCTTTTTTTCTCTTTCTTTCTTCCTCTCTCTCTCCCCCTCTCTCTATCACAAATAAATAAATGGAAAAAAATAAAAAAGACTGGGGCTGGAGAGATGGTCAGTGGTAAAGGTGCTTACTTGCAAAGCCTGCCAACCCAGGGTTCAATCCCCTACTAGCCACTTATAGCCAGATGCACAATGTTGCAATGCTCCTCTGAAGTGCCCATTCTTTTTCTCTTGCTCTCACATGAATAAAAATATAAAAAATCAAATAAAAGCCAAACCAAAACAAACAAAGAAACAAAATTTATGCATCAGTTATATTTGCTCTGTTCAAAGCAGATAGCAAGGACAGATATGGATACATAAGAGAACATCCAAAATCAGGCTTAGGGCTAGAGAGATGGCTGTGGTTAAAGGTGTTTTCTTGCAAAGCTTGACCGCCCAGTTTTGATTCCCCAGTACCCATATAAAGCCAGATGCACAAAGTGGCCCATGTGTTTGGAGTTCATTTACAGGGGCGGATGGCCCTGGTATGCCCATACTCATTCTCTTTTTCTGGTTGCCGCTTTCATTTTGTCTCTTTCTGTGTCAAATAAAAAAAAAAAAAAGCAACACAGAAAAGTTCAAAATAAGGCTTAAAAAAATCACAGTTGATTTTGCATCTTATCATAAATTACTTACATTTCCATAGAAACAGCATAAAATTAGACCAAGGCAGTCAACATTGGATATAAAGTATTTGTTTAATCCCAAACAATAATAAATAGGTATTTTCTATTTATTTTACATAGTCACATGGAATAAATAAATATCTTTAATGCATTTTTATTTCTGTCTCATTTGTTCATTGAACTCATTTCTATGGAATGCAGAAATATGAAATAATGAAAAAACCCCACAGCACACATGGCTGATGAGAAATACAGACCTCAACTCCCTGTGAAGTTTTTTGATTATTTTTTATTGATAGCTTCCATACAATAAACCATGATAATTCTCTCCCCTCTCCCACTTTCCCTTTTACAAATCCACACTCCATAATATCCCCTGTCTCTCCCCATTAATCTCTCTTTAATTCCTATTCTGAGGGCCTTGTGAAGGTGGTGCTAGGCACTGTGAGGTCATGAATGGCTAGTTTCTGTCTGGACAGTTGCATTGTAATCAGTGGTACCCTTCTTTGGCTCTAACATCCATTCCACCACCTCTTCCACAGTGGGCCCTGAGCCTTGGAAGGTGTGATAGAGATGTTTCAGGGCTGCACATTCCTCCAAGTCTTCTCAGTACTATGTTGCCTTTTGAGTCATGCCAGTGGTCACCGCAATCTGAAAAGAGAAGCTTCTCTAACCAAAAGTGAGAGTAGCGTTAATATATGGGTATAAACATTAAATAAAATGCTTACAGGGCAATTTGGTGAGCATAATGTATGCATTTAGCCAGACAAGAGTAGGCATTATCCTCCTAATGCTCATGACCTCCACCACCATAGGCTTTTGATTAGGTTTTCAGTACCAGACATGTATTCCCTCCCATAGAACAGGTGTCCAGTCCAATTAGAGAGCAGTGAGTTTCCCCATAACAGGCATGCCACCAATGCACCCTTTGTCTCATTGGGCCTGTCTGGCCAAATTTGAGGCTTGCAGTGTCCACTCTTTTCACCACTGGTGGCTTCTGTCTCCCATAGGGCTGCATGCAGTGCAGCTTTTCCAGCTTTCTGTCAGCTGGTCTATAGGGAGGAGGTTTTCAGCTAAGCCCCAGTTTGATTTCTTCGTGACCTTGCAGTCCAGGCATATGGAGTCTTCATCAATAGGGTCTTATCATCTATTACTGGTGGGAAACCAAGAGCCTAGGCAATAGCCTGTAATGTTTTGGGGACATCAAGGACCTCCCTGGCCAACAACTCATTGGAAGGTATCCAATTCCTGGCACTGAAATTTTTCTAGCAACACTCTAAGGCTTCTGGGTGTGACATTATCCAAAAAATCAGGTTATCATATGGGTTATTCACAATATCCTGAGGTTATTTTTTTAGTATTTTATTTTTATTTATTTATTTGAGAGCATGAAAGAGGAGAGAGAGAGAGAGCGAGAGAGAGAGAGAGAGAATGGGCATGCCAGGGCTTCCAGCCACTGCAAATGAACTCCAGATGCATGCACCACCTTGTACATCTAGCTTACATGGTTCCTGGGGAATTGAACTGAGATCTTTTGGCTTTGCAGACAAGTGCATTAACTGCTAAGCCTTCTCTCCAGCCCAATCTGCATTTTTTAAAACTTTTTTTTTATTTTTGGAGAGAGACACAGAGAGAGACAGACAGAGAGAGAGGGAGAGGAAGACAGAGATGGGCACGCCAGCAGTCTCTTAGCTGCTGTGAATGAAATCCATATGTGTGCGCCCCCTTGTGGGCAAGTGTGGCATTGTGCCCTTGTGTCACTTTGCATCTGGCTAAACGTGGGACCTGGAGATTGGAACCACTGGAGATTGGAACCAGTATTCTTAGGCTTAGGAGGCAGGCGCCTTAACCTCTAAGCCATTTCTCCAGCCCAGCCCAGCCCAATCTGCATTTTGATTAGCCCTCCTCCCACATTTCTTTTACTCAGTCTCTACCCCTGCCCTCGGTTAGGCCAATCCACCCACAGTAAAGAGTATTATCCCCTGAAGCCCACCCCCTTTTCCCCTCCCTTATAGCCCTTTTCTATCTTACTGGTTTCTGCTACTAATTTTTGCTCCAACACACAAGTCTGAACATTTGTAACTAGGATCTACATATGAGAGAAAACATACAATGTTTGGCTTTCAAATCTATCCATTTTTTCCTGCAAACTTCAAGATTTCATTTTTCTTTACTGTTAAATAGAATTCCATTGTACAAATGTACCACATCTCCATTATCCACTTATCAATTGAGGGACTTCTAGGCTGGTTCCATTTCCTAGCTATTGCGAATAGAGTGGCAATAAACATGGTTGAGCAAGTATCTCTAAGGTAGTGAGAAGAGTCCTTGGGAAATATGCCTAGGAGTGGTATAGCTGGGTCATATGGTAAATCTACCTCCACACTGATTTCCACAGTGGTTGTGCCAGATTACATTCCCACCAACAGTGTAGTAGGGTTCCTCTTTTTCTGCATCCTCACCAACATTTATTGTAATTTGTTTTCTTCATAGCCATTCTGACAGGAGTGAGAGGGAATCTCAAAGTAGTTTTAATTTGCATTTCCCTTATGGCTAAGGATGTAGAACATCTTTTAGATGTTTATATTCCATCTGTATTTCTTCTTTTGAGAACTCTCTATTTAGTTCCATAGCCAATTTTTAATTGGGTTATTTGATTTTTTATTATTTAGTTTTTTGAGTTCTTTTTATATCCTGGATATTAATCCTCTGTCAGATGTATAGCTGGCAAAGATTTTCTCCCATTCTGTAGGTTGCGTCTTTGCTGTATTCACTGTTCTTTGCTGTACAAAAGCTTTGCAATTTCCCAAGGTCCCATTAGTTGATTAGTGGTTTTATGCTCTGAGCAACTGGGGTTATATTCAAACAGTTATTGCCTATGCCAATATGTTGAATGGTTTCCCCTACTTTTTCCTCTAGCAGTTTCAGAGTTTTAGGTCAGATATTAAGGTCTTTGATCCTTTTGGACTTGATTCCTGTGCATGGAGAAAGATAAGGATCTATTTTCATCCTTCTACATATAGATATGTATATATAGTTTTCTCAGAACCATTTGTTAAAGAGGCTATCTTTTTTCCAAGGTATGTTTTTTGGCATTTTTTGTCAAATATCAAATGGCTGTAGCAGCCTGGATTTACATCTGGGTCCTCTATTCTGTCTGATTGATCTATGTGTCTGTCTTTGTGTGAGTACCTTGCTGTTTTTGTTAGTATGGCTTTGAAATGTAGCTTGAAATTGGGCATGGTGATGCAGCCAATTTTTATTATTTTTGTTGCTCAAAATTGTTTTGGATATTTGAGGTTTTTTGTGCTTCCAAATGAATTTTAGTATTGTTTTGCTATTTCTGCAAAAAATGCCACTGGAATTCTAATGGGGATTGAATTAAATGTGTAGATTGCTTTTGGTAACATTGACATTTTCACAATATTGGTTCTTCCAAACCAAGAACATAGGATGTCTTTCCATTTTCTAATACCTTCTGCAATATCTTGCTTGAGTGCTTTAAAGTTTTCATGTGATTTTTGTCCTTCAGCCCGCTTACATAGTGTATTACATTTATCGATATCGATAAATCGATTTGCATATGTTGAACCATCCCTGCATCTCTGGGATAAAGCCTACTTGGTTGGAGTGAATGATTTTTCTGATATATTCTTGTATTATGTTTGCCAACATTTTGTTGAGAATTTTTGCAACCATGTTCATGAGGGAGATCAGTCTGTAATTTTCTTTTCTTTTTTGGAGAGAGTGAGAGAGGGAGAGAGAGAGAGAGACAGAGAACCGGCATGCCCACAGCCTCTCAGCTGTTGTGAACAAACTCCAGACATGTTCTCCCCCTTGTGGGCAAGTGCAGCATTGCACCTTGCATCACTTTGCATCTGTCTAAACATGAGACCTGGAGAATCAAACAGGCAGGTGCCTTAACCGCTAAGCCATCTCTCCAGCCCTGTAATTTTCTTTTTTTGTTGTTGTTCTATCTTTGTCTGGTTTAGGTATCAGAGTGATGCTGGCCTTATAGAAGGAGTTAGGTAGAATTCCTTCCTTTTCTATTTTATGGAAAAGTTTGAGAAGCAGTGGTGTTAGTTCTTCCATGAAAGTCTGGTAAAATTCACCAGTGAGTCCATCTGGGCCTGGACTTTTTTAGTTGGGAGAATTTAAAAAAAAATTATTGAGAGAGAGAGAGAGGAAGAGGCAGAGGGAAAATGGGAGTGCCAGTGGCCTCTCAGCCACTGTGAATGAATTCCAGATGTGTGAGCTCCTTTGTGGGCAAGCGCAGCATTACATGCTTGCATCACTTTATGTCTGGCTAAACATGGGACCTGGAGAATCAAAAGGGCATTCTTCGGCTTGCCAGGCAGGCACCTTAACCACTAAGCCATCCCTCTAGCCCTCTAGACTTTTTATAACTTCTTGGATCTCCGTACTTGTTATAGGTCTACTTAGATGTTTTATCTCATCTTGCTTTAATTTTGGTAGGTCATATAAATCAAGGAAATCATTCATTTCTTTTAGATTTTCAAACTTAGAGGTGTATATATTCTTAAAGTATGTCCTTATGATTTTCTGAATTTCTTTGGTATATGTTGTAATGGTACCTTTTCATCTCTAATTTTATTAATTTTTGTCTCGTCTCTTTTTCTTCTGGTCAGATTTGCTAGGGGTTTATCAATCTTCTTTATCCTTCCAAAGAACAAACTCTCTCTTCCATTAATTCTTTCCATTTTTTTGTTTCTATTTCATTAATTTCTGCCCTAATCTTTGTTATTTCTTTCCATCTATTGATTTTTTGTTTGCTTTGTTCTTCTTTTTTCTAATGCCTTAAGGTGAAGAATTAAATTGTTTACTTGTTAATTCTCTAATTTCTTAATATAGGCATTTAAAGCTATAAATTTCCCTGTTAGGATTGCCTTAATTGTATCCCAAAGGTTTTGATATGTTGTATTCTCATCATTATTTGACTCTATGAATTTATTGATTTCTTCAAAGAATTTCATCATTCAATAGTGTACTGTTTAGTCTCCATGAATTTGTGTATGTTTTGTAGTTTTTCTCATTGCTGATTTGTAGTTTAATCTCATTGTGGTTTTACAGAGTACAAGGGATTATTTCAATTTTCCTATATTTGTTCATATTTGCATTGTGTCCTAATATATGGACTATTTTAGAGAATGTGCCATGTGCTGCTGAGAAAAATGTGTATTCTGTAGCATTTTGATGGAATGT
This sequence comes from Orientallactaga sibirica, assembly GCA_036365145.1. Taxonomy (NCBI): domain Eukaryota; kingdom Metazoa; phylum Chordata; class Mammalia; order Rodentia; family Dipodidae; genus Orientallactaga; species Orientallactaga sibirica. The sequence goes on along the minus strand of JAEOAD010000011.1, from coordinate 45,358,806 downwards.
TCTATAGATATCTGTTAGGTCCATTTGTTACATGACATAATTTAATTGAGATGTCTCTGTTTATTTTTTGCCTGGATGACCTGTCAATTGATGAGAGTGGGGTATTGAAGTCACCCACTATAATTGTTTTTGGTGTTATCTGTGACCTTAGTTCTAATATTGTTTGTTTGATGAAATTGGTAGCCCTCATGTTAGGTGCATATACATTTAGGATTGTAATGTCCTTCTGTTGGAGTGTTCCTTTAATTAATATAAAATGACTATCTTTTTCTTTCCTCGATAATGTTGGTTTGAAGTCTATCCTGTCAGAAATTAGGATAGCAACACCTTCTTGTTTCCTAGGCCCATTTGCTTGAAATACTGTTTTCCATCCTTTCACCCTAAGACACTGTCTGTCTTTTGTTGAGAGATGAGTCTTCTGGAGGCAACAAACAGCATGATCCTGCCTTTTAATCCAGTCTGCAAGCCTGTGTCTTTTGGTTGGGGCATTGAAGCCATTGATATTAAGAGTTATTACTGAAAGGTATATCTTTATTCTCACCATTCTTCTTATTTTGTAGTGCTTCCTGTTTTCCCTTTACTCACTTGTTTTGTTTATGATTTTTTTGAGGTAGGATCTCACTGTAGCCTAGGCTGACTTGGAATTCACTATGTAATCTCAGGTTGGCCTCGAACTCATGGGGATCCTCCTACCTCTGCCTCCCAAGTGCTGGGATTAAAGGTGTGCATCACCACACCCAGCTACTCACTTGTTTTAAGTATTATTTGAGTATGGTTATTTTTCCCTCTATCCTCATGTGTGTGCTTTTCTTTCTCTTCAGCATGAAGGATTCCTTCAAGTATATTCTGTAGAGCTAGCTTAGTTGTCATAAATTCCTTTAGCCTGTTTTTCTTGTTTGTCCCTATTTCTCCATCAATTTGTATAGATAGCTTTGAAGAATAAAGTAATCTTGGTTGACAGTTGTTATCTTTCAGAACGTGGAATACATCATTCCAAGCCCTTCTGGGTTTTAAAGTTTATTTTGAGTAATGTGCTGTTATACTGATTGGCTTGCTTTTATAAGTGGCTTGCTTGTTCTCTCTAACTGCTTTCAATGTGTTTTCTTTGGTTTGTGTGTTTGGTATGGTGAAGTAAGGTTTTTTTCCTGGGTTTGTCTGTTTGCTGTTCTAAAAGCTTCCTGTATGTATTGGTGTTTCTTTCCCAATATGGAGAAATTTTCTTTTATGATTTTATTGAAAACATCTACTATGCCTTTGGAGTGAAATTCTTCTCCTTCTACTATACCCTGAGTTCTTCTGTTTGATCTTTTCATGGTATCCCAAATATCTTGAAATTCCCACTCATGCCTTCCTAGTAGCTTGTCTTTGTCTTTGTTGGACTGTATTAGGTCTGCTACCTGGTCTTCTAGTTTAGATATTCTGTTTTCTCCTTCATCCATTCTATTGGTGAGATTTTTCCACAGAGTTTATTTATTTTTTTTTATTTGACTTACTGTGTTTTTCAGTGCTAGTATTTCTGCATGGTTTTTCTTCAGTATTTCTATTTCCTTACTCATGTTTTGTGATGACCTCCTTATTTCATTAATCTGGTTTCCTGTGTTCTCCTTCAAGAGTTTGTTTTCTTCTTTGATTCCTTTATTTTCTTCTTTGATGCCTTTGAATTCTTCTTTATTTGTTTATTTGACAAAGACAGAGAGGGAGAGAGGGAGAGAATGGGCACACCAGGGCCTCCAGCCACTGCAAACAAACTCCAGATGTGTGTGACACCTTGTGCATCTGGCTAATGTGGGTCCTGGGGAATCAAACCTGGGTCCTTTGGCTTTGCAGGCAAATGCCTTAACCAGTAAGCCATCCCTCCAGTCCTTCTTTTTTTTTTTTTTTTTTAAAAAAAAAGAGTTTTGGAAATCTTTGTTAGGAATTTCATCTAAAACAGTCTCATTAGGGGTCATTTCTGATGGATTTATTATTATTATTATTATTATTATTATTATTATTATTATTAAAGAGAGACACAGAGAGAGGGAGAGGAAGACAGATAGAGATGGGTGTGCCAGCAGCCTCTCAGCTGCTGTGAACGAAATCCAGATGCATGCACCCCCTGTGGTCAAGTGCAGCATTGTGCCCTTGTAGCACTTTGCATCTGGCTAAATGTGGGACCTGGAGATTGGAACCAGCATTCTTAGGCTTAGGAGGCAGGTGCCTTCACTGCTAAGCCATCTCTCTAGCCTGGATTTATTATTTTTTATGGGATTATATTGTCTTGATTATTTGTATTTGTTGCATTATAATATAGAGATTTTGGCATCCTGAGTTAATTTGATGCTTGGGTTTTATAATTATCTCCAGTGTTCTTAGACATGTAAATCCAACTTTATATACCTTCAAGATAGGAGTTTAAGGTGCCAGGTGTAGCTCTTGTACTGTAAGACAACAACAGAAGTAATCCTAGGTGTCAAATTTGCCTGCTATTGAAGTATTCTAGTGGGCTAGGTGGAACAATTTACTGGCAAATTCTAAAATTCAACTGAGCAATATACATATTCCATAAAAACCAGCACAGAGTATGAAAGTGTGGGAATTAAAATAAACAGGTAATTTTATAAAGCCAAATTCCCTAGGGGTGTGTGTTGCTTTACATTCTTAATCCTGTCTGCTGGTAGGTGGAGATTTCTGTTCTGAAATGGGTTCTTAGTCAGTCTGGGTCTGAATTAGGCCCTTCCTCCCAGTAATGACAGAAGCAAAAGACAAAGACCCTATAAATCTGAAAGTATCCAAGGTAACAATAGTCAACCCCCAAATACAGCTTAATTGAGAATGGGAAAGCCAACCAAGAATATATAACCTTTAACCTGCTCTGACATGGAAAGAGAGATTAGCACTTCCACTGCAGGCCTATGACCTGTTTTTTTGTCAGTCAGCCACATTACCTTTTGGGGTGGCTTCCAATCTCACCAATGCTGAGTCCTCACCTCAATCCCTCTGTGTTGCACTGTGGATCTGGTGTTCTGAACAGCTGTGCTGGATACCCTAATGCTGGGGGCTTAATGAGTTCTCTGGAGGTTCATGACCCTGACAGTTGTGGGATGGGAGAGTATGGGAGACCTAGAGTGGTACTGGAACTGCTCAGGTGGTCCAGCCTGGATCTCTTTCATCAGCTCCTCAGTTGGCTCCTAATAACTTCTCCTCCAAGTTTCTTGACTTGAGAGGATGCTGATTTGAGTGGAAAATCCCCTCACTTGGTCTCTGCTCCTACAGCTAGGTGCTGGGCCAGGTGGGTGCACGAATCCATGCAGATTGGGGCCACAAGTGTCTCAGAGGGATTCTGGTTTCCTCCTTTCTGGAAGACATTTCTCTCTCCTGCTTCTCTGCTATGGCTGGTCATAACCTATACACCTTCACTTTTCAGAGGAACAGTGTATTTTGCTGTGGTTTTGCTTAATTCCCTCCCTAGGCTGGTTTGGCATGGCTCCTATGCCGCCATCTTACTTGGAAGTCCTTGATTGATCCCGTTGACATTTTATATTATTATTATTTTTTTATTTATTAGGGACAGAAAGAGGGAGGGGAGAGAGAGAGAGAGAGAGAGAGAGAGAGTGAGAGAGGGAGAGAGAATGGGTGCACCAGGGCCTCTAGCCCCTGCAAATGAACTCCAGATGCGTGCTCCCCCTTGTTCATCTGGCTTATTTGGGAACTGGAGAATTGAACCGGGGTCTGTAGGCTTTGCAGGCATGTGTCTTAACTTCTAAGCTATCTCTCCAGCCCCCTATGACTTTTTTTTTTTTTTTTACTTTTTTTTTTGGCTTTTTGAGGTAGGGTCTCACTCTAGCTCAGGCTGACCTGGAATTCACTATGTAGTCTCAGTCTGGCCTCGAACTCACAGCAATCCTCCTACCTCTGCCTCCCAAGTGCTGGGATTAAAGATGTGAGCCACCATGCCTGGCTCCCTGTGACTTTTTAATTAGAATAAATCCATGTCAGATATTAATTCAGGAGGTGTCACACTCATCATGATGTTGCAACTGAGGCCTTCTGGTTTTTATTTTACTAGATTAGTAACTCTTTGTAGAGAAAAATCTACTAGGAAGGATCTCCAGGTAGAGTCTCCACTGCTCAGTGTTGTAATGAAACTCAGGCAGGCAAGCTGTGAGACTCCACTTGGGTTGAGTGAAACCCACACCCCTTTCCTAACAATGCCCTTGCTCCCTAACAGCCTAGAACTGCTACTTTCATCAGGTTGCATGTACACCCAACTCTAAACAATGAAATAAGTACCAACCTAGTAACCCTTGGAAACTCCCCCTTATGGTTAGTTTCCGTTTAATCATGTCCAGACACATATTCAACATATTGGGGAAGGGGAGTAATCTAGACTAAACTAGTTATGGGTGCATATGCAGTGAGACACACTTGTGTCCTCTGAATGAACTTCTAAGGAAAACCCATTTACCATCTATGATGGTGAAGTTTTGTGGTCAACTTGATCTCATTTGGAATCCATAGGCATTCCTCTTGGGTGGGTCTCTGAGGTTGCCTCTAGGAAGAATTGACTGAAAGAGAAGTTCCTTCCTCTAGAGTGAGCCCTTCCCCCAGAGTGGGCAACCCTCCTGATAGGGGGCTTTATGTACAGAAGCCCTAAGGAAAGAGACCCTTCCTCCCACATGGCTGCTGGTGCTCTTTGTTCATTCTATTGGTCCTGTTACTCTAGAGAACCCTGACTAATAACCATCTTATGTCTATGCATGACTGGGTGTGCATATGATTAAAATCAGATGCCTCATGGGAAAGGACATGCACAGTGACCAAAGGATCACATAACCTAAACCTACCAATGCAAACTAAAAGAAGACTGTGAAGATGGTCTCACAAGTGTGAGCACCAGAGTTTGATTCCATAGAACCCATGTAAAGCCCAGGCACTGTAGTGAGTGTGTAATCCCAGCATCCCTACTGTGACATGGAAGACAGAGACAGGAGAATCTGCTGAAAGTTTGCAGGACAGCTAGCAGGACCATAAAAGGAAGTCCCAAACAATAACTGATGTTCTTTGGCGCCTAGCTTGAGTAGGCTGTTGTCCTCCTGTACTTTTAATATTTGTATTTATTTTTAATTAATTAATTAATTATATTTATTTGATAGAGAGAGACTGAAAATATGCATGCCAGGCCTTCAGCACTGCAAATGTATTCCAGATGCATGCACCACCTTGTGCATCTGGCTTACACTGGTCCTGGGGAATCAAATCTGGGTCCTTTGGCTTTGCAGGCAAGTGCTTTAACCATTAAGCAATCCTTTCAGCCCTCTTGTATATTTTTGAGGCAGGATTTCACTTTAGCCTGGGCTGACCTCATACAGAATGAACTCATTCTGTAGCCCCAAGGGTAAAGAAGGAGGAGTTTGTTAAGGTCTTGGCACCATTTCCAAGAACTTATCTAGGCTCATGAGATCCTGATCCTGGTGGTGGGCAACTGAGATGTCATAGTAGGATTTGATGGTTGGAACCGTACACATATTGCAGAGTATGGCCTGACACAAGTTACCTACTCGGAGGCATTCAGACCCTAGGTGAATGGACAAGAACATGAAGATATGGAATAAATCTCATTGAATTGTTTTGCATTGTATGGTTTAAAAATTACTTTCCTGCCATCATGTGTGTGTAATAGTCAGTAAAATAAAAAAAATATCAGAAGTAAAAGGAAGCTCAAGGTAAAGATAAACTTACTTCAACTGGCTCATGACATGCCAGAAAATAAAGGATGAAACAAAAATTGGAGCAGACAAATCACAAGGTAGACAACTGCACATGTAAGCTTTTCCCTTCCTCTTCACTCCATGCAATAAATGCATAAGCTCTTTCCTTCCTCTTTATGCTATAAAGTGCACACATAAGCTCTTCTCTTCCTATTCACTCCATGTAATGCACATGTAGGTTCTTCCCTTCTTCGTTACTCCATGCAATGTAGACATAAGCATGTCCCTTCCTCTTCACTTCAGGCAATGTACACATGAGCTCCACTCTTCCTCTTAACTTAATGCAATGCACGCATGAGCACCTCCCTTTCTCTTCACTTCATGCAATGAAAATATGAGCTCCTCACTTGCTATTCACTCCATGTAATGCAAACGTGAGCTCCTTTTTTGCTCTTCACTCCAGGCAATGCACACGTGTGCTCCACCATTCATTTTCATTTTATACAATGCATATGTGAGCTCCTCCCTTTCTTGTCACTCCATGCAATGCACACACGAGCACCTCCCTTCATCTTCACTCCATGCAATGCACACTTGAGTTCCTCCCTTCCTCCTCACTCCCTGCAAGGCACACACGAGCAGCTCTTCCCTTCCCCCTCACTCCATGCAACACACACGTGATCTCTTCTCTTTCTCATCATCACTCCATGCAATGCACATGTGAGATCCTCCCTTCCTCTTCACTCCATGCAATGCATACATGAGTTCCTGCTTCCTCTTCCCTCCATGAAATACACACCTGAACTCCGCGCTTCCTCCGCACACCATGAAATGCATGTATGAGCTCCTCCCTTCTTCATTTGATGTAATGAACACATGCACTCTTCCCTTCCTCTTCACTCTGTGCAGTGCACACATGAGTTCTTCCCTTCATCTTCACTCTCTGCAATGCACCCATGAGTTCCTCCCTTCCTCTTTACTCCATGCAATGCACATGTGAGCCTTCTCATCCTCTTCACTCCATGCAATGCACACGTGAGTTCCTCTGTTGCTCTCAATTCATTGCAATGAACACATGAGTTCTTCCTTTCCTCTTCTATGACAAAATGAACACAAGAACTTCTCCTTTCCTCTTCACTCTCCTCTCACAGTAACCACTAGCTGCCATTAGCTACTGGAGGTGGGGAGTCTCCTGTATCCTGTATCCTTCCCCCATTGATGGTAATGTATTGACAGGCTCAGTCTGTGCAGGAAACCACAACTGCTGTTAGTTCATGAGTATAATGGTTCTGTACTATCCAGAAGACAACGTTTCTAAGCCCTGCTCCCTACCTTCTGCTCTTATTTACATTGTTTCCACCCATTCTTCCATGAGGTTCCTGAGCTTTGGAGGAGGTGATTTAAATATCCTGTTTGAAGCTGAGCACACAGTGTTCTCTGCAATTTTTCCAGCTATGCATCTCTGCATTAACCACTGGCCATTGTAGTAAGAAACTTGTATGATGGAGGCTTCCACCAGTATTATAGGAACAAGTATATATATTTAGAGGATAACATAACATGTTGTTAAACCACATTAGTAGGTTCTCCCCTGGGGCTTAGGGAACATTCAATTCTGAACATGTACAGGGCAGTTAAGTCAGGATGGCCAGTGTCTTCTGCAATTTATTGCTTGAGTGTTTTAAAGTTTTCATTGTAGACATCCTTCACTTCCTTGGTTAGGTTTATTCCAAGGTTCTTTATTATTTTTTGATGCAATTGTGAATGGGAGTGAGTCTCTGATTTCATCCTCTGTGTGTTTGTTGTTAGCATATAGGAAGGCTACTGATTTCTGTGTGTTTATTTTGCATCCTGCTACATGGCTATAAGTGTTTACCTGTTGTCACAGTTTGCTAGTAGAGTCTTTAGGGTACTTTATGTATAGAATCATATCATCTGCAAATAATGATAACTTGATCTCTTCCTTTCCAATTTGTACCCCTTTTATGTGTGTATCTTGCCTTATTGCTATGGCTAAGCCTTTCAGTACTATATTAAATAAAAGTGGAGACAGTGGATATCCTTGCCTTGTTCCTGATTTTAGTGGAAAAGTTTAATGTTTTTCTCCATTTAGTATCATATTGGGTATAGGTTTGTCATAAATAGCCTTTATTTTGTTGAGATATGTTCCTTCTATTCCCAGTCTCTGTAGGACTTTTATCATGAAGCGATGTTGGATTTTGTCAAATGCTTTTTCTATATCTAATGAGATGATCATGTGATTTTGGTCCTTCAGTTCATTTTATATAATGTTTATCGATTTGCATATGTTGAACCATCCCTTCATCTCTGGAATAACACCTACTTGGTTGGGTTGAATGGTCTTTCTGATATATTCTTGTATTCTATTTGCCAATATTTTGTTGAGAATTTTTGCATCTAAGGCCAGCCCAGGAGGGATGGCAGGGTCTCTGCCGAGTTGGGGGTGAGCAGTGCAGAATCATGACACAGACTCTGGGAGTTGGGTGGAAGCAACAGAGAGCAAGCTGCCACAAAACTTGTTTATTGAGGAAGTGCAGGGGGTTTTAGGGGGCTTGGCTGGCCAATCGTTGGATGGGGTGGTCCCCTTTTTGTGACCAATGACAGCCTGTCTCTGGACAGGTCATCTCGTAGCAGGTTTCTCGTGAGCATGGGACTGTAGCTGTTGTCACGCCAGGCCTGTGCAGAACGCCATGTTCACAGAAGCCACTTCCTGGTTTCTTCTGCCATGCAGTCTGGCTAGGGCCAGGCCTGCATTGTGCCATACATACCCTCCTTTTTGGTTTTATTATTGGCAACCCTGAGAGGTATGGTTTTTTGCCAAGCCATTGTTGAACCCTGGCTCCAAGGGATCATCACATGTGACAGTGCCTATCTTAGGTTGTCCCATCTCATGGAATCTTACCCATCATTGGCTACTCGCCATCCTAGTAAGAAAACCCGAGGGGTGTGGCCTGGTATGTTTTTTTGCAAGACATTGTTGAACCCAGGCCCCAAGGGATCATCACATGTGACGATGCCTGTCTTAGGTTGCCCCATCTCATGGAATCTTACCTGTCATTGGCTATCCGCCATCCCAGTGAGAAAACCCAAGGGGTGTGGCCTGGTATGGCTTTTAGCATGAGGTCTGGCTAGGGCCAGACCTACATTGTGCCATACATATGTGGCTGTTGCCTAGGAGGCATGGGAGGGCCAAGTGGTGGTGGCTCTGTGGCATGTGAACAGTCCCAGCTACCAATTGATGAGAATTGGGTATTGAAGTCACCCACTACAAGTGTGTTTGTTGTTATCTGTGACCTTAGTTCTAATAGTGTTCGTTTGATGAAATTGGGAGCCCCTGTGTTAGGTGCATATATGTTTAGGATTGTAATGTCCTCCTGTTGGAGTGTTCCTTTAAGCAATATAAAGTGACCTTCCTTATCCTTCCTAACTAATGTTGGTCTGAAGTCTACCCTGTCAGATATTAGGATAGTGACCCCTGCTTGTTTTCTAGGACCATTTGCTTGAAACACCATTTTCCTACCTTTCACCCTAAGATAGTGTCCGTCTTTTGTAAAAAGGTGACAAATTGAAGGATCCTGCTTTTTAACCCAGCCTGCAAATCTGTGTCTTTTGGTTGAGGCATTGAGGCCATTTATATTAAGAGTTATTATTGAATGATGTGTATTTATTTTTGCCATTTTTCTTGTTTTGTAGTTCTTCTGGTTTTACCTTTGCTCTGTTGTATTAACTAGTATTTGAGTATGATTTTTTCCAGTTTCCTTATACGTGTGCTTTTCTTTCTCTTCAGCATGGAGGATCCTTTTACATATTTTCTGTAGAGCTGGTTTTGTCTTCCAATATTCCTTTAGCCTACTTTTGTTGTGGACTGTTCTTATTTGTCCATTTATTTGAATGGATAGCTTTGCAGGGTAAAGTAACCTTGGTTGACAGTTATCTTTCAGAACTTGGAATACATCACTCCAAGCCCTTCTGGCTTTTAAAGTTTGTGGTGAGTAATCTGCTGTGATCCTGATGGGGTTGCCTTTGTATGTGACTTGATTTTTCTCTATAACTGCTTTCAATATATTTTCTTTGGTTTGTATGTTTGGTAGTTTAACTTATAATATGGTGACGAGAGGTTCTTTCCAGGTTTTGTCTGTTTGGTGTTCTAAAGGCTTCCTGTATCTGCATTGGCATCGTTTTCCCAACTTGGGGGAAGTTTTCTTCTATGATTTTGTTGAAAACACCTACTATGCCTTTGGAGTGAAATTCTTCTCCTTCTACTATTCCCTGAATTCTCATGCTTGATCTTTTCATAGTGTCCCAATTCAAACCTTCCTATTAGTTTGTCTTTCTCTTTGTTGGACTTTATTAGATCTGCAACCTAGTCTTTTAGTTTAGATATTCTGTTCTATCCTTTCTCCATTCTACTGCTGAGACTTTCTACAGAGTTTTTAAATTTTGAATTACTGTGTTTTTATTGCTAGTACTTATGACTGGTTTTTATTTATTATTTCTATTTCCTTATTCATGTCTTGTATTGACCTCCTTATTTCATTTAATTGGTTTCCTGTGTCTTTTTTGATTCCTCTGATTTCCTCAAACATATTTATAACCAGTTTTTAAATTCTTTCTCAGGCATTTTCTCTAAATCCCTCTCACTGGAGATAATTTCTGATGGATTTATAATTTTTGGTGGATGTATATTATCTTGAGTTTTTTGTGTTTCTTATAATGTAGATAATTATTTATCTATCTATCTATCTATCTATTTATTTATTTATTTATTATTTTTTGGAGAGAGACACACAGAGAGAGACAGAGAGAGAGAGAGAGAGAGAGAGAGAGAGAGAGAGACAGACAGATGGGCGCACCAGCAGTGTCTCAGCTGCTGCGAACAAAATTCAGATGTGTGCGCCCCCTTGTGGTCAAGTGCGACATTGCGCCCTTGCCTCACTTTGCATCTGGCTAAACGTGGGACCTGGAGATTGAAACTGCTGGAGATTGGAACCAGTGTTCTTAGGTTTAGGAGGCAGGCGTCTTAACCCCTAAGCCATCTCTCCAGCCCTAATGTAGAGACTTTTGCATCTTAGGTTATTTTAATGCTTGGTTTTTCTAATTGTCTGCAGTGTTGTTAGATGTATCATCAATCTGACATTATATATCTTCAGGGTAGGAGCTTAAGGTGCTAGGTGTGACTCTTAGTAGACTCTCCAAGTAACCACAAAAGTAACCCTAGGTGTTTGGTGTGCCTTCTATGAGACTATTCTAGGATATTGGGTGGAACAAAATATAGGCAAATTCTAAAATTTAACTGTACAATATACATATTCAATAAAAACCAGTGCATAGTATTTGTGCAAGAGTAGGTATTACAACAAACAGATCTTTTAACAAAGTCAAAGTCCCTAAGGATGTGTGTTGCCCCACACCCTTAATCCTCTCAACTGGGAGGCTGAGATTTCTGGCCTATAGAGGGTTCCAAGGTCAGCTGTGACCAAGTGAGACCCTCCTCTAATGAACAACAGAAGAGGAGACAAAGGCACTATAAATCAGGAAGCAACAAATGAGAAACCCAAATTATAGCTTATTTAAAAATGGCCAATCTGTCCATCCATCAGTTTTAACACATAATTTACCTTGACATAGAAGGTGCAATTAGCACTTCTGATGCAAGCCTATATACCAGGCTTTTGGGTGGGTACTGACCTGGTGTAACCCCAGTTACCTTTTGGCATGGCTTTTGTCTCAATTATGCTGTGCACCCACTTCCTCTTTGTTGTACTGTGGGCTGAGGTAGACTGGCTGGGTTGAAGGGTTACTGCTCTGATAGCTTGTGCCGGGTGCTGTGTAGGTGAGTTTTCTTTCCCAGGACTGTATTGATTGCTGGGACTTATGTTGGTGGTGGGAAGAGGGAGGCTGTGGATGATGGCCGAAGTTCTGCTGGTCTTGTCAATCCTCTTCCTCACAAGCTGCTGCACTCGTTCCTGCTGTCCTCCCAGTCACCTTTCTTGAGTTTGCCAGGAGGCTGGTGTGAGTGGAAAATCCCCTCACCTGGCTTTTCCTGTGGCTCAGGCTGAGCCTGCTGGCTGTGGCTGTGAGGACCTGGTGCTGCCACTGATGGAGCTGCTTCTGCCTACTTCTGTGGTCTCTAGATGCTCTGGATCTCTCCTACTTCTCTGATGTAGTTGATTATTTCTTATATACCTTCACTTTTTAGTAGAAGAGTGTATTTTGTTGTTTTTTTTTTCTCCCCTAGGCCACTTTGGTGTGTTTCGTATGCCACCATCTTAATCGTAAGTCCAGTCTTTTATTTTAATGTCATTATCTTTTCCTTCTACTATGAAGGTCTTGTGTAGGTACTACCAGGCATTGCTTCATGGATATTCAGGCCATTTTGTGTCTGGAACAGTGTATTGTAAGGAACCTTAGCCTTCCTTTGGCTCTTACATTCTTTCCTCCACTTCTTCCTCAATGGACCCTGAGCCTTGGAGAGTGTGATGTAGATGTCTCAGTTCTGAACAACACTCCATTATCACTTCTTCTCAGCACTATGGTGCCTTTTGAGTCATCCCAGAGGTCACAGCTATCTGAAAAGAGAAGCTTGTCTACTCCAAAAGTGAGAGTAGTGTTAGTATATAAGTATGAACACTAAAAACATAGATTACTGGGGAGTTTGGTGAGCATAATATAGGCATATAGCCAGATACTCACAGGCATTACACTCTTAGGGCTCATGACCTCCCCGTCATAGGTTTTCAGTGCAAGGAATGTATTCTCTCCTGTGGAGTGGGCCTCGAGGCCAACTTTATGGCCTGGTGGGTCAGATAATAACTAGGTCATAATGGGCAGCTCAGGTAGCATAGTAACTTGATGGCCCATTGTCAAACGTTCAGTTTCCACTAAGGGTCAATAGCAGGTCAAGAGCTATCTCTCAAAGGGAGAATAATTGCCTGCAGAAGATGGCAAGGCCTTGCTTCAAAATCCCAAGGGCCTCCACTGTGATTCACCTATGGGGGCCTGCTAAAGGCTCCAAACAGCATTCCTTTCTGCCACTGACACCTCAAGTACCAGTGGATCTGCTGGGTCATATGGTCCAAGGTGCAGAGCAGCCTGCACAGCAGCCTGGATCTGTTGAAGAGCTTTCTCTTATTCTGTGCCTGGTAGCTTTCCAGGTCCCTTGGTATATGGCACAGAGTAAGACACCCAAATGAGGAATGTGCTGTCTCCAAAATCCAAATAGGCCCACTAGACATTGTGCTTCTTTCTTAGTGGCAGAAGGGGTTGGATGCAACAACTTCACCTTAGAAGTACTATCCCTGCATGCCCCACACCACTGAACTCCTAGAAATTTCACTGAGGTGGAAAGTCCTTGAATTTTGGACGGGTTTATTTCCCATCCCCTGATGCACATATATGGTACCAGCAACTCCAGAGTGGTTGCCACCTCCTGCTTATTTGATCCAATCAGCATAATTTCATCAATATAATGGACCAAAGTGACACCTTGTGGAAGGGACAGGCTATCAAGATCCCTGCAAACTAAGCTATGACACAGGGATAAAGAGTTAATATAACCTTGAGGTAAAACAGTAAATGTGTACTGCTGACCTTGCCAGCTAAAAGCAAATTGCTTCAAGAGGCCTTTATGGACAGGTATGGAGAAGAAACATTCACAAGATCAATAGCTGCATACAAGGTACCAAGTGATGTGTTAATCTGCTCAAGTAAAGAAACCACATCTGGTACAGCAGTTGCAATTGGAGTCATCACATAATTATGTTTCTGATAATCCATTGTCATTCTCCAGGATCTGTTTGTCTTCTGGACAGGCCAGATAGGAGAGTTAAAGGGATACATGGTGGGAACCATCACTCCTGCATCCTTCAAGTCCTTTATAGTGTCATTAATTTCTGTAAACCCTCCAGGGATGTGTCTGTTTTTGATTCACTAATTTTCCCTGGTGATGGGAACTGTGCATTTCAACCATAATAGTCCTCACTCCACAAGTCAGGGAACCAATGTTGGGATTCTGCCAACTCCTAAGTATATCTATCCCAATTATGCATTCTGGGACTGGGGAAATAACTATGGAGTGAGTTCAGGGACCCACTGAACCCATTGTCAGTCTAGCATTTGCCAAAACTCCATTGATCACCTGACCTCCATAAGCACCTACTTTAACTTGAGGGCCACGATGCTGTTTGGGGTCTCCTGGAATCAATGTCAATTCAGAGCCAGTGTCCAGTAGGCCTGAAAGGTCTGATTATTTCCTTTCCCCAGTATACAGTTACACTAGCCAAAGGTCCCTCTAAGGAAAGTTAGGATGAAATTTGATATTGAAACTTTTGAGTCCTTCCTCAAGGGAACCTGGCCACCCCTTCAATCAAGGGGCCCAGGATCTGCAAACTGGCTCAAGTCTGGAAACTGATTAAGGGGCTTTGATTCTCTGTTGCTATAATTCAAAGTGGCCTTTTGTTCATTTGCTCTGGAACTTTTCTGCTTATACAGATCAAGCAGGAACTCAGTAGGCTTCTTATCTATTTGACTTCTGGGAACTCCATGATTAATCAAAGGTCCATATGAGTCATATCTTTATGCATATTATTTTGCCTATGCTTTCCATTAAGGTAAATGCATTCACCTCACCTTTGGTGATTCAGCACTGCCATTTGGCCCTTGTTACCCCAAGATCCAGTTAGACCCATTGCATCTAAGTCACCTAATGCAGCAACTGTGGCTCCCATTGTGATGTCTTCTTTATATATGATGGAAACTACTGGCAACTTTAAGTATGCTGGTGCTCCCCTCACAAATCTGTTTCTTATAGCCTTTGTGAAGAACACATCTTCTGGAGGCCCACATTGTGGGGGCAAAGATGAGTTTACATTGCAAATCCACCCCAGCATTCAAAGTTCTCTGAACCTTTTAATTCCTTCATCAACATTAAGTCAAGAGATATCAGGCAGCTTGAGTTCATTCACAGTAGGACATCTTTGGATCTGTACTTCAGCCAACCTATCAAATAAACTCTTGGCATGTCTTCCAACTGCAAGAGCTGCAGTGTTAAATTGAAAAATCTCTGCTCAATGGGCCCATTTCAATAAATTCAGCCTGATATAATCTTATGTTCCTTCCTCCATCATCCCACATCCTTAAAATCCATCCCCACACATATTCCCCATGCTTCTACCTATACAAGTTAGGAAACTCCTGAAGTTATTTAGTGGTGTACCTAACCTCCTCTTATGTTATACTTTCTATCTCACCTTTATTGGCCTGCCTACCCTTATGTCTGGTTATAGGCCTAGAGGCAAAGCTGGGTAGGCACTGAGGAGTATCAGCACCTCCTGCAGGGAGGGTCATTGCTGATTCCTCAGAACAGAAAGATTGATTCCCTTAGGCAAGGGTGGAGTGGGTAATACTTCAGGGTGTGGAGGTTGGGATACAACTGCTGCTAAGGGAGGGGAGGTCACATTACCATGAAAAACAACTTCAGAATCTGAGAGTTCAGTGTCCCCACATTCTTCAGGGTCTTCCCACACATCACCATCCCAAGCATAGGATTCCACTTTTTTCCAATCAGTGCCCTCACTTTAACTTCTAATAGGCTGTGAGGCTGGTATTTGAGCTTGCATTACAAGTTAGCCAATCTTACAATGAGAGCTTGGTTTGGTTTTATGTAATTTGAGGCCTGTTCTGGCTAGAGAGGAGACTCTCCTCCAGGACACCCTCAGAAACATACAGATCATGTATGTGGGTCTTAAGCTTGGAATTTCCCTTTTTAACTTCTGCTTTTCCTTTAATAGTTTATTCAAAGATGCTAGAAGCTACCAACTAGCATCATCATGTGTCTTTCTTTTCCACAAATATTCAAATGTTTTAGATACAGAGTCACTAAATTCCTTGCTCTTCACAAAATATGCCTCAGGATCACCCAATACATCTATCATGGAGTTCTTTAAATAGTTCACACCATGGATTATTAGTGCCTTCCTTATTACTAGTAAAAGCACTCTCCTTATTACCAGTAGGGCCTTTAGTAGCACTGAAGTTGGAGAGCCAACCCAGATAGCACCAAGCCCACTAGAGAACTCCATCCTTACCATTTTGTTTCTCTAGAACCACTTCTGGTACCACAATCTGTATTAGTCTGGGCTCTCTAGAGGAACAAAACCAATAGAATGAATTATATTAAAAGGTAATATATTGGATAGCTTATAGTAGTCCAATAGCAGTTGCAGGTCCAAAAATCAAGGAACCCAGTAGCTGCTCAGTTCATGTGGCTAAATGCCTTATCAATCCCAATCCAGCACTAAAATCCAATGTCTTCCTGAGAAGCCTCTGGTTTCCAATCCACACTGGTGTTGAGTTGATGCCAGTCTTCAGTCTATGCTGGTCTTCAGTCCATGCAGGAAGACAGCAAGCAGCTCTGGCAGCCAAGTGGAAGAAAGGGGGCTCTTTTCACCCAAAGATTCCTTATATAAAGTCCTCCTCTGAGAGGGGCTGCTCACTTTGGGGGAAGGGCTCACCCTGGGGGAAGAACTTCCTCTTTCAATTAATCCTTCCAGGAGGCAACTTCAGAGGCCCACCCAAAAGGAATGTCTGTGGATTCCTAAACAGACCAAGTTGGCAACAACTTAACCATTACATGTGGGTACTGGGGAATTGAACCATGTCCAGCAGGCTTTGCAAGCAAGCACGTTTAACCACTGAGCCATCTCCCCAGCCCTAAATGTTGTGTCTTATAATAGAAGAAAACATGAACCTCACAGTTTCCTCTAAAAAGAAATTGGTGCTGAGGCAGTTTAGGACTAATAGTATCCCCCAAAATAAACTAAAAGTGGCTCACGATGATAAATGCCTATAGGGGGAGAGTCTCATCCTTCCTTATCTCTTTTTCTCCAAAGGAGTTCTTGCAGCTTCCACTTTGCTAGATGCCCGAAACATATGGGGAGAATCTGGTTTTCCCTCTTTCTTTCCTAGAAGAGATAATTGCCCCCTTCCAAGAAGGATTATTCCCTTTCATGGCAATGTAAATGGGTTTATTACCTTTTCTGTTTCCCAGGTGGAATTTCCCATTTCTAAGAACCTCCTGCCTCCTGGATAGGAGCTCTCCCTTCTTCCCTTCTCTTAAACTCTATAATCTTTCTAATAAAATCTTTCTAACTTTCACCCTCTGTAGTCTGTGAAATTCATTCACCAAAATTCCTAAGATAAGAACCAGTGGCCACTTAGTGGATTTCCTAACTCCTGAGTTATAGCCTGACCAAGAGCTGAGAAAAGTTCTGTTGCTGTCATTGACACCCTAAATACCCGTGTCAGTGCCACATGAATGAATTGAATACCTCTCATGTTTATCTCTTGTATTAGAAACAAAGGAATAGGGAGTTTTCCTGGGGACCAATTATCCCAGCCGGTTCCATGTAGTCTTAATACACAGCTTGTCTGAGAAAACCCATCCTCCTCACATCTATCTTTAAGGTGAGTACTAGAGAAAGTGATAGGAAACAGAAATTGGCTATGCAATTTAGGGGAGATGGAACACAACTATATAATCTCCTAGCTAAGTGCAGGAATTGTCCTTTTTGTAGACAATTTCCATGTTGCTGGGATGAACATCCAACCAGACAATGTTTATGGGACAAAGGGATTTATTTCAAGCCTTCAGATCCAGGGGAAGTTCCATCTATGGCAGAAGAAGCTAGTTCCCTTTTATAGATCCAAACAAATAGAAAAACCACCAGCAGCCAGCAAACACCAAAAAGCAGAAATACAAACCTTCAGCAAGTAGGACCAACAGAGCTCAAATATCTCTGCATACCTTTGGGCTGGAATTCAGGTCTGTCCCCAGTAACACCTTAGGGCTGGACTTTAGGATCTTCCCCCAGTGACATATCCTCTAGCCAGGTGGTTGGAGACCAAAGTTATAAGCTTTAATAAAACACAAGACTCTATGGGAGACATACATCCCAAGTGTGGTAGTTTGAATATATGGTCCCCAATATATTCAGTGTTTTATTAGTTTGTAGTTTGTATCTGAAGCTATCTGACTGGAGGCAGTGTCACTGGGTGGATTTTAAGGTGTGGGTTTGAGATTTCAATCTCAAGATATGCGAAGTATACCTAGCTGGAGTTCCTGAAGTGTGCTGTCCTGTGTGGCTTTTGGCTTGTGGCTTTTCTCTCTGTGTTTGGTCCTATAAGAGCAGGCCAGCTTCTTCTATCATTATGGAACTTCCCCTGGATCTATAAGTTTCAATAACTAGCCCTTCCTCCACAACTATGCCTGGTCTGGAAGTTCATCTCAGCAAACCTGAAGCTGTCTGCTACAGAAGGTGGTACCAAGGAGTAGGCTGAGATTAATCTAACCATGTGGATTTTGGTCTTTTGGAACCTTTGTTTTGGAGGATTGGGCATGGACTTGGTGCTTGCAACAAAAGACACCTCCTGGAGTGGTAAACCAAGTTTTATGGACTATTCTGATGAAAGTTTGAGAATATTAAGTACAGATAGTATTGAACTTTGAGGTTTGGCTTATGAGCTTTCTAAGAGGAAGGAAAGACTGTAGAAGACTTTGTTGTAACTGGGCTATTGGCATAAGGGATGATTGCATCCTGTTGCCCAGCCTAGAGAATTTGATCAAGGTTAAATTATAATGGACTGATGTGCTTGGTTAAAGATATTAGACTGAAAGATTTAAGATTTTAAGTTGGAAAACCTCAATCAAGTTAAAATTAGAGGCCCTGAGACTGGTTTTAGGTCACTGGAGCTGCTATTGTGAAACACATTAGCAATCTTAAGGAAGATGGCCCAAGTGCTTTATGTTAAAACAATGGAGAGGATGCCTGAGGAAAGACTATGATAGAAATGCAAACTATTTTGGAAAGGGTTAACTGGAGAAGGAACCTACTTTTCAAGGTTACAATTTATTTCATTCCTGAATTAAGAATATGGCTGTGTCCTGCACACCTGGTATTAGTTTTGGAAGCATGAAAAATGTGTGGAGTGGTCATGAATTGCACATGTTTCTGGGAGCCACTGCAGAGATGTGGCATGAGGCAGGGCATGATTCCCTGATAGGCTGGAAGAACCTTTGGAAGATGGACCATGGTTTGCATGGATACCTGAAGACATTTTGGATATACCAGGACTATTCAAGGGCTACCATGGAGTGGAGTGTTGGCCTGGGAGGGGTGGAACTGGAAAACCTGGAGACTGGCAGACTCAGGTTATATTGAACTTGAACTGCAGAAATTTGATGACTGCTGATGGTGGTTGAGTTTGCATTTTTCTAGTCTCTCCTTGCTATGCCTTATATCAGTTGACAATGTTTACTCTGTGCCTTTATATGTTGAAAGTATTTAACTTGTTTGATTTTACATGACTCACTATCTTAAGATGGTCAGGACCATAAGGACCTTTGAAATTGGACTGAAAAAATTTATAGTGTATGATGGTTTAAAATCTATTGGGGGCCGGGGCAGAATGTGGTAGTTTGAATATATGGCCCCCAATATAGTCAGTGTTTTATTAGTTTGTAGTTTGTATTTGTAACCATCTGGTTGGAGGCAGTGTCACTGGGCGGATCTTAAGGTGTGGTGGTGGGTTTGAGATTTCAATCTAAAGATATGTGAAGTGTACCTAGCTGGAGTTCCTGAAGTGTGCTGTGCTGTGTTGTGAGGCTTTTGGCTTGTGGTTTTTCTCTCTGTGATTGGACCTGTAAGAGCAGGACAGCTTCTTCTGTCATTCTGGAACTTCCCCTGGATCTGTAAGTTTCAATAAATATCCCTTCCTCCATAACTAAGACTGGTCTGGAAGTTCATCTCAGAAAACCTGAAGTTGTCTGCTACACAACTACCACACATCCCAAGCCAATAGTACTCCAAGGTAGCTCTTGTATAGTCCTGGTCTATCCAAAAAATCTTTAGGTGTCCATTGCAAACCACAGTCCATCTTACAATGGCCTCACTGGTCTCTCTACCAGGGACATCATGCCATTTTTCCTATGCTGCATTTCAGCAGCAACTCCTGGGAATGTGTACTTAATGACCTGTGCATTTTTTATGCTCCTAAAATTAATAACAAGTGTGCAGAGACATAGCCATTTTTTGTTAATCTAGGGAGAAAATAAATCTTGACCTTCAGCCTTTAGAATTCTTCATTTCAGTCATCTCTTTTCAAAAGAGTTTGCATTCCTATTCAGTCTTCCTTGGGTGGATTTTACCTCAGGCATCCTCCTATTATTTCAACATAAAGCAGTTAATGGTGTAAACTCCTTGACAATAGCAGCTTCAGTAACCTAAAATCTGTCTCTGTGCCAGTAATTTTAAACTTGTTTAAATTTTTCCAACTTTAACTCTTATATATTTCAGTTCTGTATCTTTTGCCAAACACATCAGTTTATTACTTTCAAATTGAACCTTGCTTAAACTCTCTGGGCATAGACAGAAGAACACCACCATCCCTTGTGCCAGTAGCCCAGTTCCAACGAAGTTCTCTTGTGTTTTCTCCTTCCTTTGAAAGTTCACAAGCCAACACAATTCTCTTTGCACTTAGCATTTTCAAATTCTCACCAAAATAGCCCATAAAAGTTGAGTTACCACACTGTGAGGATTCTGCATTCCCAAGTACTCAATCCATACAAATTCCTCGAGCACATAAGTTCCAAAAGGCCAAAATCCACATGGTCAGATTCATCCCACAACAACACCCCACTCTTCTGGTATTAATGTTTATGGGAGGAAGGGTTTTATTTCAAGATTACAGGTATAGGGGAAGTTCAATCTATGGTAGAAGAAGCTGGCTTCCTTTCACAGATCCAAGCAGAGAGAAAAACTGCTAACAGCCAGCATACAACAGAAAGCAGTAAGCACAAACTGGCAGCAAGCAGGACCCCAGAGCTCAAACCTTTATATATACCTTTGGGCTGGAATTCAGATCTGCCCCCAATAAAACCTTAGGGCTGGACTCCTAGATCTGTCCTCAGGCACACCTCCTCCAGCCAGGCAGCTGGAGACCCAAGTTACAAGCTTTAATAAAATACTGGAGTCTATGGGGGACATACTTTCAAATCATTGCAGGCCTGTCATACACTTTAGTACAGGTCAGAAATATCAGAATGATCTGGCATTCCTTATCTCTGCTACCCCCCTTTATGGAGTCCTTTTACTCCCTTCTTGGCATCAGGAGTAAACTGGTTAAACCAGGCACCTACCCATAAGGCTCATAAAACATCTGCAAACCTGGTCTTCCTCATGTAGCCACTCCCCATAAAAAACCAAGATGAGTCTCAAGGTGGGATTCTCAAACCCCCTCTTGCCTCTGGGCAAGAACTCTACCTTCTTCTCTATGGGGCTTCTCAACCCCCCTCTTGCCTCCTTGCATAAGACCTCCACCTTGCTTCCTTCTCTTATGTTCTAGGCTTAAGCCCCCTTCTCCCTCCTAAAGCTTTAAGCTATAATAAAAGTTTTCTGAACATTATCCTCTGGTCTGTGGATTTTATTCTTTGTATTCACAAGACAAGGATCTTGAAACAACACAAGCTACTGGTGCATTGACATCCAAGGAACCCAAAATTCTTGTATTAAAAGTATGAGTGTGGGAGCAGTGAATTAGACCAGAGCCCAGTTCTTGTGCTTGACCTAGTTCATAGTGCAGGGGAGACCATCCCTTGCTGAACTAACCACCTACTCCCTGAGGGGCAGTAGGAGTGCTGACAGTAATCACAAAGAAAATACCTATGGAATACAATAAAAAAGACATGGGCTTGGAGTAACAGAATAAAAACTATTCATTTGCCAGGAACAAAGGCAGCAATGATAACAGGAAACAGAAAACAACAATCAATTCAAGTAAAAAATTTAATCTGAAAGGGAAAGGACAGGATGGAATGAGCAGAATCAGACCTATTATAGTGTTACCATTTGCATAATAAAAAGTCTTTTCCAACACTTACTGAGTGTCAGAGGTCCAAATACAAAGGTTATGAGAACAGTATATTGGTATAGGATTTTTTTTTTTTTTTTTTTTTTTTTGTTTTCAAGGTAGGGTCTCACTCTAGCCCAGGCTGACCTGGAATTCACTATGTAGTCTCAGGGTGGTCTTGAACTCACTACGATCCTCCTACCTCTGTCTCCCGAGTGCTGGGATTAAAGGCATGCGCCACCACGCCTGGCTTCAGGAATATTTTATTATTGGCTCAGAGTGGCATGGTTTAAGAAGGAGGAGGAGTAGGACAGGAAAGGCAGGAGAAGACAGCTCTTGGCTTCTAGGCACTGTTGATTGCCAGCACCAGGGAGAGAAAGCAAGCCCCAAAGTCCTGGATATTGTTAAAACCTGGAGTGGAATTAAGGAGAAACAGGTGTGTGAGGGGGATAGCGCTGAGCTGGGAGTTGGAGAGAGAGGTGGGAGGGAGGAAGAGATAGAAGGTGCACATATAAAAAGGAAAGAAGACAAGGGGCAGATGAGACAGACAGTGAGAGATAGAGTATACAGTATAGAGAAATACATACCTTACTTCAGAAAAGGGCCACTAAGGAGAGAAAATACCACCTGGGCTTTTTAATGCTCTGTAGAGGGAAGGAGCTTCTGGAGGTGTGAGCTTGTGCTCAGGTAAGGAGCCAGGTTGGCTAGTTCCCTGTTGAGTTTTGTGTGGATGGTGAAGAAAGAAGGGGAGTTAGTAGGGAGCTCTGAGACTAACCCTGCGCATCTGCCTTTTGTTTGCAGCTGCTTTCATCTACAAACGTTAGGTTAGTATTTACATTAACTGAAGGCCACTCTCTCCCTGGCATCCTCCAAGGTGTCTGGAGCTCTGGAGAGCACATCAGGGAGCACAATAAACACTCCTTCCCAATGAAGGTGAAAGCTGCAAGCGAGGCTGCCTTCCTGATGGAGAGTCACTGTGGCCTCCCCATCCTTAGACTTCAGGTCCCTGCCTGGCACTCACTCACGGAGGTTTAGGTGAGGCCAGTCAAACCCTGAAGTACACAGCCACATTTCTGAAGCCACCAGGTTGCTCATCACACCTGGGCTGGTTGCAGAGCCCCATAAAGATCCTGAGCTGGCCCAGGGGAAAGGCTACTGCACTGGAGTAGCTGAGGGACTCTGAAAACATTGGTTTCCACTGTGCTCCAGAAACCTGAGTGTTGAAGTATGCAACCAGGCAAATCCACAGAACATTCCTGTCACTGCTGGCTTGTTGATGATCTATATCTCTGGGCTCTGTTGGGCTTATGCCAGACAGCTACAGTGTCAGGAATAAGAGGATGTTTATTCCACTGCCCAGCAGGGTGTGAGGACCAAGAGACTGGGAATGGGAGGGAGGGCTGGGCCACTCTAGATTGGTGATGTGCCCACTTTCCTCTGTGAGGAGCTGAGACCCTATGGCTCCTATAATTTAGACAAGGATCTGTAATATGACTCCCATTGACAGAAGCTGTCTGGTACAGGTGTCTCTGGAAACTCATCTTGATGACACCTGTGTGACTGGAACACCTAGAACCAGCCTCAAGCTGAACTCCTAGAACTGTCTGGTTCCCTCTTGAGAGGGACTCTCCTTGGCCTCCCATTGGCTGAAACTGTGTCTGAGTGTTTTCTCTGCATCTTTCATGTTAATTCGTAGAGACCAGTTATGATTGCAGAAAACATAGATGGGCTGGGTCCCAGAGTATTAAACATTTTGCTTAATTTCATGACCACAAGACCAGAGGAAAAGAAACAGCACTAAATACTTGGCACAATTCCAAGTAGCCAGTAGACCAGGCTTCAGCGGAGGAGGCAGGGCACCTCCTGCAGGCAGTTTATGTACATGGATGCAGACTTCATGTGGCTCTCTGTTCAGCCATAGTTCATTGCTCCCTAAAAAAAAAATCACTGAAGGGAACTGGATGTAAGGATGTCATAGCCTTCTGGGCTCAGGAGAACTGTGTTCTCTGGCTTGGTTATCCACCTGCCTATGACTCCTGGAGGTAACATTTATGGCACCTCACCTGTCCCTTGTATGTCTGAAGTCACATGGTCTAAGTGACAACAGTGATGTACATGGTAGGGGAGCCAATGACCCTTTGAGGAAAATTCAGTCTCTAGAGGAAGGAAGAGGGAGACAATCAGGTGCAGCTCCCTTAAAAGGGCAATGTGTGCATGTAAATAAAGCCTGAAGTCTGAATCAGGCAGAATTCTGCTGATGCAATTAGGCTGGTGTGGCTGGAGAAGCTATTACTTCTGATAATGGCCTGTGGATGAGCAGTTATGTGAAAATAAAAAGTTTTAATCTCACAGCAATATATAGTTCCCAAGGCCTTGTTTTACCTCACTTCCATATCCTGATTCTGTTGCAATGGTCTCCCCTCATCAGTACAGTAATTCTACACTGGCCCCCTTACATTTCCAAATGTATTCAAGGATCAGCTTACTAACAAAACAGAACCAAGTAGTGGTGTTTTAGTGGGGATTGAACTGAACCTACAGACACATTGAGAGTCTGGCCATCTTAATAAATACTGTCTCCTCCATCCATGGACATGGATGTATTTATTAACTAGGTTTCTTGGAATTTTATTTAATTTTTAGTTATTTATTTATTTGCAAGAAGAGAGAGAGAGAGGATATGAATGGGCATGCCAGGGCCTGTAACAGGGTGATAAGTGTCCAGGAAAGTCCTTGAACCCCAACCCCTAGGTTTGTTTCTAATTTTAATCAAATAATTGAATAAAAAAGAAAACTGAGCAGAATAATTCTTAAATTGTTATATTTATTGAGGGAAGTAGAGCCAAAGAAAGGCACCCACATGACTAGAGATACTACGCATAGGGCCTGGGGAAAAAAGTGTGGTAAGAAAAGAGAAAAGTCTGAGGAGTTCCTGCCATGTGGGGAGCTGGAGGGAATAAAGAACTCATTCAGAGAGTAAGGGCTAAGGGGTCCCTCCCAGCTGAGAGAAAACTCAACCACAGCTGGAAGTTTCCAACTTTATTTATAACCTTAGAGTAGTGGGCTGTCTTCTGGCTCAGGTGAACCAGAGGGCCAGCTGTTTGGTTAGGACTAGGGGCTGTCTCAGGAAGAGATTAGTTCTGGCATCAGGTTCCTGGGGCTGAACTTGACCAACCAAAATGTTTAAATCTTATGAAAGACCTCCCTCCTAGGAGGGGTCCTGACTGTGGAAAAACAATTCTATGGGAATAAGGCAAGAGAGATAAGAAATCAGATCATCTTGGATTTCTAGCAAGTGGAAACTTTACTGCCTTTTTAACCTTCAGGGGTCCAGTCACCCTAACTCTACCCCTCCCTCATTACTTTATCTTGCTGTCTTAAAGATTTTTTTCTTTGGCTTTTTAGAATTTGACTATGATGTGCATTTTTTCTGTTTGTAGTTTACTGGGTTTTATAGGTGTGCATATGAATGCTTCTCATGAAGCTGGGGGATTTCACAGCCATTACTTCTTTCAACATTCTTTGTGTGTATACATGCTCAGCTGTGCATGCACCTATGTGTGTGAGAGTGCATGTACATGTGTGTGCATGTGGAGGACAGAGATTGATACTGGCTGTCTTCCTTAAACATTCTCCCCCTTATTTATTGAGACAGGGTCTGTCACTGAACCTCCATGTGGGTTCTGGGGACTCAAACCTGAACCCTTAGACTTTGCAGTAAGTGCCCTAACCACTAATCCATCTCTCTAGCCCCAGGACATTCCCTTTTAAAAAAATTTACTTATTTATTTGGAGAGAGTATGGGTCCACCAGAACCTCTTGACACTGGGGTGGTCAGGGTTTTGAGGTCTTACTCTAGTCCAGGTTGACCTGATCTAGAGTTCACTCTGTAGCTCCTGGTTGGCTTTGAACTCATGGCAATCCTCCTACCCCAGCCTCCCCAGTACTGGATTAAAGGCATGAGCCACCATGCCTGGTTAGAAATTTTAATAATCTGCAATCATCATGCATCTTTAAGTTTCATCCTTGCCATCCTTGAGGTAGTGCATGCCTATAATCTCAGTACTCTAGAGGTTGAGGTAGGAGGAGTGCCATGATTTTGAGGTCAGCCTGGGCTACAGAATGAATTGAATTCCAGGACTAGAGTGAGAAAAAATGTTTTGTCCTCCACAAACCTTCTATATCTTACTTGAATCTGTCTGACACACTTAAATTTCTCAGTTTTTCACTCCTCTTTTCCTTTCCATTTTAGCTAGTCATTTTATTTTAGGACAAAATTATTATGTTTTATCATACAGAAATAACTTTGTATCCAAAAGATACATTCTTTCTTCTTTAACTTATTTTTCTTGTCTGTGTGTAGGAAATGTGGTGTGGGGTGCATATGGAATGTGTGGTGTTTAAATGTGTATATGCAGACGTACCTGCCTTATACAGAGCCCGAGGAGAACACAGGGGGCTCCTCTCCCATCATTCTTCTGCCTGTTTACTTGAGACAGAGCTCTCACTGACTCAAGAGCTTGCTGTTGTACAAAAGTCCCAGTGATTCTCCATTCACTGCTCCCCATAGGAATGGGGTTATACACATGTATGGCCATGACCAGTTATTTTTGTGGGTGCTGAGGAACTGCATTCATGCAGTCTTAGGCCCTTATGTTTATACGGGGAGCACCCTGACCTGCTGAGCCATCTCTCTAGTCCTAACCTTTTTAGAAAAAAAACCCACAGAAGAATATATTCATATATCCTTCTTCACATTTCTTCCTTCTACTTACTGGTTCCTTTTTACTTTCTTGACTTCATGAGACATAAAAAGTTTGCCAATTTATTAAGAAGGAGATGAATCCAAATTATATTTATGACATAATGTAACAAGATAACCTGCCCACACACTGTTAAATGATGAGGTTCGTGTTGGTTTCTGGTCATAGGCAGACTTTACTACTACTTAGATTTTTTAAAAGGCTCCTTTGTATATTTTTCCCCTTGGTCTCATCTGAATCTGAGAGTTACAGAATCTTCCATTCTAGCAAAGCCTAGCCAAGATAACAAAGCTTCTAATGACCTAGGATAGCAAAACTATTTTAGTATAGGCAAAGGCAGGAGAGAAATACATGGAGAGCCAAAAATTATATGTCAATATTGTAATTGTAGTTTTGGATATAGAAAGAATCTTCTCCCAGAAGAAGTACAGGATCTGGCAAATGGGTTTTTTTTTTTTTCTTCCTGAAGAGAGAGAAAGAAACTCATTATTGAGACCAGATGGCAGGCTGACCCCAGAGCATTTGTATTTGGGACATGTCAGACACTGGGAAGGGGACAATGATGCCAAAGTCCTCATGTAATGGTAAGTGTAGGCCATACTTAATTTCATTTCCACGGGCTTTTAACTCCGTGACCAGTGTGTAGGTAGAAAATCAGCCTTGCCCAGCAGATGGACAATCTTAATTGGAAACTAAGTTATAGTATTTATTGAGGTCAGGGCTATCCCTTAAGAAAATATGGGCACAGGGAACTTCTCCCATTTGCTTCCCATCTACAGATCAGATCTAGCTGGAGAAGGTGCTATCATTTGACATTCTTCTTCATTTGTTAGGTCCTACTGTAGCCAAGCCATGGTATACAAGAAATCAACCTGCTCTTTTGAGGATCTGAAGATCAAATTGTTCCTAATTCCTCAGAATGCATCCCAGAGAAAAGTCTGTGGAGATGCCATCTGAAAGGGTGTTTGATTTCCCACTTGGAAGGGGAGAAGCAATTGAGACCCAGTAAGTGAATCTCCTTGCCCCAGGTATCTGGTAACTGCCTGTGCTGGAGAGTCCTCTCTGATGGGTTAAAACTTAGTACACACTTTTTTTTTTTCCGAGGTAGGGTCTCACTCTAGCTCAGGCTGACCTGGAATTCACTATGTCAGGGTGGCCTCAAACTCATAGCAATCCTCCAACCTCTGCCTCCCGAGTGGTGGGATTACAGGCATGTGCCACCACTCCCAGCTGAGTTACAATTTAGAATGAGAGATCGCTGAGACGGTCCCTAGTCAGTCTGGAAATGCACTATAGCCAGCCTGTCGGAAGTCCCCTTTCTGAATCATTTTGGTATTCCCATGGACAAAGGCTTTTCAAAAACTCTGACAGTGATCCTGCATATGCCACAGCATGTAGATCTTAAAGTACTGTAATGCAGTGTTGTATCCTAAAAGGAAAAACGGAACAAAGGGCACCTCTTCTGTTTAAGGATAGGATCAACCTAGGCAGAACAAATGCCAAACCAAGGTGGTGCATATGCATGCTGGAGGAGTACGTTTCACCCCCTGGGAGGACAAGACATACTAGCAATGGTTGCATACTCCTGAACCTACTGGCAACAGGAGAGGAAAAGCCCTAAGGCCTCAGTAGAGGTGCTGCCCTTCATGGTACACGAAGATGGGCAGGTTCAAGAATATGGAGAGTATGATCATTCAGTTTTCCTGGGAACCCAGCCAGAGTTTGCCCTCGTGATCAGGCTCAACAGGATTCAGTCCTGCAGGGATTCTGGGCAAAAAAGGAAGTCGCAGAAGGGAGAAGTCAACACTCCTCTGGTTAACTGCCAGTCAGAGAGAAGGGAATAGACACGTTGGGTTGCAGGGGAATCAAACAAGGGTTGTAGGCTGGAGAGATATTTCAGTGGTTAGGTGAACTTCCTGTACAAGTGTCTGAAGGACTTGCAACTGTTACAGCTCAAATCTCTGGATCCCACATAAACCAGCTGGGCATGGCCACATACACTTGTGACCCCAGTCCCACTAGGAAGCAGAAACTGTAAGCTCTAGAAATGATAAAAAGAGAGACTCAGATTCAAAAACAGGACCAGGCTGAAGGGTGACTGAATGGGACACCTGATGTTCTATTTGTGACCCCTCAGGTGAGTGACCCCTACCACAGGTAAATATATGAGGTACTGTAAGGGCACATACACGTGCATACATCTCCCCACTACACGTACCACATTAACACACACATGAACACATACACATAAGTAAAAGCAAAAACAAACAAAAGAGGAGAGATAGCTCAGCTGTTAAGACACTTGTCTGCAAAAGCCTATCGACCCTGGTTCAATTCCTCAGTACCCATGTAAAGCCAGATGCACAATGTGGTGCATGCATCTGGAGTCTGCAGCAGCTAGAGGCTCTGGCACCCTCATTCTCTCTCTCTCTTTATATCCCTCTCTTGCAAATAAATAAATAAATAAATAAGTTAATAAATAAATACCCAAGGTTTAAAAGTAGCCAGAGAAGACAAGAGAATGGTCATGGCAGAGGACAGTCTGGGGTTTCAAAAGCAGAGAAAGCAGCCAGAATAAAAATAGCCAGTATACTACAAGATGTGAATAATGAGAATATGCCATGGGTAACAGTCTTTGCTAAGCTCCAAGAGAGAGCCACATCACTGTGGTCTCAACAGAGTGTGAGTCACACTGTTTTATCCTGTCTCTGAAGAAAGGTGATCTAAATCATGGTGCAAACATGTTATGAGAAATCTCTTGTTTCTTCTGTGTCAAGAGACACAGACAGTTTAAGCAGAAGCCTATTAGGCAAAGCAAAGCAACCACTCTAAAGTGAAATAGGAGTGGCCTGTCCCAGAGGGGAGGGGTAGCAGCCCAGTGGGCTCTGTGTCATGGATAGTAAAGATTTTATGAATATTAATGAAGTGAGTGGCATATTCATGGGTGAAGGTGATCATTTTTACCTCCAAAATCACAGTGGACAGGATCTTTTAGGCTATGCTCCCATAATCCTCAGTAAAGTCCACAAAGAGGGGTCAAAACCACAATATAAGTGCTATGATAATGACATTAGATCTTTTGAGGATGGAAACCCATTGTTAGTGCATGTGAGTGGCAATTGGGAAAGTTCCCTGGTGGCTTTAGTTTCTGATCTTGTGGCAACAACCTAACTGGGGCTTCAAAATATTTAACCAAAAAGGGCATTCTGACCATCAGGAGACATATTACCAAGATCCAGGATGGCTTTTCTCCATTGCCTTTTGTCTTAGTCCTTAATTACTGGGCATCACTTTCCTGCCCTCTCTGTCTGACGTGTCCCACTGAAGCCATGCTCATTTTAACTCATTCTCCTTGCTTTCTTATTACTCAGACTCTTCACTTTGCAGACAAGCACCATAACTGCTAAGCCATCTCTTTAGCCCAGACTGCATAAACTCAACTGAACCAGATTTGAGTCTACAGACTTTTTTCCTTCATCAGTTCAAATTTGTTGTTGAGCCCTTCTGGTGATTTTTAAAAAAATTTTTAACACTTTTTAACTCAAGAATTTCTATTTGATCTTAAAAATTTTTCCTATTTGTGGTGTTTTGTACATGGTGAGACATTGCACTCACATTTTCAAATAATTTTGTAGTTGTGGTTTCTTTGAGTTCATGGAACATGTTGGTAATAGCTCACTTGAAGGATCTAGACTTTATCCAAGCTTTCATGGAGACAGTATAGGTTGGTTTTCCCCTATGCTTGAGCCATATTTCTTATCCTCTTGAAGGTCTCATTTTTTTCTTCAAAAGTGGATGTGATATATTACATATAATTAATATTTTTACATTACTAAAATCTGTCTGAGGATCGTTTCTACCTTCTAGTATTTGGTATTTGTTGTTTGGGCTTTTTTTTTTTTTTTTTTTTTTTGTCATTTTCTTATTTTAGCTACTTTCCTGGATTAAATCCACTCTTTTTTTTTTTTTTTTTTTTGAAGTCAGCGAGATTGGCTCTGTCAATTTAGTGATCAGCTACAAACAGAGACTTTTTTGCACTTGTATGTGTGTGTGGTATACATGTGTGTGTATGCAACATATGTGTGGGTGCACATGTGGATGTCAGTGTGCTTGTATGTCAGGCTAGAGGCTAACATCAACTTATCTTGCTTGATTGTTTACCACCGTTTTTCTTGTGACCCAGAACTCACTGACAGCTGGTCTAGCTAGGCAGCCTTTGCCTGGGATCCTATCTCTGCCTTCAGAATGTTAAGATTACAGGTGCTTGCTGTTATACACACCTGACACTTTTGTGGGTGCTGGGGGTGTGAACTCAGGTTCTCATGCTGGTGTGGCATGAACTTTTACCTACTGAGTTATTTCCCCAGCCCTGGACAGAGATTTCTTTAAATCCCCCAAACAGTAATTTGGTTGGGCTTCCTGAGAGGATGTACAAGTGTGTGGTTGGGTGTAGTCCATGCAACTTGCCTGAATGCTCACTGTGAGTTCACAGCCTCAAGGTCAGTCAGAGGAGAGCAGTGAAGCTCTGTTCTTCCCTGGGCACATGGCCCTGCCCACACACATGCCTTCTAAGTTTCCCAGGGGGATATGCCTGAGCATTTCAAAACCTTATAAGGGCACCTCTGTCTACTTTGTGTTCTATTTTGAGGCAAATGGTTCTAATTCCAGATCTCCACATCATTTCAGAGTTTGTTGTCCTCTGAAATATCAGCGACATTTACCCTCCCCACCTCCCTCATCTGATGTAGGTTTACAGTCTATTTATGAGCTGCTGTGAGAATCAAGAGCCTGCAAGTGCCAATTTTGGAAACCTGGGGAGGTAATTTTGGACTGAGTTTACACTGGAGAGTAGGTCTGTCTCTAGAGTCCCACAATGATAATGATCAGGCAGAAATTTGAGGGCTATGAAAGGTGCCTGGACTTCTCTGTTCCTAGTGTGTCTCAAGTGGCTGTGACTGTCCCCTAAGGGTATCAGTGGGCCCCTTTGGACTGAGCCTATGGGGACAGACTTCTAGATCCTAAAAGGATCCAGAAAGGCCCTCAGTGAGTGCAGGAAATAGGGAAGGGGAAGGACATAGGAGTCTTGGACCCTCCGGCTTGAACTGTGGGGGATAGAGGGACAGTACTGTGGGCTGAGATTATCTACAGTTGAATTTTGCATGAAAAAAAAAAAACACCTGGAGCATCAAATTCACATTTTACTTGCCAATCACCTGTATGGCTTCATGGCTCCCAGGACCTAAGCACCTTCCCTGTGCCTGGACTCCCTCCCTGAGGATCCTTCTCTAAAGCTGCTGCATGGTGGATCCCTTCCCTGTGTCCCTCTATGGCTGTGTGTCTTGTCTGGAAAAGCTCACCTTGTAAGGTATAAGACCCCATATTGTACCAGGAAACTACAAGACAGCTCACTCCACTTCATTTATGTTCCCATTTGATATAGGAATTGGGGTTCCTTGCCAATTCACCAATATGATATGGGAAATGGAATATCTCTGAAAGCGACAGTACCTTTCTTGGCTCTTAGTAGAACTGGAACCCAGAGTTAGGATACTGGGCTGGCAAATCAGTGGGTAAGTTTAGAGAGAGGTTTTACTAGATTATAGATAGAATTTAAGAGCAGGAAGTAAGGTAGATCTCCTGCCCAATCGGAGGTATGAGCAGGGTTCCTGGAAATGAGGAAGCCTACTTAGAGACCCAGATGGGGGTCTTTTCTAGGTTCTGAATGGGGATTGAGATAAACAGCCCTAATACTAGCTCTCTAGTAGGAGATCAGGTTTATCCTTCCAGGAAACCAGGACAGGGAACTCCTTTCTAAGGAGGGACTCATGTTGAGTTTAAGGACAAACAAGCCTTAGGCAGAAAGAAACAAAGAGAAGCCAGATCCTTCTCTGACCTCTAGCAAAGTGTAGACTGCAAGGACAGTCTCAAACACATTCCTCACTTTTACCTCTGGGACCTATCATCCCTAAACTAGGATTGGGGATCACACTGCAAACCCTTGTGATTCCTCATGTGTGCTATGTTCTGTCAATGGAATATGACCTTCAGGCAGGTGTACATCCATCCACTTTCATCATGCATAGTGACCCTGTAATTGGGGCAGGATCCTTACCCTAGCTTAGAACAGGGTGCTACAGACCTGGGCTATCCATTTATTTGAAATCTGATGAGTTGGAAGCCAATTTTTCTAGAACGAATCATTTGATTTTGATGCTTAGAGTGTCTTCTTGTCCATTTCATGTTCATTATTTAGAATTTAATTGTGTTTTAGTCCAGCAACTCTCTGTTAATAGTTACCAAGACAGAACACTTGACCAGAAGCAGCTAATGGCAGGGAAGAGTTTATTTTGGCTTACCTTCTCAAGGGGATGTTTCATCATGGCAGGGAAGGCATGGGGAGTAAGGACAGGCAGCTGGGCATTACATCTTATCACATCAGCAGGGAGAAAGCAGAAAGAGTGCACTCACTAGCACTGCCAAGTGGGGCTGGATTATAAAATTCCATGTCAACTTGAAAGGAAGTGATGTAGCTTTGTTAGGTAGTTTAGGGTGACTGGGCCCCTGAAAGTAAAAAATCAGGAATGTCTTTGGGCCTATCCTTGCAGTCTTCACTTTGCTAGAGATCAAAGCATGATCCGACTTCTTATTTCTTCCATAGATCTGTTTTTCCATAAGCAACATGAGTCCCTCCTGGGAGGGAGGCCCCCTTTTCCTAGAATTTAAATCTAATCCTGACTTTGTGGTTGGTCAAGTTCAACCCCTAAAACTTGGCATCATGGCTGGCCCAGACCAATCAGCTGTCTCTCTGGCTCACCTGAGCTGGAAGGTAGGGCCTACCACCACAAGATTATAAATAAATTTACGAGGGGAGGGCAAGTTCTCTCTTAGCTGGCTCCTGAACTTTGATGTTCTGGCAAGCTTCCCTTGTCTTGGTCCAGCTGGGTTGAGATAAGGGGAGACCCCTCCTTATTCCCACATGGGCTTTTTACCCCCCTCCTGCCCTCAGCATGGCAGGAGCTCTTTGTCTTTCTTTCTTTCTTTTTCTTTCTTTCTTTCTTTCTTTCTTTCTTTCTTTCTTTCTTTCTTTCCTTCTTTCCTTCTTTCCTCCCTTCCTCCCTCCCTCCCTCCCTCCCTCCCTCCTTCCCTTCCTTCTATTTTCTTTTTTTTTTTTTTTTTTTTTTTTTGAGGTAGGGTCTCACTCCTGACCTGGAATTCACTATGTAGTTTCAGGTTGGCTTTGAACTACAAGGATCCTCCTATCTTGGCCTCCTGAGTGCTGTGATTAAAAGCATGTGCCACCATGCTCTGTACTTTCTTTTCCTTCCTCTCCAACTCTTTTGTGCAGGGAGGCCCTGACAGGCAATTGCATGAAGCTAGGAAGGTGAAGCTTAGGCTGCAATTGAGGACTGCCATGGGGCATCTGCTGAGGAAAGCTCTAGGCAGAGAGTGGTCCTGGCTCAAGAGAAAGGCTATGTTTGTTACAGGTGGCAGAACTTGAGGAGTGAGGCTGCCCGAGGCTGTTGGAGCCAATATGATACCACCATAAGTCCCAGTTACTGAACATGAGGCTGCAAGATGTGGTATTTGTCCTACTGTTTTTTTTTAAATTAAAATTTATTTCTTAATTTTGTTTTAAAATATATTTTATTTATTTATTTATTTTAGAGAAAGAGGTAGAGAGAGACAGAGAGAGGGCATACCAGGGCCTCCAGCCACTGCAAACAAACTCTAGATGCATGTACCCCCTTGTGTATCTGGCTTTATGTGGGTCCTGGAGAATCTAACTGGGATCCTTTGGCTTTGCAGGCAAATGCCTTAACCGCTAAGCCATCTCTCCAACCTTTTAAAACATTTTTAATATTTTTATTTATTTATTTGCAACCAGAGAGAGATAGAGGGAAGAGAAAGAAAGAATGGGTATGCCAGGACCTCCAGCTACTGCAAACAAACTCCAGATGTATGTGCCATTTAAAAAAATTATTATTAGCTGGGTGTGGTGGCACATGCCTTTAATCCCAGCACTCAGGAGGCAGAGGTAGGAGGATCGCTGAGAGTTCGAGGCTACCCTGAGACTACATAGTTAATTCCAGGTCAGCCTGGACCAGAGTGAGACTCTACCTTGCAAAACCAAAAAAAAATTATTATTTATTTTATTAGTTATGCTCATAATGTAAATATATTCATGTTGGTGCCTTTGATGGCCTCCTCCCTGTCCTCCCCTCTCTGAAGGCATCCTCCTCATTGGGGAATGTGGGTTGTGCATTGTGGGGGTAGCCATCAGTTATGGGGAAGAGACAATGTCTCTATGCATAATGATCCAACTTGTGGCTCTAACAATCTTTCTGCCTCCTCTTCTGCAAATTTCCCTGAGCCATGTTGGGTTTGTTTTAGGTCTACTTCAGTGATGAGGTATTGGGAGCCTCTGTGTCTCTAGATATCTGGTTTAGTAGGAGTTGAGTGTTATCTGTGTCTATCTCCTTCAGGCTTGTGTTGGTACCAGATTCACCAAGAAAGCTGCACTCTTGCCCAGTTCCCCAATTACTCTATGGTTTCAGCTGGAGCCCCATGAGGTACAATAGGCTGATCTTCTCCTCAGGTTCGGCATCCATCTGAAAAAGATAAGCAAATTCTCCAATAGAGAGAAAAGTCAGCACCAGATAGATGGGATGGCCATTATTTTAGAGAGAATTTTATATGTGTAGGCCCTCTTATAGCCCATGATTGGTGGGAGTTTGATATTGGAGAGCGGGCTCATTTTTTGGACATGGTTTTGACTTGTTTCCCAGTTTCAGCTATAAGTTCCATTCCACTGAGTGAATCTGTTAGCTGAATCAAGAGCAGTTGGTTACCCACCATGTCTGTGTGCCACTATTGCATTTGTGTGAGCATCACATCAGATTGTTTACTGCTGAATAGCTTAGACCATGAGTTGCTTGGACAGATGTTGGTCATTTCCCCCCAGGTGCTCAGGTAGCACCTCTGGCACTAGACAAGCTGTCTGGGGACTGACTCTCTTCCAGATTCCAGCCAGGTCTCTCCATCTTCCATCCCAACAGAATATGGTGTCTTCAGCAGTAGGGTCTTACCATTAATCTTTGGTGGGTCATCAAGTATTCTGACAGAAATCTGTCTTCTTTTGGGAAACCTCGTAGGTCTCTCTGATCAACAGCTCATTGTGGAAGCTAAACACATGCTGGTACTGGGAGTTACAGATCAGCACCAAGGAAGAAGATGAAAGAAAAAGTTAGGTAATATAAAAGAGAAATAGCAGAGAGAGAAAAGGGAGAGAGAGAGAGAAACAGGAGAAGATTAAGGTTAGTCTTCATGGATGTCCTCTCCAGGGCCCTGTGGCTCAGGTGTTCCCTCTAAGGACCTACTGAAGGTTCAACCTTTTAGTCTGTCTTTCAGGCTATATGATTTTATGGTACAATTTCCATTTGGGTCCAGTTTTGTGTCCCTTAACCTCCCCTCCCGTCCCACCCTCCCTATTGTTCAGACCTAATGCTTATTAGGTATGACAGCATCTTGGGCAGTTTCAGGTTAGGAGCCACAGATGAGTGAGACCATGTGACAATTATCTTTCTGTGATTGGGTGAGTTCGCTGAGAATGATCTGTTCCAAGTTCAACCATTTTTCTTCAAATTTCATTGTGTCATTTTTCCTTACTGCTGTGTAGAATTCCATAGTGCATATAAGCCATATCTTGGTTACCCATTCATCTAATGATGGACATCTGGGTTGATTCCAGTTCTTAGCTATTGTGAACTGAGCAGCTATAAACATGGTTGAGCAAATCTCTCTGCAATGAGGCATGGAGCTTTTAGGGTAAATGTCCAGTAAGGGAATAACTGGATCTGTTCATAACTCTATAGTCATCCTTTTTAGGAGTCTCCATATTGCTTTTCATAGTGGTTGTACAATCTTACATTCCCACCAACAATGGATGAGGGTTCCCATTTCTCCACACCCTTGCCAGCATTTGTTTTCATTATTTTTTTTTTGTTTTGCTATTTTTACTGGGGTAAGGTGGACTATCATAGTTATTTTAATTTGAATTTCCTTGATGATTAGGGATATTGAACATTTTCTTAAGTATGTGTTTGCCATTTGTATTTTTTCCTCTGAGAACTCCCTGTACAGTTCTCTGCCCCATTTTGAGAGAGGGTTGTTTGACTTTTTATTGTTTAGGTTTTTGAGTTTTTGAATTCTTTGTAAATTCTAGAAATTAGGCCTCTGTCAGTTGTATAGCTGGCAAAATTTTTCTCCCATTTTGTGGGTAATCTGTTGGCTCTGCTTATTGAATCTTTGTCTGTGAAAAAACTTTTCAGCTTCATGAGATACCAATGGTTGAGTGACTGTTTAATTTCCTGAGTTACTGGGGTTTTGTTCAGGAAGTCTTTTTCCACTCCTATATCATGGAAAATTGCTCCCATTTTTTTCTTCCAGTAGTAGCAGCAATTCTGGGGTTATTGAGATCTTTGATCCACTTGGACTTGATTTTTGTGCCTGGTGAGATGTGTTGATCTAGTTTCATTTTCCTACATATGGTTGTCCAGTTTGTCCAGCACCATTTGTTGAAGATGTTGTCTTTTTTCCAGTCTAAATTGTTATGTTTGTCAAATATCAAGTAGCTGTAGTTACTTGACCCAAAGTCCGGATCCTTGATTCTGTTCCATTGGTCTATATTCCTGTTTTTATGCCAGTACCATGTTGTTGTTATTACTATAGCTTTGTAATTTAGCTTTATATCAGGTATGGTGATGCCTCCAGAGATGTTTCTTTTGCTGAGGATATGCTTGGATATCTGAGGCCTTCTGCCATTCCATATGAATTTTGAGATCATTTTTTCTATCTCTGTGAAGAAAGAAGTTGGGATTTTTATTGGTATTGCATTAAATCTATATAATGCTTTTGGGAAGATTGCCATTTTCATAATGTTAATTCTGCCTATCCAGGAACATGGGTGGTCTTTCCATTTTCTCAAGTCCTCCTCAATTTCTTTCTTGAGTGTTTTTATGTTTTCATTGTATAGGTCTTTCACTTCCTTGGTTAATGCTGTTCCAAGGTATTTTTTTTTTTCTATTGAAAATGGGATATCGTTGCTAATTTCTTTCTGTGTATCTTTGTCTTTTGCATATAGAAAGGCTATTGATTTTTGTGCATTGATCTTGTATCCTGCTACTTTGCTGAAGGCACTAATCACCTTTAAGAGTTTTGAGATAGAGGTTCTCAGGTCACTTATGTATAGAATCATGTCATCTGCAAATAGGGCTAATTTAACTTCTTCCTTTGCAATTGTATCCCTTTTACTTCTTTCTCCTGTCTTATTGCTTGACCTAGGACTTTCAGTACTATGTTGAAGAGGAGAAAGTGGACACCCTGTCTTGTTCCTGATCTCAATGGGAATTCCTTCATTATTTCCCCATTAAGTATTATTTGGGCTTTAGGAGCTTCATATATAGCCTTTATTATGTTGAGATATAAACTGTCCATGCCTATTCTCTCTAATGATTTGATCGTGAAGTGATGTCGTATTTTCTGCATCTATTGAAATGATCATGTGGTTTTTGTGTTTAAGCTTATTTATGTGATGTATTACATTGACATATTTCCATATGTTGAACCACCCCTGCGTTCCTGGGATAAAGCCTACTTGATCCAGGTGGATAATGCTTTTGATGTGTTGTTGAATTCAGTTTGCAAGGATTTTTGTTCAGGGAAATAGGCCTATAGTTTTCTTTTCTGTGGCATCTCTGCCTGGTTTTGGAATTAGGGTGATATTAGCTTCACAGAAGGAGTTGGAGATCTCTCCCTGTTCTCCGATTGTGTGGCACAATTTGAGAAAAATTGGTTTCAGTTTTTCTATGAAGGTTTGATAGAATTCAGCTGAGAAGCCATCTGGTCCTGGACTCTTCTTTTGGGGAGGTTTTTGATTACCTTGTCAATGATGGGTGTGATAGGTTTGTTTAAGAGATTGATCTGCTCTGAGTTTAGCTTTGGCAGGTGATAGGTGTCCAGGAACTCATCCATTTTCTCCATATTCTCCTGTTTCATGGAGTAGATATTTTTGAAATAAGTCCTGATGATTCTCCCAATTTTACTTATGTCTATTGTGATTTCTACTTTTTCATTTCTAATTTTGTTAATTTGAATCATCTCTCTCTTTTTTTTTGCTTGATCAAATTGGCCAGGGGTTTATCATTCTTGTTTATTTTTCCAAAGAAGTAGCTCTTTGTTGCATCAATTTTCTTGTTTTCTTAATTTCCCATTCATTAATTTCTGAGGTAGGGTCTCACTCTAGCTCAGGCTGACCAGGAATTCACTATGTAGTCTCAGGGTGGCCTTGAACTCATGGTGATCCTCCTACCTCTGCTCCCAAGTGCTGGGATTAAAGGCATGTGCCATCACACCTGGCCCTGTTGGTTTTTTTGTCTTGCTTTGGCCTGAACTTTCCTTCCTTTGTCCCCATTTCTCCCTTTTGCAATAGGAATGTTTACTCTGTGCCACTGTGTATTGGAAATATATAACTTGTTTTTTGATTTTACTGGGGTTCACAGTTGAGAGATTGCTTGAGTCTCAGAAGAGAGTTTGGACTTTTGAACAGTGCTGGGACTGTGAAAGACTGTGGAGACTTTTAGAGATATATTAAGTGTACTTTGCATTATGAGATGAAAATGAGACTTTAAGAGATTTGGGTGGAATAATTTGGGTTAAAGTGATGTGTTTGCATGTCAAGTTGATAAGGGATAGAATTGTATGGTTCATCTTCATTGTCACCTTGACTAGATTTAGAGTCATCATGGAAACATATGTGTGTGTGTGTGTTTGTGTGTGTGTGTGTGTGTGTGTGTGTGTGTGTGTGTGATGGTGTTTCCAGAGATGTTTAACTGATCAGAGAAGACTCATCATTCATGTGACTGGCACCATCCCATGTGCTGAGGTCTCAGAGTGAACAAAAGGAAAAAGAGAGCTGAGTACCAGCACTCATCTCTCTCTCTGCTTCTTGACTGCAGATGTGATACAATTAGTTTCCTCATCAAGATGGACTGTACCCTCCAACTGTGAGCCAGAATACCCCTTTCTGAAGTTGCTTTTGGTTGGTATTTTGGTGCAGTAGTAAGAAAAGTTAAAAAAAAAAAAAAAAAAAAAAATGCTCTGCCTTTGTGCTGTTCACAATGAGGCTCTGGAAATGTAGCTAGATGTGCTTGGATGATGGGTTGTATGGTAAACTGCCAAATATGCAAAATCCTTTTCTTTTGATTCTCATTCAGGATTGTTATTTAATTTTCTAGCAGACAATTTACACAACTCTTCCATCTTTTCCTTGAGGCTAGTAAAAAGAAGCTTTGGTCATGAAGGGAGTGAAATAACCATGCAAATCAAAATTAAAGAAACTGCTGTCTTTGAAACTGATACTTTTACCAGCTATACGCAAATGCACACACATGCAGTAGTGTTTGTAGTGTTTCTTTGGCTCCATGTTCTTCCAAATCACATGTACAGCAACGCCACCCTCAGCCTGTTTTCTATGCTACCTGAGGGAGGCTCAATGCTCCACATTACCCAGAGGCCCTGGAGAGGAGACTCCAGGATCTTGAGATCTCAAATTGTCAGGAATCCATTGATGGTAAAGAGTGCAAGTTTGTGACAATTGTGTTTGTTCACCTCATAAATATGCTGTTCTGTACAATGTGTCCAGGTTGTGTGGTTGCCCTCTTGTCCATACTGAAAGAAGCATTCCATGGCTCACATGTGTGCTGGATGCTCTGTTTTGCAATGTCTAGCTTAGAGACAAAGATCGTGCTGCAAGGTCATTATAGCTAAATAGCACTGGGCAGCAGACAGGCCAATACAACCAATACACTCAGAAGGAGCAGGAACCAATTTCTGTTTGTGTGTGCTGGTGTAGTGTAGTATGTTGTGTGGGTGTGATGTGCTCTGTGTGTGTATAGTGTACACACCTCTATGTGAAGATGTACACACCTCATGTGAACACACGGAGGCCAGAAGAAAATATTGGATGTCCTCTTCTATTGATCCCCTATGTTGTTTCCTTGAGGTTGAGTCTCTTACTAAACCTGGAGTTGCCATTTTTGGTCAGAGTGGCTGATCAGCAAGCTCTAGAAATTCTCTTCTCTCTGCCCCCAACACACTGGGGTTACAGGCATATGGGGCTATGCCCAGCCTTTTATGGGTATTGGGGATTGAACTCAAATGGTCTTAGGCCTAAGGATCTTATGCTTGTGCAACAAGTGCCCTGACCCACTGACCTATCTTTCCAGCCCAGGGTTTTTGTT
Source organism: Orientallactaga sibirica (assembly GCA_036365145.1). Lineage (NCBI taxonomy): Eukaryota > Metazoa > Chordata > Mammalia > Rodentia > Dipodidae > Orientallactaga > Orientallactaga sibirica. Next base: position 45,318,132 of record JAEOAD010000011.1, on the reverse strand, counting down.
CTTATAGATATCCATTTTGTGATTACTGGGATTAAGGGTAATCTGGGTACCATCTCTATTCTAGACATGATGAGAAATTGGTTCTAGTGAAAATGGACACAAAGATTTTAGTCTTAGTGTTTTCAAAGGGTACATATCTGGAGTCCAGTGATGCAGAAGGACTCGTGGATTCTGGTTAGTGGAGGCTCTGGCAGAATCAGGTGGGGGAATCTAAATCTTTTTCCACTTTCAGTGCATGGCTGTGTTCTGAAGACCATATGAAATAGTCCTGGTGTGATGCTAGCAGTCATGAGCCTGGTTGTCTGAAAGTTCTGTGTGTGGTGACCCTTCCTTGCCAGTGGCCAGGCTCTCTTCAGATTTAACCAGGGATATTCTGCTTTGTCACCCACAGCTTGATTATGCTCACAGGCATTTGAAATCAGATCCATAAAAAGGTTCCAAGAAGTATGCACAGATACAGGTTTCTCATAATCCTAAAATGAATAGGCTAATGAAAACTGTACTATGAAATGGCATTTTCCCCCCATGGTGTACTCTCAGGAGACAGAATCCTACCTCACTGTGATTTGTAAGCTTATGACTACAGGTACCTGAAAAGATGCCTATACAAGCACTCTACCCAGCTCTGTTGGAAGATCTGCCAAGTCATTCTCCCTGATCCCTGTACCACCAATCTCGGAGACATTAATCCCTATACTACTAGGCTCAAAGACATTGACCCTCAGAACCATGGCTGAAAAAAGCAAGCAAGCACACACAGTCCTCTTGATTGGACTCACACCCCAGCAGGTCATGTAAAGCCAAAGTTCACCCTTATCAAAGCAGGTTTCTGGCATAGACAGCCACCCCAAGATGTCCAAGCTGAACTGTCCTTTCTGTTTTTTTTTTTTTTTTTTAGTTTCTTCCAAATTTCTTGATACGATTAAAAAATTTTTTTCATTTATTTATTTGAGAAAGAGAGAGAGAGAGAGAATGGGAATGCCAACACCTCCAGCCTCTACAAATGAACTCCAGACTCATGTGCCACCTTGTGCATCTGGCTTACATGAGTCCTGGGGAATTGAACCTGGGTCCTTTGGCTTTGCAGACAAGTGTCTTAATCACTAAGCCATCTCTCCAGCCCCCCACCCCCTTTTTGTTGTTGTTGAGGTAGGATCTTTCTCTAACCTGGACTGACCTGGAATTCACAATGTAGTCTCAGGGTGGCCTTAAGCTCATGGTGATCCCTGCCTCATGTGCACCACCACTCTCAGCAATATGACATTTTTCTTTTTGGTTTATGAGGTAGGGTTTCACTGTAGACCAGGCTGACTTGGAATTCACTATTGTAGTCTCAGGGTGACCTTGAACTCAGGGTGATCCTCCCACCTCTGCCTCCTGAGTGCTGGGATTAAAGGCATGCACCACCACATCCATCCTCAATATGACATTTTAAATTCACATTTCCAATCTGTTGCCAAAGGAGAAACTTCATCAGTTGCTGGATTTTTCACCCAAACTCCTGACTGTCCACAATGCAGGTGAACCCCTTATTTACTACACGACAGCTCAAAGGTGACTCATGTAACTATTCAAACCAAGTCCTTTGTCCTTATATGAAGTCAAGCCTTTAGAAACCCCATCCATTTTACCCTAATGGTATTAAAGTTTTAAAAATGGATTATTTAAACAATGGTCATAAAATTACCTGTAACTCTTGCACCCGTCACCAGCTTCCTAGCTAAAGTCACTAAAGCTCAGCAGCCATCAGGTCTTCTCTCTAATGTGGCTGTAGATAACAAAATGGCCCCCTATTCCTGGCTAGCTAAAAAGAGTGGTGCTTGTTCTTCTGGTAAAGTAAAAACCAAGTTGTACAAGATTTAAAAAAAAATCCTAAGCCTCTCAGCATGAACAAGTCTCCTGGATACCTCCCCATGCCCACCTACAGTCAATCTTCATGACATAGCCAGTCGATTAGGTCCAAAAGAGACTCCTGGTGTAGGGTCATGGTTCAACCTGGATTATCACTCTGTTACTGACTGACTTTTTCACGGTGATTGTTAATCTCTGTTCTTGTCTAATACTTGTTTGTGTGTGCACTTATATGTGTGTGTGTGTGCTTGTGTGTGGACAACCCTTGGTTGTCATCCTCAGGAGCTATCAACTTTTTTGGAGACAGGGTCTCTCACTGGCCTGGAAGTCAGTTAGTCTAGACTGGCTGGTCCCTGAGCCACAGTGATCTTCCTATCCTCTCCCTCCTCAGCACTAGGGTTACAGACCCGTGGTTCTGTGCCCAACTTTTCCACATGGACTCTGGGGATAAAACTCAGGTCCCTATGCTTCAAGACAAGCACTTTATGAACTGAGCTATCTTCCTAGCCAGCCCTTTTGTCTAATATAATATTTTCAGAGACAATTTGAGTGACTAGAAATGGTGGCTGGTGCCTATAAGATGAGTAAGATGGAACTTGATGCTAAACTCTAGGCAACTTGTTCTGATAAGTTGCTTTTTGTTTTCTTTTCTTTTGGCTCTGTTAGCATCCCTATGTGGCCTGGGTCAGTCCCTGACACTAACTCTTTAATATCAGACCAACAGGGGACCAGGGACCAGAATAGGTCCACCCCAGCATGAAGGGATCATCAAGCTTGTCTTCAAAGATGGTTGATTTGCAATGCTTTTAGAGAAAGATCCTGATCAAAGGGGAAAGTGTGAAGGCTTGCTATTGGAGACAGAGTCATCCCTGTAATACACTATGGCTACTGCAAAGGGGTCAAGGGGCCATGAGATACAGGGAAAACATTCTTTAGGAATGACCTCACAGTGCAGCTTGTCAGGCTTCAAGACAATTTTACTCAACAACTAATGGAGGTGTTCAAACCAACAGTGTAGCTGTACAGTTTCGACTATTTTTACTCATAGCTGATGGAGGTGTCCAGCCCAACAGCACAGCTTGTCTAGCTTCAAAACAATCTTTGCAACAGACAGTGGGACACACTGCAGCGACTGCTGTCAAGCGGTCACGGAATGCCGGTACAGTAAGCATCCTTCCCTTCAATGTCTGTCCTTATGTTTCTCTGTCCTTACATAGCTCCAGCCTTTCCTTTGCTCTTTAGACATCCCAGAGTTCTCCTCGTCTGTGCATGGGTGTCTTGGATTGTAACCTTAGTCTTTGCTTATTCCCTAATATACTTTCTTAATATATTAATAGATTCATCTCGGTGTTTTTGTTTGACTTTGCCAAGGGCTTTGTCCAGCACCCCAGCAGTTTGCTGATGGACTCCATTTCTGCATAGTAAGACTCTGCTTACCAACCCCACAAATTAAGTCTAGGTGAAGGTAAACCCCCAGTAGTTTCTGTGAAGTGGTCCCCCTGAACAAGGTCTGGGAAAACAAGGCAGCCATATGTTGCAAGCTTCTCATTGTCCTAGCTATCTCTGCCCCAAGTGCCCCTGGCCTATTTGTGATAGCTTTTTTGAGTGGATTGTGGTGCAGCCTCAGCAGCTTGGGAAGACAAAAGCTCAGATGTGGCTGTGAGAGGGAGCAGGCAGGGTAATTGAGCCTCTAAAAGTAAGAATGACTTCTTATCTCTTGCCTTCTTCCCTAGACCTGTTTGTCCACAAACAACCAGGACCCCTCTTGGAAGGAGGTCTTTCATAGGATTTAAACATTGTGGTTGGTCAAATTTAGCCCCTGGAACTTGATAGTGTCAGGGCTAGCCTCTTCCTGAGACAGCCCCTAGCCCTAACCAACCAGCTGTCCCTCTGGTTCACCTGAGCCAGAAGACAGCCCACCACCATAGGGCTATAAATACCTTTACAAGGGGAGGACAGGCTCTCTGACCACTTGGGAACTTCCAGCTGTGGGTGAGTTTTTCCCTTGGCTGGGCCTGAGCCAATCCAGCCCAGGCCTAGCGGGGTTTAGCCAAGCTGAGGGCCCCCTATCCCATACTCTCCACATGGCTTCTTTATTTCCTCCAGCTCCCCGCAGGGCAGAAGCTCAATAAACTTTCTTTTCTGCGGTTTTCCTAGGTCCTCCACTGTGGGATCTCTAGCAACATGGGTGCTTTCTTGGCTCTGTACTTCCCTCAATAAATATAATAATTTAATAATTATCCTCTCAGTCTTTAAAAAAAATTTTTAGAGAGAGCAAGAGAGAGAGAGAGACCAAGGGAATTGGTGACACCAGGGCCTCAGCCACTAAAATTGAACTCTAGATGTTTGCACCACCTAGTGCCCACAAGTGACCTTGCACTTGCATCACCTTTGTGTGTCTGGCTTATGTGGGATCTGGGGAGAGATTGAACATGGGTCCTTGGGCTTTGCAGGCAAGTACCTTAACTGCAAAGCCATCTCTCTAGTCCCTTCTCAGTCTTTTTTAAACATTCAATTCTTTGATTAATATTAGAAACAAACCTAGGGTTTGGGGGTTCAAGGACTTTCCTGGATCCTGAGCACCCTGTCACAGCTATGCTGACATCCAGCTTGGTGGGATGTGCAGGAATTCCCAGGGCCGGCAGCAGAAGTTGAAGTGCTTCAGTGTGAATTAGGATCCCACAGGAATGCTCCAGTAACACTCAGAGAGCCCAGCCTGGCCTGCCGTCCTTCTGTCGCACCTCACCGTTACTTTTACAGCAACTGGCTTCTCTGGGCCCTTCCCTGTGGCTCCTCAGGCCTCACTCGGAGACTTGGGTAGTCAGAGAACATTTGCATGTGCATATACACACCTGTACATGTGTCTATATACACCACAGCTATACAGCTGCCACACACCACTAATGCACATATATACCACAGCTACACACATGAACACACACACCCCATAGCCACACATTTGTACTGACATCACAGTTGCATGTGTGTACTCACACACATCACAGCTGTATACCTGTACATGCATACACCACAGCTTCCCTCCTACACACACATATACCACATGAGGATGCATATATCTACAGATGTACCACACAATTGTATGTTTCTATGTACAAACATACACATATTCACAACTGTACATATGTATATCCAGATGTACTGCACAGCTGTATATATACATGTACACACACGTACACATATATACCATAGCCACACATGTGTGTGTAGGAGTCTCAGAGCTTTCTACCCTTTCCCCCTCTTCCCCTTCCCACCCACCGAAGCTCCAGCTAGGCAAATGGGATTGTAAAACTACCTTCTCTTATGGTAATTGAGATTTGAAAAACTGGTCTTTGCCCCTCCCTTTACGCTTGGACTAGGTCTGGGATCTTGGACTCTCTGCTGCTATTATGGTGATTGACTAAGCCTCTCTGCCCCTGAGCTGAGAGGAAAACCAGCTTCCTCCTGGCCACTGGCACCGCCTATGGACTCAAAGCCTCACTTCCCCATAAGAGTTCAACAGGGGTCCAGCCAGCCTGGCTACTGCAGGCTTCAGTCAAGTCTTCCTCCCCACACCCTGTGCAGCGCAATGCAGGATCTTCTTCCTTTCTTTCCCCCAAAGGGCTTAAACCTTGCTCTCCTTCTATTAGGTGGATTGATCAGCTCAGTCCCTTTCCAACCTCCTCTTTGCTCTTGCTTCAGAGTTTCTTTCCCTTTCATTCTCGCCTAGTGTTAAATCAAACTTTGGACCCAAGAATTTGTCTATCTCAGTCTTCTACTGCAAACCCTGAACCTGACAGTGTACACAAGTGCACTGCACAGTTGTAGACATATAGGCACACACATATGCACATGTGCACACACAGATACACCACAGCCACATTTATATATACAAATACAGCACAGTTGTATAATATACTTGTACATACATGTATGCAGACCACAACAACATGGAAATGCACACATAGGTACCAATCACACATGCCATACTACACACGTGCACATGGATGCACAGTTACACAGATGCATATGTACATACCACAGACGTGCATATCACATGCATGCATGCACGTCATCATGCACAGCCCACAAGCAGCTGCAAACTCAATTGACTGAGTTAGGAGCTTTTGTGGTGCTCATCTGCCCCTTAGCTGTGTTGTGGGACCACTGGAAAGACAAGGTCGCGTGCCAGCCCTGCCCAGCCTGGGCCTGTTTGGTTACAGAAGAGTATGGGTGAGAGGCCAACACTTAGCACTGTGCTTCTCTGGTGACTTCAGGACCTGGCACTGGGTCTCTGCTCATTCCTACCAGATTAGGTGAAAGCTGAGCAGCTCTTTCAGTAACACAACCCTTGTAGGACACTGAGCTTGTGGCCAGATACAAGCTTTCTGCAAATAGACTGCCAGGCAGCTCTGACACCTGCAGCCTCCATCCATCTTCCTGTCAGACTTCCCTTAATTAATTGTGTCAGCAGCTTGTGAACTATGTCCTTCGTCCTGCCCAGGCTGAGTTGGCTTTGGGCCTAACTAAAGACAGTCAGCAGACAGCGAGGCTCTTTCAACCTCAGCCATCAATTAAGGAGCTGGAACTGACCCAAAGTGTGAAAGACACATTGTAGGCAGAGTCCCTTGGGCACACAGGCCTTTGCCTTGCAGGGTCCATTCTGGACTCCCTCCAGCTCTCAAGCTAACTGAAGTTGGGGATGTAGTGCCAAATCATCCCTGTCCAGTGACTCCAGCAGACTCTAGGCCCTGTGCTAGAGGCCGTGTGGTGAGCAGAGGTTCATGGCAGATACCTTGTTTTTAGGGAGCTATGAAGAAGCTGTTGGTGGTAGGGGGAGCTAGGCAATAAGCATTAGCCATCTAACACCAGGGGACAGCAGCCCTGACACACAAGAACCAGAGGTGGATTAGCTTTAGCTGGTCTGCGCTGCTGATAAATTCCTTCCAAGAGCTCTAGTCCAATTGGAAAGTGAATTAATCACAGGCAATGATGAAAAGTCTCCCTGTCTGAAGCTGGGTTTTTAGCTCCAGGACCATTAAAGGTGTAGTGGTGAAATGTGAAGCATCAGTCTGACAGGCTGTGTGGCAGTAACATATAGGCCCGATATCCTAGTGGTGTGGAATGCCACTATTTGTCTACTGTTTATGTCCTTTCCTCAGTGCTTAGAAGGTCCATCTCCTCTAGCAAAGACCCTGTGTAGACAGCGCATCTGAAGGTTTTGGAAACTACCCATTCCCAAAGGAACCAGAAAATGCATTCTCCACAGAGTACATCTCCCAGTGGCAGGGAGGAAGCACGTTCTCCACAAAGGACATCTAATGGCAGGGAGGACGCATATTCTCCATGGCTCTTATAGCTGTTTCAGGCAATGAAGATGGTGAGACCTGTCTTCCTCAGATCTGCTGCATGGTGTGGCCTTTCTGGGCAATGCAGGGAATAAGAAGCTTGCAGATCTCAGGGAAACATGCAGCTGTGAGTGACAGGGGGCCTCAGGGCCATGGATTCCTGCTGATAGACACTGGACCAGTTCTACTTGCTAGCCACTGCTGTGAGAGCAGATGAAGTACCCTCATCTTCTTTAGGGAATCCATGCCTGTCAGAGCAGCCAAAAGTACCCTCATGACCATCAAGGCAGTATGGGTACCCTCAGATGCATCAGAGCAGTTGAGGTATCCTCATGCCTGTCAGAATGGCTAGAGCAGGACTGGAGTGATGGCTTAACAGTTAAGATGCATGCCTGCGAAGCCTAAGGACCCAGGTTCAACTCTCCAGGTCCCACGTAAGCCAGATGCACATGGTGGCACATGCATCTGGAGTGTGTTTGCAGTGGCTAGAGGCCATGGCATGTCCATTATCCCTCTCTCCCTCTCTCTCTCTCTTTCTCTTTCTCTGTCTCTAATAAATAAATAAAAATAAAATCTTAAAAAATGGCTAGGGCCAGGAAACAATCTGACATAATGCTCATACAAGTGCAGTAGTGGCAAATAGCCATGGTGGGTAACCAACTGCTCTTGATTTGGCTAATAGATCCACTCAGTGGAATGGAACCCATTGCTGGAACTGGGAAATAAGTCAAAGCCATGTACAAAAAATGAGCTCAGTCTCCAAGATCAAGATGCCACCAAATGTGGGCTAGAAGAGAGCCAATGCATATAAAATTCCCTCCAAAACATATATGGTCATCCCTTCTATCTAGTACTAACTTCTCTCTCCGTTGAAGAATTTGCTTATCTTTTTTCAGGTGGACAACGAACCTGAAGGGAGGATCAGCTAACCACACCTCACCAGCTGAAACCATAGAACAACACAGGGGAAGGGCAAGAATACAGCGTTCAAGGCAATCATGATACCAGAAAAAGGCTGAAGGAGATAAACACAGAGAACATCCAACTCCAACTAAGCCAGATATCCAGAGACACAGAGGCTCCCAAAACCTCATAAATGAAGCAGAACTAAAATGACCCCAAAGTGGCTCAGGGAAACTCGCGGAAGAGGGGGCGGAAAGATTGTTAGAGTCACAAGTTGGGGCATTATGCACAGAGACTGGGGCCTATCCACCAGAACTCTTGAGTAAACTCACAATGCATGACCCACATTCCCCATTGATGAGGGTCCCTTTGAAAGTGGGAGGACAGGGAGGAAGACAATGGAACCAATACTATGAATGTAAAATCAGAATAATATAAATAATATATATATATTTATAAAAAAAATGGCTAGGGCAACCTCATGGACATCAAGGTGGTTGGGATACCTAATACCTGGGGTAGCCTCATGCCAGCCAGAACAGTTGGAGTACCCTCATACCTGTCAGAGCTGCAGCTTCCTCATACCTGTTATTGTGTGCACCACATCTCTCCTTTAGATAAACTCTAACTTAAGATTTTTGGCTCATCTTAAATCTCATGTATATGATACTCATTCACTTCCTCCACCACCTCTGCAGTAGCATGCATCAAGTGCTTGCTGGTAAGGAGCAATGGCAGTTTCTTATGTAGTTCCCACAGTGACTGTTTGCAGTAGGGCTGTTGGCATCCCCATTTCATGAAAGAAACAGCTAAGCCTCAGTGAGGTATCACCTCTATGGTGCAGCAGAGCCTGGACTTGAGCCAGAGAACCTGCCCTCACAGCTGGGATCAAATAGGACTACGCCATTTCCTCCCTGACATGGGAGCCATTGCCTTTCTGGCCTGGCCATTCATTGCTACACAGATTACTTCCCCCAAGTAGCTGAAATCCCAAACCAGTGAGTAAATTCATGGTTATCACATTTCAACATGAAGGAATTTCCTTGTCATCTGCACTTTTACATCCTGAGGTGGTACCCGGGAAGTATGTAGGAACTGCAGAGGATCCTGACATGTACATGTTACCTGTGTGGTGCCCCTGTTTCAGTTCAGACATGTTAGTGTGGGACTGGAAGATTTACATTCCTTTCCCCCTCCATTGGGGTGCTTGGGCCCTAAAATTGTCCTTGCTGCAAAGAATGGGTGGTTTTCTAGACAGAGAAGCAGCAGAAGACCATGAATTCCAGGGAAGGGAGGAAAGAAAAGACAGCTGCCCCAAAAAGCTCAGGTGGATTCTCTGAGAACCCTCTCTAGACTGTGCAGCTTTCAGTACATGGTCCTGACCCTCTCCCAATCCTCTGTGCTCTGATGGTTTGGGAGACTTTGAATTCAAGTGTGTGCAGCAGAGAGGGCTGGGCCCAGAGACCTCAGGAACCAAATTCACCAAACCAGCAGGGTCCCAATGACAGCACTTGTTGGTCGGGATGTCAGCATCCTGTGAGGAAGGGATGCAGTGTCAGCTCTGTAGCTGCTGAAGGACTGCCCTGTATGTGGGCCCAAGATGACAATATACATTAGTTTTGGACCCTGTTGGAGGCTTTCCTCAGCCATCAAATATGGAAAATTATACCTGTCAAATTATTGATTAGTGACTTCCTGCGACGAGGCAACATCTCAGGATATCAGTGAACAGATAGATGCTCTTTAATCATGTTATTGTTAAAACAGCATAATGTCAGGAATTTTTTTATGCTAAGCAGGGAGAGAAGCTGCCAAGTTTTGGTAAAAGAAGGTTATAATCATGAAACATGTTTAATGAAAACACAGCTCTGGCATGTGGCACACAGACTGAGATTTCACAGTGCAGTTGTTTTGATTGTCCCCTCTGTTCCTCATACTCCCTATAATATTTGAATTCTGCTGCATTTAGAGATCTCATGTCTCAGAGTCAGAGAAGCCCTCCTGGAGGTTTCTTTCCATGTGAGTAATAAAATCTGACACTCTGGAGGCCAGCTGGAGCTGACTCTGTCACCCCAGTTCCCTGAGCGAGCCAGTTTAGAGGAGCCAGCAGCATCCCTGCCTTCTCTTTCCTCTCCTTCTGCCACCTGATGGGGCTTAGGCAGACTCCCCTGAGAGTGAGTGTCCTTAGCCAGGGCTAGTGCAAAGGGTCCCTTGTCCCTTCTCAATAAATATCTTTTGCCTACTCCTTATCCCAGCTGCCTCCTCAGGAATATTCATTTGAGCATCCCTTTGGAGGGAGGCTCATGGGTGGTAGGGAGCTGACGCCTTGCCACCTGTCTCTCTAACATTGTTCCTGCAGAGTGGGCAGCAGGCAGAGGCTGCTATGCTGAGGCTGATGCACCAGAGACCATGTGGAGGGTACACTGCTATTTAAAAAATTGTGTGTGTGTGTGTATGTGTGTGTGTGTGTATGTATGTATGTATGTATGTATGTATGTATGTATGTATGTATGTATTTATTTAGGAGAGAGAGAGAGAGAGAATGGGCATACCAGGGCCTCTAGCCACTGCAAAGGAACTCCAGATACATGGGCCACCTTGTGCATCTGGTTTATGTGGGTCCTAGGGAATCGAACCTGGGTCCTTTGGCTTTGCAGGCAAGCATCCTAACTGCTAAGCCATCTCTCCAGCCCCACACTGTATTTTTAACAATGTACTGTTTGCACATGAAATTACCTCAAAGCTTGTGTGTGTGTAAGCCTGGAGAGCTGTGTTTCCATGTGGGTTCTGGAACAAACCCTCTGAGTCAGTGAGGGGGTCACTACTGTGTACCCTGCATTCCTATTTGAGATCCATACTGCACTCTGACACGTCAGATGCTCCCAGCTACAGTGTCCTCTGGAAGTGTCACTGTGGTCCACACGGGCTCTCCAGAGCTGGTTTTGAGCTTACTGCTCTTTATTTCAGAATGACTGGGCAACCTGGTGATACAGTGCAGGGCCAACTCTGATGCTTCATCGTAGTATTTGAGAATTCTTCCAAGTTGCAGTCCCCAAATACCCTCACATGGTGATGCACAGTATCAGACAGATTTATTCTGTCCTAATTCAGTCTCAAGTGGCAGAGACAACTCAAAGCAGCTTTTTCAAAGCCTGGAATTTACTGGCTAGCACAATAGAAATGTACATCTGCTGCTTCCATCCATCTCACAGACTGGATTTCTCTGCCAGTGACTTGACTGTCTCTGCATTGTACAGAGAGCTATCTGGTATAAGCCACTCTGCCCAAGTTCTTCCTTCTTAACAGTTTTCATGAAAAGCCCAGAACAGGTCCACACAAATATATCTCTGGCAGGTATATGCCACAGAGCCATCTTAGACTCATGAGAAGACAGGACATGTAGCTCACATTGAACATGTGGGCTCCGTCTAGCCATAGCACAGGTGCTCATCTTCTTCCACCTACAACCGTGTCTTCTCAGCTGTCTCCTCACACCTTCAGATAGGCAAGGCTTCCTCTTCCATTTCCATAGGGCCTCACCTGCAGGTCATTTGTCCTGACACAAGGACATGTCACTTCATCTCTTCCGAGGCAGTGTGCAAACAGCACAATGCAAAATATTTGTGTTTTGTACTGACCTACCCCTAGTGCCTGCATCTACTCTCAGTTAAGTTTGTGCTTTCAAAATATTACTAATAAAAAGTATTATTAACAGGTGTGGTTGGCACACACTTTTAATTCCAGCATTTGGGAGGCAGAGGTAGGAGGATCGCCATGAGTTTGAGGCCACCCTGAGACTACATAGTGAATTCCAGGTCAGCCTGGGCTAGAGTGAGACCCTACCTCAAAAACAAAACAAAACAAAACAAAATGAATAGTAGTATTATTGACAGAAAACTTGAAAGTAATCAACACAGTCTTTTGCCTTCAGGTTTTACAGGCTCTCTAGTCTGAATCATTTTAACTTCATCTGCTTTGGAAGCTACAGAGAGGAAGTAAAGTGAAGGAAGGCTATTTTGTTTTCTGATTGTCTTCTCAACCTCCATGGCTTCTGCGGTCAGGACATGTCAGGGCTGAGTCTGCATTGTCCCAGTCAGAGCACTGTCCCTATTTGGTTGTGAATGGATGTGCAAGGCTCCTTTTCCAGTCCTGGGCAATTAGAGGCAAAAGGACTGAGAGAAACAGCCAACTCTTCTCTCAGACGCACAGCTCTACTCACCAGGGAGCCCGAGTCTGTGATCTGCTGGTCAGCAAGTGTGCTCTGCGCTGTCCCAAGCTTTCAGGGACTGGGCATCCACACTGCATCTCACCCTGGGTGAGCTTAGGCTTTCCTATCCTCATGCAGGGAGCTTGGTAACTCAGAGAAGTTCAGGCTCTCACTGGGTTTCAGAACAGGCCAGACGGGGAGAGCCATGTCCACTGGTCATTCTGCATGAGAAGCTGGAGGGGCACTGATTCTGTGGATGGATCACCACCTCTTGGGGGAGCCTGTTTAAATGAGCCCTTGCCTGGTTCTGCATTTTCCAGGCAAAAATGAGGTGACTTCTCTCTTACAGGAGCTGTCACCTGCTTCAGGCACTGACTTTTGCCTAGCCCAAGAGGTTTAAGAAGGTGTTGCAGTTACCTTCTCATTGCTGGGATACATCACCCAACCAAAAGCAGCTGATGAGAGGCAAGGTTTTTATTTGGCTTACATCCTTGAGGGTAAAGCTCTGTGATGGCAGGGAGATGGTGGTAGAATAGAGGTGGGACATCACCTCTGCCACAGCAGGTGGCAAGCTAGGGCTAATAAACTTCAAGGCCCACCCCCAGCAACACACCCCCTTCAGCAAGGTACCGCCTTACAAACTGGCATCAGCTAGGAACCAAGCATTCCGAACACATGAGTTTATGGGGACATCTGATTCAAATCATCGCATTCTTCCCCTGGTCTCCAAACTGATGACCATCTATGATGTAAAATGTAATACATTCAGTCCAACTTTAAAAATCCCCATAGTTTTTTAAAAATCAATCTCAACACTGTTCAAATATCCCCATAGTCCAAGGTCTCTTTAACTGTGAGCTGTAAAACCAAAACCACAGAATGGCACAGAGTAAACATTCACACTGCAAAAGATGGCATTGCAAGGAAAGACTGAACCAATGCAAGATCTAAAACACACAAGGCAAATGTCAAATCCTGCAGCTCTGTGTCTACCTGGACCCACAATCAGGTCTCTGGGGGTTCTAATTATGCTCTTCCAGGACTCCATCCCGAGCCAGCAGCTTTTCTTGGCAGCTGTCCCTTCGTCCTAACATCTTGAAAAGATTCTGGGGTTTCCACTACAACTCATGACTCATCCTAATGGCTCCACTGGGTCTCCATGCAAGGACTCCAACAGCCTGCCTCACATTGCCGCATTGCCCATTGGCCATTAAAAGAAAACCCACATTGCAAATTCAATGACCCTTTCTTTCTGCATTTTTTTTTTTTGTTGTTGTTGTTTTCGAGGTAGGGTTTCACTCTAGTCCAGGCTGACCTGGAATTCACTGTATATTTTCAGGGTGGCCTTGAACTCGTGATGATCCTCCTACCTCTGCCTCCCAAGTGCTGGGATTAAATGCGTGCGCCACCATGCCCGGCTCAAATTCCTGCATTTTTAATACTCTTATAGTACCAGGTGGGCTACCCAATTTGTTAAGCCATGGGAGAATAAAGCTGACTTTGCAGAGTAGGATGCTCCTTCAGCATTCTGGCCCCTACATTCAAAAGAGTCAGCATTCTGTCTGCTGTCCCAATGTAGAACAGCTAGCCCAGCCTCAGTGGTGGTAATCTGTCAAACAATTGCAGCTGAACCAAACTGTTGTCTCTAGCCCAAAACTTTCATTTCTTTTTCTGCCATATTCTTTTGCTCACACCAGTCCATTTAAAATAAAGTAAATTCAACCCTGCTCAAGTTTTCATGACAGTCAGAACATAGCAAGCCTCTCATACAAACTGCTTCTAGCCAAGTCTGAACAAAGGTCTTTCTTTACTTCGTAAGCCAAACCTCATAGTTCATAGTTCTGCTGCATTTAGGTCTTTCACCTCTGACCTGAGTGGTCCATCACAATCTACTTACAGCACTACAAGGCATCTCTTAGGACAAGGGTTCAAATCCTTCCACATTCTTCCTGCAAATCAGTTACAAAAACCATATAGTCAGGTTTGTAGCAACAATGACCCCACGCCTCTGCTGCCATTTCTTTTGTTGTAGTTACCTTCGCATTGCTGAATAAAGCACCTGCAAAAGCAGCTGGTAGTAGGAAAGCTTTTTATTTTGGCTTATAGCCTCCAGGGGAAGCTCCATGATTTCAGGACCCAACAAGCATTAGCAGAGGCTGCTCATCACCTCTGTCACAGCAGGTGGATAACAGCAGCAGGAGAGTGAGCCAAGTTCTAGTATAAGGGGGAGCTGGCTATAATACCGCAAAGCCTGCCCCAAGCGACACACCTCCTCCAGCAAGACTCCACCTCCAAAATTGCTACTACTTGGGGACCAAACATTCCAAACACATGAGTCTATGGAGGACATCTGATTCAAGCCACCACTGAAGGGGAAGGATGGCTCGGTACTCTGGAGTGGTTTAGGTCACCTACGCTTTCTACAGGCTAGGAATAAGAATAAAATCTAGTAAGGAATTCATGATTTTGGGAGGATGAAGCAGCCACACTGCATCCTGTGCAAGAAAGACCTGTGCCCAGGGAGCCTTAACCAAGCAAACTAAACGCAGCTGAGTGATACCATGTGCAGGCAAGGGCAGAGCCACACATCTAACCAGATCTCAGTAAATGTGTCCTGAGCTGTCCCCAGATCCAGGCAGAGGACTGTCCTTGAGAAGACCAGACTCTGAGCAATTCCAATGCTCTGGACATGAGATGGTGAGGACCTGGCGTCCACACTTGTTCTTGTAGTCCCAACTCCTAAACTCATGATGCTGAAGGACGATGTCCAAAGGTTAATGTGTTTTCCACCCTCCAAGGGCCACAGACTTCTTCAGGGGTCAGAAGGCTCAGTATGGTCAGAGTGACAGGATCCCATTTCCTCACACAGGTTTGAAGGCTGGAAGGGCTGACTGTGAAGCACCCTTGAGAAGGTCTGGCAGAGTTGGGCAGCTGTGAGTTGGCCCAGCTAGTCTGCTTGTGGTAGCTGACCATCACTTCTAGGAATTCGAGTCAGTAACAGCTACATGCTCTGTCACAGACCTCCAGTCTGTAGAACAAGACCTCTGTAATCTTTCAATGAAACTGTCAGTTAGCAAGCATTCCTACCTGGAGCTGCTCATGGGGTTACCCATAGTAGGCTTTTCCATATGCTTGTAAAGTAGAGATTGCTATCCATTGCCTGGCCTGGAGTCACTCTGCAAGGTGTTGATAAACACCCCTGAGAGACACATCACTTCTTCCACCTAGTGGGGTGTCCTAGCCTGACATGGTAACAACTATGCACCATCAGAGCTTTGCAGCTCTGATGACATGCCATATATTTCACCAAATGATGAGGGCGATTTCTGGGGTGGGGGGTCTGGATTACATCTGATGCCCTCATCTCCCTATGTACATACACACACACACACACACACACACAATGAAGGTGGTAACCTAGACCCTTTTTCTCTCCCCTACACTGCTCCTTTCTTGACTATGAAGTGGGAAACCCATGTGACTACCCTCACTTGGTAGCACTGACTAAGGAGGGGCGCTGGTTATTAGTTAGGAAAGAATCCACAGGCGATGCCAGCAGGCTGGGCTGATTCTCCTTCATCAAAATTCTGCTGATGTCCATGTGCTACATGAGCATCGTCTTATCTGAGGGCTTCCAGAGGGACAGAGAGGGAAAGCCACTCTGAGGCCGCTTTGCTGTTTGGGATGGGAAGACCAGATGGTGTCATTGTGCACAAGACCCCTGTTGTCCCTGCTCTGTGAGTATCTCTCCAACCCCTCTCCTCCTGGTGATGCTACAACTGAGGTGTCCACAGGCTCGGGGCCATGGAGTTAATTTTCTTTGGCCAAACAGGGGAACCTGGCAACTCTGATGTCACTATATGGGACAGGTCCTAGCTTAAGACGTCCCTAGGCCCAAGCCAGTGCTTATAGTTCTGCCCTGAGGTTCTCAGAGCCTGGCTGTCAGGTGGGAGACTGAACTGCTATCCTGGGCAAGGTGTGACCATGAACAATCTCCTGAGCTGAGGAGCCTCAGATGAGCCCAAGGCAATGACCCAGCAGGCAGGAGTAGTGGTCAAGGGCAAGCCCCTGTTCTGTATGCGAATTGCCCCTGGGAGGAAGGCTGTCAGGTCGGAAGGTACATGGAAGGAGCCAGAGCTTCTGCCTCACATGTCTTCTGAGTTCTAGGCTTTTCTTCTTGTTAGTAGCTCTTAGCAGCAGCAGCCATGCCATGGTGCAATGGGGCTTCTCACCTTGGGGCTGCATTGTGCTCAAGCTTGCAGGAGGGCCAGCTGAGTCATGAACCACCTTCAGAGACTCACAGAGGCTTGAGTAGAGGTGCTCTGGAGTTTAGCAGGACCCTCTGTTCCTGCCAAAGTAGACTGATCTCCTCCAGTTTCTAGAGGGTGGCCATGGGAGGATGTGAGGGCAGCAGGAAGGTAGGCTCAAGAAAAAAAGTGAGTATGTTTGAGTGTGAAGTTCTCTTACCAGCTCTCCATTGACACACAGATCCCCTGCTGGACTGGGCAAAACCACCAGCAAAGATGTTCTCTGGGTAAACTGAGGCTGGTGTTTGAGTTTGACCAATGGCAGCTGGGGGTTGAGGCTGATTAGTCCAGATTTTTTCTCTACCCTTTATCCCTGCATGGGGCCTAGTGTCAGGAGCCCAGATCCCTGTGTCTACCAGGATCACACTTACTACTGAGGGGACGTTACCTGCAGATCCCTGTATCCTCTCCCCCTACCTAGTCACAATATGACTGTGTCCAGCAGCCCAGGGATGTGGTGGGCTCACTACGTAATCCTGGGGAAATTTAAAATCTGGAGATAGTTCCCACCTACAGGACTTTATGTACCTTGGCCTCTGTTCACCAATTTGTGGGTGGATAGAGGAGGGGTGCGCATGCACCTTCCACTACCACAAGAAGGTGCAATGTGGTCATCCAACCACCTGGCTGATGAAAGTGGCAGGAGAGCTGATGAATACCCTGGGTTCTGGAGAGCAAGTAATGTCCCTGCGGCTTGAGGAAAGGCGGGCACAACCTGCAGAATTTAAGCTAGAGCGCTGCATCAGATCCTGAGAGAAGAGACGAGAGAAGGAGCTCCAGGTATGGGATCAGTGGCCATTGGATCTGCGGGGCCAGGGAGAGCATGAAGAAGACCTTGGATGCTGTGAGAATGGAGTGAAACAACCAAAGCTCATGTGACCCAGGTCCTGTGGCAGGTGCTACTACTCTTGTCTTTCTCAGCAGTACAGCCCAGGGTGAGCAGGCGATTTGAACGTTCAAGTGAAACCAGAAAGCCAGATTTTGACTCAAAATGCAATTCTTGAAAGCTGGCATAATCTCAAAAAAAGTAACAAGTAACACTGCGCAGACCACCCAAAGCAACGAGACACCACTGTCGTCTGTTAGAAAGCATTTCTGAATGGAGCGCGAGCTCCTTCTGTGGAGGAAACAGATGCTTGGTTTCTTGACAGATGGAGCTAGGCTATTCCTCCTCCAGAGATGATTTGTGCCCCTAGGCCTCTTGCTGGGGAGGGGGGCGAGGTTCTAGTGGCAGCCTTTCTCATGGATGTGTGTCTTCATGGCTCAGGAAGTTCCCTGCAATAAAACACTTGTTGGGGAGAGTGGGCGGAGCAGAGCCTCCAGAGTCTAATGGTGACAGGCAGCCCAGCACAAGAGAGGAGGGAAGGCTCAGGGAAACATAGGCCACTTGACTGAAAGAGGTCATTCAGAAGAGTGTAGACGCTCCCTGTCTAAATGTGAAGGAAGGCAGATTGCCATCAAGTGTGCCATGTGGTCTCACTCTCAACTGCCACTTTTTTTTCTTTTTCCTTCCTCCCTCCCTCTCTCCTTCTTTCCCTCTTTCTCTCTTTCTTTCTTTCTTTCTTTCTTTCTTTCTTTCTTTCTTTCTTTCTTTCTTTCTTTCTTTCTTTCTTTCTTTCTTTCTTTCTTTCTTTCTTTCTTTCTTTCTTTCTTTCTTTCTTTCTCTTTCCTGCCTTCCTTCTTTCTTTTTTTGTTTTTTTGTTTTTTTTTTCCTAGGTAGTGTGTCTCTCTAGCCCAGGTTGACCTAGAATTCACTATGTAGTCTCAGGGTGACCTTGAACCACGGTTATCCTCCTATCTCTGCCATTTGAGTGATGGGTAAAGGTGTGTGCCACCACACCCGGTTCACTTTATTTTCTTTTAATTTTTAAAATATATTTTATTTATTTATTTGAGGGAGAGAGAGAAAGAGAGAGAGAGAGAGAGAGAGAGAGAGAGAGAGAGAGAGAGAGAGAGAAAGGTAGGCGCTCCAGGGCCTCCAGCCACTGTAGACATACTCCAGATGCGTGTGCCCCCTTGTGTATATGGCTTACATGGGTCCTGGGGAGTCAAACTGGGATCCTTTGGCTTTGTAGGCAAATGCCTTAACTGCTAAGCCATCTCTCTAGCCCAGAAATTTAATTTTTTGGGGGGAGTTGTTTTCGAGGTAGGGTCTTACTCTAGTCCAGGCTGACCTGGAATTCACTATGCAGTCTCAGGGTGACCTTGAAACTCACAACGATCCTCCTACCTTTGCCTCCCAAGTGCTGAGATTAAAGGCTTGTGCCACCACACCCGGCACTTTTTTTTTCTTTTTAATGTGATTCTGGGGGTAGAATGTAGAGCCTCCTGCAAGCTAAGAAAGTACTCTACCCTTAGCTACCTCTGAGCCCCTGAAGTTCCCTCTAGAAGAAAAAATGCTCCCAAGAAGGAATGACCTGTGTTGCCCCTAGTGTGGGAAGGACTCAGCAGACTCCAGTTGGGGAATCCTGACGCTTCCTTTTCTCCTTCATTTCTGCATGTGTGTGTATGCACATTTGTGTGTGGGCATACATGTATGTGGATGCGTGTGCCTGCATACATATAGAGGCCATAGAACAACTTTGGGTGTCATCCCCAGGAATTCTACCCACCTCTTCTGGAGACAGGGTCTCTCATTGGTCTGGATGTCACCAATTAGGCTAGACTAGCTGGCCAGAGAGCCCCACAGATTCTCCTGTCTCCTGCTCCTCAATGCTGTGCATGTCCCATACCTGGCATTTTTGTTGTGGTTCTGGGGATCAAACTAAGGTGCTTGTGAGGCCAGCACCTGACCTACTGAGCCATCTCCCCAGCCTCATGCAGCTTCCTCTTCACACTGTGCTTGCAGTGGTCTGAAACTCCCTGGAAGGACTGCTCTAAATGCAGCTCACATATTTTCATGTGCTATATTTTCATTTTATAGATGTACAAGATGAGTATAAACTTAAATGTATGTATTACATTTTTTGGAGACTTTCTCCTTGACGTGTTATTTAATTTATTATTATTATTTATTTATTTGAGAGAGAGAGAGAGAGAGAAAGAGAAGCAGCAAGAAAATGATAGAGAGATAATGGGTGCTCCAGAGCCTCCAGGTGCTGCAAACAAACACCAGATGCATGTGCCACATTGTACACCTGGCTTACGTGGGTCCTGGGGAATAGAACCCATGTCCTTTGGCTTTGCAGGCAAGCACCTTAACTGCTAAGCCACCTCCCCAGCCCCAACTTGTGTTATTTAGAAATGTGTTGTTTAATTTATGAATATTTGGGGATTTTCAAGATATCTCTCTGCTATTAATTTCTACTTTAATTCCATTATAGTTTAAGAACTTGTAGGATTTATTTTCCTTAATATTTGTCATTCAGAATATGGCCTAACAGCGTGCATCTCATGAGCACCTAGGTAATGTGTGTTGTGCTGTCTCATGAAAGGTGCCATGGAATGTCCATGAGGTTGAGCAAGCTGATAACACTGCTGGGCTCATCAATAACCTCACTGACTTTTGGCTTTATTAGTTTTATCAATTACCAACACTACAGTGTGGAAGTCTCCTATTCTAATTGCGGATTTGTCAATTTCTTCTTACAGTTCTATCAGTTTTCACCTCATGTTATTTGGAGTTCTCTTGTTGGCTGCATAGATATTCTGGGCCATTATTCTGCTTGGAGAATGAACCCTTTTAGCTTTGGGTAACGACCCGCTTTCCCTCACACATCTTTCTTGCTAATCGATGCACTTACTCCAGTTTGTTTTGGCTAGTGTCTAGTTTCCTTTGTCTTCCTCCTTACTCAAGTAGATCCATGTTTAAATGTAAAAGTAGAGTTCTCATAGTCAGCATACACTTAGTTCTTGCTAATTTTTATCCAGTTTGGTGATTATTGTATGTTCACTGGCATTCATAAACCACCCATCTTCAAGATAATTAGGGACGGAGTGAAAACCCAGTTACCACCTTGTCATTCATGTCGGACATTTCCAATTTGGTCTTCTGTCTTATTTGTCTCTGTGCCTTGCCTCTTTAGTCAAGCATTTGTTACCACAGTAGGGCTTTGCTGAGGGATGAGGATATATTCTGAGAAATGTTTTGTTACACAGTTTTGTAAAAGAAACAGCACGTAGTAAACTCACACACTAAGACAGTTGTTACATCATAGACGCTACAGTCTGTGGGACCACAGTCCTCTATGTTACCTGTCCTCAGTGGAAACATTGTAATTGTATACCTCTGTATCTTCTCCATTGATTTGTTTCTTTTTTATTTTTATTTTTTTAGTGAGAGCAAGAGAGACAGAGAGAGTTGGCATGCCAGAGCCTCAGCCACTGAAATTGAACTCCAGATGATTGTGCCACCTAGTGGGCATATGTGACCTTGCGCTTGCCTCACCTTTGTGTGTCTGGCTTAGGTGGGATCTGAAGAGTAGAACATAGGTCCTTAGGCTTTTCAGACAAGTGCCTTAACCACTCAGCCATCTCTCCAGTCCTGATTTATTTCTTATAATTCATTTTAAAAACATTTTCATGGTTGCATTATGTTTCATAATATTCCCTTTTGTGTGTGTGCATGTGTAGTGTGTCTAATATGTGTGTGTGCACAGGTGCCTGTGTTCCATACATGTGCATGTGGAAGCCAGAGGAATCAGATGTCCTTCACTATCACTCATTCATGGATTTCCTTGAGATAGGACCTGGAGCTGCAGTTTTAGGGAAATCTAGTGATATCCCAGTCTCTGGTCCCCATAGGACCCCCATAGGACTGTGGTTACAGATACCTGTGGACACCTAGCTGCTTATGGGAGTGATGGAGAATCAAACTCAGGTGGCCTCAGAACTGCTCACTCTTACCATTGAGCCATCCCCCCAGCCCTAATAATACTTCAAAACAATTGTATAGATGACTCCCTTTCGCTGTTGGTGTGCCGGGATTACAGGTACTTGGTATATCTATCCAATTTCATGTAGGTTCTGGAGATTCAAACTTGGATTGTTAATTTTGTGCAATAAGTGTTTGACCCACTGAGCCATTTTCCCACCCTATAACACTCTTTTCTATATATATGAATTGAATTCCACCTGCAAGAGTAGTGTTTCACTTCACACTTCAAGTATATGTCTATGTACTTCTATGCCACTCCTGGTACCACTGTTATCACCCATTTCAGTGTGTGTGTGTGTGTGTGTGTGTGTGTGTGTGTGTGTGTTCTATTTGTCTCAGACTGGGCTGCTATTACATCAAGTTACTTATTAAAAACAAAATGTATTTTCTTGTTGTTCTGGAGTTTGAGAAGTTCAAGGTCAAAACACCATCAGACTGAGTGTGTGGTGAAGGCTTCCTGGGTCACAGCTGACCCCATTTTGCTACATCTTCATATGGTGGAGAAAGTGAGAAAGCTCTCTGGCTTTTTTTTTTTTTTTTTTTTTTTTTTTTTTAAGGTAGGGGCTCACTCTAACTCAGGCTGACCTGGAATTCACTATGTAGTATCCTCCTGCCTTTGCCTCCCAAATGCTGGGATTAAAGGTGTGCACCACCATGTCCAACTGCTCTGGGGTCTCTTTATAGTTTAGTAATCCCATTCATGAAGTTCTACCCCAGGACCAGTCACTGCCCCATATCCTGATACTATCATCTTGGGGGTGAGGATTTCAACATTATGAATTTTGAAGGGATACGAACATTTACCCTATATAGAATTATTACTGCTTAGTCACTGATTTTTCAAATTTCTCTTTTTTAATTATTTTATTTATTTTTGGAGAGAGACACAGAGAGAGACAGAGAGAGAGAGGGAGAGGGAGACAGATAGAGAATGGGCATGCCAGCAGTCTCTCAGCTGCTGTGAATGAAATCCAGATGTGTGCGCCCCCTTGTGGTCAAGTGCAGCATTGCGCCCTTGCGTCACTTTGCATCTGGCTAAACATGGGACCTGGAGCTTGGAACTGGGTTCTTAGGTTTAGTAAACAGGCGCCTTAACCGCTAAGCCCTCTCTCCAGCCCTCAAATTTCTTTAGAAATTTCTTTAGAAAGTTTTTTTTTTTAAGTTTGCTTCAATTTTCTTAAAAATAAACGCCTAACATGTTATGTTTGCTTACTCCATTTCTCAGGATATTCATTCTTTTCAGACCCATGCTTTGCACTACATCACAGTCCCAGCACCTAGAGAATTTCTCATTCTTTGAAGAAGAGGTCCACTGTAAGGAGGTAGAAGAGGTCTGCTGACAGGAAATGGAAGAAGTCCACTGACAGAAAACAGAGGCGATGCCTGAAAGAAAGTAGGGGAGGCCCTATGACAAGATGTTGGGGAGACTTATTGATGAGGAGTAACAATGGTCATTATGGGAAACAGGAGAAGACAACCCATGGGGGGGGGAGGTACGCTGACAAGAAGTAGAGGTCTACTGACAGGAAGCAGGAAGGCCTCCCAAAGGAAAGTAGGAGAGGAATGAATGCTGCCAAGAAGCAGAGGGAGCCCTCCAGTAGGAAGTAGGGTGGCTTGCAAATGAAGTAGGGAAGGGCCACTGAGAGGAAATGCCTCCGTTCATGTTTGGCTGAGAACACCTTCATTTCGCCTTCATTTTGAAGGGATTTTCAGTGATAAGGAGTTCTGGATCTTTTCTTTCTTGTAGTATATTATAGGTGACCTCTCTTCTTGAGTGGATCATATTTTTCTTGAGGGGGGAGCACATGGTCTGAAATGGTCACTGTCTATATCCATGCTTTATGTGTACATACCCTCTTTCAGGTTGTTCAGAAGTTTTGTTGTTGCTGTTGTTTTTTGTTGGTTTTTCAAGGTAGGGTCTCACTCTAGCCCAGGCTGACCTGGAATTAACTTTGTAGTCTCAGGGTGTCCTCGAACTCACAGTGATCCTCCTACCTCTGCCTCCCGAGTGTTGGGATTAAAGGCGTGCACCACCATGTCCAGCTTGTTTTCTTTTTTTAAAATAGGATATTCCTAGGCTTGTTTTTGTTGTCACTATTTATCCTTCTTAGTATTAAATGTCTTTAATTTGTGGTTTGTCACTAATTTTGGAAAAGTCCCAGTGATTATTCTTTCAAATATTTCTTTTATCCATTCTCTTCTCCATCTGGGATTCCAGTTATGGGTATCTTAGGTCTTCATTTCTGCCACTGTGATTCTGATTTCTCACATTACAATTTTATTCTTTCTTGTCATTTCCATTCTGTCTAAATTTCCAATCAAACATTGCATTGACTATCTTCCCTATTAGAATCTCTAACAAATATTATTCCTAAGTTTTTAATTTCCTGTCTGTAGGTCTCTGTGTCTGAGTTGGTGGGATGATTGCTCTCTGTTCAGGTGGTTTTATCTTGCCTTGTCTGTTGGCAGCAGGAAGTGTTATCTGAAGCAGAGAGCAGCTTAACATTGTTTGTGCTCCCGAGAGCCAGTGAGCCAATGGCTCTGCTACTTGCACCAACCTGGACCAGCTGAGTTGGGTAGGTGGGGGGCGGTCACTGAGACTCTGGTTTATCAGGGGTAACTTGGTTTGCCTTCTGTGCAGGCTTGGGTCCTCTCCTTGCTGAGAGGGCTAGCTTCTTGCTGTGGTGGTGGATGTGAGCTGAGCGTGGTCCCTCAGTCCTGATGAGGCCTTGCTCTTAGGCACAGGCTATGAAGTTGGTCTGGTGTCTGGTCAGCCTGTCTCACTGCTTTATGATTGTCACCACCACCTGTGAGAGACTCTTGTGTTTCCTGAAAACACAAACTGGGAGTAGTCTGGCCTCACACTCCTCTCCACTTAGCCTGGGCCATGTGCACTGCGTCCATGTTTTGCTAAACCTCAGGAAAGGGGTGGCCTGGACTCCTTGCTTCCCTTCCTGGGCTGATGAGGGTCCCTTACCTCCCATAGGGGGCTTCTGAGTATTTCCTCAGCCTTCCCTTATGGGTACCTGATGAGTTTCCTAGAAGAGAACCCTGCACTAAGCCAAGCATGGAGCTCCATGTCGGCACCCTCCGTCCTTCTTGTCTTTTGCCTAGCCATGTGCCACTTCACCATTTGCGACATTGTTTTAGCCTCCTTCCCTTGACTATATGCACAAGTTACCCAACTGCTCATCCCTTTCTCGCTGTAGGCCCTTGAGTGTCCATGGAGCTGGACTGCGTCATCTTGCGGTCTCTCTCTCGTGGGTTTAAGTTGCTGATTTGCTATCTTCCTGGCTCATTCCTATGGTCTGGGTGTGAGCTACGTGCTTTCCTGCTCTCCACTCCTGTAACCTAAGGGATGTTTAGAAAAGTCTTTAAAAATAGATTTCTCTTTCCATGTGTTCTGTATGTATGAACACAGATGTGAGGAGTCAGTACTGGTCTTTCACCTTGAGACAGGCTATCACTTGTTGTTTGCCACTGAAAATGCCTTCCTAGCTGGCCTGTGAGCTTTGGAATCCTCCTGACTCTGGCTTCCATTGCCGTTGGTGTGTTGGGATGACAGATGTGTATGGCAATGTGTTCATGTGGTTCTGGGGATCTGAACTCCAATAGTCAGGCTTATGCAGCAAGCACTTTTAGCCACAAAGCCATCTCCCTAGCTTCTAAAAATAGCTTTTGGTGAGATATCTCCCCCCCGTACTCCCCCAAAACAAAGGAAATACTAAAAGCATGAATCCAGATTAAACACGTAGATCAAATCCCAGTGTCAGGTTTTGTTAATCCTGGAGTTGATGTGAGGTCCCTGGAGTCCCCCTATCTGCCCTAAGCAGCTGTGGCTGTTCTGATGTGGGGACATGATGGGTGAGATGCACCTAATACTCACATCTCAAGTCCCCCCTTGCCCCAGGGCCTCATCTGAGGCATAGCAGAACATGGACCGAGCAGGCAGGGATGGAGGTGGTGTGAGTGGGGAGTGCAAGGCCAGGCTGCTTCTCGTTTTCAGAAAATGTTATGTTTTCTTCACTCAGCCATTGCCTCCACTTAACACAGAAGTGGGATCCATGGCTGCAGCATCTGCTGAAGCCTCCAAATGGGGGTAGACAGGCTCCTGCTGCGGGTAAATGTACTTGGCAGAGTCTCTTAGCATTCAGAACGTGATGAAGTCTAACTGGCAGCAGTGCCAACAGTGTCACAGTCACCGAGGTGCTTATTTCAGGGTGTTGAATACAGAGGCTAAGGAACGGCCCAGGGCCTGCTGTCCCTGATCAATACTGACAAGTTCTGTGTTTGTGAAGTACTTAGCATTGTCAGTGAGTCTTTTCAGGGCTGTCTCAAAGGCCAAGGACCCCAGGACTTCAATCCCAGTGGGCTGTAGGCAGGGCCTCCAACAGCTGGTGGCTTCTTGGTGGTTCTGCCTTGCTCTCTCCTCTTCTGCCCTCTTCTGTTCAGCTGGGGCCATGCTACTTTTGCTTCACATTTCCCAGGGCTGGCTGGAGACGTCCCTGGAGCCGTCCCTGGAGATCTGCCCTGATGTTGCAGAAGCTTCCTTGTGTCTAACGCTGTGTGTGTCAGCACAAGGTTCAGAAACAAGCTCCCATGAGCATGAGAAGAGCTGGGCTGAGCTGGGGCTTCTAGCTACAGGCTGTGAAGACCGGACAGATGGCTTAGAGAATGCAGAGGAACAATGTGGCGAGACATGGCTTGGCCCTTTCCCCAGAGTCTGATGGGGAAAACGAGCTTTAAGCCTTGTAACTGGCAGAAAAGCAGATGGTTATGGGCGGCAGTGAGGTAATGCAAGAAGGCATAACCACACCTTGTTTTCCTCGCTGGGGACATGACGTTTGCACTGAGACCTGAAGAAAAAATACCAAGTACATGACACAGAAGCCCTAAAATTCAAGTCCCCCAACCAAATCCTTTGAGGCTAAGGTAGAAAGTTGGGGAAGAGAGAGGCTGAATGAGGCCAGTGCAGGAATGGTGGAGGAGTCCTGTCCCTGGGAGGTGATGGGTGACTGCTGCAGAGGAGAGCCCTGCGTCTGTCCTTGAATCACTCCCCACACATCAGATACCTGGGATGTACCTGAACCTGCCTTTCTTGTGTGGAGACAGGTGGGGAAGTGGATTGTGGTTCTGTTTCTGTCTTTATATAGCTCAGACTTCTGTTGAGAGCCATAGGAACTTATTCTATGAGGCAGAGGTTGAGGCCAACTGGCTTGAGTCTCCCAATGAAAAGGAGGTAAGCCTAGTCCTCAGGGCTCTGTCTGACAGGGAGGTAGACACTGGAGGCAACTACAAGTTTGATAACATCAGTCAATTTCCCTTCAGTTCTGCACTCCTGGTTGTTGAGACAAACGGATTTAATTAGACACTTGCATTAGAGACAAAGTCAAATGGCTAGGTATCTGATTTGGAAGAAACGCCATGCTTGGGCATTTAAATATTTAAAAAAATTACTGCATTCAATCTTCATTGTAATTTGACTTTATTCATTAATGAATTAATTAGTGTATTAGCTCTCCAAGCTCTGGTTACTACTCTTTGATTTGAAAGAAAGAAAGTCACACTGAACAGCAGGGCATCTGTGCCCAACCTGGCTGAACAAGGCTTGCCTGGGTGCCTGTGCATGCCCCACAAGGTAACTATGACATCAGAGTGTGGATGCCTCAACTTAAAATAATGTGTGGTGGTAGGTAGTTTCTTCACACTTCCCTCCTCTGTTTTGGCTTTACACCGGGAGAGCAGTTTGCCAGGATGGGTAGCAATCTAGTTCTCAGCAAGGGCTTTTTCTTCTGTGCAGACAGCCCCACACTTGAGTAGGCCCAAATGGGGTGTGATTCTCCTGTGGGACTTGTGGGGCATCAGCACCTTCAAACATAGGGCTGGAGGGTAAAAGGGAATTGAGGGGCTGTTATAAGCATTTAGGACCACAAGAAATAAATGGTGGTCACAATGGGAGAGGCCTTTATTTCCTGAGCAAGAGGAGCAGGCCCATCCAGGTGCCATTTGACATCATAGTAGCCCTCTCCTTGGGGTCAGGGATGTTACCTCCCAGATTACTGTTCCCACTATGTTGACATTTGTGAATAGTCATTTTCAATTTGTGGAATTTAAAAATATTTAAGGTGCTAGCAACTTTCAAAATTTCCAGGCACCAACCTAATTAAAGTTCTTTTAGTTTCTCCATATCTTTCTGAATGTGAAAGCAGAAGCTATAAATGCACTAGCTGCAAACCAATGAGATAATTATTCTTTTTTAAAAATTATTTACTTATTTATTTTTATTTGAGACAGAGAGAAAGGGTGAGAGAGGGAGAGAGATAGAGAGAGAGAATGGGCATGCCAGGGCCTCTAGCCACTGCAAATGAAGTCTAGACACTTGTGTCACCTTGTGCATCTGGCCAATGTGAGACCTGGAAAATTGAACCCAGGTCCTTAGGTTTCACAGGCAAGTGCCTTAACTGAGATAATTATTCTTTAACAAATTCAAACACTGTAAATTAACCTGACAAGGATCTGCAGCTCTCTTGGACTTTTTCAACCCCAGAACCTTCTAGGCTGTGTTCCAACCAGAAGGAAATCTCATAGAATGGGAGTCATTTCCTTTCCTCCTCCACCAGAGAGAGGGAGGCTGTCCTTGAGTCTGTCCCTGGCCCACGGTGGCCTGAGTCCTTATAAAGCAACAACTAGGCCCGTTCTCCAATGACTGTGTTTTCACTATGAAAGAACTATTACTCAGCGGCTGTCCCTTGAAAAGAGAGTTTCTTAGGACATAAAGACAGCAGCTGGGGAAGGCACTTTATTTGTTTCTCAGGATGGAGGTTTATTGTATCAGTGTGGTGAGCTCAGGGCTTTGGTTTCCCTGAGATCTGATGCCATGGAACAGCTTTGGTTTACAGGGGCTCATGACTAGGAGCTGGCAGGTCCTGGGTTTATAATTGAGGGCACTCCTTATGGTGATTCTCGCCTCCTCTGGGAGATTCAGTGACCCCTGTGCATTTCTGCCCACTCATCTGCTTGTTTTGCACTCAGTGGCTGAATATTCTGAGGGTCTCTGAGTCCTGGCACTGTGCTATACGTTGGAACAACAGAGATGAAAAGACAAAGGCTAACTCTCAGGGACCTCTTAGTCTCTTAGACCTCTTAGGACCTCTTAGACATAGATCTATTCTTCAGTTATGTGACCCAGAGGTGAATCAAGGCAAGTACCAGGTGACAGGGGTATGCAGAACAGAGCCTGGGGGATCACTTGTGGAAGAGAAAGACCACCCAAGGGAAGGCTCCTTAAGTGACAGGAGACAAAGCTCAGCAGATGACTGTGGGGTTGGCAGAGATCCCAAAGTGCTTGAAAGGAGTGTGACTGGGTTGACTCAAGACTGAGTAGGGGCTTCCCCTGTCCCTGGTGCCTTTGTCATCCTGACTGAAGAGAGGCTGCCTAGACCCTGTAATGTATGAGACAAGGCTCCGGCAGAAGGAAGAGACCAGTGGAGTTTGTGAGGGTCCACCTGAGTGTATGAATTAAAGCTGGTACAGGGCTCACTCAATTGTTGATGGCTTCCTGAGCATGTGTGGGCCTTGGAGACTCCTGCCATGCTGGAGAGAAGGGGCACAGACTAGGATGTCTAGGGATGGGTTTGTGGACTGAGGGGTGATAGGGTTTTCCTCCACCTCCCTCCACATCCCAGGGCCAGCTCTCAAATTTTGTGTTTGCTTTTTTTTCCCATTCTCTATGCTCAGGGGTGTGTCAGTGCTGAAGGAATGCCTTCGCAGAGTAAGGCTTCTTGTGGGAACTCAGCCAGGTACCATGGGGTTGACTCTCGTTAACCTGTGAGGCACAGAGGAACCCAGCCCGGGTCTCTGCACCATCTTGGAACATTGATCCTCTATCACTAAATTTACTGCTTGTCATCATGAGGTCCTTGGTCCAGCATCATCAGTGTCACCTAGAACAAGTCCCCAGTTTGAAGTTGGCTTGGAATCCAAAGCTCTGTGGCACAATTGCTGAGCTGCAAGAAGCTCCTTCTACCCATGCATCTCAGTGACACATACATTAACTCGGACACCTGATTGGAAAGAGGCAAGTGACTGGCAGGGCCATTATATTCCCGGTTGCCTTTCCTGGAGATCATAGCATTCCCTGCAATGCACAACTATTTCACTCTTGGTGCCTGTCTACTCAGATGCCTTGGTGCTGGGAGCTGACCATTTGTGTCACCTAGGCAAGAGAGGAATGGGTCCTTGACCTGATGTCTTTACCCATCACACCGCCTGAAAGGGGGATTGGTTTCAGGCAATCAGCCCAAGGAGGGACCTTGACATAGTAATACCCAGTGTCTCTTCTTTTTTGTGTGTGTGTTTGTGTGTATGGGTGTGCACATGACATAGTGTGCATGTGGAGGCCAGAGAGCAACCTTAGGTGTCAGATCCTTGTTTGAGGCAATGTTTCTTTGTTGTTTGTCTGTGTTCACCAGGCTAGCTGGCCTACAAGCTTCCAGGGGTTCTCCTCTCTCTGCTCCCCATCTTCCTGAAGCTGCATTGTGATTACAAATAATTACGCCACTGCATCTGGCTTTAAGTGGGTTCTGGGGGTCCAAACTCAGGTACTCATGTTTGCATGGCAAGTTCTTTATCCACTGAGCCATCTCCCTAGAAATGGGCTCAGTGGTAGGAATCAGCTGGATTAGCCTCAAGCCAGGAGAATTCTTGAACTTGATGCCATCAGATATTGTCAGTTACACTTATACTACTTGGAGCAGGTCCAAAAGCCCCCATACCTTGCCTGTAGACTGGAGGGGAGTCCAGAGACCACAAGGAGGAGTCAGGGAGGACATCAAGATCTGAGGAAGTGAGAATGGCTGGTGCTGGCATCAGGCTGTTAGATGGAGGTGGAATCTGGGGAATGAGTCAGGACTGGAGACGCTGAGATGGGAGCTACTCATGTGTTAAGTGTGGGCCAGTACATGGAGTGCAAGGGTTTCCAAGAGAAGGTGGCTAATTACCCAGGAACAGTTGCCCTTGGGGGGTCATGGGGAAGAGACAGAAATAGGCCAGAGAAAAAGCTAGTGAGAAGGAAGGACATGACAAAAACCTTGATGGCATGTCTTTAAGGTGGAAGAACCAGCCACTCACTGACGGTGTCTCGGAAAAGATTATAATGGAACTAAACACAAGCGGAGGTGGGGGGGGCACTAGAAGAAGGCTGCCCTCCCTGTAGTCAAGGACAGGCTTCGGGGGAAGCGAGCTCAGGGACTCACTGCTGTCCCTCTGTCCCTGCATGCTTTCAGTAGGTGGTGACAGCTCTTTCCCTCTCTGGGGACAGCAGCACTTAGAGATTTAATCAGGAGAGTGCAATGGGTCTAATGAAGTATGTCCAGTGAAGCAGGCTCATGGGGCCTCAGTGCACAGCTGAGCTGCTCTGTAATATAGATTAGCCTTTCTAGGGGAGTAACTATCTCCCCTCTCTCTCTCTCCTTCTTTTTCTCTCTCTCTCCCTCCCTCCCTTCCTCCCTTTCTGTGTGTGCAACAGATGGGTATTGGTTGGTTAGATTCTTTGCATGGGAGGTGGCGGCCCAAGGGCATACAGCACCTTGCCACTCACCTGGCTGCTTTTCCCAGGGTGCAGGCTATGGCTGCTGTGGCTCTGAGTGAGGCTTTCCCCAAACTGGGAGGAGGTTGGAGTAGGCCAGACTAATCAGGTATATAGTGGCGTTCCTGTCCCAGGCTGACGGAATGTTGAAGTGCAGGCTGGACCTCCGATAAAACCGTGTTGGAACTTCAAGGGAAGTCAAACATGGAGGATGTCCTGGAGGCAGGACATGGTGGTGAACAAGAGGCCAGCCTTCACTGTACTTTCCACCCTCATGTGCGAGGGAAACAAGCTTCCATCCTGTCTCAGCTCTGGAGGGAGGCTCGGGGTTCTCAGGTTCTCCTGGCTGATTTTCACCCTGACTTATGTGCCACATGAGGAATGTTTCCAGACCTCTATGGGCTGACTGGAGAGGGCAGCAGCTCTACTAGCCCTCAGCTGGAGCTCAGTTCAGCGCCCCTTAGGGTATCCACCAGTCCTCTGTGGGTCTGGTTCTGGCTTGATGGCAGATGCCCTTAAGTCTGTACAGCTCTGAAGGCCCAGGAGGTGCTGTGCTATAGAACCCTGACACCGAGCAGGCAGGGCTTAGAGCCCTCTGCCTTCTGGCCCATTCAAGTGGCTCACCACCAACTTTTCAGCCTCTGCCGGCAGGACTATCAACATGAGAGCTGGTGAGAAGTGAGAGCTGCGTACAGATGAAGTTCAAGGGCCTTCAGTCTCTCCAGCCTCGAGGGGAAGCTAATGAGTTTCCCCATGAGCTTTGCTACAGGAAATAGAATGGGACTTCATGATGACATCAGAGCACTGGAAGGATCCAAGGACCAGTTAATTGGGTCTCTCCCTACTTTTCTTACTCTGGTAGGCAGGTTTTTCCAGCTGTGTGGTGGGTTTTGAGGCATCCCATGCCCATCTTTGGAAAGCTGTCTGGAAACTGGAAGCTGCAGCCAACATCCCAAGGTTACGGTGGCTATTCAGCTCCTTGTAAGATGGAAGTCCTTCTCCACACACCTTTCTCCATGCTGCATAGGCCACTGCTGCTACTGGTAAGGAAGGTGCAAGTTTGGTGCAGGCACAGCTCAGAGTCATATCTTGGCTTTGCCTTTACCCACATACTAGCCTGCCTGAGGAGAGTCCAGGGTTCTGATCCACTAGACAACACGGCCCATTCTCGAGGAACATCCCATCCATCCAGACATGTTGTAGGCTCACATTTTGAGTTGTGTGAAAAAAAAAAAAGCCCACTTAAAAAAATAATCCAGTCTAAACTCTTTTCTACATCCAAAGCAACTGATTTCAACATCAGAGGAGCCACTTCACTACCAGGCTGTGGTTTGGCCTGCAGGCCTTCCCTCTTCTCCTTGGGAGGCATGGATCCAGGTGCCTTGGATTCAAGCCCAGCAGATCCCCATCTTTCCTGCTTGCTTGCAGAAAGGCCATTGTCAGCCAGACCCTGTGAACTATGGGTGGATAGAGGAGGAGGCAGCTCAGGCCAGTGGAATGCACTCAGTTCTCCCTGCAAACCCTGCCCTGAAGAGAATGGACATTCCCACTCCAGTCATATCCTCAGGTATGACCCACCTCCCCCACAACCTCCATACCACTGAAAGCCTTGAGCAAGTCTACATAAAAGAGAAGTGCCTTACAGGGTAGATTAGCAGAGTTACATGGGTGGTGACTATTTTCTTATAAGATGGATAAAATTGAGACAGGTAAAAGCAGTGCGCAACTATGGAAGGCACGTGGGGAGGAGAAACCAGCTGGTGCATGCAGAAGGTGACTGGGCCGCAGCTCTTGGCTGAACATAAAGGTCACATGCCTCTTCTGACTTCCAAATGACCTCCATTTCATGACATCAGGATTTCTGTAGGTAATCACAGGACCTAGCCCTTCCAAGCATGCTGATGGTTCGTGTACCTTGAGGACCATGAGGATCTCTTCCCCACTGGACTGGTTTTTTACTCAGCTAAGATGGCTGGAGTATGGAGTCTTGCTCATCCTGCTTCTGGAGTTGCCTCTTCTGAGCTACTGTCCTTCTTTCCCAGGGCCATGGTCTTTGCTAAACAGAGCCTGGAAAGCGCTCCTCAGTGGTTGAAGTGCTAGAGAGTTCTGAGGAGTGGCCATCCAGCCTCCATGTCTCTCTTCTGTATCTGAGCCTCCATTACCCTTACCCCTGGAAGCTCCTCCACTCCAAGACTCTACACGTGATGCTGCTCTAGGCTCAGGGATTGTGACCTGCATCCTGGCCAGGGTCAATGAGAGGTTCCTGGGCCACAATGACTGGCTCAGGGACAAACATGTGACTCAAGCTAGGTCTCTGACCTTCAATGAAGGAAAGCCCTGGATTGCTGGGAAGAGAAAGAGGACCTTTCTTGGGGTCTTTGAAGCATGAACTAGGGAATGTGAAGGCTAGAAATACAGGGCAGATCTGTTCTAAGAGGGAAAAAGCTACACATAGGAAAAGATGCACTGTACACTGGAAATGCTCCTGGAGGCCCTGGATCAAGCCAGGCCTGAAGCGTGCTTAGTTCCCAGGAAGTGCATCAGGAGGTCTCTTCTTATAAGTTGGCTTGGTTCAGTTTGCTGTTGCTATGACACAAAATATCTGGATAGATGCACTGGTTCTGGTAGGTTCTCCTGAGCTAGTTCAGGCTCCACTCACTTGTTTTCTTTGCATCCCATGCTCCATCTCCCCTTAGAGCTAGACTCACTCAGAGAGATCTTGAAGAAGTTCAGTACAGGAAGCCAGATGGTCTGGTTCAAATCTTGCACTCCTGAGTCTTGTCACCAGAGACAATTACTTCTCCAAGCACGTTCAACATTCTTACCCATCTAGTGATCACAGTTCATTAAGTTGTCCATGCTCCTAAAATGGACTGAAGATTAGATGGGCAGATGCATTTCAGGCACCGAGAAGCAGGCAGAGAGAGAGAGACAGAGAGTCCTGTCAGTGTCAGCTGCTACCATGTCAATGGCATTTGTGTCTTAGGAATCTGCATCTTCCCACCTCAGGTTCGTTGCACCTGCTGGTCCTGTTGTATCTTTGCTTGTACATACATACATTAGAGAATCAGATTCTCTAATCTTCTTTTGAACTCCTCAAACTGTACATTTTTCTGTCCTGATACTCACTATAGATTGCAAATGCTTTTTATATTTTCCCTTTTCTGTCTTTCTCTAGGCTGTTAACATCAATGCAAGAGATGCTTCTGCTTTGCTGATTTGTATCTTCAATACCAAGGACAGAGTTGGGCCCTGAGGAGATGCATGCTGAATGAAGTACTGTTGGGCATTGCTAAAAATGGGCTGGGACTGTGAGGAAGCTGGCCTGAACTGTTGGACATGGCCAGAGATCTTGGACTGCAGGGGTTGCAGCTGGCCCTATTGTCAGGAACCCACCCTGGCCACAGTGACTGGCCTTCCCGACCCTTGGGCAAGGTTGTAGTGTGCCCTGTCATTGCCCGAGTGGGCAGAACTGGCGAGGCCCTCCCTCTGGATCCCAAAAACATCTAACCATCCCATAAGTCAGCCTTTACCCTTCCCCCACAGTTCCTGACCTTGTGGCTAGCTGCCCAAGAGACCCTTACATGGCTGAAGTCATGTAGCCTTTTCTGCCATTCCTGTTATCTCTCTCACAGCTCCTCCCTCAGAGCTTTGAAGTCATGTAGCTCTTCTGCCACTATATCCCTTACAACCAATTACATAGCAATCCACAAACTATGTATCCGATGACCATATAGTCTGTATGTGCCATCTCATCCTTCCTCAAGTGTTTATAAACCCCCTTTTGAATAAACAAGTGCTGTCCATCAGATGGTCTCCCGGGTGTTCATTGCCTGTCATCACACTCACCCACTGCTCCAGGACAGACCCTGCATCCCCCCCAACTCCTCCCGCACCTGGGACGTCGGTGGCCAATGACCCCAGGGAATGGGAATGGCGAGAACCCACAAAGTGCTACTGACTGGCCACTCGGGTCCTGAGTGGTTGTGGCTGTCAACTGGAAGTCCTAGAATTGGCACATAGAACACCTGGTAAAAGACAAGCAGTTATTCCCAACCTGCTGCCAGGGCTGATACAGGGTGTGCAGAGCGGAGACCCTTCACCCCACCGCTGGGAAGGTAGACAGTCCATACACTGCACAGCAGATTGGAGAGGGATACTGGTTGTTGGGCACAGCCCACACCTGCATGCAGTAACAAAGTTCTTCCAGACTGTGCTGGGCGTGTGGCCATTACACACACACACACACACACACACACACACACACACACACACACACAGAAACAGCCAGTGAGAGCACATGGCCATTTCATATACACCATGAGATGGCTGTGCTTGGCACATGACCACTTCATCTAGACCAAGGCGATAGCAAATGAGCTATTGTGAACGCATAATTATCCTCCAAGGGTATCTGTGTCTACTTTCCTTCTAAATACATTTGTGCACTATGAGCTTGATCAAAATCCAGGTCAGTGTCTCTCAACCCAGATGTCCCATAGGAAGGGAGGGACAAGGTGGAGGTAGAAAGGTTGGGTGGTGTGATTGCAATACTGGTCAGTGACACACATTTTGTTCTTGAAATCTGAAAGTGACTTTGAGGTGCTTCAAGAGCGTCAATACATTTTTAGTTCACATAGGTCCCCTTCTCTGTTCTCCATAGTCCTCAGAGAGCATCAGGGACAGGTGCTGAGGGCCAGCTTGAACAGATCTGCCTTAAGGGATGGCTCAACTCTCAAGCTGCCCCATAAGGTGAGCCATTGAGGTATCTGGAGTGCACATGCAGAGATTCTGGGGTACTAGTCTGCCATGGCAGAGCTGAGGGTATAGTAGGGTTTTCATGGGGTCATCACTTCCTGAGGAACTGCTGTGCTGTGCTGTGCCCACAGGCCACCATCTCTACTAGGGCTGAGTCTGGTTCCAAGCTGCAGACCAGAAATCTAGCTAATGCCAATCTTGGACAGCTGAGAAACACTTGTAAACATAAGTTTTTGGCTGCACTGTGAGTCTTCCCTTGGTTTATCCCCGGTGAGAGAAAGGATGGAGGGGCATGGCTTCCATCATCTGTTCTATGCATTCTCTTACCTTCGTGGCCCACTTGGGGTCTTGATGCATTGTAATGGGGTATCCAGGAAAGTTCTTGAACCCAAAACCCTCGGTTCATTTAATTTTAATCAAAGAATTGAATAAAAAAGACTGAGAAGGATAATTACTAAATTATTATATTTATTGAGGGAAGTACAGAGCCAAGGAAAGACACTCATGTGGCTACAGATCCCACGTGGAGGGACTGGAAAAACTGTGGAAAGAAAAGAGAGAAAAGACAGTTCAAGGAGCTCCTTCCCTGTGGGGAGCTGGAGGGGATAAAGAACCCATATGGAGAGTAAGGGCAAGGGTGCTTTCCTGGCTGGGCCTAGTCTAAGCCAGCCCAGGCCCAGCCAAGGGAAAAACTCACCCACAGCTGGAAGTTCCCAAGTGGTCAGAGAGCCTGTCCTCCCCTTGTAAAGGTATTTATAGCCCTATGGTGGTGGGCTGTCTTGAGGCTCAGGAGAACCAGAGGGATAGTTGGTTAGGGCTAGGGGCTGTCTCAGGAAGACACCAACCAATGTTTAAGTCCTATGAAAGACCTCACTGCCAGGAGGGGTCCAGGTTTGTGGAGAAACAGGTCTAGGGAACTAGGCAAGAGATAAGAAGTTAGATCATCTTTGATTTCTAGCAAGTGCAGACTTTCCTGCCTTTTTTACCTTCAGGGGTCCAGACACCCTACCTGTATGCCCCTCTCAAGGTGACACCATATACTAGGGACAGCATCTTCTATTACACTCACATTGGCTTAGCCATCAGCAGCTTCAAGCACACTGCCACATGGTGGGAAGTTACATCATAGATGAAGAAGATATGTATACCAGGATGAAATCCCGGCACAATGTCCCATTCTACCTCATTAACAGACCCTCACGAGGACCCCCAGCCTCATCTTTTTTCTGAGCTCTGGAATGGGTGCAGTAAAGTCTGGGATGTGGAGGAGTCCCCCTCTCCTAATGCCAGCTCTGTCCCAATACTTGGAGGTGCCTGGAGCTTCCTGGATCCTGGCCACCCACGACCAGCCCAGCAGTTACATCATCACTAGCTGTCAAGGCCTACTTGTGATGTGAACAGGCATCTAGCAGCCTGGGCAGCAAGCTGTAATCTGGGGAGATTTATGGAACAAGCCTATGCGGAATGTCCATGTAAGCACTTTTTTTTTAATCACAGAGATAAAGGCTTCACTGCAAAATATTTACTGCATTCAAGGAGCTGGAAAAGAAATTGATTCAGGAGGGCTATTTTATTTAAACTTCCTGGTGCTCTTCTCTGGAAGATCGAAGGATGATTTAATGTGATGTCCTGCACACAGGATGACCTGGGGCAGCTCAACAGAGCCTGGTTCTTTCTGGAGGCTGAGCACCAATGCAAGCCCACTGTTCTAATCCCATCCTTGCTTCCAAAATTGCTACATTTCTCAGAGTTTCTGGCTGTCAGGACAAGATTGGCTCCTTCCTGTAATCTGGGGGTACAGGCAGCTGTGCACATGGCACATGTGTGGCCTCCAGAGTCTCAGTGGGTGTCTTACAGGAAGTGTCTATTGCACCTTTTTTTCCCATTTCTTATTTTTTGTTTTTTCGAGGTAGGATCTCACTCTAGTCCAGGCTGATCTGGAATTCACTATGTATTCTTGTGCTGACCTCAAACTCACAGAGATCCTCCTACTTCTGCCTTCTGAGTGCTGTGATTAAGGGTGTGCACAACCACATCTGGCAGAGAAAAAGAGAGAATGGGTGCACCAGGACCTCTAGCTGCTGCAAACCAACTCCAGATGCATTCACCACTTTGTGCATCTGGCTTTATATGGATACTAGGGAATTGAACTCTGGTTGTTAGGCTTTGCAGGCAAGCACCTTAACCACTCAGCCATCTGTTCAGCCCTGTGGTACCTTTCTGAGCAACTTGGGCCTCACCTGTCTGGTTCCTGTGTGAACTGCCAATGAAGGAACTTATAGATTGTCAGTGTGTATCACATAAATATGACCCACATACATAATGCAATGTTACCTGTGCTGTGTCACCACGTGGTCTGCGCGGTCCTGTGTGTTTCTAATGAGTGAGTTCTGTTTCTCACAGCTGGCTGTCAGAATGTTGGCTTTGTCTTCTGTAGCCAGTGTGCATGTTACCAGAGTATGGTGGTGGTGTTTCCATATATCATACATGCTCACTAGCCACATGCCATGTATATGCAGCTTACACACATCCATCCTAGGTGGCAGGTGGGCTGCCTGTGTGTGCCCTCTGTATTGCCTGTGTCCACGCTGCCATCTTGTGTCTCTTGTGCACATCATTTGTATGTAGGTCCTTATCTGTGTTAACCTATATCTTTGTGCCCCATCTTGTGTGTCACTTGGCTGAGCATGTGGTTTCTGTACCCTTCTTGCATTTGGACCTGTGGTGGTTTGAATGGATGGCCCCCAATTGATTTAGGAGTTTACCAAAGTTTGTAATTCAGATCTCTAGTCATCTGCTGGAAGAGGTGTCACTGTGGGCGGATCCTCGGTCTAGCCCTAAAGTGTCTGGGGGCAAATCTGGAATTTCCAGCTAAAGATAATGCAGAGTAAGTTCCTGAGGTGTGCTTGCTTTTCTCTCTCTGTGTGGACCTGTGGAAGTGGGCTGACTTCTTCTGCCATTATGGAACTTTCTCTCTATCTGAAAGCTTCAATAAATCCCTTCTTCCCATAACTGTGCCTGGCTTGGAAGTTTATCTAAAGCAACTGAAGCTGACTGCAACAGGACCCACGTGTGTCACCTCAGGGCCCCTAAGCCTGCTGTGGCATACACTTTTATGTGCTTTGGCATGTGTCCACATGTGAGTTCTGCAGGTCACTGTATGCACTATGTGGTGTTGCCTGTGCGATGTGTATGTCACCACATGTGTGCTCCCTATAGGCCATCTGTGGTTACATTTTGGGGTGTCACTTGTGTTGGTTCTTGTAAATATCACCTCCATTTTCTCTTGGTATACCCCAGATGCATCACTTCACAAATGCTGTCCACAAGTTGCTCTTCTGTAGAACACAACTTCCTCCATTCTGATGTGGGGTGGGCATAGGTAAAGCCTGCAGGAGACTCCGTGTTCTCGAACTCCTTTCTACAAGTCTCTGTGATTGTGAGAGGCAGCCACCTTCACCAAAGCTGGCCCTGTATCTCCTGACCTTCTTTTTTTTTTTTTTTTTTTAATATTTATTGACAACAAAACATACTTACATACCAAAGGTGCGTATTTTCCCTCCCTCCCCCTGCCATCTTGTGTCTCCACTCTCCATTTGTATCCCTCCTTATCTGTGTTAACCCATTCTTTGTCTCTCTTGTGTTCACTTATGATGTCATCCTCTTTCTGTACCCTTCTTGCATTTGGACCTGTGGTGGTTTGAATGGATGGCCCAGCAATTGATTTAGGAGTTTATCAAAGTTTGTAATTCAGATTTCTGTCATCTGCTGGAAGTTGTCATTGTGGGGAGATCCTCGGTCTAGCCCTAAAGTGTCCGGGCAAATCTGGAATTTCCATTCTAAAGATAATGCAGAGTAAGTTCCTGAGGTGTGGAGGCTTTTCTCTCTCTGTGTGGACCTGTTTCCAGTGCTTCTGCCATTATGGAACTTTCTCTCTTCTCAGCACTAAATTGCCTTCTTCCCATAATCCCAGTGGTCTTGGAAGTTTATCTAAAAACTGAAGCTGACTGCAAACAGGACCCACGTGTGTCACCTAGGGCCCCTAAGCCTGCTGAATATACACTTTTATGTGTGGCATGTGTCCACATTTTCTGCAGCTCACTGTATGCATAGTATGTTGCA
Organism: Orientallactaga sibirica; assembly: GCA_036365145.1. Classification (NCBI taxonomy): domain Eukaryota; kingdom Metazoa; phylum Chordata; class Mammalia; order Rodentia; family Dipodidae; genus Orientallactaga; species Orientallactaga sibirica. The sequence continues at coordinate 45,278,177 of JAEOAD010000011.1, read as the reverse complement.
TTTAGATAAGTATGTCATGCATGTATACCCCTAAGGCTCATAGGCCATCTGTGGTTACATTTTGCTTAGGTGTTTCACTTGTGTTGGTTCTTGTAAATATCCTTCAGTCCATTTATCTCTTGGTATACCCCAGATGCATCATTCACTAATGCTGTCCACAAGTTGCTCTTCTGGGCCTGTCTGGCTCCATTCTGAATATTCAGGGCATAGGTTTTCCTGCAGGAGACTTCTGTTCTCCCACTCCTTTCTGCAAGTCTCTGTGATTGCAGCTTTTCCACCTTCACAGCTGGCCCTGGTCTCCTGACCTTCTTGATACCCCTTTCTTCAGCTTGTGGGGCTTCCTCGGGAGTGAGGCTGTGTGCCCTCTGTATTGGGCTAAGCCCACATTCTTTTCACAGCAGCCTGTCAGCCTCCTTGGATGCAGCGAAGCACTCTATGAAGATTATGTGTCTTCTGAGGAGGGACCTGGTCATAGGCCTCATGGACACCCAGCCCCGAGATGGGCAGCCTTCTCCTGCAGTCTCCACATCAGTCTGTCTGCTGGGGATGGACGCAGAGACAGCAGATGGGGACTGAGGTTCTGCTTTTGGTGCAGGGGGCATCAAGGCTTCCTGGCAGCCAGTGTTTCTGTCTCCTTCCTAGGCTGGGGCTGAGGAAGTGCAGAAGTAGAGAACTGTCTGTTCTCAAAACCCACTTCACCAATACCCTCATATGATAGGCCCACTCAGAGCCACTTCTTCTGTTCTTATAGAGGTGTAACTGAGGCCTAGGGGGCAAGGCTCAGGGTGGCACAGCTGGAAGAAACTCAATCTGGACTCTAGCTCTGTACTCACCAGAGCTCCCAAAGTGAAGGGATAGAAGCCACCTTATATCTAATCTTCTATCTAATGGACCCTTGAGCGGTCAACATGGCTGTCAGGCCCAGAAATGCTATTTCAGGCCTGGGCTCACTAACATTATCAAAACTGAGCCAGGCTTTTCCATATCAGACCAGCACTTCAGTTGATCTGCCTTTGTTATCAGACCCCTGTCTGTAACCGTGACAAATGGCACTGGCTGTCCACTCTTCCCCTCAGACTAGTTCCTGTCAGTATGAGGCTCACTTTGATTGGACAGGCTGAAGCCATGTGACTGATCATGACCCAATCACTGGAGCTGGGGCACAGCTTGTGAAATAAGTTAAAGCCTTTTCTTTTGGCTCTGGAGAAAACTATTACATCTGATTGAAATATCTGAACTATAGGACCATTCCTGAGCCAAACAGCTATGGTGCAGGAGTTTCCTTGGGCAAGAAGACCAAGCAACTCTTTATGACAAGGCTGCCTGAGCTTCTCTTCTCTTCAGTGTTTCTTGGAGTTATTCCAGATTCCTGGTCCCAGGCCCATGTCAGATGAATCTGCTAGGGCAGAAGAGAAGAGACTAGCATGGGTGAAGTCTAAACCCTTGGCCTGAACCTGAAGACTGCCTGCTTTAGAAACACACATTCAATGGAAGGAGAAAGCCCATAATTTGGAAAACACCTAGAATCTCCAGTGCCATATCCCTGAACTCTTCCTAGACCATTGGTACATGTTCACTCAGCATCTTCACAGCCCCAAACTGGATGTTTCCGAGACTTTCCACATGGGCTCCACTCATCAGACCGTCTCTCTGATCATCCCTGCAGCTGGTTATTTACTTCCAGAGAGTGCCCTTTGTCGCATGTGCGAACCATTAGACACTCAAATAATTTCATTAGCCACCTCATTTTTAGCTTTCTTAAAAGTGTCCGCTTAGGAATTAATTTTTTTTTTTTTTTTTTTTTGAGAGAGGAACAGAGAGAAAGAGAGAGGAAAAGGCAGAGAGAGAGAATGGGCTGCTGGGGCCATTTCAGCTATTGTGAACAAACTCCAGACACTGTGCGCCTCCTTGTGGTCAAGTGCGGCATTGTGTCCTTTTGTCACTTTTGGGTCTGGCTAAACGTGGGACCTGGAGAATCTATCCGGCTTTCTTAGGCTTGGCAGGCAGGCCTTAACGGCTAAGCCATCTCTCCAGCCCAGAATTACATTTTTTATGCTTGGTTTCTACCTGATGGTGAATTCATTGCGGCATTTAGTAAAATTTATTTCAGTGCTCTGTGAGCTACTGAGTGTACATTTCTGACTAGTAAATGTATTTCTTCCACTTTTGTACACATCAGGGCATTGTCAAAGGTGCTCTGGTTGGCACCTTTAAACTTTTCTTGTGTTTTTGCCAAAGCTAGTCAGTTTGGGTTCTTGCCTGATAAATGCATTTGATGTCCATTTGTCCTTATGACAGACAAATCCTTGTTAGCAGCGTGTCTTTAGAATAAGAGCTCCCTGTGGCGGCCAACCCATCCTATAAACATTTTGCAGAGAGACAGTTTTCAGTTACCATTCCCTTTGTTACCCTAAGTTGTCAGTAAGCATATTGTGATCATACCTCGTTTCATCTGAGCTAGTGTTGGACCTGCTGCAGGTGGAGGGAGAGTACCCAGTCCTCACCTCAGGTGCTTGCCTCTGCTGCTAAGACTGCTGTTTTAACCTCAAGGATTTTTCCGGTTTTTTTTTTTTCATCAGGATTATTTTTAACACATGTACTTATTTATAAAGGAACAGTATGGTAGTTTGAATGTAGGTCCCCCAATAGATTCAGATTTTTTTATTTTTATTTTTTTAACTTTTTTATTGACAACTTCCATAATTATAGATAATAAACCATTGTAAGTCCCTCCCCTTCCCCAGTTCCCCCTTCACATATCCACTCTCTATCATATCTCCTCCCCTTCTCACTCAGTTTTTTTATTTTGATGTCATCATCTTTTCTTCCTACTATGGTGGTCTTGTGTAGGTAGTGTCAGGCACTGTGAGATCATGGATATTCAGGCCATTTTGTGTCTGGAGGAGCCATTGTAAGCATTCCTTCCCTTCCTTTGGCTCTTACATTCTTTCTGCCACCTCCTCCACAATGGACTGTGAGCCTTGGAGGGTGTGATAGAGATGTTTCAGTGATAACCACTCCTCTGTCACTTCTTAAGCACTATGGTGCCTTTTGAGACTCAGATGTTTTATTACAGCTTGTAATTTAGATTTCTAGCCACCTGGCTGGAAGAGGTGTCACTGGGGGCAGATCTGATTTCTAGCCCAAAGTTATTATGCAGAAGAGTGAGCTCTGCTGTAGGTTTGTGCTTGCTTGCTTGTGGTGCTGGCTGTGTGGCTGTATCTCTTTCTCTCTGCTTCAATTTATGAATGGGAGCCAGTGTCTTCCACCATTGATGGTATTTCCCTTGTACCTATAAGCTGAACTAAACCCTTCCTCCCATAAACTGTATCTGTTTGGAGGCTCATTCCAGCAACGTGAATTTGATACATGTAGTGATGCCTAATGATCAGATCAGTGTCATTAGCATTCCCAACTCTTTGCACACTCATCATTTCTTTGTGCTGGATCTCCAGAGAGGACCTCAGCTTACTGACACCCCAGCTTTAGCTTGGTGACATCCATGTTTGATTTGTGAGATGTAGCACCTTAAAAATATGTCTGCATATTTAAGCAACTAGGTTGGTGGTCAGTGTTTAGATTAGTGAGATTCTGATGCTGACTTTCTGGTTAAAATACCTGACAAGAAGGGATACAGTGCATCATGGTGGGGAAGACATGGTGGTTGGCAGGCTGATCCAGCAGTGGCAGGGGAGCATGATGCTGCTTGCTCACATCTTAGCAGATGAGGAAACTGAGGGATAGATATGGCAGGAAGTATAACAGGCTATAAGCCTTAAGCCCCACCTACCAGAGACCCACAACATACTTCCTCTAAATAGGCTCCACCTCTTTAAGGTTCCACAATCTCCCAAAACAGTATCACCATCTACATATATATGAAGTGTTCCTGTTGGGAAAATTTTTCCATCATGTGAGTTAGGAAAGCTGGTCTCAGTTAACAGAAGCAGGCTGGCTACTTCCCTTGAAGCCAGGTGAGTGTGTGTGTGTGTGTGTGTGTGTGTGTGTGTGTGTAAATGTCAAGGATGAGAAGGACAAGTCCAGCAGAAATCATCACACTATCCTCTAGTGTCCTGACAAGCAGAGCAGGTGAGTTAGTCCCATGCCTCCACCATGGTGAGCTGAGCTGGGGATCCTGTGAATGAATTCCTACCTGGCGGGGGTGTCTCTGCTCTGAGCCAGGGATCCCGTGAGTGAATTCCCACCTGGCAGGGGTGATGGTGACTTTCCATTTGTGAGTGAACTTGGCAGAGGTTCAGATATTTTTCTGGACACAGAAAATGCGGGATCTGTGAGAGTGTTTTTGTTTTTGTTAAGCTTGCTGTGTTTGTACTTTTCATGTCCTGACTGTGAAAATGACTGTGGTAGTTTGAATAGATGGCCCCCAATATATTCAGTCTTTTATTAGTTTATAGTTTGCATCTGCATCCACCTGGCTGGAGGCAGTGTCACTGGGCAGATCTTAAGGTGTGGTGGTGGGTTTAAGATTTCAACCTAAAGATACGCAAAGTGTGCCTAGCTGGAGTTCCTGAGGTGTGCTGTGCTGTGTGGCTTTTGGCTTGTGGCTTCTCTGTGTGTTTGGTGCTGTGAAAGCAGGCAAACTTATTCTGTGATTATGGAACTTTTCCTGAATCTGTAAGCTTCAATAAATATCCCTTCCTCCATAACTTTGCCTGGTCTGGAAGTTAATCTCAGCAAACCTGAAGCTGTCTGCTATAGAAGTTGGTACCAGAATCTGGGGTGAGATGAACCTAACCATGTGGATTTCTGTATTTTGGAACTTTGTTTTGGAGGAACTGGCATGGGCTTGGTGCTTGCAACTTAAAACACCTTCTGGAGTGGTAAACCAAGTATTATGGGCTATTCTGATGAGGTTTGAGAATGCTAAGGGCAAACAGTATTGAACTTCAAGGCTTGGCTTATGAGCTTTTTAAGGGGAAGGAAAGACTGCAGAGGACTCTGTTGGAACTGGGCTACTGGGTGAAGCCTTAGCCCTTGCTTGGGTTGGAGAAAATGGATCTTCTTGAGCATTTCTCCATCATAGGGAGCAGATGGGCCATTGTGAAAAGGCTGTAAAAGAAATGATGGGTGCTCCAGAAATGGGAGGCTAGGGTTTGAATGTTTGGGTCCCACTCAAAACTCACATTGGAGCAAATTTCCAATGTGGTGATAGTAAGAGATAATAATTTTAAAGATAATTATGCCATGCAGGTGGAGCTATCATGAAGGGGGCCGAGGGGCTGAGGAAACAACTTCCATTCTTCCTGCAGAGGGTTCACCAACCAGGCTCCACCTTGGAGCAGAGAGTGGCCTTAACCATATGGACCTGCTGGCGTTTGGTGCTTGATATCCCAGGTGCCAGAACTGTAGGAGATAAATCTCTGCTGTTTACAAACCACCCAGGCTGTTGTGTTTTTTATAGAAGCCCACATGGACTAATCTGGAGCTTTGGATTCAGCTGTAGGGCCTCTTAGGCCCCCTGAGGGATGACCCCGTGTGTTGGAGTCAGTCAAGTTTATATGCTAGAGTACAAGGAAGAGAAGATGAAGGAGAGGGAGAGAAAAGTGATATTGGCTGGCATGGAGCTTGAGGGAACAGGAGGAGAGGCTGAGCAATTCCAGACGTCCCTCAGGTATAAATTAAAACTAATCTAGAGTGAGCTGACTGTATGCCCAGGGGGTGTCTCCTTCCTGAAGCCAGGCTTGGGAGGCAGGGAGAAACCAAACATGTTATGACTAAATCTCAATAACTCACAGGCACAGGAGAAAGGCAAGATCATATGAAATCAGAAAATCAATTTTCATCTAACAGAAAAAATAATATATGGCAGTTCCAGGCCCAGTTATTTTTCTAGAGTCTAGATTTAAGCATTAGGACTGAGAAGATAAGAAATAGAGGTTGAGCCAACTGGGAGAAGGATAACAAGTACATTTAACAAGAAGAAATATTGGCGCCCAGGGTCTTGATGATGAAAAAAATAGGGCATGTTTGATAAAAGCCCTTAAATCCAGTGTTGCATCTACACAGCCTATGAGCATGGTGGGATAAATCCCAGAATTCCTGTCTCCTTCATGTGAGCTCTACTTTATGAAGTGATGGTGGTGGCCACAGCATTCATTTGGACCTACTGTGTGACAGGCCTGTGTGCAAGTCTGAGAAGACTATACCTCTTTAAGTTTCCTCTCATCCACTTTATTACCTCTGAGGAAATTGAGATACCAGGAGATTCTGGAATTGACAGAAGGCCACAGGTGCAGTAAGGGGCAGAGCCCAGATTCCTGCACTTAGCACTTGAAGTACAAGTGAAGTGACATCACACCATACACCTGGGCTGTCCAAATAGTGACAACATGGTGCAGTCACATGTCACTCAAGGCTTAGGTTCAAGTTCAGTTCCTTGGTAGCCCAGCCTTGGAACATATCAGGGTCCTTTGCTTTTGTTTTCTGTGAATATTTTGTATACCTAATAGGAAGCAATTAAAAGAAGAAAGGTTTATTTTGGCTCAGAGTTTGAAGGATAGAGTCCATAATGTTGGGAAAAGATGGTGGCAGGAGCACTATGATGGCAGGAATGTGAGGTGACTGGCACCTTGTGTCCACAATCAGGAAGTACAGCTTAGACAGGAAGTGGGGCAAGGCTATAATTACTCCAGGCCTGCCCCAGTGAAGGCCCAACTCCTAAAGTTTCACAGCATTCTAAAACAGCATCACCATCTGGGGACCAAGTGTTTAAACACATGAGCTTGTGAGGCCATCATTCAAACTATAATGCATTGGAGGTAGTTTTCTTTCCATAGGACAATTTTGAATGGAAAACTTACTGTAAGCATTGGGATCACCTTCCTAGAGAAATGGGTAAAGAAACTCATATTCCTAGTCCCAGAGTGTCTGCATTTGGGGAGTTGGGCTTTTTGCCTTGATTTACCCAAACATTAAGCGCACACATTTGAATAATTACATGAATATGGAAGGACTCCACCATTCATTGTATATTAAACCCGTAGAAGCTTCCTTAGTTGATCTCCATGAAATGAATCCACACATCAACTCCCTGTTTGCTATGTTTTGAATATAAAATGTCTCCAATGGACTCATGTGTTGGGGACTTGGCCTCTAGTTGATGGTGTAGTTTTGGGAGATTCTGGAAACTTTAAAAGGTGGGGTTAAGCTAGAAGATGTAGGTCATTGGAGGTGGATCTTTGAGGGATATATTATCCCTGATCCCTTCCTGAAGCTTTCTCTGCTTCCTGTTTACCATGAGGTGAACAACTTCTTTTGGCACATACTCCTGACACCATGATGGTTTTTTTCAGTCACGTGGGGCCAAGCAGCTATGGGATGAAAAGAAATAATTTCTCCTTTAAGTGTTTACATCAGTTCTTTCTCACATGCTGGTCAGTTTGGAGCATTTGATCAAGTGGAAGTCCAGGTGACATCTCTGACCCATTCTATCCATGTCTGCTCCTGCAGAAGGCATAGGCTGATCCACTCTCAGTGTCTTGTGTCAACTGTGTTTGTTATTGGATTTTGGTGCCTCAGTAAAGCATCCAAAGCTGAAGTGGGGCTGGAGAGATGGCTTAGTCGTTGAGGCACTTGCCTGCAAAGCCAAAGGTCCCTGTTCAATTCTCCAGGACCCACGTAAACCATATGCACAAGGTGGCAAATGTGTCTGGAGTTTGTTTGCAGTGGCTAGAGGCTCTATTCTCTCCCTGCTGTCTCCATCTCTCCTTCCCTCCCTCTCTCTTTCTTTCTCTCTCAAATAAATAAATAAAAAGAAAATATTTAAAAAATTAAAAAAATTTTAAAAAGCTGACTTGATGTGAGGACAAAATGAACCTGAACTGAAAGAAGGACTTAATACAAATGCTTAAGAGAGGCTTTCATAAGTGTGCTGCAATTGAAGCACTCATAGAAATATGGAGCATTTTTAAAAAACTGAACTTGTAGGTTTAGTTGTTTTACATAAAAGTATGATCAAAAACCCTACAACTGTAACTCTTGGGTGCTATACCATGGATGTGGTGATGTGAGAATATATCAGTGTTCTCTAGAGGAAGAGAGAGAGAGAGAAAGAAAGGGAGAAGGAGAAATTATGAAAGGGATTTATTGGGTTTGCCTACACTATTGGAGGTTGAACAGTCGACACAACGGCTGCCTGGATGGAGAAGTAGAAAACCTGGTAGCTTCTCAGTGAAGAGTCTGAGCTCCTCAACATAAGGGGGACCAATGAAACAGCCCCACTCTACTGCTGAAGGCCTGGAAGCTCCATAGAGAACTGCTGGTGTGATTCTGCTTGAAGGATTGAAGCAGTTGGAGTGTGGTGTCCACTGGCACTAGCTGCAGTGGTGGATAGTACTCAGAAAGAGTAGCACTGGCAAGGGCTGGCTGCCTTTCTCCTGCTTCCCACACAGATGGACTTAGCAATGTTGATGCATGGGAGGGAGGAGCCTAGGACAGGGACTGCTGGGTTCCATTTAAGGCTCCCACCTAGATGGTGTCACCCACATTCAGAGTAGGTCTTCTCCCATTAGTTAATCCTCTTTGGAGACACTCTTACATGAATACACACAGTAGTGTACTTTACTAGTTTTCTAGGCACTAGCCAATCCTGTCAGGTTGACAATTAATCTATCACACAGAGAGGAAACCAGCCAGCTCCAGGTAGGGAACTGGTGCTCAGAGGACCAGCAGCTATGGTGCATTTTCATATCTCATGCTGAAATATTTTCAGTACCTGTCAAGCTTATTTTTTTATGATTTCTTCTTTTAATTTTACCTTTATTAATTGTGAACTTTACTGTATGAACACATTGTGTATTGGTCATATTCCCATAGAATCATACTCTTATGTTCCCTCTCCCTTACCCCTATTCCACTGAGGGCCCTCCTAAATAGGGTTATCTATATTCCCCATGGGGTCATGAATTCACCAGTTAGTCTCTGTTGGGGGAACAATGCCTCAGCATACTCCTTACCACCCTGTGGCCCTTACAATCTTTCTGTCTCCTCTTAACCAATGTTCCCTGAGCCTTGGAGGACATGTTGTAAGTCTCTTTTAGTACTAAGCTTTCAGCAGCTTCTGATTTTCTGCTCTGATGAATTTTGAGTCTCCTCATTGTCTACTATAATCACTCTGGAGGAGGTTCTCAAGACAGCCACAATTGTAGCACTCATATTTAATCCACCACTTCCTCCATAATGTCTCCTGGGCCCTGGTAGATGTGACAGAGATGGCTCATTTTGTGCTAGATAGTCAGCTTTCTTTCCTTGTCATACTGATGGGTCTTGGGTCTCCCCAGTATTCACTGCTGTCTGTTAAAAGCAGATTCTCTAACCACGGATAAGTAAAACATCAACAAACAGACAACCTACAGAATTAAAACAACATGTGACCATGTTGTTTTTGTTATGGCTTTGTAGTATTCTTGAAATCAGGTATGGTGATATCACCAGTAGTATTTTTTTTGCTAAGGACATTTTTGGCTATCAGAGGCCTTTTGTTCTTCCATATGAATTTTAAGACTATTTTTTCTATTTCTGTGAAGAATGATGCTGGAATTTTGATTGGAATTTTATTGAATCTGTATGTTGCTTTTTGTAGGATGGCCATTTTCATGATAATAGTTCTTCTAATCCATGAGCATGGGAGATCTTTATATCTTCTCATGTCTTCCTTGGTTTCTTTCTTCAGTGGTTTAATGTTTTTGCTGTTTAGGTCTTTAACGTCCTTGGTTAGGGAGACTCCAAGATATTTAATTTTTGTGGCTATTGTAAATGGGACTGATTCCCTGGTTTCTTTTTCTGTATATTTGTCATTGGTATATATGAAGGCTACTGATTTTTGTGTGTTGATTTTCTATCCTGATACTTTGCTGAAATAATTTATTAAACATCTGTAAATAGGGCTAGTTTAACTTCTTACTTTCCCATTTGTATCCCATTTCTTTCTTTCTTTTGTCTTATTGCTTGAGCTAAGACTTCAAGTACTATGTTGAATAGCAGTGGTGAGAGTGAACACCTATGTCTTGTTCTAAACATTAGTGGGGCTGCTTCACATTTTTCCTATTTAGTATGATTATGGGCCTTAGAACTGTATATATATTCCTTATCATGTTAAGATAGGATTCCTTCATCCCTAGTCTTTCCAAGAAAGGATGTTATATTTTGAGGACCTTTTCTGCATCTTCTGAAATGATTATGTGATTTCTGTCCTTAAGTCTATTTATGTGATATATCACAAATATTGATTTCTGTATGTTGCATCCCTAGGATGAAATGGACTTGGCTGAGGTGGGTGATACTTTTGATCTGTTCTTGGATTAGATTTGTAGGAATTTTATTGAGAATTGAGTTTATCAGGGGTATTGGTCTACAATTGCTCTTCTTCTTGTGTATCTATCTGGTTTTGGTATTAGTGTAATGCTGGCTTCATAGAAGGAGCCATATGGCATTCTTTCCTTTTTAATTTTTAAAAATAACTTGAGAAGAAGTGGTTTTAATTCTTCAATAAAGGTTTGGTAGAATTCAGCAGAGAATTCATCTGAGCCTGGACTCTTTAGTTGGGATGTTTCAAACTCATTAGATGTTATTGCTCTGTTCAAATAATTTAACTCTTCTTGGTTAGTTTTGGTGATATGAGTCAAGAAATTCACCTGTTTCTTCCAGATTTTCCAGTTTTATGAAATATAGGTTTTGAAGTGTGTTCTGATGATTTTCACAATTTAATTGGTATCTATTGTAATGACTCCTTTGTCATCTCTAATCTTGTTGATTAGAATCCTTTTTCTTTGGATAAATTTGGCCAAGGGTTTAACAATCTTGTTTATTTTATTTTATTTTTTGAAGAAATACCTTTTTTTCATCACTTTTAAAATTATTTTCTTCATTTCCAATTTATTGATTTCTGCCCTGATCAGCTTGGGAAGCCCTACTCAGGCAGACACAGGCAGACAAGGAGGGGAGTGAGGTCAGTGCCAAATGGGGCTGATCTCCAGTCCCAGCAAGTGGGGGCAGGGGCTATAAACAAATGGTGGGGGGCTCACCTGGGCCCTGGTTGGCCTACCCAACTTACTGCCCAGGGCTTTGAAGTGTGATCAGCTCCAGAGTCCCTAGTCTGTGGAGGCAGGGGTCATGGAGGATCAGAGAACAGGGATAGAAGGGAAGTCAGTATCTAGTGCGGCTGATCCCTAGTCCAGCAAGTGGGAACCAAGGTTGTATCCACAGGGTGGGAAGCTCACTTGGGCCCTGGTTGGCCTACTCTACACACTGTCCAGGGCTTTATTGTGCCTTTTTCATGATTTCTGACTTTACTCAACTTCATACAGTTAAGCAACCAAAAACAGTAGGGATTTCTGCCTTGAAATAGTGCTCACAGGCAAGAAGTGTGAGATTTGTTTTATTTTTATTTTATTTTTTTAGGCAAGAAAGAAAGTACCAGCTGGGTATGGTGATATGTGCCTGGAATCCCAACTTTGGGAGGGGGGTAGAAACAGGATTAGGGGTTCAAGTCTAGTCTCAGCTCCATAGCAACCAATGTAGGGATATCTGTTGTGACATGGTACTTATGGATAACTAGGGGAATTGTCTTTGTTTTCAGCTCAGGTGGGAAAAACAAAGAACCTTACCTGTGAAATGAGCACTGGACAATGGGCACATGTAGTTAAGTAAAGGTGGTTAAAAAATTAAGAATGTGAAAATGGAACAAATGGTGAAGTGGCATGTGGGCAGGCAAGAGACATGAAGGACAGGGGATACAGACATTAGGTTCCATGACTGGCACATTTTGGTGTTTTCTTCAAGGAAATCTTCCAGGTGTCCATAGGGAAGGCTGGGGAGAATACTGAGAAGTCTCCTATGGGGAGAGCAGAGTCCACGGCTGCCCGCCGTCAGCACAGGGAGAAGAGCAAGGAGCCCTGGCCACCCTTTTCTTGTGCTGTGAGGATGCACACATACTAGGCATGGCATCTTGCTGGAAGGGGAGGTGAAACTGGGTCACCTGTGTTGTCTGCTCACAGACTTAGATTTAGGGTGTGTATAGTGACTGATGGGCAGGGCCACTGTAAGGTGGTCAGAGAAAGCCTCTGTAAGGATGTAATATTTGTGTGGTGTTTGGATGGATTTATGAGAACAGTATTCTTTTATAAAAATATTTTTGTTTATTTATTTGCAAGCAGAGAGAGAGAGAGAGAGAGAGAGAGAGAGAGAGAGAGAGAGATAAGGACAGACAGACAGACAAAACGGGTGTGCCAGGGCCTCCAGCCACTGAAAACAAACTCCAGATGCATGTGCCACTTCGTGCAGCTGGCTGTATGTGGATACTAGGGAATCAAACCCAGCTCATTGGGTTTTGCAGGCAGGCACCTTAACCACTGAGCCATCCCTATGGCCCCGACAAGAGTATTCTTGACCCAAGATGAAGTGGACTTGGTAAGTGGGTACAGATGTGGTGACATGTATGGGGAAGGAGGAGGAGTGGCCAACTGAGACAGGGTCTGCAGGTGACATTCACCTTGGCTGTTATGGACACTGTTTTATTGGGAACACTTCCCTCTCTTACTTTTCTAGGACTAGACCAGCCCTCAATTCAAACTTCCCTTGTAGCCAGACCCCTCATACTGCCTGAGCCCTGTCATGTAACCCAAGTCCCACCAATCAGACACTTTCTATGATCCTCTTCTCAGGATGTGAGCTTCAGAGGAAGATAGTGGTAGGCTGCAGATCAATATGGACCAATTGATGATGGCTTCAAGCTGAGCTGCTAGTGACCAGCCTGAGTTCAGAGTAGTGTGTTCTTAGGGGCAGGCACCTTTGTCCCCAAGGGAAGAGCAGGCAGGCTATGACTCTGGCTTGGAATGATGTGACATCTGCCCTTTGGGCAAGGAAGAGACTGGGCTTAGAGATGGTGGTGGACATTAGCAGCATCTTTCCACATTCTAGAAGTCAATGCTGATTTGTACCCAGGCCAAGTCAATCCCACTAATCCATTTCAAGGGAAGAAAATCACATTTGGAGACAGTAATGGCACATTAGTTGCACTTGAAATTATAATTCTGTGAAATCCCATTACTTTACATCTAGGCTGGAGACACAGGGTCTGGCTTCTTAGATGTTCTTCCTGTTCTCAGAGGAATGCTACAGTCTCTAGGTCACAGGCCCACTTTCAGGAGTGATGTTTCAGCATGTGTGGTACTCAGAGGGCCTTTTCAGGTCCTGCATTCTCAGAGCTGCCCCAGTCAGCTGCAAGGTTTGCTTATCCTCTCCTGTTTGCCCCCATCCCCTCTGCTCCCTTCCCTTGATCTCTAAACCAATGCCAGCGGCATATTACAACCTCTGACTGGATTGTCCTGTGACCATTGGGATGGTCATTACAAAGGGTCAGGTGACTGTGGCCACCTGAGGTACAGATCAAGGGGGAAGCTCACACAACCTACTTGTTCTGCTTCAGCTTTGTGGCAGGAATATGTTCACATAGGTGTGCCACTAAAATGGCAGGATGGGCATGGTTTCTGTGTCACTGTGTAAGTAAAGATATTTTCTAAAATGGAACATAAGTAAAGTAAAATAGTGCTCACTTTGCTGGGGGCCCTGAGTCTTTTTATCTGGTTAATGATTGTTATGTAATTTAAAATTTTTCTTCACTGGATCACTAGAGATGATACTCCAACACAGTGAGGTCAAAAGCCCCTTTCATATTCAGCATTGTGTAACTGCAGCATTTTATTGATGAGATTATGCTAGCACACTGGCTCAGTCTATAAATAGATCTTTTCCTGCCTAGAGCAGAGAATGCCCTTCCTACGGCTGGTGGGGCCATGTTCTTGCTTTCAGAAGAGAGGCATTGTTCTCAGAGCGTTCTCATTACTCTAGAGCCTGGGAATGAAGGCGAAGTCACTGCTGACTGTCCCAGGAAGGTGACATGTTCAGGACCTTTTTTTCTAAGACAGAGGGAGGAGGGAATAGACAATGTGCTCTTAAAGCCCTGCACCGGCTCTCTATTGATATATTAATGATGGAAAAATCAAGAGGATGGGTAGGGAAGGCCCAGCAGGCTCCATAAATCCAGTATTTCTGTGTGCTAGGTGTTGTCAAAGTGTGCTGCCCATCACTGATGGAATAGCCATGGTAATTCTGTGATATGGGCACAATAGTTGTCCTCACTCTGCAGAGGTGGTATTGGGCTCAGCACTGATGGGAGGTCATGTTCACACCCATATGCCTAAGTAGGTCTGTGCTCCAAGCACTGTTCCTCATGGTCTGGCCTCGGTACCACACAGGCTCCAGTTCCCAACCAGCTGGCCTAGGGGTGTGCTTTGCTGGTGTATGCCTGTCTTCTGTTACCTCCGAGAAATGAATGAACTGTCCTGTCAGGTGAGACAAGAATGAGATTGCGCGAGGAGCAAAAGGGTCCAAAACCTTCATTTTTACCTCCTGGCCACCCACCACCACTATTCCTATCATCATCACTATTGCCACCATCTTTGTCATTGTCACCATCTATTCTTTATCACCATCACTGCCATCAGCAGCAGCAGCACCTACATCATTGTCTTAGTCACAACTCTTATCATTGTTTTATTGTCATTGTATTCTTTTTACTGATGTCACCATCATTCTCACTTTCATTACCATCCTTGTCATTGTCATCTTTATCATTAGCATATTCCTTGTCATACTCATCACTACCATCATCATTCTCACCTTCATCACCATCACTCTCATCACAACCCTTATCAGTCATTACCGTCAGTATTGCCACCATCTTCTCAGTTCTTTATCACCAACACCAGCAGCAGCATTATCATCATATCCATCACCATCATCCCCATCCTTGTCATTGCCACCCCAATTATTAATATTCTTCGTCATTGTCATGATTATCATTCTTACCATAATTTCTTGAGTCACAATCAACATCATCTTCATGTTACTGTTCCCAAATACCATCATCATTGCCATCACTTAAAATGGTACCCATGATGTCCCAGAACTTGCTGTAGGTTTTACTCATGTGTTGGTTCTCTGTTGTCATTGCCCGCCTATAAGACAAGTGTCATCACCAACCCCATTTTAATGTTGAGGCAACTGAGGCAAAGGAAGAAGAGATAATTTCATATTACTCAGATCCAATGTTTTATCTCCACAGTCCGTAGTCCAGCCTCCCAGACCATCCCCGATTGTCCTGAGCAGGCTGTGCTCATCACTGGAACAGCGTATTCATTTCACCTATCCAACAGGCTCTCTCCCAGGCCTGTGTCAAGCATGCCCATCTCCCACCTAATGTCCATTCTGCCTTTGTGACACCCTCTTCCTTGGCAGCACCTCTTCCAATTGTGGAAGCTCAGCTCACAGCTCTGTTGTGGCCTCGTGCTGCCACTATCCCACACAGATCTAAGTGCTCCAGGAGGCTGCCCTCCACGCTATTGTTTGACCTGCCTGGTGTCCCAAACATTTCCCAGGATGCTCTTGGGACAACCTTGTTGTTAGTCTAGGCTCTAATGGTAGGCCACAGGGACAGGGCAGTCTTTCATGATAGCTCACAGAAAGCACTTGACTATGACATCATCCTGGTCTCAACACACACCTCTCACTCCTCTAGTCTGTAGCTGCTCTAAATGAGTATAAGATATGAGGGAGACTGAGGGAAACGGACTTTGAGTGAGACAAGATTGAAGCAGAGCCAGCCTGTCTTCCTGACAACCACACTGTCATTTGCCACCAGAGGACTCACCCTTGATTTGATCTCTGCCAGTGACACTTTGTCGTTCCTCATAGATCTGTCCTCTGAAATCACAGTTGTCCTGTGGTTTCAGGAAGAGTGGGGCACTTAGGCAAAAAGCTTGTTTGATAGTCATCCCAGGTCTGAAAGAGCAAGGATGGCCTCCCAGGAGGCCCATCCCCTTCCTGTGCATTCTGACAGCAATGCTACAGTAGCCTTAGGAGGCAGACCCTGGCCTTCCCCTGGCCAGTGTGAACAACCAACATTCATGATGCTGGCTCTGAGCCAGGACCTGCTTGATCACGCAAGAGGTGGGGTTTTGTACTCAGTTTGGAGGTGAGGAAACTGAGTGACAGAAATGATTCATACTGGCTGGAGAGATGGCTTAGTGGTTAAGGTGTTTGCCTATGAAGCCAAAGGACCTAGGTTCAATTCCCCAGGACCCATGTAAGCCAGATGCACAAGGTGGCACATGTGTCTGGAGTTCATTTGCAGTGGCTGAAGGCCCTGGCATGCCCATTCTCTCTCTTCTTTCTCTCTCTCTCTGGCTCTCTCTCAAATAAAATAAAAAGTTTAAAAAATGCAGCAAAAAAGAAGTGATTCATTCACTTGTCCAAAGGCACAAGCCAGTGAACAATGGAATGAAATTTGTCCTATTCATCATTAGCATCTCATCCATAACCACAATTGACAAAATTGTAACACCATCTTTGTCATCATTATCATCAGCATCACCATAACCATAACCACCATAGTCATCACTATCATTGCCATAATCGTTCTCATCACCAGCATCATCACTCAGCACCAGCTCAGTCACCCCCATCACGGTCTCCATCCTTACCACCACCATTAGCATTATTGTGCTAGTCATACTCCACATCGCAGCCTTTCTCTTACCCTTTTCCTGAGTTTCTTTTATATGTCATGATTGCATTCAGAAAGTGGAGTTCTTTTTGTTGAGACTTTGCCCAAGTAGCTTCACTATAAAAATTTAAAACATTCATGCACTATTTAGATAATTATGAAGACAATGTATTTAACTACTGGGAGATTAAGATGAAATCACTATCTAGAATGGGAGAAGAAAAGACTGGTCATTTGCTCTCACTAGCAATTTTTTGACAGCACTCCTTGCAGTGTTATTTTTGTGCAAATCATGCCATCTCCCTCAGCACATGGGATAGTGCAGCACAGAGCATTAGCATGAAATCGGTGTGACTTCTGCAGCCCCAGATGTCATCTTCCTTCCTGTGATCATGTCACACTGCTTGTCTGCTGCTCTTCTCCACACAGCTTTGTGACATGGAGGCCTCACACACAACCCAGCCAGAGGCTCCCATATGAATTCCCTGTCCACATCTGAGCCCCATGTTTCTTGGTCACCGGTACCTGACCTGCATCCTCCAGGGATCTTAACCCCAGGTTCTCCCTCCTCATAAGATTCAGTCTATAAACACTCCCATCTACCCTTCTCAGACAGTCCTGAGGACTTAGCTGCTACAGATCTGGGATAGGTACTGAGGACCCAGCACAGCCCAGCTTCCATTTCATGAGCACTTTGGGGACCCAGGGTTCACCAGCCTCCAAGATTCTCATGAAGCTGATGAGGCACCTGCTGTCCCATTCCCTGCTGAGACACAGAGAAGGTGGGACAGCAGGTGTCCAGGAGCACATGGAGGAGCCAGATGTCACCCTGGCCTGTGGTTCAGTGCTAAGTTCCCAGCTCATGCCAGTATCTCATTACTGCTGCAGGAGGTTATTGTGGATCCCAGGACCCTCTACTTGTCCCAGTCTGCATTGTGAGGAGGCCAGGCAGGGCCCCAGTGCACTGAATAGCTGGAACTGAATAGCTGGTGTTCATGACAGAAATTGACCTCTGACCAGCATCATGAGGCAAGAAGCAGTTTCAAATCCAAGCTCTTTGTAAGGAAAGTATAAGAAAAAAAAAATCAAAAGATAACATGGGATTTGATCTCTAAAGACAAGGCTGTTTTATTGAGAGAAACAGCAAGGGGCCTGCTTTCTCATGGGATGAAGGCTGAAGCACTGAGCCAGGCTACGGTGTAAGTTTATAAGGAGAATCCTAAGAAAAACATACTGTACCACGTGAAGTTGATAAGAAAATTGTAGCTGTTTGTGTTCTTGTTCAGAATAGGCTTTTTTCATCCAGGAATGTCTAAGGGAGGATTCTCAGATGGTCTCTTGTCCTTCAAGGCCATCTAGGCTAAGGGGAGTATATTAATCAGGGAAGGGTGCCAAACTTCTTAATTGTCCACAAGCTGTAGAGATAGCTATTAACTCTTTAGTTCCCTTTAGTTTTCAGGGAAGGCTATTAACCCTTCAGTCTAGACTCTGGAAGGATAAAAGAAATTGGGGAGAATTGGGGATGAGTGGGACATTTTGGGGAGGACTGCATGGGCTGGGACTAGGGACGAAGATTTGTCTCCAACTACTTCAAGCTGGGGGGCAGTAGATCTCTCAAGGTGTCTCACACAGTCCTATGAAAGTTAGATATTCAGGGGCTGATATTCAGTGGCCATGAAGAATTCAGTGACTCACTTTGAAGTCATGTATTTTGTCCAGGAGAAATTCAGTGAGGCATCTGAATATGCAAGGACCAAAAGAGAGGGTGAACATTATCATAATCAGGGGGGATAAAGTACAGGTCAGAGACAGGAAAGGTTTAACTTGCAGGGAGTAGAGTTGTGAGATTTTTTTAACTTATAGCAATAGATATCTTAGTTGGTCACAGAGCAATGTCAGGTCACATGTAGAGGAACAATATTGGCCATTAAAAAGGCTAAAACAGCCCAAAATAATATTGGCTCTAGATTGGTAACATTTACCTCTCCACAATCATTGTAGTCCATCACTGAAGACTTAGTCACACAAGTGTAGCTTTTGGGAGTTTCAGCTTTTAGTTTTCCATTTGCCAAAATTTATTTTGCAGTTTGTGTACATACTAGACTATTATCCTTTGTCAATCTTATGAACAGGAAAGGAGGCAGTTCTTTAGGACAGTGATAGTTATCAGAGCCATTAGGAAAGAAACACCTAGATCATGTCAAATCTATTAGCAATTATGATCGGGTTATTATCCATGTATGAATTTTCTTGCATGTGACATGACATTTACAGGTGACATGAACATTATATTTAAGGTAGAAAAATAATAATATAGGAGATGGGTAAGGTAGGAAGTATAGGAGATTAGGATTGGAGTAATAATTGAAATATTTTAAATTGTGTTAAATTCAGATATGATAGAAGATTTAAAAATTAATTAATTTTGAAATTTAGGTTTAAAGATTTCTTTTTGTGTTAAGTCTTTAATACAGAAGGTTCATGGTCTTTACTTACTTAGTCCAAAGATCAAAAGGTCTTATCTTTAAGAGAACTAATGGAAATATGCTAGGCAGAGAGGCTAAAACTTCAATTAGTCTTGATAATGTGTTATTATTACTTGCTTATTTTATAAACATAATGAAATTGTGTTTTATAGAATTATGCTGGTTATATAAAACAATGAAATATATTTTATATTATTAGACCCAGTTTTATTTATTATAATAAGTTTATGGCAAATAAATAAAAGTCTTACCCAATAGGAAAATATATGAGTATAACATTTAAGAGACCTATAGTTGTAAACAGGTGTCCTATGTAACAAAATAAAGGCTTAGTTTTGATTCTTATGTCACATTCAGATAGAGTTTAACTAAACAGACAAAACTAGTTAAAATATCTTGATCTTGTTAACCTTGATATTGATATGGGAAATTAAGGCTAACAGAACCAGCACCAGAGATGGAGTGGAGAATCAGTCTATTTTTACATCAGCATGAGTCCAAGGGAATCTCTTCCAAAGCCTGAGAAAAATGGTTACTTAGTAGAGCAATATCTGTAGCTGTGTTGTGGAATTAAGAAGAAACATAAGATAATTGTAGTACTGGTCAGAAGCTGTAAGACAAACTATGGCCTTGAAACAATACAAAAACTATAGTGTCAGTACAAAAGACTATGTAGAATGGGACATAATTAGCATGAAAGTGTATTACAGTACAAGTCATAACTTTGTGCCAGAGGCCTTTAACTTTTTTATCATAATATGAGGTATGACATTATAAATAAATTTATCACCTTATCATAGATAACTAAGTTGAAACTATGTAAACCAGGCAAGAGAAATACAGAGAATCAGCCTTTTAGAGTGTAGTCACATCTTATTTTTTAAGTATTTAATAGTTATGGAAACCTACTTTTCTGGACAATGGAACACTCAGAAGCAATAGATTGTTACTAGAAAATTTTCAGTGCCAGGGATGAAATACCTTACAGTGAGTTGTTGGCCAGAAGATCACAGATACCCCCAAAACATTATAGGCCATTGCCAAGGCCCTTGGTTTCCCACCAGGAATAGCTGGTAAGACCCTGTTGCTGAAGACTCCACATACTTGGGCTGCAAGGTCACTGAGAAATCCTGCTGGAGCTGAGCTGAAAGCCTCCTCCAGGTGGACCAGCTGACAGAAAGATGGCAAAAGCTATGCTGGATGCAGTTCAATGGGAGAGAGAAAACACCAGTGAAGATACTCAACAGTAAGTACTGCAAGCTTTAAATCTGGCCAGCCAGGCCAAATGTGCCAATGTTTGCAATAGTGGCATGTCTGTTCTGGGGGAAACCAGCCACTCTCTAATTGGACTGGAGGCCCACTCCATGGGAGGGAATACATCCCTGATACTGAAAACCTACAACAGGGGTAGTCATGAGCCCTAGGGGTGTAACGTCTGCTTGTGTCATGCTAAATGGATATACTATGCTCACCAAACTGCCCAGTAAGCACTTCTCTTAATTACCACACCCATATAGTAATGCTACTCTCACTTTTGGTTAGAGAACCTTCTCTTTTCAGATGGTGTTGACCATGGGATGACTCAGAAGGCACCATGGTGCTGAGAAGAAGGGATAGAGGAGTGCTCAGCACTGAAACATCTCAAACCCACCTTCCAAGGCTCAGGGTCCATTGCGGAAGAAGGGGCAGAAAGAATGTAAGAGCCATAGGAAGAGTAGGATTCCTTACAACGTGCTCCTCTAGACACAAAATGGCCTCGATATCCATAACCTCACAGTGCCTGACACTACCTACACAAGACCATCGTAATAGGAGGAAAAGATCATGACATCAAAATGTAAAGAGAGACTGATTGAGGGGGGGGGGGGATATGATGGAGAGTGGAGGTTCAAAGGGGAAAGTGGGGAGGGAGGGAAGTACCATGGGATATTGTCTACAATTAAAGAAGTTGTCAATAAAAAAGTAACTAATAATAAAGAAGAAAAATAAATACTTAATAGTTATAAATACAGGCAGAACATAACAAGCATAAAGACTTGGCATTTGTATTTGGTAACATCTTTGATTAGACACCTGTGTGGGTACCAATTACTACACAAACTGGAAGCAGAGCAGCAGCATTTAAGATCATTTTTCCAGAGCAGGGAACATGTCTTAAGTATCAATATATCTATAACCAATGAACTTAAGATACAAGAAATGAGACAATTACTTAAGTAAAACCTTGACTGAGACTGAGTGTACATAGTTTTAGAATAAAGCCAAATTTGGTCATTGTTGAGCTAAATTAGTCTGATTTTAACATACATTAGAAACATTATGCTAGAAATAAAGTGATTTTTTTCATTAACTACCTTTAATCATTGAACCATTTTTTAAGTTTAACATAAGGCAATATTTCCAAATGGTAGAATATATGAAGCCTAGACAAACTATATTAACATTGTTTGCAGGCTTTTCTAGGACAGTAGGAGTTTCTTCAGTTTTCCTAAGATCAAAGTTACAATGACTAAATCACCTTTTAAAGACTTAGACAATAATTTCAGTGATAATCACCCAGTAAAACAGCATGAACAAGACAGGAACCATCTTAAGATTACAGTTGTTTGTTTGTTTTTTTTTTTAGATATAATAATCTTATTAAATAGCAAAAGGTTAACAAATAGAGGAATATAGCAAACTTGGTTGAGAACCTTAAAGCCAGTCTTTTATAATCATTATCATGACCAGAGTCATATCAACAAGTTAAAGTTTTTAAGTTTACCACCTGAATATCATAGCATCCTGTTACCAGCCAAGACTAGCCTGATATGAGCCCTAGGTTAATAATCATTTTCTATATCTCAAGGAGTCTGTAATCTGATCAACTTAATTTAAGACTTAATCAACTTTGTCTTTAATCTCATACCTTCACCTACTTACTTTATTTATACCTTCATCTACATACTTTTACCTTACAATCTATGTAACCACACTGTAACAATCTTTCTCATCAAGCATTTACCAACATTTAAAGTTTTTCCAGTTTATCTTCCTTAGTGCATCTAGTAACTACCAACAAAAACTTTCTTACCATAAGACTTTTAATATGACCATCTAAGTTTTTTTCTAACTTGCTTGTATTTTTTTTTTTTGTCCCTATGGTTAAGTATAAATAGATTGTCTGGATCCCGATTGTTTGTCTTACCATTTCCCTGGATCAGCAGTCCCCCCCAGGTTCCCTTCTTTTTTTAATATTTAGAAGGTCAGTTATAACATTTTGATTTTTATGTTACATTTAGATAAGGTTTGAATAAATAAACAAAAACTCACTAAAATGAATCTTGATTTTGTTAAATATTTAGTTTTTTTCAGTAGTCAGAGTTTAACAGTAGGAATTATAGGTATAGATCAATTTAATGTTGATTTGAAACATGACAATATAAATAAATTTATCAACTTATTTACAAAGAGTAAAGTCTGAACCATATGAACAATTTAAGGTGAGAAAAAAATATGAAGAATGAAAACTTTTAAGTTAACCCATTTTATCAAAGGCAACCCAAGCCTTTTTCAGTTTAAGTCTCATAACCTTTTCATATCATTTTCATATCCTTTTAATAACAAACCTTGCAATAATATTTTACCTTATAAAGTCTTTTCTGATCCAAAAAGACATTTCTTTCTGCAGAGGCAAAATTAGAATTTGTTATGCAAATGTCAAAAACATAGAGGTTAATTATTTTAAATATATTACAAACCTGGTTTTAATAATTTAACATTATCTTAAAATATATAAGCATCAGAACGTTTAATGACCATAAGCATTGGAACAATTAATAACCATAAATTTAGTCATCCATAAGGACAGACTACATGAAACCTAGAACATATGACATGACATGGTTGGCCAACATTAGACATGACAACATGGAGAGATATCCTTTTAAGATTTTAGTTATGTTTTAAATTGGTGAGGACTTAATCTTAACAGGGCAATAGCCAGTGGTTTGAATTTTAAGTTGACATTTTTTTCCTTTGGTGGCTTGTAATGAAAGGAAGGAGGAAAGGGAAAAGAAAGGAAAAACCCTAGAAGCTGTTTAGTGATTTTAACTTTTAGCAAGGAGAGAAAAATTAGATATCCATATGAAGAATAAGTTAAAGAAGCCCAGTAAAGACAGGAGTTTCTTTAAGAGAGTAGAGTTTATATTTGATTTAGTGAGATGGCTTGAATTTGGAGTGAGAGAGAGAGACCCTGGCAAATCATGGCCAGATGGCAGAACTGTGTGTGAGAGATAGGGTTTTAGAAGGGACAGGATTTTAGAGGGTTTTTGGTGACAGAGGAGAATTTGGTACATAGAACAAGAAGTACAAAGGGAAGGGTGGGAACAGAGGACAAAGAAGCCCTGGAGGTAAGGAACCCTGGACCACTTGCCATGTCTTCTGGGGAAGTTATCAAGATCAATAAGAACATTAAAATCAAAAGTACCAAATTCAGACCAGTGGTGGCCATTATCTAAGGAATATTACGGTCAAATCTGAACAGAGAGCCAGAGTAATTTGGCAGGCAGGAGCTCAGGAAGTTCTAGCTTCTTCAAATTAGCCTTGAGACGTGCCAATTACTCAATTAGTTCACTTCTACAAGGCTGGATTGAGGCCCTACAAGGTTCCCAGTGCCCAGTGTCCCTCTTCATATTATTTTTGTCTTTTGGAACAGATGATTTAGAGCCCATTTTGGAGGACAAGGACTAGAGTGGACAATCCCATTACCAGGGACGTCTTCCAGGCTTAGGGAGGGTAAATGAAACCCAAGGATGAGGAGGGAACATCCTCGCAGTCCTAATGCTTGGGGTGTCTGGTGGAATGATACATGGAAGGCTCCTGGAGTCTCTGATGGTCCATGGACCAAAAAGCGAGAAACTACCGGAGTTTCTATTTATTTATTTATTTTTTTAGGTAGGGTCTCACTCTAGTTCAGACTGACCTGGAATTCACTATGTAGTCTCAGGGTGGCCTCGAACTGACAGCGATCCTCCTACCTCTGCCTCCCAAGTGCTGGGATTAAAGGCGTGTGACACCACACCTGGCCACTACTGGAGTTTCTAAGGTATGAGATGGGGCTCCTCCACCACAGGCCAAGAATGAAAACCTTGCCCTGATGCTGTAATCTGATGAAGGTGTGGATGCAGCAGATCACATGGTGAGAGGCCTCTAGTCTAGAGTTCAAAAATCTGGTGGGAGAGGGTGAAAAGAAGAAGAAAAGGAAGAAGCCCCCAGGTATCAAACTGGAAAGACTGAAGGTTTCAAGTCACAGGTGGCTTTTTAGTTCAGAGTAGTGAGCACAGTGAATTTTTCTAATCCTGAGAGAGTGAAACATTGGCAGGGAGGTAGAGAGAAGGAGAGAGAAAAGGGGTGGGGGCATGCAGCCCAAAGCACTGGAGGAGTATCCAAGACATGGCACCAGAAATGTAAGGAAAGAGTAAGAAAAAAGCAAAAGAGAACACCAGATTTGATCTCTACAGATGAGACTGTTTATTGAGAGAAACAGTGAGGGGCCTCAGCTTTCCTGCAGGATGAAGGCTGAAGCACTGAGCCAGGCTAGGGTGTAAGTTTATAAGGAGAATCCTTATAAGAAAATTGTAGCTGTGTGTGTCCTTGTTCAGAATAGGCTTCTCCAGCCAGGAATGTCTAAGGGATGGTACTCAGATGGTCTCTCATCCTTCAAGGACATCTAGTCTAAGGGGAGTACATCAATCAGGGAAGGGTGCCAAACTTCTTTATTGTCCACAAGCTTTAGGGATAGCTATTAACTCTTTAGTTCCCTTTAGTTTTTAGGGAAGGCTCTTGGGAAGGCTATTAACCCTTCACTCATGTCCAGGCCTGAGTTGACTTCTCCCAAGGCTGGATTGAGGCCCTACAAGGTTCCCAGTGCCCAGTGTCCCTCTTCATATTATTTTTATATTATTATTTTGTTTTTTAAAGATTTTATTTATTTATTTTTTATTTATTTGAATCAGAGGGGGTGGGGAGAGAGAGTGAGAATGGGTGTGCCAGGGCCTCCAGCCACTGCAAACAAACTCCAGACACATGTGCCACCATGTGCATCTGTCTTATGTGGGATCTGGAGAATCGAACCTGGGTCCTTAGGCTTCGCAGGCATGTGTCTTAACTGCTAAGCCATCTCTTCAGCCCCTACTCTTTATATTTTTGTTTCAAGAATTCTTCCAGGTTGGCTCCATCCTCTATCAGGCTCCTGTTCATGGATGCAAAGTGGCTGTAGCATCTCTGGACCTCACACTTGCTCAACTTCTGGTTTGGTGGAAGCCCACCTGAATTAGTCCCAGCATTCCTAACAAGCATCTCCTGTACCTCATCAGGTCTGAATGGATCACATGTCCATCCTTGAGCCAACCACAGTCATCAGGAAAACCCTTATTGGCTTGAGCAAGTCACCTGATCTTGCCTGAGTAGCTTTGGAGTCTTCCTTAAACAGGTCTAAAAGTGACAGGGGTGAGTTCCCCAGTAGGAGAAGGAGGTGTTGGTATGTCTGAGGACTGTGGCAGTGCTCACAGTGCTGTGCCCCTCTGTGCGGAGGAGGACACATCCTTATTGACATTGGCCTGGGTTATGACCTTCTCTATGAGAGGAAGTGGCAGAGGCCTTCTGTACAGAAGACTCAGGACTCAGGCTATTCTTTGTCACATCTCGTCTTTCCCTCTGCCACAGGATGTACTGTAAAGAGGACATGAAAGCAATAATCTAGCCATGTGACTGTGGACACAAAGCATGGGACAAGAAAGAGGCTTTACTCTGCAGAGCACAGAGACTTGGGGATCATTTGTTATATAGCATGGCCCTCGAACATCCTGACTAGCTATAGTCCACAGACACAGTGCTGTTTTTCTGGGTTAGGTGTGGGTCTCAACCCTGTCTTCTCTACAATGTTCAGTTCACAGGAAACCACCACCCCAATGCTGTTGACCAAAGACACCCACACCTTGCTCACCTCACCCTGTGCACTGCACTTTCCTAATTGGCTCTGCCCAGCTGGTTCCACCTTCCTTGCCCTGCCCAGTTCATTCTGCCTCCCCTGGCCTGGGTGGCTCATTTTCCTGTAAATACCCTGGCTGCCTGCCCTCAGAGAGCCCAGCCACTTGTTAAAGGCTGTCACTCCGAGCCATCAAAATAAGTCTGGGTCAATCAGTCCTTACAGCTGCTGGACTGGAGCGATATTCAATATGTACATTGACCTTGGACAGAGCTGCTGGAGAGCAGAGCTTGCCTGAAGTAGCCCATGGAGAAAACACATTTTTTTTTTATGAGAGAGAGAGAGAGAGAGAGAGAGAGAGAGAGAGAGAGAGAGGCACACAAGAGAGTGAACTGGGTGCACCAGGGCCTCCAGCCACTGCCATGTGTGCCACCTTGTGCTCATGTGTGACCTTGCATATGTGTCATCTTGTGTGTCTGGCTTACATTGGATCTGGGGAGTCAAACATGGGTCCTTAGCCTTCATAGGCAAGCACTTTGACTGCTAAGCCATCTCCCCAGCCAACAAATGTTTTTTGACTGTTGTTCAAGTTCTGTTTTTATCCAATCCAGGAAATGTTCTCTGGCTGCCAGAATGTTCCCTGGTTGCAAAGGCCAGCTCTCTCCTGTTCTGCATTTGTTCAGCTGAAGCAACTCCAGCGTAATGTCCCTCACAGGCACCCCTTACCCACACATGATGTGGTCTGAGCATTGCCAGCTAAAGGGAGGACTTTGCCAGGCAAGCACCCCAAAGTTCACATAAAGAGGGGGACACAATCCAGATGCCCTCTAGCTCCCTGCCCCTTCCCCTTCCCATGAGGGTCTGAGACTCTGGGAAGAGACTCAGGGCTCAAGGCCTCATGGATGAAAGCAGGGTATGGGAGCATAAAGGAACTATTCTCAAACCCTCGTGTCTGTCTAGAGTCTTGTTTTGGCACAAAAGTTACTCATACTGCACTTACTGGTTCCCAAAGTGAGGTCAGGATTGGGGAGACCCAGTGACCAGTAATGACCAAAAATAGTGTCATCACTCTGCATCAGCCAGACACATACTGTCCTACAGTCCTACAGCGACACCATATACAGGGGACATTTGTCCTGGTCCAATATCTGTTCTTTGGGGTTTCATATGATTGCTTAAGGGTACTGTGGCTTAGATATTAACCAAAAGGCTCATGTGTTGAAGGTTTGGTCCCTGCTATAGATCCAGTCATTAAGAGGAGATGGATCACAGGGTTGTTCCTTAATCAGGGGATTGAATCACGGAGTCATGTTAGATGGCTGCTTTATCCCATGGAAGGCAAGTCTTGTATCTGAGTTATCTCTGTTTTCTGGCTGTGTGGGGTGAGTAGCTGCTTCCTCAACAGGATCTTTCAGTGATTCTTGGCCCCACCAAAGTCAAGAGCAGTGCAGCCAGCCACTATGGACTGAAACCTATGAAGCCTTATCCAAAATGACACTTTACCCCTGAATCACTTATCTTAGGCATTTGTGGCATGAATAAAAAGCTAATACTTGGTCATTCTCATTTCCCACCATCCCACACGGAGTTCCCCTGAGGGATCTGGGATCCATGTGACCCCTCACATGGACTTCCCCTGAGGGATCTGGGATCCATGTGACCCCTCACATGGACTTCCCCTGAGGGATCTGGGATCCATGTGACCCCTCACATGGACTTCCCCTGAGGTATCTGGGATCCATGTGACCCCTCACATGGACTTCCCTTGAGGGATCTGGGATCCATGTGACCCCTCACACGGACTTCCCCTGAGGGATCTGGGATCCGTGTGACCCCTCACACGGACTTCCCCTGAGGGATCTGGGATCCATGTCACCATCCCACACAAACTTCCCCTGAGGGATCTGGGATCCATGTCACCATCCCACACAGACTTCCCCTGAGGGATCTGGGATCCATGTGACCCCTCACACGGACTTCCCCTGAGGGATCTGGGATCCATGTGACCCCTCACACGGACTTCCCCTGAGGGATCTGGGATCCATGTGACCACCTCACACAGACTTCCCCTGAGGGATCTGGGATCCATGTCACCATCCCACACAAACTTCCCCTGAGGGATCTGGGATCCATGTCACCATCCCACACAGACTTCCCCTGAGGGATCTGGGATCCATGTCACCATCCTGCACAGACTTCCCCTGAGGGATCTGGGATCCATGTCACCATACTGCACAGACTTCCTCTGAGTGTCTGGGATCCATGTCACCATACTGCACAGACTTCCTCTGAGTGTCTGGGATCCACATGTCACCATACTGCACAGACTTCCTCTGAGTGTCTGGGATCCATGTCACCATACTGCACAGACTTCCTCTGAGTGTCTGGCTTCCCTGTTACCATGCCACACAGACTTCCCATGAGGCTTCTCGGATCCATGTCACCATCCCACACAGACTGCCCTACCTGCTGTGTCTCCTGGGTTCTATCCCTCTTCCCCAGGGAGACACCAAACACACACAAAGACAGAGACCTGAGAAGGTCCCCAGAACCAGGCTGGCATTGCGTCCTGCCTCCCCATCAATGTGCCCACCCTCACTATCCCTTTCTCCCTTTCTGGGGATCATCGTCATCCTCTCATACACAGTGGTTTTGCCTCTTCAAAGGAGACCCTCCACGTGGCCCATCTTGTCTCCAGGTCTGTCCTTCATCCTCCTGCAATTCCCAGCTACAGTCTGACCTTTTTATGGCCTTATATTTGGATCTATTTTCTTTTTTTTTTTTTTTTAAAAATGTTTTATTTTTATTTACTTGACAGAGAAAGAAAGAAGCAGGAAGAGGGAGAGAGAGAGAATGGATGTGCCAGGGCATCCAGTCACTGCAAAATGAATTCCAGACGCATGCATCACCTTGAGGCTTATGTGAGTCCTGGGGAATCAAACCTAGGTCCTTTGGCTTTGCAGGCAAGCACCTTAACCACTAAGCAATCTCTTCAGCTTGAATCAGATCTATTTTCACTAGGAAGAATGCTGTGACTTACATGGCCACACTTAGATGAGCATTTCAGGTTCTCACCTCAGATAGTATCTGTGTCTCCAGAAAGCCTTCCTGGGAGGCTGGAAACACATCCCAGAATGTGTTGTGTGTTCTTTTCCCATACATAGCACAGTATGCTTCTTCCTCTCCAGAGCTTCCTCTTTCCTTTTCCTCCCCTACTCGCTTGTAGGACCCACCTTCTTTCTCTCTCTGCTCTTGGGACTCCTTCTAAAGTGTTCATTTAATTCATTGTGCTTTAGTTGATATCTCCACCTCCTTTCTGGATTGCAGTGATTAATTCAGATCTTTGCCTGGGCTGTTTGGCTATTAATATAGTCTGCCTTCAATTTTATTTAAAAAATTCTCTGATGATATTCATGGATAATTATTTAGCATTATCCTGAGCCTATAATTTCCTTTAATAATGATAACTAATTTTGTCTCACCTCTTGTCTTGTTTGTAAATGTCCTTTGGAAATTTTGGTGGCCAAAGGCCTCTGCAGGCTATTTCTACACAGACTTCCTCTGAGTGTAGATCCTTACCTATTCATGGAGTCTTGCTCAGTGAACACACCACCTGCATTTTCTGTTTCTATTCTTTTCTTTATCTAGGTGGGGCTGCCCCCAGTATACCTGGATACTTCTCAGAGGTCATCTATGGTCAGTCCTATGATAGCCTCCAGGGCCATGGGAAATCCAGTGTGCCCACATGTACCATGACTATTGGGGCTGCAAAATGCAGCTCTCACCTCATCACCAGCCCTGCAGCCCTCTTGGTCCATGGATCTGAGTGGAACCTATGGTGGTTTTGGCTGCAGAATGAGTAGGAATGTTAATCCCTGGGGTCATGGGGGAGACTGTTCTTGTGTCTCAGCAGCCTCCAGTTGGGCACCATAGGCTTCTTGGGCACTTAGCACTTAGCTCATAATGCCTGCATTCCTGCTTGTGGCACTGCAGGACTGCAACGTGGAAATACATCTTCCATTAGGAGATTCTGAGTAAGAAAGACCATCCTCATGACCTCCCCTAAGTTCTGCTGCACCTTCATCAGCTTAACATAGGAGGCCAAATCATAACCAGCTTCAAGCTCAGAACCTGAGGAATAGACACACTGTCCTCAGAAAAGTAACCTGACCAGTCTGGACATGGTCACGTGTGTGGACAACCCTTCCCTGTAAGAAGACTCCTGATGTTTGAGCAGCCTGAGCTCAGAGGCTCCCAGTCCAAGGTTACCAGTGCTGGCTGAGCCATGCTGCAAGGCACTGACATGCTCTGTCTGATTTGGCCATCATGGAAGTTCTGAATAGCCAGCTGTAATCACATGGCCAGACCAGTTCCAGCAGTCTGCATAGACTGCATCCTGTGGGGAGCCACCCTCAGTGCTCATTTTGAGGGACATTCTCCCCTTAATCAATACTCTTCTCCCTGCCAAGCACCATCCTGACCAGGGCACTTGGAAAAAGAAATACAATTTTCCAAGATTTGTAGGTGGCAATTTATTTAAGTTTATTTCTAAAGAGCCCTAGACATTTAACATCCTGCTACCATTTCCCACTAACCAGATGCCAGTCTGAGCTTTCTGTTGTAAGACACCCCTCACACTTGCCGGTTTCAAGTTAAACACAAATGCTAAGGATGAAATAAAATGGTTCATCTTGCCTGTGTCCCTGGCTCCATGCTGCCCTGGGTTTCCTTGGGCCTGAGCCAATTCTGACTTTGAGTTGAGGCCACATTTGGCCTGCATAAGAATTCTAATCTTGAGGCAAAGATGTGGGATCTAAGGGATCCAAGATACAAACATAAGGATGCAGACTACCTAGAGATCACCTCTGCCTTCCATGGACTCTGCCTGGACCTGATAGACGTGGCTCAGCCAGACCCCAAGCTGATGATGTATTCTGATGTCAGAAGCTTTGTCATGGACAGAATCAGGTATGCGGGGGGCAGCTCTGGTGACTTTGGAAGAAACCCCGTGGGCTGAGGCCCTACCTTGGGGTACATTAGCTCAGAAAGCTGAACTGATAGCACTGACCAAGGCTCTGATATTGGGAAAATACAAGACAGTTGAATATCTACACAGACAGCTGTTATACCTTTGCCATGGCTCATGTTCATGGGGTCATCTACTGGGAGTGAGGGCTATCAACGGTAGAAGATAAAAACATTAAAAAAAATGAAATTTTGGACTTATTGGCTGTCATTTGGACGCCTGCTAAAGTGGCTATGATTCATTGCCTGGGTCATCAGAAAGGGGAGACCATAGAAGCAAAAGGGAGCAGACTGGCAGACCTAGCATCAAAGAGTGCTGCCTCTCAGCAGCTGTCAGATTGTCTGGTCACCCTCTTGACACTCACTCTTTCTGAGAGACCAACATACACAGAACAGGACCTATAGCTCACCTCTCATCTGATGAAGGAGCAGACCCCACAAGGATGGTACCAACTGGAGAATGGACGACTGTTGCTGCCCAAGCCCTCAGACAAAGACTGGCTAAACAACTACATGAAGGTACTCACTTAGGCAGTAACATACTAGCTGAGATAATAACAAAAGAGCTTTTTTTCCCAGGTACAGACTCAGTTATCAAGGACACCACCACCCGCTGTCAGGCCTGCTAACAGACAAATGCCTCCTCTGGTAAGGTACCACCAATGGGGCCACAAGAGCAGGGAACAAAGCCAGGTAGATTTTGGGAAGTTGATTTCACAGAGGTAAAGCCAGATCAGTATGGATATAGATATTTACTTGTTTATGTTGATACCTTGGGTAGAAGCCTCCCCAACCAAGTCTGACACAGCCCAAATAGTGACTAATAAATTGTTAGAGATAATTCCCTGCTATGGGGTTCCCCTCAAAATAGGATCAGATAATGGGCCTGCCTTTGTGTCAAGGCAATTGACCAAGACGCTGGGGATTAATTGGAAACTGCATTGCACCTATCATCTCCAAAGTTCAGGACAGATAGAAAGGATGAATCAGACCTTGAAGGAGACTTTAACTAAATTAACCATAGAGACTGGCGAAGGATGGGTGGGACTCCTTCCCTTCATCCTGTTAAGGGCCAGGTGTACCCCTGTATGTAAATGTATGGATACCCCCTTCTGCCCCAGATGGATCTTAAACAGATAACTGACTTTACTAATGAAAGACTTCTTTCTATCCAAGTCTTACAAAGAGTCCAGGAGTCCATTGTTCCAGCAGTCAAGACTGCTTTTCAGATACACACTGTTTGTCCCCATCCCTTTCAGCCTGGTGACAGAGATTGGATACCATATTGGGACATTGGAAGGGCCCCCACCAGGTCATCCTAACCACTCCAACAGCTATAAAAATGGAGGGAACAAAATAGAAGAGGATTAGACTGACTTTTTATGAAACAAGGGGGCCTATGTATGGCTTTAGGTAAAACTTGTTATGCCAATCAGAAATAATCTGAGATACATTGGCTTTAGTTAGAGAAAATCTCAAAGAAAGAAAACTTCAGAGACAAACCACTAATAATTGGTTTCAGTCTATGTTTAGTTGGTCTCCATGGCTAACTACCCTGGTCTCTTCTATTGCTGTCTGCCTGATACTACTGCTCTTAGGCTGTACCATAGGACCCTGCACTATTAATGCTCTAAGTAGATATATAAAGAATAGAACATGAAAAAAAAAAGAATAGAATAAATTCTGTTAAATTCATGGTATTGTGGATGCAATACACCCTTGCAGTTGAGAATACCCTAGACAGTGTTCTTCATGAGTCAAGGATTTGACTTAGTGTCATATCAGAGGGGGAAATAGAAAATGGGATGATCCCTCTGTTCAATGCATGTGTTTACCTTGACCTAAGGAATGGAATGATCTCTTTGTAGAATGCATGTGTTTACTGTTAGCTAAGGAATGGGATGATCCCTCTGTTCAGTGCAGGTGTTTATCTTTACCTAAGGAATGGGATGATCCCTCTGTTCAATGTACTATGACCTTCCTGTATCTCTTTGTTTCTAAATATCTCAGTTCTGCCTATGTGACCTATGTAACCTTGTGACTTCTTGCAATAGCCCTCCCTTGTTTAACAGTATGTCACTTTGTGGTTTAATTCCCATCCTGTTTTTACTACAAACATCATGTGGTTATTTCCAATAAAAGCTGACACTCCGAATAGTTCAGGGTTGTATCCTGAGATCCTGAACTCTGGGTATAGCCCTAGTGTACCAGCTTTTCTTCTTTTTATTTTCTTTCTTTTTTCCCCAATAAAACTACTTTGACTCACAAACAAACAACAACAATTAAAAAAAAGCAATAACAAAACAACAACAAAAAATACAGGGACATGATACTGAGTGAAACACAGGGCACAGTGCACATAGACCACGGGACAGTACTCAGACATGGGGACATAGAGCACACAGACAGGGACAAGTGATAAGATGCAGGGATACAAGACAAATAGATCAAGAACAATGCTGAGATGTGAGGACACAGTACATGCAGACCAGGGGATGGTGCAGCTTCAGAGAAAGCAGCAGGACCTGAGGCCTGAAGCTTCCTGATGAGGAGAAATTAGAAGAGCTGTAGCCAAGACATGGGGCTGCCTCTAAGTCCATTGTCCCTGTTGGGCACAGGGCTAGACTCCATTTTCTTTCCTGCCTTGCAGAGAGTTAATCACATGATCTGAGTGTCCATTAGATGTAGCAGAAAGGATGGGCACCTCATCCAGGGCTGTACCCTCCCCAATGCCCTCTGACAGGAGTGGTGATCCAAGCTGACTGTGGTGGTTTGATTCAGGTGTCCCTGTAAACTTAGGTGTTCTGAATGCTAGGTCCCCAGCTGATGCCAATTTGACAATGGAAGCCTTCTGACAATGGAAGAATTTGACTGGAAGCAGTGTATTGTTGGGGGAAGGTTTGTGGGTGTTATAGCCAGCTTCCTCTTGCCAGTGTTTAGCATACTGTCATATTGCTATAATCCATCTGATGTTAGCCAGGAGGTAATGTCTACCCTCTGCTCATGCCGTCATTTCCCCCTGCTACCATGGAGCCTCCCCTTGAGTCTGTAAGCCAAAATAAACCTCCCCCTCTTTTTTACCACAAGCTGCTCTTGGTTGGGTGTTTTCTGCCA
Organism: Orientallactaga sibirica; assembly: GCA_036365145.1. Taxonomy (NCBI): domain Eukaryota; kingdom Metazoa; phylum Chordata; class Mammalia; order Rodentia; family Dipodidae; genus Orientallactaga; species Orientallactaga sibirica. The sequence goes on along the minus strand of JAEOAD010000011.1, from coordinate 45,244,003 downwards.
GCAATGTGAACCTGACTAAAACAGTAAAATTGGTACCAGAAGTGGGTTGTTGTAGCCGGGCGTGGTGGCGCACGCCTTTAATCCCAGCATTTGGGAGGAAAAGGTAGGAGGATCGCCATGAGTTCGAGGCCACCCTGAGATTACATAGTGAATTCCAGGTCAGCTGGGCTAGAGTGAGACCCTACCTTGAAAAACCAAAAAATGAAAAACCACAAAACAACAACAAAAAAAGAAGTGGGTTGTTGTTGCTAGAAACCTGACTGTATCACTTTGGCCTTTTGAAACTGTTTTACAGGAGGAATGTGGGTGATTTTGAAACCTTGGCTTAAGAGATGCCTTGCAGTGCTTAAGTACAGCTTGGTGGACTATTCTGGTCAGTGCTGAAAGACCTACATACAATAAGAAGTATGGACTATGAGGTTTGGCTTATGAGGGTGAGAAAGAGCTTTGCCTGGACTGGGCTAGAAGCAGTTTGTGTGAGAGGCTTGCTGTTATACTTTTGTCCTGAGAACGTGTGCAGGGTTGCATTGTATAGAAATGGACTGGTGTGAGCAGAGGGATGTGGCACAGAAAAAAATGAAATCTTTGGGTGAAAACTGCTGTCCATTCAGCTGCAATTGTATGAGAGATTACAACCATTGAGATTGAGCCAGCTGATCTGCACTGGGACAACAGGAAGAATGTAGACTCTTTTATTATTTATTTATTTATTTATTTATTTATTATTTATTTGAGAGAGACCAACAGAGAGAGAAAGAGGCAGATAGATAGAGAATGGACATGCCAGGGCTGCCAGCCACTGCAAATGAACTCCAGATGCATGCACACCTTGCGCATCTGGCTTACATGGATCCTGGGGAATCAAGCCTTGAACCAGGGTCCTTAGGCTTTCCAGGCAAGTGCTTAACCACCATCTCTCCAGGCCTCAGAATGGAGACTCTTTTGAAAGGGCCCGAATACTGAGTGTTCTGTTCTTCAAATTTGGATTTAAATCCCCCCCCCAGATTAACAAATTGGCAGCCCACCTGGTATTATGGAGTATAACAAATGCAGGAAAGAGAGGGTTATTGAATTTGTACCACTGTTTTGGTTTTTGGAGATGGCCATGGGCAGTGTGAAGTAGGTTTGTTGGATTACCCGTGTGGAGACTTATGGAGCCATATGTTGCAGTGGAGACCCAATGGAGATGCCAGGACTATGGAATGGCTGCCAAGAAGAGCTGCTGGCACCAGATGAAGTTTTCTGGGATTGTGAGTAGCCTAGCTGGAGGGGTGGAATTGGAATTCCAGAGACTTTTTGCTGGTTAGAATTATCAGACTTGGAAACTTGTCACTGACTAGAGTTGTTGGATTTGGAGCTACAGAGTTTGATGTTTGCCCTGTTTAAATCTTGTATTGGTTGAATATTTCTTTGCTATGCCCAATGCCATCTTTTTTAGTGTGAATGTTTATTCTGCACCATTTTTTTTTTTTTTTTTTTGGTATTACAGCTCAGTTAAAAGACCATGGACTATGGGGATGTTTGAACATCATTGGGATTGACAAAAAAGTATGGGGACTTTTAAAGTTGGATGAATGCACTGCATTTTACGTCATGTATGGTTATCAGTTTATTGGGGCCGGGGTAGAATGCCATGGTTTGATTCAGGTGTCCCCCATAAACTTTGGTGTTCTGAATGCTAGGTCCCTAGCTGATGGCAATTTGAAAATTGGATCCTCCTTGAGGCAGTGTATTGTTTGGGGTGGGCTTATGGGTGTTATAGCTAGCTTCCTCTTGTCAGTGTTTGGCACACCTTCCTGTTGCTCTTGTCTACCTAATGTTGGCCAGGAAGTAATATCTACCCTCTGCTCATGCCATCATTTTCCCCTGCCATCATGGAGCTTCCCCTAGAGTCTGTAAACCCCCCACAAACTGCTCTTGGTTGGGTGATTTCTGCAAGTAATGTGAACCTGACTGCAACAGCTGGTGTCCAGGTGTCTCTGAGGCTTTGCTGACCCAGCTCAGAGAAGGGCTGGTTATCTCAGGTGTGGGGAGTGCAGGTGTCAGTAGAGAAGGGATGAAGCAGGCATGAGAGTTCATGACAGGGACTTTGAGGGGGGCATGGATGAGAGTTCATGATGGGGACTTGGGGGGCATGGATGGCTATGGGCCTGTGGTAGGAGGTAGTGGCTGGTATCTGTCTCCTCATGGCTCTGGAGAAGCAGTAGAGACCTCAGAGTTCTCTATCACAGCAGGGCAGGGCAGTTCTGTTTCCCTCCCTGGAGGAGCTACCAGGCTTCTGAGGCTCCTGTGCTGAGTGGCAGCTGCAATCCCTCCCATCACATTTCCCCATCACTTCTCCTGTGCTCCCTGAACTACTGGATGCTGTTGATGGCTTCTACTGCCACCATTGCAATGGGGGAGGGGCCTCACTCTACCCCAGCCTAGATACAAGTCCCCACCACAAATCAGTGGCATGAGGTTGTGATGCTGAAGCCCCTTTCACTTGCGCTAGGACAGAGTCACCCTGGTAGACCCACTCTGGGAATGTGGTCTTTGGGGATGAAGAGCCCGCTATGAACCTGATGGGATCTGTCTCCTGGAAGGCTAAAGATGGGGAAAGAACCTGCTTTGGCTCCTCAGTGGAGAACAGTCTTTCCCAGAGCCACCTGAATGCATCTGTTCATGTCAGAAGCTAAGCAAAGTCAGCCCTGGTACATGTATGGATGGAAGACTCTGTCCCTAGGCAGGACTTTACTGCCTGGGACCCAGGGGCTGTTTTTGTTATCCTATCCACTTTATAATTTGAGCCATTATTAGCACTCGTACAAAATATGTCATTTATTAATTCCAAAAGAACTCAGATGAAGCCAAAGTTATATTCTGGGAGGGTGTGTGTGTGTGTGTGTGTGTGTGTGTGTGTGTAGGATCTATGCAGAAGTAAAAGCAAGTTTTTTGGCCATCCCTAAATCAGAGCTGGCTGATTTACACAGCCAGCGGGAGGTGCTATTCACACCCTGAAGCCCACAAAGGGAATTTGACCATGCCCTCCCTGGGACAGAGAGGATCACTGAGCATCCTGGGTGGACTGACGATGGCTGACCCTTGTCCCTGCAGCCTGGAAATTTCCCTGGGTTCCCACTTCATCTCCTCCTAAAGACTGCTCACTTGAATGGAAGATATCTGGGGAAATTTCCAGAGCCCCTCTCAGCCCATGCTGAAGGCAGGCAGCTGGAGAGAAGGCTAAGGATTGCACGCACAGATCCCCTGGCTGGTGATTGTGCAGACTGGCCACTGTGATGTAGAGGCACTGTTTATATCACCAAGGAAGAATCCAGAAGTGCTAGGAAACCTGGGGAAAGTCAGGGTTGGATAGCCTTGTGTGGGAGGTCTGCAAATCTCTGCTGTATGTTTGCGGTGTTTGCAATCTAGCAGGTGTCACATTACTGTGGTTTTGTTTGTTTGTTTTTGAGATAGGGTCTCATATATCTCAGGCTGGCCACAAACTTACTATCTAGCTGAAGATGACCTTGAACTTCTGATCCTCTGGCATCTATCTCCTAAGTACCGGGATGACAGGCATGTACCACCATGTCTCATTTATGCAGCTTTGGGGATCAAAACCAGGGTCTCATGCATGCTAGGCAAGTACTCTACCAATGGAGCCACATCCCTAGCCCCCTCATGTGGCTATGAAATGATATGCATGTTAAATACAACATGTATCACACATGTGCCTCATTTTAGAAGGAGTAAAAACAAGACAAAAATTCAATCTTGATTGTTCAGTGATGCATTTCTTTTATGGGTGTGTATATGGCAGGTGTTTGAGATGTAGTCTTACTATGTACCTTAAACTTATAGCAATCATCCTGCCTTAGGCTACCAAGTGCTGGGATGACCCATGTGTCCACCATGCTTGCTGAGATTCACTGCAGTTGTTTACTTACGTTCTCTCTGCCTGTCAGTGTTTCTGAGCCCTCTCTCTGCCTCATGAACATTCATCATCCAATGCAATCAGACAGATAGAAAGCTTTTAAACATTGGCTTTGCTTCCTGGCTCCACTTCTTGCCTGGGCACATCCTTTAGTGGCCCAGATTTTCCCATCTTGGTAATAAGCATGCACGTTAGCTTTGGCTGGAATAGCAGGGTCCAAGGAGATTCCAGTCCCCAAATCAGGGAGAGTGGAGCATGGCTAGCATGATCTGGGTTAAGGAACTGCTGTTTGTTTACCTGTTTACCCATCAAGGTGGGTGGAAAAGACGCCAACAGACAAATAAGCTGAGAGCAAATAACCTGATGATTTATGATTTGTGTATGCCTTCAGCATAAATTAATTATCTTTTTAATAATGGCTTCCTTCCAGGGGAATTATGTTTCAAAATATCTGATACAGCTCATATTGAGCCAGGTCCCTGATTGCACAGAAGGTTAGGGGTGGGGAAGGGCAGAGGACAGAGAGGGGGGCAGCCATCAGGACCCTTCTCCCCACAAGCAGAGTAGCTTGTGGGATGCCAGTGGCTGCAAAGGACATGCCTGCTTCAGGGTGGTGGGGCAGGTTTCCAGAAATGAGCTGCTTCACAGAATAAACAAGAGCAGTCTAACTGAGTCCATGGACTCTAATTGAATTATCTATTCTCACCACCTATAGAAGAACTCTTCTTCTAGGCCAGGCTTGCGGAAAATTCCTTTTCATGATTAATTAAATAAAGTACTTGTTCATCCCCATTATCACCAGGACTCAATAAGTCTGTCCCTTTAGTGTCTGGGCTCCTGGTAATGTGGGACCATCAGCCAATGCTCTTGTTCTCTTTCCCTCATTACCATCTCCTCACCCATGTCTCCTGTCCAGAGCAGTGGGAACAGGACCTTTGTGTTGAATTCTTGGGAGAATGCAATGACCCTTTGATCCACTCCAAGGGAGGGAATTCCTGCCTGGTACTGGAAACCTAATGAAAAGCCTATGGCTAAAGAGGTCATAAGCCTTAAAGTGGAGCTACGACTATTGTCTTGCTAAATGCATATATTATGCCTACCAAACTGCCATCTAAATACTTGTGTTTATACCCATATATTAATGCTACTGTCACTTTGGTTAGAGAAGCTTCTCTTTTTAGACAGTGGTGAGCACTGTGATAACTCAAAAATGGCCCAAGTGTTGAGAAGAAGTAACAAGGACAATTGGGTAAGAGGTGGCAGAAAGAATGTAAAAGCCAAAGGAAGGAGAGGAGTGCTTACAATGCTGTTCTCCAGACACAAAGTGGCCTTGATATTCATGATCTCACAGTGGCTGACACTACTTATATAAGACCTGCATAATAGGAGGGAAAAATCATAACATCAAAATAGAACAGAGACTAGTTGAAAAGAAGGGATTCAGTGGAGGGGCATTTGGGAAGGGGGAAAAGTATTGGGAGGGAATTATGATTATGGTATATTGTCTATATTTATGGAAATTGTCAATAAAAGTTTTTATTTAGTTAGTTGAGAGAGAGAAAGAGGTGGAGAGAGAGAGAGAATGGATGTGCCAAGGTCTCTCTCTAGCCACTGCAACTGAAACTCCAAATAAATATGCTACCTTGTGCATCTGGCTTTTGTGGGTCTGGGGGAATCAAACCTGGACCCTTAGGCTTTTCAGACAAGTGCCTTAACTGCTAAGCTATCTCTTCACCCCCTATACAATGATTTTTTTAAAAAATATTTTTATCTGGGACTGGAGAGATCGCCCAGCAGTTAAGGCATTTGCCTGCAAAGCCTAACAACCTGGGTTTGATTCCCCAGTACCCCATAAAGCTAGATGTACAAAGTGGCAGATGCATCTGGAGTTTGTAGCAGCTGGAGGCCCTGGAATACACATTCACTCTGTCTTCTCTCTCTCTCTCTCTCCTTGCAAATAAATAAATAAAAATTTAAAATATATTTACTTACTTATTTATTTATTTATTTATTTGCAAGCAGAGAGAGAGTAAAAGAGAGAGTAGAGAGATAATGAGAATGCCAGTCCCCTAGCCCCTGCAAATGAACTCCAGATGCATGCATGTACCACTTTGTGCATCGGGCTTCATGTGAGTATTGGGAAATTGAACCCTGGTCATCAGGCTTTGTAGGCAAGTGCTTTAACTGCTGAGTCATCAATCCAGCCCAATAAAAAGTTTTTAAAAGGCAAAATAAGGCTGGGGAGATGGCTTAGCAGTTAAAGGCACTGCTTGCAAAGCCTGATGGCCTGGGTTTGAGTCTCCAGTACCTACATCAAGCCCGATGCACAAAGTGGTGCATTTGTAAGTGGCACTAGACTCTAGTGTACCCATTCTCTCTTCTCTCTGTCTCTGCAAATAAGTAATAAAAATATTTTTAAAAAGTCAAAAGAAATACGCAAAATTCAGAAGGGGCTGGAGATATTGCTCAGTGGTTAAAGGAGCTTTCTTGCAAAGCCTAATGGCCTGGGTTCAATTCCTCAGTACCTACATAAACACAGATGCACAAAATGGTGCATGCATCTGGAGTTCGTTTACAGTGGCAAGGACCCCTGGTGAGCCCATACTCACTCTCATAGCTTGTGGTGGTTTGATTCAGATGTTCTCCATAAACCTAGGTGTTCTGAATGCTAGGTCCTCAGCTGATGGAGATTTAAAATTAAGGCCTCCTGGAGGGGTGGGCTTATGAGTATTATAGCCAGTTTCCCCTTGCCAGTGTTTGGCACACTCTCTTGCTGCTGTTGTCCACCCTCTTCTTGTGCCATCATTTTCCCCTGCCATCATGGAACTTACCCTCAAGCCTATAAGCCAAAATAAACCCCCTTTTCCCCACAAGCTGCTCTTGGTCCAGTTATTTCTGCCAGCAATGTGAACCTCACTGCAACAGTAAAGTTGGTATCAGGAGTGGGGTCATTGCTGCTTGAAACCTAACTGTGTGGCTTTGACCTTTTAGAGTTGATTTTCAAGATGAATGTGGATGGATTTGAAATCTTGGCCTAAGAGATGCCTTGCAGTGTTTTAAGTACAGCTTGATGGACTATTCTAGTCAGAGTTGATAAACCTGAATGAAATAAGTACTAAGGACTGTGAAGTTTGACTTATGAAAGTGAGAAAGAGTTTTGCCAGGACTGGGCTAGAAGCAGTTTGTGTGAGAGGCTTCTGTTACGACCATGTCCTGAGAACTTGTGCAGGGTTGCATTGTGTAGAAATGGAATGGTGTGAGCAGAGGGATATATCTGACAAAGAAATGAAATCTTTAGGTTAAAACTTCTGCCTATTCAGCTGCAATTACACGAGAGATTACAACTTTTGATATTGGGCCAATTGACCTGCAATGGGACAACAGAAAGAATGAGGTCTTTTGAAGGGGCCTGAATGCTGAAGAAGTGTCCTATTCTTCAAAGTCTTCTTTATCTCCTCTGCGTTAACAAATTGGAACCCCACCTGGTATTATTCAGTATGAGAAATGCAGGAAAGAGAGGGTCATTGAATTTGCAACATACTCTTGTGTTTTGGAAATGACCATGGGCAGTGTGAAGCAGGTTTGCTGGATGCCTGCATGGAGACTTGTTGGAGCCATGTGGACAAACTGTGGGTTGCAGTGAAGACCCATTGGAGATGCTGGGACCACAAGATGGCTGCTAAGGAGAGCTGGTGGCCCCAGGTGAAGTTTTCCAGGACTGTGAGTAGCCTATCTGGAGGGGCGGAATTGGAACTCCAGAGGCTTGCTGCTGGTTAGATTTATCAGACTTGGAGACTTGTCACTGACTAGAGTTGTTGAACTTGGAGCTATAGAGTTTGATGTTTTCCCTGATAGTTTTAAATCTTGAATTGATTGAACATTTCTTTGCTATGCCCAATGCTGTCTTTTCAGTATGATTCTTTATTCTGTGCCATTATGGGTTTTTTTTTGGGGGGGGGGATTTTTGGTATTATGGCTAAGTTAAAAGACCTTGGATGTTTGAACATCACTGAGACTGATAAAAACTATGGGGACTTTTAAAGTTGGACTGAATGCATTGTATTTTATATCATGTATGGTTATCAGTTCATGGGGGTCGGGGTGGAATGTGGTGGTTTGATTCAGGTGTCCGCCATAAACTTAGGTGTTCTGAATGGTAGGTCCCCAGCTGATGGAGATTTGAGAATTAACACCTCCTGGAGGCAGTGTATTGTTGAGGGCAGGCTGATGGGTATTATAGCCAGTTTCCCCTTGCCAGTGTTTGGCATACTCCCCTGCTGCTGTTGTCCACCTGATGTTGGCCAGGAGGTGATGTCCACCCTCTTCTTGTGCCATCATTTTCCCCTGCCATCATGGAGCTTCCCCTCCACTTTGTAAGACAAAATAAATCCTTTTTTCCCACAAGCTGCTTTTGATCGAGTGATTTCTTCCATTAATGTGAACCTGATTGAAACATCTCTTTCCCTCTCTCTACTTGCAAATAAATTTAAAAAGTTAATATTCCCCAAAAGAGCACATACATGTGCATATACCACACATAGAATAATACACATACACACACACTCGCAAATTACATACACACAAGTAGAAAAGGAAGGCAGGAGGCTGGGGAGATGGTACAGTGGATAAAAGTACTTGCAGTGCAAACTTGAGGATTTGAGCTTAGAGTCCTGGCACTTGTTAATGCTGGGTGGTTTGACAACCTGTCCACAATCTCAGTGCTCTGGAGGTGGAGACAGAGGATTTTTAGGGCAAGTTGGCTAGGTAGATTGGCTGAATTGGTGATCAAGTGACTGACCTTGCTTCAGTAAATTATGTGGAGAATGATCAAGGAAGACATCTGTTATCACACGTACATATACACATACTTGCCACACAAATATGCAAAAAGGGGGGCAGTGGGAGAGGCTTGTCATTTTAGCTACTTGAGTGGCTGAAGTAGGAGGATTGCCTCCCTGAACTTCAGAGTGAGTTCAAGGCCAGCCTGGGTGAACTAGTGAGATCCTTGAAAGCAAAAGGTGAAAAGAGGGCTGAGGTTGTACCCCAGTGGGGAGTGCTTACTTGGCATGTTTAAGGTCCTGGGTTTAATTTCCAACTCTGTAAGACAGACAGACAGACAGACAGACAGACAGACAGACAAACAAGGGGCTGTCTGGTCATCAGATTTCTAAGTAGAGGAATATCTGTTTCTAACTCTGAAAGCAACTTACCCCAGCACTAGCCAGAGCACAAATTATTAGAGAAGTGTCTCATGTGTTGATGTCGCCTCACCCCCAATGATGTGTGGGCATCCCAGGCAGACCTCTCCCTCACACTAAGCTCAGAGGGTCCCTCTTACCCATGGTAGCTTTGACAGAGTGGGTGAAGTAGAGGATTATTTAATGAAACAGTCAGCTGCCTTACATCCTTAGTGGAAGCATCATTGACTATATGCTTACTGAATGTCTAGCAGAGAAGCCCCATGCAGAAATTGAACTGTAATTTGTGATGGCAATACTCAGATGATCCTATGTGATAGACAGGGGAGGAGATTTCTGAATGGATGGTGAGTGGTGCCTCTGGAGACTGGGGAGCAACAATTCATCAGTGGTTAAAAAAAAAAAAGCAAGCTTGGATCCCCAGTGAGAAGCTTCAAATCATAAAAGTCACAAAATTAAATAAATAGGAAATTGCTTTGAAACACACTCTACAAACTGGCAATTTGTCTTGAGTGCTTCAAAACTGTTCACTGTAAGATATATAATAAAGCATTCTGGCATTGTTCAAAGACCAGGCTACTCCCAGGCATCTGTTAACTGCATAGAAGGGAGGTTATGGGCACACAGCTGCTCAGGGGACCCATAATGTGTTCAGAATCTCTTCCCCAAGTGACCTGTGTCAGAGGCATGGGGTTTTCAGAGCTCAAGACTGTGACTGGGGTGTGGGAAGTAGGTGGACAGGTCAGCAGTGATAGATGAATTCCTCTTGTCTAGAGAAGTCTGGAGGAAGGATGAGGCTGGGTGAGGCCTCTCTCAAGACCCACCCTATATGCCATCATGATTTCACATTGTTCTGGGTAAGGGCTCTGTCCACTTGTGCCACCAGGTAGAGAAATGCTGCTTAGCATCCTGTAGCCTTAGTCTCACCCTAAAAATTAATACTTCCTCAATCATGGGGCAGTGGTTAGAAGGCTGGCTTAGATGGTCAGACAGTGGCTCTATAGCTGCCCTTGGGTGGTGATGTTCTTACTACAACCACATAGGACTGTATGTCCTTGGTGATGGGGTGCTTACCCCTCGTCCTTGCAGGAGGCCTGCCCTTGTCCTCTCAGCTGACTCTTCAGAGAAGTCCTCTCTACACAGAGTGAACCACATAGAGGGACACCCAGTATGGGTGATGATGGGGACACCTTTGGAGATTTGAAACCACTTGTATTAGGTGGGTATTCACTAGTAGTACAGAACGCTAGAGAAGTGTCTCCTGAGATGGGCTTGTTCAGGGGTAAGCAAAGAGAGGGCAGCATTCCTGACTCATCCTGGCATCAGACACAGCCACTCTGGGGGCCTGGTTGGAACCATCACCTGCATCTTGCCACTCCTCACACTCTGATCTCCTCTTTATTGGTGTCACACTATTGGGGTGCCCAAGAAGGATAGCAGCCAACACACCCATGTGAACTCCCATCCAGATGCCTGTGACAGTGGGGCTCATTCAGCAATCAACACTGACAAGTACGGTGGTTTGAGCACAACATGTTCCTCACACTTAATATCTACCTGGTAGAACCTTTGGGAGGTGGAGCTTTCTGGAGGAGGTGTGTTGCTGGGAATAGGCCTTGGGTGTTATGACCCAACCCCACTTGCCACACTCGGTCAGCTCATTCCCTCTCCTTCCTCCTTGCCCACGTGGAGCTGTCTGCTCCTGCCATGCTTTCCCCAACACAATGAAAATTCCTCTAGAAACTGTAAGCTGGAAATAAACATTTTCCCTCCATAAGATGCTTTTAGTCGGATGTTTGGTCCCAGCAATGAGAAAGTAACTGCTACAAGACATCAGAATTGTTCCTTTTACTGCTAGGCCACCTCAGATAGACACCTTCATGTCTGCTTTCTGGCCTATAAAATGGGGACAGTCATAAAACTTCTCATGGATCCAGGTGAGTCCTGTGAGTGCTCAGAGTGGGAATAGCACAGAGTGAGATCCTAGTTGTGGATATTTACTGTGGGTGGCAGGTCCCACAGTTGTCTGACTGAGGTGCACAGGCACAGAGAGACTGAGCAGACCCCTATCGTTCTGATAGCTATTCTGACTGCCACTGTGTGATGGACGGCTTTGGATTCTCCTACAACCCCATGAACTGAAATGGTTTTCAGGTTGAATGGTGAAAGCAAATTCACACATGTGCTAACCATCCTGAGCATCCCTGCAGTGTGTGGCATGTTCTGGGTGTGTTAGCATCTGTCTGTACACACTTTGTAGAGACCTTAGGTCCTGTGTCCTGGGGAAGTTGAGTTTTTTTTTTTTTAATGATACAACACATCTTTGCATGGAAAAGGAGTTCCACAGAGCTGAAATTTGAGCCACTGGACAGGATCTCTTGACCTGTCCCTTGTTTCCTTTCATGGCCTCATGTAAGTCCAGGGGACCACTGTGGACATGACTTTGGTTATTAGTGACAGATGTCAGAGATGGCTCCTGGCCTAGGACAGCTGCAGAGTGAGCAGCAGGGCCTGGTGGAATGAATGTATTCCAGAAAGGGTAGTAACAGAGCCTTGGCAGAATCCATAAGCCTAAAAACCAGGCGACAGGGAGGAAACATGTCTCCAAAGTAGTGTCTGAAAGCTTCCTCATCTTCAGGTCTTCTCCAAGATTGCCTCCATAGATGGCATCTCATTTTCCCAACTTCACAAGCACTTCTGATTGAGGTGAAATAGAAACTAAATGAGAAATGCAGAAAAATTGCTGACTGCACATCCTGGCCTCAGTGCCATCCATCATCTTCACTGAATGACTCTGCAGGGGGTGAAGTGGCCTGAGACTCAGGCCTCAGCTCCATTTCTCATCTTCACTGAATGATTCTGTGTGGATGCTAGGCTTTTGGGCTTGTGCAGACTCCAGGGGCTCTGCCCTAATAGAGGGAAGGTCCATCCCCATTCTCAGGTCATTCCTGGTCCCTGCAGGTGAGCAGTGTGCTGGAGTAGGGTATCTGTAGGCTAAGGGAGAGACCTCAGGGCTGGGCATGGTCCCAGTACAAATGGGGTACAGTTGTGGAGGGACTTTGTCCACCCAGTGGGTGGGGTAATGCAGAGAAGAGTGGTGATGTGGTGGGTAGGGTCACATGGAGGATGGTGACAGAGGCAGACCAACGAGGAGCAATGTCCACAGTGTCTCTGAATAAAGAGAGGGAGAACACAAAGCCTTCTGTGAGTTCCTGAGGATCTCAGAACCTCATAGAACTCCATCTTTTCTCCTTCTGCTCACCCCTCTAAAGCATGGGTTAAAGTTGCCCATGGCTCGCTGACAGCTTATTTGTCCTTAGTCCTGGCTGTTGCACTGTGGTCTCAGTGGTATTCCTTTCCTTCCCCTCCCCGCTGTGGGGTTATGAAGCATATGCAGAGTGCTTGTTGCGTTTCCTCTGAGCCTGCTTCTGGTGATGGATACAGCGGAGGGCCTTCTCTTATCTATTAGATGCTGGACAGTGTTCAGTGCCCACCATTATTTGAGTGGCTCTTGCAGAGTGCTCCTTGCTGTTCTTTGGGCATGCACATCCATGGTGTGGAGTTCTTATTCCTTTTCTTGAGACACGTTCATTTCCTATGCTGTGCATATGTGCTTAGCTAAGTCAGTTCTACCTCCTGAGGTTCTCCTGCTGAGTGCTTCTCATGCACCCTACACTGTTTCCCCTCTCTCCTCCCAGGGACATCCTCCCAGGTAGCGACCCCTCCCAGCTGCACAGTCATGCTCACAACATATGTCCACTTGTCACTATCACCAGGGTCAGCTTCTCCCTTGGAGAGCCCAGGGTGGGACCATGTGGCTACCTCATCTGCCCTCTACCTGCAGGGTGTAAGTGTTTCTGTGTCCCCAGGGATAGCAGCCAGCTTCCACATCACTGCCAGAGCAAAGGCCCATTTCACCATTGTTGTCTCATTCGCCTGTCTCTGGGTACCAGTGGCATAGTTCACCAAACACATTCTCTCACAGCAGCCAGAGGCAGGGGGGAGGGGTGGAGGAAAGGAGGGAGGAAAAATAGTAGAGAGAGGAAGATGGGGAGGGAGGGAGAGATCTCCCAGCAGCCCCACCTCCTAAAGGCTCACTGTAGCATTGGAGGCTAGAGACCAGGCTTTACCTAAGTCTGGCCTTTGGGGGACATGTAAGATCCAGCCACAACCCCAGGCAGATTATACAGAGAGGGATATGCTGGAAGTGAGAATGTACATCTGAAAACCAAATGCTGGGGAGAATGGAGCCTGTCTACCCGCAGAGGTGAGGGGATAACACTGTTTCAGGTGTCAGCTGGTCTCTCTGTTCTCCAGTGACTGAGCAGCCAGCACATAACGAGGACAATGCCTCAGTTCTGGACTTGCTTTTCACTCAGCCTTGTTCTATGACCCAGGTGAGTTCTGTCCCTCTTCTGGGCCTCAGTTTCTTTTTGTGCAACAAGGAAATTGGCTTGGTTCTCATCTCTCCAACATCAGAATCCCTAACGTCTGCCACCTTCTGAGCTCTGCAGCATTGGCCTTCTTAGCATTTCTCTTTAAATCTCACTTTAAATTCAACTAAAGTCTTCACATGACAAAATGCCTTTTCATTACTCTGACAGGAAATCATGCCCGCCAGTGTAAGCAGGCAGCCAGCACAGGAAATGGAAATAGTCACTTTGATAAACTAGCTGAAGTGTTTGTCTATGAAGGTGCTAAGCCTGAAGCCACTCAGGGTGTACCCAGGGCATGAGAGGTGAGGGACAAAGATGGCAATGGTGACTGTGGCCTCTCAAAGAACCTGGATGAACTCCTTCTGCCCTCACGAAGCCCAGGAGGCCGGCGCTTCCCATTGAGAATCCTGAGGGTCAGGGGTACGTGCCATCTGCTTCTCCCTACTGGAGAAGTAAAGCTGCAGTCAAGCAATGAGCTCAAGCAATGTGGCTCTGGGAGTCTGAATATTTTACAAACTTCCCCTAAGCTTGTAGTGATGTCTCCAGTGGTTGAAACCCTCATGCCTCTAGGTATCTAACCTCTTCTCCTTTTTATAACCATGGAAACCTCACTTTCCCTGTGGTCTGTTTTAAGATTCACCTTCCTGTGAGTGAGGAAGTCCAGCAAAGGGTTCTAGACTCAGTCTAGGCACCATGATGAGGTGGGGATTGTGTCAATGGGAGGGTACAGCAGAGGGGAGCTACTGGCCCCACATCACTTCCCACAATAATGAGGCCATTGAGGGTCAGCCATGCTATGGGACCCAGCTGGGACCCAGTCTGCCTGTGAACCCATGAAGGGGTCTGCCATAGGCTGGGCTCTTGATTTACTGTGTATCCCCAGCACTCAGAACAGGGCCCAGTTAAAGTTAGGGCTGGACAAATATGAGCACATAAGTGCATGAAGCCTTCTCCGCCAGCTTGGCAGCAGCAGGCCCCGCCTGACTCTCACTGGGCAGGTTTGGAGGACATCTAGCTAGCAAGACTGCTAGCCTCAGGGGCCTCTCACGCTGGTTTTCTCAGAGACCCAGACAGGTCCATGTAGGTGTCCCTGAGCAGTTAGGTCACATTTTTGTTCCTCTCAGTGATTGCCTGGTAGGTCATCAGATGCTAGTGAGCTGTAGCACTGCTGTGGAGCCACTACCAGCGCATCTTAAAGACCCTACAATGACATCTTATTGCCTTCCTTTCTTGGCAACTGGAAAATCAAAGGCATGTTTCTGATTCTGCATCTCCCTTCTTGCCTTGGGGCCAAGGAGAGGGAAGATGGAGGAATACAGGGTAGAGCTAAGCCTCAAGTTCAAAGTGACCGTTACTGAGATGCTGGCTACTCAGATTTCAAAGACAAGCAGCCCTTGCCCTCAGATCTGAGCTTGCCCTCAACTAAGCAGGAGTAAGCATATGGCTGCCACTCATGTGATTGACCTGTCTCTTGAATCCTCCTCTAGTAATAAAATTATCTTTATGTAACGTCTGAGACTTTGATGGTTGCTTTCTGTAGTGCTGAGTATAATGTGGATGAGCATGTGGAAACCTTCTAGAACCTTCCAGCCTAAACCAGCCCCCACCCAGATACAGGTGAAGAGTGACTTCAGCCCAGACTACGTGGAAAGAGGAGCCTTGGCCATAGAATGAGAGGTACCTAAAATCATGGGTTTGTTTAAAGTCATAGATTTTGGAGTGAAAGTCACAGGGCAAAGATAAGCCCTCCAGGAGGACCTGTCCATGGTGAGGGATAGGGTCTTTCCCCCAGCAACTCCTGTGACCCTGTGTGGTAGTTTGAATCATATACCTCCCCATAAACTCATGTGTTATGAATGCTTGGTCCCCAGCTGATACTAATTTGGAAGGTGGAGCCTTCCTGGGGGAGGATGTTGCTGGGGGTGGATTTTGAGGTAGCTTACCAGTGGTGTTGGCTTACACTCTTGCTGTGGTATCCACCTGCTGTGGCAGAGATGGTGTCGAGCTTCTGCTCATGCCTTGCTTTCCCCTGCCATTTTGGAGCTGCCCCTTGATATTAAGCCAAAATAAACCCTTTCTTTCTGCAAGTTGCATCTGGTTGGGTGTATGTCCCAGCAACAAGAAGGTAACTACAACACCAGCATGTCCCCTCCTGTTTCTGAAGCCCTGAATCATTCTTGCTGGTTGTGTTTTAACCCCTGTAGCTTTATGGTATCCTGACCACATGGGCTCACAGGCTGGAATTAACATCTCCAGCCAGGTGGGAGGAGCTCCTTTTTCCTTCCTATCTCTAGGATGCCTGGGGCAGGTTGCTGCCTCCATTCATGTCTGCTCTCTAATGAAGGAATGTCCCAGCATGGGAACTTCCATGCTGCACAAACACCACAGCCTTGGGCTAGGTGGGACTGAGTTCATAGCTGCTTCTGAGGGGTTGCCTGCATGACCTTCACTGTGGTAGAGGTGGCACGCTATGCACGCCATGTTTTGTTTTGCTCTCCTCACATCCATTCTCTACTTCCCGCAGTGAGCCCTGATTTTGCTTTGGGCAATCCTAGCTTCCACTTTAGCAGGCATAATGTAACAGGGTGTTTGGGGTCCAGGAAACTCCATGAATCCCAACCCCTAGATTTGTTTTTAATTTTAATCAAAGAATTGAATAAAAGAAGACTGAGAAAGATAATTATTAAATTATTATTTTTATTGAGGAAAGTACAGAGCCAAAGAAAGGCACCCACATGGCTAGAGATCCCATATGGAGGGCCTGGAAAAACCACAGAAAGAGAAGAGAAAAGAAAGTTCAAAGAGCTCCTGCCATGTGGGGAGCTGGAGCAGGTAAAGGAGCCATGTGGAGAGTAATGGTGGCTAGGCCCTGCTGAGGGAAAAACTCACCCACAAGATGGAAGTTCCCAAGTGGTCAGAGAGCCTACCCTTCCATTGTAAGAGTATAAAGAGTCAGATCATCTTTGATTACTAGCAAGTGCAGGCTTTCCTGCCTTTCAGGGGGTCAGTCACCCTAACTGTACTCCCTCTCAATAACCCCTGTGGACTCACTCCTCCTCCTGCACTCAGCATTGTTCCCAGGGCTGCACAGCCTGTTCCCCCTTCTGAAAAGTAGGACAGGGAAAGACTTGTGGGCATGCATTTCTGAAACCTGAGCAGCCAGCCCAGGAACCAAGCATGTTGGGCAGACTAGGAACAGATAAAGGAAATTAAATGGACCACATCCCTAGCAATCATACATCCTTCCTCAGGAGTGGGCAGGGAACACCACTGTCCCTTTGGGCTGTGTCTCAGGAATAAGCCTAGCAGCTTGAGGGCTCCTGGACCTCTGTTTCAGGGGGGTGCTGACCACTAGCCACTCGAGCTAGGTATTCCCTCTGTGTTCTGCCTGCCCGGTGGTCTCAGAAATTTTCCTCATGTAGGTGGAAGAGTATAGGCTGGAGTTGCACAGTGGGATGAGTTAAGTCAGTTCACAGGCTACTTCTTGTGGTCATGTTCCCAGACTGTTCGTGGAGAGGCCAGTGGAAATAAACCAGGGGATGGAGGCAGTTATGGTCTGTGTGGCAGCTGTGTGAGTGGCCTCAGAGGGACTTCCACCACTTCTTATGGCACACTCTATCCTCACTGGCCTTTCTGACTCCTGAGGATCCCAGAAGAGCCCTGACAACTCAGCTTCAGGGGCTGGTGAGTTCTGCCTTCTAGAGGTCACGTCCTGAATATTTTTATCTCCCCCTTTTTGCTGCTCTCAGCATTGATAAGAGGATGAAGTTCACCTGCTCATGTGCTGTGAGCCTGTTCTCAAGAGGAAGGGAGGGAAGAAATAAAATGGATATATTATGCCCACTAAATTGCCCTCTAATTATTTATGTTTATACTCATGTATTTGTATTGCTTTCACTTTTTTCACTAAGTAGTTTCTTTTTTTTTTTTTTCAGATGGTGGTGACTATTGGTGACTATTGGGTAGAATCAAAACTTGTCAAAGTGCTGAGAAGTGACATTTGAGTGTTCTGCAGTAAATGAGACATCTCTATACATCCTCCATTGGCTCAGGGACTATAGTGGAAGAGGTGGCAGAAAGAATGTAAAAGCCAAAGGATGGGGTGAGGGCATGCTTTGGAACAAAGTCTTTAAGACACAAAGTGGTTGTTGCATTCAGGACCTCACTGTCATTCTTGCAGAAGACCTGCATAATACTGGGCCTGTCAACATGTTGTAATGGGTGATGGAGGAGGACAAAAAAATATCAACAGGGGGTCTGGGCATGGAGATTAGTAGTAGAGCACTTGCCTACCATGCCCAGGGCCCTTGATTTGGTACCCACCAGTACACACATATGCAAAACCCAGGAAAGTGATTAACAGATATTTCT
Organism: Orientallactaga sibirica; assembly: GCA_036365145.1. NCBI lineage: Eukaryota > Metazoa > Chordata > Mammalia > Rodentia > Dipodidae > Orientallactaga > Orientallactaga sibirica. The sequence continues at coordinate 45,226,082 of JAEOAD010000011.1, read as the reverse complement.
CTGATGTGAATGGATAACAGACTTACTAATCTTAAAAGCAGGAGAAAATTCTCCCCTAAAATATTGGTAAATCATCAGAATAGAATTTTAAAAGTAAGTGTATATATGTGGATATACAACACTTTCAAGCATACACATACATACATATGCAGCTAACACCAACCTGAGAAAATGCTAACACAAAATGTATTAAAGAAACAGCCTCCTTAACTTGGAAAAAATTTACAAAAAACAGTAAAACTTCAACAAAATGGATGAAAGGAATAAGTTTATAGCTTTCAAAGAGTAGATACAAATGTTTTGTATGAATATTTTTAAAGTTCTCTCACCACTAAGAAAAGAAATGCCAAAGAAAACAGGTATTGTCCTTAAGTCTATAACATAGTGAAAATGATCAGAAAGATGTTTTCTTAAGGGTTGTGTTAATATATATTGCTATCTTTTATAGAATTAAGTAATAAAATAAATTCACAAAATTTATCATTCTTAAAAATATGTATCTTCTTTGATCTTACTGACCCTTTAAATAGAATTAGCCTTGAGCGGTCCTTGGTTTCCCTTGAGAAACAGATGATAAGACCCTATTGCTGAAGACCTCACTTGCCTGAGCAGCAAGGACACTGAGAAAGCAAGCTGGTGCTGAGCAGAAAGCCTTCTCCCTGTAGACCAGCCAACAGAAAGCTGGAAAAAGTTGCACTGCATGTAGCCCTATGGGAGACAGAAGTCATCAGCAGTGAGAACAGTGGACACTGGAAACCTCAAGTTTGGCCAGAGAGGCCAAATGACCGAACGGGTGCAATAGTGGCATGTCTGCTCTTGGGGAAACCAACTGCTCCCTAATTGGACTGATGGCCCTCTCTATGGGAGGGAATGCATTTCTGTTACTGAAAAAACTAATCAAAAGTCTATGGCAGGAGAGGTCATGAGCCTTGGGGTATAAAGCCTGCTCTTGTCTGGCTAAATGTATATATTATGTCCTGAAAGCAGTACACTTAATGTTCATATTCACATATTAAATCTTTTACTTCTGGTTAGAAAAGCTTCTCTTTTCAGATGGTGATGACCACTGGGATGACCCAAAAGGCAACATAATGCTGAGAAGAAGGGCTGGAGGAGTGTCTAGCACTGAGACATCTCTGTTACACCCTCCAAGGCCCAGGGTCCATTGTGGAAGAGGTGGCAGAAAGAATATAAGAACCAAAGGAAGGGTACGACTCCTTACAATGCAACTGCCAGGCAGAAATTGGCCTCGATATCCATGACCTTGCAGTGCCTAGCAATACCTTTGCAAGACCCTCATAATAGGAGAAAAAGATGATGACATCAAGTTAAAAGAGACACTAATGGAGAGAGGGAGGAGATATGATGGAGAGTGGAGTTCTGAAGGGGAATGGGGGGAGGGGAATATCATGGTTTATTGTCTGTAAGTATAGAAGTTGTCAATAAAAAAAGAAAGAATTAGCCAGTGGCTCTTTCTAGCTCTGTGGGTTCTCTGTGCAGCCACGTCAGGCCTTCTGACTGTTTTAGTAATGAACTGGTGTTTTCTTAGGAGGCTCTGGCTAGTCTGGGCTTAGGCAGCCTGGTCAGAGCCTTGTTTCCCCCTGTACCAGGCCACATCATTTCTTACCTCAATTTCCTTCATGGTGAACTTGAATCACTGTTGAACACTCACAGAGAAGATGGTACAAGGCAGCGTGCAAAGTGTAACCCCAGGCCTGCCTGTCCATGGTAAACATACAGTAAATTAGTGAATGTTGTCACTCACACACATTCTGGACTGTCTTGTTTTGCTTTTTTCTTCCCTGTTTCCCAGTAGATGATGACATAGAAAGTTTCCATGGAGGATCCTTGGTCCTTTAAAAGTGTCCAGACCTAAATCTAAAGAAATAGTACTTGTAATGGTTAATTTGTATTGTCAATTTTGTCAATATTGACAGATCAGGAATCAAATAAGAGACAGGACTCTTGGGCAGGTCTGGGAGGGCATTTCCAGAAAGGATTAATTGAAGGGGGAAGACCTTTCTTCATTGTGGGCAGCCTTTCTGATGGCAGCCTATATTTAAAGAGGTTCCAGAAACAAACAACAAACTGTGATAGAAAAAAAGCTGAAAGTTGAATTGATGCACTGAGTTTCTGTAAGAATTAACTGCTGAGGAGCCGAACTTATCTTTGTCAGCAGATGGAAAAAATCCCAAAGAGAGAACTGTCTAGGAAGGGCCCAGGGGGTGACAAGAGGGAAGGACAGTTTAGACTGAAATAGAGTAAAATAGAGCTCATAGTAAGGCAACCTGACTACAGAAATGATTGGCCTGAATGTTTTGAAAAATGTTTTAAAACCATATAGGTCACACAGCTAACTCAGCTAATTGCCGCTACTCGCTTCTGTAAAACCCAGATGCTCTGTTTACCCCTCCCCTTGGCTATGAAAACTATAAAATAAAAGTAAACGCTCAGCTTGGGGCCAGAGCCTTTGGGGAACTATCCCAGCTCTTCAGCCCCTTTCACTCATACTGGTGTTGAAGTAATCATTTCCAGAAAATTTCTGCAACAAAACAAAAACAAACAAACAAAAAAGAAAAAAACAACAAGCAGTCCTTTTCCCTGCCTGCCTTCACCACTTGCTAGTGAGTGCATCTAGCCTGTTTGTGACTGCCGTCCTTCACTGACATTGGAGCCCAGCTTCTTCAGCCTTCTCTGGTGGACTGAAGGCCAGTGGCTCTCCAGCAATCCTCCAGGCTTCAGTGCCAGCTTGAGACTGCTGAGCTATCCAGCCTTGAAGACTGAGCAGCTACCGAGTTCTCAGGCTTTCCAGCCTGTAGATAGCCCTTGTTGGACTGCCAGTCCATATTGTGTAAGCCAATCTAATAAATCCCTTCACAATATACATTCATTTTATTGGTACTATTCCTCTAAAGAACTCTGATTAATATAGTCCCCATAGTTCAGGACAATTGTGATCTGTCATTCACTGTCACATATTTCAGTGAGATAGTACCCAAATGTTCTCCATTTTATAAATATATGAATAGAGGCTCTGAGTGATTATCACCTGCCCAGGTCTATAGCATTCATCTCAAAATGGTGTGACTCAGGTTAAGGGAAATGTCCAGAAAGGAGAAGCCTAGGAGATCCTATATACTCACCTCTCAGGCTACAAGCAACCAGAGTTTGCATGCATGGTTTATTCCAGAAAAGCTTGGTGTCCCTGTATGCAGCACAGGGCAAATTGCATGGCCTGATGCAGAGCTAGTGCTTAGCATATGATCAGAGTGAGGTGATGGGTAAGAGCTACTGGGGAACCAAAGAAACCTGCTTCTCTCCAGTGCATTAACAGCCATCTGGTGTGTCCTCCAAGGGCCCATGTGTTGAAGCCTTGGCCCCTGGTCTGTGGTGTTTGGGGGAGGGGTAGTAGAACCTCTGGGAGGTGGGTCTTAGTGGGAAGAAGTAAGATCATTGGGATAGTGGAGCCCTAACTCATTTTGTCTCTGTCCCATAATGTTTACATGATGAAAAGTTGAGTAACAAATGAATTAACAGAAACCTGGACTGAGACATGGAGTGGACCCTGGGGACAGTGAATCTGTAGCTTCATGAATGTAAGTAGACAACATCAGGATGTAATCCCTGTACAGCAGGGACTGGTTAACAGTGGGCTCCAACAGAACAGGGACTCCCCCTGTCATCAACAGTCCCAGCATGAGCTGACAGCGTCATGGGGAAGCAGTGTTGAGGCCCCATCATTGCTCTACTAATGCTGGCAGGTCCTCCTTCCTCCTCGTGCTCCAACACGGCTCTCACATACCTGCCTCTCTCAGGGAGGAAGGCAAGAGGAAGGGCAATGCAGAGATCCAGAAGTGCTACCTGCCATTTCCTGTCTCACCCTTTGCCCAGAACACGGTCACATGACCATGCCTTGCTACAAGAGAGGCTTGGATCTACCCAGTTAAATGCAGGAAGCTCTTGTAGCTACAGTGGGGAGATGGGCATGGGGGATGGGCAACATTGTCCCAGAGCAGGCTCAGGGTGTTTCTACAGCATTGAGGATCCTTCCATCTATGTCTGTAAACAGTTCTGGGTTAGTGAGCTGAACTCATGGGATGGACAGCAGTTTTCACTTGTGGTCACTGACAAGCCAGTGAAGGAAAGTCAGGCAGGCGAGTTCAAGCAAGCTGGGGTTTCAGTCAGGAGGCTCTTTTTCCTAGAAGTAACTAGATGTTACAAGTTAAAGTAAAGAGGAAAAGACAAGAGCTGGGGCCATACTGAAGGAGATGGAAACTGTTCCTTAAACATTTATGCCCCAGCAGCGTGAGGCATCCTACAGGCCTGGTGCCATTTTCAGTTGCATTTCTGCTGCTGGGCCTCTTAACAGTCTCTGCTGTTATAATTTATCATGGTAGCTGGCCATGGCACAACATGTATCCACAGTCTCTCCTTTGCTGTGTGAAGCTGCATACAATGCTTTCCGGAGCTCAGCTCCATCATCTACCCACAGAAACGCAATCAGCAGCTTGGGGACAACACCCTAGGCCCAGACATCATGCAGGAAAGTCACCAGCTAACAGGAGGGGGATGGAAGGTTTGACTGCCTCTTGTCCTGCTGAGACATTAAAAATGTACATCCCCACTTCTGCCGCATGAAGCTGACGCCCACAGCTGTGGAGAGCTGTACTTTCTTTCTAATGAGAGCTTGTTTCCTGTAGAGCTGCTGATGCGCTCTTCACTTCATGAACAATTGTCCACCTGGTGTCAGCACGCATAGCACTGCAGTCTTGCACATGTAATAAGGCCTGCGATCAGGTTCCTAGCTAGATCCTGAACTGGTCCCTTCTCCTGGGTATGTCCTCAGGAGGCAGCCCCTGAAGGGCCCAGGAAGCATAGACACATGGGTTCCTGTGCCCACACTGGCTGACTAATCACCAAGATCTGCTTCTAAGGATACTCTTCAGGACTGTTGGCCACTTGTTCATCACTCCTCCATGTTGGGGAGAAGTGGGCCAAAGTCCACTATGTCCTGCCTTCTCTCTGGGAAGGTCCAGGGAGGTCAGAAGGGGGGCAGTGACCAGCCAGTCCACATGTGAGTATTGACAGTTCCTCATCCACCTTCACCACGCTGGTCAAACGTTTGTCTCAGTGCCCCTATCTGGGACCCTTGCCCTAGAAGGACAGGCATGTACAAAGCCTGTATTGTAATAGGAAGGATGTCCTGTCCTGGCCACAGACACCTTGTGCCCTCCACATAAGAGGCTCTTGAGACTAGTCCCAAAGGGATGCAGAATTACCAGATCATCTATGGCCCACACCATCCCTGGAGTTCTTTTCTATGACAATGAACTGTGGTTGTAGATGGGAGGTGAGGGCCTTGTTTTGGAGGCATTTGGAGCTCAGCTCACTGCAGAGATGGAAAATGTGATCTATTAGGCTCTGCCAGCTGGGGCCTGAGCCCTCAGCTCTTGGGGTCTAGGATCCAGGGGCCTCAGTACACACTTCCTGAATTACTGGGTCCTGGAGCTCAGAGTGGTCCACAGGGTTTCAGGACCTCCTGGCAGTCTGAAGACTTCTGAGATGAGGCTCAAGAGTGTCTTATGGAGCAGGCATAGGTTGCCTGTGGTCATCATGGATCCATTCATTCTTGATTGTCCTACTCCATAGCTCACACTTTCCATGGGTCTTTCTTTAAGAAAGCAGATCTAAGGCAGGACACTGAAGTAAATGTTTGCCACACAGGATATCATCAAAGGAGCCGTGTGTGTGTGTGTGTGTGTGTGTGTGTGTGTGACAGAGAGGGGTGCTGGATTTCAAGGACTCCTCTGTGAGTTTATGGGAAATGGTAGGGGCCACAGGAGCACATGTGGGAAGGTTTGCTGCTACTGATAGCCCTGTGAGGAGCCTCGCTCTGATCCTTTGGGCCCTGGGCCATGCACCCAGCCCAGCCATCTGGCAATGCGCAGAGAGCCCTGGCACTCTATAGAAATGGCTAGTCTCCATACTGGTGCTTCTTCTGGGGCTACAGAGGTCATGTTCTCAGTTCTGTCTTGTCTCCACCACAACCTTGCCCAGGCCATGCCTCAGAGACCAGAATCTCCCCACATTCTATCAGGGATGAAATTTCACTTAGTCATTTAGCTGGTTAGTCCTTCTCCCAGCAGCTTGGGGAATTCTGTTTTTAGGGACCTCCAGGGTGAACTCACTGGTTTGTGGTTTGCAAAATGAAGATAAATTTTAGGTTGAATGGACTGGGAAAGAGTTGCTGGCTTTATTAAAAGGTAGAAAAGGTGTTCCAGGAAAGGGAAACAAAGAGCACCCCTAGAAACAGATGTGGACTTCTCTGAAGAAGAGTGGCCTAGGGAAGGGGAAATATGTACCTGAGGCTAGGTGCTTCAAGGGAGGATCACTATTAATTTTCCTTTTTTTTTTGTTTTTTTAAAATATTGTTATTTATTCATGTATTTGCAAGGAGAAAGAGAGAGCCAAAGAAAGAATGGGCACGCCAGGGACTCTTGCCATTGCAAACGAACTCCAGATGCATGTACCACTTTGTGTATCTGGATTTATGTGGGTACTAGGTGGGTACTTGAACTCAGGCCTGCAGGCTTTGCAAGCAAGTGCCGTTGACTACTGAGCCATCTCCCAGTATTTTTTCCATTTTTTAAAGCAGGGTGTCATTTTTGCCCAGGCTGATCTAGAAACCACTCTATAGCCCAAGCTTGCATCAAACTAATGGTGAATCTCCTACCTCAGCCTCTTGAATGCTAGGATAAAAAGCGTGTGCCATCATGCCTGGCCAACACAATTAACTTTCTTTGTAATCAGTTTATACAGGAATTCGGTAACGCTTAAGTAATTTCCCTAAAGGTTGCTAGGAAACTCCTTCTCCTTTCTGTAAAGAGTATAATTTGTAGCAAAGTTAAAAGTTAAAGAACTTTTCATTAGTAAACAAGGTATATTTATGAGGGACATTGTTTTATTGAGGGGTGAAAGGGGCATGTTAATGACTCAAGCTTATAGATTATTTCAATCCTAAGTAAGCACGGCCTAATTAAAACACATGTTATCTCAGTGCACCATTTGGCCTCCACGAGTGGTGCTCAAAGTGAAGTTGTTGGAAGTTTGAAGTTTTCTGTTTTCCCTTATTAACACTGTTGGAAATCTGAAGCTTCTATCAGTAAAAACAGACCAGTGCTGGGGAACAGAGCCTTCTCTACCCCATACACCTCTCCCCATGTTGTTAAAAGTTCCCCTCTTCTATCCTGCCACAAGGTGCCCCCCAGACCTCATGTGCATGCCCAGATCCAAAGCCCTGACCTAGACTGAGCAGACAGTTCCTGAATGGTGTGGAAAAAAGGTTGAGGCTGCACCCAGGAGCTTCTCAGTTACCTAGTTAAGAAGCACCATACTTTGTTCCCCCCATTTCATGAACAACATGCTGTCCTCCCCCATTTCAAGAACATCATGCTGCCCTCCCCCATTTCAGGAACATCATGCTGCCCTCCCCCATTTCAGGAACATCATGCTACCCTCCCCCATTTCAGGAATACCATGCTGTCCTCCCCCATTTCAGGAATACCATGCTGTCCTCCCCCATTTCAGGAATACCATGCTGTCCTCCCCCATTTCAGGAACATCATGCTGCCCTCCCCCATTTCAGAAATACCATGCTACCCTCCCCCATTTCAGGAATACCATGCTGTCCTCCCCCATTTCAGGAACATCATGCTGCCCTCCCCCATTTCAGGAACATCATGCTACCCTCCCCCATTTCAGAAATACCATGCTACCCTCCCCCATTTCAGGAATACCATGCTGCCCTCCCCCATTTCAGGAACATCATGCTGCCCTGCTCCATTTCAGGAGCATCATGCTCCTCCCCCATTTCAGGAACATCATGCTACCCTCCCCCATTTCAGGAATACCATGCTACCCTCCCCCATTTCAGGAACATCATGCTGCCCTCCCCATTTCAGGAATACCATGCTACCCTCCCCATTTCAGGAACATCATGCTGCCCTCCCCCATTTCAGGAACATCATGCTACCCTCCCCCATTTCAGGAACATCATGCTACCCTCCCCCATTTCAGGAATACCATGCCCTCCCCCATTTCAGGAACATCATGCTGCCCTCCCCCATTTCAGGAATACCATGCTACCCTCCCCCATTTCGTAACATCATGCTGCCCTCCTCCATTTCAGGAACATCATGCTCCTCCCCCATTTCAGGAACATCATGCTACCTTCCCCCATTTCAGGAATACCATGCTGCTCTCCCCCATTTCAGGAACATCATGCTGCCCTCCCCCATTTCAGGAACATCATGCTGCCCTCCCCCATTTCAGAAACATCATGCTGCCCTCCCCCATTTCAGGAACATCATGCTGCCCTCCCCCATTTCAGGAACATCATGCTCCTCCCCCATTTCAGGAACATCATGCTGCCCTCCCCCATTTCAGGAACATCATGCTGCCCTCCCCCATTTCAGGAACAACATGCTACCCTCCCCCATTTCAGGAACATCATGCTGCCCTCCCCCATTTCAGGAACACCATGCTGCCCTCCCCATTTCAGGAACACCATGCTGCCCTCCCCCATTTCAGGAACATCATGCTGCCCTCCCCATTTCAGGAACACCATGCTGCCCTCCCCCATTTCAGGAACATCATGCTGCCCTCCCCATTTCAGAAACATCATGCTGCCCTCCCCATTTCAGGAACATCATGCTGCCCTCCCCATTTCAGGAACATCATGCTCCTCCCCCATTTCAGGAACATCATGCTGCCCTCCCCCATTTCAGGAACATCATGCTGCCCTCCCCCATTTCAGGAACAACATGCTACCCTCCCCATTTCAGGAACATCATGCTGCCCTCCCCCATTTCAGGAACACCATGCTGCCCTCCCCCATTTCAGGAACACCATGCTGCCCTCCCCATTTCAGGAACACCATGCTGCCCTCCCCATTTCAGGAACACCATGCTGCCCTCCCCCATTTCAGGAACATCATGCTACCCTCCCCCATTTCAGGAACAACATGCTACCCTCCCCCATTTCAGGAACATCATGCTGCCCTCCCCCATTTCAGGAACACCATGCTGCCCTCCCCCATTTCAGGAACATCATGCTGCCCTCCCCCATTTCAGGAACATCATGCTACCCTCCCCCATTTCAGGAACAACATGCTACCCTCCCCATTTCAGGAACATCATGCTGCCCTCCCCCATTTCAGAAACATCATGCTGCCCTCCCCCATTTCAGGAACATCATGCTGCCTTCCCCCATTTCAGGAACATCATGCTCCTCCCCCATTTCAGGAACAACATGCTGCCCTCCCCCATTTCAGGAACATCATGCTACCCTCCCCCATTTCAGGAACATCATGCTGCCCTCCCCATTTCAGGAACATCATGCTCCTCCCCCATTTCAGGAACAACATGCTGCCCTCCCCCATTTCAGGAACATCATGCTACCCTCCCCCATTTCAGGAACATCATGCTGCCCTCCCCCATTTCAGGAACATCATGCTACCCTCCCCCATTTCAGGAACAACATGCTACCCTCCCCCATTTCAGGAACATCATGCTACCTTCCCCCATTTCAGGAATACCATGCTGCTCTCCCCCATTTCAGGAACATCATGCTGCCCTCCCCCATTTCAGGAACATCATGCTGCCCTCCCCCATTTCAGAAACATCATGCTGCCCTCCCCCATTTCAGGAACATCATGCTGCCCTCCCCCATTTCAGGAACATCATGCTCCTCCCCCATTTCAGGAACAACATGCTGCCCTCCCCCCATCATTTGCCCTCCCCATTTCAGGAACATCATGCTGCCCTCCCCATTTCAGGAACATCATGCTGCCCTCCCCATTTCAGGAACAACATTTACCCTCCCCATTTCAGGAACATCATGCTGCCCTCCCCCATTTCAGGAACATCATGCTACCCTCCCCCCATTTCAGGGATACCATTCTACTCTCCCTCCAATTCAGGAGCATCATGATGCCAATCCCCCATTTCAGAAGCACCAGACTACCCTCACTCCATTTAAGGAGCACTATATTCTTCTTCCCCCATATCAGGAGGACCATGCTACTCTCTCTTCCAACACCAGCAATCACCCAGAGTTAAGTATTAGCTGAGAAACTGTAGCTATCCATATGGGCCATCTTCAGCACTGGCCTCTGTGACAGTCCGAAAACAGAGGGTGTGGAGGTGGGGGCTGTCCTTTAGGTTGGTGGTGTCAGTGAGTGATGTGAGACTCATAGGCAGAGTAAAGCCTGTGACTTGAGGGCACAGGGTGGGGAGCCTATATGATTGGTCATCTGCTGTGCTTGTTAAGTGCAGAGCACCAGGGACCCAGGTTGGCTTCCATGGACATGAAGCTTGAAGTGCAGGTCTTGGGCTAGGTCTACCTGCAGCTGGTAAAGGCTAAAAGCTGCCAACTTTGCCCCCTTGACCTCCTAGACCAAGAACATCTTTCAGTATTATGGCATGATTACCACAGTCATCAGTGTCAGAGTTTAAAATGGGCCCGTGGCTTTTAGGTTTCTATTTGGCAGCATGTCACAATGATCATGTGTCATGACTTCCCATGGGGCTTTATCTCTCATCAACTTAGCATTTCCTACATTTTGTGGTATGTAATCTTTAGTCTCTTACTAATTATTCTTTGTTCTTTGCAATAATGTGATTCCAGATAGGTGCTGTGCTCATCTGTGGCCAAACTCCACAACCACTATTCGCTGGTTTATGGGCAGTTGGACAGTATGGCATTGTGTAAGCAGGGAAGGGAGGATCATGCAAGCAGATGGAAGCTCAAGGCCCTGGATTCAATCCTCAGCATTATAAAATAAGAATGAAGGCAACAAGAGCAAAACCCAGCTTAGTTTTAAAGAGTAATAACAAACCTCCCACCAAAACCCAGTGCAGCTTCTCATGTACTGTGAGGCTGCTCTGTGAGGAAGGGTGGAGGAGACACTGGCAGCTGTCACTGGCATGAGCAAGCCAGAATGGAGGCTGAGGAGCTGCTACACCCATAGAGTCTCACTCTCCCCAGAAGGTCGGCCAAAGGACAGGGAGTTGTTACTCCCTTATCTCCCAGGCATGGTAGGGCACTCTGTAGGGCTATAGCAATGGGAGCCAGGTTGAAGCGTACCCATCATACCCAGCCTCTTTTTGGACATAAGGCCAGACCAAGGGCCACATAGAGCTGGCTCCTCTTTGACACATCTCAGTGATTCCTGAGATGATTCACTCTTAGGACATGCACAGCTCTGAGGACTCTGACCTTAGGGAAGGTGGAGCAACATGACACTTGTTCCTCGGGGAGCAAGGCCACATTGAGTGGAGATCTCAGGAAGACACATCCCCATGTAATGGAGATATGACTGGCCTTTGTTTACGTTAGAACTGCTGGACCCCTATTTTCAAAAGATAGGTAGGAAGCTCAGAGAGAGGAGCCTGCTTGTCACCCAGGGAGTCCAGTACCTGTCTGATGTCGTTACCTTCTCACCGGGATACAGCACCTGACCAAAAGCAGGGAATGGGAGGAAAGTTGTTTATTTTGGCTTACAGTCTTTAGGAAAAGCTTCATGATGACAGGGAAAATGTGGCATGATCAGAGGATTGACATCACTTCCTTGCCAACATCAGATGGACAACAGCGGCAGAAGAGTGAGCTAAACTCTAGCCCAAAGCCCACTTCCAACAACACACCTTCTCCAGCAAGGCTCCACCTCCCAAGCTGCCACCCTCTCCTAGGGTTCAAGCATTCAGAACCCGTGAGTTTATGGGGGACATGGGATTAAAACCATCATATCACCCTTGTCCCTCAGCTGGATCATTCTGCCCACAGGCAGGTCCTGCCAGGCTCTGTGCCTCAGTCTCCCAAGCTATAGCACTTGGGCAAGTTCTAAGATTTTGCCCCCAGGGGTCACTCAGAGCATGAATGGTGATAAGAACAGAGACGAAAAGAAGACTAGGGTGGGTGTGACATTAGGTGGGGTGGGGAGGGGCAGCCTCCCTCAGGAGGTAATGTTTGAATAGAGACCTGAATGAAGAGGGAGCAGGCCATGCAGAGCTCTGGGGAAGAACAGTCCAAACAGAGGAAATAGCCCAGGCAAAGGCCTTAAAATGCTTCCATGGGATGAAAAGAAAAGAGAGGCAGTGCATTCTGGGGGAGGCTGCATGCTATGATGGGCTTGAAAGGGGCCAGAGATGGCTCCTGGGGACATTGACCTAGCTCTGACCCAGGGGCCTAGGATCTCAGTTTGTACTCATGCAGGAGCAGGTGATGAAGACATGGCCCAAGTAGCCAATGTGTGGTGACCATCTAGGCTCATGTCCTACCACAGGTACCACCCACTTCTCCAAACCCTTCCTTTATTTCCTCTAGTGGCCAGTGTCCCTGTGCATTATACTTACTCATGTTTTCCCTGTGCTGCCTGGCCACCAAGGGCAGAGATTAGCTTTGCTGATCCCCGTGGTCATCCTGTTCCTGGAACACAATTAGTCCTTTGTGAGTATTAATAGACACAAGTGGGTAAATGGATGAGTGAGCAAACGACCAAGTAGGGCTTTAGGACAAGGTCACTCTCCTTGGCCTGGGCAGCTGTGACACTGTGTTGGTCCCTCTTCTGGTGACATCACCTGTGTACCGTGCCTCTGAGAGGCTCTATTGCCATTTTTGTCCTGGTCCCTGATGTGGCCTCACCCTCCACCTTCATCCTCCTTGGAGTGCTAGGACTGGCATCCCCAGTGGACACTTGGCCTTCAGGGTCTTTTGCATACTGCTCAGTATGACAAGTACCAGTGCAGACTGCCTGGCCACTGCCCTGTCCTCTCCCCTATCACTATAGCAGCCTACTGTGTCAGGACTCCTCAGATGGGAAGTGTCACTAGTCTCTGTCCCATAAAGCCCCAGATGGCTGGGCACTTATCCATCCTCCACGTATAGCAGCTCTCAAGAAGGGAGGGGACCAGGCACCCTGGTCTCTTAGGCCCCTTACCTGCACAACTGAGGCACACGGTGTTGCTTCCTGTGGTGCATGGCAGATCCGGGAGCTGTGAACCTGAGCTGTCTGTCACAATCAGAAGTGTATAGCTTCCACTGTACTGGGTAGGACATTGGTCTTTGTTGGTGCAAGAGTGATGGCCTACACATCATGCCACCTGCTCTCCACTCTGAGTTGGGGAACAGTGGCCCCTCCATAGCACAGGCCACAGACAGGAATCATCATTATTGCTGTTGCCAATTTGGTGGGCTATGGAATCAACTAAAACACACATCTGAGTAGGTCTGGGAGAGCATTTCCACAAAGGAGAAACTACTCTCTTAGAGTGGACAGCACCTTCCAATGGACGCTCTAGAGACAAAGATGTCTGAGGAAAAGCAGTGCTGCTTGTCTGTCTTTGCTTCCCATAGTTGAATCTCTTCCAGTGGTAACAGCTCTGGCTGACATCAGACTCCAGCTTCATTAGCCCTTCAATGTCGACTGAACACCAGTGATTCTCTGGGAATCTTCCAAGCCTTCAGTGCCAGAATGAGACTGCTGAGGAAGCCAGTTTTGTGGGCTCAACAGCTACTGAGTTCTCAGCCTCTCCAGTATGAATACAGTCATTGTTGTACCACCCAGCTACTATCGCGTAGACAGTCCACTGAATCTCCTTGTATAATACATATACATTCTATCAGTTATTTTCCTCTAGGGAACTCTTGAATACAACTGTCACCATCACCACAATTGTCATCTCCATCATAGTCATCATCACTATCATCACCACAACCTCTACCATCCTCACCATCATCAAAACTCTTATCGTCAGCATCAATAAACCACCATCATTATCACTCTCACTCCAGCTCAGGACCATAAGCTCTGTGTGAGCAAAGATCTGCATCATGTCTCCCTGCTCAGCCTCTAGCCCCAAGTCTGGTCCACAGTGCACATGTATTCATTGGATGCCCATAGGAGCTAATAGATGAATACATGGCAAAAACCTGGTGGTCGTGGAATTCTGTTACCAAGCCCATTGCTGGGGCCAAAGATAAAAGCCACCTTCTGCCCATTCTGGACACTCTTCTCCCCTGGCCTTTCCTGAAGCCCTCTCCATCTCCCTGGCTCCAGGCAGCTTCATTGATTACATGCCCAGACCCACTAAGTGATGGATTTAGCATTGATGCACACTGCCCTGGGAGCAGGCCCGGGCATGAAGCTCTCTAAATAAAGACATCTAATGATGGGGGTGTGTGACCTGCGTGATACAAGGCAGGGGAAGGAGCAATTGCTTCATTAGCCAGGGCCAAGAGGGGCTGAGCAGGGGATATGAGGCCAAAGCTTCTCTGAGCTTTGAGGCAGGGAGGCACTGCTGAAGAGCTGCCTGTGTGCTGGGTAGAGAGGTGAGCACTGCTGGGGAAAGGAGTCTTGAAGGACATATATCTATGCTGCTCAAAAGTTTTTTTCTATTTATTTAAATAGCTGGACTCTAAATCTCACTGCTACCATATTAACATGTCCAGCTTCTTCCTACCCTGCTGAGCAGCGAGGGCCTGGGGAAGCTGTTGGATGGGTAGGCAGTGACTGAGTGAGGTTGCTCTGGCCAGCAGCCAGGATTGCATGATCCCTCTTGATGGCTTCAAATACATTCTAGTAACAATCGCGATTTGTCTTTCCTTTGTTTTTGATGAGCAGGCCAAGGGACAGAGGGCAGGGGCTTGCCCAAACTCACCCCACATGTTTCTATAATCTCTACTAGGTGTTGCTCACTGGCCTGGCAGGGAGCTCAGCACTGACCCCATCTGAATACACATGTACTAATCCTGGATGTTCCTGGATTCTCTCTGGCTCCTCCCTGGCATCTAACCTGGCTCCTCCTCTGGCATGTGGCCCATTTAGGTATTCTCAGCATCCAGCTCTGGACAGGTCAGGGGACAAATTTCTGCACTCTCCTCCCTTCCCTTCTTTACACAAAGCTGCCCCTAGCATAGGGGATAGAAGCCACACAGGGAAGACATGTTCCTGGCCATGCCAAATCCCCAAACCGGGCAGCTGCTAGGCCTCATTCCCAGATAGAAGAAGATACACAGGGTGGCTCAGCAGAGCTCTGTCCTCAGAGCCCACAGGTGTCTGAGGGGGAGGAGTTGTACTCTGGTAATGTTTATGTGGTGACCACCCTGGGAATTTATAGGCGACAGGGACAGCCAACATTGCAGGTAATCTTCCTGGCTCCATCACATTAGCTCAGAGTATTCCGTAGCCTTGTAAAAGTCACCACTCTCCTTAGCAGAATAGAATCCTCACTTGCAGTGTGTTGTGGAAGCCAAAGCAGTAGCAGACCTCCTGGCTGGCCACAGTCTGTGTTCCCCACTAGCCCTACAGACAACATCCAGGATGGAGTTATTCAATGCAGAGGCGCTGGCCACATGAAGCAGTTTTCCTGTAAGCTCATGGTGGGGAGAAAGGTCACAAAGGAGAGAGGAAGGTTGGTGTCTGCATAGACTTAAGTGGCTGAACACTGTGGGAGGAGACAGAGTGTAAGCAGAATTGTCCCTGCGGCTGTTGAGCACATGTGGCAGCTCCCTAGACTCATCTGGGTGCTTGTCCCCACATGTGACTTCCTCTGAGTGTGAGGACATGGGGCAGAATGGGAAAGCAGTGTCCATTCTGAGCTGGCCTGTGGACACCTTGCTCCTGTCAGCCCTGAGCACCTAGACCTCCAGCAGCCAGCCCCTGTGCCTATCTCAGATCCTGAAAAGCTCCAGACCCAGACCAGCTGCTGGTGCCTCCAGCTCAGGGTCCTGTGGTGCCATTAACCTTCTTTGCAGGGAGGCAAGGTACAGCTGGCTGGGACTGAAACAGGCACTTGTGCAGTCAGAGGGAGCCCCTGATGAGGAGGGCAGAGTTGGGAGCAGCTGTGCCATTCTGATAGAGGACAGAAAGAATTGATAGGGATCTTTTCTCATTCTTTAGTATAAAGACACACTTGTGATCCACACTGTAGAGAGGAATCTGCACGTGCATTTATTAATGGTTTAGCATGTACACACTGAAAATGAATTGTTTGTTCTGAGTCCAGCCCCTGGAGAAGTACAGGGTTGATGCCAGTGGATATTAACTAGACTTTCAAGAAGTGCAGGAGCCCAGACATCTGGAGAATGAGGGAAGAATGCAAAGGATGAGAAAAACACAAACATCACAAGTCTCAGAATTGTGGCTGACCAGAATGATTGACAGTCTTTGTCCTTGGCCCTCTCCCTGTGTAACTTGCTGGCTTGAGATGAGATGGAAGGCAGTTTTCAGAGTGTTGACCTGCTGCTACCTTCTCAGATCATTGGCTCAGTTCCTCTTTCTAGCTCTCTTCCTCCTTTCTCACCTGTTACAATAAAGTCTTGAACCTCCCCCCCACTCCCCCCCCCCCGCCTAAGAAAGATACAATTGCTGGGCATGGTGGTGCACACCTTTAATCCCAGCACTCAGAAGGCAGAGGCTGGTGGATGGCCTTGAGATGGAGGGTACCTTGAGACTACATAGTGAATTCCAGGTCAGCTTGGACTACAGTGAGACCCTACCTCAAAACAAAACAAAACAAAAGATGCAATTCTTATCTTTGCTTATTGATATCTACAAGTGACAAACAGCATGAACTGAATTCTGATTACAATTCCAGAGACATCCTATGACCCCCTCTCCCCAGCGCATAGCATGTATGTTTATGCACATCCTCACTGCCACTCACCCCCCCCACATCACATGCGATGAGAAGCCAGTTCCAAGGTCAGGACTTAAATCAGGTCTGAAGAAATGGTATAAGTCAGACCAATTGAGAAATGGGTGGGGTGGGGGAGGGGTTGAAAATGTTTAATACAAAAGTGTTCACATAGATGCACTGGGAGACAAAGTGCAGGAGGGAGCACTATCAACAAGAGGATTCGACCACACCGCAGGGCATGAAGCTCTAGCAGAACCAAAGGCCAAAGGAGCTGGAGGGACAGAGCTAGCCCAGGAGAACATTTGCCAGGAGAGGGACAGAGGGGCAACAGGGTGGTAAGGCACATATGTGAAGGAGCAATACCAGGAGATGGAGAGGGGTATGGGGGGGGGGTAGAGCAAGGCACATTGGGATGGGGGTGGGGCAGCATAACCCTGAGATGGGGAAGAGGTCAGTTGGGAGCAAGGTATAAGGTCCTTGACAGCAAGACACTAGCCCCCTGGTGTCTACATATACTCAATGATCATTTTAGCCCCTTCTAGTCTCACATAAACCTAATCAGTTTTTGCTGGACTTCCCCAGCCTGCAGCTGGGGCTAAGACGGCCTTCCTGATGCCAGCTCTGTGTTCTCTGGAGCCTTCACACTTTGTCCCCTGTTCTAGCCCTGACACTTCAGCCCAGCAGCTTCTCCATGCTAAGCCACTCTACTTTCCTACCTAACACCTCTGCCACAGCCCTTTTGTCCACTGTCCACTGTCTACTGTCCACTGATATCCTTCTCTTCTCCAGGAGGTTGGTGACTTACAAGTCTGCTGGGCAGGAGCCTATAGATGGTGCAGTCTGTCTTCCCAGGACCAGTGTGAAGGCCACCGCAGGTAGAAGGGCTCCAGACCCAAACCTGAAGTCAGGAGTGCAATTGGGTCAACAGTTGTTCAGAAAGCCCTGCCTGAGTCCCACCCCCTCCCCATCTCAGACTATAGCCTGTGTTCTGTGGCTGTAATTGCAGGTTGAAGCTTTAGGGAAGTCAGAGTACCAGGAGGGAGCCATTGGCAGCTCTGGGGTGCAGCTCAGAGGTCTGCAGCTGGCAAAGCCACTTTAGGCCTCAGTGGACCTTGATTGGAGTTAATACAGCCTTCACTCTGGGCCAGCCCATGGCCTCCAACTCCAGGCTGTAAGGGTGAAGCTCACCCCTGTCCCACATGGTCTTTGTGGCTGCTGCCATTGGTGGCAATTAGCATGCAGAAAGCAACACAGGGATCTCTGAAAGTGCCTCCCACCTCTGATGGTCTCTAGAGCTGTAGGAATGCCACAGGCATCTCCTGCAGGAACTGGGCTTGCTCTGCCCTTCCAGAAGTGCTCTGTGGAGAGGCATCAGGGAGTCCTAGGGCTCTTCCTTGGGGCGGGGGTTGGAGGTAGCAGAGTCTGCATGCAGGAAGGAGTGGAGGTAGGCTGGTTGTCAGAAGGGAAAATGTTTTGCATCATCTCACGTTGCTAGTAAACTCACTGTCACAGGATCAGATAGCTCCCCATCCCCTATGTCTGGGACCAGCCCTGTATCTGCTCTATGCAGGCAGGAGTTCTGTACAGGTAGGTCTCACTGCTGATTCTCAAGGGACTGTGTCCTTAGATCAATACCTGGTAGTAAATGCTCACATAATTTTTATAGAACCATAAGAAAAACACACACCTGTAATCCTAACACTGAGGGAGGTGAAGACAAGAGATTCAATACCCGCCCCTGGTCTCCTCATGCATGTGCTCCTCATGAATGTGCATGTAAGTGCTATACCATACACATAACACACACGAACAAGAAGAAGAAGAAGAAGAAAAAGAAGAAGAAGAAGAAGAAGAAGAAGAAGAAGAAGAAGAAGGAGAAGGAGAAGGAGAAGGAGAAGGAGAAGGAGAAGGAGAAGGAGAAGGAGAAGGAGAAGGAGAAGGAGAAGGAGAAGAAGGAAGAATAAAAAGAAAGAAGAAAGAAAAGTGAAGGTGGACCTGAGTGAATGAGAGAAGGGATACCAAATTCTGCTGGCCAGGCCAGTGTTTTCCTGCTTGCAGTCAAGGGTCTGTGATGTGAGGATGGGAACCCCCAGGCCTTGATAAGTGCACCTGGGAGCCCAAAGGTGCACCGACTGGACCCTCTCCCAGGAAGAGTCATTTCCCATCTGCTTGTTGCTCAGTGGGCCAACTTTGTTGGGTGAGGAGGGACCACTGCAGTTGTAGGTTGCTGCCTTCTGGGTAGTGCTCTGATCCCACTCAGAATCCAGGACATGGTCCATAGCACTGCAAAGATGCCCAGTGTTCCACCTCTGTGCCTAGTGCCTGGGCACATACCAATGAAGTCCTGCCCTGCTATAACCAGTTCCCTTGGGAAGAAGTGCTGACTGTCTGACTCCAGTCAATTGTGACTGTATAGCAGCTTAGCTGAACCACTGAAAAACATGTTTGCCTTGAATTTCTTGAATTCTTTTTTAAAAAACATTTATTTATTTACTTATTTATTTATTTTCAAGGAGGGGGAGAAGAGAGACAGACAGAGAGACAATGGGCATGCCAGGGCCTCTAGCCACTGCAAATGAACTCCAGATGCATGTGCCCCCTTGTGCATCTGGCTTATGTGGGTCCTGGGGAATCAAACCTGAGTCCTTTGGCTTCACAGGCAAGTGCCTTAACCACTAAGCCATCTCTCCAGCCCATTTTACATAACATTTACAGTTAAATAAGAAGAATTCTAGCACTATTACCATTGAGGATATTTCCTAACAACTGAATCAAGTTAATTTAAATAATTCAGGAGGCAGAGTGGAATCCAAGCTGGGAACATTTGTGCCTCAGGACAACACACAAAGACACATGGCTATTTATTCCTTTAATTCCTCTGAAATGCATCCATAAATCCGTATTATAGGATTTTAATGAATATTCATTTCTAAAATGAAATATGTAGTTGTTCTAGTTTTCTAATGAAAGGTGGAGGGGAGAAGGAGGCTCATAGGCTCTGCAGAGCAGTTTTGTGGCAGCCAGGCACCCATAGGAATAGGTGTCTACAGAGGGCTCTTAGAAAGCTCTGGGCGTGCACAGCACTTCACAGTGTGCAGAGTGCCCCCCCCCCATGCATGCTCTTACTCATGCTTGTGTGTACAGTGGAATTCTACAGCACACGTAAGCCCATTTAATCCCAGGGTCCATTAGCCTTTGGCTATCAGAAGCCAGATGCTTGGTCTGGGGCTCTGTCTAGGCTGGGTGGGCTGGGGAAAGTTATTCTCCTCCCACGGCTCATGTAAGTTGTCCCATGGGATCTTCCTGCCCAGGAACACGACTTTCCTAGTAAGATGTGGAAGCTTTGGGAAGGGCTGGGGCCCCTCAGGGCTATATGCAAATTGTTAGGCACAGGGTTTTCAGAGTGGATTTCAGAGGTAGAGGTGAGAGAAACAGCTGCAGAAAGACCCTTTGGGTGTTGGGGTGGGAGGGCTGGGCACAGACTAGGGCAGCTCCCCATCCTTCTCTGTGACACAGACTGGGTCCCATACCATTGGTTCTATCTGCTCTATAGCATTTGGACTTGAAGGGAAGGGGCTGAGCCTGTTCTACTTGCTTGCTGACCCTTTTCTGGGGACGGCAGATAGACTCAGGCCTTGCTCATTAAGCACTGAGGAAGAGGCTATTTTCATGACAAATGAGTCATTTAAAGATAAGAAAGTACAAACAGAAGGAGTCACATGCATGTGTGCAGCTCACAAAGAGCACGGGTCAGCCTGACGTTGAAGATGGTGGCGATGCACGAAACTCTTGCCCAGCCAGCACATCTCTAATTAGTCTGAGGTACCTCACCAATCCAGCCTCCTCCCTCAGCCTAGCTCCTCCTCCTAACTCTACCCTGGATGGACTATCCTCCCCCTAACCCAGGTTCTTCCAACTCCACCCCAATGGACCAGCATTCCCTTGACCCAGGTCCTTCTTAACTGGCTTGTGCCTTTTATAAAGAATATCATCCCAAGCCGGGCGTGGTGGCGCACGCCTTTAATCCCAGCACTCGGGAGGCAGAGGTAGGAGGATCGCCGTGAGTTCGAGGCCACCATGAGACTACATAGTTAATTCCAGGTCAGCTTGGGCCAGAGTGAGACCCTACCTCGAAAAACAAAACAAAACAAAAAACAAAAAAACAAAACAAAAAAAGAATATCATCTTGTGGTGGAAAAAATAGATAGTACATCCTTCCAACCAAGAGCAATCAGGAAAAGGGAGAGGGACTCAAACGCCCTGGGCACAGCTCCTGCCCATTTCTAGTCACAGATGCCCATGTGGAAAGCCAGCACTAGGCAGGTGGATGCAAGGTCTCTGTGGGACAGAAGCTTCCCACCTTGATAGGCCCCATGTTCCCAAACTAGAGCTCCTTTGACATCACACCAAACCACTTAAAATTTACCCTTTGTTGTTTGATTGATAGACCACAAGTGTGGCCAATGGATTTTCTCAGGGCACCCACATGGGTGACCTGTGCTCCATCAGGAAACAACCCGTAGCCTCTCTTGTCCCTCTCACCCATGACCACTCTATATCTGAGATCCAGCAGCTGCGGCGCTGGGCCAACCAATGGAAAGGGAGCTATGGCAGGCCCTGCGCTATCCATGTTCACAGGTCAGTCCTAGGTACAGACCTCCACCCTGCTCCCAGTTGCTCCTGGCTGCTTGTGTTTTTTCTTCACAAGGAAATCAGTCCACTGGAAAAGCCGATTAAAACAAGACGACATTAAATGAGACTGGGGATCAGAAAGAGAAAGCTACCATGTGAGCATTTAAACAGTACTGGGAATAAATAGTTTGTGATCTACTCATAGTAAAATTAAGCAAATATTTTACATTCAGCACTCACTTGGTCAGATTTGATGCTGTTTCCATGGAGACCCTTTGTGAGCAATCCCTTGGAGTTCTGCAGTCCTCTGTGTCCACCTGGGGATTTTCCCCAGTCCAAAGAACTGTCCAGTGAGGCTTGGGGTATGTGGTGCCTCACCATTCAGGTCCTTTTTTTTTTTTTTTTTTTGAGGCAAACCCCAACAGACTGACTTTTTTTTTTTTTTTTAATGCAAGAGAGTGAGAGTGCGAGAGAGAATTAGTGCGCCAGGGCCTCCAGCTGCTGCATCAAACTCCAATGGGTGTGCCCCTTGTGTGCATTGTGAGCATGAGTCACTTTGTGCATATGGCTTAAGTGGGACCTGGAGAGTTAAACATTAGTCCTTAGGCTTTGCAGGCAAGCACGTTAACTGCTAAGCTATCTCTCTAGCCTGCATTCACATCCTTTTAAGGCTAGTTCTGTGGTGAATAAATGGAGACTATCTCGGGACAATGGGCATGGGATCTTTGTGAGAACAGAGCAGAACAAATGTCCCTTGATCTAGGCTATGGGAATTTTGTACTTTCACAATGAAAAGGTTCCTGATTGTCTATGACTGGCTTCTGGGAGGATGCTGGGCTCTGCCTCAGTTCTCATTCAGTTCCAAGAAGGACCACAGGACTGTTGCAGGAGCTCAGAGGATTTGGGGCCAAAGATTGGAAAGAAACATCCAAATAAATTCCATCTCTGAGCAGAGCCCTCAAGCCTTATTAATTCTCTGGAAAGCCAGTCTGGGCTCTGTGACTACACAAAGTAGACAGTGGAGCCAGGGACAGGGCAACTGACAGTAGACCATGAAAACAGGGAATCAGTCATTGGGTCCCTGGCTATTATATTTGGATACGAGATGTCCCTGGAGGCTGGAGTTCTGAAGACTTGATTCCAGGCAGTGGAGCCAATTATTTTGAGGTGATGATAGAAGTACTCTGGCTTCATCAATGGATTAGTCCATTGATGGAGTCATAATTGGATGGATTATTAGGAGGTGGTGAGAATTGTGGAAGGTGAGACCTGGCTGGAGGAAGTAAGGATATGTTCTTGGGGGTTCTAACTTGTCCTGCTTCATCCCCAGCTTCCTGGCCAACATGGGGTGAGCAGCTTTGCTCATCTGTGCCCTTCTGCCATGATGCTCTGCCTCACCACAGGCTCACTGCAGTGGGACTGTGTGACTTGGATCTTTGGGAAGTCACTTCAGGTATTTGGTCACGGTGACAAAAAGCTGACCAGCATACCAGCTCAGTGGCAAGGTGCAGGTCACCTGGGGAACAATGAGGTCAATTGGGGCCCTCAAGAGGAAACTTTTGGGGGGATGCTGTGGTGGGATTAAGTCTCTTATACTGGCCTGAACCTGAGCACACTATGAAAGAGTCAGTTTCCAGGGGAGGTTCCCTTCATGAAGGGGAGCATCTGTGTGCCTGTCTGTAGCTGTCATCTGAGATGTCTGAGATTAGTGGCATAAAGTGATGGTGTGCTATATGGGGTGGCAGTACCAAAGGACTTCCCCACTGTGCCAGATCCTAGGAATCAAGGACTCTCTTGGCAAGTTTGGAACTGGCCTGTGGGAAGGGCATGTGAAGGTATAGGCTTCAGTCACTCGGGGCAGAATCCACACCCAGAGCATAGCTGACCAGATCTGATCCTGTGTCCTGAGCCTTTGACCTTGACCTTAGAGAGGCCAACACCCCAGGTGAAGCCTTCTCTTGACTGGAGGTGGTGGAGGATGCAGGGCTGAGGCTCTGCCTCTCAGGGGAGCTGCAGAGAAGCCTGTTCCCTACAGTGCATGGGACAAAGCGGACGTGTTGTTGTTGAGTTCTCCCCAGCTAGACTTTTCCATCACAAGCTCCCCTAGTTCCTCACCAGTGTGTCTTCAGGGACGTCCTACATCAAAACTCACTTAGTAAGCACATACTGTGTATTGCCCAGGTTGCTCCAGTCTTCTGAGCTCCCTCCACCCACTGTTCTTGCTGCCTCTCACAGCTGTCCAAACTGGAGCCTCAATTCCATTCTTCTCTATGGTGGGTTCTCAAGCATCCTGTAGGCCACTCAATGGCATCTTTGCTTGTGCCTAAAATGTGAAAATATCCTGGATTTTGCTCTTCTCTGATATCAAAACAAACATCAAATGCCATTAAATCTACCTCTCCAATTGCACTAATTACTTCTGTGGGGTTGAGACCAAAACATCTGGCAAAAACAACTTCAGGGAGAAAAGTTTTGCTTGGCTCATAGTTTCAGAAGGCCTCAGCTCATCATGGCAGGGAAGGCACGCCAGAGTTGCCTGGTGGGAGTGTGTGGTTTCTCACGTCAAAGCTGACCAGGAAATAGAGAGCACACTGTGGAATCGGGAGAGGTTATCACCTACAAAGGTCCACTCTTAGGGACTTATTTTCTCCTTATTTCCTAAAGGTTCCATAGTCTCCCAAACGGTGCCACCAGCTGGAGATCAAGGGTTCAAAACATGAGCCTGTGAGGGACGTTTCAGATCTAGACCATAACACCAATATCCCTGCCTCTGCCCACCTCCTTCCATCTCTCCCTAACCCAAGCTATCATCCCTTCTCATTTAAACAACTATGTGAGCTTCCTACTGTTTCTCTGTAAACATTGTTCGTAAAGCAGCCAAGGTATAAGGTTCACAGGGTCAAATAGGGGAACATTAGTAAAGATTCTCTAGCTACTGAGGATTTATAACTAACTAAGGTGTGGTACAGTCTTGCACAACAAAAATCAATTAGCTACAGGGTTTTTTTTCTTTTGTAAATATGGTTTTCTTTATGAGAGAGTGAGAGTAAGAGAGAGAAAATTGGTGCACCAAGTCTTCCAGCCACGGAAATCGAACTCCAGATGCACGCACCACCTTGTGTGCATGTACGATCTTGCATTTGTATCATTTTGTGTGTCTGGCTTACATGGGAGCTGGAGATTCGAACATGGGACTTAGGCTTTGCAGGCAAGCACCTTAACCACGAAACCATCTCTCCAGCCCAGTAAACATGTTTTTAAATGTACATTTATTATTATTCAACAACTAAACTGCTCAAACGTAATTAAAAATAACATTTAACACTTGACAGCATTTACTATGAGATAGACACTGCTAAAATGCTTGAAGGACTTTACTGTCAGACATTATGATGTCTTTTTTTTTTTTTTTGGTTTTGCTCAAGGTAGGGCCTCACTCACTCTAGCCCAGGCTGACTTGGAATTCACTATGTAGTCTCAAGTTGGCCTCCAACTCACAGCAATCCTCCTACCTCTGCATTCCAAGTGCTGGGATTAAAGGTATGCACCACCACGCCCAACCCACAATGAAGTCTTAATCAACACAATGTTTGCAGTGAAACACACACACTGAACTCATAGGAAAGGTTTCCTGCAGGCTGCTGTATATGTGTGTGGAGGGGTCTTTTCCTTATCCTTTGGAAATTAAATGAATCTTTGAATAGACCTCACTCCTCATGACAGTCTCGTCAACTTGACAGGATTTAGAATCATGAAAACAAGGCTCTAGGCATGTCTGTGAGGGAGTTTCTAGATTAGATTAACTGGGAAGGGTACTCTAAATGGTACCATTACATGGCCTGGGGTCCCAGCCAGAACAAAAAAGAGAAATCAAGGGAGCTGAGCCTCAGAATTCATCACTATGCTTTCTTACTGTGGACTGCCTGTGACCACCACCTCAGGCTCCTGCCACCATGCCTTCCCCATCATGATGGACTATGACCTCGAACTGTGAGCCAGAAAGTTAACTAATACATCTCCTTAGTCACTTTCAGATATAGCTTAAATCTAAACGTGAAACGGCCTTTAGAGGTCAGCAGAGAAGGACTCAAATAGGAAACAACTATATAAAGTATGAATGGCTTGATTGGATACACTTCAAATGAGGTGGGAAAACCTACCCTTAATATGGGTAATACTGTTCCATGGGCTGTGATCCTGATTGGATATCATTCAAAACACATTTTAGATAGTCAAAATATAAGCCAACTAGTGGCAGAAATTATTTGCAGCACATGCAACAGATAAAGACCCATCATGCTTCAAAAGCATATATAAGACAATGAGAAGCAGTCTCCAACAGGCACTCCTCAAAGGAAGGCATCCAAACATCATGTCTCCTTGGTTTCTGACTACACATTTTTATTTCTTCCAAGCCCAAGGGACTAATGCATTTAGAAGTTGTTTGTGTTTTGGGACGTCATACATAAAGATGTAATTGTGTGACATTAACCATTGAAGGGTGGGGGGAAGGAGCTGAGTTCTTGGATGTTGTCAAAGTTAAGCTGGTCTAAATCCAAATTAGAATGCAATAACCTTAGGGCATTAAATGTAATCACCATGGTAACCACAAAGAAAAGAGCTATAGAATACACACAAAAGGAAATGAGATAAGAATCTAAACATTTAACAAGGAAATAAAACCAACACAAAGGAAGACAGTAATGCAGAAAATTAGGCACAAAAAGCTCAAAGGCATAAAAAACAAGAACCAAAAGTAACAGAAGTGAACCTCTCACCAGCTAACCTCAAATTAAGAGGAAGTTCACATGCCACAGTGGCAATGGGCCTTGAGGCTATCTTACTTGGTGAAATAAACCAGCTGCAAAAGATGGAGACTCCTACTTCTGTGGCATCCTAGAACTGTCAAATCCATACGGATGGGGCAAGATGCTGCTAGGGGCTGGGAGTGGCTTCAGAGTGGGGATATGAGAGCGTTCTGTGATGGATGGGGGTCATGGGGCAGAACAATATGTATACAGCACTGTGGAACTGTGGGTTCTTATCATTGGTTCTGGTAGTAAGGTTTATGCTAACTGTATCTTGGCACAATAAATAATTGGCAAAGCCTCTCAATATAGAAACACATTAAACACTTAAGCTGTCTTTTCAGAGACTTGAAAACGTGCATCCAAGAGGCACTTCTTCTTGACCTTGGGTCTGTATCTGCTCCCTAGCCTCCTGAGCAGCCTTGCTCCCATCTTCTGCTTCTGGGTAGCTTTGGTCTAAGACAGAGAGTCTGCCTGAGCAGAGTCACGAGGGTAAGAAAATGAGGTTCAGTCAACTGAGGGGTTCTGGGAGACCCACAGATGATGATGGGGAATCTTTGGAGATCCTGTTAGCCTGTGAATGCTGCCTTTGAGGACCTAGAGGCCCTGGCCCTTCCCAGGAGCTGAGGTTATCCACTGGGAGGGCAAAGACAAGTACCTGAAGAGCTGAGGGGGAGGAGAGGTGGGCACCTGGTCCAGCTGCTGCTCACCATACCCTGGCAGCCTCAGGACCTTACCTCAGGTGGGATGGCTCTGTGCAGAAAGGGTAAAACAGGACACAGGACCAGTGGGCCCCTTACTATGTGTAGCACAGGGTTCTGCATGTGACTTGGGTCTCCTTGGGTGTCACCAATCATCTGTGTCCAGCTGAAAAGGGACAGTGAGGCAGATTTCCAGGCCTGCCTAGATGCATCTCTCAATATTACTCTAATACTGAATGCTTTTTGGGGGTGGGGAGATGTTGGCTTCACTGCATTGATTATGGGGCCTGTGAAGTACTTTTCCACTAGTTAGCAGGGAAATCCTGAAATCTTATCTCAGGCTCCTCTGCACCCAGTGGTGGTGTGGAAGATAGCAAGTATCCTTTCCAGAAGGCCTTTGTGGGCCACCCTGTGGTTCTGTGGATCCCAGTGATGTAGGACCTCACAGCTGGCCCTTGTCTGCTGTGGCATCCATGTCCAACCCTGTCCCAGCAGGATGGAAGGTGGACTCTGCATTTTCTGAGTGCAATAGCAGTACCCAGGCAGCATTGAGTACGACTTTGTCTTGGAGGTAGATCCGTTCCCAGAGATGCTCCTATCCTGCCCACCTCCCCCACTGTCCATGCTGCTCCAGGCATACAAATATGGGCTGGGTTGTATCACCTCTGTTTCCTCTGTGTGCACTGGGAGATCACTAAGTCTCAGACACTGGGTACTGATCATTGCAGGTCCCTTCACCAATGATGACTTTTGATAACCTTCTTATCCCATTATGCTCTGAGACTACTTTTAAAAAAAATGCATGTGTGTATGTATGTTTACTTGTTTGAGTGTGGGCAGGTACATGTGTATGTGCAGGTGCATTTGAATGTGTGTGTGTGTGTGTGTGTGTGTGTGTGTGTGTATACATATTCGTGGAGGCTAGAGGACAGTCTCAGAGGTGTTGTTCCTTTTTGAGACAGACCCTCTTACTGGCTAGTATTAGGCTAGACTAGCTGGCCAATGAGTACAAAGGATCTGCCTGTCTCTACCTCCCCAATGCTAGAATTACAAGCATGTGCCACCATGCTCAATTTTTCTTTGAATGTGTGTTCTGAGTCCTCATGCTTGCAAGGCAAGCACTTTAATGAATGAGATGTCTTCCTACCCCACTAAAAGAATGTTTGTGCTAAGGGCCATTTTCTAGGTATATGAGGAAGAGGAGGGAATGAGCTGTCTAGTCTTAGGAGGCATGTGAGAGTTCTGTGTATGACAGGCTGGGCCCTGGAGCTCTTGGACTCTAAGCCTACCTAAGGGTCCCTTCCACCACAGGCATTCCCTCTAGCACCCTCTCTCTGGGTAGGCTGGTCTCCTGTCCCTAGAAAGCTAGCCAGGCTCTAGTCTTGAGTTCTGCCACTTCTGAAAATTAAATTCCTGTGCCAGAGGCCTTCCACTCAGAAGGCAATGTCTCATAATTGCTCATTTTGGGCAGTCTGGTCAGGTATTTCCTTGACAAGAGCTTGTGGATGTAATGTTAATGGAAAAATTATATTTGGCATTTCCGTTCTCTTTTTGTCAAAGGCCTCAGGTCCTGCTTCTTATCAGATTTCCTTTTCTATCTCCTCTTTATTACTGGGCTTAGGGGAACCAGAGCTGCTGGAGGGGAGAGATAGATCATGATATGTGCTGGGCTGTGGCCAGAGAGGAAATTTGGAGGGCTGTGAGCAGGGAGTATGTGCTTTGTCTGATGGGGACGCCATCCCATGGCCCTACTGTGGGATATTGCTGAGTTAGCAGAGTCGAGTATAGACAAAACTTTAGATTGCAGCCAGGGGTGGTGGCGCATGCCTTTAATCCCAGCACTTGGGAGGCAGAGGAGTTCGAGGCCACCCTGAGAGTACAGAGTGAATTCCAGGTCAGCCTGAGCTAGCGTGAGACCCTACCTCGAAAACCCAAAAACGAACAAACAAACAAACAAAACTTTAGATTGCTTAAGAGTACCTGAGCCCTGTATTCCCAGGTGAGTGTTGCTGGTACCATAGCCCACTCTTTGTAGGGGCAGCTCTGAGGCCCTCAGGCCCAAGATCCCTGTAGCACCTCCCTGAGCCTTGCAGAAGGTAGGTATAAAGAAGAGAGAGCTGGGTTCCACTTCTAGGATCTTCCCCCACTGATTAAGACCTCTCCTCACACACATAGGGAAGGAGTGACTCACTGGCTTGCACTCAGCAGGGCTTACTAACACAGGTCACCCACCTCCCTGGTGCAATGTGGCCTTGTGGCCTATGCCAGCCTGTTCTCCAGAATGCATGTTGTCAGAAGAAGGTATGGGGCACAAATGTGGGAGCTGGGACCATACAACTGGACAGGAACAGCCAACTGCTGAGACTCCAGGTAAGGACTGGACACCCTGCCTCTGGCTCCAGTGCCCATGTGGACTGTGTAGCTCCTCCCATCAAGGTCCCATGTATGTCCCATGTTAGACAGTGAACAGGAGGCACCTCCCAGGTGCTTCATGCTCCATGGTAGCTTAAGCATGATCTTGCTCTCAGCTGGAGAGGCATCTACTGCCAGCAAGAGGAAAAGCCAATGCTTCCTGCAGTGTGTGCTTCTTGTTAAAGAAAAAGGTAAATCAAACAAGAAAAGCACATTCCTTAAGTAGGAAGTTGATGAAGGAGGCTGCCAGCATGCCCCCAACCCCTCTTTAGGCATTCTCTTCATTTTCATGAATTAATATTCTACATAAATTGTGAAACAAAACTGTGTCATAATGTGCAAAATGTTCTTTTTTATTATTTTGCAGCGTTGCCTGGGCATTTTCTCAAGGGATTCAGGTATATGCCATCATTTCAGAAGGCAGATATATTTCAAGGCATGATCACACAACTCTGTGAAGTCAGTGCTTTTTGCATAAACTGCCATAAATCATCACAGAAATCTGAAAAGCCATAATTTTATGAAGATAAGTTGCATGGGGTTGTGGTTGCCCAAGGAGTGACTCACAAGGTTCCTGTTCATCTCTTCCATAATGAGAGTTATAGTGGACTTGTGATTTTAAATGACTGGAACTTTGCTAAGTGTAGAAAGTAGAGGTGGCAGGACAGGAGGTGAGTGGGCACAGATAATAGCATCACAGAGGGTCTGTTGTGAGGTAGAAGATGGATTGCACAGAAAAAGATGGTTCTGGGGTGTGCAGGAGGGACCCAAACAGCGGGAGTCATATAAAAAGGTCCTATTCTGCTACTTCTGTAATTCATTTCAGAGAGACATCCATGGTTGAAATTGAGTTTATAGCCTAAAGCACTTGCAATAATGAAATAGAATGAGTGTGTGGGTACATGTGATCACATGTGATGTGTGTTTTTATTTGTCTCTGCTTAGGAAAAAAATCCTTAACATACTCAAAAGTAGAGGGCATGAGAAACCCTCATTATATTCTAGCTGACATCAACCATGGATACTGTGCCTCTCCCAGAGCCAGACTCTTGCTCACACATGCCAGAGGGGAGATGATGCAGGCAGTGACCAGGGTGTGGGAGGAAGGGAGGAACAGGGCAGTGTTGGAGTACCAGGAACCAGAAGTATAGTAATGATGGGGCAGCTAGACACTATGCTGAGCAGGTGGGTATTCCCAGACAATAGGTGCATAGCTATTTCTGATGGGGGCAGGGGAAGCTGTCCAAGGAGAACTATGTCTGGTGAAAGGGAGAAGGCCCAATAGCAGCATGTGGCCAGTGAGGACACTGGATTCAATGCTCAGGACATGCTGGTGGAGGGACCTAAGACACCAGAGATGTGGCACGGAAGTAACCCTCCTGCCTAAAGCTGGGCAGAGAGGACTATGGGACCTGGAGGAGAAGGATGGTGGCCCCTGAGCATTCTGAAGTGCCCTGCACTTAATGCTGCATCCAGATCCTTCTGTGTGTCCTGATGAGGAGCATGGTCGTCTCTCACCACTTGCTCCCATTGTGGGAACACCAGTGGTTCCCCAATAAGCCTAACAATGCAGCCAGCTGCACATTGAGGTCCCCAAGGTTGGAAAGGGGTGGTGTTAGGAGGTGGCCTTGCATGGTGACAAAGTCATGGGAGTGGAGC
Source organism: Orientallactaga sibirica (assembly GCA_036365145.1). Taxonomy (NCBI): domain Eukaryota; kingdom Metazoa; phylum Chordata; class Mammalia; order Rodentia; family Dipodidae; genus Orientallactaga; species Orientallactaga sibirica. The sequence continues at coordinate 45,195,173 of JAEOAD010000011.1, read as the reverse complement.
CTCATGGAACTAATGCCATTATAAAAGGACCAAAGAGCAGTCTCACCTTCCCACAGTGCATGAGGACTCAGAAGGAAAGCAATGGTCTAGAAACCAGAAAGCCACCCTCATCTGACACCAGATCTGCGGGTGCCTTGAACAAGGACTTCAGGACTGAGTAACACACAGCTACTGTTTATGATAGTCACTAGGTCTGTGGAACTTCACTATGGCCGTCCAGGAAGGACTAAGCCAAGGCCCCTGGGCATAGTCAAGTCCTTGGTTACCTGAACACTGAATTTTTAACCTTGTATATTGTACATGCAGAGGTCAGAGGTCAACATCAGGTATCTTCTTCAATTATTTTCCACCTTAATTTTGAGACGAAGTCTCTTATTGGCCTGGAACTCACCAATTAGTTTAGACTAGCTAGCCAGCAAGCTCTAGGGAGTCTCCTATCTCCACCTCCATAGTGCACCATCATGTATAGCTTTTATGTAGGTACTAGGGGCCCAGACTTATGTCCTTTTGCTCCTTCAGAACTTTACTCATTGAGCTGTCTCCCCAGTCCTAAACTTGAACGTTAACAGCTGGTTCATGCTTCATTAGAACACACCTCCAAGTGCATTCACATCTACAGTAGTGTCCTTCCTGCCCTCATTCCCTCAATTCCCTATCTCTGATGCTTTGTGATAACCCTATCAAATGTCTGCCAGATTGTCACATTTTGACTCATATTCTTTTTTATTGTAATAAAGCTATTGAGAAAAGACAGAAGTCTATCATATCTGATGTTGGGTTATCAAGCTGTGTTTTGGGGTGCTGCTTTGGGGGCAGGCTGGAGAATAGGTAAGAATTAATGGGGAGGTTGGTCTCTAATGGCCACAACTCTGCATCAGCCCCGCAGACTTAAAGGTTTGGACAGTAATTATGCTTATCCTTGTAACACCAGGACCACAGGGGAGATGTTGGTCAGTAGGCAGAAAGTTTTAGATAGATGTGCTGTCGACCATACAGCAAGACAACTATAATTAATGCAGCTTGTATTTCAACATAGCTGAAAGAGGAGACTTTAAATATTTTTCCCACAAAGAGATAACAACAGGTATATCAAATTACACCCCATAAACATATGCAAGGATCATGTGTTAATTAAAAGTAAAGTAAAACTTAGGAGTGAACAAATGAATGAGAGTTTGGCTACTTCTTCTTTTTTTTTTTTGGTTTTTCGAGGTAGGGTTTCACTCTGGTCCAGGCTGACCTGGAATTAACTATGTAGTCTCAGGGTGGCCTCGAACTCTCAGCGATCCTCCTACCTCTGCCTCCCGAGTGCTGGGATTAAAGGCATGCGCCACCACGCCCGGCGAGTTTGGCTACTTCTAAAACAGTATCCCAGAAGAGAGAAGTATCTCCTCAGAGACAAGGTGATACAGCTACCACACAGCTGTGGGGCAGGTAGACACTCAACCTGGAATGGGCTGGAAAGAATAAGGCATCTGTAGGACTGATGTTGCCCAAGTTTCATGACCTGAGGTAGCTTTTCTGCCAGTCTGAACTTTAAAGATGTGAATCGACATGGAGGCTACCTGACATCTTCAGGTTTGCAATTCTGTGACTCAGGCATGGGTGTTGGTGTAGGGGTCTGCTTGTTCTAGAGGAAGCTATCACCATGACTATTAGTTCTTTGCCATGTGCCCCAAACCAACTCATAATAGATATGCTCATAACCAACTAACTGGCATGATTCAGGGGCCTCCCAGATCACCAGATCCATTTTTTCAGAAAGAGAAAGCAAGTCCAATAGAAATGAGGCATGCCCACAGTCACACAATGAGTTATAGGCAGAAGTTGGACTCCAATCAGGCCTCTTTGCTTGAAGAAGCTCTCCCAGTATGTGATGGCTGTGTAGCTATTTCTCTTGCTTTGAAGCAAGCGCTACTGAAGGGAGGCTGGGGGCTCATGAGACTGGAATTAATGAAGCTAACTGGTATCACAAAACTTACAAAACTTACAGGCTCAGACAACTCACAATATTATAAGAGTCACTCTCCCGCTAAGATTATAAAGTCAGTAAACAATTGCTGGAAGAGGAGAGTCTGGCAGAGCTGCCTGCAATCGTGCAGGGAGTTACAGGAATGCAGTTTCCACGGGCTTGCACCCACCCTGGGGTTTTTGGTGATGCAGCTGCCTATGAGTCACTCATGTTTCTCTAAGTAACCCCTCACCCATGCTCCTACAATACCAGTAAACTCATTGATTTAACCAGCTGGACTTTGGTAGGACTTTGGTCTGCAGGTAGTGCTCTCTCTGGGGTGAATAGGTATTTGTTCCCATCTCCCCAGAAAGCCACAAAATGGTGAGCTACTCCCTTAATGAGCCAGAAGGGAAAACCAGGCTGCCCCCTTTTGCTTTCCTTTACAGCCCAGCAGGAGGAATAACAGAAAAGACATAGTGCAGAGGAAAGAAAAATTTAGGAGATTAGAAACAAGCAGAGATGAGATCTAAGGGAATCACCAGGGATCCCAGCAAGAGCCAAAGCCATAGCCATGGCCTCCACAGTAGGCACCTGTAGGTTTCTCCATGCTTGAAACCATCCAGCCTCCTTCTGACACCAACATTCATGCTCTTGTGGGAGCTATTCACTCCCATTCCGGTTTGTGTGGTTATGATTGGGCTGTGTCTTTCCTGCTATTCAGGGTAGGGCCATATACTAGAACTGTCCATCAGAGATGACATCCTTCAGTCATCAGGGCGTGGTTGAGAGGTCTGTTAGGAGGCTCCTCTCCTTGCTGAGGTGGCTGTGCAGCCACTAAGATGGGAAACCTGTCTGAGAATAGCCACCAACTGAGAGGGAGTGGGGAGAGAAGGATTCAGCCAGGAGTGTGTTAGTAAGTGTTTAAGTCTGCTTCTGGAAGCCCTGCTTGTAGCATTTGGACACTCCCACAGTGTCTAGTGGTAAGATACTGCTTTGATACCATTGAAGAATTGGGCAGAGCTGTGTGCAGTTGGCCTGGTGAGCTGGTGCAATCTGACCCAGCACAGTGGATTAACCCTGTGGACATCATTTGAGTCCCCAAATTCTACTGGGTCTGAGACCAGAGGGCAGTGGACTTCTTCATTACATGAGTTACTAAAATAAGTTCTCTTTGGAATAACCCAAAGTTTTATTGGTTTTCTTACAACTAAAAGAGCCCTAACTTTGACAAATTGATTTATATTTCCTACTAGATACATTTCCCGATCCAAGCCAACATTTCCTCTATTAAAATCAATTTTACTTCCTCATTGCTTTACCTAGCTTCAAGATCTGAAATTCCCTTCTCCTTTCTCATTGTTGAAGACCAGCTCATCCCTAAAAAATAAATCATCAAAAAGGAGAGAAACTGGGGCTGGAGAGATGGCTTAGCAGTTAAGGCGCCTGCCTGCTAAGCCTAAGAACGCTGGTTCAATCTCCAGGTCCCACATTTAGCCAGATGCAGTGATGCAAGGGCGCAATACCGCACTTGCCCACAAGGGGGCGCACACATCTGGATTTTGTTCACAGCAGCTGAGAGACTGCTGGTGCGCCCATTCTCTATCTGTCTCCCTCTCCCTCTCTCTCTGTCTGTCTCTCTCCAAAAATTAAAAAAAAAATTTTTTTTTAAAAGAAACTGGTGGGAAGGCCTAAGTGAGGTCAGGGCCATTGCCAAAGCTCTTGGTTTTCCACCAGTAATAGATGCTAAGACCCTATTGCTGAAGATTGCATGTGCTTGGGGTGCAAGGTCACTGAGAAATCTTGTTGGAGCTGAGCTGAAAGCCTCCTCTGTGTGGACCAGCTGATTGCTGGAAAAAACTATGCTGCATGCAGCTGAGTGGTATTTGACACACTACAATATTCACCCCTTCACCTCTAGTTCCCAAATATTTCCATCACCCCATTCTCCCACCCCCACAATCCTTATCTGCTTCTGCCCTCAGTTTCTGTTTCTTGGTCCTTTCACAGAGTACTGTCCATGTTGTAGCTCAGGTTGTGCTTCATTCCTTGTTTTAGATGTGTTCCATTCTATGGACTTTATCCATCCCTGACCAACAGACATTTGTGATGTGTCTGGTTTTTGATTATTGTTACTAGTGCTGCTATAAGCACCTGAAAGTATTTGTTTGAATTTTTAATTTTAATTCTTGGAATTTTTTTTACCTAGAAGTGGCATTATTGGGCCCTCTGGCAAGTCTATGTTTAACTGAGGGGCTGTCAGACAGTTCTTCATGTGAGTGATGTCATTTTCCACCCACATTACACATACCATCACTGACGAGGCCACACTCTCTCCCTGTTCACCCAGTACTTCTTATATTCCATTATTGTCTTCATCATTGTCATAGTTACTACCATGACTTCTCAGATTTTCCATTTCTTCCCAATCAGTTTTGGCAGTGTTTGTGTTTCTAGTACCTTCTGGGCGCTGTCTAGGTCATCTAGTACACTGGCATTCATTCAGCTCTTCATTCATAAGGTGGGTAATGATTCTCTGCATCCATTTCCAAGTCTACAGCTCCCTGATGGCCAGTGTCTTTTCCTCCCTTAGGTTGTCATTGTCATTGTCTTCAAGCCTCTTTTAGCTTGTCTCTGTTTGGTGCAGGACACATCAGCTGCCTCCTGATCCTATTACCCTGATGTCAGCAACTTTTGATAGATTCCCCGACATAGAGAACATCAAAATGACCCTGTGCATTGAGTCCACTGAAGAAATTATTCTAGTAGATGAGGAGCCCAGCAGATCCAAGGCTGTGTAGCTCCAGTTTCCTCCACTTTCAGGGCTCTTCTCATGCCCCTTCTTGGTTCAGCTCATATTTCCCCCTTACACTTGGGATTGAGTCTGTTTTGGGGGGGACATCTTCTCACCCCCCCCAGCCCTTGTCACACTCCTCTTTGCAGTACTTTGCCTGTTGGGGATAACTGAGAATTATGTGCTTAGAGTTTAGGTCTCCTACTATCAAGGCTGACCTAAGCTGGCATTATTGAGGATGTCACTTGGGTCTAGTGACAATTGCCACTAAGCAGAAGGCAGAGACATGAAGAGACTGTCGTCCTGATGACCCTGTCCTGGCTGGGTGGCAGCCATGTTGAGAATAAGTAGCCCTTGGCTGTTGAGCAAGGCGAACAACAGTGACCACAACAGAATCACATTTGCTAACAGCTGCAAGAACCAGGGTCTGGTGCCTGCAACCTCAAGTCCTAGCTAATAAAATATTTCTTCAGGCTCTTTGGAATCTGTTCCCTTTGTGAGAAATAGAGAGGCATGCTATATTTTCTGTCAAAGGGCTAAAGAGATAGAGAAACTCAAATCTTGAAGGATGTAATTCTGTGGGAAGATCCCTTCTTGAGTCAACCATCCTGGAGACCAAGAGTCAGCATCCTTGAGACCAAAACACTCCTTGAGAAGAATGCTTCTGTCTCTGCATCTAGTAAAAGGCCCCCAAATCTTCCCTCCCTAAAGCTTTATCCTAGAAACTGCCTCATTTTTATATTTTAGACAAGTGTGTGAGCTTGAAGCCAAACTCCAACTTAATTCCCAGGACACTGCCTGTATTAGGGATAATAAAAATACCAGAAGAACACCCTCCCCCCCCCACTATGTGCTTGTTTGCCAGAGCTCTTTAAAAGCTACATACCCTTCTGCAGAAGTAAACATCACCTTGCCAATATTCTTAGGATTGTATGGTCATTCTAGAACCCTAGATTCATTTCTTCTAACACCTCCACCTATTATCAAGACAATTCACATGACATGACGGGCTAGTTTCACAAACTTGGGGGTAGAAAGACAGGGAATAGATTGTTCCTGCCACATGTCATCTCCCAGTGGTTTCATGATAATTCTCAGCTACTGAGGACTCTGGATCTTTATATCATAGAGGGCCAGATGTTGCTTGGAGAGTAAAGTCTCAGGTGATTTCAAGTTCACATGCACCAGAATCTACATAAAATGCTGGGAGTGGTGGCACATGCCAGTAACCTTAGCTCTGAAGAGTGGAGACAGGATGATCCCTATGGCCAGTCTAGCCTAACTGGTTAGCTGATGGCCAATGAGAGACCTCACCAAAAAAGTGGGGGCTGGAGAGATGGCTTAGCGGTTAAGGCACTTGCCTGCAAAGCCAAAGGATTCTGGTTTGACTCTCCAGGACCCACATAAGCTAGATGCACGAAGGGTTGCTTGTATTTGGAGTTCGTTTGCAGTGGCTAGAGGTCCTGGCATGCCCATTCTCTCCCCCCTCCCTCTCTCTGACTTTTTCTCTCTTTCAAATAAAAAAATTATATATATATGTACATATGATAGGTGGTGCTCTTGTGGAATGGCACTAAAAAGTTATTCTCTGGCTTCCACACACTTGTGCACACATACATGCACACACACAAATTAGCATCAGTGGCCCTGAAGATAGGGCACAAGGGGTCAGTGGAGAGGAAACAGCTGCAGCTGGACCATCTGGGGGAGGATGGTGACTTAAAAGGCCTTTAGAGAGCCACACAAGGCAGCTTTGTGTGGGGAGCAGCCTCTTCCCAGCTGGGGTTTCCACCCAACAGTGAGGTGGGGATGAAGGTCAGTCAGCTGCAATGTGAGTCTCCGTGAGGGTCACTGAGGGTCTATTTCTAGCTCCACCCACAGGATGGCAAGCTGGCAGGAGGGTCAAGGATAGACAGCAGCAATGTGTGGCTAGAGTGGGGTCACCCTCTGTCTATTCCTAGCTTCAGCCTCAGCCCCACAGGCAGCCAACCACTGAATGAGGCTGTTTGCGGCATGAGGTGTCTGCCCCTGCAGCTGTGACCTCACTAAAGGTCCTGTTTCTGTGGGTGTGAGTAGACCCCCACCCCCAGAACTCAGCAGTGAGGCTGGATGGAGCTGAGGCTTCTACAGAGGCCAAGAGACTTCCCCAAGGGACCCAAGGAGCCAAATGAGCCTTCTCCTCCTCTACCACCCATTGCTCACCCGGGCTCACCGTGCCATAACCACTCCTCTTCCCTCCCTTGCTGCTTCTCCTCTCCCCTCTCTCACTAGACTTCATCTCCCCACCCAACCAACCCCATCTCCTGGCTGAGCCCACTGGACTCTCACAGGAGGGCAGGAGAATCAACTTCTGAACCCCGGTACACAGAAGGTGACTGAGCAGTGTCCACACTCCACTGAGCACAGAGTAAGGATGGTGATGCTGTGACCAGCAAATGCCACTAGCCTGGGAAGCACTAGTCCAGGGCTAGGATCTGGGCTTGTGATAGATGCCAGCTGGCCCAGAAGACGCAGGGGAGCCGCGTGGGGAGGGGCGATTCTGCCCCTTGTCCAAGGTTTCTGAGGCACATCCTTACAGAGGTATAAATGTTTGACCCTCTAGGCTTTCCTTCTGGGATTGACACAGGACTGCAATGTCCAGTCTGCACAGTTCCCGGTCATGTGAAAACACTGACTCCGTGACATAGGTCCCACCAGGCCCCAGGGACAGAGAACAAGGAGTTGGGGCTCCAGGTTCATCTGCTGCTTTACCTGAAGGGACAGAGCCTCGCCCCCATCTGGCCCCCCAGGGTCCTGAGGAGTTTCCCTTTGGGTTTGTGAGGACTTGGGTACAAGTGGGGCTGTTCCACTAGCTTTCTATATTGGGCAGCTCATGGGGTCTCTGGGGAAGGTGGAGCCAGAAATAAGGGCAAAAGGAGCCCTCACAGGTGCCCACAGGGGAAAATAGGCACACCTTTCACCATGCCCAAAATGTCCCCCAGGCTGTCAGCTCACTTTTGTCACCATAGATTCATCTTCTGAGTGACTGCTCCACTCACTGCACTGTGAAACTGAGACAGCCGCAGCCCTCCTGCTAATTAATGAGCCATTTACAGGAAAGCCAAGGGCTGATGATGGGACTGCAAATTCTGGAGCTAGTTAAACAGGGCTCACAGCAAATGAAAGGCTTGGAATCCAAGACAGTTTGTATTCTGGTTCCATTATGGTTAATCAGATGGAAGCTGTTAAACTTTGTGGGGAGACCAATGTCATAGCCATTTGGAAACTGAAGTGACTTTGTTTCCTTCAGGAGATCTGCTAATGCTGCCTCAGAGCACAGGGCACAGCAGGCATGGGAAATGTGTTGCTGCCTCTGATCCCAACAACGCTGAGTGAGCCTTCAGGCTCTGGGCACCCAGACCTCTTAAATAAGTAAATACATATCTTTTTTTAAAGTTAGGAATGAACTCATGTTTGGAGTTCCTATATAGTAGAGTGCTCATGGGAGAATCCTAGTGTCATGTGGCTTCATACCCTATTGTCAGACATGGAGTTGTCTTGAGTTTCAATTACATATGAGGTCTTCCAACCTGGGCAGTTGCAGCCCCTGCAGTCCCAGTCATACACCAAGGAGGTTCCATGTGAGTCTAAGGACCTGCTGGCTCCCCACCTCAGTGCCCACCACCTATACAGCTGGGTCTGTGTCCCTCCCCCACCTGTATCCTCCCCTCCTACCCCTTCACACATCTGTGTCCTTCCCTGCACCTGGGTATGGTCAGAGGAGAGCTGCGCCCATTCTCCCTTTCCCCAATCTAACCAAGGTCTTTGGAGCTGCACTTAGTTGGCCAGGAGTCCCAGCCACTTCTCGGCGAGAGGGCTTCACTCCTGTTCTGCTCCAGGCCCTCCTAGAGCATTTGCAAAGCTTTCTTCCGTCACATTTTTTTTTCAAGGCAGGGTCTCACTCTAGCCCAGGCTGACCTGGAACTCACTCTGCAGCCCCAGGCTGCCCTCGAACTCACACTGATCTTCCTACCTTTGCCCCTCCTGAGTGCTGGGATTAAAAGCATGTGCCGCCATGCCGAGCAATTTTGTTTGTTTTTTGGTTCGCATTTTTTGACATTTAATATTTTTACTTTACATCCAGAGACTGATTCACAAGACACAATTCCTCCTGTTTGGTAAACACTGACATTTCAAATAGAGCTGGCACCTCTCTTTCCCAACATATCTAGTGAGATGCTGACAGCATAATGATTTAATTCTCACCATGTTCTGGTATAAAATATGGAAGAAAATCCACAGGGTTCCCTTTGCTTCAAATTCACATTCTCACTGCACTTCATGTCTCCCAAGAAGGGCTGCAATGCTTAAAATGATGCTATTGATCACTAGAGTTGACTTCCCCACAACAAGAAACCTCTGCCTGTCTCTGCCCACCCTTTTCCATACACATATGTCATTGAAGACTAAGTAATAAAATAATTCTTGTGTCTAAAAGGCTCCATGGTTAACATATTCTTCTGCATTGAGTTATCTCCGTTATTAATAGCAGACACTTTATCAAAACAATGTAAGCAGTCTCACTATATATATATTTGGTAGGGTCTCACTCTAGCCCAGGCTGACCTAGAATTCACTATGTAGTCTCAGGATAGCCTCGAACTCATGGTAATCCTCCTTCCTCTGCCTCCCGAGTGCTGGCACTCACTATATTTTTGTCCATATAAATATGCCCTTTTCCAATTATGTATTATATCATATATATTTTTTATAATAAATATTGAAGAATATTCATTCTATATTCATATGTTTGGCATTTAAAAGATAAGAGCCTTCCTTCAGGGAATGACTCATGGGGGTTTCTCATTTGAAAGAGTTTCCTGCCACATGACAGTTGCACCCAAGAACTTGGGATTTGAGACCTTGCCTTCCACCCAATGCCATTGTCCCTGCAGGTCTGCTCCCCGCATGGCCTGCAGGTGGCTGGAGGCCCAGGGTGCTCCTCCTATGTGCATGCACCCTGGCCTGCCCCTGCCCCTCTCTCTAACTGCTTGGCAGGTACTCAGTCCTCAGTTCACCTCCACCTCCCATCCAACTCTACACTATGGTTCAAGGAGGGGCTGCAAGCACCCCATGTCACCCTTTTTCATCTACTGCTCAGATACCCAGTGAGGGGCCCCCCGCCCTGAGCCTGGATTTCCAGTATGTCACTGAGTCATGGTCATTGCAGAGGAGGGGCCTGAGGCCTCTTCCAACAGAACCGCAAGGCAGGCCTTAGTTGTCAAAAAGTGGCTTTCTGGGTGCCTTGGGCACTCTGATTCCTGCAGCGTGCTCCCTGCTGGGCTTTGCTGTGGATGACTCTCCCTAGACCCTCCTTATGGTGGGTGTTGTCACCCTGATAGTCTTTCATATGAAGGGTGGTCTGGGACACTAAGAGTCTTGATCACCAAGAGGAGCCAAGGCTCCCTGCCGCGTGTCTAGTCGTCACTGCCTAAAGCAGAGGCTTTAGCTGATGTGGCCCATAGATATTTCTGAGAGTGGCTGCTGCTCTGCTGGCATTCTTGGATGTGGACCCGGACAGGAGGCCCACTGCTTGAGACCTCTGAGGCCTGCAGTACAGTGCTGCTCGAGTGCTGGGAAGATGGGAAGATGAGTGGCCATGGAAGTATGTGAGAAAAAGGATTCTCAAAGTGAACCTCAATGCTTAACTGGTGAATTGGGTTACTTCCTGGCCACCTTCTCCCTCAGTCACTGCAGATACTGCCCACCCTGTCTACCAACCCTTACTCTCCAGTAGCTCTGGGGAGGTCTTGGGCTCTTGGCCTTCACAGTCCCAAGCCAAGATCACAATCTGCCCCAGAATCCCACAGGTACAGCAGGAGGATGTCACTCTCAGCCCTACCTCTCAGACTAGGGGGAAATCACTGTGATGTCATTTCTACCTGTGAAGACAGAGCCAGTATAAAGGACACTCTTGGCCAGTGGATCTCTCAGCCTCTACTTTCCTCCTGTATCATTATTTTTGCTCATCTTCCAGAGACTTCTGTTTAATGGGAAAGTTCATAGCCTAGCCTCCTGCTTTCATGTGAGTGTGAATGTGGGACATGTGCTCTTTCACAGTGTGCTAGCTCATGGAAAGACGCATGATGGGAAGTGTTTATATCATGACACAAAGGTTAGGAACTTCTTCTACCCTGCACATGCTCTAATCCATGCCTGGATGCCTTACTTGCCATCCTGCTGGCCAGTAGTTGAGTCTTGGATGAGGCACATAGCACCCATGAGCACCAACCCCTGGGGGAAATCATTCATGAGCATGGCCCAGAAAAGGAAGCATGTTCTGACCTCCATCATTCAATTTCCACACTCAGTGGTGTGTAGCTCTGACATTGGACAAGTGCATGGAGCCAGATGAGGACCCCAAATCCATCTACTTCCTCAGTATCCCTCTTCCCACAGTCCTAGTATCTTTGTTCTTCTCTGTCTCCCATTTGTCCAGGATGTCAGGATATGGAAGCAAGCCACATACAGCCTGGAATTTGGCACCCTTCGCTGGCCTAACACACTAACAAAACTACAATCCCAATACCTGGGAGGCAGTGGCAAGAGAATCACAAGTGTGAGACAAGCCTGTATTATAAGTAAGTTCCAGGCCAGCCTGAATACAACAAGACCCTTAGTCTTTCAATGTCAAAAAAAGAGATGAAAACAAAAATGAAACAAAAGCAATCTTAATTCTCACATGGACAAATCCACCTCTTTTCCAGCCCTGTTGATGAAGCTTGAAACAAGGTATAGGCCCTTTTGACTTCAGCTTGGGGAGCAGTGTCCTTGCAGGGCCAGGTGTTCTGGCTAAGGGAGGAGGACTGATATTGGGCCATATTTGCCCCATGTTGGCTCTAGAATCAGGGCAGGCCATGATGCTGGCTAAAGAGGAAAGCAGGGTCCTGATGCTCTCCTGTCCACCTCTAGGACAACTGACCTGCTGGGGTCACTGCTGACCCTGTGAGAGACATTCTGGCAGGAGAGACTCTGGAACACTTCACCCAGTCTGGGGAGGAAGGGAGATCTCAGCATCAGAGCACATCCAGGAAACATGTGCACCTACTTATCACACAGGTATTTCCACACAGTCTCCCTTCCTGCATTCCAACAGAGAGGCTTCCTAGAGCAGTGTCCTGCCTATGACAACTAGATGGCAGCCATGGGCAAGAGGATCCATTTCCACTGCTTGAGGAAGATGCCAGATATCTGCCTTGCAGAATGTGTCAGTGAAAAGAGCTTTGGGTTTGAGAGAATCATGAACTTCTTCCCCTTAGCATCCCATCCTGCTCATTGAGGAGTTTCTCCTGTCTGAAGAAAGAATCCAAAGGGTTCTCTACCTAGCATCACCAAACTTCTTAAAATCTTCCCACAAACCAGTTCCAAAGGATCTAAAGCACACAGACAGGTAGTCACAGCAGTGACCCCACTCCTGGTATCAATTAAGGCCCACCACAGACTTAAAGTCAATTCCTACTTCCTTGGAATCTCCTGTCTGGGGATGAGCTGCAGAGAAGTGTTGGAGTGGACAGATATCCTGCTCCTTTCCTGCACTGTGAGGCACGTTGATTGAGATGACATGCACCAGGACCCTAAACAGTCACCATGCAAAGGTGATGGATCTGAATAGTGTGTGAGCCAATTATAATGGAATACGCACAAATCAGAATAAATTACAGACAAATCAGAATGGGAATGGGCCAATCAACATAGAGCATGAAATATGCAAAATGGAGTGTGTGCCAATCAGGAGGAAGTATAGCTCCATCAAGTGGGCATGGGCGGATGGGCTGGTCAGCATGAAGTACCAAACATGCAGAATGGAACTTGGGCCAGTTACAGAGGCTGTGGCCTCTGTGGGGCCATGCATCAAGCTGAGGATCTATGCTGGCATCACACTGCATAGGCATCTTCTTATCCCTCCACCCCAGGTGATGAGTCTGAAGGCACAGGAAGCAGAAAGAATCAAGCCGAGTGCTCCTTCTGCCCACCCAAGGGACACTCCCCTGAAAGAGGACTGTGTTTGGTAAAGGATCATTGGGCTGTGTTGGACTTTCTGTCTATGCCAGACCCCAGGCACCTTGGGCAGCCTCAGGCATCAAAGCCAGTGTCCATGTCCTGTGCTATTCAGGGTGGAGACCTGGACTAGCTGTTCCTTACAGTGTGGATGATTAGTCATGTCCTCAGGAGCTGATGGTAACTTGGGTATATTAATTTTTAATTGTCAATTGGCACTTGTAAAGGATGAGTGTCCTCTCGGGTTCTCATCTACCCCATCCTCGAGACTGTGGAGGACATTACTTTAATTGCAATACAATATGTGGTTCCTTGAGAGTTTATGGCTCAGTGTTTCGGTTTTTCACCTGGGGGCACTTTTACAGCACTGTCTGCTGCTCCATGGAGATACTAAGCTCCATGTCAGGCTCTGGGAAGAAGGAAAGAGCCCACAGGAAGTGTCCTTTGTGCCCCAGGTGTCTCCTAAGCTGACTAAGATTGGCCTCTGCAGGCACAGTTTAGCCAGTGGCCTGAGCCCAGGACAGAAATGAGATCACATGACTAGAGGCCTCCTTGCTGCTTGGCTGTGTCTGTGTTCTGCACAGCTGGAAAGTTGGTCCTTGGGGTGGATACCACCAGGAGCCTTCACCCCAAGGCCTGTCCCAACTCCACAAGGATGTGTCTTGTGTGAAGTCTGAGACCATCTCCAGTCCAGGGACAGATCACATGGCCAGGTCTCCGCCAAAAGGTACACCGCCACTACCCAGCACATGACTGGCCTAAGCCCAGGGGTGGGATTCTATCAGGGCCAATCAGATCCCAGGACAACTTAGGTTCTGGCATTTCCTACCACATGTGACCCAAGTTAAGCATGCACACAGGAAAGCCAACAAGGACATGGAAATGAGGGCCTGCCTGAGGGGAGCATCAGTTTGGAGGAAGCATAGCCCAGGGATGACAAAGACCACAGTGGAAAGTGCCCAACACACCCAGGTCTGATGTTGTTCTAGCTACTTCCTCATATCCCTGAGGTGGATCAGACTCTCCACTTTGGGGTTCAAGCCAAGGTGAACTGGCTTTTTGTCATTAAGAATTGAGGGTAACTCAGGAAGGGATGGATGAGAAAAGAGGATAGGCAGAGGGTTAATCAAAATTAAAAATTTTATGAATAAGCCATATGGAAACCTAATTCTTTACTAGCTAAATATTATATCTTTACTAGCTATATATTATATATGTTAAAAAAAATAGAGTTTGGGAGAAGTATCCTGTGGGAGTGGATAATGCCGTGTCCAAAAGTTATAGATTTTTACAAGAAAATTTCAGAGCCAAAGGGAGACCTTCCACTGAGATGTTGATCAGGGAGGTTCCTGATGCCTCCCTCCAAACATTACAGGATATGGTCAAGGCTCCTTGTTGCCCACCAGAACTCAATGAGAAGGCCATATTGCTGAAGACTCCACATGCTTAGGTTGTAGCTCACTGAGATATCAAGCTGGAGCTGAGCTGGAAGCCACCTTCCTGTTGACTAGCTTGTCAGGATGCTGGAAAGAGCTGTGCAGTCTGTTAGGGGAAAAAGTCATCAATGATATCAACCAGCAGTTGACCATATAAGCTTTAGAGCTGGCCAGGTAGCCTATATGCACCAACTGGTGTAATTGGTGCCATGTCTATTGTGGGGGAAACCAACTGTTCTCTGATTGGGCCTACTCCAAGGGAGGGAATTCCTGCCTGGTACTGAAAACCTAATGAAAAGCTCATGGCTGAGGAGGTCATAAGTCCTAAGACAGAAACTACTACTATTGTCTGGCTAAATGAATATATTATGCCCACCAAACTGCCCTCTAAATGCTTATGTTTATGCCCAAATATTAACACTACTCTCACTTTTGGTTAGAGAAGCTTCTCTTTTCAGATGGCGGTGACCACTGAGGTGACTGAAACTCACCAAAGTGCAGAGAAGAAAAAACAGTACAGTGTTCAGAATTAAGACACTATCACATGCTCCAAAGCCCAGGGACCATTGTAGAAAAGGTAGCAGAAAAAATGTAAAATCCAAAAGAAGGGAAGAAGTGCTTTGCAATACTGTCTTCCAGACGCAAAATGGCTATGGTATTCATGACTTCACAGTGGCAGATGCTACTTACACAAGACCTGCATAATAGGAAAAAATGATGACATCAAAATAGGAGTGAGACTAATTGGAAATAAGATTGGATTTAGTGGAGGGAGATTCAGTGGAGGAAAGATTGGGGGGAAGAAAGAGGATATGATCATGGTATATTGTCTGTATGTACAGAGGTTGTTAATAAAAAGTTAAAAAATTGAAAAGTAGGCAGAGGTAGGAGGATCGCAGTGAGTTCAAGGCCACCCTGAGACTACATAGTTAATTCCAGGTCAGCCTGGGCCAGAGTGAGACCCTACCTCGAAAAACCAAAAAAAAAAAAAAAAAATTGAAAAGTGAGGGTGAAATGGTGAAACTTCAGAGAATCATCTGGTAAACACATGTGTATTCCAAGATGTCACCCAGTGCCCAACACAGTCACTGACAAGTGAGAGATGTGTTTTTAGTGTGACAGGTCACCTCCAACAGTGCCGCTTCTGGGTCTCTAGGATAGAGCGTATGGAGCTTAGTGTTCGACCACGCTTACAGGGTTCCACAGAGGGTGAGTTTTGATGCAATGATGTCATCATCCCTTCACTGTTATTACCTGTGCATCACGGTCATCATCATGGAATCACTGTCATTATCATTGCATTGCTCTGACCCAAGCCTGGTCATGCTCTCGGGTGAGCTAGCTCTCTTCCCTTTCTCCACACCTGTGCATGAGCTAACTAATGGGCCACTCCCCATCCCACTGCTCTCACTTGCTAGGAGTCAGTGCCATGGTTGAACCCCTTTCAGACATCACTGAACACAGCCAAATGACCTAAGGTACATGTTGCCCCTCTCCTCGCATGTCACCACTTGTTGCTCTAGCATGGGTTGTCATGGTGACTGAGCAGCTCCAAGATACTCAGTGAGGTGCATGGCTGTCTTGTTCTCACTCCCCCTTGTGTAACAATTGGATGGATGAGCACAGATCAGCTCAGATCAGGACTCCTCTCAGATGACATTTACTCTCTCTCTTTAGACTCTTGTGAAGTGTCGTTTACACTGTACCCCACAGTGAGGATCCAATATTCTGCCCTAGTCCGTGAGCTTATGAAGGCACAGCCTACAGATCAGGAGTGAGGGGGATGTGCCAAATGCCCCGGGCATGGAAAGGGTGTCCCAACTTCACCCTGCTGGAAGCAAAACAGCACTGGCAGCTGAAAATGCTTTTCCCAGAAACCAAATAAGTGATGGAAATTAGTGCCGGTTGACTGCCCAATGGTAAGGAGGCCAGAACAACGTGCCATCCAGACCTGACTCAGGCTGTGCATTTGAATATAATCTGTATGCCAGTCTTAGTGCTTTTTCCCTCCCCTGCCGCCATTGCTGATACTCAATTCAGGGTAGGGGGGCTGGCTGTTCTCCACTGAGTACATGGATGGAGGCTTCCCCACAAACATGGATGGGTCCCCAGGGACTGTGGCACCTAGGAGGGGTAGAGCCCTTCTAGGGCTGCCTCTTGATTAAAGATTGTCCCTAATGGGTTAAGGGGAAAGGAAGGATGCTGAGTTGAGACCTCTCTTGTGTGCTCTCTTGGAATCTGGCCCCTGGCCTGTGCCGATTGAGTTTCTTGTTATGATGCACTTTACCTGGCGCTGGTTAGGACCGCTGGCCTCTGTGGGCTAAGAGGACTAAGAGAAGGAATGAAGACGGCTCTTCCTATCAGAGCCCACGAGAATCACTGAGGAGCTTGTGAACACCCAGAACACCCAGAAGTCCATGAGTCTCAGGGTCTTGACCCAGGCTCTGAGCTTCTTTCTGAGTGACCCAGTGGTTTCTGCTGCAAAGCTGTTTGGGCTCTTTGCATGGACCCTCACTGCTCAGTGGACTAGCCTCACAAGGGGCTTGTGGAATAGCAAGTCTTAGCTATTCCTAAACTGCATGCTAGCAAGATCTTTGGGTCCCTAGGAACTGTGTGACAGGCTGAGCCAGGAAGCTGCCAGCAAGGTCTGGTGCAGGCAGAAGGCAGGAGTACCATCAGGATCCCAAAGAGGGGCTCTGTGGTCCTGATAGGAATCCCTTGGGGGGGGCACTGAGCGTCAAAGGCAGGACTTTCAGGACTTTTGGAAGGGCCACAGGGAGCTTCAGGTTGCACTTAGTCCACTGGAAGCGGGTCATGGTGGGTGGATATCACATAGATAACATTTTTATCTTGAGCAACAGGCAGGGTGCTGCAGGACTTTGGGGCCCAGGTTCAAGACAGAAGTGCAGCAGGGAGCAGAAGCACCACTCCAGGGTTGGGCCAACCAGATTCTGGACTCCAGGATGACCACTGTGAGCCTCAGTGGTTGTCCATTAACATAACAATAGAGCCATTCTGGTAAGTTCTTCACTGGTGGGGAATGTGCAAGCATGGAAGTGAATATCCCAGATGATGGAGGTGCAGCCTGGGCAATGAAGGCCCTCTGCCTTTTCTAGAAGGATGTGTTCCTGTCACATGCGGGAACTGGAAATGCTCCCCTGCCCCTGCTGCTGAGGTGTGGTCACGTGGTGGGGTCTCACTGAGTTCTGGAGGCTATGGGGGTTTAGGTGGGTTTGCTTTCAATGTCGTTAAGACAAAAGGAGCACTTTTTATGTGTAGACCAGCCTGGCTTTCTAATGTGAAGAAATGGCAGTTAGATCAACAACATCTATAAATAGACTGACAAATGTGCTGTTCACGTTCTCAGTAGGAAATGTCAAGGAGAAAAATCAACTACTTCAATGGCACTGTTGTGGAATGAGGTGTCCAGGAGCCAGAGCAGTGTGGATGGAGTGGAGCCGGGGAACATGGCTACAGCTGCAGACCTAGCCAATAGGAGAGAAGGGAGTATGGTTCTAGAACCTCCTATGAGGCAGATCTTTGTGTTATGGATCCTTTCTGAAACCAACATTTCTTCTCCTTCATCTAACATGTGTCTTGACCTTCCTACGACCTGGGGTACTCGCCTCTTCCTGCAGGGAGAGCTCCACTTCCCTCATGCCCCATGCTATGTGAGCAGTGCTAACTCCTTCTTGGGAGTTCCAGTAAACTCTTCCCTGTGAGTTTGTCTGTGGTTTGTTCTGTCCTTTGTCAAGGGACTCCCTTTCCTCCTGGATTCACACCCTATGGCTGGGAATCTGTGGCAGTCATTGTAACTATTCAGTAAGGTCAGGGGGAAATGGCTGTCTGGAGTCTGTGAAAAGTGCACTTGATATGAATGTGTGTGTATGAGTATGTATGTGGCTCACAGACCTAAGGCTACAGAGTGAATTCTGTCCTGAGCCGTGTATGCACAGGAAAGTTTTGTCTTTGTGTCTGTTCTGCAGCACCAACACAGTGGGAAAATCATTATGCTGAGGGAAGGAGTCTTCCACCAAGTCCACTATCCTACACTGCATGATCAGGAAAAAAAATCTACACAGCTCAGCTAGAGTCAGACCAGAAGCGTCAAGACCAGAGATTGCCTGACACACACAGCTGCTTCCAAACACTCTCCAGTGACAGACAGGGTTTAAGAATGGCCAGACCCAAGCTTACAAAAAGGGGGATGGAGGAAAATAAACAAAAGTAATCAGAAAATCCACTTCAGAGAGAGGGAAAGAGCTTTTATTGAAGTTTTACACGGAAGCCTTAAACACTGATCGTATTGGAGTTTTATCTTTTAACTATCATTTTTAAAATTCTCCTCACCTTAGAGAGAAGGTTTATGGTCTGTGAGTATGCTACTGCCAGGAGTTCCAGCCTTTGTTTTCCCATGGTCTTTGGCTCTGAAAGAAATGTATTTATTTTAAAGTTTGTTTTGCCTCCCTTGTTCTGTACAAATGGACAATGCCGGGGGCTGGGGGAAGGAGCCAGGCTGTAGTGCAAGTCCCACTGGGAAGCTTATGCTGTCCAGTTGCTGGGGGTCCAGCAGGAAAAGTTAGACACTAGGGCTGATCCCAGGTGGACACTAGAGACCAGGGAGGGCTGAATTGTGCTGTTATTGGGATCTCTCTGGAGTTTCAACTGCTATGGCCACTTCCATCTGCAGGTGGTGGGTATGGGGCTAAATTTTTTAGTAATGTTCTAAACTACTTTCATACTTAAAAAAATGTGTTTCACAGAGACATTGCCTCTCTGCTATAACTGACTGCCGCCCCCACAATGCACAACCCACAATCCCCATGGGGATGACTTGTATCCCCAACGAGAAGGGTCCCTTTGGAAAAGGGGCAGGGAGGAGGGAAAGGATGGTACCAACATGTGTTGTTTACATACTAAGTATGTCCATAACTCATAAAAATAAATTAAAAAAATATTTCAGAAAGTGTATAAGAAAAGAGTTTCTGAAATCAACAAATGATAAAATCTGTATGTATATTCTGGGTAATCAAGTCTGATCTACTCTTTTATAAAAGGTAATTTCAAAGAATCTTTTAAGGACAATAGAAAAAAGACCTTAAGTGGTCATGTTAAAAGGTTTCATAATAAGTAATATTCTTAGACATTGTATGTCCCACAGAGACTGACAGATACATGCATAACCCCACTAAAAGGGGGGCCCTCAATAAAATGGGGATATATATATATATATATATATATATATATATATATATATATATATATATATATATATACATGTATATATATTAAAGAGGTAAGACTAATGTATCATTTGTTTATATAGTAAAAATGATTTAAATAGAAGCTTTTGTTGGTAGTTATAATGAGATAAACTGTCTAAAGAGGATAAACTGGAGTGGAAACTTTAAATGTTGGGTGTTAAATGCTTGATAAAAAGAGATTGTTAGAGAGTGGTTACATAGGTTGTGTTGCAGTCAGGTTTGCACTGCTGGTAGAAATCACCTGACCAAGAGCAGTTTGTGGGCTGCCCTGAAAGCACTACGCTTAATATGAACATATTAACATATTAATGCTACTCTCACTTCTGGTTAGGGAAGCTTCTCTTTTCAGATGGTGATGACCACTGGGATGACCCAAAAGGCAACATAGTGCTTAGAAGAAGGGATGGAGGAGTGTCTAGCACTGAAACATCTCTGTCACACCCTCCAAGGCTCAGGGACCATTGCGGAAGAGGGGGCGGATAGAATGGAAGAGCCAAAGGAAGGGTATGACTCCTTATAATGCAACTGCCCAGACAGAAATTGGCCTCGATATCCATGACCTTGCAGTGCCTAGCAGTGCCTTTGCAAGACCATCATAATAGAAGAAAAGGATGATGACATCAAATTAAAAGAGAGACTAATGGAGAGAGGGAGGGGATACGATGGAGATTGGAGTTCTAAAGAGGAATGGGGGAGGGGAGGGAAATATGCGTTTTTTGTATGTAAGTATAGAAGTTGTCAATTAAAAAAAAAGATTTGATTTTAAAAAAAAAAAAGAGCAGCTTGTGGGGAAAAAAACAGTTTATTTTGGCTTACAGGCTGGAGGGGGGAGCTCCATGATGGCAGGGAAAATGATGGCATGAGTAGAGGGTGGACATCACCCCCTGCCCAACATAAGGTGAACCATAGCAACAGGAGAGTAAAACACTGGCAAGGGGGAGCTGACGATAACACCCATAAGCTCGCCCCCAACAATACTCTGCCTCCAGGAGGCGTTAATTCCCAAATCTCCATCAGCTGGGAATCTAGCAGTCAGAACACTTAAGTTTATGGGGGACACCTGAATCAAACCACCACAGATTGTAAGGTAAAAGTATGTAGATGAAGGTCTAAATAAGTCTAAACAAAAGATTTAAAGACAAAGTTGATAAAGTTTTAAAGTGCTTGGTCAGATTACAGACTCCTTTCGATACATAAAATGACTATTAGTCTAAGGCTTGTATCAGAGTAACAAAGGATGACCCTGGTTGGTTACAGGATGTTATGGTATTCAGGTTGCAAATCTATGTCATCATGCCTTAAAATGTCAAGGGTTAACTTAAAACTTTATCTCACTGATGTTTATTTGGTCATGATAATGGTTGTAAAAGACTGGCTTTAGAGTACTCAACCAAGTTAGCTATGCTCCTCTATTTGTCAATCTTTTCTTTCTTTTTTTTTTTTTTTTGAGAGAGAGACAGACAGAATGGGCACGCCAGTGGCCTCTCAGATGCTGTGAATGAACTCCAGATGCGTGCACCCCCTTGTGGGCAAGTGTGGCATTGCTTCCTTGCGTCACTTTGCATCTGGCTAAACTTGGGACCTGGAGAATCTAACGGCCATTCTTAGGCTTAGCCGGCAGGCTCCTTAACCACTAAGCAATCTCTCCAGCTCCTGTCAATCTTTGAACAACAAAAAAACCTAAATCTTTGTTGCAGTCAGGTTCACGTTGCTGGCAGAAATCACCTGACCAAGAGGAGCTTTGGGAAAAAAAAAAGGGTTTATTTTGCCTTACAGATTCAAAGGGAAGCTCCATGATGGCAGGGGAAAACAATGGCATGAGCAGAGGGTGGACATCACCCATTGGACAACATAAAGTGGACAATGGCAACAGGAGAGTGTGTCAAACACTGGCAAGGGGAAACTGGCTATAATACCCATAAGCCTGCCCCCAACAATACACTGCCTCCAGGAGGCGTTAATTCCCAAATCTCCATCAGCTGAGAACCTAGCATTCAGAACACTTAAGTTTATGGGGGACACCTGAATCAAATCACCACTTCTTAAGATTAAAATTATTTCAAATATATTTAGTTTTCTTTTCTGAGGTTATTATATCTAAAACCCTGTAACTTGGAGATGGTTCCTGTCTTGTTTATGCTAGTTCTGATGGGTGAGTACCACTGAGGTTATTTTCTAAGTTTTATAAAAAGTGATTTAGTCATTGTGACTTTGAGGAAACTACCCATGTCCTAGGGAAACCTGCTACATACAAATACTGTTAATATAGTTTGTCTAAGCTTCATATATTCTAGCAGTCATAAATATTGCCTTATGTTAACCTATTAAAAAGGTTAAAGGTACTTGCTTAAAAAATTACTTATGTCTGTCAAAATTTCTGTAATTATATTTAATATCAAGCTGGTTTAGTTCAACCATGACTAGGTTTTGCTGTGTGTGTAATCAAATGGTCTCAGTCAAGGTTTTACTTACATAATTGTCTCATTCCTGGTATCTTAAGCTCATTGCTTATAGATATATCAATACTTGAGACATGTTCCCTGCTCTAGGATACAACTTCATGTTTAAACTGACAAAAAGAAAAAATGATCTTAAACTCTGCTGTTCTGCTTCCATAGTTTTTTGGGGGTAATTGGTACCCATATAGGAATACAGATGAGACAAAGTTGCTTTCAAACACAGATGCCAAGATTTTATACTTTCTTGTCTTTTTCTGACATACAATTTCTAAATTAAATCAATTGATTTAAAGTTGTTGGTAAAATATTGTTTTCAGGGCTACAAATGTGTTCTGCCTGTGCTTATAACTGACAGATACTTAAAGGATAAAGTGTATCTGCTTTCTATGTTCCAAAAATGGCTTACAGTCACCTGACAACTAAACTTAAACCTTAGTCAGGATGATTTTAAACTTTGGTATCATTCTCTAACCAGATCTGTTTTGCTAACCAAATATATTCTGTAGTCTTTAACTAGATCTCTGTTGCTAATCAGATGTGTATAATCTCTCTGAGTGAATTAATAACCATAGATAAAAGCTGAAGTCAATTAGAAACATTGGAGTTAAAGGATAACCAACATTTTGGTTCCTGCTTTCAGGTCAGAAAGCCACAGGCAACAATAGGACACTTGCTAACTTCTAACCTCTGGTAAGTTATCTGTCTTCTCGATCAGGGAGGACTTGGAGACCCAGAAATGGATTCCAAGTCAGTGTATCTGCAACAGGAGAGTCACATCAGAGGAAAATTGGTCCTCTGGGTTTTCCAAGAGAGGGAGGGCCACTTGGTCAGCACAGCCTTGTCTTATCCTAGCAGATGACACAACGATGAGATTCACTGAACTCTTCATAGGTCCCTAAAAGTCTCCCCTACAGAGCCATAAGTGACCTCTAAAGATGTAATACATAATTAATTTTGGCTGTCTACATGGTATTAAACACCCAGTTAGAGAACATAACCACAAAGTATTAGGCTCCCCTGTCTAATGCTGGCTTATAGTACTAAGCTCTAGCATTAATAACTCATGCCTTCTGCCTCTGCCTAGCCCTGACTAGTATGTTACTGTTTGCCTTTAAATCAAAGACCCAGAAATTTCCCTCACTAGTTATGCTTATCTGATAGTTCTTGATTTGTATTAGTCCAATCTCTCCTTGATATACCTTATTAAAAGGAGGTATATCACTAAGGACACATATCAGAGCCCAGCCCTAAGGTGTCAAAACAACTTAGAACTCTGGCTGTTCATGCTTGCTCATGTGGGTGGTGCTGGTTATTTGATAGTATCTCTTTGCCTAGATTTATAGAGATAAGCCAGGTTCTCCCATCATTGATGGTGCTCCTTTGGCCTGGATATCCATGACCTCACAGTGCCTGACACTACCTACACAAGACCATCATAACAGGAGGAAAAGATCATGACATCAAACTGAAAAGAGACTAATTGAGAGGGGGAGGGGATATGAATGAGAGTGGAGTTTCAAAGGGGAAAGTGGAGAGAGGGAAGTACCATGGGATATTGTCTACAATTATGGAAGTTGTCAATAAAAAATAAAAAAATGAAAAATCAATAAATAACAAAAATTTTTTTAAAAAGAAAGAAAATGTAACACGGGGTTGGAGGACTGGCTTAACAGTTAAGGTGCTTGCCTGCAAAGCCAAAAGACCTCTGTTCAATTCCCCAGAACTCACGTAAGCCAGATGTACAAGGTGGTGCATGCATCTGGAGTTCATTTGCAGTGTCTGGAGGCCCTGGCACACCCATTCTCTTTCTCTCTCCCTCCCTCCCGCTCTTTGTGCTCTCTCAGATAAATAAATAAATAAATAAATAAATAAATAAATAAATAAATAAATAAATATTGGTCTGGAGGGATGGCTTAGCAGTTAAGGCATTTGCCTACAAAGCCAAAGGAGGCAGGTTAGATTCCCCAGGACCCACATTAGCCAGATACACAAGGGGGCGCATGTATCTAGAGTTCATTTGCAGTGGCTGGAGGCCCTCGCATGCCTGTTCTCTCCCCCTTTCTCTCTGTCAAATAAATAAATAAATAAATAAAAATAAAATATTAAAGAAAAATAAAAATATAACAAAAGGGGACCCACATACCCTTAGCGCACACCCATCAGCCAAGAGATATGAAACTCATCACCCCAGAGTCAAGAAGACAGTGTCCTCAGTCAATTGTAGTAGCTAACAGGTCACCAGGGACACGGAGAGTCCCCTCAAGGTCAAGCTCTGGAGGACACCTGCCCCTGCCAAGGAGATTGCGACCCTGCTCTAGTCACTCCGGAAGCTGACTAGTCTGCACATGGCAGAAGCTTGAGGAATTCGATGTGGGATACCAGGAAAAATTGACACAATGTCTACCAGTTCTACTGGTGTTTGCTGTGCCTGGTTAGAAAAATATCTGCACTTATAACAGCATGTGCCCTATTAAACTCTATAAATAGTCAGACACATGGTAAGGATCATAACTCCTTCCATTTGCTGCCCCCCCTCCTGATGCTTTTCATGGTCCTTCTGTTCAACCTTCACATTCCCAATATAAAAAGTCCAAATACTCCTCCAGGGAAAGCAGAGGGTTCTGCTCACTGACCTGGCTGGCCCCCTGCTACTTGTGGTAGGGCCCTATCCTCAAAACTCAGTATTTAGCCTTTAGCCATAGTCAAGGATTTGAAGGTCCCTAAAAGAAATGGAGGAATGTAATAGCTAAGATACAGCCATCCTGTCCCGGGAAGTAAAGAATAACTAGGCCCTGACTGCATTTGTTGGGGGAATAAAATAGCTGACACTTTTGCTTGCCAAGGCGCCTTTCAGTTGCAAACTCCCTAACTCCCCAAGAGGGCCACATCTGCATTGATAACACTTTCAAGACTTCCCAGGTCCCCAAACAGCTCAGATGTGTAAATAAGTCAACCCCTGGATAAGTGAGACAACTGAATTTCAAAGTTAGCTCCAGGACGAAGGAGATGAGTGTAGCTCCTTGTTGCCCAGACCTACATCTGACACTAATGCCATTATTGTTATGGCCTTTAAAAATGCTGTACCCCTGAGCTTCTTTGCTGAGAGCATTTTCTGGTATAATAAGCCCCTCTCAGTCACAAGCTTAATAAAAAGGACTCAACTAGCTACAAAAGTGTGGTGGTCTGTAATTTTCTCACGTGGACTATAACATTAGCATCATGACACTCTCAAGATACATTCAGATGGATGTAAGCACTAAATGCAAATCAAAATTATAAAAGCTTTTAGATGAAAATGTCCAAAAAACCTAACTTGGGGACACACAGTAACCAAGTCAGGAACTTCATAAAACTGAGTAAGGAATACACACAGAAACATGATATTTCTGTAGGATGAAAGATACTCCCAGGATATTGGAAATAGAGTTGGAAAAAAAAACATTTACACAATAAATAACAAAGGATTTCCATATATAATATGTAAACACTTCTGTATACTCTGAGAAAGATAAGCAGCTATGTAATAGGAATTAATGAGTCAATGAGAATAATCAGGCAAAATCTACTTCAGAGAGAGAGAGAGAGCGAGAGAGAGCACGCCTTTATTCACACATGGGATTTGCTTAGGAGCTCTCCCCTTTTTGAAGTCTTGTCTAATTGATAAAAAAGACTTCAAGCTTTACAAATCTGAGTCTTCTTATTCTACTGGATGATAATAAACTCTTGGGGTTGAGAGCAGTTGCAACTTGACTGCCTCCAATCTAGAGATGATAAATCAAGTTAGGAGATTCAAGATACAGGATCCAAATAGTAATCCTAAGAGGATCATTGCTAGTGGCCCAATAGCGTCCCATGATATCCAGGAGTTTGCTAATTCTTTTCTCTTTCTAGCCACATTTTTCTTTTAACCTTTGAACTCTATCCATAACAACTCCAGATTTGTGTGTATAAAAACAGCACTCCTCATTTTAAAAAATAAGCATAAGCTTCCTTTGTCAGGAATCTGTAAGCAGATTCAGGCCTCTCTGATTTTGATAAACACCTCAGCCAGGGAATTTAGCTGCTTTTGTAGATCTGCCAATGACTCAGCTATTTGGCCTATGTCATCTATAAATTTAGCAGACAGGGTATTATAAAAATGTACAGAGACTCCTATTCCTCCAACTTCAGTTTGTATTCCTGTTGCAATACCCATGCCAACCAGCAAGGGAATAAATTGTATCATCCTTTTCATTTTATCCTGTGCTTTTACTGGTATGGGAAGTGGCAGATCTCCAGGCACAATATCTGCCTGAGGGTTTATGCATGCCAGAGTGTGGAGTCCAGCCCATTTATCTGGCAAAATGGAATAAGCATTTGTTTAACACACAAAATATAAACCTACCCGATATAGTATTAGCTTGCTCCAGGGCTTGATTTGTTGAGAGGGGTCTATATTTGTAACATTTTGACATTTCTCCCTAGTAAGCTGTCCCATCTGGGTTCCTGTATTTTGGGCCTGCAGATACCATGGAGCTTTTACAGCTAAGTTAACACATGTCAGCTTAACTCCCTTAGTAGCCCCTGAATCCCAGTCATTTCTAGTGACTGCAGCCTGACTGGGATAGCAATGGGACGGTTCTTATTTAGAGACAGGCAAAACCAACATTATTTTGCTAGGTCAGGATTAGTTACATTTAGGAGCTGGTGGATATCGAATGTTGGGATGTTACCCCGTAGATTGTGGGGTAAAATCCTACCCTGGGAGGTGGACATTGGGACAGTCCATATCTTGGAATAATTTCTATCAGCAAAACTTAACTACTTCTCTGGCTCATTCTGTGCTTGTTGGGAAAGCTTCTATCCACCCTGAGTATATGCAGACTAGCAACAAGTAAATACCAATATCCCTGGCAGGGGTTGACTTCAGTGAAATCTACTTCCAGGTCCTCAAAGGGTGAGGTTCCAGTCATTTGTACCCCAGGATCTGGGTGGTGGCCTTAGCTGGCATTATTCTTGGCACAAGCCTGATGCTGATTGGTGGGCACAGAGTGGGGAGCCTAAGGATGAAACAATATGGTCTCAGCAGATTTTCTAACGCTGTTTTTCCCAGATGTGTCAGCTCATGATATTGTCTCACTAGCTGCATTGTTACTGCTATAGGAATAAACAGCCTCTTATCTGGGAGCTTCCATCAGCCATTCTTTTCTCTGATCCCTCCCTCCTCTAATGCTCACTGGCCTTCCTCCTTTGTATATTCTGGTGAGGGAGACAATTTGATGGCTGTGAGAAGTTTGGAAATGGGCTCTGGATCAACCATTGAGCTGGGCCAGTTGGCAGCTTCTTTAGCAGTCTGGTCAGCCAAGTGGTTACCCTTGCTGATCTGGTCTGTCCCTTTTAGGTGACCCTTACAGTGTATTTCTGAACTTGGCCTGGCCCCCAGACTGCCTCTAATAGTTGAAAGATTTCCTCTTTATTTTTAATGTCTTTCCCCCTAGTAGTCAAAAGTCCCCTTGCCTTGTATATAACCCCGTGCACATGCAAGGTAACAAAGCATATTTTGAGTCCATAAATATGTTGACTCGCTTCCTTTCCACCAACCTTAGTGCTTGGATGAGGGCCCAGAGCTCAGCTTGTTGGGCTGACCAGCTCTGTGGAAGGGCTTTAGCCCTCAGTACCTCATCTGTTGTAGTTATTGCATAACCTGCCTTTCATTGCCCCTCCTGGACATAGCTGCTTCCAGCCATGAACAGTTCCAGCTCTGGATTCTGGAGTAGGCTATCAGATAAATCTGGCCTGCTGGAGTAGACTTCTATCACTTCCTCAGAGTCATGGTCTGGGAGTCCAGTCTCAGTGGGTAGACAAATGGCTGGGTTTAGAGTCCTTACTGTCTCGAGATGGACCCATGGGTTTTCACAGAGCAGTCTCATTCTCAGTCAGCCATTTATGTCCCTGGATGCTCATCAAGGCTGCTACAGCATGAGGAACCTTCACATTTAGATTCTGTCCCTTTATTTCCTTAAAAACCCCTTCTTGTTTGGGACCCCAGTCCAGAGAGCCATTGCTTGGCCCAGCTATTACTTTGTACAGTACATAGCCCTAGATCCAGATGCAGCAAGAAACCAGCTGCTCTGAGGAATTCTCGGAGCTCTTTCTTAGTTCTTGGTTGGGGAATCGAGCAGATTGTTTCTTTTCTCTCATGTCCAAGTGCCCTGTGTCTTTTGGATATGATAAATCCTAAGCATTTTACCTCCTGTAAGCATATTTGGGCCTTTTTCCATGACACCTTGTACCTAGTGTTTGAGAGGAGCACTAACAGGCTTTTGTTCCTTCCTAGCAGCCCTCGAGTCGGGCCAGCCAGCAACAAGTCATCTACATATCTGAGCAGGGTACAGTTCAAAGCCTCTTCCAGAAATGCAGTGAAGTCTGGTGCTAGTGCTTCACCTAACAAGGTGGGTGAATTTTTGAAACCCTGCAGTAGCCTGATCCAGGTCAATTGAGTTTGTCTCCCCATGATTGGGTCCTCGCATTCAAAAGCTAATAGAGGTTCCCATTTCCGTGGAAGCCTATCTAGTTGTGTTGGATCTCATCCAGCTATAGCTGCTGCCAGGGAAACCATATCTTGTCATTTCTTTTTCTCTGCTTTTTTCTCAACTTCTCATTCATGGTTTACAAATACCTGATTTGCCCTCTATTAGTTGGTGATTTGTTATTGCAGCAAGTCCATCTGACTTTTGTAGATTGTGTCATATACCAGGTTGAGCCTGCATGACAAACACAGTGACAATTTCAGCAAGTTTTGACAAGTTTGTTGGTTTCTTTGCTCCTGCTTTCAGCCCTTCCGTTATGGTGCTTCTGTAATCTTTAAGTGCCACATCTCCCTCTAGAGTGTAAAAGCTTTAACTTTCAGCTCTGAATGCATGGAGTGACCATTTCACCTCTGAACACACATGGAGCCCCCTGTCACCCACAGTTTCGACCCCATACACACATGGGATCTACTTGGAATGGCCCTAAAGCTGATTAGTTTCTATACTTAACCCAAGCAGCGATCTCAGTCTGCTTTCTGGTCCCCCCGGTTTGTCTGGTGGCTCTGTCAGTCATCTCTTCCAAGTCTGGTCCGCGGCTCCAGCATCAAGGGAGAGCAGAGTTCTGATCCATGTTGGGACTCTGGAAACCATCAGGGAGTGCACTTTCCAAATCGCTTGGCTGCTCTGTCAGTAGCTCAAGGGACCAAGAGTTTGTGTGCAGGACTCTCATGACTCAGTTTCCCAGCCAACACACCAGCTATGTTATAGGAATTAATGAGTCAATGAGAATGATCAGGCAAAATTCACTTCAGAGAGACGGATAGAGCCTTCATTCATGCATGAACCTCTGCTGGATAACACAAAACTAACAAAGGCGTTCAATACAGACTGTGTTGGAGTTACATACCTTTTACAATCCTTTGTCTGAATTCTCCCATGCTTGAAGGAGAGAGTTACAGTCTGTGAGTGCAGGGTTCTGTCAAATAAGATTAACTACAGGTTTCCATCTCCCAAGATAAGATAGGTATATATTGTCCAAAGGGGTCGGGCTTGGAGTCACAGAATTCTTGATAGCTATCATAAATTTTTAATTGTTTGGCAGAATCTCCCCAGCTGCAGCTTCAAAAGAGGAGAATGTAACATCGATCACTGAAAGTCCAGGTGCATTCATACGTTTCTTAGATACCTTGATTATACTTTATCTAAACTAATACAGGCTAGAAACACCAGCACTATGGTATTTTCTCAGGAACTCAAGAGGAATTTAGCAAAGGATGTAAGTAAAGAAGCAATTCAGAGGTGGGAAAAAGCCAGCAAGCCTGTGAACAATGCTCCCTGAGCAGGAGCCATGGAAAAGCACTAGAACATGACACTTCTAGTATCTGATTGACAAAACTGGGGGAAACTATGTTATTAAGTGTTAGTGAATACCTGGGGATAATTCTTGCTGGGTGTGAGGCCCTGGGGCTAAGTACTTTTCTGGAAGTCTACTAGAACAGGAATGATCCCACCTGAGGCACAGCACAGCCACTTTTGAGGACCCTCTGGAGAAAAGCTACCACACAGCAGAGATGCCAGTGTGGAATAGTCATTGCAGTGTTGGCCAAAACAGAAGATAACATCTTGAGGAGATAGGGTGAAAGGAAGCAAGAAGAGGCCTGTTGCAATGGTCACTGCCTGGGCCATGGTGGCCTGGGTATTCCTTGTTGAGCCCTGTGCCTGTAATTGGGAAGGAGCCCTGAACTCAGGGCCAGAGGGAGGCTGCCCACTCTCAGCTGCAGAGGGACTCAGTGGGGAGTCTGTCTATCTTGCGTGGTGGTAGTTGCAGCATGGGTAGTTGAACTGTAGCAGATTCACCATCCTTGTCTGGTGCAGCCAGAAAGCAGCTGGTGGGCAAAGACACAGGGCCTCACTGTCCACAGAGCTCACTGGGATAGGATCAGGACTACAGTGTCCCTGGCTCACCATGGGGCGAGCTAATGACTGCAGGTGGGAGTACAGTGTCCAGGGTTGAAGCCATGTGTGTGTTTTCTAAGCCTGTCTACATCT
Source organism: Orientallactaga sibirica (assembly GCA_036365145.1). Taxonomy (NCBI): domain Eukaryota; kingdom Metazoa; phylum Chordata; class Mammalia; order Rodentia; family Dipodidae; genus Orientallactaga; species Orientallactaga sibirica. The sequence goes on along the minus strand of JAEOAD010000011.1, from coordinate 45,164,674 downwards.
ACATCTACGTGCTACTTTCCATGCGCTTACAACTGTGTTCCAGTCCTTTTCTAAGGACCTCAGTTTCTCTTAAATGAACCTTATAAACTATACAGTATTTCCACATGACAACATGTTTCCTAAACCCCACAGTTTGTGATTTCCCCTAAATAAACTTAATAATTCGCAATTTATCCTTCTTGAGTCCATCTTTATTCATTCTTTATTAAAGATAAGACAAAACCCCAAACTTGGAGTTCATAAATTCTGGGGACCCCTCCTGAACCCCTAAATCCTGCATCAAAAGTACCATGGGTCAAAAATGAATCTAAGGTCTAAGAATGACCACAAAATCCAAAGTATATTGGCAAGGCAATATTTGCTTTAAAAAATATTTTTATTCATTTATTTGTAAGCAGAGAGAGAGAGAGAAGAGAGAGAGAAGAGAGAAGAGAGGCAGGCAGAGAGAATAGGTGTACCAGGGCCTCCAGCCATTGCAAACAAACTCCAGATGCATACACCACTTTGGGCATCTGGCTTTATGTGGGTACTGGGGAATCAAGCCCAGATCATTAAGCTTGGTAGGCAAGAGCCTTAACTGCTGAGCCATCTCTGCAGAAGGGTGCTTAGCCATGAAGAGTTCAGACAGGCAAAGCACTGCCCCGGCCGGCGGGGTTCAACAGGGGCTCAAGGGGAGGCTGCTCCTGGATGAGAGAGACAAGCAGACACAAAGAAGAAAGCCTTGCTTCCATACCAGTCAAGGCTTTATTATTATTATTCATACAGAGGTATATATAGGGGAGGCAGGAAGAGGGCAAATAGGATTTTATGGCTAGGGGAGGCGGAAGAAGGGCAAATGGGATTTATGACTGCCTAATGGATTTTATGGCTACCAGAGGGTCGGGGGTCTCTTGAGTGATAGGCCTCAAGAATGTCTGTTGAGATTACAGGCAGGGCAGATTTACATCAGTCCTGTTTGTTTAAGATACACATCTTTAGGTTACATTCTTGTTCTTATCAAAGCAGGCTTTTTGGGAAGGCTTGGTAAATTTCACAGGAACTCAGGAAGCTGAAATCTTAACACAAAGAGTGGAGGCTTCTTCCTCCAAATGGTTGCAGTTTGGCTCAGTGGTCTCCAACATCTCCTCCCTTCTTTTATACAAGACAGGGGAGGCCCGCAGTCAAGCGGTGGGCTTTAACCAAGTGGGGAGAAGTGACCTGGCTCCTCCCGTGGGTCATTTTATCGCCCACAGATTTGGCCCTTGGTACCTTTTGGGGAGGGGAGGCAGGGCCTGGGTATGGTACCAACCTCCATGCAAGTCAGGTTTTCTCTCAGGGAATTCAGATATGGTCAGTAAGACCTTTCCTTGTGTTTTCCACACCCACATTGGTACCCATCCCCTAGGGATAAGTCTGAATGCTGAAACAAATCTACAGGGTTTACAGTGGCTATAGGGTTTACAGAGACTATAAGTTTTACAGGTATTACAGAAACTATAGGTTTTAAAAAGGTAAACAAAGGCTTACAGGGCTTACAGTGGCTATAGGGTTTACAGAAACTATAAGTTTTATAGGTATTACAGAAACTATAGGTTTTAAAAGGTAAACAAAGGCTTACAGGGCTTACAGTGGCTATAGGGTTTACAGAAACTATAAGTTTTACAGGTATTACAGAAACTATAGGTTTTAAAAGGTAAACAAAGGCTTACAGGGCTTACAGTGGCTATAAGGTTTTACAGAAACTATAAGTTTTACAGACATTAGGTATTATAGAAACTATAGGTTTTAAAAGGTAAACAAAGGCTTACAGGGCTTACAGTGGCTATAGGGTTTACAGAAACTATAAGTTTTACAGACATTAGGTATTACAGAAACTATAGGTTTTAAAAGGTAAACAAAGGCTTACAGGGCTTACAGTGGCTATAACAGCTATAGGGTTTATTCATTGTTAGGGAAGGTCTCAGCTGGAGGCAAGTCTCAGTCGCGATTCTTCTTGCCAGCTCCAGTCTGTGATAGTGGACCTGCAGAGCTGTTGGAACACTTGAGCTCTGGAAGCTGGAGTACCAGGACTCAGTCCTTCTGATTGGCATAATTAAGTCAGGAAAACACATGACAATAAAGGCTACATTGGAGGAGTCTAAGCTGTGTTGTTTTTTAGAATTAATACAATTGGTGATAATATACCAGGTACAACTAAGAGTAAATTTCATTAGGTGATTGACCCACCTGGGCCCAAGTACAAAAGGATAAGGGAGGGGCAGACACGTGCAAAACTTAAAATAATTTTTTTTTAGAGTACTTTTTATAATTTTGTTTGAGGCCATCTTTGGGACCCAAGATGGGCTGTATCTCTGATTATTTATTTTCTTGGGGACCCAACTGTAATCATAAATTATATTTATTTTGGTATATACTGAAGAACCAAAAAAAAGAAATCAATTAACCTGTTACATTTAGTCTCTGTAACACTGTTTGCTTGCCTGACTCAGGCATAGTCACCTCTGTATGTTGAAACAAGTTGCAATTGTATTGTTGAAATAAGCCTCTTGGAAATTTTTGAGTTTATTATTTCACTTAATTACTGTTGTAAACCAAGTTAAAGTTTTTTTTTTTACTTAGAAGACATCATTTAATAGCCAGATGACAGTACTGTCATTATAGAATCAGACATTTATTCTAGCTAAGGAATGTGTTGACCTCTAACTCTGTAATCTATGTTTGCCCAGCAGTAAATTTCCCCTGCTTAAGCTGAATGAGAATCTGAGAAAGAAACTGCTTGGGAGATACTTAAGGCATCAAAAATCTTTTTGTGATTAACAGGATCAAAAAGACAAATGACTATATGAAATAACAGATATTTTCTTTTTGTAAACCTTGTAAATTTATGTTAAGATTATTAAGATTTTAAATACCCCAAATATGATTTTTAACCTTTTACATACAGTAGCAGTCCCATTGTAGGATAAAGGAGTAATGCTCATGACAGAACAATTGCTTTTGAACCACCAGATTGACAACCTGCCTTTTAATACATAACAGCATTTTTAGAGCATCTATTCTGACTGAAGCTTTTAATTAATATCTATCTGTGAAGAAAAAGTTTGAGAAAAATTTTAATCAGTCCAATAACATAGCTTTTGGGGAGTTTTATACCTGTAGGACCTTTTAGAGATACTCAGCCATGGGGGCCTCTGGTTTTATAACAGACAAATTTTGTAAACCATTTATTGACCTGAGATGTAACTTATTAATTGACCTGAGATGTAACTTATTTATTGACCTGAGATGTAATTCCCAGTTCCCATTCCCTCCCCACACAAGAATTGGGACCGAGGCTTCAGTGGTGGGCTTAATGTCTCTTTTAGCTGTGGCTGCCAACACCTGTGAAGAAAGGAGTGAAAAAAGGGGGGGTTAATTAAATTTTTCAGGTCTTGTAAGGAAAAACATTTTTTTAAATATTTGAATGAAAGGGTGTCCTCTGAAGTCATTGAGGAACAGAAATAGATACTCCATTTTTCTGAGCGATGTCCTTGATTTTTGTCCTAAAGAGGGGGAAGGGAACTGTCCCATGTTATTAAGTCAAGGGAGAAGGCCCGTCCATAGGGAAACAACATACAGACACACAAATATGACAGAAACATATAGGGCCCAATAACACAGACACACGAATATGACAGAAACATAGGGGGCCCAATAACACAGACACACGAATATGACAGAAACATAGGGCCCAAGAAAAGCTTTAAAAAGGAGAAAAGAGAGAGAGAGAGAGCGCTTTAGATACTTACCAGACCGGTCTGAGAAGAATTTTTCGAGTCTCAGTCTTGGGTTTGCTTGGGTTTCTCAGTCAGGGAATCAAAGGAAGTGTCAAGTCCCCACACGAGTGTTTGGGGACCCCAGGGTTGTGACACATTTACCAGAATCATAACAAAGGCAGTTATGTTATCAGAGCACATAGTTGGATAGGAAACAATTATTACAGGCAATGGAGGGAGATGTTAGGCATTTTTTGTATATTAGTTATATTAACCATGTGAGAGAAATGTTAATGAACCAATTTTAACCTTAAGATATAGTTAAAATGTTGACAAATAGGAACTTAATTAACTTTATTGGGTACTCTAAATTTAGTCTTTTTAACCATCATCATGACCAGATTAATATCAACAAGCTAAAGTTTTAAGTTTACAGATTGAATACCATAGTAACTTGCTATCAGCTAGAGTCATGTTTTTATTAGTTTGATGTAAGCCCTAGGTTAATAATCACTTTATTGTATCTAAAAAGATCTGTAAGTGTTTTATCTTTAAAATGTAAGTTTTAAATTTAGTCTTTAAAACCATCATGTGACTGATTAATATCAACAGTTTTTTAGACTGAATACATACAGTTACATATTTTTATTTTACAAATTATGTAACCACTTTGTAATAATCTTTTTCATTAGTCACCAAAAATTTAAAGTTTTTTTTTTTCAGTTTATTTTTAAATTTTATTATTACCAATGAAAACTTTTATTGTTTTTACAATTAGGCTATATAAAAAAAAAGGTATCTTTAAAGAGTAGATCAGACTTGACTTTTGATATACATTTAAATTATGAAAGTAGATTTGAACATTATAAAAAATTTTTTTTGACGAATTTAGATTAACATATTTAAATTTAAATATAATTCTTGAAACTGTTTTTTTGTTTGTTTGTTTGTTAGTAGTCCCAAAAAGCATAGACAGACAAAATAAGCTTAAAACAGTTGTAATACTTATAAGAAGTCTATATCTACTTATAATAATTTGGCATTTACCCATATTTAGAAATTTTGTTAGTAGTACCAGAAAAACATAGAGAGGCAAAAGTGAGCTTAAAACAGTTGTAATACTTTTAAGAAGTCCATATGTACTTATAATAATTTGGTATTTATCCATATTTTGAAATTTTGTTAGTAGTCCCAGAAAAGTATAGAGAGACAAAGTGAACTTAAAACAGTTGTAAATACTTATAAGAAGTCTATATCTATTTATAATAATTTGGCATTTATCCATATTTTGAAATTTTGTTAGTAGTCCCAGAAAAGTATAGAGAGGCAAAAGTGAGCTTAGAACAGTTGTAATACTTATAAGAAGTTTATATCTACTTATAATAATTTGGCATTTACCCATATTTTGAAATTTTGTTAGTAGTCCCAGAAAAAGCATAGAGAGACAAAATAAGCTTAAAACAGTTGTAAATACTTATAAGAAGTCCATATCTATTTATAATAATTTGGCATTTATCCATACTTTGAAATTTTGTTAGTAGTCCCAGAAAAGTATAGAGAGACAAAGTGAACTTAAAATAGTTGTAAATACTTATAAGAAGTCTATATCTATTTATAATAATTTGGTATTTACCCATATTTTGAAATTTTGTTAGTAGTACCAGAAAAGCATAGAGAGACAAAGTGAACTTAAAACAGTTGTAATACTTATAAGAAGTCTATATCTACTTATAATAATTTGGCATTTATCCATATTTTGAAATTTTGTTAGTAGTCCCAGAAAAGTATAGAGAGACAAAGTGAACTTAAAACAGTTGTAATACTTATAAGAAGTCCATATCTACTTATAATAGTTTGGCATTTATCCATACTTTGAAATTTTGTTAGTAGTCCCAGAAAAGTATAGAGAGACAAAGTGAACTTAAAATAGTTGTAAATACTTATAAGAAGTCTATATCTATTTATAATAATTTGGCATTTACCCATATTTTGAAATTTTGTTAGTAGTACCAGAAAAGCATAGAGCAGCAAAAGTGAGCTTAAAACAGTTGTAATACTTATAAGAAGTCTATATCTACTTATAATAATTTGGCATTTATCCATATTTTGAAATTTTGTTAGTAGTCCCAGAAAAGCATAGAGAGACAAAGTGAACTTAAAACAGTTGTAATACTTATAAGAAGTCCATATCTACTTATAATAGTTTGGCATTTATCCATACTTTGAAATTTTGTTAGTAGTCCCAGAAAAGTATAGAGAGACAAAGTGAACTTAAAATAGTTGTAATACTTATAAGAAGTCTATATCTATTTATAATAATTTGGCATTTACCCATATTTTGAAATTTTGTTAGTAGTACCAGAAAAGCATAGAGCAGCAAAAGTGAGCTTAAAATAGTTGTAATACTTATAAGAAGTCTATATCTACTTATAATAATTTGGCATTTATCCATATTTTGAAATTTTGTTAGTAGTCCCAGAAAAGCATAGAGAGACAAAGTGAACTTAAAATAGTTGTAAATACTTATAAGAAGTCTATATCTATTTATAATAATTTGGTATTTACCCATATTTTGAAATTTTGTTAGTAGTACCAGAAAAGCATAGACAGACAAAATAAGCTTAAAACAGTTGTAAAGAAGTCCTATCTATTTGAGACTTTTTTTTTTTTTTTGTTGTTGTTGTTGTTGTTAGAAGTTCCTAAACTCTGTAAGCCAGTGAAGCTAAGAAAGCCCCCCCTTTTTTTTTTTTTTTTTGTTTTTTTGTTTTTTTGTTTTTTTGTTTTTTTTTTTTTTAATAAAGCCTATTATTTCCTTGTTTACCTTGCTGGAGGCCGCCTGAGCCCAGGTGGGGTAGGCACGCCCCTGGAGTGTGGGCTTTGTATTTAGCTATGAATGGAGAAAGGGGAAGGGGCTTATCTGATAGTGAGACTGAAGGATGTTATTAATCAGGTTTCAATAAGAGAAGGCGATAAAAATCTTTTAAACAATCACCCATGTGACTCCATCGTTACTCATTGATAGTGTCTTTTTTGGGGGAACCATGGACATTTTTTAAGAGAGCAAGAAATTTAATTTGGGTTCCCTGCATCTTAAGCACCTTAAGCCCTAGAATAAACAATGCCGGTTTGTTTAACGTTTGCTAAAAAGAAAAGCCTGCAGGAGCCTAAGCTTTGCCCCCAGGTGTGAGCTTTTGTCTTTGTTGTTGCCTGTGGTTTTTGAGCAGCTCTGCCAGATCTGCCAGCTTGTCACAGCTCGAGCTAACAGCCACATTTTGATGAAGGCTAGTGTTCCTCATGATAGAGAAAGTTTGGAAACGTTAAGACCAAAGGGCAATATTCCTGGGCCATAAATAGCCCGGGGGATTTCCCGGTGGTCCCAAACGCAAGCCTGACCGCAAGTTTAAGAGTCCGGCAGTCGCCCTAAAGGCTTTTACTGGCCGATGCGTGACCGGTTTGTAAAATGTAAAGAGGAATAGATAGAAGGTTTATTGCCAACACCCGATCGGGCAGTCGAGATTTGAACAATGAGCTCGGGGCCTTCAGTCAATGCCAGAGAGTAGCCCTGGCCTAGAGACTTCAGTTGCCCTGTCGCCTTGATTCAATTCCATGTGAAGGCTTTAAACCGAAAACAAAGAAGGAAATAAGAAGACAGCGTCTGAGAGGGGAGATCTGTCTTTATCTTTGAGATGGAAAAGTCTGTTTTTCTTTACATTACACCTCTCCTAATTCCTCAGTGGGGAGGTTAGCCTCCAGCCGTTTCTCTGATGGAGAAACGGACAGTTTATTTTTCCTTACATTATCTCTCGCCTGACCCGTCAGTGGCAAATATTACCTTCTCACTGGGGCAGCCCCTCCTGGGCTTGTAGTTATTAGTCTTTCTCTGATGGAGAAAGGGAGTTTGTCTTTCGCTAACTGGGGAAACAAACTCTGCCTAGTTTTTAATGGCGAGACAACCATATGAAACTTCGCCTAAGTCCGTCAATAAAGAGACAATTTCTTCATTGGGGAGGCAGCCCACCCTGAGCCTGTAAATCCTAAGGGGAGGATGTCCCCAAAGGATCACCCGATTTTCTTTGTGCCTTGAGGTTCATAAACTATGAACATATATGGCTTGTCCCGAGACATTCGTCGCTATTCTTACCTTACCCAGGTCTGTATTACAGGCGGGCTTTCCTGCAGTGACCCACTGTGGATCTTCACTCACCAACGAGGTGGCGATCCAATGCTGAAGAGACGGCCGTCCTTCCTTGCGACGTCCAAGTCAGTCCTCGTACCTCAAGCCCCACGTTGGGCGCCACTTGCCCCGGCCGGCGGGGTTCAACAGGGGCTCAAGGGGAGGCTGCTCCTGGATGAGAGAGACAAGCAGACACAAAGAAGAAAGCCTTGCTTCCATACCAGTCAAGGCTTTATTATTATTATTCATACAGAGGTATATATAGGGGAGGCAGGAAGAGGGCAAATAGGATTTTATGGCTATAGGGGAGGCGGGAAGAAGGCAAATGGGATTTATGACTGCCTAATGGATTTTATGGCTACCAGAGGGTCGGGGGTCTCTTGAGTGATAGGCCTCAAGAATGTCTGTTGAGATTACAGGCAGGGCAGATTTACATCAGTCCTGTTTGTTTAAGATACACATCTTTAGGTTACATTCTTGTTCTTATCAAAGCAGGCTTTTTGGGAAGGCTTGGTAAATTTCACAGGAACTCAGGAAGCTGAAATCTTAACACAAAGAGTGGAGGCTTCTTCCTCCAAATGGTTGCAGTTTGGCTCAGTGGTCTCCAACAAAGCACAGCAACAGGAAGTCTGCTGACACTTTTATGTCCTAGTGAGGAGGTGCTGTGTCTGCTCTACTTTACTCTCGTATGTGATTGGCTAAAATATAAGCATGATGCAGTTTCTAGGGGAAACCTAAGGAATGGAAGATTTAGGGACCTTTTACCAAGTGTAGAAATAGAAGCTCTGGGTTCAAGGATTGTTAACTCTTCTGGTCTCAATGAAGGCTGACTCAGGAAGGGTGGCATCCTTCCGATGTTGGGAACCTTGAGCCAAACTGCAGCCATTTGGAGGAAAAAACTGCATCTTCTAAGTTAGATTTCAGTTTCCTGAGTGTTTGTGAGCAACTACATAACTAAGCCTTCCCAGAGACCCTACCTTGACCTGTAGATAAAAACAATGTGTAACTTAAAGATATATAAGACTGCTGTAACCCCCCCCCCATGACCTTGTGCAAGGCACATTCCCCAGCTGGGTATCCTAGCAACCCTGCTGCTCTTAGATCTTCCCCTTTCCCCTCTCTATATATACCTCTGTATGAGTTAATAAACTCCGAGACCTTGACCAGAGGTTAGGCTTGGTCTCCTTCTTTGTGTCTGTTTGTCCCCCATCCAGGATTAGCCTCCCCTCGAGCCCTTTGTTGAACCCCCGCCGGCCGGGGCATTCCAGAATTGAGTTTCTCTACCCTTTTAACCATTTGAAAGAAAAGACAGCCCAATCTCTCTCTCTCCCCCCCTCACATATTCCTTAGAGATGGGAGATTATGTGATACTAGTCCAGCCTGGGCTTTCATTACAGGCCCTGTGACAATTGTGGTAAAACAAACTCAGGTGCCTTCTGTCCCTGTGATGCTCTGGGGTCAAACACCATTAGAAATGCTGCAGTGTCACATAGGTGGTGTTGCTAGTGATTGATGGTGATTGCAGTGGTGATGGTGGTGATGGTGTTGGTTGTGGTGGTGGTGGTGGTGATTGGTGATGGTGGTAGTTGTGATGGTAATATTGGTGGTGGTGATGATGGAGGAATGGCGATGGTTATGATGATAGTGATGGTGCCTCATCCTAGGAAGAAAAGACCTGATGGCATCATGACAGGTCTCAAAGTTGGGCACAGCCCACCATAAATGCTGTTTAAAATGTGCCAATATATTATTGTTATTACTGCCAGAGCTACCTAATCCCAGCAGCTAGTCTTCCAGGCTGGGCTCCCACTATGAGGCAGGAGCTGGCTTCCTTTAAAACCTCCCTCCCAGTGCTCACTACAGCAGCACATATACTGGAGACCACCCTCCTGGGCTTCCCCTCAACAGTGGTCCTTTCTCAGGGAGCCATGAGCATCTCCCTGCAAAATCAATCCCAGTGCATTCCCTGTACAGTGGAGGCCCCTGCACATGGCCTGCTGGAAAGGATCTTTGATGTAAGGAACCTGCGTGCTATGAGAAGTCCGCACAGGCTGAGAGGGTAGGGGTGGCCACCATCACCGGGTGCTGGGTTTCCTTTTTTTTTGACACACTGTCCATTACAGGATGTGTATTACAAGAGGCTTCAGAACTATTGCAGGAATGGGGTCTAGCCTCCTTAGATGGTGTTTCACTCCAAATTGACTGCCATGTTTGGGTAGAAATGCCTCAGCCCTGAGGTGTCTGAGGCCCGGCTGGTATCAGGAGGGTAGAGCACATTTTACTGTGATTGAAAACATTTCTCATTTCTTTGCTGTGAACTGTATGTTCACAGTGCCTTCCGGTTCCTCTGCCAACTTTGCTTCTGGCTTATTATTGCCTTGTAGACTTCTCCTCAGTCACTGCTTGTGCCAAGCCCACACCTACACAACAGGCTACACAGGGTTCTTGTCACTAGAGCAGAGAGGCATAGTCCTAAATTATCTTTAGTTTCTGACACCTGTTATTGGCCCACAGCTGAGATTCCCAGTCATCTCAGTTCTCACAAATGTCCCCTTATGCAGCTCTGATCTCTATTTCCAGGAAACAGGCAGAACCCCACCCAGACAAGAGGGGTCCCCAACCACTCTGGTTCCCTTTGGTCTCTTGAGGACTTTAAAACCTCACTGTACATTTGGGCTTATTTCTGTGACACCCTTGTGAGTGTGTATGAAGCAAAAAAAAAAAATTAAATTTGTATGCTTTTTCTCCCACTAGCTGGTATTTTTTCAGCTTAATTCACAGGTCTCCAGCTACTGAACCTCACAGAGTGGGATAAATACTTTTCTCCCCTACCACGCTTTGAAATTATTTTTCTCAACTACGCCTCCATCTGCTCCCCCACAACCACTGGAGATTTTTCTACTACTTTAATTCAGATAGAGCTTATGAAAAAACACAGAGATAGTTTAAGTAAAACCATTGTCCTATTAGTTTCCACGTTAACACTTTTCCCTGAGATTGCTTTAAGCTGTCATGTTTGGGGCCATGTTGATCTAAGCAGTATGGGAGAACCATCTGGCTGGGGTTCCATAGAGTACTGCACAGTGTGATTGCAGGTGGGAGAGGACGCCATCCCCCAATTATGCAGGCTGCAGGGAGGGTCTGAGGAGCAGCCTGTGGGGCCCAGACCATGTCCAGCTCTAGGGAGGGCTTCATTTCCTTGCACCTCTTAGAGCTCACTGCAGCTGGCCAGGAATCAAGGAGCAGCCTTGGTACACAGTGACTCTCATGATACTGCCCCCAGAGCATCCTGTCCCTTCATCGTGGGCCATTTTGGCGTCTTCTGATGAGTCAGCCATCAGGTGAAGTTTGCAATGACCAAAAAGGCAGTGAAGACTGTGGGTACTGAGGAGGTGGGGAGGTGTAACACCCAAGAGGAGGCAGAGGTTGTGGCTATCCCCTCCTGTGAGGCTGCACTTACCCACTAGTACCCACGGCACTGAAGTTCCTATTGCAGGTCAGAGTCTTCCAAGTGAACCAAGTGTCAGGTGAAGGAAATGCTTATATTTACATTTAAATTGTCATTGTAAAGTATAAAGATCAATACTGAACTTCACACTGATGACTTCAAGTTTCAATTTGTGTTACTGAGAGCCCCATGCTGTGGCAAACAAAGAAGGCTGTGGCAGGTTGAGGGACTATGGAAGGCAGACACAGCCTCCAGCATCTCTCACTGTCTTGCTCTTGGTAGCCGGTAGTCCCTGCAGGTCCCACTCAGCTCAGCCATAAGCCTTGAGGTTGGAGCCCTGTGCCTTGGCTGGATGTCCTTACCCATGCTGCTCCCTGTGGGCAGAGCAGCTCCATCCTGGGTTTGTCTTGGAAACATCCCTTTTCTGCGGCAGCTCTGCTGGGGATGTTGTAGGTTGCTTGGTAAAGCACTGCTAGAATGTGTGAGCCCCCTCCCGAAGGTGCCTGCGTGACCTAGCCCTTGAAATACAGGACTGGGTAGAGCTTCTCAGAACCTCCATCCTCTACTCTGCTGAGGCCTCTAGGACCAAGGGCCATAGCCCCAGGCCAGGGTGACCCTACAAGAGGTTGCAGAGGCCACTGAGCCCCCAACAGGCTGCCTTATGTGCTAAGGACATCTGTTCCTCAGGGCCCTGTTAGCCAAGGACAATGCTGATACTAGATTTGAGGCCTCAGGTAGACAGCGATGCTAGTTGTTCCTACCAGCCCTGCATGCTGGACAGGGTCTCCAGTCTGCAGGGCTGAAGCTCAGGGACAGGATAAACACCATTGTTCCTCCCAGGAACACCTCCTGAACCCTGCCAATCACACAGGACCTAAAGACAAATTCATGAATTAAAACATTTTGACAGACACAGGAGGGATGTGCATGATGCCTGATGAATTAAAAAGAAACTTGAAATCTTCATGCCTTATTTCATCCTGGCCCAGAATGAATGTGTTTCTCAGGCTCATAAATTTTTAGAAAGGAATTTTTAAATAGATTATAAGTTTTAGAAGTGTTCTCTTTCCACAGCTGAGAAACAAAACACACCATCCTCAAAGTAGGACAAGGCCAGGCCTGCCTTCTGGGACACTGGGCTTTTCATTCCATGATCTGTGAGGGACCCTGGGCATTTGGCTGTTGGAGAAGCAGTGCTGGTCCTGGGATATTACTGGTTCTCTGTAATTCCATCAAGACCAAATCCATTAGCTCCGGTGGGAACCAGAGGAGAACCATGGAGGGGGACATTGGGAGCATGGGTGTGAAGGGGACTGTTGGAGCCTCTTCCTCTCTCTTTTTCTTGCTGATCTATATGAGGGAGTGTCTTCTCCCACATGCTCCCACCATGACCCAGTGTGCTGCTAGAGTCCCAGAGCAGCAGGACAACTGCCCATGGACTTAGGCCTCTGAAACCTTGAACCAAAGCCAGCCTTTCCTCCTCTTAAGTGCATTCTTCAGGAATGTCATAGTCAAGAAACTGACTGACATTCTTTCTTAGCAGTCTTTCTCTCCCCGTCCTTCACCACACTTAGGTCATGGTGTGTTGGGCCTTGCTAGTAACAGGCTGGACCTGTGAGGAGGCTGGCCTGAACTATTGGACATGGCCAGGGACCCTGGGCTGTGGGGTTGCAGCTGGCCCTCTGTCAGGAGTCCCTGGAGACAGTAATGGCCTTCCCTATGTTGTAGGGTGTAGTGAGCTGTCATGGCCCAGAGTGGGCAGAACTGCTGAGGCGCTCCCCCCAGACCCCAAAAGGCTCTGACCATTCCATAAGTCAGACTTTGCCCCCCACAGTTCCTGACCTGTGGCTAGCTGCCCAAGAGACCCTTATGTGGCTAAAGTCACGTAGCCTTCCCACCCCCCACAGTTTTGAAGTCACAGCCTCCTGTTAATCTCTTCTTCCACCCTTCCCCCTACCTTCCCTTATCCTTCCCCCATAGCTTTGAAGTTACTAGTCCTTCCTCTATCTAGATAACAGCCCATAAACTATGCATCCGATTGCCATATAGTCTGTATGTGCCATCTCAACCTTCCCCAAGTGTTTATAACCCCCCCCCCTTGAATAAACAAGTGCTGTCCATCAGACAGTCTCCCGGCTGCTCATTGCCCCATCATGTATTTCTGTGTCCGCGCATCACACTCACCTGCCCAGCCAGAAAGACCCTGCTGCTCCCCTTTCCAACTCCTCTCTCCCTCGCCTGGGACGTTGGTGGCCAATGACCCCTGGGGAACGGGAACGAAACGAGACCCACAGCGGTGGACTTCGGTACTTCATTTCACCTCAATTCATGAGGCTCAGGCCTGGTCTGAAAGAGGATCTCATTATCCTGACACAGAACCCATTGGATTCAGGCCATGTTGGCCTTGGAGCTCATGGGCACAGGTAAGCCTTTTCCTACCACCTGGATGGATGAGATAAACCACAGGTGAGCAGAGCTGAGATGTGCAAAAGAACCAGGTATTCTTTTGACCTCAAGATCGTGGAATCTAGCCAGGGAAAGATGGCATTGTGGCTGTGAATGTGGGGTGTGGGACCCAGCTTTGCTCCCCTTAGGGTAGGCTGGATGTGAAGAACTGCATGGTGGAGTTCTTGGGGAGATAGCTGAGGATGGAGAGGAACATCTGAGGCCCTAGACAGAAGCCTAGGAACTCTTGCTTCATACCCCATGGGCCTCTTGCTCTGGAGCTATTAGAAGCAGTGAGACCTCCTGTGACCCTCTTGTTACTTACTCACTATGAAGTGAAGTCCTTGCTTGCATGATGATGGAGCTACACCCATCCTCATTAGCAGTCACCCCAAGGGTGACACTGTTCCATCACTTTTGTGTGGAGCATTGTGAGTGGGGGCTTCTGGGATCATCTCAGTGGTCCAGTCTGAGAACTGAGACCAGGGGTCCCCTCACACAGGGGCTTCATCTGAGCAAGGTCACCCACCCACACAGTGACTCAAGGATACAGACCAGACTCTCTGCACTAGGCACTTAGTACAGGCCCCTGATGGCAACATAAGGGAGAGTGGAGTCAAGGGTGACCCTGACCCTAGCTCTAAACCCTGAACCTCAGCCTAACAGTAATCCCCAATATGAAACTCTTCAAGGTATGGGATGGCATCTGCCCCAAGTGCCCTGGTCAGAGCTTCTCCATGACCTGTCCAGCCACCAGTGCAGAGGACTCAATGGACATGCAGGAGCAAGGGCTTATCAGAGACACCCATGCCCTGCAGTGAGGAACAGGAGTCTTGGGGCCTGAGACTGTGCCAACCTTGCTGGAGAGGGACTCAGGGAGAAAAGCAGGGACCCATCATCCTTCTGCTGGGGAGAGAGGTATGGCGAGGCAGTATCCTGTCTCAACAGGGACAGCTGCAGGGGAACTCAGAGCAGAGCGAGGCCCCTGGGTTTGGTGCCCTATGAAAGATTCATCCCAGAGCCCCAGGGCCTCAGCACCAGCTGTGTGGCCTCCTCAGCTCAGGAAGAAAGATATAAAATGGGGAACGAAGATCCAGCTTCCTGGCCTGAGTCTTCCATCCCAGCTTGACAGAGACATCTCCTCACAGGGTACCTGCACCCCAGGACCCAAGCCCTGAGTCCCTCTGGCCAGCTGGTTTTTCTGCCTCGTGGAATCAACCATTTGGGGTCAGCACAGCTGATCTCCCCCACCTTAAGTCCTGGCCAGGGCCAGCAAGGCTTCTGGCCTCCAGCTGGGATTTAGGACAGAGATGGCCAGGGATGGTCAGCAAAGGGAACAGAGTAACCCACCCAAGGCACCAGTGCTTACTGTGCAGCCGTGGGCTGCCCCCTGTCCCCAGTGCAGGGTCAGAGGAGTCACACACATAGATGTGGTCCTCAGGACAAAGGCTTATGGGATTTGGGGACCCAGGATACCAGATTGTGGACACCACAGCCCTGATGTCCATACCATGTCCAGGTGGAGACACAGTTGCCTCCCTCCCCTGTCTACAGACTCCAGTTCCCAAGGGATTCTGTTTCACTGAGATATAACAGGAACCCATCTAAACTCTTGCAGGTTTATCCCACAAACCTCACTTCTGGGTATTCTGGTGCCTATCCCCTCATCAGTTTGGGCTGGTTGGGGATGTTTTACAGGACACTAAAGCAGAACATTTTAAAGTGTGTTCACAGATGTGGGGATAATGATAATGTCCCCTCGTGGTAATTACCCAGGGAATTCCCCAGGGCCATAGCAAGTGTCTCTCCTGCTAAACACCCCCTTTGCTGACTCCTGCTATTCCCATGGTGCCCTGTCCTTTGCACTCACTGCTTGTGGTCAGGGCTGCTCCAAGTAGGGCCTGCAGAGCTGAGATTACGGCTCCCACTTCCAGCTGATGGTTGCTATTCAGCTCACTTCTGCCTTTCTGTGACCCTCACACTCTGGACTGATTTCATTTCTTCATGTGTTCATGAACTGGTCCCTCCTCTAAAGATGGGGTTTCCTGGATGGAAGGAATGGTGTTTTGTTCTCTCATAAATCATAGATCCTAGAACAGCACATAGGGGTTGCCTCAAGCCATGATGGCTGGCTGGCTGCCTGGGTAGAAGATGGGTGGATGATAGATGGATGGATGAATAGATGAAGCAAAACCATGGAGGTCTGTGGGGAGGATAATGCAGGGCTAGGAGGCAGGGGTGGGAGGCCAGGTTTGATTGGCACCATGAGTCCAGAAGGATGAAGCTGATAGAGCTCTGTGCTGCACAGAAAGAGCCTGGCTTCCAGTGAGTGCCAGATTCACCTTTGGACACAGCCAGGGATAAAGGGGACCCAGCACCCAGGTCTCAGTTTCAGCCTTGTTCCCACTCACATTGGGGTATTTGTTTTAAATTCTGCAGATCCCTGAGTGCAGCACCATAGGACCAGGACCAAGTGGCAGAGACTCAAGATTGCTGTGGCCAGGGTTATTCCTGTACCCAGGGCCTCAATTCCTTGTCTCAGAGATCTAGTGAACTCCTATGAGAATCCCAAGCCAGTGAGGGTCAAACCAATCTGAGCTTTGATCTCTCATCGCACAGGTCTTATTGCCCTGGGTCCATCCATGGTGGACTGATACTCAGGCTTTTCCTGCTGGGGTGTGACTTGTAACTGGTGTCAGGACCAGAGCTCTGCTGGGGTCAGGTGGGGACTTGTTACAAATGGACCTTGTGACCTCTTGGTGGGGGCTCTGATGCTCCATCAGTGCCCAGTGCCCAAGCCCATGTGCTTCCTTTCTGTATTAAGGAGGACAGTTCTAAAGCCAAGACAAATTCACTAGAAAGTGATGTCCAGGCTACAGTGGCCACTGTGACTTCAAGAGCCTCACCTTCCCTGGGTACACTATTGAGGGTTTAGCTGCAGGACAAGGGGCTGCAGTCAGCACCATCTCTGCTCCTGTAGCTGTGACACTCCTGTCCTCAGAAACACTAACCCTCCCGGGCCGGCCCTCCCCATGCTCACCTCCACATACCTGCTCTCCCCAGTGTTCTGGAGACCCACAGTTCCATCCTGAGTGGGCCTGGGAGGTGAGCTTTGTGGTTGAGTGAAAGAATGAACAACTGCAGGGGTGAATGAATGAATGGATGAGATTGCCCTTCCCATGTCTTCTCTTTACTGTCCAGTGTCACTAGTGAAGCCTGCTGGAGCATTCTGGGCTTCAGCATGTATGTGTGGAGCCCACAGGCCATGTTCTGGTAAATTCTTTGGCCACGGGGCAGGGACACAGTGATGCCGCCGGGCACAGCCTAGGGAACACAAGCGAGGGAGGCTGTCATATGAATATTTAAACAGCACGCAGGAGCTGAGGGACAGAGTTTCATTTAAGCACTGAGGAGTCTTTACTTACCTAAAATTGAGCACTGAGCAGATTCTAAGTCTGCAAGTGGCGAGGTGATCAGGAGCCATTGTTGTCTCTTAATCAGGAGGACATGCCACATCTTTCAGCTCATGTGTCTCCTCACCTTGACCGAAGGACCCTTGTGACACTCCATAGAACAGCAGTTGGTCCTTCCTCTGGGAGGCAAATGTGTCATTGTGTTGATGGCTGTGAAGTTGAGGTTGTTGTGACTTGTGATGCGTTAAGGTAAAGGGAAGGTGACATGAGAAGGAAGGATGAAGTTAGGTTGCTACCAGTTTAGGACAGGTCATTACAACTCTAACATGTTTTATGTGGTTCTCACAGTGACCACTAAAGACATGCCTACAGACAATGCACAGATGGGAAGGTACAGCAATCAGGTGTCACCATAAAATCAGCACATAAAGGAATGCTGCTAGACAGAACGAGGGGGACAGAAGGGGAACAAGACAGCTGAAAGCAACCAGCAAGCCTGAAAGCTCGTCCTTCCCTATCCAGTTTCTTGAAATGTGACAGAATCAAACTCCCAGACCCAAGCAGAAATAAAGTGAGATCCATCTGCCCTGTACACTGTCTAGAAGGTACTTACTTGCCTACTTTCGTGATTTAATTGTATCTTGTTTTCAAGGCAAAGTCTCACTCTGTAGCCTAGGCTAGCCTGAAACCCAGGAACCTCCTGTCTCCGCCTTCTGAGTGCTGTGACTGCAGATGTACACCACCACACCTGGTGAGAGCCTCACTGTAGATCCAAGGACATACACAGGTTTTAAAGGGAAAAGGTGGAAAAGGTTATTCCATGTAAATTGTGACCAAATAGAGAGCAGAGGTGATCACAGCTATGTTCAGGAAAATCTGCCAAAAGAAGCAGGAAGGACGTCATATAATGTAATCCGTCAGGAAGATGTCACATGTGTGATGAGGTTGGAATTGCCAGGAAAGCCCCAATGGGTGATACAGCATTGGCAGCAGTGAGGGACATCCACGCCATGCATCACAGCAGGAGATTGCAGTGCCCATTGCCGAGGATAGCTGGATCAGCCAAAGTCCATAGGGAAGCCAAAGATCTGAACATTCTCATCCAGGCAGACCTAGTGGGCATGTGGAATATGCCCCGAGTGGACCAAACACATGGTCTTCCATGCCTACTGCATAGTAAGCTATGAAACAAAGCTTCACGAACTGAGATCCTACCAAGCACCTTCTGCACCACAACAGGACAGGACTAGGAGCAAGCTCATTTTGCTGATGACATGATGTTTCATACAGAAGCCCCCAAATTCCCACCATGGAGCTGTCAGAGCTAAAACCCAAATTCTGCAGAGCTGCAGGACATAGTGTAAAAACCACTCACTTCAATGACAGTGAACAATCCCCAAGGAAATTAAGAACACAACAACGTGAATAGCCCTGAAGAGAATAGCACATAGGTGTGAACTGAGCCAGGGACAGAAGAGACTCTACACTGGGAACTGCAGAATACTGCTGAAAGAACAAAAAATATAAGTGAGTGGACAGAGCAGTGTTAGAATGTCTGTGTCACTCAAATAATTGACATAACCACTGCCAGTGGGGTTTTTTTTTTTTTTTTTTTTTCGAGGTAGGGTCTCACTCTAGCCCAGGCTGACCTGGAATTCACTATGTAGTCTCAAGGTTGCCTTGAACTCAATGCAATTCTCCTACCTCTGCCTCCAGAGTGCTGGGATTAAAGGCATGAGCCACCACACCTGGCCTAAAATTCTTATGGAATCTCAAGGGATGCCAAGGAGTCAAAACAGTTTTGAAAAAGAAAAACATGTGGAAGGCCTTGTGTTCCTGACTTTGGAAAAGCTCAGAAGTCAGGCAGGATGTTGGCACAGACAGGCACAGATCAAGGGGCAGAACAGAGAGCTGTCAAGAATGTGATCAAGTGACCTTGGGAAGGTGCCAGACAACAGTATTGGGAAATGATGTTCACTTGCAGAAGCAGAGGTGCGCCCTGGCCTCACAGTAAATGCACAATCAACAGGAGGATCAGACAGGCACAGGTCATGCTATGAAACTCCTCCAGGAGAACAGGACAATGATCTTGACTTTGGCAGTGGTTTCTTGGATATGACCCCAGGTCCAGGCTATAAAAATGACAATACAATGGTTGAGCAAATGCCATTGTGTCTTTACAGAAGGGGACAGGAACAAGGGGGATTGACGCAGAGGGAACAGTTGCCTAGAGTGCATGGATGTCTGCCTGTGACTTGTGTGATCAGGGGTGACTTCCACAATGTACGACCAACTCCCCAACTCAGCAAGAAAAGCCAAACACCACCACTAGAAATTGGCACAGGACTCAAGTAGACACTTCCTTAAAGAAGTTACAGAAAAGGCCAAAAGAATACATTTAGGGCTAGAGAGATGCCTTAGTGGATAAGGAGCTTGCCTGCAAAGCCTAAGGACCCAGGTTCAGCTCAGAAGGACCCACATTTGCCAGACAGATACACATGGTGGCACATGCACCTGGAGTTCATTTGCAGTGGCTAGCAGCCCTGTCACACCAATTCTCTCTATCTGCCTCTTTCTCTCTCTCTCTCAAATAAAAAAATAAAAATATTTTTTAAAAAAAGAATACATGTAAATATACTCAAAATCATAAATACTCGTGGGAAAAAATGTAAATCAAAACATGAACTTCCATTTTCTAAAAATAAAGACAGAAAGTAACAAAGTTGACAAGGACTTGGAATAATGGGAGCTTTTGAGCACTGATGGTGGAAATGTAAATTGGTGCAGACACCCTGAGAAACAGTGTGGAAGTTCCTCAAGAACCTTCGGCAGATCTGTCCTGTGATCCCTCTCCTGTGACCCAGCCATCCTACTACTGGGTATTTATCCAGGAGAACCCAGGGGAGGGTCTTGAGGATTTCTTTACTCACCCATGTTCTCTGCATAGACCTGGACATGTTGCTAAGTATCCTCTGAGGCTTGAACGCATGAGGACAATGTGAAATGCTATTTGGTCTTTATGAAGAAGGAACTGCTTGATTCTGCTTACATGATGTGTCTAAAGTAGCCCAGTCCTGAGAAACAGTGAAGGGTGTTGTTGCTGGGCACAGGTAAGGAAGCTGGAGAAAAGGGAGGGGCTTTGCTCTGAGGCAACAGAAATTGTTGCAAAATGAAAATGTGTACAATCTCTCCAGCTTCATGTGCACATAGGCAATACTACTGCGCCTCACACATGTTAATGTTACCTAGGCACTGTATATGAGAGGAAAGTCAGGCCGGAATCATGACCTAGGTGGCTGTTTCAATGGCCTGTGGAGGTCCCTATCTTTCACCTGTGTAAGCCTGTGTATCCTTTGTTCCTTTCTGAGCCCTAGGAAGAGAGTTTTCATTCCAGTCATCTACTCATTGCTGTGACAAAATATCTGACATGGAGAATATTAGGAAGAGTTCATTTCAGCTTAAAATTTGAGGTTACAGTCCATCATGGTGGTGAAGGCATGGTGACAGGAACATCAAGCAGCTGGTCACATTCAGTTCATGGTGAAGAAGCAGAGGGTCGAATGCTGGTGCTCAGGTATCTTTCTCCTTTTTATTCAGACCAGGACCCCAGCTCATGGAATGGGGCCACCAGTTCGGGTGGGTCTTCTCACCTCAATTAACCTAACCCAGATAATCCCTCACAGACAGTCCCAGAGGTTTCTATGGTGACTCAAATCCTGTGACAGAGATTAACCTTTGTCATCATGAACCACCACCAGCACATGTGCTCAGCCCCTCCAGACACCTTAGAAGGAGATGCCACCTGGATCTTCTACCAGGAGCCTGGGTCCCTGCTGTGCATCAGGCCCTGGCCTTGCAGGACCTGAAGCCTGTCCTGAGTGGCACGGAAAAGCAAGGGAGCTATCACAGGCTGAGATGTCGAACTTCCCATCTCAGAACTTCACTACAATGGTCGCATGTGAGCTCAATACTAATCAAGGGCGTGATTGCTGAGAAACCAAGAAACAGCTGGGAACGGGGTGATTAGACCAATCCAACCTGAGACAAAAATAGCTGCCTTACTCCAATGTCTGTGAGCAGAGCAGTCAGAGGGCTCCCTCATACATAAATGCTGCATTTCACTCGGTTGAAGGGGTGGACCCTAAATGGCAATGGTTTCCAGGATCAAAAGCTCACACCCTAGACTTCAATGCCCTAAGGACAAAGTCCAGGCCAGAGCCTGGGGCTGGGTCTGCAAAAGCCTCTGTAATGTGGCTCCTCTGATGTTACTATGCTTTCTCACCCACCCTTCTCCTCCAGTTTAAAGCCTGTCTCTTCCAGGAGCATGCTAGCTAGCTCTTTCCTCCCCAGGGTCTTTGCACACGCTGCTTCTGATGCCAGTAAAATCCTCCGTACACACCCTTCCTCCCTAATCACACTTCCTGCCTCCCTAATCCAGGCTGTACTGACACTGATGGTAGAGACCCTAGCTATCTTTCCTCCCAGATATCCAGACCTCAGGCACCTAGCTAGTACATGATAGCAGAGACCCTAAGGCCCTCCATCCTTGAGGAGTTACAGTTCTCAGCAAGACCTCTGAGTCATCCCATGTTGAGAGCCACCCCACCCTTCTCTGTGAAAGGATCGCCCACTGCTACAGTATAGGCTGGAGTAACCCTTACAGGGCAGAGCTCATAGAGAATAGTGCCTGGCCATGCCCTCTGGTTAGCTGTGTTACTAAATGAGGGGGCGGGGCTGTTCTCTCCTCCCTACAGACCTTGAAGGCTCGGGTGCCTGGGGCCATGGTGATGAGTGCCACAGCAACCCACACACAGCTCTCCACACTGGCACAGGTGGAGACCTGTGCTATCGCTGATTGAGTGATGCACTCATCCAGGCGAAACCAGTGCTAAGTCACCTTGAACACAAAGCTGACAGTCCAGGACTAGAAATAATAGGTCAGTCCCCAAGCACTGCAGAGGGATAGAGATCCACAAGGGACAGCCTACCCCAGCCCACACAGCATTTGATGGTCATGAGCTCAGGAAAGACAGAGAAAGGGGAGCAGCCCAAGCAGAAGATGCAGGTGTGACCAGGCTGGTGGGGTGAGTCACTCAGATGACAAGCACATTGCTACTCAAAGTACCTCCTGAAATCCCAGACTCAGTCCCCAGCACGTACAGATGATCCACCAGTGTGTGACAGGATGTCACTGTCCCTATGACATGGGGACCAGCCCACGGTGATTCTGATTGACCAGATGGGCTCTTAGAAGGGTTTGGGATTGTTCTGGGGAGTTACCAAGAGGGAGAAAGAAGTAGGAGCATGAGAAGGACTAAGGGGAAAGGTGTACATCCTAAACACTGTCCTGTCAAGTGACCTAGTCCTCTGGGCCACAGTAACCTTCCGTAGCTGTCAGGTTCTTGCAGCATGACTTTGAGTCTCTGGGGACCTTGAGGCGGGTGGATGTGTGGGAGTGGAGGGTGGGAGACTCCCAGGTGGCTTCAGAATATGTGCAGGGTCATCTCTGTCAGCTTCCAACACAAGGCGACCACATTCCTTCCTATGAGGCCATCGTGAAGCTGTGACACCATGTGCACTTCAGGAAGGGAAACAGTCTGAGACACACAGGGTGGCCTGTCCCTCCACTGAGCCCTTTGCTGTCCTGGAGAGGGTATTTGCAGGCCCTCACTCCCGTACCAACACCCAGAATGTGGGGGTGAGATCCATCTGTCTCCCCGCCCATCCACAGGGCTTTCCTTCCCGTCCCCAGAATTCAGTCTAGGCTCTAGGCAGCAGCAGAGTGCTAAAGCAAAGTTGTGTGGTGTTCTGAGCACCTGCCCCCTTGGCCACTTTCCTCACTAAATCACAGAAGGGAGCAGCTCTGGCTTCAATCCAGGATGATAATTACTTCAGTCCTCTGTGGGAGAAATGCCGTTATCATGGCTGAGCCTCCGGGACATCGACCTAAATGATGGAAATTATTCATCTGTGAATCTCAGTAGGAGGCTGGTGCTTGAGCCAGCATACCATGCATGGAGTCCCCACGGACAGAGGCTTAATGTGTCACTTAAGTGAAACAGCCCAGGGTTCTCAACCTCCTTTTCCTGCAAGCATTATCAATGACAGCAGACTCATAGGCCTGAAACTAAAAGAGCCAGGAGACCTTTGGGGATAAATCCTACAGTGGCTGTGAAAGACAGTTGCCACATGTGTGTGAATCACTATACCCACACTTCTCAACTGCTATTCTTGGGTTTCCATTTGGGGTTTATTCCCTCAACCTTCAGCCTCATGGGCTCTGGGCCCTAGCATTTCTCTTGTGTTTGAATCATATGACCTGGGTCCACAAAGTAGACACAGCATCCCAGCTACAGCGTATTAAGGAGGAACACAGAGCTCATCATTGGTGAAGTCCTAACCCCTTTTCTGTTGGTACAACAGAATGTCAGAGACTGGAAATTTATAAAGAAAATGAAAGAGCTGAGTGTGGTGGCACATATCTATAACCTCAGCATGCTGGAGCCAGAGGCAGGAGGATTGCCTCAAATTTGAGGCCAGCCTCATCTATGCAGAGTTCCAGGCAAGGCAAGGTTATATAGCAAGATTGTCTCAAAAAAAAAAAAAAAAAACTAAAAGGAAGGAAAGAGGAAGGAAGAGTAAGAAAGGAAGGAAGGAAGAAGAAAGGAAGGGAGAGAAGAAGGAAGAAAGGAAGGGAGAGAAGAAGGAAGAAAGGAAGGAAGAAAGAAAGGAAGGGAGGGAGAGAGAGGAGGGAGGAGAAAGGAAGGAATAGAGGGGGAGAAGAAGGAAGAAGGGAAGGGATGGAGGGAGAGAAGGAAGGAAGGAAGGAAGGAAGGAAGGAAGGAAGGAAGGAAGGAAGGAAGGGATTTCTCACAGGTCTGGAGTATGAGAAGTATGATATGCAGCTACCACCTCTGATGACCTTCTGGCTTCATCATCCCATGGTAGAGTGTGAGAGTTATGCTTCAAACCCACACTTTCCTGTGACCTCCCCCAAACACCAATGGCCCCACTCCCATCTCAGTGAAACCACTCCTGTGCCCATAACCACTCCTGGAGCCCTCATGGTTGCATCACTTCCTAGTGGTCCTGCTTCCAACAGTGTTTTGACATAAGAGTTCAAACCACAGCATGAGCACAGCGATATCAAGACAGGTTGCAGAAGCCCTTGGGGAAGTCCTGCACTCTTTAAGCGGAGTGAACGTTGGAGGCCCTGAAGCTCTGGTGAGGTCTCAGCTGGAGGGAACCTCAGAGCTCCCAGAGGACCTATGTGGTATTTGAGACTGAGGACAACTCAGAGGAGGGTGGAGCTAAGAGACACAGTGAGGGCATATGCATCGTGGAGGCTGAGCATTCCACGTCCTGTCTGGATTGACTTCTGTTTTTCTTAGCTGGAGACATGGTGCCTCCCACCACGGACTCTATAATGGTCAATCCCTGTGGAATCAAACTGAAAGCTGTCGTTTCAATGAGGGTCCCCTGGGGGGGTGGAGGGGCTGATCCTCCCTCCACAGGATCCTGCTGCTATGTGCTACCTGGGAGCTGGAAGCTGTGTTCTTGATTGCCTCTTCATAGGGCTCAAAATAAACCCAATTTATGAAATTCTTGTTCATGATCAGAGGTAATATTCAGTTTCCACAAACAGCCCTGTCCTAGGAGCCCAAGATGGAAAGGACCCTGTACAGATGCCGTTGTTCCTGCTTCTGATGTGATGGGGTCAACTGAGATGATTCCTCTTTTCTGACAGGTCCTATCTTGGGGTGACAGGGACAGGTGGTGGCAGGGCTTCTGTGAACAACCCCTAGTGCTCTGTCCCTGAGAGCAGACTATGCCTGGGTCCTGGCCTCTTGAGAGCCTGTGCCCAGCACTGAAAGAGCACATGGAGTCAGGTGAAAGCTGAGTGGGGCAGAAGGAAGGACTCAAGGCTGGGTGGGTGTTGCCGTCCCCCGTAGGGCCAGCCCAGGAGGGACGGCAGGGTCTCTGCCGGGATGGGGGTGAGAGGCGCGGAGTCACAGACTCCGGGAGTCGGGTGGAAGCAGCAGAGGGTGAGCTGCCGCAAACTCGTTTATTGAGGAAGTACACGGAGTTTTAAGGGGCTTGACTGGCCAATAATTGTATGGGGTGGTCCCCTTTTTGTGATCAATGACAGCCCGTCTCCAGAAAGATCATCTTGTACCAGGTTTCTCACGAGCATGGGACTGTAGCTGTTGTCACGCCAGGCCTGTGCAGAACGCCATGTTCACAGAAGCCACTTCCTGGTTTCTCTGCCATGCGGTCTGGCTAGGGCCAGGCCTGCATTGTGCCATACAGGTGGGGAGTGGGAAGAGCCAAAGCCATCTTCTAGGAGGGGAGGTCCACCTGCCTGCACCAGTAGCAAGGTTTGTCAGGAAACCCAAGTTTTCTTGCCAGGTTCAGGGAGGACCCCCAAATCTCTGAGACTCTAGCTGCCTCAGAAACCTGTGTCCAAAGACTTCCCAGGACTGAGGGGAACAGCAGGTAGAACTCTAGCTGGGGAAACACAGCCAGCCAGGCCCACATGACTGCCAGGAGGCAAGGCGCATAAGCCACAGTTCCCAGTGTCTAGACTGATGCAGCTAGGGGTAGACAGAGAGGACACGGTGGCCCTGCCCAGAAGGAAGCTGGTTATGGAGGGAACGGACCCCTCACCTGACTGGTGTCCTATATCTGAGACTTGATGTCATTTCTGTTGCCACCAGTGTAAGTGGGCACCAAGTTCTACATGGACAATAGAACCACAGGAGGGTGTGTTAGGCTGTGTTGTTTTGTGCCATGTTTTGATTTGTGGCAGAGCAATGCTATGTGGCAGGACTCCAGGGCTGTGATCTGCTGTGCAGTTGTTCTGGGTAGTGTGGTTGGTGATGTGTTGTATGTGTGGTGGTTGTATGTTGTATCACTGTATGTTGTATTCCTCATGCACCAGTATGCTTGGCAGGATCTCCAGAGCTGTGGAATTTGTGCAGGATTTTTAGGGTTCAGGAGGAGTTACCAAAATTTATGAGCCCCAATTTTGGGCCTTGTCCTTTATTTATTTATTTTTATTGGCTACTTCTCTACTTACAGACAATAAACCATAATATTTCTCTCCCCTCCCTTTCCCCTTCAGAACTCCACTATCCATCATATCGCCTCCCTCTCTCCATTAGTCTCTCTTTTAATTTAATGTCATCATCTTTTTCTCCTATTATGAGGGTCTTGCGAAGGCATTGCTAGGCACTGCATGGTCATGGATATTGAGACCAATTTCTGTCTGGACAGTTGCATTGTAAGGAGTGGTGCCCTTCCTTTGGCTCTTACATTCTTTCCACCACCTCTTCTGCAATGAACCCTGAGCCTTGGAGGGTGTGATAGAGATGTTTCAGTGCTGGGCACCCCTCCATCCCTTTTTCTCAACACTATGTTGCCTTTTGGGTCATTCCAGTGTTCATCGCCATCTGCAAAGAGAAGCTTCTCTAACTAGAAGTGAGAGTAGCATTAATATATGAATGTGAACATTAAGTGTAGTGCTTTCAGGGCAGTTTGGTGAGAATAATATATGCATTTAGTCAGACAAGAGCAGGCTGTATACCCCTAAGGCTCATGACCTCCCCTGCCATAGGTTTTTGATTAGTTTTTTCAGTACCAGGCATGTTTTCCCTCCTGTAGAGTGGGCCTTCAGTCCAATTAGAGTGAAGTTGGTTTTCCCAGAGTAGACATGCCACTATTGCACCTGTTCAGTCATTTGGCCTGTCTGGCCAAACTTGAAGTTTCCAGTGTCGACTGTTTTCACTGCTGATGACTTCTGTAACCCATAGGGCTTCATAGAGTACAGCTTTTTCCAGCTTTCAGTTGGCTGATCTACAGGGAGAAGGTTTTCTGCTCAGCACCAGCTTGATTTCTCAGTGACCTTACCAATCAGGCAAGGTAAACCAAGGGCGTTGGCAATAGCCTGTAATGTTTCAGAGGCAATAGGGACCTCACTGGCCAACAACTCACTGGAAGGTATCCCATCTCTGGCACTGAAAATTTACTAGTAACAATCTATGGTTTCTGGATTGCCATTATTCAGAAAAGTAGGTTTATATATGTCTTATTAAGAATATCTTGAATTTTGATTGACCCTTCCCCCTGCCCTTCTTTTACACATTCTCTTCCCCTGACCTTGCTTAGGGCTTTCTCCTCCCTGTAATCTGTTCTTCTATATATATTGTATATATATATACAATACCACCCCCTTAAATCCTTTCCTCTCCTCCCTCCCTTATAGCCTTTTTCTAGCTTACTAGACTCTGCTACCAAATTTTGGTTCCAGCTCA
Source organism: Orientallactaga sibirica (assembly GCA_036365145.1). Taxonomy (NCBI): domain Eukaryota; kingdom Metazoa; phylum Chordata; class Mammalia; order Rodentia; family Dipodidae; genus Orientallactaga; species Orientallactaga sibirica. Next base: position 45,137,147 of record JAEOAD010000011.1, on the reverse strand, counting down.
CCCACAAGTCTATACGTTTGTAGCTATGATCCACATATGAGAGAGAACATGCAACATTTAGCTCTCTGGGCCTGGGTTTCCTCACTTAGTATAATCCTTTCCAGTTCCATCCATTTCCCTGCAAATTTCATAATTTCATTTTTCTTTACCACTGATTAGAACTCCATTGTGTAAATGTACCACATCCTTATTATCTGTTCATCTGTGGAGGGACATCTAGGTTCGTTCCATTTTCTAGCTATTGTGAAGAGAGCAGCAATAAACATGGTTGTTCATATATCTCTAAGGTAGTGAAATGAGTCCTTAGCATATATGCCTAGGAGTGGTATAGCTGGATCATATGGTAAATCTAGTTTTAGCTGTCTCAAGAACCCCACACTGATTTCCACAATGGCTGTACCTGATTACATTCTCAACAACAGTGTAGAAGGGTTCCTCTTTTTCCACATCTTTGCCAACATTTATTGTAATTTGTTTTCTTTTTTAAGATTGTATTTTTATTTATTTATTAGAGAGAGAGAGAGAGTGAGAATGGGCGTGCCAGGGCCTCTAGCCACTGCAAACAAACTCCAAATGCATGTGCCAATTTGTGCATCTGGCTTATGGGGGACCTGGAAAATTGAATTGGGATCCTTAGGCTTTGCAGGCATGCACCTTACCCACTAAGCAATCTCTCCAGCCCATCATTTGTTTTCTTGATGGTAGCCATTCTGACAGGAGTGAGATGGAATCTCAAAGTAGTTTTTTTGTTTGTTTTTATTTATTTATTAGCAACAAACAGAGAAAGATGCAGAGAGAGAAAGAGAGAATGGGCATACCAGGGCCTCCAGCCACTGCAAATGAACTCCAGATGTATATGCCACCTTGTGCATCTGGCTTATGTGGGTACTGGGAAATTGAGCCTTGAACCAGGGTCCTTAGGCTTCACATGGAAGCATTTAACTGCTAAGCCATCTCTCCAGCCCCCTCAAAGTAGTTTTAATTTGCATTTCCCTGATGGCTAAGGATGTAGAACACTTTTTTAGATGTTTATATGCCAACTGTATTTCTTCTGATGAGAACTCTCTATTTAGTTCCACAGCCCATTTTTTAATTGGGTTGTTTGATTTCTTATTCTCTTTTTTGAGTTATTTGTATATTCTGGATATTAATCCTCTGTCAGATGTATAGCTTGCAAAGATTTTCTCCCATTCTGTAGGTTTTCTCTTTGCTCTATTCACAATGTCCTTTGCTGTACAAAAGCTTTGTAATTTCATGAGATCCCAGTGGTTGGTTGCTGGTTTTATTTCCTGAGCAATTGGAGTTATATTCAGAAAGTCATTGCCTATACCAATATGTTGAAGGGTTCCCCTACCTTTTCCTCTATCAATTTCAGAGTTTCAAGTCTGATATTAAGGTCCCTGATCCACTTGGACTTAATTCTTGTGCATGGAGAGAAACAAGGATCTATTTTCATCCTTCTACATATAGATATCCAGTTTTCCCAGCACCAATTGTTGAAGAGGCTGTGGTTTCTGCAATGAATATTTTTGGCATTTTTGTCAAAAATCAGATTGCTGGGCTGGAGAGATGGCTTAGCGGTTAAGGCGCCTGCCTCCTAAGCCTAAGAACCGGGTTCCAATATCCAGGTCCCACGTTTAGCCAGATGCAAAGTGACACAAGGGCACAATGCTGCACTTGCCCACAAGGGGGCACACACATCTGGATTTCATTCACAGCAGCTGAGAGACTGCTCCCTCTCCCTCTCTCTCTGTCTGTCTCTCTCTAAAAATAAAAAATAAACTTAAAAAAAATCAGATAGCTGTAGCTGCCTGGATTAACATCTGGGTCCTCTATTCTGTTCCATTGATCTATGTGTCTGTCTTTGTGCCAGTACCATGCTGTTTTTGTTACTATAGCTTTGGAATATAACTTATAATTGGGTATGGTGATACAACCAGCCTGATTATTATTGCTCAGAATTGTTTTGGCTATTCAAGGTTTGGCTATTTGAGGATTTTTTTTCTATTTCTGTGAAAATGACACTGGAATTTTAATGGGGATTGCATTAAATGTGTAGATTGCTTTTGGTAAGATTGACATTTTCACAATATTGATTCTTCCAATCCAAGAACATGGGATGTCTTTCCATTTCCTGTGTCTTCTGCAGTTTCTCACTTGAGTGTTTTAAAGGTCTCATTGTAGAGATCTTTTACTTCCTTGGTTAAGTTTATTCCAAGGTACTTTATTATTTCTTTGAGGCAATTATGAATGGGAGAGATTCCTTGATTTCATCCTCTGCATGTTTGTTGTTAGTATATAGGAAAGCTACTGATTTCTGTGTAGTTATTTTGTATCCTGCTACATTGCTAAAAGTATTTATCAGCTCTAACAGTTTATTTATAGAGTCCTTAGGGTCCTTTATGTATAGAGTCATATCATCTGCAAATAATGATAATTGGAGCTCTTCCTTTCCAGTTTGTATCCCTTTTATGAGTGCCTCTTGCCTTATTGCTATAGCTAAGACTTACAGTACTATATTAAGTAAAAGTGGGGACAGTGGACACCCTTGTCTTTTTCCTGAATTTAGTGGAAAAGCTTCAAATTTTTCCCCATGTAGTATTATTTTGGCTATAGTTTTGTCATACATAGCCTTTATTATGTTGAGATATGTTCCTTCTATTCCCAGTCTTTGTAAGACTTTTACCATGAAGGGATGTTGGATTTTTGTCAAATGCCTTTTCTGCATCTATTGAGTTGATTATGTGATTTTTGTCCTTCAGACCATTTATATGATATATTACATTTATTGATTTCATATGTTGAACCATCCCTGTATCTCTGGAATAAAGCCTACTTGGTTGGGGTGAGTAATCTTTCTGATATATTCTACTATTCTGTTTGCCAATATTTTGTTCCAAATTTTTGCATCTATGTTCATGAGGGAGATTGGTCTGTAACTTTCTTTTTTGTTCTTTTTGTATCTGGTTTTGGTATCAGGGTGATGTTGGCTTTATAGAAGGAGTTCAGTAGAATTCCTTCCTTTTCTATATTATGGAAAAGTTTGAAAAGCATTGGTGTTAATTCTTCCATGAAGCTCTGGTAAAATTCACCAGTGAATCCATCTGGGCCTGGACTTTTATAGTTGGGAGATCTTTTATAACTGCTTGGATCTCCGTACTTGTTATAGGTCTATTTAAATGGCTTATCTCATCTTGATTTAATTTTGGTAGGTCATATGAATCAAGGAAATCATCCATTTCTTTCAGGCTTTCAAACTTAGATGCATATATATTCCTAAAGTATGTCCTTATGATTTTCTGAATTTCTTTGATATCTAATGTAATGGTGCCCTTTTCATCTCTAATTTTATTAATTTTTGTCTCTCCTCTCTTTCTTCTGGTGAGATTTGCTAAGGGTTTATAAATCCTCTTTATCCTTTCAAAGAACCAACTCTTTGTTTCATTGATTATTTGGGTTGTTGTTTTGGTTTCTATTTCATTAATTTCTGCCCTAATCTTTATTATTTCTTCCCATCTACTGATTTTTTGGTTTGCCATGTTCTTCTTTTTCCAAGACCTTAAGTTGAAGCATGAAGTTGTTTCCTTATGAACTCTCTAATTTCTTAATATAGGCACTTAGGGCTATAAATTTCCCTCTTAGGACTGCCTTCATTGTGTCCCAGAGGTTTTGGTATGTTGTGTTATGATCATCATTTGATTCTATGAATTTATTGATTTCCTCTATGATTTCTTCAAAAACCCATTCATCATTCAATAGTGTACTGTTAAGTCTCCATGAATTTCTGTATGCTTTGTAGTTTTTCTTGTTGCTGATTTGTAGTTCAATCCCATTGTGGTCAGATAGAATACATGGAATTATTTCAATTTTCCTGTATTTGTTAAGATTTGCTTTGTGTCCTAATATATAGTCTATTTTAGGGAATGTTCCATGTGCTGCTGAGAAAAATGTATATTCTGCAACATTTGGGTGGAATGTTCTGTAGATATCTGTTAGGTCCATTTGTTCTATGACATCATTTAATGCAGATGTCTCTTTGTTTATTTTTTGCTGGGTAGACCTGTCAAGTGATGAGAGTGGGGTATTGAAGTCACCCACTATAATTGTGTTTGGTGTTATCTCTGACCTTAAATCTAATAGTGTTTTTTTTTTCTGAAATTGGGAGCCCCTGTGTTAGGAGCATATATGTTTAGGATTGTGATGTCCTCCTGTTTGAGTGTTCCTTTAATCAGTATAAAGTGACCTTCATTATCTTTCCTCACTAATGTTGGTTTGAAGTCTATCCTGTCAAATATTAGGATAGTAACCTTTTCTTATTTCCTAGGCCCATTTGCTTAAAATAATGTTTCCATCCTTTCACCCTAAGATGGTGTCTATCTTTTATTGAGAGATGAGTTTACTGGAGGCCATCTGCCTTTTAATCCAGTCTGCAAGCCCATGTCTTTTGGTTGGGGCATTGAGGCCATTGATATTAAGAGTAATTATTGAAAGTATGTATTTATTCTTGCCATTCTTCTTGGTTTGTAGTGCTTCCTGTTCTGCCTTTACTCGCTTGTTTTAACTGTTATTTGAGTATGGTTTATTTTTTCCTATTTCCTGTTGTGTGTGTTTTGCTTTCTCTTCAGCATGAATGATTCCTTCAAGTATATTCTGTAGAGCTGGTTTAGTTGTCATAAATTCCTTTAGCCTGTTTTTGTGGAATGTCCTTATTTCTCCATCAATTTGGATAGGTAGCTTTGCAGGATAAAGTAATCTTGGTTGACAGTTTTTATCTTTCAGAACTTGGAATGCATTATTCCAAGCCCCTTTGGCTTTTAAAGTTTGTGTTGAGTAATCTGCTGTGATCCTGATGGGCTTGCCTTTGTAGGTCACTTGCTTTTTCTCTCTAACTGCTTTCAATATATTTTCTTTGGTTTGTGTGTTTAGTAGTTTAATTAAACCATGGTGTGGAGAGGTTCTTTTTTTCCAGATTTTTCTATGTGGTATTCTAAAAGCTTCTTTTATCTGCATTGGCATTTCTTTATCAATTTGGTTAAATTTTTCTACTATGGTTTTGTTGAAAACACCTACTAAGCCTCTGGATTGAAATTCTTCTCCTTCTACTATACCGTGAATTCTTATGTTTGATCTTTTTATAGTGTCCCAGATATCTTGAAATTCTCATTCATACCCTAATAGAGTCCTTTGTTGGACTGTATTAGGTCTGCCACCTGGTCTTCTTGTTTAGATATTCTGTTCTCTCCTTCATCCATTCTACTGGTGAGATTTTTCACAGGGTTTTTCATTTGACTGACTGTGTTCTTCAGAGCTAGAATTTCAGCCTCATTTTTCTTACTCATGTCTTGTGATGACTTACTTATTTCATTTAGCTGGTTTCCTGTGTTCTTTTTCAGGAGTTTGTTTTATTCATTACTTCCTGTGTTTTCTTCTTTGATTCCTTTCATTTCTTCTTTGATTTCTTTGACTATAGATAACATCATTCTTTTGAAATCATTGTCAGGCATTCTAGTGGACTGGGTGGAACAATTTACTGGAAAATTCTAAACTTCAACTGAGCAATATACACATTCAGTAAAAACCAGCACAGAGTATATAAGTGTGAGGATTAAAACAAACAGATATTCTTATAAATCCAAAATCCATAAGGGTGTGTGTTGCTCTACACCCTTAATCCTGACAGCTGGGAGCTAGAGAATTCTTTTCTGAATTGGGTTCCAGGTCATCCTGGATCTGAATCAGACCCTGCCCCCAATAATGACAGAAGCAAAAGACAAAGGCCCTATAAATCTGAAAGTATTAAAGGCAACAGTATTCAACCCTCAAATACAACTTATTTGAAAATGGTAAAGCCAACCAAAAATATGTAACCCATAACCTACCCTGACATGGAAAGTGAGATTAGCACTTCTAATGCAGGCCTATGTACCTGTATATTTATTTATTTATTTATTTATTTATTTATTTATTTATTTTTGTCAGTTGGTCTTGTTACTTTTTGGAATAGCTTCCAATATCAATAATGCTGAATGCCCACTTCAATCCCTCTGTGTTGTGGCATGGAGCTGGAGTTCTGTTCAGCTGTGCTGGATGTGCTGCCACTGCAGGCTGAATGCTAGGGGCTGAATATGCTGGAGGTTTTGGTTCTGATTGTTGGGAAATGGGAGGGTGCAGGAAGCCTGGGGTTGCTCACCCAGTCCCACCCAGTAGCTCCTTAACTGGACTCAGCTGTTTTCCCTTCATATTTCTTGACTTTGCAAGGAGGCTGTTGAGGTTGGAAAGTCCCCTTGTTTGGTCTCTGCTGCTACTGTGGAGCACGCAGATCAGGACCACAAGCACCTCAGTTGGATTCTGGCTGTATTCCTCCTTTGTGGATCTTGGTCTCTCCTGCTTGTCCACTGTGTCTCCTGCATTTTTTCAGAAGAAGAGTGTATTTTGCTGTGGTTTTGGTTAAATCCCTCCCTAGACTGGTTTGGTGTGGCCCCTATGCTGCCATCTTACCCAGAAGCCCCTTGTCCTTTTAAAATATATTTATTTATTTATTTATGAGAAAGAGAGCAAGAAAAAGTGAGGGAGGTAAGGACATGCCAGGGCCTCCAGCTCCTACCAAACAAACTCTAGACACATGTGCCACCTTGTACATCTGGCTTATGTGGGTCCTGGAGAATCGAACCTGGATCCTTTGGCTTTGCAGGTAAGCACCTTAACTGCTAAGTCATTTTTCCAGGACCCATGTCCTATTTTTAACAAGGAATTGCTAAAAATGAACTCAAGAAGTATAAATTAGGAAATATTAGGTTTATTTAGGGAGAAATAACAAATTGTGGGGTTTATTTAAGGGAAACTGGGATCTAGGAAGAAGGGTAGAGCAGAGTCATAAGCACATGGAAAGTAGGAAATATACACTCATGTAGAGGGCACAGCATAGTTCATAAAGCTCATTTCAAAGAAATTGAGGTCTTTAGGGTAGGAGGCTGGAGCAGAGCCATAAGCACATGGGAAATAAGACTGATGTAGAAAAATTTAGAAGAAACACGCACTTGTGTAGAAGGCACAGCATAGTATGTAAGATTCATTTAAGAGAAGTGGCTGAAGCAGAGCCTTAAACATGTGGAAGATAGAACCCAGGTGCTTAGGTAGGGAAATTTAGAAGAGACACGGCATCTTCCCTGAGCTTCCCAATGGAAGAAAGCTAAGAGGGAAAACAGTGGTGACTCAAAGAGTAGCAGATTGAAAATATTAAAACACAGATGAAGAAATTCAGATGAGAAATTAGTAGTAAAGAGATTTATACCCATGGTTACTCAGAGTTTAGAGAAATTATAAAGGTAATAGGTCCACAGTTCAGAAAAAGCACCCACATGGTAGATCTGGAGTGTCAGAGAAATACACACATGGTAAATTCAGAGACCAGTGGAAAGTCATACATGTAATTAAAGTGAGAAGGATAAAGCAGAGGCAAACATTTTAAAACACATTTCAGATAGATAAAGAAGTAATATTCTGCTGCCCCCCACAGCTAGACTGGGTGTGCAGGAGAAGACATCATGTGTATCCAAGGAGAGATCATAGGGTAGGGTGAGGAGGAACACACAGACACAGAGAGAGAGAGAGAGAGAGAGAGAGAGAGAGAGAGAGAGAGAGAGAGAGAGAGAGAGAGAGAGAGAGCTGGAAACACCATGCACATGCTTTTATAACCAAGCTGAAAATGGATTCTTTTGTCAGATTCAGGTATGTAAAGAGAAGACCTGATTGTTTTGCAGATCTGAAGGGTGGGGACCCCAGAGGGCAGCCCACCTAGGCAGTATGTTAGACTATGGGCAGCAGGGGACATTAGTTCTTGTAGATGAATCTGGATCAGACATGAGTTCCATTCCTGAGTTCCATTCCTGTCAAGGCAGGTTGGCATGTAGGGTGGCATCTCCTGGTTCTCTCTCTCTTGGACTTCTGCCCCTAACTGAAACTCTCTAAAAGAAGCTAGCTTTCTCCTGGGTCTCCTACAGTATCCTGGTGGCATCTACAGTGTCCTGTTCCTCTTCCTTGAAGCTCTCACAACTAGGACACAGATAGTGACTTGCCTCAGAACCATCCCCATCAGCAGGAGGGAGAACATACAGACTACCAGAGTACCAGAAACCTCACATCCCTCCCAGGAAGCTCATGGAAGAGTTGATGGTTGAGGATTTCTGACTTTGTAGCCTCTAATATGTGCACAAAGTTCCTGTCTCTCCTCCTGGGACCATGTGATAGGCCCCTCTCATTGGGAAGTATCAACTCCATGATGTCTGCTTTCCATGGAAGGGATGGCTAACAGCTAAATCATTGCATCTGGCTTGGGCAGGGACAGCTTGGGTAGGGCTATACCCACCCACTGCTCTCTCTAGAGCCCTCTGAATATGCATGGAGGTCAGGTCACCTGCTGTGGTGCCCTGTGGGTGCCTGGGACACTCCAGAATCTGCCTGAGAGCTGCAGCCTCCTTCCCTCTTAGCCTTTCAGTCAAAACTCTGGGCAACACATATTTAATTTTAGAAATGAATATTCATTAAAGTCATATATTACAGATGTATGGCTGTGTTTCAGGGGCAAATTAAAGAAATAAATAACCCATACATCTCTGAGTGTTGTGCTTAGGTGTTTTGTCTGTTTTGTCCTATGGTCACCCTCTGAATTATTTAAATTAGTTAAACTCATATGTCAAGAAATAGTCAAAAGCAGTGCCAGCTCGAGCATCCTTATTTTTCATTAAGACCAAAGGCTTATGTAAAGCACCTGTGTTGTAGACAGCTTCACTTTGCTGGAATGAACATCTAAATCAGGCACAGTTTAGAAGAGGAAGGGATTTACTTCAAACTTACAGATCCAAGGGAAGTTCCAGAGATGGTGGACTAAGCTGGCCCCCTTTCAGAGATCCAAGCAGAGAGAAAACTACAGCAAGCAAAACACCAGCACACACCAAAAAGCAGGAAGCAGCAGGAACCTCAACAGAACTCAAACCTGTCTGCATACCTTTGGGCTGGAATTCAGATCCATCCCAAACACACCTTTGGGGTAGACCCCATGATACTTCCTCCAACCAGGTGGCTGGAGAGCAAGCTTTAATAGAACACCCAAGTCTATGAGAGGGACATACATTCAAGCTACCACAACCTGAATTTATTGCTCTGATGTAGTCTCAGTAAATGCTACACAACAAACATTTTAATACACATTTCAGGAATATTCAGGAAATGACCAACTTACCAGGCTTTCAGAGGGCAGAAAGTCAGTGCTTATTTCTTCCCCTGTGTGAAAGAAGGGTCACAGTAGGGAAATGCCCCATGGGTTTGTGCCCAGGAACTAGGTACAGAGGCATAGAGCATGGGATTCACTGCAGTGCCAGAAGAGGTCCTGGGGACTGTCTTGGGTCGTAGTGGAGTCAGAGTGTTGCCATGGAGGTAGCAACCTGAAACTGCACTGGCCTCTCCATCCCACATAGGCTGAGGGTCCTGAGGGTGGCACTGAGCAGCAAGCAGACAGAAAATGGCATTTCTCCTTGAAAGCAGACCCAGGGAATGAGATTCCAGTGCACTTGAGGGCTCCCAGGCTCATGCCTGGTCTACTAGGGGCCCAAAGGTTCCAAGCATCACATCATAGGCAGCTCCCACCCTCAATGGGTTGACTGTGAGCAGGAGAGCATCTCCTCTGACTCACCTGGGCCAGGGTCCCTGAGGTGTTACCACTCCATAGGCTGCAGGGACATATTTTCTTGGGGACCCCAAGATGTGTCTGCAGGCTCCTGAATGGGCTCTGCTAAACTGGGCTGTAGTTTATAGAGGGAATCAGGTAGCTTTGTCAGGCAGTTAGGATGGCCCTTGAAAGTAAAAGATGGCAGGAAGATCTGCACTTGCTAGAGATCAAAGAATGATCTGACTTCTTATCTTTTGCCTAGTTCCCTAGACCTGTTTTTCCATGCCTGATCCCCTACCTGGGGGTGTCTTTTTCTAGAATCTTAACATTGTGGTTGGTCAAGCTCAGCCCCCAGAACTTGGCATCATATCTGGCCTCTTCCTGAGACAGCCCCTAGCCCAGACCAATCACTGTCTCTCTAGCTCACTTGATCCAGAAAGTAGGGCCCACCATCATAAGGTTATAATTATATTTGTGAGGGGAGGGCAAGCTCTCTGGGCTTCCAGACCAGTAGTGAGCCTCCAGCTTCCAGCTGGTGAGTTTATCCCCTAGCCCTTAATTCCCACATGGGCTCTTTACTCTCCATGATCTCCACATGGCAGGAGCTCTTTGAACTTTCTGCCCTCTCCCTGGTTTTTCCAGGCCCTCCATGTGGGATCTCTAGCTATGTGGGTGTCTTTCCTTGGTTCTGTACTTCCCTAAATAAATATATCAATGTAATAAGTATCCTTCCCAGTCTTATTTTATTAAATTCTTTGATTAAAATTAAACCTGAACCTAGGGTTTGGAGTTCAAGGACTTTCATGAACCCCTAGCATTCTGTTCCACTTCTGGGGAAGCTGATTATTCCTTTTGGATAAGACAAACTCCCTGATCCCCATTTCTGAAAAAAAAAAAAGATCATGCTATCTGCAGGGCCTTGTGATGACCATGAGAAGCTAATACTGGACTCAGATGGTCCAAGGAGTGTCTGAAATTCAGGATTCAGCAGAGGAACCACAGCAGTGACTGATGTCATGCAGTGTTCTCCAACCTGTTGCCTGAGGGGACCTCCTTACTGGGTAGTATGAGGGGAGAGGAGTCAGAGGCCAGTGTGAAAACAGGACCCTACTTTCAGCTCACAAAGAGAGAGAGGACACCCAGGGCTGGTGCTATCCCTACTCAATGTCAGCAAGCCTTCCCTGTCAGGTTGTCAGGGGAGTGTAAGTATCAGGGTTACAGAGGGTTTTTCTGTATGTGTGTGTGGGGGGGTTGAGAACATCCTTGCCAGTGTGATTTCCCTAATGAACATATGGAGCCAGAGCCTCAGGGAGGGACAGGATGCCTGACCTTTGGTGTTCCTTCCTAAGAGCTGAAGATAAGCAGAAAACACAGAGAGCATGCCAGGCAACCTCTGACAAGAGGCAGTGGTTGTTCTGGTCTACCCCTCCATCACAACTAAACACAGGAACTCTGAGAGGTAGAGAGGAGATGGAATAGCAAGGCTTAGGGCTGGGAGAACAGAACGGATGTTGGGGTCCCTCCTAGGGCCAGTACAAGAGGGTATGCAGTGTCTCTGCCAGGCAGGGGGTGAGAGGTGCAGAGTCAAGACACAGACACTGGGAGTCAGGTGAAAGCAGGCAGAAGGCAAGCTGCTGCAGACTGGTTTATTCAAGGAAGTGCAGGGGTTTTTAAGGGTTTGGCTGGCCAATCATTGTATGGGGTGGTTCCCTTCTTGTGATCAATGACAGCCTGTCTCCAGGCAGATCATCTCACAGCAGGTTGCTCACAGGCATGGGGCTGTAGCTGTTGTCATGCCAGACCTGTACAGAATGCCACATCCACAGAAGCCACTTCCTGATTCCTCCTAGCAGGCTGCCTGGCTAGGGCCCGACCTGCACTGTGCCATACATACTAGCAGGGAGCCTGGCTAGGGCCTGACTTGCATTGTGCCATACATATCCTCCTTTTTGTTTTTATTATTGGCGATCCTGGGAGGCATGGTTCTTTGCCAAGCCATTGTTGACCCCAGGCCCCAAGGGATCACCTCATGTGGCGGTGCCTGTCTTAGGTTGCCCCATTTCATGGGGTCTTACCCATCATTGACTACCCACCATCCTGTTGAGAAGGCCCGAGGGGTTGTGGCTGTTGCCTAAGAGGCATGGGAGGGCCATCTGGGGTGTTCTGTGGTGTGTGAATGGTCCTGGCGAGAATCAACTATAGAACCTGAGTAAAGACTGGGGTAGGACAGGTTTACAAATGAGAAATGGCGGATAAGATATCATATGGTGGTTCATGAGGGGTTGCCCCTGCTGATTGATAAATGGCTCCCTGTAGTAGAACCTGGTTTATTTGGATGGCAGTGATGTGCCAAGAAAAAGCTCTGAGACACCTGAAAAGGATCAGCATGGTGGCAAAATAACTAGGATTCTTGCCAGGATAAGGAGGAAGGATTGAAGAAAGATATGTAAAGTTATCATCAGGAGAAACAGCTGCAAAGCCAATTGGCACCTGTCTAATGATAACATGGAGGTCAGGATGAATAGTCATGCAAGGGTTAAGTCTATAACTAAGGAGGGAGCAGCTGAGAAAGCCCCCAGAAAAGAGTAAAAAGGCAGAGGCATTGAGTGTTGGGACCAAGACAAAATAATAGGGGGTTTTAACATAAACAGGTTGTTGGGGGACTGTCGTGAGCTCACCATTAGCACCATAAATAGTAGCATTGAGTGTCCTTAATGGTAGCAGATCAATGTAATCAAAGGAAGTGGCTTTCCATTGGAGGAATTTGGGGGGATGGGGGGAGAAGGACCACCTTGAGGAGTGAGTACCAGTCATAGTAAGTCTGAAGGTGGATGGCCCATTGTAAAATGAGTTGCTCAAAGTAGGAGGAGTCAACGCCAGATTCCTGGGCTGCCTTGCAGATGAGATCCAGATCAGAGAGGGGGATGGGGTACCAGGGCCTGGCTGTTGCATCCCGCCCTATGTTAATGGGGAAGGTGGCAAAGGATGGGGAAATGGGACATGTCAGCGAACTGGCAGCTGAGGCCCGAGGAGGTTATGCTGGCTGCAGACTTGTGAGCCTCTCCATAGAGGAGCCAGAGATTCCCTCCTGGGTCTCCTTTCCTGCAGATTTAGCCTAAATCTAGGGAGCTCAGGAAGGAGTATGTGCCTTTGAGCTGAGCTGGAGGTGACCTTGCTCAGAGGCAGCTAAAGGGTGAGAACTGAGGGCTGGGAGGTGCTGCAGGGCTGCTCTCAGGGAACATGTGTAAGTACAAAACCAAGAGGACACAGGCTTCCTGCCTGGTAGGCAGCCTGAGCTCAGCTGGCACAGAAGGCAGTGCTGAGAGAACAGAGGTACCCTGACCAAATTCATCTGCAGGTCCCAGCTCTGTGCTGTGCAGGCCTGGTGGTGATGGGGAGTCATTTCCTAGACAGAGAACTCAGGCTGGTGTGGCGAAACAGGGAAGTCGGCCTCAGTCCCCCAGGTGTGCCTGCCCAGGGGAGCATACCTGTGGAGTCTGGCTCCCAACCATGAAGGTAACTCAGGCCCAATCTCCCCTGGGGTCCTCAGGGGCTGTGACTGTGGGAATGGCCTGATCTCTCTCCTGTCTGTGGCCTGGGACTCAGGCAGAGCTTTCTGGGTGACCATTGGCCTTAGCTCACTCCTGCATTCCAAGCTTGGGTCTGGAGCTTTTCTGGCTCTGGCAATGACTTTAGCACCCAGATTGATCCTTCAGCTGCTTCAGAAGAAGAGTCCCTCTCCACAAGCTTTTGGACTGTCTGTGTGGTGGTGTCTCCTTTCTGGTCTTCATGGAGTGCAAGCCTTCCCAGAGGACACTTAATACTCTGCTCCTAGCCAAGGCCCAGATAGCAGATGGAATCCTGACTTGCTGGAGTGCAGAGGCTACATGCCTAGCCATGCTTCTTGAAAGGACTGAGACTCATTCTTAAAAGAGCCCTGCACTGATGTTTGTGTTGACACAAAAGACACAGCTCTCACCTCAAAGGGGATAAGAGATAGTTTATTCTGGAGTCAAATATGAGTGAACATGGCCCAGGAACACAGATTTAGGTTAACCCAAATTCTATCTGATGCTATCTGATGACATTCTTAGCTCTTGGGTTGGTGGAAGCTGGGGACTGTTCTTGCATTTCAAAAAGGATTACATCTGATCAACTGATAGTCACCGGGATGGTAGGTCAGACACAGAGGTGAGCAATAAATGGCTGTTGAGGGGCTAAAGGTAGCCAAGGTAATTCGGCTTTGGTCTTACAACATTCCATCTCTCTGTGATCACGGGAGCTTTATCAATCCATTCTCCATTCAGCCTTGCTGGAAGTAGGTGTAGCAGATGCAACTCTTTTCTGGGAACTTTAGTTCACACTTGAATACTTGGCTTCCTCTTCTGTCTCTGAAGCCTGGACAGGGGATCGAGAATTCAAGTCCAAAGAGCCTGCAGAGCCTGTCTGGGTCAATTTCCATGTTCAGGTTGTCAGCAGTCACTCACACCTGGGAGGTGGATGAGTCCCTGCAGATCAGGTGATCAAGAGGCAGAGCAGTCCTAGTGGGACAGATGGACGTTGACCCAGCAATCCTCCCTCAGTGTAGATCAATGTCATATCAGGATCCTTGTTCAGGAATCAAGAAACAGGAATGCTTCCAAGGACTGAGTCCACTTTATTTTAAAAAATTTTGTGTGTGAGCATATGTGCATGTATGTGTGCATGTGTGTATGGATGTAGCAGGGTCTCTTGCCCCTGCAAATGAACACCTTTCCAGCTTTACATGGGTGGGTGGATGGGGAATTGAACCTGGGACACCAGGGTTTTCAAGTAAGTACCTTTAACATTTGAGCCCCCTCCCCAGCCCCAGGCCCTTAGTTTGCAAGGTCTCTCAACCTCCAAAGACCAGGGACAGTTATGTCTCTGCCTCCTTTTGCCATGTTTGGCCACTTGAATCTCTGCAGATGCCTCCTTTCAGTTCTCCTTTGTGACCTTTCTCCCCACCATGCACTTACAGGAAACCTGCTTCCTGGGGCAAGCACATGGGCCTTGAATAACTTCATCCTGGACTTGCTGTCTGTCAGGCTCAGTAATTCAGTGTCTGTGGGGAACATAATCTGTGGCCAGCCAGAAGGTCTTCCTCGGCTCTGACTTCCAAAGCACATTGCAGGTGAGGCTGTTATTCTGTTAATGAGAGTGGTGACTTTTACAAGGCACTGAATGTTCTGAGCTTAATATGATAGCACCAGGGAAATTAGCTGCAATAACAGATGTTCCTGTCACTTATAAGTTCCCAGGGTGGTCACCACCTATATATTACCAGCATACATCTCCTCTTTCTTACAGGAACCTGAGGATGCTGTGGACAGTGCTCTGCTAAGCCAATCTGTGCACAGTCCCCTTTTGGGACAGCTTGAGGACCTGGCGAGGTCAAGAATAAGTATCCATAAAGATGGCTTATCCCAGCCTGGAGAGATGGCTTAGCGGTTAAGGTACCTGCCTGAGAAGCCTAAGAATGCCTGTTTGAATCTCCAGGTCCCACGTTAACCAGATGCAAAAAGTGATGCAAGTGCACAATGTTGCACATGCACACAGGGGCTCACATGTCTGGAGTTTGTTCACAGTGGCTAAGAAGCCCTGCTGTGCCCATTCTCTCTCTGCCTCTTCCTCTCTGTCTCTGTCTCTCTCTCTGTCTCAGATTTAAAAAAAAGATGGCTTACCCCCACTCCCAAGGTAGGGGCCATCTGGTGCAAGGGAAGGGCTGAGAGTTAAGAAGTCTGTCCTCAGGTCTGAGTTTTTAGCCCTGTCCAGAAACAGATGCTGAGAATACCTGAGTACACTACATGTCACAGAAGAGGAGCAAGAGCAACACAAGGGAGGAGCCAGGAAGGACAGCAGGGAGGAGCCAGGGAGGGCAGCAGGGAGGATCTAGGGGGGACAGCAGGAAGGACCCAAGGAGGACAGAAGGGAGGACTCATGGAGGACAGCAGGGAGGATCCATTGGAGGACAGCAGGAATGACCCAGAGCACACTCCGGGGAAGTGCCCAGGAGATATGGCTGACATATAGCACAAGGAGGGCAGTGTCATTCTGTGGCATGAGCCAGCAGAAGGACTGGGAATCCACAAGCCTCTTCTCCTGTTCCAGCCACTTTGGGTCCTTCATTGACCACAGTAAGTAGAGGCTGTGAAAGTATCTGTGGGGGCAGCCGATAGGCCAGCCTCCACATCAGAGAGAAAGCAGAATGGCTAGCACATGGAGAGTGACTGTGAAATGGACAATGACCATACTTTAAGTGACCACATACAGTGAATGGCCCATACACAGAGAGGGACATGGAGGGTCACCACATATTAACAATGACCACAACCAGAGAGTAGCCACACAGTGAGATGTGTGCATATGGACAGTGACCACAAATTAAAGTGGTCACATACAGCAAGTGATTTTGACACGGACAGTGATCTGCATTGTCGGAATCAGAGGCCCTCCCCCTCCCTCTTGGCTCAGTCTTACATGGGGCAAGGTCAGATGGTGAAATGTGAGTCTCTCATAGAGGGTTGGGTATGATTTGGAGTGGCGTGGATTTGACCTGGAGTTCCCTCTTTAGGGAGAGCCAGGCCCCCTGACTTTGGGACCCTCACTTCTATTTTTCTCATCAGCCTCCAGGTAAGAGGAAGAGGTACGTCCTTGGTTACACTGGGTGACCTTGGACAAGCCCCTGCCTTCTCTGTGCTTTGGGATCCTTGACTTTGTTTTACTGTCAACTTGCATTGTACTTTTAATATATATATATATATATATATATATATATATATATATATATATATATAAATTTTATTTATTTGTGTGAGAGTGTATGGGTGTGCCAGGACTTCTTACTGCTATAAACAAACTTCAGATGCATGGCTTGATGTGGGTTCTGGGGAATTGAACCTGAACAGGCAACCTTTGCCAGCAAGCATCTTTAACCACTGAGCCATTTCCTTATGGGCTTTTCTAAAGGATCGGGGGAAGAAATTCCTTTAAAAGGAGACCTAGTATACCATAATTTTTTTTTTTGGGGGGGGGAGAATGGATCACCTTACTCCATGAATATGCAGTCCACCTCATGAATATTCATAAATACCACTGTACTCTTTCTTTGCAGGGCAGCCCACTCTAATTTCTTTGGAGCATATACATTATTTTGCTAAATAAAAATCTGCTTAAAATGCCTATAATTTCTCTAGTAAAACTACAATTGTTACTGAAACATTTGCTAGGTCACTAAGGAAGGGTGAGTGCAATCGTGGCTGACAGCCAGAGTAGCCAAGTCTTCAACCAGTCACTGCCTCTCCATTCAGTAGCTGTCCTGAGTAGCTCAGGAGGGCAGAGAAGCTAGACATGCTGATGTGGTAGCACTGGGGTCTAGGTCACAGGTGGGCATGGGGAATATAAGCAGCAACTTACTGAGTAAATATCTAGGAGAACTTCTGAGTGTTATTTTCAAATCTTCCTCTCAAACAGGAGGGAGCCATGGATGACTGTCACTTTCCTGGTTTGGTACCTTCAGGACCCCTCTCAACCATGTGTACCTACAAGATGACAGCATACCAATTCCCTCTCCCCATGTCCAGTAAAGCAGTCACTCTCTCTCTTCCTTCCATCACACAGGTCACACATACCCATAATTAGATGTCTTTATTTAGAGAGCTTCATGCCTGGGCCTGCTCCCAGGGCAGTGTGCATCAATGCTAAATCCATCACTTAGTGGGTCTGGGCATGTAATCAGTGAGGCTGCCTGGAGCAGGTGAGATGGAGAGGGCTTCAGGAAAGGCCAGGGAAGAAGAGTGTCCAGAATGGGCAGAAGGTGGCTTTTATCTTTGGACCCATGGCATCTGGACTCCAGCAGTGAGTTGGGTATCTGTGTATTCCATGTAATGCTGGCATTGCAGCAGACTCCCATGACCACCAGGTATTTGCCATGTATTCATCTATTAGCTCCTATAGGCATCCAGTGAATACATGTGCACTGTGGACCAGACTTGCGTCTAGAAGCTGCCCAGGGAGATACGATGCAGATCTTTGTTCACACTGAACTTATGGTCCTGAGCTGGAATGAGAAGTATAATGATAGTGGTAATGGTGCTAGTGGTGATGATGGTGGTGGTAATGATGATGGTGATGGTGACTATGGTGGTAGTGATGATGGTGAGGTTGATATTGGTGATGGTACTGATGATGGTGATGGTGTGGGTGACAGGGATGATGGTGATGATGGTGAGGAAAGTGATGGTTTGGATGAAGGTGGTAATGGTGATGTGGGTTTACTAGGACATGTTTGGCATCATTCCAGGTCCACATCCTGCTTTTTCCCAATTTTGTGTGCATATGTACAGCATGGGTCTCTGTGAAGAGGGGTCCTCACTGGGCAAAGCACCTCAATGAACATAGTTCAACAAGAGAAGATAGAAGAAGCAAATACACAGTCAAAGTTTAAAAAAATGCTTTTTTATTTTTGCCAGATTCTGTGCTATCAGTGGAGTGGACACTCCCTCTGGTGATGGCAGCAAAGGGAAGGTTCAGTGCAATGGCCTACATGTCACCCCTGGGCCTCACTGCAGAAGCTCAGGGGTGTCCCCAAAATTTATGAGGGAAGGAAGACCAGTTTGTTTTCTTCCTGTAATGTCCCCTAATGGACATTATAAAGTCTGCCATCATTTTGTAATTTTTCCTGCCAAGTTAAACTCTGCTTCACAGGCCATCTGCCACATTGACCATTTTTGGCTTGGCTAGATTTCAGGATTGATTGCAGGGATTGGAGGTCCTGATCCCAAGCAGATGGCCCACCAGAGCTGTCCTAGGATGACCAAAAGCAGCCATCATCACCTGCACTCAGGCTGCACCGCTTAAAGTCTTCAGTCTGTGCCATGGAGGACACTGTCCCCACCCTGAATGAAGGTGATGCCTTCATGTGCACTTGAGGTCTCTGTGGCCCCTCCAGTGTCTTACTTCCTCCTGCTCTGCTACATTTCAGGATACAGCTCTTGGCTGTCCCTGAGCTGAACACTCAGACTTTCCAGACACGCATAGACCTTAATGAAGGAAAGAGAAATGTCACCAACATTTTACTTTCTCATTACTGTGATTCATTGTTTAAGGCTTGAAAAAATAGGTGAAATTATAGAGAAGATAAAAATTAAAAACTTGTTCATGTTTATATATGGAAAAACTGATAATGCTATAGAAATGCAGATAACACCAATTTGTTTTTGTTAAGATTATTTTTATTTTATTCTATTTTAATTATAAAATAAAAAACTTTGTATAAAATTTACATAATTCCCTCCCACCACTCTCCTCCCACTGCCCTCTACTGACCCCCCCCCCACTTTTTTCCTATTATTCCCTCCTCTATATTGACTTTTTTCCCCTTTCTCCATCATCCACAACAACCTGTTGGTGGACCCAATATTATGCTGGTCTTGTGCAGATAATGATTGCTGCTGTGAGGTCAGAATATGACCACTTTATGTCTAAGATACAGCATTCCAAAGCACTCCTCCCCATCCTTAGGCTCTTACATTCTTGGGGTTCCTGGAGTCCCCATGGCTGCAGTTCCCTGGAGATGTCCAGGCAACTGAATCAAACCACCACATCTTATCTCTTTATCCCCTAAAACCTTACTGGAAGAGGTAACAGGTGCCTCTGGTCTGATGACTTTCTTCCTTATAAGAGAAAGGAATGTAAAGGGATTGTTTCCTTTCCTGGAAACCTGGTGGCACCTAGACAACACCTAGCACTGGGGTGAGAATGACCAGTTCAGTTCACCCAGTGAACTCCCAGGAAAAGCCCCATTCTGGGTCTCGAAGTGGGCATTTCCATTTTCTGAAACCTCTTCTTGGGCAAGAGCTCTGCAGTCCTTCCTTCTCTTAAGTTCTATGTATAGTCTCTGTAATAAAATATTTTAAAACTTGACCCTCTATGGTCTGCAGATTTCATTTTTGAATTTATAAGACAAGAACCTGAAGGCTATTGACTCAGTGGAAGTTTTATGTGACCATGACAGTCTAGCACCCTAACTCCTAGGCTAAAGCCCAACCAAGACCTGAGAATAGCTCCATCACTCTCAAGACACCCAGTTCTTATATCATGTGTACCACATCTTGTTATCCAGTCATCAGGTGGTGGTCATCTAGACTGATACCATTTCCTAGCTATTGTGAATAGAGGAGCAACAAGAATTGCCCAACATCCATCTCTGCAGTAAAGTGTAGAATCTTTAGGGTATATGACCAGAAGCGATATAGCTGGATCATATGGTAGATCATATTTTAGTTGTCTCAGAAACTTCTACACTGCTCTCTATAATGGCTGTACCAGTCTACATTCCCACCAGCAATGGATAAGGGTTCCTCTCCCCAAACCTTCACCAGCATTTTATTGTCATTTGATTTCTTCACTTGATCTTAGCCAAAAGGCTGAGCAGTAATTGTCATTTGATTTCTTTTTCCCCTTTTATTGACAGCTTCCATACTTACAGAAAATAAACCATGAAAATTCCCTCCCCTCCCCCACTTTCCCCTTCACAGATCTACACTCCATCATATCCCCTCCCTCTCTCCATTAGTCTCTCTTTTATTTTGATGTCATTGTCTTTTCCTCCTATCATGAGGGTCTTGTGAAGATAGTGCTAGGCACTGTGAGGTCATGGATATCAAGGCCAATTTTTGTCTGGTCAATTGCATTGTAAGCAGTCCTAACCTTCCTTCGGCTCTTACATTCTTTCTGCCACCTCTTCCACAATGGACCCTGAGCCTTGGAAAGTGTAATAGAGATGTTTCAGTGCTTAACATTCCCCCATCATGTCTTCTCAGCACGATGGTGCCTTTTGGGTCATCCCAGTGGTCACTGCCATCTGAAAAGAGAAACTTCTCTAATCAAAAGTTAGAGTAGGGCTGGAGAAATGGCTTAGCGGCTAAGGCGCCTGCCTGCTAAGCCTAAGAATGCTGGTTCCAATGTCCAGCGGTTCCAATCTCCAGGTCCCATGTTTAGCCAGATGCAAAGTGAGGCAAGGGCGCAATGCTGCACTTGCCCACAAGGGGGCGCACACATCTGGATTTCGTTCACAGCAGCTGAGACACTGCTGGCGCGCCCATTTCTGTCTCCCTCTCTATCTCTCTGTGTCTCTCTCTCCAAATAACTAAAAAATAATAAAAAAAAGTTTTAAAAAAAAGTTAGAGTAGCATTAATATATGGGTATGAATATTAAGTAAAGTGCTTACAGGGCAGTCTGGCATTTAGCCAGACAAGAGTGGGCATTATACTCCTAAGGCTCATGACCTCCCCCACCATAGGCTTTTGATTAGGTTTTCAGTATCAGGCATGTATTCCCTCCCATAGAGCGGGTCTTCAGTCCAATTAAAGAGCAGTTTGTTTCTCCCATAACAGACATGCCACTTTTGCACCCATTTGCTTCTTTGGCCTGGCTGGCCAAACTTGAGGCTTGCAACATCCACTGTTTTCACCAATGATGGCTCCCATTCAAAATTGACTCAAAAAAAGTACTTTGGAATAAATCTTACCAAGGAAGTAAAGGATCTCTACAATGAAAACTTTAAAACACTCAAACAAGAAATTGCAGAAGACACTAGGAAATGGAAAGACATACCATGTTCTTGGATTGGAAGAATCAACATTGGTGAAAATGTCAGTCTTACCAAAAGAAATCTACATATTTAATGCAATCCCCATAAAAATACCAATGACATTCTTCATGGAAATAGAAAAAACAATCCTAAAATTCATTTGGAAGCACAAAAAAACTCAAAAAGCCAAAACAATTTCGAGCAACAAAAATAAGGCTGGTGGTATCTTAATTTGATTTCTTGATGATAGTCTGACTGAGATGGAATTTCAAAGTAGCTTTAATTTGTGTTTCCCTGATGGCTAAGGATGTTGAACATTGTTTTAAATATTTATTAGCTATTTGTATTTCTTCTCTTGAGAACTCTCTAGACAGTTACTTAGCCCATTTTTGATGGAGTTGTTTGATTTATTATTTAGGTTTTTTGTTTTGTTTTGTTTTTAGAGGCTGACCTGGAATTTACTATGTAGTCTCAGGCTGACCTTGAATTCATAGAGATCCTCTTACCTCTGCCTCCTGAGTGCTGGGATTAAAGTTGTGCACCACCTTACTCAGCAGTTTTTATTAGTCCGTTATCTATCCTAGACATTAATCTTTTGTTAAATGTATAGCAGTATAGATTTTTCTCCTATTCTGTAGGCTCTCTTTTGATTAATTAACAGTGTTCTTTACTATGCAAAAGCTTTTTAATTTCATGAGATCCCACTAGTTGATTAGTGGCCTTATTTCCCAAGTGACTGGAGTTCTATTCCAAAAGTCCTTGCCAGGCTGGAGAGATGCCTTAGTGGTTAAGGAACATGCCTGTGAAGCCTAATAACCCAGGTTTGATTCCCCAGTACCCACGTAAGCCAGATGCATAAGGTAGTGCATGCACCTGTAGGTCATTTGCAGTGGTTACAGGCCCTAGTGCACCCATTTTCTCTCTCTCTCCCTCTTTCTTTCAAATATATAAGTAAATGAATGAATAAATAAATAAAAAATAAATAAAAAAAAGTCTCTGCCTAATATTTTTTTTTTCTCTAAATTCAAAGTTTCAGGTCTGATGTTTAGGTCTTTGATCAATTTGGAGTCAATTCATGTGCTTGAATAAGAATCTAGTTTCCCCTGGAGAGATTTTTCTCTTGCCTGTAGGACCAGATTCAAAGTTTCAGGTCTGATGTTTAGTGGCTGGAGGCCCTTGACTCAATCTCTCTCTCTCTCCATGTGCCTGTTCCTGTATCTCTCTCTCTCAAATAAATAAATAAATAAATAATAAAATTTAAAAAAAAGAATCTAGTTTCATTCTTCTACATACAAGATATCCAGTTTTTCAGAACCATTTATTAAAGAGCTTATTGTAGTTGCCTTCACATTACTGGGATAAAGCAACAAAGCAGCTGATGAAAGGAAAGTATTTTGGCTTACAATCCCCAGAGGAAGCTTCATGATGGTAGCATGGCATGAGCAGAGTTTGGACCTCATCTTTGCCACAGCAGGAGGAAAAAAGCAGCAGGAGAGTGATTACAGGCAAGCTAGAGGGCTGATAAGCCTCAAGATCCACTCCCAGCAACACACCTCCTCTAGCAAGGCTCCACCTCCCAAACTGCCACCAGCTGGGGAGCAAGCATTCAGAACACATAAATTTATGGGGGACATCTGATTCAAACCACCATAGAGGCTTTTTTCCCAGTGAATATTTTTGAAATTATTATCAAAAAAGTGTAAGTCCCTGGGTTTACATGTGGATCTTATAGTCTGTTACTTTGATTTACATGTCTGTTTTTGTGCCAGTGACATGCTGCTTTTTGTTACTATGGCTCTGCCATATACCTTAAAATCAGGCATAGTGATACCTCTAGTCATATCTATGTTGCTCAGGATTGCTTTGGTTATCCAAGTTCTTTTGTGCTTCTAAATAAATTTAGGATTTTTTTCCTATTTTGGCAAAGAATAGCATTTGAATTTTGATGGGGACTGTATTAAATCTATAAATTGGTTTTGGTAAGATAGCCATTTTCACAATATGGATTCTTCCAATCCAATGAACATCTTCCCATTTCCTACTCTTCAATTTCTCTCTTGAGTGTTTTAAAAAGTTTTCATTAAAGAGACCCTTTGCTTCCTAAGTTAGATTTATTCTAACATGTCTTTTTGAGGCAATTATGAATGGGGGTCTTTCCCTGATTTCTTTCTCAGTACATTTGTTTTTGGGATAAAGGAAGGTTACTGATTTCTATGTATTAATTTTGTGTACTGCTACTTTGCAGAAAGTGTTTACCAGCTCTAACCATTTTCTGGTAGATTCTTTAAGATCTCTTATATATAACATATCATCTGCAAATAAAGATAATTTGACTGCTTCTTTTCCTATTTGTATCTCTTTTATTTATGTCTCTTGTATCATTACTCTAGTTAAGACTCCCAGTGCTGTTTAAAGTAAGAGAATAAAGCAGACACTTTTGTCTTGTTTCTGATTTTAGTGTAAATGCTTTAAGTTTTTCCCCCGTTCAGTATGAATTGGCTATAGACTTGTCATATATAGCCTCTATTACATTGCAATATGTTCCTTTGTTGCCTATTTCTTTAGGACTTTTATCAAGAAGGGTTGTTATCAAGTGGGTTTTGTCAAATGCCTTTTCTGCATCCATAGGATTTTTGTCTTGAGTCCATTTATATGGTATATTAAGCCGGGCGTGGTGACGCATGCCTTTAATCCCAGCACTCAGGAGGCAGAGGTAGGAGGATCACCGTGAGTTCGAGGCCACCCTGAGACTACATAGTTAATTCCAGGTCAGCCTGGACCAGAGTGAGACTCTACCTTGCAAAACCAAAAAATAAAATAAAATAAAAATATATGGTATATTAAATTTATTGACTTGTACATGCTGAATCAT
The DNA here is from genome assembly GCA_036365145.1 of Orientallactaga sibirica. Lineage (NCBI taxonomy): Eukaryota > Metazoa > Chordata > Mammalia > Rodentia > Dipodidae > Orientallactaga > Orientallactaga sibirica. Next base: position 45,112,999 of record JAEOAD010000011.1, on the reverse strand, counting down.
CTCTGGAATAAAACCCACTTCATCAGGATGAGTGATCTTTTGATGTGTTCCCCTATTCTGTTTGCAAATATTTTGTTGAGAATTTTTAAAATCTATGTTCTTGAGGGAAATTGGTCTGTAATTTTCTTTTGTTGTGTCTTTATGTGTTTTTGGTATCAGGTTAATATTGGCTTCATAAAAGAAGTTTGGTAGTGTTCCTTCATTTTCATTTTATGGAATAGCTTGAAAACATTGGTGTTAGTTTTTCTGTGAAGGTCTGGTAAAATTCACCAGTGAATCCATTTGGGCCTGGACATTTTTTAGTTGGGAGATTTTTTTTTTTATGCCTCTTTTATCTCATTGCTGGTAACAGATGTGTTTAAATGATCTATCTCATCTTGGTTTAATTTTAGTAAGTCATATATATCTAGAAATTCATCTATTTCTTTTAGATTTTCCAATTTTGTGCAGTATACTTTTTAAAGGTATATCCTTATGATTTTCCAAATTTCATTGGTATCTGTTGGAATGGTTCCCTTTTCAATATAAATTTTATTAATTTGGGTCTTTTTAAGTTTTGCAGAGTTTATGCATCTTTCTTATCCATTCAAAAATCAACTCTTTGTTTCAGTGACTTTTTTGTATTGTCTTTATTTTTGTTTCTATTTCATTAATTTCTGTCCTAATCTTCATTATTTTGTTCTGCCCACTCACTTTGTTTTGGCTTATTCTTCTTTTTCCAAGGCCTTGAGGTGTATTTTTAAATTATTTATTTGCAGAATCCCTTATTTCCTAATGTAGGCACTTAAAGCTATAAATTTTCCTCTTAGGACAGCTTTCATTGTATCCCATAGGTTTTAGTATGTAGTAATTTTTTTGTTATTATTGATTCTAGAAAATTTATGTCCTTCTTGATTGCTTCAAGGATCCATTCATCATTCAGCAGTATATTGTTTAGCTTCCATGAGTTTGTATATGTTCTATAGTCCTTCTTGCTGTTGATTTGTAGTTTAATCCCATTGTGACCAGATAGAGTATAAAGATTTGCTTTGTGTCCTAATATATGATCTATTGCATAGAAAGTTCCATGTGCTGCTGAAAAGAATGTGTATTCTGCAGCATTTGGATGGAATGTTCTATAAATATTTGTTAGGTCCATTGGTTCTATAATATCATCTAATTCAGATGCTTCTCTGTTTTTTCTTTGCTGGGATGATTCGTCAAATAGGAGAGAGTGGTGTATTGAAGTCACCTGCTACTACTGTTCTTAGGTTAATTTATAACTTTCATCTAGTAGGGTTTGTTTAATAAAGTTGGTTGCACCAACTTTTGGGCCATATATATTTAGAATTATAATGGCTCTTGTTGGATTGTTCCATTACTCAGTATAAAATAACCTTCTTTATTTCTTCTGACTAATGTTAGTTTAAATTCTATCCTGTCAAATATTAGAACAGCTACACCAGCTTGTTTGGGGTGGCGGCTATTAACTTGAAATATTATATTCTACCTTTTCACCCTAAGGAAACATCTGTCTTTCATGTAGAGGTGAGTATCTTGAAGGCACCAAATAGAAGGATCTTGCCTTTTAATCCATTCTGCTAGTCTGTGTCTTTTCACTGGGGAATTAAGACCATTAATATTCAAGAGTTATTTTTAGAAATTCCGAGGTCTTAAAAATTTCTTATTAGGGAGAGAAAGCGAGAGAGGAAAGAGAGATAGAGAGAGAGAGAGAGAGAGAGAGAGAGAGAGAGAGAGAACATCAGGACCTCTTGCAAACAAAGTGCAGATGATGCACCACTTGGTGCATGTGGCTTTACACTGGGACTGGGGAATTGAACCTGGGCTGGAATTTGCAAGAAATCATCTTTAGCCATTGAGCCATCTCCCTAGTCCCCACTCAATTTTGAGAATTGTTAATCAATTCCTGTCATTCTTGATTTGGTATTGCTTGATATTTTTTCTATTTCTCTTTTGCATTAAGCATTGTTCAAGTATGGTATATTCTTTCCTGTGGCCTCAGTATGTACTTTTTTCTTCTCTTTAGTTCAAAGGATTTGTTCAAGTGTTTTCTGTAGAGCTGCCTTAGAGGTTATGTACTCCTTATGGATCTTCACTTTTGCAGAAAAGAACATAAAGAAGTATATCTTGTATTAACTTGCCTCCTTGTTTTTCCTTTGGTGAGGCTAGATTCTATTCTTCCATATTAACTGGACACCCCTAAATTATTTATTTATTTATTTATTTATTTATTTATTTATTTATTTATTTGAGAATGAGAGCAAGTGAGAGAGAATGGGTGTTCCAGGGCCTCTAGCCACTGAAAACAAACTCCAGATATGTATGCCACCATATGCATCTTGCTTATGTGAGATCTAGGGAATTGTACCTGGGTCATTAGGCTTCACAGGCAAATGCCTTAACCACTCAGCCATCTCTCCAGTCCCCCAAGTCATTTTTACTTGTAGCAAAATACAAATACATAAAATTTGTCATTTCAATCATAGTTTAAGTACTTTATAGAAGCAGGACTCAAATATGCAAATTTAACATAAACTCACTGGGATTAGAGGTAAGTATATACCCATGAAACCATTGCCACAGTCAGAATCATGGTCATGCTTTACTTGTTCAATTCATACATAATACATAGGCCGGAGCTGATGTAAGAGAGAAGGCAGAACCCCAAAGATATGAAGAACAAATTATATTAAGTTGAGATGGACAAGTGGGGCTATGTCCCTATCTCACACTATATCTTTTTGTGCCAAGAGCTAACCTGTCTCTACCAGAGTAACACCTGCACCACTCCTATTTTTTCCATGTGTTCAATATGCCCTGGGGCCTTTGCATTGGCTGTTTCCTCTATCTGGACTGATTTTCCGTCTTGCACAGCCCACTCTCTCTGCATCCATGTCTCTGCTGAAACATCATATCCCCAGGTGTGGTCTCCCTCCACAGCCCACCTAATGTCAACTCATACTGTAGTCTTCTCCTGTCTGTACTTACCAACATCTGCACTCTGAGTACTCCTGAGGCAGAATCTTGAAGCTTGCCCAGAGCAATTGTTACAACTGGTGAAACTGAGGCCTGGGGGTGGCAGGAGGTGCCTGTGGGTAGAGTGTCCCAGAAGAGGGACAAGGACAAGTGTTGGACTTCATGAATGTTGTGCAGGCTCTTCTCTCTAAGCTGCTTGCTTGTCTTTTGCAAAAGAAGATCAAGCTAAACAGAGACACATTGGAGAGGCATCTGCCTGAGACCTCCTCAATGTGGCTTTGCTACCTGAGGGATGGGGGATGTGTTGTTCCACCTGCCCTGGGAGCTCAGAGTCCTCAGAGCCACACAAGTCCTCAGTGTTTGTCCCAGGAGCCAAGCAAGATCTGCTAAAGAAACACCAACCCTTTTATCTCATTTTATCTCATCTTATATCCAAAAAACCTGGGGTCTGATGGACCTGTCCCCACTACTGTGGCTTCTGCAGTGTTCTAGAGAGACCAAGAGGATAACTGTCCTTTTGGCCAAGCTTCCCCTGAGGAGAGTGGGACATGGTAGGCCTGGAAACTCCTCTGCCTCAATCCTGGCTCACAGTGTTTGCTCAGTGTGGTAGTTTGATGGCCCCTGTAACAGACAGATTCAGGTTCGCTGAGATGAACTTCCAGACCAGGCAAAGTTATGGAGGAAGAGATATTTATTAAGACTTACAGATCCAGGTGAAGTTCCATGATGGCAGAAGAAGCTGGCCTGCTTTCACAGGACCAAACACAGAGAGAAAGGCCACAAGCCAAAGCCAAAAGCCACACAGCACAGCACACCTTAGGAACTCCAGCTAGGCACACTTTGCATATCTTTAGATTGAAATCCTAAACCCACTACCACACCTTAAGATCCACCCAGTGACACTGCCTCCAGCAAAGTGGCTGCAGATGTAAACTATAAACTAATAAAACACTGAATATATTGGGGGCTGTGGTAGTTTGAATAGATGGCCCCCAATATATTCAGTGTTTTATTAGTTTGAGGTATGGATCTGCAGCCACCTGGCTGGAAGGAGGTGGATCTTAGGGTCCAGCCCTCAGGTGTGGTGGTGGATTTGAGAGTCTAATCTAAAGATATGCAAAGTGCCTGAGTTCCTCCTGGAGTTTCTGAAGTGTGCTGTGTTGGCTCTTGGAGCTTGTGGCCTCTCTCTCTCTCTACTCAGAACTGTGAAAGCAGGACCAGCTTCTTCTGCCATTATGGAACTTCCCCTGTATCTGTAAGCTTCAATAAATATCCCTTCCTCCATAACTGTGCCTGGTCTGGATGCTCATTTCAACAAACCTGAAGCTATCTGCTACAGAAATTGATACTAGAAGTGGGGTGAGATGAACCTGACCATGTGGATTTTGGTCTTTTCGAGCTTTTGTTTTGGAGGAACAGGCATGGGCTTGGTACTTACAATTGAAGATGCCTTCTGGAGCAGTAATCCAAGTATTATGAACTATTCTGATGAGAGTTTGAGAATGCTAAGTTCAGACAGTGTTGAATTTTGAAGCTTGGCTTGTGAGCTTTCTAAGGAGAGGGAAAGACTGCAGAGGACTTTGTTGGAACTGGGCTACTGGCATAAGGGATAACTGCGTTCTGCTACCCAGGCCAAGAGAGTTTGATCAAGATTAAATTTGTAATGGACTGGTGTGCTTGGCTAAAGATATTGGACTGAGAGATTTAAGATTTTAAGTTGTAAAACCTCAAACAAGTTAAAACTACAGGCACTGAGACTGGTTTTAGGTTGCTGGAGCTGCTATTGTCACCACATTAGCAATCTTAAGGAAGATGGCCCAACTGCTTTACATTAAAACAATGGAGAGGATGCCTGAGGAAAGACTATGATAGAAATGCAAACTCTTTTGGGAAAGAGTTGAGTGGAGAAAAAACCCTGCTTTTCAATGTTATAATTTATTTCCTCCCTGATTTAAGAATATGGCTATGTCTTGCACACCTGGTATTAGTTTTGGAAGCATAAAAAATGCATGGAGTGGGTCAAGAAGTACACACATGGTTCCAGGAGCTGCTGCTGAGTTGTGGAATGAGTCAGGACATGATGACCCTGATAGGCTGGAAGAGCTTTTGAAAGATGGACCGTGGTTTTCACGGAGACCTGAAGATGTTTTGGATACACCAGGACTGTGCAAGGGCTACCATGAAGGTTGTTAGCTAGGGATGGAAGTTTTCCCTGGCTATGCAGTCCAGTTGGAGGGGCAGAATTGGAAAATCCAGAGACTGTTAGTCACTAGACTTGAACTGCAGAAGTTTGATGTTTGCTTGATGGTGGTTTAGTTTTCATTGTTCAAGTCTTTCCTTGCTATGCCTTATACCAGTTGAAAATGCTTACTCTGTGCCTTTATGTTGGGCATTGCTAAACATGGGCTAGAACTGTGAGGAAGCTGGCCTGGGCTGTTGGACATGGCCAGGGACCTTGGGCTGTGGGGGTTTCAACAGGTCTTATCATCAGGAACCCACTCTGGTGCCAGAGCTTGCCCTCCCTTCTTGTGAAGTTGTAGTGTGCCTCATCTTCACCCAGAGGAAATGGGAGCGATGGGCCCTCCCCCATCCCAGAGCACCTGAGTATTTCACAGCTTAAGGTTCTGCCTTCCCCACAGATCCATGACCTTGTGGCCAGCTGCCCAAGATACCCTTTTATGGTAGTAAACAGTTTCCCAGCAGCTTCAGCCATCCAATATGTGGCTGAAGTCACATAGCTTTTCCTGCCACTTCTGTTATCTCCCTTGCAACTTGTCCTTTCCAACACCAGCCAATTAGATAGCAACTGAACCCATAAACATATGTATCCAATCACCTTATGACCTGTATGTGCCTTCTCAACCTTTCTCAAGTGTTTATAAACCCACTCCCCTTTTGAATAAATGAGTGCTGTCCATCAGACAGTCTCCCGGGTGGTTCATTGCCCACCACACTCACCCTCTCTAAGACCCTGCTTCCCCCAGCTTCTCCTGTGCCTGGGATGTCGGTTGCCAACGACTCCCAGGAGAAGCGAGGACCCTCACCTTTATATATGTTGAAAGTATGTAACATCTTTGATTTAACAGGACTCACAGCTAAAAGACAATCTTAAATCTCAGAGGAAACTTGGGACTTTAGAACTATCTTAAGTTGGTCAAGACTGTGGGGACCTTTGAGATTGGACTGAATACAATTTACAATGTGTGATGGTTTTGAATCTATTGGGGGCCAGGGGTGCAATGTGGTAGTTTGAATAGATGGCCTCCAATATATTCAGTGTTTTATTAGTTTGAGGTATGCATCTGCATCACCTGGCTGGGGGAGGTGGATCTTAGGGTCCAGCCCTCAGGTGTGCTGGTGGATTTGAGATTCCAATCTAAAGATATGCCTGAGTTCTTCCTGGAGTTCCTGAAGTGTGCTATGTGGCTTTTGGGACTTGAGGCTTCTCTCTCTCTCTCTCTCTGCTTGGACCTGTGAAAGCAGGGCCAGCTTCTTCTGCCATTATAGAACTCCCCTTGTATCCATAAGCTTCAACAAATGTCCCTTCCTCCATAACTGTGCCCGGTCTGGAAGTTCATCTCAGCGAACCTGAAGCTGTCTGCTACACTCTTGTTGGTAACAACAGCCCATGTCCCCTCTGCTGCTCCTTGCAGAGCAGCTTCACAGCACGTCAGAAGCAACACTGAGTTTCAGCAATGAGTTAGTTGCTGTGCTAGACAGCTAAGCTATTTTCACAATTCAAATCTAAATCTGTTCAACATGAAAAATGTTGCCAAAAATGGATTGCCATCCTTTTAAAATGCTCTGAGGACTTGTTCTTCCACAGGCCACATGTATTCCCAGGCCTCATTAACTCACCCCATCAGAACCTCATTGTAACCTCAATGATGCAGGTGGCCACAGCCTTAAGGCTGCCTTGATGTCCATGAACTCAGATATGGCAGTACTTACTGATAAATGCTCATGGTCAGTGATATTGGAGATGGCCTGTTTAGTAGTAAGCATGAGCCTGACACATGAGTCCCAACATCTTGGGGACCTGTACCCATGGGCCAACCACCAGAGGGACTGAAGAGAGCCAGCATGTAGCAGGTTCTGTGGAGGTAATGTGACAGGCCCAGGGATGGGAGAAAGAGAAAGCAGAGCCAGCAAGGTTTCCCCAATGTTGAAGAGCATTGCAGCCATGCTTGGTTTCTGGCCTCTGTTTACCCACTTTGGCTGGCATTTAGGTTGCCTCTGACATTCTCGGAGAAAAGGGAGGACATTGCTGACTCTGGCTGCAAAGGTTTCCCATCTTCCACATGGAGAAGTGATGGGCAGGTGGCCAGCAATCCTGAAGAGTATCCTCAGAAGCAGACCTAAGCAATTAGTCCCTTTCTGATCACCTGGTAGAGGCACAGGAGTCCTTCAGGGACTGCCTCTTGTGAACTAAAGTTCCTGAAAATCTGCAATGATTTGGAACAAGGCAAAATGGACTGATAAAACGCCTGTGACCACAGAGAAATGGAATATTGCAGGACTAGAACCAAATTCTCTTGAGCTACTTTTAGACCCTTAATAGCTATTTATTTCCCACCTCTGTATCTGATCTAACATCTTGTGACTCTAAGTTGATCAGGTGTGACTTTCTGGAATGTACAAACAGACCCCCAGCTTCCACAAACCCAAGAGCAAGAATGTCATCAAATAGCATCTGAAGCCTATGGTAGTTTTTCCTGCTTTGCTATAACCCTACTTGATGGTCAGCCAATGTATTTGAAAAGTGCCTTCATTTATGACTTTCTTCTGTTCTGTACCTGTAAAACCTTCATGAAACTGTTAACACGTTGGAACATGGAACTGGGGTAACCTAAATCTGTGTTCCTGGGCCATGGTCATTTATATTTGGCTCCAGAATAAACTACTTTTTTTTTTTTTTTTGAGAGAGACACGGAGACAGAGAGAGAGGGAGAGGAAGACAGAGATGGGCGCACCAGTAGCCTCTCAGCTTCTGCGAACAAAATCCAGATGCGTGTGCCCCTTGTGGTCAAGCGCAGCATTGCGCCCTTGCATCACTTTGCATCTGGCTAAACGTGGGACCTGGAGATTGGAACCTCTGGAGATTGGAACCAGTGTTCTTAGGCTTAGGAGGCAGGTGCCTTAACTGCTAAGCCATCTCTCCAGCCCTTTTTTTTTTTTTCGAGGTAATGTCTCACTCTGGTCCTGGCTGACCTGGAATTAACTATGTAGTCTCAGGGTAGCTTTGAACTCACGGCGATCCTCCTACCTCTGCCTCCCAAGTGCTGGGATTAAAGGTGTGCACCACCATGCTTGGCTTTCCAGAATAAACTATCTCTTATCCCCAGTGAGCTGAGTATTGTGTGGAAACTCCCAAGGACATGACTATCTCAATGGGGAGTTGAGGTGAGAGCTGTGTGTGTTTCTTGGAAACTCCTGAGTACACACCTAGGCGAGGGACAGACATTTCAGAAGAGGTCACCTAGGCAGTAGGAACCTGATCACTTATATCACCTCCTGGGTCCTCGCAACAGCGTTGTCTGCGCCAACACCAGGTGGCCAATTGATCTTGGATGAAAGGTGTGTCAGCAGCTCTATGAGAAACAAGCCCTTGTTGGAGAGAAAGCGCAGCTCTCTACAGCTGGGTGTGGGTTTCATGCAACAGACTTGGGGAGGTACATTTCTAATGTTTCAGCAGGACAAGAGGCAGACAAGCTGTCCATCCCTCTCCTGTTAGCTGGTGCATTTCATGTTTGTTGCCTGGGTTTGCAGTGCATGCTAAGAAGCTGTCTCGGAGCTGCTGATCACATTTCCGTGGGTAGATGATGGAGCAACCTCTGTCCCTGAGCTCCCCACGGGGTGTCAGAGACCAGGGAGGGAAGAGCTACTGGGAAAGTGGTGTATGTGGCTTTACACAGCAAAGGGGGGAAGTGTTCATATGGGTCTCAGATGTGTGCTATTGCCTGTCACAGTGATAAGTCATAACAGCAGAGACTGTTAAGAGGCCCAGCAGCAGAAATGCAACTGAAAATGGCACCAGGCCTGTAGGATGCCTCACGCTGCTGGGGCATAAATGTTTAAGGAACAGTTTCCATCTCCTTCAGTATGGCCCCAGCTCTTGTCTTTTCCTCTTTACTTTAACTTGTAACATCTAGTTACTTCTAGGAAAAAGAGCCTCCTGACTGAAACCCCAGCTTGCTTGAACTCGCCTGCCTGACTTTCCTTCACTGGCTTGTCAGTGGCCACAAGTGAAAACTGCTGTCCATCCCATGAGTTCAGCTCACTAACCCAGAACTGTTTACAGACATAGATGGAAGGATCCTCAATGCTGTAGAAACACCCCCGAGTCTGCTCTGGGACAATGTTGCCCATCTCCCCACTGTAGCTACAAGAGCTTCCTGCAGTTAACTGGGTAGATCCAAGCCTCTCTTGTAGCAAGGCATGGTCACGTGACTGTTCTGGGCAAAGGGTGAGACAGGAAATGGCAGGTAGCACTTCTGGATCTCTGCATTGCCCTTCCTCTTGCCTTCCTCCCTGAGAGAGGCAGGTACGTGAGAGCCGTGTTGGAGCACGAGGAGGAAGGAGGACCTGCCAGCATTAGTAGAGCAATGATGGGGCCTCAACACTGCTTCCTCATGACGCTGTCAGCTCATGCTGGGACTGTTGATGACAGGGGGAGTCCCTGTTCTGTTGGAGCCCACTGTTAACCAGTCCCTGCTGTACAGGGATTCCATCCTGATGTTGTCCACTTACATTCATGAAGCTACAGATTCACTGTCCCCAGGGTCCACTCCATGTCTCAGCCCAGGTTTCTGTTAACTCATTGTGTTACTCAACTTTTCATCATGTAAACATTATCTGAGGTTATCAACTCAAAGGGAAACATTTATTTTGGCTCATGGAGTCCGAACTTCAGTCCATTGTCCATGGTCCTATGGCTGTCAAGCCTGTGGTAGGACATTTAGAGTAGGGGGATAGAGACCTTGTGATGGCCAGGACAAGAGCTGAGAGAGGAAGAAGCCCGAGTCCTAATGTCCCCTCAAAGGCACACCCCAGTGACTTGACTTCCTCCCACCTGCACTGCAGACTGGGCATCAAGCCTTCAATACATGGCCCTTGGGGACACTCCAGATGTCAGTCACAGTGCTCAAGGAAGCAAGTTTCTTTGATCTCCACACCTCTTGTTCCTAGCTGATCACTAGCTATGTGTCAAGCCTTGTGTTTTATCCTGGGGCTACAGTTAACTACACCAGGCTTTCCTGCTATAGACCAAGTGTGTAGCTCTGACCACCTACAGCTTGTGGGTGAGTGTGTAGCACTGGCTTTGTGGCTTCTTTCTGGAAGCTGTCAGAATAATAAAAATCTTACAAAACCACAAATCTCATTTGCACAGCCAGGAAATTCTCCTGAACCTGTGTCTCTCACCCCAGGCAAAAATCAAGTGTTAATCGGATTTTTATACATTTCAGTTATGTCTTAACCATGTTTTTAAATAGTCCCAGCTGAAAACTTCCCATCAGCTAAGATGAAGCAAGACAAGATGCTCAGCTGCCACAAGCATGATGTCTTACATGATTTCAGCTCAGGGCGAGTCTTAAGAAACAGGAGGGAAGACTCTGGAAAGCTCAGGCAGGGTGCTAGCACCCCATCAGACATTGCTCCTGTCCTTTTCCAAGTCACCAATAGCACTGGGGTTTCTTCACCCACACTGTCACATTCATGTTCAAATTGAGCCTGGCCCAGCATGGTGGGAACCTGGGGTTCTTGGGTGGATGCATTTTCCCCTGCATGGGAACTCTCTGGTTCATGCTGTACTCTGATGATTTGGAGCCACATGACTGGGTAGAGGGTGCCCAACCACAAGTGCAGCATTTCTAGTTGCAAAATGTGAGGCAAAGGGGGTACTCAGAAGACTGTGGGGTACATTGGAACCTGCTGGATACATATCAAAAACCACTTTACATAGCTTTCATTGTCTAAGCTGTTATGGTGGTTAGAATGTAAACCAGTTTCCAGTGTTTTCTTTAGGTGCATGGGCCAGTTTCTGATCAATAGCCCTTGAAAGACACAGTGCTCTTAAAGAGAAGGACCACGTGTAGCCTCCACTTTATATGCATCATTTTCATGTTAATGAGAAAAACAGACAGTGTCCACCATCATAACAGAGAAAGGTAAGGCTTCAGGGCCACTAGCTAGGAAGGACAAGAGGTGACTCCCAGGAGAGATAGGTGGGTGCTGCTTATTAGAACCACACAGGACTTCTAAGAACATTTCTTCTAAGATGTTTATCAGGCCCAAAAGATTTGATGTGTGCTGTCCTGTGGATTGGGTCACAGTCATCACAGACAGATGAGCAGCGGGAAACCACAGAGCCTCCTGGGACACAAGAGGGACTCCAGGCATGAATTGCTCTGAGAGCAGTCTCCAGACCCAATACGGCTTTGCCCAGGATGCTTTCCCAACCAAACAAAAGCCTAGAGAAAGAACAGGTGTGCCATTCCTAGGCATGTACACTATCAGTTAGTTATATTGCCAGGGTCCACTTCATGTCTAAATTTCTTTTTTTAGCCACTATGGTGGTGCGTGCCTTAAATCTCAGCACTGGGAGGCAGAGGTAGAAGGATCACCATGACTTTGAGAACACCTTGAGACTACAGAGTGAATTCCAGGTCAGCCTGGCTAGAGCGAGGCTCTACCTTGAAAAAACAAAAACAAAAAAAATTCAATTTTTTGTTATTCAAAACGTTGTTAGCATTTAGTCATTACACATGTTTTGTTTTATAATGACAGTTTCTTTTAACTATAACTTGACCATATTCACCCCAGTCTCTTTCCCCCCTTAGTTTCTGTTGAAGTTACCTTCTGGGGAAAAAAAAAAAACCCAACCATAAGCAGCTTATGAGAGGAAATGGTCCATTTCAGCTTACAGTTTCAAGGGGGCCCATCATGGCAGTGAAAGCATGGAAGAATAGGAAATTCACTCATATCTTGTCACAGCAGCTAGGAAGAAGCAGAAAGAGCCCCGTGAACACCCAGTGAGCTAGACTAATAAATCTCAACACCTGCCCCCCAGTGACACACATCCTCCAATGAGATGTAACTTCCCAACAACCTGCTAAGAAGTGAGTATGAGGCTTAATCACAAATGAGGGACATTTCATTCAAACCACCACAGCTTACCTCCCTATTTCCCTCATTCCCTCACAATCACCTCTTTCCTCAGTTCCTTTTCTGTGTGTATATATATATATATATATATATAATTTGTTACATATGTAATATATATATACTATTATATATTATGTTATATATAATATGTTACATATGTAATGGTATATAGATCTTATATATACATGTTATTTATCTATAAAGAATTCTAGGACCTGAAAATAAGAGAAAATGTGATATTTGTCTTTCTGAATCTGGTTTATTTCACTTAATAGAATATCCCCAGTTTTATTCACTTTCTCCCAAACTATATAATTTTATTCTTCTTTATGGCAGATGAAAATTCATTGAGAATTTATACTATATCTTTATACATTCTTCTGTTGGCAGATTCTCTCTCTCTCTCTCCATATATATATAAACTAAAAAAAGAGCATATATATATATATACACACACACACACTCTTTTTTTAGTTTATCTTTCTTTTTTATATTGACAACTTTCCTAATTATAGAAAATAAACCATGGTAATTACTTCTCCCTCCACTTTCCCCTTTGCAGCTCCACTCTCCATCATAATCCTTCCCCCTCTCAATCAGTCCATCTTTTATTTGGATGTCATCATCTTTTCTTCCTATTATGATGGTTTTATGTAGGTAGTGTCAGGCACTGTGAGGTCATGGAAATCCAGGCCATTTTGTGTCTTGAAGAGTGCATTGTAAGGACTCCTACCCGTCCTTTGGCTCTTACATTCTTTCTGCCACCTCTTCCTCAATGGACCCTGAGCCTTGGAAGGTGTGGTAGAGATATTTCAGTGCTGAGTACTCCTCTATCACTTCTTCTCAGCACCATGTTGCCTTCTGAGTTATCCCAAGGTCACCACCATCTGAAAAGAGAAGCTTCTCTAACCAAAAGTGAGAGTAGCATTAATATAGGAGCATGAACATTAAGAGAAGTGCTTACCAGGCAGTTTGGTGAGCATTTATATATATATATAGCCAGACCAGCAGATGTTATACACCTAGGACTCATGACTACCCCTGTTGTAGGTTTTCAGTATCAGGGATGTATTCCCTCCCAATTTACTTTTACTTTTAACTTTTACACAGTACAAAATCATTTGTCATACAATAATCCATACATACCCTATCTATACAAGCATGAGGGTTAAAATAAACAGATAATGTAATAAATTCAAAGCCTCTAAGGGTGTGTGTCATCCATACCCTTAATCCTGTCAACTAGGAGGTTGAGATTTCTGGTCTGAACTGGGTTCCAAATCAGTTTGAGGCCAGTCAGACCCTGACCCCAATAATGACAGAAGAAAAAGACAAAGGCCCTAAAAATCAGGAAACATTCAAAAGGCAACAATAGTCAAAACCAAAATACAGCTTATTTGAGAAGGGTAAAGCCAACCAAGAACATATCATTCAAATGTAATACATAACCTTTCCTATGTATGTGGCTTTGTGTAAGTAGGGCCTGTTGCCTTTTGGGATGTCTTCCAATCTCACTCAGAGTGCTGAGTGCCCACCTTAATCCCTTCTTGTTGCAGGGTGGCCAGGGTTGAATTAATTCTCTGGAGGTTCACAGCCCTGACTGCAAGGTGCTGGAGTCATGCCAGAGCTGCTCAGCTGGTCTCATTTGTATTCTCCTTCAGCAGCTGCTCAACTGGTCTCTGCCATCTTCTCCTTCAGGTTTCTTGACTTTGCAATGAGGCTGATATGAGTGGAAAATTCCCTTCACCTTGTTTCTGCTCCTGCCGCTTCATGCCACTGGCTGAGTGGGTGGGCACATATATTGGGGCTGCAGGTGCCTCAGTGGGGTTCTGGCTAGTTTCCTCCTTTCTGGAAGATTTTAGTCTCTCCTGTTTCTCTGATGTGGTTCATACTAAGTTACACACCTTTGCTTTTCAGTAGAAGAGTGTATTTTCCTGTGTTTCTGTTTATTTCCCTCTCTAGGCTCCTTTGGTGTGGCTAGTATAATGCTATCTCACCCGAAGTCTCCTGAAAGTCCCTTAAGTCCACATTCCACTGAGACACTTGTACATCCATGTTCACTGAAGCACTGTTCATAGTAGCCAAGTTATGGAATCAGGCCCGTCTATCTTTCAACCAAAGATTACAATGCACAGAAGAGACGGGGAAATCCAGACCCAGAGCAATGAACACAGCCAGACCCAAATATGACACAGAGAGCTCAAAGTGATCACTGTGTCATGGCCTCCAACAAAACCATGGAGTTTACATGGACACCAAAGATTTCAGCAGAGATGGAAGCTATGTGGAAAGATCAAAGGTTAACAGAAGAAAATTGCAGTAGCAACAGTAGCTCCAGCTACACAGCCTCCTCTGTGTACATGGTGCACTGATACAAAGATGCTGTGAGTACAGGCTGGGAGATGTTAGATAAACACAGCAAAAAAGGGGGCAAAATTTTAAACTCTTTTATTGTTTGCATGTGTATATGCAGGGGGTGCATATGTATTTTTGGTTGAATGTACACATATGTGCACATGAATGTGGAGGCTAGAAGTTGAAATTGGGTGTCTTATTCAGGCATTCTCCACCTTGTTTTTTGAGAGAGGGTCTCTCTCCAACTGAACCCGGAACTTACCAATTTAGCTATACTAGCTAGTCAGTAAGCTCTTGGCTATCTGTACAGCCATGCTAGGTGATTATGTGGGTGTTGGGAATCTGAACTTGGAACCTTATGCTCACATGAAAAGCACATTACCCACTGAGCAATCTCCTCAGCCCTTAAAATCTGCTTTAATCCAAGGAAGAACTCAGAGAACCTAAACCAGGAAGTAGACTCTTCTGCTACGTGTTTTTTCTCTAAGCTGCAGAGAACTGAGAGTTGGATTTGGCATCATAAGGAAGTAGCAGGAAGAAAGCATTAAAGAGGCAAAGAGCAAGAACTTAAAAGTCACCCTGCTTGTAAGAGCAGTGATGGCTTTTTCACTTGCTGACTGAGGTGTTGGGTAACTGATTTGATATCTAGCAGCCTCATTTCCTTGATCTGTAAAATGCAAAAAGTCAGGAATGTCTCCCGCTACAATGTTGAAAAAATTAAATAGCAGATCACAAGTGTTCCCAACGGAGTTTGGCATAACAGGTATGTGCGATATGGTGGGTATAATTTTTGGCAGGTTTCTGCCTCTACTTCAAAGTGACATGATTTTAAGCAGCCAGGATCCTTCAAGGAAACTTTCTATGAATTGTCTTCTGGGGAAAAGAAACACGCAAAGCAAAATAAAGAAAGTTCAGCACCTGTACAAAGGATGCAAAGGTTAATACTTATGGCACATTCAGCATTGGCCTCAGTCCTGGGGTCATCAACTGCTAATACTTACTGTGCATTCACTATGGGCTACTGTCCTGGGGTCAATAACTGCTAACAGTGCACATTCACCATGGTCTGTAGTCCTGGGGTCTTCAACTGCTAACAGTTACTGTATATTCACCATTGTCCACAGTCCTGGACTCACACTTGGTACACTGCATGTACTATATTCTCTGTGACCACCTGACAGTGATTATTCCAAGTTCAGAATAATTAGAGGCTAGAGATGCTGTTGGTTCAGGAAGGCTGACTTCCTTGTAGAGCTGGAGATGGGGCTCCATCCAAGCTGCCTGGGTTCACGCTGGGCAGGCCTGCCTGTCAATTCGCCCCATTGCAACTGCCCAGAGAATCTGGCAGATAGGGCTGCAATCTTTGAAGGGTCACTGGGTCTAAGCACGGATGGAGCAGAGAGAGCAGAGACAAGTTCCCTTCCTGCCCTAGAAAGAACTCCTGGAAATTTGCATGGCTTCCTGTGTCAGCCTCCCTGAGAGAAAGTCAGGAAGATTAGCAGGCAAACTTGAGGAAAAGCGGTGTGCTGACATTTCTCAGGTATGGTGTTCTTGTGAGGGGGACACAGCGACAAGGTTTGATGAGGACACAGGGTGAGGACACCCATGCTGAGCAGCATCCTCACAGAGGCCAGCATCAGTGTCAGAACCATACTGGGGACTGGAAAAGCCACCTGAATTAGGATCCTGATAGTGAGGAAGTGAAGGTTAAATTGCTTTGCTATTCACCATGTCCCTTCATGATTTCTGTCATGTGCAGCCTCGAGGCCTGGGCAAGAATGTCTGACTGAGGTGAACAGGTGTCTTGCCAGGTGTGACCCTGGGGACACAGCCAGTATGTATCCTCACAGCTTCATGCTGGGGCTGAGAAAATGCAATTCCAACTAGCAAATCGAGAGAATAGGACCCTTCTGAGTGCCTTGTGGCTGTCCTCCTCCCCCCTCCCTTCTCTGGACCTACTTACAGCATGTAAACAGGTAATAGATGAGAACTTCACTCTCTTACTATGCTGAGAGCAGCAAGAGTAGGAGATGAAGCAGGTCACGCCCACTCCAAGGCAGAACCCATCACCCCTGCCACTGAGCTGTCAGATCTCCCTACACAAGGAGGCCCAGTGAGTATATCCTCAAGACTGGAAGAAGTCCTCATGAAGACACTTGCACAGCTGCTGCACAGGTCACATTTGCCTCACTCCACTTGTCCATTTCCATTAGCCTCTCCCAGAAGGAGTTTTGGAGCATGTGACCTCAGGAAAAGAGGGCATGTGAGTGGGCTTAACTCAGATCCTGCTGTGTAGCTCCAGCCCACAGTCTTCCACCTACAAAACAATTAATATTCATAGGTAACTTGACTGGATTTAGAATCACTTTAGGAGAATGAAGCACATCTCTGAGTGTATCTGTTTCCAGAGGATCAACTGAAGGTGGAAGGCCCACCCTGAATGTGTGTGGCACCATCCCATGGGTTGTAGGCCTGGGCAGAATAGAAGGGGAAATGAAGATAACCAGGAAAGCACTGGCATTCCTCATCCTCTGCTACCTGGCAGACCTACTCCCCTCTGCTATGCTCTTCCTGCCATGACAGACTGACCCTCTGATACCATGATCCAGAAACAAATCCTTCCTCCCCTAAGTTGTTTCTGTCAGGTGTGATGAGACGAGTAACTAATACAGTCTACATGAGGACTGTTGCCAAGGTTCTGAGGTAGCTGGCCAGGTAGAGAAATCGCTGCAGCACACAGAGGGAGTACCTACCTACTTCAAGACAGAAAGGCCCTTATCAGGTGGCTGGCCTAAACTAGACCCCTGGAGCTATTCAACTTATACTCGAGAGGAAAAACAGTCCAGAGGGATGGTGATGCCCTCAGCCCTCACTTCTGGGGAAGGATACATGACTTCTAGGCACTTGGTCCATTTAATATCCTTTCTATGTTCCCAGACGGCTTCACACTACTGTTTTCTGAGCTGGTTGCTCAGAAATTCATGCCCCAAAATCTCTCTCTCTGTCCCACTTTCCAGAAAGAGTAGGGCCTTTGGCTATGCAGCCCTGAGGACAATGGTGGGTGGAGGAGGAGTCCACAGGGGCTAAGGTGAAAGAGGTGTTGAAGTTACTGTCTCCTTGCTGGGACAAAACACCTCAACCAAAGCAGTTGATGAGAGGAAAGGCTGGCAGTCTGGAAGGGAAGTCTCATGATGGCAGGGAAAGGATGGTAGAGCAGAGGCTGGGCATCACTTCTTGCCATAGCAACTGGGCTATAACACCCCAAAGCCTACTTCCAACAGCACACCTTATCCAGCAAGTCTCCATCTCCCAAACTGCCACTAGCTTGGGACCAAGCATTCAAAGCACATGAGTTTATAGGGGGCATCTGACTCAAACTACCACTGACGGATTGCCTAAAGAAAGACCATGGCTCACTGCAGGAAGTAGAGGGAACAGATGTGCGGTGGGCAAAAAGCATGACATGTATAGCAGGCCTCTTTTACCAAAGCAAAGGTTGTGCAGGTGTCCTTTCTGAAGCAGCTTTGAGCTCAGTCCCACTGTGCCCAGGGCTGTAGTGTTCCTGTGGCATGGAAGTTCTCATGCTGAGATGCTCTTTCATTCAAGAGCAGACACAAATGAAGGCAGCAACAGGCATCCTGAGGATAGGAAGGAATCAAAGAGGAGGTCCTCCCTCCTGGCTGGAGATGTTAATTCCAGCCTGTGAGCCCATGTGGTCAGGATGCTTTAAAGCTACAGGGGTTAAAACACAACCAGCAAGAATGATGCAGAGGGAGAACATGAGACTTCTAAGTAAGATGGCTGCATAAGAGTCATACCAATGCAGCTTATAGAGGAATTTGAGCAAAATCACAGCAAAATACACTCCTCATCTGAAAAGTGAAGGTATATAGGTTTTTATGTGCCACAGCGGGGAAGCAGAAGAGACTAAGATCTACCAGAAAGGAGGAAATCAGCCAGAACTGACCCAGGAGTTTGCGGACCCAGACCCAAGCCATGGGACCCATGGGGATCTGTGTACATACCCAGTGTCCAGCTGCAGGAGCAGAGAACAAACAAGGGGATTTTCCAACCTCATCAGCCTCCTTGCAAAGTCAAGAAATCTGAAGGGGAGACAGCAGGACACAGGCAGAACCAGCTGACCAGTTCCACTACTACTCCAGGTTTCCTGCATTCTCCCATACCCCAACTGTGAACCTCTGGAGAACACATTCAGCTCCCAATGGCAAGGCATCCAGCACAGCTGATCAGAGCACCAGATTCACAGCACAACACAGAAGGATCAAGGAGGGCACTCAGGTTTGGTGAGACTTGAAGCCAACCCAAAAGGTAACAAGGCCGACTGACAAAAAAGAAGGCACATAGGCCTACACTGAAAGTGCTAATCTCTCTTTCTATGTCAGTGCAGGCTATGGGTTACAAATTCTTGGTTGGCTTTACCATTCTCAGTTAACCTATATTTGGGGGTTGACTATTGTTGCCTTTTTCTTCTGTCGTTATTAGGGGCTGGGTCTGATTCAGACCCAGGCTGCCTTGGAACCCATTTCAGAACAGAAATTTCAACCTCCCGGCTGACAGGATTAAGGGTGTAGAGCAACACACACCCTTAGGGATTTTGGTTTTATAAGGTTATCTATTTGTTTCAATCCTCATACTTGCATACTATGTGCTGGTTTTTATTGAGTGTGTATTGCTCAGTTGAATTTTAGAATTTGCCATTAAATTGTTCTACCCAGCCCACTAGAATACTTGAACAGCAGGCAAACTCAACACTTAGGAGTACTTCTGTAGTTGGATTGGAGTACAAAAGGAATACTTGGCACCTTAAACTCTTACTCTGAAGGCACATAAATTTGGATTTCAAATCTAAAAGCACCACAGATTATTAGAAAACTCAAGCATCCACTCAATACAGAATGCAAAAATTACAACATTATAATACAAGAAACATGAATAATCAAGACAATACAATCCCACAAAAATTATAAATCCATCAGAAATGACCCCCAATGAAACTGTTTTAGATGAAATGCCTGACAAAGAATTCAAAAAATTATTTTATCTATACTCAAAGAAATCAAAGAAGAAGTGAAAGGAATCAAAAAAAAAAAAAAACCAAATTGCTGAAGGAATTCCAAGAGAACACAGGAAACCAGCTTAATAAAATAAGGAGGTCATTATAACACATGAGTAAGGAAATAGAAATACGGAAGAAAAACTACGCAGAAGTTGTAGCACTGAAAAATACAGTCAGTCAAATAAAAACTCTCTGGGAAGTCTCACCAGTAGAATGGATGAAGGAGAGAACACAATGTCTAAACTGGAAGACCAGGTAACAGATCTAATACAGTCCAACAATGAGAAAGACAAGCTAATAGGATGGAATGAATGGTAATTTGAAGATATCCAGGACACTATGAAAAGATCAAACATAAGAATTCAGGGTATAGTAGAAGGAAAAGAATTTCAATCCAGAGGCTTCGTAGGCATTTTCAACAAACTCATAGAAGAAAAATTTCCCCAAATTGGGAAAGAAATGTCAATGCAGATACAGGAGCTTTTAAAACACCAAACAGATGAAACCTGGAAAGAACTTCTCCTTGCTATGTTATAATTAAACTACTAAATATGCAAACCAAAGAAAATATATTGAAAGCAGTTAGAGAGAAAAAGCAAGTCACCTATAAAGGCAAGCCCAATAGGATCACAGCAGATTACTCAACACAAACTTTAAAAGCAAGAAGGACTTGGAATAATGCATTCCAAGTTCTGAAAAATAACAATTGTCAACCAAGAATACTTTATCCTACAAAGCTATATATTCAATTTGAAGGAGAAATTAGGACATTCCACAACAAAAACAAGCTAAAGGAATTTATGACAACTAGCCAGTGCTAGAGAAAATACTTGAAGGAATCCTTCATACTAAAGAGAAAGCAGAGCTCACACATGGGCAAACAGGAAAAATAAACCATACTCAAATAACAGTTAAAACAAGAGAGTAAGCTGGGCGTGGTGGCACATGCCTTTTATCCCAGTACTCAGCAGGCAGAGATAGGAGGATCACCATGAGTTCGAGGCCACCCTGAGACTACATAGTTAATTCCAGGACAGCCTGGGCCAGAGTGAGACCCTACCTCGAAAAACCAAAAAAATTTTTTTAATTAAAAAAAAAAAAACCAAGAGAGTAAAGGGAAAACAGGAAGCACTACAAAACAAGAAGAATGGTAAGAATAAACATATAACTTTCAATAATAATTCTTAATATCAATGGCCTAAATGCCCCAACCAAAAGACACAGGCATGCAGACTGGATTGAAAGACATGATTCTACTGTGGGTCACCTCCAGGAAACTCATCTCTCAATTAAAGATAGACACCTTCTAAGGGTGAAAGGATGGAAAATGGTATTTCAAGCAAATGAGTCTAGGAAACAAGCAGGGGACGCTATCCTAATATCTGATAGAATAGACTGCAAACTAATATTAGTGAGGAGAGATGAATAAGGTCACTTTACACTGATTAAAGGAACACTCCAACAGGAGGACATTACATCCTAAATGTATATGCAACTAACATGTGGGCTCCCAATTTCATCAAACAAACACTATTAGACTTAAAGTCACAGATAACACCAAACACAATTGTAGTGGGTGACTTCAATACCCCACTCTTATCAATTGACAGGTCATCCTAGTAAAAAATAAATAGAGAGACATCTGGATTAAATGATGACATGGAACAAATGGACCTACCAGATATCTACAGAACATTCTATCCAAATGCTGCAGAATATATAGCAGCACATTGAACATTCTCCAAAACAGATCATATATTAGGATACAAAGCAAATATTAACAAATACAGGAAAATTGAAATAATCCCTTGTTCTCTGACCACAATGGGATTAAACTGAAAATCAGCAACAAGAAAAACTACAGAGCATACAGAAATTCATGGAGGGCTGGAGATATTGCTTAGTGGTTAAAGCACTTGCCTGCAAAGCCAAAGGACCCATGTTTGACTCACCAGGACCCATGTAAGCCAGATGCACAAAGGGGCACATGCATGTGAGTTCATTTGAAGTGGCCCATTCTCTCTCTCTCTCTCTCTCTCTCCCTGCCTAGTTTGTATCTCTCTCTCTCTCTCTCTCTCTCTCTCAAATAAATAAATACAAATAAAAACAATTTTTAAAAAAGAAATTCATGGAGACTAAACAGTATATTATTGAATGATGAATGGGTCATTGATGAAATCAAAAAGGAAATCAACAAATTCATAGAATCAAATGATGATGAGAATACAACATACCAAAATCTCTGGAACACGATGAAGACAGTCCTAAGAGGGAAATTTATAGCTTCAAGTACCTATATTAAGAAGTTAAAGAGTTCACAAATAAACAATTTACTGCTTCACTTTAAGGCCTTGGAAAAGAACAAGGCAAACAAACCAACAATCAGCATATGGGAAGAAATAATAAAGATTGGGGCAGAAATTAATGAATAGAAACAACAAAATCCAAAGAATCAATGAAACAAAGAGTTAGTTCTTTGAAAGGATAAACAAGGTTGATAAACTCTTAGCAAATCTGACCAGAAGAAAAGGAGAAGAGACAAAAATTAATAAAATTAGAGATGAAAAAGGCACTATTACAACAGATAACAAAGGAATTCAAAAAATCATAGGTACATACCTTAAGAATATATATGCCTCTAAATTTGAAAATCTGAAAGAAATGGATGATTTCCTTGATTCATATGACCTACCAAAATTAAATCAAGATGAGATAAACCATTTAAATAAACCTATAATAAGCACGGAGATCCAAGCAGTTATAAAAAAATCTCCCGACTAAAAAAAGTCCAGGCCCAGATGGATTGGTGAAATTTACCAGACCTTCATGGAAGAACTAACACCACTGCTTCTCAAACTTTTCCGTAAAATAGAAAAGGAAGGAATTCTCTCAAACTCCTTCTATGAAGCCAGCATCACCCTGATACCAAAACCAGACAAAGACAGAACAAAAAAAGAAAATTATAGACCAATCTCCCTCATGAACATAGATATAAAAATTGTCAACAAAATATTAGCAACAGAATATAAGAATATATCAGAAAGATTATTAACCATGACCAAGTAGGCTTTATCCCCGAGATACACGGATGCTTCAACATATGCAAATCAATAAACATAATACACTATATAAAAGGACTGAAAGACAAAAATCACATGACTATCTCAGTAGATGCAGAAAAGGCATTTGACAAAATTCAACATCCCTTCATGGTGAAAGTCCTACAGAAACTGGGAATAGAAGGAACATATCTCAACATAATAAAAGCTATTTATAACAAACATACAGACAATATAATACTAAATAAGAAAAAAAAATTGAAGCCTTTCCCTAAATTCAGCCAATGAGATAAGGGTGTCCACTATCTCCATTTTTATTTAATATTTAATATTTATAGTAGTGGAAGTCCTAGTTATAGCACTAAGGCAAGAGACACTCATAAAAGGGATACAAACTGGAAAGGAAGAGATCAAATTATCATTATTTCCAGATGATATGATTCTATACATAAAGGACCCCAAAGACTACCAGCAAACCGTTAGAACTGATAAACACTTTTAGCAACATAGCAGGATACAAAATAAACACACAGAAATCAGTAGCTTTCCTATATACTAACAACAAGCATGTGGAGGATGAAATCAGGGAATCTCTCCCATTCACAATTTCCTCAAAAAAATAAATAAACGAAATACCTTGGAATAAACCTAACCAATGAAGTGAAGTATCTCTGCAATGAAAACTTTAAAACACTCAAGCAAGACATTGCAGAAGACACAAGGAAATGCAAAGGCATCCCTTGTTCTTGGATTGGAAGAATTGATATTGTGAAAATATCAATCTTACCAAAAGCAATCTAAACATTTAATTCAATCCCCTTTAAAATTCCAATGGCATTCTTCACAGAAATAGAAAAAATAATCCTAAAATTCATTTGGAAGCACAGAAAACCTCGAATATCCAAAACAATTTTGAGCAACAAAAATCAGGCTGGTAGTATCACCATACCTGATTTTAAGCTATATTACAAAGCCATAGTAACAAAAACAGCATGGTTACTGGCACAAAGACAGACACGTATATCAGTGGAACAGAATGGAGGACCCAGATGTTAATCCAGGCAGCTACAGCCATCTGATTTTTGACAAAAATGCCAAAAATATTCATTTCAGAAAAAACTGCCTTTTCAACAAGCATTCATTACTGGGAAAATTGGATATCTATATGTAGAAGGATGAAAATATATCCTCCATCAACAAGAATCATGTCCAAATGTATCAGGGACCTTAATATAAAACCTGAAACTCTGAAACTGCATAGACAGTGACTTTCTGAATATAACCCCAAATGTCCAGGAAATAAAACCACTAATCAACTACTGGGATCTCATGAAATTACAAAGCTTTTTAAAAAAAAGATTTTATTTTTATTTATTTATTTATTTGAGACAGAGAGAGAGAGAAAGAGACAGAATGGGTGCCCCAGGGCCTCTAGCCACTGCAAATGAACTCCAGACGCATGCGCCATGTGCATCCTGCTTATGTGGGATCTGGAGAATCAAACCAGAGTCCTTGGCTTCACAGGCAAATGCCTTAACCACTAAGCCATCTCTCCAGCCCCCCCTTTTTAAGATTTTATTTACAAAGCTTTTATACAGCAAAGGACACTGTGAATAGAGCAAAGAGATAACCTACAGAATGGGAGAAAATCTTTGCTAGCTATACATCTGACAGAGGATTAATATCCAGAATATACACAAAGAACTCAAAAACCAAAACAATAAGAAATCAAACAACCCAATTAAAAAATGGGCTATGGAACTAAATAGAGAGTTCTCAGCAGAAGAATTACAGATGGCATATAAACATCCAAAAAAGTGTTCTACATCATTAGCCATCAGGGAAATGCAAATTAAAACTACTTTGAAATTCCATCTGACTCCTGTCAGAATGGCTATCATCAAGAAAACAAATGAGGGGCTGGAGAGATGGCTTAGCGGTTAAGGCATTTGCCTGTGAAGCAAGGACCGCTGTTTGATTCTTCAGGTCCCTCATAAGCCAGATGCACAAGGTGGCACATGCATCTGGAGTTAGTTTGCAGTGGCTGGACGCCCTGGTGTGCCCATTCTCACTCTCTCTCTCTCTCTCACTCTCCCCCTCTCTCTGCCTTAAATAAATAAATAAATAAATAAATAAATAAATAAATAAATAAATAAAATGTTTTTAAAAAGAAAAAAGAAAAGATGGCTTAGCAGTTAAGGCACCTGCCTCCTAAGCCTAAGAACGCTGGTTCCAATCTCCAACAGTTCCAATCTCCAGGTTCCACGTTTAGCCAGATGCAAAGTGACACAAGAGCGCAATGCTGCACTTGACCACAAGGGGATGCATGCATTTGGATTTCGTTCAAAGCAGCTGAGAGGCTGGTAGCACGCCCATCTCTACCTGTCTTCCTCTCCCTCTCTCTTTCTGTCTCTCCAAAAAAAAAAAAAATGAATGACAATAAATGTTGGCAAGGATGTGGAAAAAGAGGAACCCTTCTACACTGTTGGTGGGAATGTAATCTGGTACAGCCATTGTGGAAATCAGTGTGAAGGTTCCTGAGACAGCTAAAAATAGATTTACCATATGATCTAGCTATTGCACTCCTAGGCATATATCCAAATGACTCTTCTTACTACCTTAGAGATACTTGTATAACCATGTTTATTGCTGCTCTATTCACAATAGCTAGGAAATTGAACCAGACTAGATGTCTCTCAACAGGTGAATGGATAATAAAGATATGGTACATTTATACAATGGAGTTCTATTGATTGAAATTATTAAATTTGCAGGGAAATGGATGGACCTGTTAAGGATTATACTAAGTGAGGTAACCCAGGCCCAGAAAGCCAAACGTTGCATGTTCTCTCTCATATGTGGATCCTAGTTAAAAATGTGTAGACTTGTGTGTGAGCTGGAACAAAAATCAGTAGCAGAGACCAGTAAGCTTGAAAAAGGCCATAAAGGAGGGAGGAGAGGGAAGCGCTTTAGGCGATTATATTTTATATATGTAAGTAAAAGAACAGATTACAGGGAGTGGAATGGCCTAAGTGAGACCAGGGGAAGAGATTGAGTAAGAGAAGGGTGGGGGAAGGGTCAATCAAAATTCAAGATATTCTGAATAAGACATATGAAAGCCTACTGTTTTGGATAATGGCACATCCAGAAGCCATAGATCGCTACTAGGAAATTTTCGGTGCCTGGGATGGGATACCTTCCAGTGACTTGTTGGCCAAGGAGGTCCCTGTTGCCTCCAGAACATTACAGGCTATTGCCAAGGCCCTTGGTTTCCCATGAGTAACAGATGGTAAAACCCTATTGCTGAAGACTTCACATGCCTGGGCAGCAAGATCATTGAGAAAGCAATCTGGTGCTGAGCCAAAAACCTTCTCCCTGTAGACCAGCCAAATGAAAGCTGGAAAAAGCTGCACTGCACTATCTTCTATGGGAGGCAGAAGTCATCAGCAGTGAAAACAGTGGACACTGGAAACCTCAAGTTTGGCCAGACAGGCCCAATGACTGACCAGGTGCAATAGTGGCATGTCTGCTTTTGGGGAAACCAACTGATCTCTAACTGGACTGAAGGCCTGCTCTATGGGAGGGAATACATGCCTAGTAACCTAATCAAAAGCCTATGGTAGGGGAGGTCATAAGCCTTAGGGGTATAAAGCATACTCTTGTCCAGCTAAATGCATATATTATTCTCACCAAACTTCCCTGAAAGCACTATACTTAATATCCATATTCATATATTAATGCTATTCTCACTTTTGGTTAGAGAACCTTCTCTTTTCAAATGGTGCTGACCACTAGGATGACCCAAAAGTCAACATAGTGCTGAGAAGAAGTGACAGAGGAGTCTTTAGCACTAAAACATCTCTATCACACCCTCCAAGCTCAGGGTCCATTGTGGACGAGGTGGCAGAAAGAATGTAAGAGCCAAAGGAAGGGTACCACTCTTTACAATGCAACTGTCCAGACAGAAATTGGCCTTGTTATCCATGACCTCGCAGTGCGTAGCACTACCTTAGCAAGACCCTCATAATAGAAAAAGATGATGACATCAAAATAAAAGAGAGACTAATGGACAGAGGGAAGGAATCTGATGGAGAGTGAAGTTGTGAAGGGTAAAGTGGTGTAGGGGAGAGAATTATCATTTTTTATTGCCTGTAAATATAGATGTTGTCAATAAAAAAACTTTTAAAAAGGAATGATGCAGAGCTTCAGGAAGAGGAGGGGACATGCAGGGTCTTAGATTTCACTAGACCCACATGGAGGGACTTTGTCCATGAGGATGGACAACAGTGGGCAGGTCCCCTAGAGAGCCTCCTTTGTGGTCTTCTTTCTGAATGACACTCCACCCCAAAATATTGTGACATGATTCCAGTCCTTCCATTCTGCGGCCAGGGCTCCAGAGCAAGGTCTGCCTGAGTTCCTCACCCCATGCAGCTACGGCCAGGGTGTGTTACTCCCCAGTTGCAACCTGACTAGCAGGTGCTGGGCTTGACTGCAGAGTTCTGGGAGGACTTTGTGCACCCATTACATTGTTCTCAGCCATTGCTGGTCTTGGGAGTTATACAGAGATGATTTTATTACCAGGGAGGATTCAGGACATGTGCCTCTCACATGACTGGCAGTTTCATGCTGCCTCTCCTTTAGTTGAGGGTGAGCTCTGGTCTGAGGGTGGTGGTTGCTTGCCCTTGAAGTATGAGCCTCCAGCACCTTGGTAAGAGTGACTCTGAGCTTGAACTTGAGGCTTACCTCCACCTCCACTCCCCATCCTCCCTCTCATAACAAAAAGGGACACACAGACTTTGGGAAACACTCACTCTTACTTGCTGACTTCCGAGAAAGGATCTTTAGGATGTGTAGGTGGTGGGTCCACTGTGATGCTTCAGCTCACTGGTATCCGATGAAGGGACAGGCAGTCATTGAAAGGGACCAAAATGTGATATAACTACTCAGGCATACTCACAGGGTTCTGCATCTTGCAAGAGAATCAACTACAGAGACCCTCTGAAGCCCAGCAGCTCTGCACCTCAGTGTCCTCCACACCTGCAGAGTGACAGCCTGGGTCCAGTGCTTCCCAGCCAGCTGATCCCAGGAAATCAGAGCCATGGAGAGCTGTAATGCCGGGGCTTTGTGGACCCCAGGGAGCTGGAGTTCACCCTGGATGGGATTCTGGTTCCATGGCTTCTTCTGACTACCTTGGCAAAATCACAATTTCTGTTTCTTTCTCCTGCTATCTGTTTACATGGGGAGGAACCATTTCCTGTCAGAGTAATGAGCTGGTGTTCCTCCGGTGAAGACTACTTGAATTGGAAGTGAGATTTGAAGAGAGATGCTGAAGAGGTCATGCCATGCCGTGTGGGAGGTGGAATTTTAGACTGTTAGACCATGGAGAGATAAGGATCAGGCCAGTTTCTTCATTACCCAGAAGGAAAAGCAGAGGGTCAGAGAAGGGACAGGACATACCTGGGATACAGAGCAAAGCTAAGGGAGAGGCAAGTTCAGAACTGAAGCTTTTGCCCCCACACTCAGTGTGTGTGATCAGACCCTGCGTGGTAATATGAATAGATGGCCCCCAATATATTCAATGTCTTATTACAGTTTGTAATTTAGATCTGCAGCCACCTGAGTGGAAAAGGTGTCAGTGGGAGGATCCAGCCCTCAGGTGTGGTGGTGGACTTGAAATTTCAATCTAAAGATATGCAAAGGGCCTGGAGTTTCTGAAGTGTGCCTGTTTGTGGTGTGATTTTAGGGATTTGGCTTGTGGCTTCTCTGTGTCTGCTTGGATCTGTGAAAGCAGGCCAGCTTCTTCTGCCATTATGGAACTTCCCCTGGATCTGTAAGCTTCAACGAATCCCTTTCTTCCATAACTGTGCCTCGTCTGGGTAAGGCAGAGGTGGGGGGAATTCTTCTGGCTTGTGTAGTATGGGTTTGGGGTTGTTTGGTCCATGATCCCTATAAGATTACAGCCACCATTACAGGAACCTGGGCTGAAGTTCCTGTGGGTTTGCTGCCTACTGCCCCTCAAGGGCACCTGAACAGGGTGACACCTACAAAGAGTAGACCAGAGTGTGAGGAGTGGCAAAGTATAGATGAAGATTCCAACAGTCTCAGGGGGCTCCTCTGGGTCCTGCTATCCCACTTCTATTCACCCCCTGGACAGCTCCATCCCAGGACATACCTTTCTAGTGTTCTATCCCAGCTCAGTCCTAGGCCTGACCCTCCTATGTGCCATGTGTCATGAGACTGAGGCACCAGAAAGCATGTCTCGTGACAGCTAAAGTCACATGGCTGCCCTATATCCAGCTAGTGAGGAAGCTTCTACCAGCTGGTCTCAGAGTTGGGCAAAGATCCTCCTGGGATAGGAGTTGGAGGAGTGTTTTGGAAAAACCCAGATTCTACTGAGACTGTCAAGGTCCTGGCTTATGTGGGCAGAGACCTCAACCCTGGCCTGGGCTGCTTCTGGCCTGACACACTCCTCTCTGTGTCACCCAAGGCCTGGCATCTCCTGGCCTCCCTCTCAGACATCCTGACTTCAGAATTGCATTTTCACTTCAACCAGGACAGTTTGGCTCCCATGGACCGAGATAGGTCCCCCTGAAGCATGGAAGTTAGGTGGGAAGTCCCGGTGTCCCCTGTCCCCTGTCCCCAGTCCAAGGCCCAAGCAACTCACAGACCTCACTGCTTCTCAGGGCCTCATCCTCACTTCAGTTGACAGATGAGAAAAATACATTTCATCAACAGAACAAAGATGCAGCTCTCAGCTGGAGATAGAGTATTGCCTTTCCACTGAAGAAAGTTCAAGTTCAGATTTTATGTTCTCAAACTGTCATGGAAGTTGGATTTTCAGACTAAACTCCTGTTAACACATGTCCTCAACTTCTGAGAAAATGTCAAAGCCAGGCAAAAGGTAGGGTGCTCCTGTGCCCACCTCCATGTGTTAATCCAGCTTGGAGCCAGGGAGGACTATGGAGTCGACCAGCTGAGTCATCAGTCCCTGAGGACAGTGAGTCTCAGTGCTCGGCAGGGACAGATATTGGCTGCTAACAGTACAGACTAAGCTATCACGAGTCAACCTGAGTCCCAGGAAGGCAAGTCAGCCTTCTAGTTAAGTCAATGAACACAGAAAACACCCTGAGGGACTGTGAGGAAGCTGGCCTGGGCTGTTGGACATGGCCAGAGACCATGGGCTGTGGGGGTTGCAGCTGGCCTTATCATCGGGAACCCACTCTGGCCCTGGAGACTGGTCCCCCCTGCCCTCCAGCAAGGTTGTAGTGTGCCCTGTCTTTGTCCAGAGTGGGCAGAACTGGTGAACCCTCCCCTCTATCCCCAAAGCATCTGACCATTCCATAGTCAGGCTTTGCCCCCCACAGTTCCTGACCTTGTGGCTAGCTGCCCAAGAGACCCTTCAGCTTTAGACATCCAATATGTGGCTGAGGTCGCATAGCTTTTCCCGCCACTTCTGTTGTCTCCCTTGCAGCTCCTCCCTTACAACTCTGCAGTAATGTAGGTTTTCCCACCTCTATCTTCCTTGCAGCTTCTCCCTTGCAACTTCTGCCTTCCAACACCAGCCAATTAGATAGCAACCCATAAACTATGTATCCAATTGCCACATAGTCTTGGATGTGCCTTCTCAACCTTTCTCAAGTGTTTATAAACCCACTCCCCTTTTGAATAAGTGAGAGTATGCTATCCATCAGATTGCCTCCCAGGTGGTTCATTGCCCATTGCATTCACCGGGTCCAGGACCCTGCTTCCCCCCAACTCCTCTTGCGCCTGGGACGTCAGTGGCCAACGACCCCCGGGAACAGCAAGGACCCGCAGGTGTCTTTGTGGGGTGTTTTTCCCAGGGGATCTTCTTCTGGTGTAGACCTCTATATAGTGGCTGCACATGGCAAGTACTTTCCTCATCACTGTGACAAAATTCCTTACAGAAACAACTCATGAGAGGAAATGTTTGCTGTGGCTCACAATTTCAGAGGGCACAGGTCCTCCTCAGAGAGGAAGGTATGGCCAAACACTCCTTCCCTGGAGTGTGAGGCAACATTGTTCATATGATGTGGACCCAGTGGTTCAGAGAGCTGAACCAGAACCAGGGGTAGGCACAACCTTCAAAGGTCTGCCTCTAGCAACCTTCCACCAGCCAGGTCCCACTTCCTAAGGCTTGCACAGCCTTATAAATAGTGTCACCAGCAGGGGACCAACTGTTCAAAACACAAACCTGTGGTGGCATTTCAAATCCAACACATTTTGAATCCTCCTAAAACCAGAAGGGCAAGCACCCTGGGGTTTCTGCTGTCTACCTGGGATCAGCCCTCCATGCAGTACTGGTGTGTCAGGTTGTTGTGATAGCAGAGCTGAGCTGGTCCCTACCTGCCTGACTCTGCTTCCACCAGGTGGGTTTAGCTGCCCCAGTCACATGAGCACCTGCCAGACTATCCCCTACTGTCAATATGCAACCAAGACTAGCAGGTGGGTACACAGAGACTCTGAGCATCCGTGTAGGACTGGAACCTCTAGTGACATGGAGGAAAATGCCATTTCCCTTAAAGGTCCTTGTTCCTTCCTGGGCTAGAATAAGGAGCCCAGGGCAGCCTTGGTTTCTCCACTTGCAGCGCACTATCCTGGGGAGTCTGTGGGCAAAGCCTGTGGCTTCCTGCAGCAGCGACAAGATTCTTCTGGAAACACCAGCCTGATTAGCTCATTGCAGCAATGTGTCCCAACCTTAGTCACAGAGTGCAACTCTAACCCTCCCCTGTCAACGCCCTCCCTCATTACTTAGCAGGAAACCCAGCTGTGGCTTTGGGGAGGCGTCCTTGTGGAAAACCATACACGAGGGAGCCTAGGGTTCTGCTGAGGCACTGAGCCAGCACCACCTTAAAAGTCAGGACAGCTGGGAGCAGCTCCATACTAAGGGTGATGACAGCTGGGAGCCCGGAATCCCTGCGAGGACTGGTAAGCGTAGGCTACAGCTTGCTCAGTGCAGGAGAGGGTGGGCTAGAGACACCTCACCCTCTAGTGTCTGCAGCTGGGACATGCCCAGCTCACTTGGGGGTCTCTACTGCACACGGTCATCTGATGTCACCTGAGATAGGTGTGCCCTGGCCCTCGTCCATGTCCAGCTGCAGAGCTCCCCTGCTTGAGAATGAGGAGAACTGCCTCACATCAGAGTCTGGAGGTACCAGGATAGGTTGTCTGCTTCCCAGCTCCTACTCTAGCAGAAACCTCAGTGAGCAGTCTGCAGGCTGCCTGTGCCTGAGCCTTGGCACTCTCATTGGTGTCCTGCCTATGCCTGCCCCACTCCGAGTTCCAGGAGTGAGGAATCCTGGAGATGGGCTTTGGGGATTGGAAGGCTAGCCTCAGGTGGAGGAGAGAAGAGGGGGAGACAAGGCACTGGAGGCCCAGAGCCTTCCATCTCCTGCAGAAGAGTTAGAAGCCAACCTTGTCCCCTAGCCTGAGGCCCTGCCCCTCCCACTCACAATGGAGAACACATGTGGACATCCTTTGAGGTTCTGCCCAGCTTTCCCCATGCCTCCTATCATGTTACACTGAACTTGAGTAAGCTTTCCTAGAATTGACCAGATTATGTTTCCCATGTCACCAGAATATTGAAGCAGAATGGGGAATAAGCCACGTTAGGGAAAACTGATGGCATGTGGCAATGCTGATTTATGAATTCTGAAACTAGAGGCACCTGGGGGTTTGCCAGAGTTGGACTATGCAGCCCCCAGGGTCATGGTACACATGAGTCACACTGAACTTCCCAGGGACCTGGAGGGAACACAGGCTGTCCTAGGAATGACCTCAGGTGACCTCTGAGGAAGACCCAGGTATACTCAGGGCAGCCCCACCTGGCTGAAGAAACAGAGGAAATGAGGGACACTTCGTGAGATTCCAGGACTGGATGAAGACATAGAAAAAAAAGGGAGAGAGAAATTACTTGCAGGGGCCCCTGGTGGCCAGAATTTCCAACAGACATTCACAAAGAAGCAAGACAAGGCGTGAGAAGCAGCGCTGAGACACAGCACCTATCATGAGTAAACAATGAGCTCAGCTAAATAAAAACTATTTGGGGTGTTCATGTGTGTGTGCATGTGTATATGTATGTTTGCATGTGTGTGGTTGCACATGTGTGTGAGCACAGCACATGTGTGCGAGTATGTGTGGAGACAGATGTAAAACTCTGAGGTCTTCCTCACTCACTCTCTGCCTTATTCTCTGGGAGGTGGTCTTCACTGAATCTAGAATCATGATTTGGCTAGAAGAGCTAGCCAGTGAGGCCCAGAGGCCCCCTATCTCCACATCCTCAGCCCTGGGATTAGAGATGTGTGCCATCACACCAGCATTTTACATGGATTCTGGAGATTGGAACCCAGGTCTTCATGCTTGTTCAGTAAGCCCTTTACCTATTGAGCCATTTCCCCAGTGCCTAATGCTAAATAATTATTGATGAATAATAATATCATCAGAGAACTTTAAAAAAATAAAACAGATGAAGGACTGTTTACTAGTAGCCCATGGATCTGGGCAAAGATCTGAATTAATCACTGTAATCCAGAAAGGAGGTGGAGATATTAATGAAAGGGCAATGAATTAACCACATGTTTAATGAGCAGAGAGAGGCAGAAAGCAGGTCCTATAAGCGAGTAGGGGAGGAAAAGGCAAGAGCAAGCTCTGGAGAGGAGGGAGCATACTGTGCTATGTATGGAAAAAGAACACACTACACATTCTGGGGTGTGTTTCCAGCCTCCCAGGAAGGCTTTCTGGAGACACAGATAGTATCTGAGGCGAGAACCTGAAATGCTCATCTAAGTGTGGCCGTTAAGAGATGTCACCATTCATGTAAGCCACAGCATATTCTTCCTAGTGAAAACAGCTCCAAATCTAAGGCCATCAAATGGTCAGACTATAGCTGTGAATTGCAAGAGGATGAAGGACAGACCTGGAGACAAGATGGGCCACGTGGAGGGTCTCCTTTGAGGAGGCAAAACCACTGTGTATGAGAGGATGACAATGATGTGAGAAAGGGAGAGAGGGATAGTGAGGGTGGGGACATTGATGGGGAGGCAGGACGCAGGGCCAGCCTGGCTATGGGAACCTTCTCAGGTCTCTGTCTGTCTTTGTGTGTGCTTGGTGTCTTCCTGGACACCATAGAACCCAGGAAACACAGCAGTGGGACAGATGCAGCAAGATCTCACTCTGGAGGGACCCAGCCAGGAACATGAGGGACTTGAGGCCTGGTGAGCCTGAGCATAGGTGGAGAGTGTCTGTCCTGGGAGGCGGGGAAGGGGACGTGGGACCAGCTGGATCTCACAACACCACATGGGACAGGGGAGCAGTTGGACAGCAACATCCACTGTGATGACATTGCCTTGTCATTTCAGTTCCACCCTCCAAGCAAGCTGGCTTCTTCATCCTGCCAAAGAACTCCACCCTCCTCTCCTGGCTGTCCAGGAATCAGACTATCCCTGTGACATGAGGTGTCTACCTGAGCTCTCAGCTCTGGAGCACAAAGAGGTGTTGGAAGTTGTCACAATGGCTTGAATGTCTTTCAGGAGCTTCTCATCATGCCCAGAGCAACTCTGAAACAGGCATTAGCAGGAGTCCAATGGAACCAGAATGTGACAAGTATGATTTGCAGTTCAGTTAATTTAAATAAACAGAGTCAAACCTCAGAGCCATCCAGCAGAGACCAAAGACTCCCATCAGTGGCAGCCATCCTCCAGCCACTGTCCCCAAACAAGCTCCCTTCTTGTCACATGGTCAGCCCAGCCCGGCCCCAAGCAGGTCCTCGGGGACTTGGCTGTGAGGGGTTCAGAGCTTCTCGTCCTCCAGATCAGACTCGGGCTGTGCCCATGGGAACGATGCTCACCGGACCTGTACTCACTTGCCTTGGAGGGATGTCAGTGAACACAGGGGACATCCTGAACCAAGTTGGAAGGGAATTGGGGTCTACTGCAAATGGTGCTTCCAGAGTTCTGGAAACTGCTGGTGACTGCAGATAGGGACCAGTAAACAGGTAGTAAACAGGTTCCCTGAGGCTGGGCAGGGCCCAGGTCACAGCCCAGAATCTCCTGGGCATCTTGGCAATTGTTCTGCCTCCAGCTGGTCCTCCTGCCATGAGTCTCAGAGTTCCTGGGACGAGCCTGGACTCTCTAGGTCAGTGTTACTTCTCCAACACTGCCCAGACCTGGGCAGAGAACACACGAGCTTTTCTCTCATGTCTAAGCTGCAATACTATCTAGCCATCACGTGGAACCTTAAAGAACAGATGTTGGCCCAGGACCAATATCCCTTGCACAGTGTGGTGTGATGTTGGGTGATTAAGACACTACCTTTGTACAATTCTGGTCACTGGGTTTCCTCCTACTCGTGACCTCACTTTGGAGTCCAGTAAGGGGCAACACGAGTGCTCAGGTGATTTTTGGGCCAAGACAAGATTCTAGATAGCCATGAGGGTCCAAGCATAATTTCTTTATGCTCCCACATCCTGCTCCCATCCATGAGGCCTTGAGTGCTGAGTGTCTTCTCAGAGCCTCAGCATCCTATAGCACAGGAGGGACAAGGGAGCTGGAGGCATCTGGGTTCTGTCACCCTCTGAGTTTTGGGATGCTCACCTGGTAACACAGTCTCCCTTCAGCTGACAATGCTCAAACCATATCACATGTGGGTAAGGGGTGACTGTGAGGGACACTGCCCTAGAGCCAATTGGCAATTGAACAAATTGGCAATTGCCAATTGGCAATTGAACAAATGCAAAACAGAAGAGAGGGCTGGAGAGATGGCTTAGCAGTTAAGGCGCCTGCCTCCTAAGCCTAAGAACACCGCTTCCAATCTCCAAGTCCCACATTTAGCCAGATGCAAAGTGACGCAAGGGCGCAATGCCACACTTGCCCACAAGGGGGTGCACACATCTGGATTTCGTTCACAGCAACTGAGAGACTGCTGGCGCGCCCATTCTCTTATCTGTCTCCCTCTCCCTCTCTCTGTCTGTCTCTCTCTCTAAAAATAAAAAATTAAATTAAAAAAAAAACACACAGAAGAGAGCAAGCCTTTGTAATCAGGGAACATTCTGGGAGCCAGAGTGGGAACATTTGCTTTTAGAGGAAACAGAACTTGAATCATAGTTGAAAGCATTTGCTTTCTCCCTGGTCTGCCTCGGGCAAGCTCAGTTTTCCAGTGACTATGTCCAAGGCAGACACACATCTTGAATCACACACAAGCCCAGAAGCTAAAATGACATTTTGTCCCATGATCATTTTCACAGTTCAGAGTGGGAAGAGCATATTGCCAGCACTGACCAGTGGCTGGGGTATCTGTGGACTGGCAGCCAGAGTATTTGCAGGAAACTGAGCCATTCGGGCCAGATGGGCAGGGCATGGTGAACAGAGAGATGCACATAGGGTGAAGTGTTTAGGGTTAGGTGGGCAGTACATGGGAACCCTCTGTCAGCAAATGTTGGAGGAGCAGCTTCCTGTGGGGAAATGGAGCAAAGACATCGTGTCCAAACCACATTTGCAGCACTGTGTCTGTAGAGGGTGGCTCAGAGCCATGCCAGGTAACAAGATCCCCGGAGTTTTGGTGTTCTGCAGAGTGAAGGCTCATTCCTGTCTCATGTTTTGTGTCCACAGTGACATGGCTAGAATATCTTCTCTTGTCCCTTTTACATGACTTCATGTGACAGAGAGAAAGACAAGGTGTGATAAACGGTACCCTGAGTCTGGAGGTTTCCAGACAGAAGGTCACCACTACTTCCTCTCACGTTTCACTGAACAAAGTCAACAGGGTATGTCCTTTCTCAGGCACAGGGTTTACTCCTCCCTATGGGGAGCTCACCCTGGCCACTTTCTTACCTGTGTTAAAGGAGGGCTCCCTGGCTACTCAGGGAAGACCATGCTACTTGTCCAAGCTAATAGGGCATTTCCTGACCATGCTGATGACTGTGGTTGGCTCAGTGATGGACGTGTGACCTAATGAGCCACAGTAACACACTGGAGATGCTTGGTGGGGAGGTTGGAATCAATTCAGGTGGGTTTCCACCAGACCAGAAGCTGAGCAAATGAGGTCCGGAGGTGCTGCAGTTACTTTGCATCCATAAATGAGAGCCTGGCTGAGGATGGAGCCAACCTGAGAGAAGACCTAGGACCATGCTGTGGAGAGGCATCTTGGGCCCCTGAACACTGGAGGTCCTCAATCCAGTTTTGGAGAAGGTGCCTCAGCCTTGGATATGGGCTTGGCTCAAAAGCCACTGCTTTGGGCTGGAGAGATGGCTTAGCGGTTAAGGCGCCTGCCTGCTAAGCCTAAGAACGCTGGTTCCAATGTCCAGCGGTTCCAATCTCCAGGTCCCACGTTTAGCCAGATGCAAAGTGAGGCAAGGACGCAATGCCGCACTTGCCCACAAGGGGGCGCACGCATCTGGATTTTGTTCACAGCAGCTGAGAGACTGCTGGCACGCCCATCTCTGGCTCCCTCTCCCTCTCTGTCTATCTCTGTCTGTCTCTCTCTCCAAAACTAAGTAAAAATTTTAAAAAGCCACTGCTTTGCCTCATGTTGGCCAGAAGTGGGGTTTTGTCACTAACCTAACCACCAAGCAAATTCCAGATATCCTGGTCACTGGGGCCCCACTTTGCCTCCTCATGATACAGATTTGGACAAGTGGAGGGTCCTGCGACTGAGGGTGGCCTCCTTGTAGCAATAATAAAGGACTGACATAACCTGAGAGGTCAGCTCTGGACCAAAGGCCAGGGTGACATCTGGCTCCTCCATGTGCTCCTGGGCACCTGCTGTCCCACCTTCTCTGTGTCTCAGCAGGGAATGGGACAGCAGGTGCCTCATCAGCTTCATGAGAATCTTGGAGGCTGGTGAACCCTGGGTCCCCAAAGTGCTCATGAAATGGAAGCTGGGCTGTGCTGGGTCCTCAGTACCTATCCCAGATCTGTAGCAGCTAAGTCCTCAGGACTGTCTGAGAAGGGTAGATGGGAGTGTTTATAGACTGAATCTTATGAGGAGGGAGAACCTGGGGTTAAGATCCCTGGAGGATGCAGGTCAGGTACCGGTGACCAAGAAACATGGGGCTCAGATGTGGACAGGGAATTCATATGGGAGCCTCTGGCTGGGTTGTGTGTGAGGCCTCCATGTCACAAAGCATGTGTGGAGAAGAGCAGCAGACAAGCAGTGTGACATGATCACAGGAAGGAAGATGATATCTGGGGCTGCAGAAGGCACACCAATTTCATGCTAATGCTCTGTGCTGCACTATCCCAGGTGCTGAGGGAGATGGCATGATTTGCATAAAAATAACACTGCAAGGAGTGCTGTCAAAATATTGCTAGTGAGAGCAAATGACCAGTCTTTTCTTCTCCCATTCTAGATAGTGATTTCATCTTAATATCACAGTAACACACTGTCTCTGTAATTATCTGCACAACACATGCATTTTTAATAGAGAAACAAGACAAGCAAAACCACAAAGGAAAATTATTCTACTTCCTCAAAGAAATCAGTGACATAAAGAAAAACACTTGGGAAAAAAAGGTAGAAAGCGGAAGGGGTATCTGTGATGATGATGATGCTAATGGCGATTTTGATTGTGATGGTGGTGGTGGTGACTGTGGTAATGGTCATCATAGTGATGAAGGTGATGCTGATGATACTGGAGATGGTACTGGAGATGGTGGTGATGATGACCGTGATGACAAGTACTTGCTGATAATATTGATGATCATGATGGTTATGGATGCAATGCTGATGATGAAGAGGATAAATCTCACTCCATTGCTCTCACTGGATTGTGCCCTTGGACAAGCAAATGAATCACTTCTGTATCTTATTTTCTTCATCTTTGAACTGAGCACTATACTTCCACCATTTGGGGACGATGGAGTGAAAAGGTCTCATAATTGAAGCTCCAGTGTGTATGGCCAGCTCAGAGTCATAACTGTGGACACTGGATTTTTATATTGGCCATAAGAAGTATCTGCCTCTGGAGGCGAGGAGTCACTGCAGTCAGAATGCACAGAGAGAGGAGAGACCTCCCAGGGGGGCTGGCTTTGCTCTTTCAGCTGTCAGTGGAGAGGTCCGGGATGACTATCAAACAAGCTGTTCTGCCTCCGTGTCCTGTTCTCCTGTCAGCAGGACAACTGTGATTTCAGAGAACAGATCTATGAGGAAAGACAAATTGTCGCTGGCAGAGATCAAATCAAGGGTGAGTCCTCTGGTGGCAGGTGGCAGTGTGGTTGTCAGGAAGACAGCCTGGCTCTGTTTCAATCTTGTCTCACTCAGAGTCCATTTCTCTCAGTCTTCCTCACATCTAGTGCTCATTCAGAGCAGGTTACAGACTAGGGAGTGGTGGATGTGTGTCAAAACCAGTTGATGTCATAGTTGTATGGTTTGTGTTGACTGTTACAAGGCAAGTTGAGAGATGGGGTATTTTAGGTAACAAAGACCCCCTCCTTCTTCTCTTCCCTGCCTCCTGCCCTTGTGACCCACCATTAAAGCCATGACTTGACTAACAATAAGGCTGTCCCAAGAGCATCCTGTGAAATGTTTGGAGCACCAGGCAGGTCGTGGGCCAGAGTGGAGGGCAGCCTCCTGGGGTTAGTGGCAACAAGGGGCCACAACAGAACTGTGAGTTGAACTTCTGCAGCTATTGGGAGGAACACTGCCAGGGAAGAGGGCATCAAGCAGAGGAAGGCCTGATTCTGGGTGGGGGGTGGGCATGTTTGGCACAGGCCTAGAAGAACATACTTGGACAGCTGAGGCGAAAATGCAACTCCACTGATGAGGTGCAGAGCCTGTTCAGAGAGATTAGGCAGATATTCACAGCGTCAGTACCCAGAGTGTAGACCGTGACGTCAGACATCATGGGTATAATGATAGAGTCCTTTCATCGTCCCATGCCTCGGTTTCTTCATCACTAAAGTGGTGATGATGATAATGCCTACTTTATATACTTGTGATGACAATAGATGTATGACAGATGAAAAGAACCGAGCAGGTGGTGGGACATGATGAGCACCGTTTTTAGCAATGCTAATGGTGATGAGGATGATGGTTTGGGCAGCAGTTATGTGAAGGTGATGTTGATGGTGATTCAGATTGTGATGATAATTATAAGGAACTGGAATGGTAATGAAAATGAGGACAAAACAATGAGGGTGACTTTTTGACAAAGATACTGCTACGGATGGTGATGTTGACAGATAATACAAGGATCATAAAGATGACAACAATGGGAATGGCAAGGATGGAGATGATGGTGATGATAAAGAATTCATGGGGATAATTAAGATGATGATGTTGATGGCAAGTGGGATGGTGACGGTATTAATCATGCTGATGGCAAGGAGATAAGAGTGGAAGCTTGGACCCCTCAACCTCATTTCCATCTTTACGAACATGACAGGTTATTCATTTCCCTGAGACCACAGAAAACAGACATGCATTCAGCAAACAATCCCCAGCTATGATCACAGTCCAACTGCTCAGGAGCTTGAGCTTGACTGATACCAAGATCATGTGGGACAGGGCTTGAGACACAGGCATGGTTAAGTACATGCGTATGGGCTTTACCTCAAATCAGTTCTGAGCCCAGCTTGTACCTCTGCAGAATGAGCATGACTGTCATGCCTGTGCTAAGGGGTTACCATAGTTACTGCATCAAGATGGGTAGCACACGTGGGCAGTATATGGCACACAGCTAGTGCTGGACTCGTGGAGCTTGCAGGGCCTTCCTGCTTCTCTCTCTGTGGTTCTTCCATAACTAGCACATCAGTAGGGAGCAAGTAGAGGTTCTTGAGCAGGGTCTCTACTTGGAGTGTGTTGTCTATTTTATCTCCCTTATCTCTGGAATAGAGGGTCCTAGACATGTCACCCTCTGAAGACAGTGCCTATCTTCTGAAGCTAAGGACATGGACATGGCTCCACCAGCCACAGGAAGGGCATTCTGTGCTTCAGGCAGGAACAGATCTATTTATAGACTGAGTGTCTATATCATCAACACAAAGCTACAATAAAGAGGCTCGTGACCTCACTGTGTTGGAATATCATTTTCCATGATTCAGAGAGAAGGTGACTTACTTTGGGTGGCTTCTGTCATCTGACCCTCTATGATGAACATTCCCAGGACTGACAACTAATCTTGTCAGAGGTTGTCTGGGGTTAGGGGAAGGGAGTGGTGGGGCTGGGTGCAAACTGGTAAGGACAGGTAACTGAACAGGGCAGTTGGAAAGTCCAGGACCTCCTGAGGCCCTATGAGCACTTCCCTGGAGCATGGCTCCTGCAGGTAGGCTGCAGCCTGGAGATGGTAGAGTTTATTTCCTGAGACCAGGAGAAGCACTGAGGAAGGCAGACCCTCTGTCTCCAGCCTAGACCTAAGGAATGGGATTTCATGGGATTACAATTTCAAGCGCAATTACCGTGCTATCACTGTCTCCAAATGTGATTTTCTTCCCTTGAAATGGATCAGTGGGATTGACTTGGCCTAGGTACAAATCAGCATTTACAGGTGGACTGTGGTAAGATGCTGCTGACATCCCCACCATTCTGTGTCCAATCTCCCAGGCCCAAAGGCCAGGTGTCACATGGTACCAAGCTGTGGTCACAGCACTGCCTGCCTGCTCTACCCTTGGACACAGGTTCCCCCCCCCCCAGGGAAACACTGTCCAGTGCCAACGCTGGTCACAAGCAGCTAAGAAACCATCTTCTATTGATCTGCAGTCTTGGGCTGCAGAGCCCCAAGACCTTCCCTGACAGAGGTTGGGACCCCAGAGATGCATAAGGCTGGGACAGTCACTGTTATTGCAGAACACATTCTCTGATAGTCCCGGTCATTGCAGCTCATGAGATTCAGTGTAAATAGCATGATCTCCTGGAGGTCAAGGACTGTGTTTGGCAGGCTGGCTCCTGCTTGTAGTTCTGGAAACATGAGGGCTGGGATGTTCTGGGGGGAGGTCTCCCTACCTCTGTTATGTGCTTCCTGGATGTGTTCTTATGTTCTACACACGACTTTTATTGTATGTGTGATTCTGTGGATTGGTTCCTTCCTGTTAGCCCTCCTCTCATACCCCTGTGGAGCTCAGCAGCAGGGTGCATGCTTACAGGTAACTCATTCCCCATCTTGACAGGGGACATTACCAATGGATAGGAGTGCTTTAATAGTCTGTATTATAAAGACACATGTGTACACCATATTGTAGAAAAGAATCTGCAGGTACATGTTATTAATAGCTTAGCATGTACACACTGTTATGGTTTGTTTTGAATTAACCCTTCCTGCCCAGATGGCCCTAAAGGAATACAAGGTTATAAGAGCAGTAATTCATCAGACTTAACATTCCAAAAACTGCCTGGCCAGGTGTAGTGGTGCATGCCTTTAATTCCAGCACTTGGGAGGCAGAGGTAGGAGGATCACTGTGAGTTCGAGGCCACCCTGAGACTACATAGTGAATTCCAGGTCAGCCTGAACTAGAGTGAGATCCTACCTCAAAAACCAAAAAAAAAAAAAAAAAAAAATCCTGAACCCAGACATCTATAGAAAAAGGAAAAGGGCAAAGGGTAAGGACAGAAGCACAAATATCATATGTCTCAGAAATGTGGCTGAACACCTGACCAGAGGGGCAGGATTGAACTCTGATATGGTTGACAGGCTTTGTCTATTCCCACACATAAAAGCTGCTGGCTAGTGCTGAAATATAAAGCAGATTTGGGGGGAATGTTAGTCCACTGTCTTCTTAGGTCACCAATTCTCGAGATAAAACACAACTTAAAACCTTTTTTATTTCTGCTCACTGACCTTTGAGGTGACAGGCAGCACAAGCTCTGGTATTCCAATTGTAACCTCACTCCCTACTCCTCTCCTCATGGCTTCTACATTGCCAGGTCTCCACTACAATAGCAGAAATCTGATAGATTCTGTGCAAGGAGAGGAGGAAGGAAATACTCCAACCACTCACCCCCCCCCCATTTAATGTGCACCCCAATCAGAAGGCCCAGCTTAGGCATGGCTAGGACTCAGACTGAAAGTTTCCACAGACCAGGGTGAAGCCCTCAGGCAGCCTGTGTGAACACCACAAAGCCCCCAGGTCCCTTGTGGGTGAAAGAGACTCTACTCAGCCTTTCTAGGGGCTGCTTCTGAGAGGCCACTCAGGCTGACCACAGCCCTGCTGACCCTTAGCACTAGATGTCTACAGTCTTTGCTCCCTCCAGCCCTGCTACACACAGAGGACTCATTCAGTACTCTCTTTCTCCTGGGCTCTCTTCCTGAGCAGAGGCATATGGAAGCATGGTGAGACCTGGGTCATGTGACAAACTCAGGTCATGTGAGGGGCCTGGCTGTAAAGGCAGCTGGGAAGTGCAGGGCTGGTTTCCTCCTTAGAACAGTAGACGCAGAGGAAGGGAACAGTCCCCATAGAGAAACT
The DNA here is from genome assembly GCA_036365145.1 of Orientallactaga sibirica. Lineage (NCBI taxonomy): Eukaryota > Metazoa > Chordata > Mammalia > Rodentia > Dipodidae > Orientallactaga > Orientallactaga sibirica. The sequence continues at coordinate 45,069,959 of JAEOAD010000011.1, read as the reverse complement.
TCCTAGAAGGCCACCAGGGCCTGAGCACAGGGAACATGACCCCTACTCTCATCTGGTCAGCTCCCCTTCCAGCTACATCCCCACCCATCAGGGCTACCCCACCAGAGGTCTAGAAGACCCTCCTCCCACATCTCCATTCAGACCTCATCCAAATATCATGTCCGTATAATGACTTTCTCTGACCGTCTTGCAGTGTGACCCTCCCACCTTTCATTGCAGTGCTAATTCCAAATCTGAGACTATGAGCACATTCTACCCCCACCCTTTCCTGCAAGATTCTCTAATCTCAGATTCCCAGATGCCTGTCCCACAGGTGCTCACAGCCATCTTCCGAACAGATAGAGTCCCACAAGGTAGGAGGTCCTGGGAAGAAGGATGGGCCACTGTCGCACAGCTTCATGTTTGTATCCTTCACAGGCCTGGTGAAGAGCCTCCCTCTGCCTTCAAGGGCAACGTACCCTGTACATACGTCTACCACGTGTCTACTGTCAAGAAATAGGGTTGACCTTCATTCACACAGGGATCCTCTGTCTGGTTGTGTTGCCATCATGCAACTGCTGTACATGAAACTGTTGCCTGGATGGGAGGAGCCCAGGACAGAAACCTGCTTGTCTGTCCATCTCTGTCTGCCTGAAAAAGGGAAGGGACATATTTTGCTGTGTTTTTATGGCAAATTGTCCCCCCCCACTGGAGAGCTGAGTGTACTCACAGAGGAAGATGGAGGAGACACAACTGGGTGTCAGCTCTGTGCCACAGCCTACTGTCATGGGAAGTATCCAGTGACAACTCCTGCCTGGCCTGGTTTGTCTCAGGGAGAATAGGGAGGCTCCAACAGGATGTGGCTGGGTATGGAGCTCCTCATGTTTGTGGGTGATGGGTAGACAAGGTGTGAAGGGAATGGGGAGTGGATGGAAAACATATCTGGGGACCCAAGGACCCCACTGTGTTCACCTGAGCAGGGCTCCCTCCTCTGCTTACTCAGCCCCTTGGTCACTGCCTAGGGATTGTTAAAGGGACCATTCAAGTGTATGTGTTTTGTTGTTGCTGTTGTCATTATTTTTTTGTTTTGAGGCAGGGTCTTACTCTTGTCCAGGCTGACCTGGAACTACAGTCCAGATTGTCTTTGAACTCACAGTGATCCTCCTATCTTAGCCTTCCAAGTGCTGAAATTAAAGGCATGCACCACCACACCCGGCTTAACTGTTTGTTAGTTTTTTTAAATAGAACTGTATTTAAACAACAAGCTCCACAGCCCAATGGTATTATCTCTTAAGTCCACAACTTGAACATGCATCATGCTCTGACCTGCACCCTGGGTGCTTGGGGTCTGGCTTAGAGGAAGTTGACATGTATGGGAACCCAGATCCACACTTGCTGGGTACATGGTCAGCTGAGTCACCTCTTGCTACTCCAGTTTCCTCTTACTAAGATTCAGATATCAACTTCTAAGTCTGGGAATGTCTAGAGAACTCATTCACCCTCCAGCTGCCCAGCACTGAGAGGGATCAGGTGGGCACTCAGCATTGGTGAGATCAGAAGCCATCTCAAAAGGTAACAGGGCCTACTTATACAAAGACAGATACATAGGCCTGCACTGGAAGTGTGAATCTCTCTTTCCATGTCAGGAAAGGTTATGTATTACATTTGAATGATAAATTCTTGGTTGGCTTTACCCTTCTGAAATAAGCTGTGTTTTGGCATTGATTATTGTTGCCTTTGATGTCTCCTGATTTTTAGGGCCTTTATCTTTTTCTTAAGTCACTATTGTGGCAGGGACTGGGCTGGCCTCAGGCTAACTGGGAAGCCATTTCAGACTAGAAATCCCAGCCTTCTAGTTGACAGGATTAAGGGTGTGGACAACACACACTCTTAGGGACTTTGGCTTTACTATAGTATCTGTTTAGTTTAATCCCCATGCTTGTATAAATACTCTGTGCTGGTTTTAATTGAATGTCTATATTATTCAATTGAATTTTAGAATTTGCCAGTAATTTTCTTCACCCAGTCTACTGTAATACTTAAATAGCAGGTACACTCAACACCTAAGTTCATTTCTGCTGTTTCTCTTGGAGTATAAGAGCTACACCTGGAACCTTAAACTCCTATACTAAAGATAAATAAAGACATATCTACATAGCTAAGAACACTGCAGATCACTAGAAAACCCAAGCATCAAATTATCTGAAGATGCACAAATCTCTACATTATAATACAAGAAACACAAAAAAATCAAGACAAAAAAATACAATCCCACCAAAAATTATAAATCCAACAGAAATGACCTCCAGTGAGACTGCTTTATATGAAAAGCCTGACAAAGATTTCAAAAACAGATTATATCTATGTTCAAAGAAATCAAAGATGAAATCAAGGGAATCAAAGAAGAAAACTAACTCATGAAGAAGAACATAGGAAACCAACTTAATTAAATGAGGTCAATACAAAACATGAGAAAGGAAATAGAAATAATGAAAAAAATAGCAATCAGAAACCCTAGAAAAGAAAAACAGAGTAAGTCCAGTAGAAAACTCTGTAGAAAGTCTCACCAGTAGAATGGATCAAGGAGAGGATAGAATACCTAAACTACAAGACCAGGTGGGAGATCTGATACAGTCCAACATAGAGAAAACAAACTAAGAGGAAGGCATGAATGGGAATTTCAAGACATTTGGGACACTATGAAGATATGAAACATAAAGTTTAGGGCATAGTTGAAGGAGGCATAACAGGTATTTTCAACAACACTGTAAAAGAAAACTTACCCCAAGTAGGAAAGGTGATGCCAATACAGATACAGGAAGCCTATAGAATGTCAAACAGACAAAATCAGGAAAGAACATCTCACCATAATATTATAATTAAACTACAAAACACACAAACCAAAGTAAAAATATATTGAAAGCAGTAAGATGGAAATATCAAGTCACATTCAAAGGCAAGCCCATCAGGATCATAGAAGATTACTCAACACAAACTTTAAAAGCCAGAAGGGCTTGGAATGATGTATTCCAAGTTCTGAAAGATAACAACTGTCAACCAAGGTTACATTATCCTGCAAAGCTATCCATTCAAAGAGACAGAGAAATAATGATATTCCACAACAAAAGCAGGTCAAAAGAATATTTGAAGATAAAACCAGATCTACAGAAAATACTTGAAAGGATCCTCTATGCTGAAGAGAAAGAAAAAGCACACATATAAGGAACCTGGAAAAAACAAACCATATTCCAATATAAGTTAATACAAGAGAGCAAAAGTAAAACTGGAAGAACTACAAAATAAGAAAAATGGCAAAAATAAATACAGGCCTTTCAATAGTTACTCTTAATATTAGTAGCTTCAATGCTCCAACCAGAAGACATAGGTTTGCAGACTGGGTTAAAAAAAACAGGATCCTTCAAATTTTTGCCTCCAAAAAACTCACCTTTCCATAAAAGATGGACACTGTCTTAGGGTGAAAGGTTGGAAAATGGTGTTTCAAGCAAATGGGCCTAGAAAACAAGCAGGGGTTGCTATCATAATATCTGACAGGGTAGACTTCAGACCAACATTAGGAAAGAAAGATAAGAAAGGTCACTTTCTATTGGTTAAAGGAACACTCCAACAGGAGGACATTACAATCCTAAACATATATGCACCTAACATGGGGGCTCCCAATTTCATCAAACAAACACTATTGGAATTAAGGTCAGACATAACATTAAACACAGACTTCAACACCCCACTCTCCTCAATGGACAGGTTATCCCTGCAAAATAAATAAATAAACAGAGATTCATCTGGATTAAATGAGGTCATAGAACAAATGGACCTAACAGATATCTACAGAACATTTTATCCAAATGCTGCAGAAAACACATTCCTTTCAGCAGGACATGGAACATTCTCTAAAATAGACCCTCTATTAGGATACAAATATTAACAAATACAGGAAAATTGAAATAATTCATTGACTCTATCTGATCTAAATGAGATTAAACTACAAATCAATAGCAAGGAAAGCTATAGAGCATACACAAAAATCATGGAAACTAAATAATACACTACTAAATGATGAATGGGTCAATGAAGAAATCAAGAAGGAAATAAAAATTTCATAGAATAAAATGATAATGAGAACACAACATAGAAAAATACTTTGGGACACATTGAAGGCAGTCTTAAGAGGGAAATTTATAGCTTTAAGTGCCTATATTAAGAAATTAGAGAGTTTACAAGTAAACAACTTAATGCTTCACCTTAAGGCCTTGGAAAAGAAAGAACAAGACAAACCAAAAGTCAGTAGCTGGGAAGAAACAATAAAGATTAGGGCAGAAATTAATGAAATAGAAACCAAAACAACAATCCAAAGAATCAATGAAACAAAGAGTTGGTTCTTTGAAAGGATAAACAAGATTGATAAACCCTTAGCAAATGTGACCAAAAGAAGGAGAGAAGAGACACAAATCAATAATGTTAGAGATGAAAAATGCACCATCACAAGAGATACCAGAGAAATTCAAAAAAATCAAAGTGACATCCTATAAGAAAATCTAAAAGAAATGATTTTCTTCATTTATATGACCTACCGAAATTAAACAAAAAAGAGATTAACCACTTAAATAGACCTGGAACAAGTATGGAGAACCAAGCACTTATAAAAAGTCTCCCAACTAAAAAAAGTCCAGGTCCAGATGGATTCACTGGTGGATTTTACCAGACCTTCATGGAAGAGCTAACACCACTGCTTCTCAAACTTTTCCATAAAACAGAAAAGGAATGAAATAATACCAAACAGTTTCTACAAAGCCAGCATCACCCTAATACCAAAACCAAACAAAAATAGAATAAAAAAAGAAAATCACAGACCAATCTTCCTCATGAACATAGATGCAAAACTTCTCAACAAAATATTGGCAAACAGAATACAAGAATATATCAAAAAGATCATTCACCCTGACCAAGTAGGCTTTACCCCAGAGATGCAGGGATGGTTCAACATACACAAATAGATAAATGTAATACATTATATAAATGGACAAAGGACAAAAATCATATGATCATATCATTAGATGCAGAAAAAGCATTTGACAAAATCCAACATCCCTTCATTATAAAAGTCCTACAGAAACATGGAATAGAAGGAATATAACTCAACATAATAAAGGCTATTTATGACAAACCTACAGCCAACATAATAGTAAATGGAGAAAAACTTGAAGCATTTCCACTAAAACCAGGAACAAGACAAGGTGTCCACTGTCCCCACTTTTATTTAATATAGTACTGGAAGTCTTATCCATAACAATAAGGCAAGAGACACACATAAAAGGGATACAAATTAGAAAGGAAGATATCAAGTTATCATTATTTGCAGATGATATTATTCTACACATAAAGGATACTAAAGACTACCAGTAAACTGTTAGAGCTGATAAACACTTATAGCAATGTAGCAGGATACAAAATGAACACACAGAAATCAGTAGCCTTCCTACATGCTAACAACAAACACACAGAGGATGAAATCAGAGAAATATTCCCATTCACAATTGCATCAAAAAATTAAAGTACTTTGGAATAAACATAACCAAGGAAGTGAAGGATCTCTATAATAAAAACTTTAAAACAGTTAAGACAGAAATTGCAGAAGACACTAGGAAATGGAAAGACATCCCTTGTTCTTGGATTGGAAAAAAATCAATATTATGAAAATGGCAATCTTACCAAGAGCAATCTACACATTGAATGAAATCCCTATCAAAATTCCAATGGCATTCTTCACATAAATGTTTTTAAAATCCTAAAATTCAAGGGAGGGGGACTTAATAGGGTGGTATTGTATATATGTAAGTAGAAGAACAGATTAATGGGGTTGAAAAGGCCTAAGTGAGGTAAGGGGAAGAGATTGAGTAAAGGAACAGTGGAGGGAGGGCTATTCAAAATCTAAGAGGATATAAATAAGTCTTATGGAAACCTACTTTTCTGGACAATGGAACACTTGAAAGCCATAGATTGTTATTAGAAAATTTTCAGTGCCAGGGATGGTATACTTTCCAGTGAGTTGTTGGCCAGGGAGGTCACAGGTACCCCCAAAACATTATAGGCCATTGCCAAGGCCCTTGGTTTCCCACCAGGGATAGATGGTAAGACCCTGTTGCTGAAGACTCCACATACTTGGGATGCAAGATCACTGGAAAATCCTGCTGGAGCTGAGTTGAAAGCCTTCTCCAGGTGGACCAGCTGGCAGAAAGTTGGAAAAAGCTATGCTGCATGAAATTCAATGGGAGAGAGAAAACACCAGTGAAGGTACTCAACAGTGAACACTGCAAGCTTTAAATTTGGCCAGCCAGGCCAAATGAGCCAATGGGTGCAATAGTGGCATGTCTGTTATGGAAGAAACCATCCACTCTCTAATTGGACTGAAGGCCCACTCCATGGGAAGGAATACATCCCTGATACTGAAAACCTATGACATGGGATAATCATGAGCCCTAGAAGTGTAATGTCTGCTTGTGTTATGCTAAATGTATAACTGTGCTCCCCAAACTGCCCAGTAAGCACTTCTCTTAATTACCACACCCATATAATAATGCTACTCTCTTTTGGTTAGAGAAACTTCTCTTTTCAGATGGTGGTGATCTTGGGATGACTCAGAAGGCACCATGGTGCTAAGAAGAAGGGACAGAGGGGTGTTCATCACAGAAACATCTCAAACCCACCTTGCAAGGTTCAGGGTCCATTGTGGAAGAGGGGTTGGAAAGAATGTAAGAGCCAAAGGAAGAGTAGGACTCCTTACAACATGCTCCTCCAGACACAAAATGGCCTGGATATCCATGACCTCACAGTGCCTGACACTACCTACACAAGACCATCATAATAGGAAGAAAAGATCATGACATCAAACTGAAAGGAGAGATTGATTGAGAGGGGGAGGGGATATGATGGGGAGTGAAGTTTCAAAGTGGAAAGTGGAGAGGGGGGAGGGAGGGAAGTACCATGGGATATTGTCTACAATTAAAGAAGTTGTCAATTAAAAAAATCCTAAAATTCATTTGGAAGTTAAAAAAAAAAAAAACTTGAATATCTAGAACAATTTTGAGCAACAAAAATAAGGCTGTTGGTATCACCATACCTGATTTAACCTATATTACAGGGTCATAATCACAAAAACAGCATGGTACTGGCACAAAACAGACATTTAGATCAATGAAACAGAATAGAGGACCCAGATGTAAGTCTAGGTAGCTACAGCCACCTGATCTTTGACAAAAATATCAAAAATACTTGTAGGAGAAAAGACAGCTTCTTTAGCAAATGGAGCTGGGAAAACTGGATATGTATCTGTAGAAAGATGAAAATAGATCTTATCTCTCTCCATGCACAACAATTAAGTCCAAATGGATCAAAGACCTTAATGTCAAACCTGAAACTATGAAACTGCTAGAGAAAAAAATAGGGGAAACCCTTCAACATACTGGACTTGGCAAAGACTTTCTGAATATAACCCCAGTTGCTCAGGAAATAAAGCCACTGATCAACCGCTGGGACCTCATGAAATTACAAAGCTTTTATATAGCAAAGGACACTATGAATAGAGCAAAAAGGCAACCTACAGAATAGGAGAAAATCTTTGCCAGCTATATATCTGACAGAGGATTAATACCCAGGATATACAAAGAACTCGAAAAACTAAATAATAAGAAATCAAACAATCTAATTAAAAAATGGGCTATGGAACTAAATAAAGAGTTCTCAAAAGAACAAGTACAGATGGCATATAAACATCTAAAAAAATGTTCTATGGCTGGAGAGATGGCTTAGAGGTTAAGGCGCCTGCCTCCTAAGCCTAAGAATGCTGGTTCCAATCTCCAGGTCCTACATTTAGCCAGATGCAAAAGTGACACAAGGGTGCAATGCCACACTTGACCACAAGGGAGCGCACACATCTGGATTTCATTCACAGCAGCTGAGACATTGCTGGCGCACCCACCTCTGTCTTTCTCTCTCTCTCTCTCTCTCTCTCTCTCTCTCTGTGTCTCTTCCAAAATAACAACAATAATAAAAAATGTTCTACATCCCTAGCCAGCAGGGAAATGCAAATCGAAACTACTTTGAAATTCCATCTCACTCCAGTCAGATTGGCTACTTTCATGACAGCAAATGACCATAAATGCTGGCATGGATGTGGAAAAGATGAATCCTTCTACACTGCTGGTGGGAATGCATCCTGGTCCAACCATTGTGGAAACCAGTGTGTGGGTTCCTGAGACAGCTAAAAACAGATCTACCATATGACCCAGCTATACCACTCATAGGCATATATCTTAAGGACTCATCTTACTACCTGACAAATACTTGCTCAACCATGTTTATTGCTGCTCTATTCACAATAGCTAGAAAATGAAACCAGCCTAGATGTCCCTCAACTGATGAGTGGATAATGAAGATGTGGCAGTAAAGAAAAATGAAATTATGAAATTTGCAAGAAAACAGATGGATCTGGAGAGGATGATATTTAGTGAGGTAACCCAGGCCCAGATAGCCAAACATCACATGTTCTCTCTCATATGTGGATACTAGCTACAAATGATTGGAACTCTATGTGAGTTGGAATAAAACTCAGTAGCAAAAGCCAGTAAGCTAGAAATGGGATATAAAGGGAATAGAAAGGTAGAGAGGAGGGGACTTAATAGAGTGGTATTTTATATATGTAAGTAGAAGACAGATTAATGGGGGTGGAAAGGCCTAAGTGAGGTCAGGGGAAGAGATTGAGTAAAGGAAAGGTGGGGGAGGGCTAATCAAAATCAAAGAGGGTATGAATAAGTCATATGGAAACCTACTTTTTTGGACAACAGAACACCCAGAATCCATAGATTGTTACTGGAAAATTTCCAGTGCCAGGGATTGGATACCTTCCAGATGTTGGCCAGGGAAGTCTCTGATGCACCCAAGGTATTATAGGCCATTGCCCAGGATCTTGGTTTCCCACCAGCAATAGATGGTAAGACCCTATTGCTGAAGACTCCACACACTTGGGCTACAAATTCATTGAGAAGTCTTGCTGTATCTGAGCTGAAAAACTCTTCCATGTAGACCAGCTGACAGAAGGCTGGAAAAAGCTATGTCGCATGCTGGTTAATGGGAGTGAGAAACCACCAGTGGAGATACTCAACAATGCACACTGGAAGCCTTAAATTTGACCAAAAGGGCCAAATGAGCCAATTGGGTGCAATAGTGGCATGTCCATTATGGGGGAAACCAACCACTCTCTAATTGGACTGGAGGCTCACTCCATAGGAGGGAATACATGCCTGATACTGAAAACCTATGACAGGGTTAGTCATGAGCCCTAGAGGTGTAACGTCTGCTGGTGTCTGGCTAAATGTATATAATATGCTGACCAAACTGCCCAGTAAGCACTTCTCTTAATGTTCTTACCCATATATTAATGCTACTCTCACTTTTGGTTAGAGAAGCTTCTCTTTTCAGGTCGCAGTGACCTTGGGATGACTCAGAAAACACTATGGTGCTGAAAAGAAGTGTCAGAGAAGTGCTCAGCACTGAAATATCTCTAACACACCTTCCAAGGCTCAAGGTCCATTGCAGAAGAGGTGGCTAAAATAATGCGAGAGCCAAAGGAAGGGTAGGTCTCCTTACAGTGTGCTCCTCCAGACACAAAATGGCCATGGATATTCATGACTTCACAGTGCCTGATACTACCTACACAAGACCATCATAATAGGAGGAAAAGATCATGACATCAAAATAAAAGAGACTGATGGAGAGTGGAGTTGCAAATGGGAAATGGAGAGAGGGAGGGAATTACCATGGGTTATTGTCTATAATTATACAAGTTGTCAATAAAAAATAAATTTAAAAAATTTAGATATCATTACATACTTTATCTAGTGGAGGCTATAGCACAGGCTATACAATAGTGGCCATACAGTAGGTGCTCAGAAAGAGCTGTCATTACCGACTTCTAGGTACAGACAGACAATAAAGGGGACAGGCCCTGGAAATCCATCAAGCTGTTTGAAGGTGTTGATGAATGAGGTGCTAAGAGGCAAGGCTCTTATCAGATACTCTTTCTCCCATTCCATCAGAAATAGGGCCTTGGACTCCAATAATTATTTATGCTAATAAACATTTCGGTTCCTAAACCTGTATTTCTGATCAGTTCAGACCCAGTGTTTAAATCTCCATTTTAGGAGAATCACGGAAGCTAGCGTGACTATTATGTTTTAACCTTGCAATTGATATTCTGGTTTCATAAATCCTGCCTTTCATGTCTGCCTAGGGCTGTTAGTGCTCAGTGAAATGTCCATTTCATTCTTGAAATCTCATTTCTCCTGCTCACCTTCGGAAGGAAGGAGACTGGCACCTGAGCTTGCCGTCAGCCCACTTTGGGTTATTTTTAATTTACACCTGACAAAAAAACTGAAATTGCTCAAGCTTCAGTCTCCTCTTTTCCTTTTGTCTTGTCAGCTATTGTTGTTCCCTTTCATCCATTTTTTAAAACATAAAACTCCCATAACATAAATGAATGATTTGAAAGTGAGCAGTTCTGTGGCAGTTCAGTGTGTTCACGATGTCTTTGCAGTAATGTTTGTAGCTGTCCACGTGCAAGCCTTTCTCCTTGGTTAAAAAGCTTTCCCTACACATTTTATTCCTTGAGCTGAAGCTATAAATGCAATTGTTCCATAATCTCTTTCTTGGGTTGTTCTTTGCTGATTGTTTACAAGCAGCTGGGTTTTGTGTTGAGCTCCTTACCACTTTGCTGAACTTGTTGATTAGCTGTAATTGTGTGCTTGTGCACGTGTGCTTTAGGAGATTTTGATATATTGCTTCATGCCATCTCTGGATAGACATGGCTTCACTTTCTCCTTTCTAATTTCAGTATTGTGATGATTACCAACCATATTAACTTGAAAAGATTTAGAATGACCATGGAAACATGCTGTGTGTATCTATGAAAGTGTTTGCAGAAAGGTTTAACTGAGGAGGAAAGACCCACCCTAAATGTGGGCAGCATATCCATCCCATGAGCTAGGTTCCCAGACTGAACAGAAAGGAGAAAGTAAACTGAGCTCCAGCATTCATCTCTCTTTTTCTTGACAACACATGCAAATGTGACCTGCTGCCTTTCCTGCCTGGATGGACTTACCTCCTTAAACTGAGAGTCAGAATAAACCCTTCCTTAAGTTGCTTTTTGTCAGGTGTTTTGTCACAGCCATGAGAACCCTGATACAGGCATCTTTATGTCTTTGTCCTCCCAGAGCTGCCTTGGCCAGAACTGCTAGACAATGTTGAGCAGCAGTGGACGGGAGCTGAGGCACTTTGCTCCTGGTTTCAGAAGCTCTCAGTTCTCACCCCTGAGTAGTGTTTGCTGTGGATTTTCATGCATGTTGTTTAGCATGCTGGGACACCCCCTTCTACTCATTTCTCATGTGTTTTTTTGATGAAAGAGGGTTGGGTTTCATCTAATGCCTTTTTCTGCATCAGTTGAGGTGATCATTTGGTCACTCCACTTCTGTTAATGGAGTGTGTCACGCTGACTTTCCTGCGTTGAGGCATCTTGCTGTCTTGGATAAAGCACATGGTATTGGCGAGTGATTTTTGGATGTGGGCTGCTAGGATTTTGTTAAGGATTTTGGCTTGTGTGTTCATAAGGGGTGTCCTCCTGTAATTTTATTTTCCCTTGATGGAGTTTATCTTGACTTGGTATTGCAGTAATAGTAGACTCATGAAATAAATTTGGAAATATTTCCTGCTGCATTTCCTTAAATGTTTGATAAGCTCCTTCCCCAGGTAAAGGTCCCCTAATCCTGGGCTTTACTCTGTCAGAAGTTTTTGATTACTGATTCCTCCTCTTCCCAAGCCATATGTCTCTTCAGATTTTTGATGTCTTCTTCAGACAGTCTTGGTAACTTGTGTATCTAAAATTTTTGGCAACCAATGATTTACCTTTCTATTATAACCCTTTTATTTCTGCAATATCAGTGGTAATGGCTCCACCTCCATTTATGTTTTATTTGTATTTTCTCTTCATTTCTCAGTCTAGTTAATGTTTTGTTAATTTTTTTTTAAATTTGAAGAATCAACTTTTGGTCTTATTGGATCTTTTCTCTTTGTCTTTTATCTCAGTGGCAGCTTTTGTTTCCTTCCTCCAAATGGTTTGAGATCTAGTTCACTCTTCCTTTCCTAATTCTCAGGATGTGAAGTTAGATAATGGACTTGACATCTTTCTATTTTCATGTTGTGTGCATAGCTACACATGTCCCTGTGGTCAGCTTTCCTTGTAGTACACAAGTTTGCTACATTATCTTTTTAAAAAAATATTCATCTGAAAGTATTCCTCTGAGTCATTGAGAGTGTGTGGCTCAATTTCTATGCATTTATGAAATCCCAGTTTTCTCTCTGTTATTGATATGTAGCTTCAGCTAGATAATAAACAAACAAACAAACAAACAAACTGATTGAGGCTTAATATAGGCTGATCCTGGACAGTGTCTCATGTGTCCTTGAGGAAGGGGTGTGAGTCATGTGGGTACTGGCAGCATGCTGCCCATCCAACTATCAGTACTGTCAGGCTCACAATATCCAAGTTCTCCATCCTTCGTATGTCCATCATCTCCCCAACAATGGAAGTGGCTCCTTCTCCCTATTCTTCTCATTCTTAGACTCCTTTCAATAAAGCTTACTTTAATGAGCCCAAATACAACAGAGCACCCTTCTAGACCCCACCAGCAGCTTCACAGCTGGGCATACTTCTCTTGCCAGGCCCTCACATGCCTCTCCAGCTGTTACCCAGCCCAAAGCTTCTTGCTGGCTAGGAGGCCCACTTTCTCCAGCCCCAGAAGGGGCTGTGGCTTTATTTCCCAGGCCCAGTTCAATGGGGCTCTAGAGAGGGCGCCACCTCCTGCTACAGGGCACTGGCAGCATTCTGAGACACACCCCTGAGGCAGTGAGATGGTGATGACAGGGAGGAATTCCCTGCTGCTTTAAGTAATGGTGTGTGGCTCAACCTGCCAGCAAGAGAAAAAATGGCCCCTGAGAGGCTGTGGATGTGTGAAAATGCAGCTCATAACGAACAGTTTTTTTTTTTTTTTTTAACAAAATCGATCTTTAGATGGATCGTTTTCACAGTCAGGACACGAAAAGTACGAACACAACAAGCTTGACAGAAACAAAAACACTCTCACAGATCCCGCATCTTTTTGTGCCCAGAAAAACATTTGGACCTCTGCCAAGTTCACTCACAAATGGCAAGTTACTGTCATCCCTGCCAGGTAGAAATTCATTCACAGGTCTCTGGCTCCCGGTGACAGAGCTGTGGCACTGACTCACCTGCTCTTCCTTTTGGGATACTGTGCTGCTCTCTTCTGGACACATCCTTCTCACACCTGATTCCTGTCCCATCCCAAGGTCAGTTCTACCCCTGTCAGTGGCACACATACACAGCCTCGGGGGCAGAACCTGGCCTGGCTCTACAGGCTGAAACCAGCTCTTCTTAATTTCCAGAAACATGACTGTTGGAATCAGGTTCCCACTGCTGTCCTCAAAATTCTCCACTGACTTAGCAGCTTAGACAGTTCAAACATCTTCACACAGTTCTGCAGGCCATAAAGTTAAATACCAGTGTCACAGCTAAAGTCAGTGTGTCAGCAGGACATGTCTTCTCTGAAGACCCAAGAGGAAGCCTTACTCTTCACTAGCTTGGATTGTTGGAGACTTCAGGGCCTGTGGTTGTGGTATTGAGGTCCCTCTTTGCTGCTAGTTCTTAACTGGGGCCATTCCAGCTTCTAGGGATCTTATGCTCAACTCAGCTCTTGTCTCCTCTGTCCTCAAGGCCAGCAATTTGTATCTATCCCCTTCAAACTTTGATTCCCTCCTTCTGGCTCATCTCTCTGGACTGGATGGCAGTAGTTATCCTACTGGAAGGACTCATGTAGTTATACTGGGCCACCTGCCTCCTTCAAGCTCCCTCCCGATCTCAAGGTCTGGATCACAAACCCCTTTCCCAGATGGGTAACATGGACACAGATTCTCTAATCACAAGCCCCTTTGCACTTGTAGGTAACACGGTCACAGATTCCAGGGACTGTGGTGGACATCTATCTATAGGGATCATAATACTGACAACTTCACTACCACAGCTGAAGTCAGTGTCTACCCCATTCCATTTTCCCACACAAGGAGCCCTGTGACATGCTGAACACTTGTCTGTCCACCTCATCTGACTTGAAAGTCAAACTTTCCAGGTTCAAGAGCGGTGGCAACTTCCACAAGTTCATCACTGAACCTTTGCAGTAGGGTCCTCAGGATGCCCACATGCATAGGCTTCCAGAGTGCAATGGATAGGTGTTGGCTGAGCTGGTGGCTGTGTGCCCTTTGAGGAGATTTCTCTGCTGCATGCCAGGTTGCCACATATGAAAGGGTCTGGAGTTAAAGGGCACAGACTGTTCAAGAAAACCAGGAATCGGAATTCCAGGCTAAACCTCTCAGGTTTTATGTGCTGGGCACTACTTCATGTTTTGAAGCATAGATGAGATTAGGGGACACCTCTGGAACCCTGTGCACAGTTTTGTCCTGGCAAATTTCTTATGTATCAAACCAGACAGTGGATAAACCACCACTTCATCCATGATGGTTAGGCTGACCAAATTGTGCTCCTTATAGATGTCCATCACAATCTCTGGAATCTGTGACCAGCCTCCAGATGGCATATGCCTCTGATCACTTCATTCCCCAGAGGCAGAAGGCTTCCTCCTGGATCTACTCTGGCCTCCCCTCTCCAACCGCTCTCCCCTGCTGCAGTTTCCATCTACTCCAATGTGTTCCTACCCACAGCCTTGCTTCCTGGTTCCTACCCTGGGTGTCCTCTCCCATTTACCAGGCTGGAGACTTTTCACTGGACAGAGATACCTCCCTACCCATTATGAAGTCTTATCAACTTCTCTAGACACTGCAAAGGCAAAAATAAATATACATGAACTTTTAAAAGAATAACTGGGAATAAAAAAAAAACACTAGAACTAATGAAATGGGTACAGCAGGTGCAAACGATAAGTAAACTTTAATCTTTGCATAAGAGGCTGTTGCCATCATGTGGGCTCTGTCCCTGAGCCCTGGGATGCAGGATGAGAGACAGCTAAAGCTGACAAAGCCAAAGGCACGTGTGAGGCAAGTGTTTCTTTTCTGCTGCCTACGGCTACTTTTCCATTGTAAGAGTGGCCTTCTTTGATAACACAAGCTAGAGTCTGGCAGCCATAGAGTTACTGTCCTTAAAAGCCAATGTCTACCTCCTAGTCACTGTCCCTGCTCAGCTCCACTGATGGAGGTTCACGGCAGGGTCAGGTCACTATCATCTCCATGCCTATGATAGAACACCAAGAAAGTCAGATCCACAGGGTGGGATGGGGCTCAGTGTAACTTCCAGTATAAGATCTCCAGGTACAACCAGCCAGCTGAGGGGATCCAGAGACTGAAGCAGCTGGCACGGAGGTGAGGAGAGCTTGAAGGGAAGGGAAAGGCTGACAATGGGTTCTTCTTGGAAGCTCCAGAGTCCTGAGCACTGTAGAGTCATTCTTCGCCTTTCTTGGTCCTGCTTTGATACAGCACCACAGGGCCATGGAGGTTTGGACTCGTTCCTCTTAGGGATTCAGGTGGCCCCCAAGGCTTGTGGCCCCTCTTCTGGGTAGGATGTGGCTGTTTCAATATAGGCTAGGCTGTGCTTCCAGGAGCCAGCTCGGTTGAGAGAGCCTGTCTTTTTCTGCAGATGTCTCAAAGCTTTGGGTGTCATTAGGCTGCGTTTCTAGCTCCCAAATGAAGCAGAAAATCCCAGACCTGGAGTTTCAGGCCAGCGCACACTATTTAGTCTGCAGTTCTCTGATATCCTGGCTCCACCTGGATGATCAGTCAGCTTCCCAGAGCATATGTGAAGCATTTAGAATATAAACTCAAAATCCACTCAGAGCCAGGAAACCCTCTAAAGCCCAAAGCAGCCACATTCAGTGGATGTGCAAGGGCAACTCTTCCTTTGGAAGCACTCAGAACTCAGCTTTCCACCACAGAGTATCACACAGGTGAGGCACAGGGTAGGACTAAGGGAGCCTGAAAACCCTGCATGACCTGTGGTCTGTCCCTGGCCGGGATGTGTAGATGGTCTGAAAGCAGCCAGTGGGGCTCATTTCCAGCCTGACCTAGAAATGAGAAGGTAGTGCCCAGGCCGTGTCCCCTCCTGCTGTCCCCAGTTCCCAAATTGGAGGCCTCCCAGATAATTGGGCAGAGTCACAGTTCTGTGAAGGACATCACCTTGGCTAATAGGACCACCCCTGCAGTGGATGTTTTGCTCCAGGTTCTGACACTTTCCACTGGCTGAGCTTGTTTGAAAAGAACTTAGGGTAGCCAGCACCATCTTGTCACTGAGGAGTTGGATTGTCACTGGGGTCTGAAAGTGATGACAGATCAATTGCAGTACCGATCAGAGATGGAAAAGTCCAGCTTGGTTCTGATGATACTGGTGGAGCCTTGTGCTATAGTGTTTCTGGGTGGTGGAGCCATGCTCCCCACTCCCTTTATTTGTTGAGCAGACGTAAGAAGCTTATAGAACCAGAGTCCACACTAAGACCCTGCCAGCTGAGACAAAGTGGCCTTGTGCAGAGCTGTCATGACATGAGGATGTTGAGGACGTGGGCCCCAGAAGAGACAGGTCTCCACTTGTACATTTTTCCAGCCATACCCAGGGAGGAGACAGAAATTCTAGCTGCCTGGAAGCTTTGATGTCCCTCAGTGGGCATTGTCCCTAATGCAAAGACCCTTGGTCTTCATTTGCTGTCTGCATCTATCCCCATCCTACAGCGTGACACAGAGGGTCTGTCCACTCATGGATGGGAGTTCATGGAAGGCTGTGACCAGGTTTCTCCCCAGGGAATACTGCAGCCCAGGACCTGTGCTCACACAGAGCCTCACTATATCCAAGCAGGCTTCCACGCTGTTTCTGTGAGAGGACAGCTTAGCCTGCCTCTTACTCTTGAACGTGCCAACTGAAGTAAGGGGTGTCAGGAAGGTGAGGAGATGCAGAACCAGCACTGGTGAGGATGACTGCCTCTTCCAAGCAGCCAGGATCTCAGGAGCCTGGAATCTCCTTCAGGCTTCACCTCTGCCCACCCCACATCAGCATGAAGGAAGCGGTGGGCTACGGGGGAGAAATTCACGGGCAGCATTTGTGGGATGATGCACCTGAGTAACACTAAGAGGAAACAGATGTGATATAACCAACACTCAGTGCCACCAGAGACGGTCTGCAGGGAACAGACATACTAGTGACACAGGCAGCACAGCAGAGCACACACATAGTACTTGCAAGTGACCTGCAGACAGTTCCCATGAATGACGCACACCAGTGAATGTGCAAGCATACAGCACAACAGGCACAGATCCATGAGGTGACACACATAGGCCACATACAGGAAATGCACAGAAACATCACACACCAACAGCATGCTCAGGCAGATGATACACAGGGTAGTATACAAAGTCACAGATAAGCACCAACACACAAGGGACACAAGACAGTGACATATTTAGGCAGCACTGAGGCAGCTTGGGCACAGGCAATGCAGAGGGCACACAGAAGCAGGGTGAAGCTGTATAGATTGTACACACATGGCATATAGCTAGTGGAGTACATATAAAACATGGAGACCCTGAAACAAGTGTCTCCAGGTAATGAGACATGAAGAGATACTTGGTGGTGAGCATGTGGAGACAACACAGACATCCACAGGACGCATACTGGGTGGTATACACAGGGAGATAAGAGCCGTTCATGAGCCGGGCGTGGTGGCACACACCTTTAATCCCAGCACTCCGGAGGCAGAGCTAGGTGGATCACTGTGAGTTCAAGACCGCCCTGAGACTACATAGTGAATTCCAGGTCAGCCTGGGCTAGAGTGAGACCCTACCTCAAAAAAAAAAAAAAAAGAGCCATTCATTAATTCATGAAATACATCCTCAGGTAATGTCACATGGGCCACATATATACAGATAGCATCTCAACGTCAGTCTGTGAGAATGCCCAGAGAGACCGTCAGCTGTGGGAAGACACATAGGAGCACAGATTACAGGGACACAGCACACAGGAGGCATTGCATTATGCATGTGGTGCACACATAGGTGACCCACTTTGATGGACAGACACTTCGTGGGCAGTTCACATAGTAACCAGGCAGGTAAGGCCAAGCTGCTTACACAAATGCCACAGGGACTTCCCAGGGACACCCTCGCCTGGATTCCAGACATAGGCCATGTATTAGTTACAAAGTGCCAGTGGAGAATCGGCTCACTGAAGGAAAAGAGTTTAATTTGGCTTACAGTCCATCAGGGCAGGGAAGGCATGGTGGCAGGGGCTGTCACATTCAGTCCATCAGTAAGGACTCAGGGCAGAGCGGTGAGTGCTGCTGCTCAGCCAGCTCTCTTTTTCATATAGATTAGGAACCTACCCAGTAAGCGTGGATTCTCCCATATCAACTAACTGAATCTAGAAAATCCCTCACAGATATGACCAGAGGTTTGTTTCTGTGGTAATTCAAACTCCTGACAAGTTGACAGCCACATGTATACCACATATGCAGTGTCTTTAGCCCTGAGGCCGGAGGAGGAGCAGCCTCACCACCATAACACACCACCATCTAAATCATCATCACGCCACACAGAGAAGAGCAAATGATATTTAAGATGACTCTGAGTTGACTTTGTTTTCCAGTGTCACCAGTACAGTAAATACTTTGCAGTTATGTCTTGATTTCCTAGATTAAAAAGTCAGCTGACATACATTCCTTGTCAATGTGCTGCATCAATCTTCCTGTCAGTCATGTCCTGCTGTCCAGGCCTGGAAACAGCTTACCTGGGGTGCTGTAATGATGAGCTTAGATGTGAAAGAGCCCAGGTCCTAGGAAGCCACAGAAAGCTCCACTGTGGCAGACATTAGATGAGACGACACTCCTCTTCCTGCATCCATTAAAGGACCCTCAGGGATGCTTGGTGAAATGTGTGAATAGCTTTGTTCCTGGGCCTTGCATCTTAGGAGCATTTTCCATCTACAGTCCCTTGTGAGGTAATGACATCGGCATGTTCTCAGCACTCAGCAAGGCGAGGTCACAGAGGCAGCTGACCCTGAGATGGTTGGTCCAGGGCCCCAAGGGAGCATTGACCAGGATTGGCAGGATCCTCATCTGATCCTGAGGCCTTCCCTACCCTGCACCACACGGTATACACAGGGCATCACAATATGGACAAAGGCTCAGGTTGTGTAGGAAAGCATGATGCATCCATGTTTGCAGCTCTTCATATGGCTGCCATCATGCAACTACAGAGAGAGAGAGAGAGAGAGAGAGAGAGACTTTGGATTCCTAGGTTGTGAGCATGGCCAAGTCCCACATCTATTAAGTAAGGGTGACTGCTTGCTTCCTCACATGCTGTAAGTGTGGTACCAGAGAGCTGGGGTGGATGAGTCTCACCATGTGGGTTTTGGTCTTTTGGAACTTGTGTTCTGGAGGAACATTGATGGATTTGGTACTTACAGCTACAGAACCCATCCAAATTCTATGGACTATTTTGATGAGAATTTGAAAATGATGAATGTAGAGAGAATTGTGTTGGCTTATGAAGTTTCAATGGAAAGGAAAGACAGCAGAGAACTTGGTTGGATCTGGGTCACTGGCATAAGGTCACTGCATTCTTCTGCCCCAGCCCTAAGAGTTGATCAAGGTTGGATCTAAAAGCAATAGACTGGTGTTCTTGGCAGAAGATACAGAACTGAGAGAACTAAGATTTAAAGTTGGAAAAATTCGAGCAAGTTTAAGGTTACTGGCACAGAGACTGATTTTAGGTTGCTAAAGCTGCTATTATTAAACAGATTGCCCACATTAAGGATGCTGACATTGAAACAATGATAAAGATGTCTGAGGTGAATTACATCCAGGAAAGATTGAATTGTAAATGCAAATGCTTTTGAAAAGAGATGACTTAAATAAAGAAACTTGCTCTTCAAGGTCACAATTTATTTCTTTCCTGGATTAACAAAATGGTTATGTTTCTGCACACCTGGTATTTGTTTTGGAAGTATGAAAAATGCATAGAAGCAGGGCATGAAGTGAACATGGTTCCAGGAGTCACTGCTAAAATGTGGCATGTGAAGTATGTCAATGACCCTCTGTAGAGACCAGTGAAGCATTTTGCAGTGGAGACCGGATGTTTTGGTAAAATCACAACTATGCAAAGTCTACCATGGAGCACTGTTGGCTTGGGATGGAAGTTTCCCCCTGGCTGCTCAACCTAGCTGGAGGGATGGAAACTGGGAATCCATAGATGGTTGTCACTGGTTATGGATGTTGGACTTGAACTTGAACTTGATGTTTACCTGGTGGCTATTGATTTTTTATTGGTCCACTCTCCCTGTTATGCCTAATGGCAATAGAAATGTTTACTCTGTGCCATTATTTGTTGGAAGTTAAATTTTATAGGACTCACAGTTAAGAGAGAGTCTTGAATCTCAGATGAGACTTGGGACATTTAAACAGTCTTGAATTTGGCAAGACTACAGGGACCTTTGAAGTTGGACTGAATGCAATTTAACGTGTGGGATCATTGTGAGTCTATGGGAGCCAGGGCTAAAATGTGGTAACTGGAAAATATGTACTCCATAGCCTCCGGTATTTTTAAAATATTTTTATTTATTTATTTGAGAGAGAGAAAGAGGCAGAGAGAGAGAGAGAGAGAGAGAGAGAGAGAGAGAATGGGCACACCAGGGCCTCCAGCCACTGCAAACGAACTCCAGATGCATGCACCCCTGTGTGCATCTGGCTTACATGGGTCCTGGAGAATTGAACGGGGATCCTTTGGCTTTGCAGGCAAATGCCTTAACCACTAAGCAATCTCTTCCAGCCCAAGTATTTTTTTATTAAGGTTAAACTTTCTGTTTAAGTCTCTAGTGGCCTTTTGGAGGGAGTGTGTCACTGGGGGTAGATCAGATGCCAGCCCAAAGGTATGGAGAGCAGTGTGGGCTTTGGTGGTGAGTGTCTGCTGGTGTCGGTGTGTTGCTTGCTGTACTTGTTTCTCTCTGCTTAGATCTATGAAAGTAAGCAGCTTCTTCTGCCATTGATGGAACTTCCTCCTGGATGTGTAAGCTTGAAATAAACCCCTTCCTCTCATAAACTGTTTCTGGTTTGGATGCTCTTCCCAGCAACATGGAACTGACTACAAAGTAAGGGTAAATGAGTAGAAACAAGATGGATTCCTTGCGATGAACCTGTCATCTGAACTGGCCAAAGTCCTGGTCTGTTGCTTGGAACTAGGACCTGACTGACTCTGGAAGTGGTAGTGGCCTTTGGGTGGAGCACAACCTGGGTCTTAAACTGGGAGATGTGGTTCTCAATATACCCTGCTCTTTTGGCTCTGCCATATGGACTCCAGATGCCCCATAGCTGCCCTCCATGGGTCAGGCTTGGGAGCTAGACTGTCCCTTAAGGAGCTATGCACAAGCCAGCTATAAGCTCCTCTCCCAACATGTCCCCTGTCCCCTATGCTCTCTGAGGAGCATGGAGAACAGAGAAGATGGCTCTCTGTGATTTAAAAATGCATCGAGTCTCACAAAAGACATCAAAATTGGTTTCAGATTTAAAGAACAAAATCAATGTCATAGACCAACATTGCAATTACCCCGCATTGTGAATGTCTAGCCCCTCTAGCTCCTCCCTCTCCCTTCCTTCCTATGTGAGGTCTGTGCAGTGATAACTGCTGGATTCTTATTACAAGCTCATAATGCATGGATGTATTTAGAAGGAAAGCAAACACAATGGCTTGTTTGCTATGTCTCATGTAATAGGAGCCCAGAAAGGATCTGGGAAGAGCTGTGTTACATGCTACTCGGGAAAAATTTTCTGGGTTCCCAACATGTCCAATCTCTGTCTGTGTTGCTGGGAGCATAAACTCTGCAGGACAGAGCCAGTCTGGCCTTCATGGAACCACCTGTCTGATGGGAGGTCCCAGAAGCTAAACCAGTGAATGTTATGAAGAAAGACCACTGAAGGCTCTAAAAACATAGTGCTAGCCAGGAGTGGTGGCACACACCTTTAATCCCAGCACTTGGGAGGCAGAGGTAGGAGGATCGCTGTGAGTTTGAGGCCACCCTGAGACTGCATAGTGAATTCCAGGTCAGCCTGGGCTACAGTGAGACCCTACCTTGAAAAAACAACAACAAAAAAAAAAGAAGAAGAAGAAGAAAAAAAAAAGGAAAAAAAGAAAAGAAAACATAGTGCTGATAGGTCCAGGCAAGATGTCTCCAGGAGATGACATCTAAGCTGGGAACTTTGAGTCAGGGAGGTGAGGGACTGAGATTAGAAGTCACACAGACTGGCAGGGGTATATCCAGGTGTTCAAATTTGGTGTCCCCAAATACTTTCCTGGACCAGCTCTAACCTCCCGAACTTGGGAGTATTCCTTGTCCTTCAAACTCCCCTCAGATGCCCTGTGATGCCCAGTGGAGGGCTTGCAGAGGACACAGTCAGAAATGGCTAGAAAAGGCAAGCAAGCAGGAAAAGACCACAGCTCACTAGGAAAGCAGTAGTATCTCTAAGGACAGGGTCACGATGCTTTGATTGCCATGGCTTTGGACACTCAATAACCATAAACTTGCCCAGAACCATTTTCTGCCGCTTCTGCATGGAGCCTTTCCCTCATCACTAACTCAGCTATCTCTGTACTAGGAGCCTTGAGCAACCAGGACTCTCCAGGGCTCCTGTATGCTGGCTACAATGGAGGGGGCACACTGACTGGCCTTTGTTGCTGGAAGGATACTGATGAGCATATAGTGGTGATCTGAGCCCCCAGGGCGGGGACATAGCATTGAGGTCACAGTGTAACTGACAGATAGCTGGCTTGTATGCTGAGTGGAGGGAAGTCACATGCTGTCCAGGTTGACCTGCTCCTGAGCATGCAGCAGACTGTCTCAGTGTGATTTATGCTGCTCAGCACCACACTGGGTCATTTGTAAAGAATAGAAATTTTATTGCTTAAGATGCCACATGTTTGGGCTGCAAGGTCACTGAGAAATCAAGCTTTAGCTGAGCAAAAAAACCTCTTCCCTGTAGACCAGCTGACAGAAAGCTGGAAAATAGCTATACTGCATGCAGCGCTATGGGAGAGAGAAATCACCACTGAACCAATGGGTGCAATAGTGACATGTCTGTTTAGGGGGAACCAACCACTCTCTAATTGGACTGGAGGCATGCTCCACATGAAGGAATACTTTCTTGATACTGAAAACCTATGACATGGGAGCCCTGCTGGTGTTTGGCTAAAGGCATATACTATGCTCACCAAACTGCCCAGTAAGCACTGCTCTTAACATTCATATCCATATAGTAATGCTATTCTCACTTTTAGTTAGAGAAGCTTCTCTTTTCAGATGGCAGTAACCTCTGGGATGACTCAGAAAGCACCATGATGCTAAGAAGTGACAGAGGAATGTTCAGCACTGAAACATCTCTATCACACTTTCCAAGGCTCAGGGTCCATTGTGGAAGAGGTGGTGGAAAGAAGGTAAGAGCCAAAGGAAGGGTAAGACTGCTTACAATGCAACTGTCCAGACATAAAATGGCCTGGATATCCTGGTACTCATAATTCCTGGCACCACCTTATTATGAAATAAGGGGAAGAGATAATGATATCAAAATATAAAAGAGAGACTAATTGAGAGGGGGAGGGGATATGATGGAGAATGGATTTAAGAAGGGGAAAGTGGGGGAGAGGAGGGAATTATCATGGTTTATTGTCTATATTTATAGAAGTTGTCAATTAATAAACCCCAAAAATAGAGCTGGGCATGGTGGCACATGCCTTTAATCCTAGCACTCAGGAGGCAGAGGTAGGTGGATCACTGTGAGTTCAAGGCCACCCTGAGACTGCATAGTGAATTCCAGGTCAGCCTGGACTAGAGAGTGAAACCCTACCTCGAAAAAACAAAACAAAAAATTAAAAAGAATAGAAATTGGTTTTCTCAGGTTCTGAAGGCCAGGAAGAGCAAACTCAGGGTGGCAGTATCTGTATGGCATTCATGAAGGAACATGTCACATAATGGTGGGGCAGAGAGAGAGGATATGAGAGACACTACAGGACCAGACTCCCCCTTCTGTGATGACCCTTGCCCAGGACTCATACTACCTCATTCACTGCTACCTAACTGCTAGCCCATCCCTTCTTGGGCCACTGCCCACATAGCTGCATTGGGGATCCCTTCCAGCCCATGCTTTTGGGAGGTGCACTCAAACCACACACTCTGCCCCTGTCCCTTCTAACCTTCCAAGACCTCCGTTGAGGATAGTAATCCCAGCCCAAGCTACGAAGCAAGCATCGAGAATGCTTTTATGCATTTAGCCTTTGATGATCATGTTGCAGGGGAGTGCCCCTCAAAATCCCTGGCCAGTGGGCTCAACCTAGAGCCACGAGACTTCTTTGGTCCCTCTGTACTTCTGCTTGCTGGGCTGGCCAGGGATGCCAAGCTCCAAGTGTCAGCAGGATGGGACACTAGTTCACTCCCAGTTCCAGCCCATCCCTCTCTCAGAAGCCTGAGGAGTTCACTTTTAAGAAACTTCCACCAAGTCAAAAACAACAACTATAAAAACAGAATTCTTGGCTTTGATGCAGAAAATAGGAAGGGCTGGTTTATGAAACAGAGTTGGAATTTTTAGGTAGAAAGATAGAAAAGGTATAAAGAAAGGTGCCCTGGGAAAGAAAAAGGAAAGTACATCTGATAGGACAAGTGTGGCCTTCTCAAGAATGAATCATGCTTAGTTGTCTCAGTATATCCATGTACACCATCTCTGTGTCATCCAAGTTATATCCCTAAATGTTGCTAGGGGACCCTTCTTCTCCTCTCCCTAACATTGTTCAAAGTGTCTAACTTGTGGGCTGGAGAGATGGCTTAGTGGTTAAGGTGATTGCCTGCAAAGCCAAAGGACCTCGGTTCGATTCTCCAGGACCCACATAAACCAGATGCACAAGGTGGCACGTGAATCTGGAGTTCGTTTAGCAGTAACTGGAAGCCCTGGCATGTCCATTCTCTCTCTCTCTCTCTCTCTCTCTCTCTCTCTTTCCCTCTATCTCAACTTCTTTCCCTCTCTCAAATAAATAAATAAAAATAAAATATTAAACAAAGTGTCTAAGTTGTAACAAGGGTAAAAGTTATAGAATTTCTTAGTAGAGTTGATGGGGAGTACTAGGGATCAGCAGGAAGTGCTAAAGGATTCAAGGTATCATCTAGGTGGACCATTTGGCTTCTTTCAGTGGTGTTTGAAGTCTGAAGTCCCTTCTTAGCAGGTAACATTTCAGGAACAGAGCCTGTGCCCTTCTTCCCATGTCATTACAGACTTTCCTAACTTTCTATCCTGCCTCACATGGATTGAGTCTCACAAAAAGAAAAACAGCTAAGACATTGTGCAAACCCCAAAGGAAACCTTTTGTTAAGTCAGAGGAAGAAGACCTGTTGTTAAGTAACAGGCCAGCAAGAATACAAATTAAAGGGACCTCTCACCACCCTTGTGACAGGAAGTCAATGGAGGAAAATCCTGGAGTGACTGAAAGAAGAAAGCACAGCAGTGTAAAATCCACATAATTCCAGTAAAATTATCTTCTGAGAGTAAAGGCTATCTCAGGCAAGCCAAACAGGGGAATTCATAGCTAGCCGGTCTTCCCTGCAGGGAACAGTGAAAAAATTCTACAGAGGGAAAGGAATGAATCAGTTGGGCTATAAACTCAAGTCTACATAAAGAATCCAACGGGAGCTGGAGAGATGGCTTAGTGGTTAAGGCACCTACCTGAGAAACCTAAGAATGCCCATTCAAATCTCCAGGTCCCATGTTTAGCCAGATGAAAAGTGACACAAGCACACAATGTTGCACATGTGCACAGGGGGGCACACGCATCTGGAGTTTGTTCACAGTGGCTGAGAAGCTGCTGACACGCCCATTCTCTCTCTGTATGTGTCTCTCTCAAATTAAAATTAAAAAAAAAAAAAAAAAGAATGCCAACTGGTGTTCAGATCCCCAGTGCCCATGTGAAGCTAGATGAAAATGGCACACATGTCTATAATCCCAATGTACCTATGTTAATGGGAGGTGGAGTCAGGAGAATCCAAAAGCTTTAGAGACAACTAGACTGGCCGTCCCAGTGGCAAATAACAAGAGAGACCCTGTCTCCAGGTGGAAGGAGAGGATCAACGCTCTGACCTTGACATGTGGGATTGGAAAATATACCTGTGTGCACATGTGCACACACGCGCGTGCACACACACACACACACACACACACAGAATGGAATCAAGAGTACCAGAGAATGGGCAAAGAAATAAGAGAAGGTGAGATAAAATGCTTTTGACTTGCTTGATTTAAAAAGTTACAGTTCAATTATAATCACAGAGCATTCTGTGATTGTAGTAGTCTTTTTTTAAATTTTCCAAGAAATGTTTGTTTTATTCTCATAAATGTCATTATATAATATATTGCACTGGGGATTAAACTCAAGGCCTCATGTATACTAAGCAAGTGTTCTACTTCTGAGCCACGATCCCACCCCCATACTACAGGATCCTAGGCAAGCATTATACCACTGAACCATGTCTCCAGCCCCTCACTGGTAGATTCTAAGCAAGCCCTCTTCCACTGAGCCATATTCCTAACCCTTTTTATTTTTTATTTTTTGGTTTTTCTTTTTTTAATTTAATTTAATTTTTAATTTTTATTTTATTGTTTTTTATTGACAACTTCTTTAATTGTAGACAATGTCCCATGTTATTTCCCTCCTTCCCCCCACTTTCCCCTTTGAAACTTCACTCTTCATCATATACCCTCTCCCTCTCAATCAGTCTGTCTTTTCAGTTTGATGTCATGATCTTTTCCTCCTATTATGATGGTCTTGTGTAGGTAGTGTCAGGCACTGTGAGGTCATGGATATCCAGGCCATTTTGTGTCTGGAGGAGCACGTTATAAGGAGTCCTACTCTTTCCTTTGGCTCTTATATTCTTTCTGCCCCCTCTTCCGCAATGGACCCTGAGCCAAGGAAGGTAGGTTTGAGATGTTTCAATGCTGAGCACTCCTCTGTCCCTTCTTCTCGATTATATTAGTCTTGTTCTATCAAGTTTTGATCTTCATAGTTCCTGCTACCTGTGGTCAACCAGTCTAAAAATATTAGAAGGAAAATTCCAGAAATAGTCAATAAATTCTAAACTACGTGTAATTCTGACTGTGATATGGGAATTTGGGGTGTCTTGACAGCAATGGAGCATTTCTCAACTCTTGGTTGGGTGGTAACAGGAGTTAGGGTGCTGGACATTCATAGCCACACAAAACTTCCACTGAGTCAGTGGTCTCCAGGGTCTTGTCTTATAAATTTTGATGAATAAAGTCCACAGACCATAGAAGGTTAAGTATTGAAAGACTTTACTGAAGACCTTAACAGAAAGAAGGCAGAGCTCCTTTACATCAGGAGGTGTCCAGAAACGGAAAAGACTACCTGGTGACCCTGACTGGGGTCATGTATGAGAGTTTACTAAATGGAGGCTGAGCTAGTCAGTCCATCTCCCATCAGGTGTTCAGGAACTTTGTAATCATATCACATCTTCCTAGCCGTTTCTAGGGGAAGGATGGTCCTTTAAGGAAGAAGAGATCAAACAAAACTAGATCCCATGCCATATGTTTAGGCACTTGGTTATGTTATTAACATCCTCTGGTCAGGTTTTAGGGGGAAAGGCATAAAGGAAAAAACAGATCCCCACTCCCTTATATGGTCAAGGACCTATTCCCCTTAGTTTATTTTGGAGGTCCTGCCTTCCCTACACTGCCCCAAATACAGTGCTATGCAATCTTACACCATCTTGCTCTGTACACCTGGGAGGGTGGTCACCCCTCTGTCTAGCTTGTGTGCGCCACATATGTAGGTCACCGAATAGTCTAGCTCGTTCACACCATATATGCTCCCACCCATTAGACTAGCATGCCTTGTTAGTCACTCAGAAGCCATCTTGGTCATAAGATTGATAGTACTAGGAGTCTATGCCATCACATAACTTATCCCATGGCATTATGTCATTTCACACATGGGTATGAGTAAGATGTGGCTACTACTCTAGAGCCAGGCTTTAGGGTCAGAGTGTGGCTGGAGATGTGAAAGGCAGTGCCGAGTCTGGGTGGGAGGATGGGCAGCAGGTCCAGATGGGCAAATTGGCAGATGAACAGATGGTTGATTTGAGTAAGCTATTTCAATAGGAACTAGCTGAGCTGAAGCCCTTGGGACTGTTAGAGTTCTCTGCCTGTCAGTCCCTTGACATCCATACCAGGTGGTCAGATGACAGGTTGATGGAGCTGTTACCATCACAGTGTTAGGTGTCTTCCTTTCTGTTTTGTCCAGGTGAGGGAGTTTCACCTTTTCCTCAGCTGATGTATCTGTTAATTCTCTGCTTTGGTTTTCATGATATGACTTTAATATGCCCATGGGATCCTAGCAGTCCCAATTCACCCAAATAAATGCATAGGGTGATACCTTATCTACTCTCAAGAATAAGTCATTTATCAGTCCGTGCTGTGTAGGTGGTGCTGGACAGATGGTGCCATTTACCTAGTTCAGGGTTGATTTTAAGACTGTACTATAATGGGAGAGAGAATGGGTGGGAAAGAGGAAAATAGAGAAAAGCATCCAAGGTTTTGTTCAAAATCAGGTGAGAGGGCTGGAGAGGTGGCTTAGCAGTTAAGGCATTTGCCTGAAAAGCCAAAGGACCCTGTTCAATTCCCCAGGACCCATGTAATCCGTATGCACCAGGGGACACATGTGTCTGGAGTTCGTTTGCAGTGGTTGGAGGCACTGGTGCACCCATTCTCTCTTTCTCTCTCTCTCCCCCTGCTTATTTCTCTCTCTCTCTCTCTCACTCACTCACTTTTTCACAATTAAATAAAAAATTAAAAAGAATCAGGTGAGAGAGGGCAGGGTTGGAAGGGGAAATGGGACGCTGAACCACCTAATAGAAGGACAGAGCAATGCCTGGATAATAACAGTGAACAAGAGCAATCCCACAGCCTGGATGTTACTGGGCTTTAGGGTTCCCTCCACAAACAAGCAAATTAGTCCATTATTTCTGAACTCAGCCTCCCTCGAGTTCTCAGGACATGGGCAGAATGAAGTCAAATTCTTTACTAGAATATAACATGAATGGCCTCTAGCCCAGTTTCAAATAGAGTCCTGTTTCCTTCTGATACCTCATGAGCAAGGCCTTCACTGTCCACATTGCTCTCGGCTGTCTGGTCTCCTGATCTCCCACCAGAATGGCCCATTAACTCTGCTTACATCATTCTAGGGCTTCTCTAGCTTGCAGTTCCAAAATTTTCCCCATTCCTCTCACAAACCAATTTCAAAGGCCTATGAATCACATACTAATTTTCTTTTTATTTTCAATATAGGTCTCACTCAAACCCAGGCTCATCTAGAATTCACTATGTAGTCTCAGGATGGTCTTGAACTCATGGCAATCCTCCTACCTCTGCCTCCAGAGTGCTGAGATTAAAGGTATGCACCACCATGCCCGGTAGTCAAATCTAATTCTCTAATAGTTACTTTTCTCTTGCTATTACAAAATACCTGACAAAAGCAACTTAAGAAAGGAACGGTTTGCATTTTCCCACAGGAAGCAGAGGAAGATGAATGCTGGTATTCTGCTGGCTTCCTACTTCTCCCCACTTTTCTTAAGTCCTGAACCACAGCCCATGGGATGGTGCCACCCATATTTAAGGAGTGTCATCCCTTAAGCTTCTCTTGGAAACATTCTCACAGAAATACCCAGTGGTGTGTTTATACACTGATTCTAAATCCAGTCGAATTGATAATTAAGACGGACCCTCACAGAATTCAGGCTGAATTCCACCAAGGCTTGTACTTACTTCTTGGTGCTGGAACGAAACACTCAAACAAAGTGTGATATGGGAGGAAAGTTATACTTTGGCTTACAGTTTCAAGGAGAAGCTTCATGTTGACACGGAGAGCATGACAGGAAGCAGGGAGCAGCGCACATCTCTGGGTGGAAAGATTCTGAGTGGGCTGGATTAATGAACCTCAAGATCTACGCCCAGTGTCTCCTCCTCCCAAATTGTCACCAGCTGGGGATTGAATATAAGGCCTAAAAAGACCTAATCACAATCACATGGAGAACACGTCACATTCAAACTACCACAGACTTTAAAAAGCAGCGGTTTTAATTCTGAAGCTCTGCATAGATGGAAAGATATTCCACAGTCATGGCTTGGAAGACTTAGGATCATTTGGAAAGCAACTGATCAAGACTGACCTACAGATTCATCATAATTTCAATCAATATCCCAGCAAGATCTCTCTCTCTCTCTCACACACACACACACTCACATTGTAGCAATTGTCTTGCTATTTAGCATAGGCTGGCCTCAAACTCTCTCTCTCTCTCTCGTGTGTGTGTATGTGTGTACGTGTGTGTGTGTTCAAGTGCATAAGTGTGGGCATGTGCAAGTCACAGCATGGATATGGAGGTCAGAAGACAACCTCAGGTGTTGGCCCTAACCTTTCAGTTTGTTTGAGGCAGGCTCTCTCATGTGTTGGCCAGGATAGTTGGCCCAAGAGCTTCTGGAAGATTCTCTTGCCTCCACTTTCTTTCTCCTAGGCATGTTGGAGTGCAGAAGTCTGCCATAGTGTCTGGATTTTTCAGTAGGTTCTGGGAATTTGATCTCAGCTACTCACATTTGCATGGCAAGCACTTTCTCCACACAACTATGTTCTGAGTGCTGGCCTCAAACTCTCGGTCTCCTGCCTCTGCCTCCTGCACGCTGAGATCACAGGCCTGCATCACTGCACTTGGCTTGGAAGCCTTGTAGATATCAATACACTGATTCTAAAGCCTTGTCAAAAGGCAAAAGACCTAAAGTAGCCAACACAATCGTAAATAACAAACTTTGGGTGCATACTTCCTGATTTCAGGAATCGCTGTAGTTATAATGACCGTGATATGGCACTGGAAGGAAAACACATGGTTGGCACACAGGTTCATGGGATAAAGAGCACAGATATAGCCATGCAGATACAGCCTTAGACCTTGGGCAAGGGACCAAAGAGGATGCAGTAGGAACAACCTGTAGTCAGTAAGGCTGTGCTATTCAACATTTACTCTGCTGAGCATCCGCCAAGCCAGTGAGGCCGGACCTGCGCCTCACACTGCCACCAAAGGTCATTGGACCCGTTCTGAGAAGCAGCAGCCTGCTACAGCGAAGAAAGGAATGCTGTTTTGGAGAACAAGTGTGCTGTCCAGCAAGAAGCCTGGGTAGGCCCGGGCTGGATGGGTCCCTGTCTTGTCTCCTTCCTCCTCAATCTTGCTGCTTGCCCCAGGGCACTCACATCCAGACCCTTGGACAGAGGCTCCTGAGCTAAGTGTCCAGATCTGGAATGTACTGGTAGAGTAGGTGTCCCGTGTTTCTCGTTATATTCTGTGAAGATTCCAACTCTGCTCATGTACCACTAGCAACAGATCCTGAAGACCACACTTCATTTAGGGACGTTAAGATTTTATTTCAACAAAATGACAACATGGTTTCACTGCGTAGTGGCATTCATCATCTTTTCTTTGTTGTAAACTACTTCACACACACCATTCTTCCCAATTCACTTTGAGTCAAATTATATATAGATAATAAACGACTGCAGAAGCCAAAATACATAGCCTATAAATAAAGTGCACACTTTCACTCACTGGGAACGGAAGGCTGAGACAGGTTTTGCTTATCATTTGTCTTGATATATTAGCTATATAGAGTGGGTATTCTGGAGAGTCAGAAACAAAGAATTCGTCAAAAATAGAGATGCTCCCTAGCTTGCTTTGCCTCAGCAGAAACCAAGCATACAGTGTTTCCATGGCTGTGCACTCAGCATGGCAAGTTCTACTCTGAATCACCAGTGTCTACAGCTTTGGGAATTACAGGATGCTGAGCAGTGGCTACACATGCTCAATATGGGACTTGTCCCCAAATGCAGGGTCTCAGCATGGCCTCAGCCTGTGTGC
Source organism: Orientallactaga sibirica (assembly GCA_036365145.1). Lineage (NCBI taxonomy): Eukaryota > Metazoa > Chordata > Mammalia > Rodentia > Dipodidae > Orientallactaga > Orientallactaga sibirica. The sequence goes on along the minus strand of JAEOAD010000011.1, from coordinate 45,037,855 downwards.
TTACCCCTTCACCCCACTCCCCACTGCACCCATAGAAGCTTCAGAATGGCTGGTCATAGGGGCCCAATGATGGCCCTTGGACTTGGGACCTGGCCTAGACAGAACAAAGACTGGCCCCATAGCCACAAGACTCCTGAGAAAGATGCCTGTGGGGTAGAGGAGTGGGGCTATTATCTTCCCAGTGATCCAGTGACAAGCCACCAGGGGCTGGGGATGGCTCAGTATGGAGTGCTTGCCTAGCATGCCCCTGGTTAAAAATTACAAAAAAGAAGGAGGAGGAAAGGAGAGGGAGGATGAGGCTAAAACAGTCCACAGAACTGAGTAGAAACTTACTCTGAAGCCAAGTGGGCATAGGGTTAGAAAGGGCTCAATGACGTGAGCTCACAGTTTATGAAGGGAAGACTTTCCAGTATCAGAACCAGGTTGGACTGTCACAGACTCTCTCAGGCTTTCATAGCAACTTATCCGGGAATTCTACCCGTGGTCCCCACCCTAGAGTCACACAGGATCTTGCCCACACAGAACTGTCACCTGACTGCATTCCCTGGGGCTGAGTCAATCTGTACATTAAAACCAACCACTACATAAAACAAAATCACCCAGAAGCCAGTCAGGCCTTGGTGCAATTGCTGGGGAACCAGTTGACCTCTACAGAGCGCTGGGCCTCGGCATGACGTGGAGCAGCAGCTGAGCTGCTTGGTGCTTCATCAGCTCTCACACACCAAGGCAGCACATTCAACTGATGAGGAAACAGATGCCAGCAATGGCTACATTTCAGGAAACCAAGAGATGTGGGCACAGAAGGGATACTGAGTGGTGAGTTCTGCAGGGGCCTGTGCACACTAGGAAAGGCCTGGCTGAGGAAGGGGCATTATAAGCCTGACCTTGGGTCTGGAGAAACAAAACTCACAAAGAAACAGCTAGAAAACTTCCCCACACAATGATGCTTTGATGACACTGCTCTGTGACCTTTACAAGGGCAGAGCCAGTGGGACCACTCATAGAAGGGCTGGGGTGGGGCTGGGGTATGGCTCAGTATGGAGTGCTTGTCTAGCATGCCCCTAGTTCCATCTCAACACAGGGGCGAAAAAAATTACAGGTGACTGTACCCCTAAGCCCTGCATGAGTAGAGGCCCCAGAAATGGCATAGCTATGGTGTGAAGTGAGGCAGACGTGCACTCCAGTTGGTACTGACTCTTGGGACTTCCTGCTGGGTGGACTCAGCAAAAGAAGATACCCTTCTTCCCCTCACCTCCTAGCTGGCTCCACTAATGCTCCAGGGACCCATAGGATCCTCACTACCCTCATAGGACTCTGACTCCCCATCAGAGGAGAGACCCCCCACTCTGGAGCTGCAGCCTATACCCTAGCCTTGCTGGGTCTGATGCTGTGCACATGCAGTGGAAAGGGAGACTTCTGTTCGGTGTCACCATGGATGGCAGTGTGCTCTGATGTCCACAGAGGACAGAAGACCTCAAGCACAGTGGCATAGAAGGCTAACACCATCATTGGCCATGCTGTCAGCCTGCAGTGCTAGGAAAGGCACTCTGCCATAGAGTCTCAGGTGAGGGCTGTGGTCCCACAGCCAGAAAGCAGGAGAGGGACCCATGGGTAGAGGCATGGTGTGCATTTTGCTCTTCTTGGGGGATGGTACTTGTCCTGAGTGACGGCCTCTCTGCTCACACGGTGGACAGGTCTACACGGTGGACAGAATGGCTACTTTTGTCCCAAGGCCTGAGCTTGGTGGAGGCCATGCCTGGCTGGGTCCCGTTCACCTGAAAACCAAAAAAGAAGGTATGAAGAGTGCTCTCACAGGTAGACTCCTCCCCTTGTGAGTGTGGAAAGCTCAGGGCTGGCCCAGAGGTCTCACAGCTCCTCTCAGACAAAAGGCCCTGAACTCAGAGGATCCAGACCAGAGCGCCCTGTGCCCTGCGCAGTTTCCCTCCTCACCAAACCCAGGTTCTGGGTGCACTCATTCACTCATTGCTGGTCATTCAGCCTTCTTCATCGAGTGGGCAGGGCCCCAAGTGCTGCTGTGGGTTGTGAGGATAGAGCAGAGGACAAGGCCAGCTGCAGCCGTGCTCCTTCCTGTAGGGCATGCATCCAAGTGGGGCAGGGCCAGACAATGGCCATTAGGCAAATGACTGAGCTGGGTACATGACAATGGGACAAGGACACCTTTGTTTGGTGACATCTGGGAAGGAGACTCTAAGCAAAGCCCTACATGACAATAAGTAGGCGGGCTACATCACAGTTTCTGCTCCAAGCTGGTAAGGCCTTTCTAGGGCCTGGAAGAACAGAGAGGTGTGGATAGAGTCTGGGCAGAGTAGGACAGCCTGGTGCTTTGGATATAGAACCTGGCCTGAAGCAGCACACCTCCCCCAACCCCCAGAGAGGCAGAAGTCGCCAGCTTAGGGAAGCTGGCATGGAGGCTTGTGGCAGGCCAAGGAGCAGGATTGCTGTCCAATAACAACCCTGGGGATGGCCAGGGGGAGTGGAAGGTATCCGGGACAGGCTCCATCAAGCAGAAACAATGAACTCCAGAAGGGTCAGCACAGTTCACTCACAATGTCTGAGCTGAAGGGCTTTGTGTTGGCGTTGCGTGCAGAGCTGCTCGTGAGGGACCAGACCTTGGTTTTGTGCTTGAAGGCAGCTCTCACCTTTGAAGGCAGAAGAAAAGTGTCTTAGAAGGAACTTCAGAGACTGAAATAGCAAATACTTAGAGGTCACTGTCAACCACCTCTCGGAATCTGCTGTGATGTGAGCCTCGGACACCAGCACAGGGATAAGATGAGAATTACCAGCATCAGCATTGTCACCAAGGTCAGTAACAGCTTTGGTGGTTCTCAAATGGAGCCTGACAAGAATTGCTTTCCCAGGCAACACTGTCCTGCTCTCTATGCCCCTCGGGAACTGAAAAGCCACATCATATTTTCAGGAGGTAGGTAGAGTGGACATACCTCTGAATTCAGGAGACAGTGGAAGAGGAAGATGAAGAGGCCCTGGGAAGAAGGGGAGAGAAACAGTATTAGAGCTGCCTGCACTAAAGTCCTTTTTGTTATTATTATTTTTTTTATCAGAGAGAGAGAGAATGAGAGAAGAGAGAAAATTGGTGCACCAGGGCCTCCAGCCACTATAATCGAACTCCACACACATGTGCCATCTTGTGCACATGTGCAACCTTGAACACTTGTGTCACGTTGTACATCTGGCTTAGGTGCAACCTGGAGAGTCAAACATGAGTCCTCAGGCTTCGCAGGCAAGTGCCTTAACTGCTAAGCCATCTCTCCAGCCCTAAAGTCCGTTTTCACACAGGCCTGAGGGTGGTGTTACAATGGCTCACTGTGGGAGCACGTCATGACCTGGAGCCTGTGATCTGCATTCCATGTAGATGTAGGGCCTAACCAGCTTCCAACTGCTGCCTGCACCAGAGGCTCTGCCCTGCTTGGACAAGGGTATAGAAACAGGGCCACCTGCTGGGGCAGGCATTCCCATGAAGGAATGGAAGGGGCTGGGAGAGCAGTGGTGGAGGCACTTCCCACCTGGGATGTATGAGAGGCCAAAGCCCAACACACTAACTCCCTAGGCAGCAGACCCCAGACCCCAGACCCCACTGGGCTGTGGTGTTTATACCTGTGGACAATTGACAGTGCCACCTACTGGTTAGACCCACATCCTTACCTGCAGGGAATTCAGTACAGCAAACATGTATTGGAAGACCAGGGCTCGGTCATTGACAGCAAGCACCCCAAACACCCATGAGGTGCCCAGGATGGGCAGCAGCACAGCAACGGCCTTTGCTGTCAACCTGAAAGAGAGATAACAATGGTCACACTGGCAGTGGGCTAGCACCACTGCTGTGAGGACCTCTGGGAGGCCAGGTCAGTAGACACGGTTCTGTGGAAGCGAGAGCTGAGACGGTGGCACACACCTTTGCTAAGAAAAAAGGGGAACCAGGCAGGAGGGGGGTGGGATTTGGGGGTCCTGAAGTAGTGGAGACCACATCAGCATCCATAGCTCAGACTGGGAGCCAAGGAGGCTGTGAAGATGGCTCAGAGGTTAAAGTCACTTGCTTGCAAAGCTCACCAGCCCAGGTTCAATTCTTCAGGGCCCATGTAAAGCCAGATTTGCAAATCAGTGTATGCATGTGGAGTTTCTTTGCAGTGGCAAGAGGCCCTAGCACACCCCTCCTCTCCTGGCAAATAAATAAATAAAATATTTTAAAAATACTGGGAGCCAAGAGTGAGAGAGGCCCCAGAACTGAGGCGTCTCATCTGCATAGAGATGCTGTGGCCAGTGGTATTCCGCTAGGCCCCGGGATGAAGTCACTGAGCTGCCAAGTCCTGTGCACACAGAAATTCTGTCACACTGGTCCCTGGACCTTACTTAGAACAGGCGCTGAGCAAACTCTTCCTTGCTGCATCACTGACCGCTCACACATCCTCCCTGCCATATGCAAGGGCCTCGACAGGGATGAGGCAGCATGTATATTGGCCCGTTTTATAAGTAAGGAGACAGAAGCTCACAGTCCCCCAGTGCTGGTCAAAGTGGGACCAATTTCTTCAGTGGCATGGCTATGCAGGGGACATGCATACTTACTCATGGCCACTCTGTCTATCCTTGATTGTGACCTTGAAGACAGCCTCCCCAGGTGGTTCTCAGACCTCTGCTTTCTGTCTGGGCTGAACACCTGCATCTCCCCTGTGGGATTTGACTTTATCCATTCTGGGCACCAAGCAGCCCTAGTCTGCCTCTTGCTCTTTCTTCATTGGCTACAGTCTCAGTGGAACCAATCAAGTAGCTGCACCATCCTTGTATGAGCTAATCATCATGTGGCTAAAATGGCTGGCCAATGTGAGACCCTAGACTGAAGCCCACCTGGCTACTCTTGGGGCCATCATATCCTGGCCCACAGCTGTTTCTACCTGGCTGCCCATCTATGGCTTTTCCATAACTGGGTCCTTCTGCTTTGTCAGTGACATCAAGCTACTCACAACCTCCCAGGACAGGGTTTCTGCTACTGACAGCCAGAGGGCCACCTGTGAGACAGCCACCCCCACAAAGGAATGAAAGGGGCTGGGAGAGCAGAGGCTGAGGCTCTGGCCACCTGGCGTGCATGAGACAGGCTCCTGCAGGACCAGAGCCACATACTGCTTCCACTCCACACAGCTAACATTGGGTGCTACATATAGTCTTCCCCAATCCAGCCCATGGCGTTGGGTGGAAGAGCCAGTCATCCAAGCACCAGAGGAGAGTAGAGCCAAGAAGCCCATAGGGAGAGAGACAGACCTGACCTCAGGAGGCCAGGGACATTATTCTCTGGGGTACAGCCATGGAGCATAAGTTCCAAGAGACCAAGATTCCTGGCCCCAGCTGTGTCTGCAGAGCTTAGAGGAGAGCTGGCCAGGAGCTGGTGCTCAGTGCTGCCCGGTGAGTGGCCAGTGTCTGGGCTGTGAGGCACAGCTGATGTACCACTAACTCAAGATGGTCCTGACACCTGATACAGCTGATCTTCCCTAGAGAATAGTGGACCCACTACCCAGCTAGCCAGCTAGCCAGCTTGCTGTCAGCCACATGCATGCTTCAGTTAACCCCTCAGTTCATAGACACAGAATTTAGTTCCCAGTTTATACTGTGTGAGACACCTGGGACTGGGCTTTGTGATCTTTTTTTCTCTTCCTCCTTCTTCTCCTCTTCTTCCTTCTCCTCCTCCTCCCCCCTCACTTCCTCCTCCTTCTCCTCCTTCTTCTTTTTGATGTAGTCTCACTCTAGCCCAGGCTGACCTAGAATTCACTATGTAGTCTCAGGGTGGCCTTGAACTCATGGCAATCTTCCTACCTCTGGCTCCTGAGTACTAGGATTAAAGGTGTGCACCACTAGGCCCGGCTTGGTCTTTGTTTTTTTCAACAGCACAGTGCCAGGGCTGATAGGCCCTGGAAATACTTGACAGCCAGCTACTGGCCACCAGTCCCTGTAAAATGAGAGATGTCTATGGCGTCTGATCTCAGGGAAACTGCAGTCTTGCACTCACAGTCCTGACACAATAGCCTTCCATCCTGAGAGATGCAAACATCATGCTGTGGCCTTTACTTCCTGAGAAACTGTCTACAAGGAACAAGCCGTTGGGCAATGGCACTCCCATGAGTTACTTCATGGTAACAGCAAGGTCATGGGGAGTGATCTAGTTGGAGCTATGGAAAGACTCAGGACACACATGGTCTGGTTGCACTTTCCTCCCTAATGCCACTGGTGCTTTGTGTCCCTCAAGGCTGGCCTGGCCCTGGGGAAGGGACTGTTGCTCCGCTGAGTCTCAGCCCCATGCCCACCTGGTCCTGGTGCCTTCCACGGGCTCTTCCCCTCACTCCCACCCAAGACCTCACTTGCAAACCCTGAATGCTTCCTGCTTCTCTCTCGGGAGTTTGGAAGGAAGGTCGTAAACAGAGATCTCTTCAGGGTGAGAGCCAGCCCCATTTGGGGCCCTGAGGGAGGGATTCATCTGAATGCTTGCTGAAGAGAGCTGCTAGGCACAGAAAGCCACCAGCTTACACCTATAATGGGACCTAGAAGGAGCAAAGAGCTCTGAGACAAGGACACTGCAGCTGATCCTCTGCCCACTGTTCCCTCACCAGTCCTGGGAGATGTGTGGGAGGTGGCCGAGACTCATGAATGCTAGGAGATGTAGGAAAGGTGGTAGGGACAGATAGGCCCAGGCTCAGGGGATAGAACCAAGCTTAGAGGTGGTGAGTGCTCCCTCAGGGGCAGCGAGCACTCCCTTTCTCTGGTGGAGGAAGATAGAACGTGACCGCTGACCCCATGAGCTTTTCTCCTCCACAGGGGATAGCCTGGAAGGTTTCAGGCACTGAAAAAGCCCAAGAGAGCTGCAGCCACTTGTCAGGTTAATTTTCAGTGTTTGGATTCATTAGAGAATAATTATACCAGCGATTTGCTGCTGGTATATTTATGACTTCTGCTTTCACATTGGGAAATATACACTGTAGCTAAAATCACAGAATGTCAGCAGCCTGGCATCCATGCCCTGCTCCTACATGAACTCAACATTGGAGCCCTCAAATGTCATCCTTGAAATTTGGGGTGCCTATGGATCTTGAGGGTCAGGGAGACCGTGTGACTTGGGTTCTTAAGTCCTGGGGGTGAAGCCCACTCCACTTGGCTCAGTACAGGGAGGGCATGAGGCTTAGCCATCCCATCATCCCATGCCAGCTGCACAGGAGGGAAGAGGCTCTTCTGTGGACTGGCTTTGGTCCCAGTCACTCTGAGGTGGTGGATCTGTGTGCGAGGACCACATGAAGGGGAAAGGCACAAAGTAGGAACTGAGTTCAGGAGACCATTCATCATGTGTATAAGGTTCTAAGCCTGGGACTTCGTGGTCCTCTGTGTCTTAAGGGGTTTCCCATCATGCTTCACTGACAGGCCTTAAGAGATATGCACCATGAACCCTGGGCAGCTGCCAGTTGTGTGGGTCCCACCTGGGGGGCTCTGAAGAGCCCCTCCTCCTCCAGTGACTAGTGTGATACATGCAGGGTGCTCTGCTCAGCTCTTCCCTCACGCATGTCTGTGAGGAGGATCTCTTTCCTCTGTGAGAGAGCATAGGGCATAGAGGGCTCAATTGCTCTAGGGTCTAGAAGAATGGTGGGGGTCCCGGCTTTGGAATCCTGCATCCTCTACTTATACCCAAGCTGTTCCCTACCCAAGCTGGCTCTCATTCTTCACATGGCTCCCAGGCTGTGTTAGGACCACATCATGAGTCACCATGCATGAATGAGTAGTGTAGTGAGGGTACAAACCAGGGTTGTCCATGTAGACCTAAAGGAGCTAGCCAAGGGTTTGGGTGATGGCTCAGGAGGTAACACTGGCTGTCACTCCCGATTCCTCCAGCAGCCAGCACACGCAGTGCAGCAGCATATGAACAGAGGATCAACTTACTTGAAGGCACTGGGGTCTCCATGTATCTTGTAGTTGTCGGTGCTGATGTGGGAAATGACCCTGGTCACAGCAACAAGAATGGCGATGTTGACCTGCATGGGAGGAATGATATAGATGTGGTAGGTAAGGAACTGAGCCACACCCTAGCATATGTGTCCACCTGAAGCTGCTGTTCCTTGGCCAAGCCTCCTCAAAGCAAGAGGCATGGCTGGGTCAAATCTATCCCAGGTCCCTTGGCTTTGAGCACAGCAAATGCCATGAGAGCCCATCCCATATATTCCCATGCTGCTGAGCAAAGACAGCAGAGGCACTGTGGAACACTATGGCAGGAAGAAAGGAATATGACCTTCGGGATCACATGAACCAGCTCAAAGATCATCACACATTCGTTCCCTCTGTGTGTCCTAGAAACTTCCCTGGGTCCTGGGAACCTCTTCTTCCCATTGAATGAAAAAGAATAATGTTGACTAGTGCAAACTGACCAGGGAAAGATGAGGAATCCCGTTTGTCAAGGCTACATATGGCATCTGGATTTCACATCCTTCTTTACACCTGGGCCGATGGCTGTGTGACACTTGGAAGCCACAGCAGTGGGGACATCATCTGTGTCCAGAACCTTTATGGAGTGGGTACCTGGTGAGCTGTCTCTCCCTTGGTGCTGGGCTCACACAGCATGGCGGCAGCCCAGCCATGCACCTAAGGCAGCTCTCCAGGGTCCTGAGAATCAGGGGGCAAGGCAGTGGTACCCCAGTCTCCTTCTGCTTCAGGGCCCACGGTGGTTTGTAGGGACTGTGTTGTGGCCAAATCCCTAAACAAGAACCCCCATTCACACGATTGTGCCTATGTTGCTAGTCCAGGCAACTTTGATCTTGGGCTTGCTTGAGGATCCTCTGCAGAGGCCACCTTTCCCTGGGGCCTTGGAGATGCTTTCCCCCCTCTCTGACTCCAGCCAATACTTTTCCACTCTAGCCCTTCCCTCTGTCTCCTCCCAGTTCCCACCAGCTATCTGGATCATAGAAAGCTCCCAGCAGAGACAATCCCTGGTGTTCCGTGCTGTTCCAACGAAAGTGGGACACTGTTGGGGTCTTACCTGCTCTGTCTAGCCTGCTTCCCCCATAATGGGACATAAATGAAAGCTTAGCTGACACTTTCCCTTGGCTCTGCTCACTACAATCATGCCCACCTTATTCTCCAATGCTTTTGTGTCTGTCACATGAGGATAACAACAATCTCCCAAGGTCGGAGGAGGGGGTGGATGAAAGAGGCTGACACATGAGCCACTGGGCAGAGTCACAAAGAGAGTGTATGGTAACACATCTGCCCTCAGCTTTTTCACTGCTGACTGTGAGTGGTCAGAAAGCCTCGTTCAATTGGATCAAGGAAGGGGTGGTGGGAGTGACAGGTTAGCGGCTTTCAGATACAGTTACAGTCCAAATTGGACAATAACAAAAATGAGGGCAAGTGATGTATGGTGATCACTTCAAGGAAGATGGGTGTCACTGCAGACACCCATTGTCTTCAGTCATACTGCCATTGCTGCTATGGGCCCAGGAAGCAGGCTGAGTCCTGCAGAGCTGGCCCCTATGTCATGGAATGGGGGGTGAAGAGGGAGCAGCCCCAGGTCAGGATGCCAAAGACCTGCTGTCCTGCTAGCACTCAGTAATTTAGGGGGGGGGTATGCTTTTCCAGTTGTATGCCTTTGGTCCATGTTCAGATTTCTGAATTTTTAAAGACATAATTCTTCCAGCTGTTCCCCTGCTTCTGGGGGAAGATTTACCTGCAAGTCTTCCCCTTTCACTTGGGAATTTATATTTTAGATACCTCACACATCTGCTAAAGCTGGAGGCTGATTGGATCAACAAAGATGGGAAAGTACTTGGATATGCACCAGTGCACTGCAGGTTTGGGGCTTGGTGCATGGCCAAGGCACAGAACTCTGTGGATGGAACATAGCAAGGCGGCTCTTCCTTCCAGCAGCCCTGAGGCCCTGTCTTCCTGTGACAGGTACCAACACAGAGCACACAGATGCACACACTGTCTGCAGGGAACACTGAAGTGTACCTGGGAAGCTAGTGCCAGGCCTACCTTCACAGGGGAAGGTAGAAATTGGGGTACCAAGAAATAGATGTGGGCAGAGATTAGTTATATTGAGGTTTTAAAAAAAATCTTCTTGAGCTTTTCTATGATATCTGTTATAAATTCAAAAATCAAATTAATAAGTATAGTTTAATTTTAGCCTATAAATTAAAAGGAAAGTAACTTGAAACTCATTTCCTATGAACATCTCCACAGTGCCTCTGCAGGGTCAGAAGGAGATTTACCCAGACAGGGAGGGTTCTGGTGATTTAGGGATGGTGATACAGAAACAAGCAGGCTGGGGTCTTGAGGAGGGACAGCTGGATGCCATAGGAGAGACTCAGAGAACTTGAGTGAATCCAGGTCCACGAGAGCTTAATCACCACCCAGTACCGCACATGAGCTCATCTCACCACCCAGCCTGCCCTCCACAGGGTCTCCATCTTCTCCCCATTACCTTGCATGAGCTTGGTCTCATCACCCAGCATCCCATGTGAGTGCAGGCACACCCTCCAGCACTCCAAGTGTGCTTGAAGCCACATCGATAAATACCTGTCTATCTCCAGGTCTTATCACTACCTCAGGACATTGTAAAGGCCATTCCACCCCAGACCCTTCAGAAGTGAAGATGGGAGACACACAGCTTGGTATTGCCAGTCTTCCTAAAAGGGACGACTGAAAATCCTTTCAACAAGCCACAGGAGAATGTTTCATAAGCATGAAAATGCTGCAGGTGCTTGAGTCAAAGTTCCTGGTTGCTATAGTTAAAAACCATACAGAGTATTAACCGTGAAACTGCTCAGGCCATTAGCTCTTCAAGTCATCACTGGCCTAAGTGCATCTGGTTTCATTTGGAGGCACAGGTCTGTCGCTATGGATCTTTGTGCTGTAGTTCTGCACCTGTAGCTATGGATCTATTGCTGTAGTTCTACATCCATAGGTGATTATATTTGCTCCTTTAACTATACATCTATGTGCCTATAACGACTTCTCCTCAAGGATGACAAAGATTTGTGGTCGCAGAGATGCCTCTCTTCTTCAGATCAGAAGGCATGGTCCTTTTCTTGGTGGGACTGGCACAGAACATGCCTCTGTGGGGCATAGACTGAAGCACACATGCTTTCATGCTCTTGGCAGAGGGTGGAGGTCTTCAGGGTCTTTGGGATAATCTCTGTTCCCCTCAAAGCCCCTATAGTCAAGTTACTACCCCATAAACTCACATCATCACTGCATTTGGATGTGAGTCCTTTAGAGAGAAGATATGTTAAAACAAGGTCATTGGTATACACTCTAATCAAACTAGACTGGTGGCTATTCATAGGGATACAGACAGGTGTCTAGGTATCTTCCTTGGCATAGACAAAAGGAAAGCGCATAATACCCTTCGTTTAAGCACCTGGCTTCAATTATGTGTACTTCATTGCAGCAGCCTGAGTAGACCAGGTACCCAGGGGAACTGCTGGTCCCATTAGTGAGTCTGCATTTAGCGTCACTGAATCATTCAGGGAATGGACACCCATTCCCCATGTGAAAGGAAAGTGCACGTCTAGCAGTGTGATGAAGGTGGGGGCTGTTCCTGGGGAGGTTGGTTTTGCCCTGTTCTAAATAACATGAGGCCCAGGAAGCCCACAATGGTCTGTTACTGTCTCCCAAACACCTGTGCCTTCAGAAGCACAGATAAAGCCATGTGTTCACGCATACCACTTTCTAAAGTGACTTCACTGCAAAACTGTACCTGTAGTGTGAGGTGGTTTGGGATGCAGACAACATTCAAAGCATGTACTGCCCAAATACACACCTCTCCCCAGCGGGGCCCTCCTTCACAAGCATCCACTCCACGTTTTCTCATCCATTGCACACTTGCATGAGAACGTGTGCCCACAGAGAGCTTTTACACAAATGGGGCCAAGGCGTGCTTGACATCCAGAAACCTACTTTTTTCATTTGGAAGTAAGACAGAGGACTCCTGTGGAAATGAGGGCATGACTCAGGAGAGCAAGATCATTCTGTCTTCTGAGAGGTGGGGCATGAAATGCCACCTCACCAGAGCCTCAGAAGGCAGCCTCAAACCTGGCTGTCAGCCTGACCCTCCACAGCATACCCTACCATAGTGTGACATTTTTTTTTTTCAGTGAAGTGCAGGGTAGTAAATATTTCCAGCCCTGAAGGCCACGGTGCCCACTGCAATGCTCCCCTCAGTGCTCCAGTCTGAGTAGAGCAGCTGCAGACACTGTAAATCAGCAACAGAGGTTGACAGGGCTCCCGCCCGGAAACCCAGCCTCAGCACAGGTGTGGCCACATGGGCTGCACTGAGCTGACTCCATCCTTGACCATGGGCCCTGAGAGGCTTCCTACACCTTCCTCTCATTTCTGCCACCCCCATGCCATGGGAGGGCACCAGGGACCCATGACAACTGCCATTAGAGTGACTTGGGACTGCCATAGAGTGACCTGCAAGGCCATGAATACCAAGCATCTAGAGGCGAAGCCCCTGAGGTAATTCAATTACATGACATGCTTGAGGACTTCTGGTTCTGAGGTTGAGTATAACTGGCATGGGGGAGGGTCCCAGGTCATAGGCACTCTCGGGCATGACACCTAGAGCTCCATGAGCTTGGGAGACACAGGAGTGCTGGATTCCTGATGCTGCAATGGGTGGTGGAGAAAGATCTGCACTGAGCAGTGTCAGAACCCAGCTGGCTCTGGCCAGTCACCCAGAGAACATGTGTGGAGAGTGGTTCTGCCCAGCCTTGCCTCTCTCTAGTTCCTCTCAGGTTCCTCTGTTCAGGAGGCCATTGTTGTTCATGGTTCTCCCAGAACAGAGGGAGACTGACCTGTAAACACAGAGCTTGTGCTAGGGTATGGCCTCAGAAAGGGCCTGACCCAGCTAGTGACTTCAAAGCTGCCAGGTTCCCTTCCCACAGGGCCAAAGGGAATGACCTCCACAGCCATGGGAGCTGTGGACCCCTCGGCACAATGTCACCAGCAGGAAAGGGGTGGGAGGGGAGCCCATGGAGTATGGCAGGGACCAGGACCTTATGTACAGTGACACTTCCTGGTCTCCCCAACGCAAACCCTATGCAGCTGGAAGCCTAGTGCCAGCAGCCCGCACGGTTAGCCTTTAGAAGTCCTCAGACGAGAAGATGCTATCGAGCCCATGAAGCACAAGGACATGAGCAGAATCGCAGAGAATCAGGCCCGCCTGTCAGTGTCTCCTGTGGATTCCTTCCTAACTAACCACAGGGGTCCCACTTTGGCTGAGGCTGTGCCAAGTGGCGATGGTCACATGAGCTGTCAGATTCATAGTCAGGAAAGTAGCAGGGGAAGTGAGGGGTGGTGATTTATGACCTTCACAAGTTTCTGTGCGGACATAGGGAGATAGGGCTTCATATGCATCCAGTTCCTCCTCCACTGAAGCCACCCTCATCTCTGCAAGTGGCTGTCTTGGGACAGGTAGTTAACGTGGAACACTCTCACAACTTTGGAAGGAAGGTACTTTGTAAGTGGAAACTTCATTCTTGCCAGTATTACAGGTAGGCACACTTTAGGCTTTTCCTTTGAATAGCCACCAGCATATGGTGGATGTCAGATTAGCATGTACCATTACCTACACTGTTCAGAACAACTTGAGTCCAGACCCCAAGGGACCATCATGCCAGGAACAAGGAACACTTCGGGGTTGCAGAAGATGCTGCCCTTGGGGTCCCAGAGGCAACTTCAGTGCTGCCTCTCCTATCTGGGCCTGAAGCGGTCCTTGATGTAGCCAGGGTGGAAGATGGCTTTGACAGCAGTAAAAATTGCCCAAGGCCCTTGGCCACCTTGCACAACCTGTGACATGTGGTGTCCTGATAAGTGTACATCCTCTTCTTCTAATGTCAGTGTCGGGGAGCCCCTTCCCCACATTTAGGTGGGTGATCTTCCCAACTCTAGACCCTCACAATTAGAGCTGTACCCAAGCTGGACAATCAAAGCATTCCACTTTTCTGGCTACAGTGAGGGCTAGCCAATCACAGCACCCTGTTCCCTAGCAAGGGTTAGCTAATTAGAACGCTCCTCTCTTCTAGCCTCAGCAGAGTCAGGCCAATGAGAGCATCCTTCTCCTCTTTTCCAAAGACTCTTTGAGGCAACTTCTCCCATGGCCATTGCTACCAGAATGCTGTGTGGGTCTAGCTGCTCCCCAGCCTCAGGACACTCATCAGGGAACACAAACAGGGGAACACACAGAGTCACCCAGCCCCAGGCAGGCTCCCTGTTTCAGTGTCTATGTGACCCATCCTTGGGACTCCCAGGAGCCCCACTAACACCCCAGATGTGGGGTGCTGGGGCCTCTGAGAAGGGGAAGCCACAAAAGCAGAGTGAATTGCTGTAGCTGTCTCTGCCTGACTCAGTGGAGGTACACTGAGAGACGGGCAATCCTGCCTCAACCCAGAACCTTCCTAAGACAGCATCGGAGTTGCCCACTGCCCAGGAGGAGCTCTAAGGATGAAGAACAAATGACAGTGTGATGGGGCACCTTGTGTTTTCAGGGATCCCAGTGCCATTCACACAAGCCCCTCTCCTGCCTTACCCAGCTCTATGCTCATGAGGTACCTACCACAATGACCAGCAGGGCGGGGCCTACAAAGGCCCAGATAGCACCACTCCCTAGCGACAGCCAGCAGCTGTGGAGGGAACAGAATGTTACTTCAGCACCCTATCCCAGACCCACCTCCACCCCAGCCATCCTCAGGCAAAGCCCCCAGCCCTGCCTGGTGCATGCCAGATTGTGTTTGTTTAAACATTCACTCAGCTGTGGCTTATTAATTGGGCACCAACTGTGTACTGTATACTTACTGACCATCCAAGAAAGGCCCACCAGCCTCAATTTAGGCTCACAGGTGACAAAGTTGAAGTCTTAAAGGAATGAATGCATCAAGAAATTTCCATGGTGGGCTGGGGAGATGCACAGAGGGTAACGTGCTTGCTGTGCAAGTGTGAGAACTGGAGCTCAGAACTCTGGACCCCATTGAATACCAGGTGTGGTGGTGCACGCTTGTAATCCCAGGATTCAGGACGCAGAGAGCAAGCGAATCCCTGGGGCAGGATGGCTAGCTAAAGCAGCCAAGTCAGTGAACTCTGCATTCAAGCAAAAGACCCTGCCCCACAAATAAAGCGAAGAGCAACCTCTGGCCTCCACATGCACATGCAGATGTACATGTATACATGCAAGTGCACAAACATACACAGACATGCATACCACACACATGCACATGAAAAAATAAATTCCCATCACAAACCACCCACCACTGCCCTCTTCAGGCACTGCGACACCCCCATTTCTGTGTCCAAGAACAGAGTGGAGGTTGTTCTCTCTGGCCACGCCTGGGAGGAACCAGCCAGTGTCACCCTACACCCAAGCAAACTTGAGCAGATGAGGGCTGTGGCAGGAGGATGCCTCCCAGCACTCTTCCCCATGGGAGGCTTCGTCAATCACAGGGAAGCTCAGAGGGTTCAGGGTCACTTACTTGTCACTTGTCCCATAGCTGTCCATGGACAATGACATGGAAGTGATGCAGATGAGAAGAGGGGATCCTGCAGAGAGGCAGAAGATGTCACATGGCCCACTCCTGCCCCCTTCTGTCCATTAATGCATTTGCTCATCTCATAGCTGTCATTTACTCTGTGCTGTGGCTGAGTGTGGGGCACAGAGCATTACTATGCACAAGGCCCCATGCAGGAAGCCAATAATCATACACGTTCATGTGTTCACATGCTTGCCCTCATCTGGTTATGCATGGGAAACAGGATCCTGTCACAGCACATGGCTTACGGGAGGGCAGAGCTATGATAACAGGGGAGGAAGCCTGTAAGATCTGTCTGTGCCATGGTTTGTAGCTGTGCCAAGGTGGCCCAGAGCGGCTGAACATCCCACACTACACAGGGTGACACCCTGGCAGGATTACCCAGCCAGCTAAGAAATGGCTCTACAGCCACAGGGGAAAGGGAAAGCACCGGCTAGCCATACTAGATTGTCACACCAGCAGTCTCCATGGGAACCATCCCCCTCCAAGTCTATACGGCGTAGGAGCTGGCTCCTTCTTGACCCTGAAGCATGTCATCCATGACTGGCTCACTAGAATATCAATCCTCCTGACTACAGAAAATGGTTGAAGGATAGGCATGTGACCTATATGAACAAATAAGACTCCAACAGGGACTGCCTTTGAGACTGTGAAGAAAACAGCTCTGTGCTCTACTTAGGCCAGGATGTTAGTGAGATGGGGGAGCCTATGTAGCCTTCTTGGCAGCACAAGGAGCTAGGGAAGAGCTGTGGGTACTAACAACGTGGACAAGGAAGGCAGATTTAACCACATTGCAGAAGCTTGTGGATCAACCATGAGCTGTTCAAATCTCTTCATGCCTAAGCCTATTTGAGTTGCATTTCTGTTACTTAAGACTAAATGTGATTAATTTAATGTGTTTAATGTTATGCAAGAATATTTAAGACTTCTGGAGAGGTGATGAAAGGGAAGTCTAAAAACAATGTAGAAAAATATCTAGACCACAAAAAAAAGAAGAAGAAGAAGAAGAAGAAGGAAAGAAAGAAAGAAAGAAAGAAAGAAGAGCGAACGATATCTAGACCAGCAATTCCCAGCATGTTCGGTCTCCCTGCCAAGAAAGAACTTCAGGGTCAAACGGCTTTTAGAGACTGGCCAGCTGAGTGCCCTGGCCTCTCATGGCACTTGGAAGCTTAAAGGATTGATATGCAAATGCCTCTGTGAGTCTCCAAGAGAAAGATAGAGATCAGTCCTCCCCAGAGCTCAATCCTCCCCAGCCCAGGCCAGCCATCCATGCATGCATTTGTTCTGGAAACATGGCCATCCACTTCCCTGCACACATCTGAACTTTGAGGCTGACTCCTCATGAATTATGAAAACTCTACACTTCTGGCTGTCAGCATCCTTTATAGGATGTGGGGATTCAGAATCATGCCCTCTGCTTGCTCTGCAGGGGGTAAGGCAGAGTCCATGAAGGGCAGGTTATGGACTTAACCCCTAAGCCTCCTCTGACGGTGCTTAAAAGAAATGAAGAAACTGCATTCCTGCAGTAAATAGGAGTGCATAAAGATTGGGGGCTCTTAGCAACCTCTGGTGTGTGGGCTTGGATGGAGGGGGGTGGCCTGCCCAACCCAGTGTCACCACACTTCAGCTTTCCAGCGCCCCCTGGAGGGGCTGCATGCCTCTTCTGAATACCAGGATTAGTGGTTTGTTTTTAGGTTCATTCTTTGGAAATGTTTCCCAGTCTTGCCTCTGGAACACTTTGCTTGAAATGCAGAACCAGTTTAAAGTCAAACACACAAAACACCAGGGACCTCTGTTAGGAGCAACCAACATGGTGGTGCAGTTCCTTGCTGTAGACTTGGGTCACTCTCAGCCTCCTCCTCCTGTACCACTTGGGCTGGGCCAGCCTCTTTTCCATGGTATTTGGTAGGAAGATTGGCAGCGCCTCTGTGATTCCTCCTGGATGCACTCTGTGACGTGTACTGCACCCAGGTTCCGGACGGTGGACGGTGGATCAAGCTCTTGCAGTTGTCCCAGATGATAAGGCCACCTCTGATGCTGTGTATGTGTATGGTGGGACTACAGGCTGATCCAAGGCGATAACCTTACACCATTCTGTTATGGCTATTAAGCAGCCCATAGGATGGAAGAGAGCAGACTGCTACTGAGCAGTTTTTACTGGGAGCTTTGCTTTGTTTCTCTAATTTGCTTCCAGCTGGGAGTTGAGAAGAAAAGGTTCATTGGTGGGAGAATAAGGAGAGAGGCCACAGAGAAAGACATAAAGTGGGAAGAGCCCAGTCACTGCAGCAAATGACATCTCACTTCCTTCATGAGGTTGCCCTAGATCTGCTGTGTAGCCACAAGGAGCTGGCTGACCCTCTCTGGACCTTTATGTTCTTGTTTAGGAAATGGAGACAACAGGGGACCCACATGTGGTTGTAGCAAGGACTATGGTGTCTGACGCTAGTCCCTGCAATAAGTGCCTTCATGGCTCACTCAAATTTGCACCTGTTCCCACCATTAACCTCATCTGAAACTGTCAAAATCCAAGCAAACTTGTGATCTGCCTCTGTAGACAACCTGGAGCCCCTCTGGGTGGGTACCCGGAGCAAGGTGACCTTTTAAAGGGACCAGCCTGCTGCTGTCCCCAGTGTCTACCTCCTGTGACACAGGCATAGATGATGGGAGTGCACAGAGAGCAGCTGCTGTGGAGTGTTGACCAGAGCAGACAGTGGACCCAAAAGGCTGCCCTGGAAGTCACTGAGGCCACCTACCCTGTGTATGCCATTGTCCCACCAAGAGGGGGTGTGTGCCCTACACTGAGGGGCCACTCTTGGGACCGTGAGGCTCATTCTGAACAATGAGGAGGGTAGAAGTGCCTTGTTTCTTAGTGGGCTGAGCATGGAATTTCTGGTAATGGCTCCAGGCAGCAACTTCTCTACCAGTCTGGGCTCTTAATTTCCCACCATCCCTGGCCCATTGTGGACATGTCTTATAAACAGGAAGTCAGTGTGTGCTGTTTAAAACTGATGAGGGTGGGAAGCTGTTATTGTAGCGTCACTTAGCAAAGCCCAATTGCTACCTTCCTACCACTGTGCAGGCTCCCTGGAATAAAGATGAGACTTCAGAGGAAGACGGGCCGGGAATGAACTGTGATGGGATCTCATCCCAGACGAAAGGGGCTCACAAAGAGGTCAAGTTGCAATAGAGAACAACAAAACTCAGCTCCTGTGCATTTGCCATCAGATTCCTGCCTACTGCATCAACTTGCGGGCGCTTATGCTGTGCTTCATCTCGTCAGAGACAGACTGTGTTTACCTCATCTCCACACCTCTCTGTCGCCAGCTTCCCAGTAGTCTTTGGATTTTCAGAAGCTGGAATCACCTGAGGGCTGAAGGGTGGCCAAGGTGAGATCCGGGGGAAGAAGCTGATGTTTCCCTGGTGTTCTGCCTACAGCTGGGCCTCTGCTCTGGGTCAGTTTCAGGAGCTCCCTCTTCATGAGGAGCTGAAGGTGAGAAAGCTTTGCTCCTTGAAGACTGTACTTAGGCCCAAAGCCAACCAGGCCTGGGTAGAGTGAAGGACACAGTTCATGGGCTCCTGAGGAAAGTAATTAAGGGAAGGCTGATGGAAAGATGGATGGAGGCTGTGGGTGTCAGAGCTGCCTTGTGCTCTATTTGCAGAGAGCTTGTATCAGGGCTGCAGATGTGAGTCACACAGACTTTCTCTCTCCCTCTCTCTCTCTCTCTCTCTCTCTCTCTCTCTCTGTGTGTGTGTGTGTGTGGTCACTGATTCTAGCCACACTGGGAAGCAGAGCTATAGCCTCATTTTTCAAAAGGACTTTGCTATTTCATGTAAACACCTTCAGTGCTTAAATATTGGCAAATGACTGATTTTTCTCCATTGTCATGCAGGTCAAATAAAACATCCCTTCAGGCTGGATGGAATAGGTTTTGATACACTTGTACCCATCATATCATACTCACACACCCATTCATGGAAGTGACATGAACAGTCCTGTTCACACTGGATCCTCTCTGGCTATATGACTAGTTTCTATAAAGAAACATAAGGACACAGGTAGTAGGCCATGCCGACTTCTAGATCCTTCCTAACTGAAGTCAGGAGTTGTAGAAATGGTCTACCCTCCTGCTTGGGGAGTCAGGAAGACTGAAGGATCAGGTCACATGTCATCAGCCTCAGTGAGTGGTGGAGAGCAATAGATATTGGCTTTGTGAGCAATGTATGTGAAAAAATCCACGGGGCCACTCAGCCTGAGCAGTGAGGCGGGAGCAGGACCCACAGGATGGCAGGATCACCCTGTGAGGCAGCAGCAATCAGGAGGTGGCTGCTTCCTCGGTCCCTTGTTCCATTCTCCCCATGGAAGTCCAAGGGGTGTATCATTCGCCTCCACTTCATCCTCAAACAAGTGGCATTTGCCACCCAAAAGCACATAAAACAAATATGGTTAATCTGCCCCTGCCTAATGAAAGCTGTGAAAATTAACTCTATTTATAGAAAAGCAGAAACAAACAGCAGGTCCCTGATGCCTGGTCTGTGCTTTATAATAATTGCAAGAATTGCAGGCACAGAGCCTCAGCACAGTGCTCTGACAGGAAGCTGGACTCCTGCGCTGCTGGGACTCTGCAACAGACAAGAGCGAGCAGAGCCAGCAAGCCAGATCTGTGGTGAGGGTATCCTGACAGAGGGCCTGTGCTGCAACCTTGTCTGGGCAAACCATGGGAGCATGCAGATGAGGGGCGTCCAGTTGGAGGGCTTGGGGCACTGAGAGATCACACCCAGTGAGAACACAGGAAAAAGATGATGGCATCTAGATGGGGCGAGGGGTCCTGGGATGCTGTAGACCCAGAGTGAACACGAGAAAGATAAGAAGGCAGGAAGATGGAGCCCCTGAGATGCTTACAGACCATACCCAACTCAAACACGGGAGAGATGAGAGGGCATCTAGATGATGGGATGCTACCGACCACATCCAATAGATTATGGAAGCCTCAGAGATGAGATGATGCCCAGACAGAGGCCCTAGAACCCTGAAGACTTGACCCAGTAAGACCGTGGGAGAGGAGTGTTTCAATGCTTTCAGGATGTCTGTGAACTTTCCAAGGGTGTGTGCCAGATGAAGAAAAACAGACACAAGAAAATCTCCAGAATTTTGTTAAGCAGAGTCAGGATCCTGGCCACGGTAGGAGTGAGGCTCTACCTTTCTCTGGCTTCTCTGTCCTGCTCCTTGTCCAGGGCTGCAGGGTCTCCCTAGAGGCAGGACCAGCATTCCTCACCCACTACTCTGGGTTGGAAAGCTATATTCCAAGTTAAGCTGATGACAGTTGGGTCCCCTTTTATTTCTGTACCCCAGCTCACAGTGCATTCTTCTATACCAGTATGAAAGGTGGAAATGCCAGCCCTCTCTGCTGCACCCCAGCCTGCTCTCAGGGACAAGATCTGGGGTAAAAATCTACTGTGAAGAGTGACATGTCACCACAACAGGTTGAGTGCTGTCCTCACCCCATTCTCAGCCTCTGGCAGGAAGTGTCAGCTCAAGGCTCTGCGCCCGAGGGGTGACAACAGGTTCACTCAGAGGAAAACCAGCTTCAAGTAGTCCAGTCCCTGAGCAATGAGCCAGCACACAAGAAACCCTGGGAGGAGGGACCAGGATCCAGACTCCTACAATACTTCTTATAAAAGAGTGGATCTTTAGAGAAATTCTGTGACATATCAAGACATCAGGAAATGTGGGCCATGCACAGAGGAGGAGGAAAACTGCAGAAACTGCCTGTGAGAGGCTGAATGTCAGATTCCACCAAAGACAGCTTCAAAGCAGCCACTGTAATATGTTCAAAGAACAAAACTACCCAAGAGAACATGAAGGAAAGTGTAATGATGTCTCATCATGCAGAGAATAGGAATTTGGAGATTGGATCTTTTAAAGTAAGACAAGGATCAAAGGGTTACTCCCGACCTGAGAGGAAATGAATTCAAGAGGTCACTAATGGGATCAACAGGGGTCACACAGCAAGAGGAAGTTCAGTGGACTTTAACATGGTGAACCGATAAAGAGAGTGGCCTGGAGAGCAGAGAGGCAACAGAAAGGCAAGCAGGGTCCCTAGAGAAACCAGAACCTGTCATAATCCCAGGGGAGGACAGCAAAGCAGGAAGGTAACTGCAGACACTGTGGCTTTGCCACATCTGATAAAGCCAGACGGATGGCAGAGAGTAGAGCACACAAGGGTTATAGCCCACACACATCATAGTGAAAGTGCCGAAAGACAAAGGTAGAGAACCCTTCCAACTCCAACCCCTAGCAGCAGGAAGGCTGACAGCAGCAGACAATGCAGCCAGGAGCAATGAAGAGGCACAAGGCACCAAGAGGAAAAGAACCCCTGTCCACCAAAGCCACCTTTTTGTTTGTTTGAGAAAGGATCTCATGTAGCCCAGGCTGGCCCCATCTTGCTGTGTAGCCAAGAATGACCTTGAGTTTCTGATCCCCTGTATCAATCATACCCAGTTTTATGCAGTGCCAGGGATTAAATGCAGGGCTTTGTACAGCATAGTCAAGAATTCTACCAGACCTAAACTACTTTTTAAAATGAAGTTCAAAGACATCTCCTGATAAACTGAGAGTTAGCCCATCAACACAGAAAAAGAGAATTCTCCATGCTGAGATCAAGTGTCCTGATAGGAACGTGCGCGTGCGCGCACGCGCGCGCACACACACACACACACACACACACACACACACTTGGAGAGATAGAGAGAAGAGCAACATAGATATACAGAGGCACATATAACACACAGGCATGTACACATACACAGACACCAGCTATACACACTAGCACCAATATAAAATTATTATAAGAGACAGTAGACATGTGTTTTCTTTTTTCCTTTGAATTAAGTTAAAAGCAATACCATAAGATGACATTATGTAGCTGCATTACTAGGCCTATGAAAGATAGAAATTTAGTAGGTTTCACAGTTATATTTCAGGGGTGGTGGGGGTGGCACAGCTGTATTGGAGCACAGTGACAGATGCAAACTCAGATCACAGGGAAGGATGTGGATGGCCAGACACAGTGCACAAGAAGGTTAAGATGGCAAATTCTGCGAACATACACTCAATCTCCTTTTCCGGCTTCTTTTAGAGATGTGAGATTAAGTACTATTACAAAAATGTGCTGTCTAGAGGGCCCACATACAGATATATATGCAGCAATAACCACAGAATGAGCAATAAAGTAATAGAGCTTCTTAAGAATAACACTTCACATTGTGTTGTAATTTAGTGCAATTATAAGGTAGATTTTAATATGCTGAAACGCTCACAGTAAGCACTGGGGTAGCCATTAAGAAAACAACTCAAAAACCTGGTGAAAATTCATTAAGAGAGTTAAAGTGTTGCAGAAGAAAATATCTTCTTAATTCAAAAGAAAGCCAAAGAGGAGGAACATGGCTACAGAGCAGAGAGTGGCATAGAAGACAGAAGGAAATGGCAGTGGTGAGTGTGAAAGGATTAAATTATCCAATCCACAGGCAGAATTGTCAACTGGATAACAATAAATAAAACAAGATCCAGCTATGCCCTGGGTATAAGAGATACAGTTAGATACACAGGTAGATTGATGGGTTAGACACCCACACAGCCAGCAACCAGCAGAGAGCTGGAGCAACAAGCTAACATCACACAAAACAGACAAGAGCAAGGCTAGGATGCAGAGAGCTGCTGTATAAAAAAATAAGATGATAACCACACAATTATGAACATATGCAACAACAGAGACCCAAAGACATGAAAGAGATGCCAGCAGAATCAAAGGGAGAAACAGGCAATGGAACAAGGGGTGAGGTTAGAACCTTAGCTCCATGGACAGAACCACTAGAGAAAAGATGAGGGCAACAAAGGACTTGAATGTCACCAGGAATCAGCTAGGCCTAAGAGACACGATGCAGTAAGAGAACACACATTCTTCCAAGGAGACGGAACATTACTAAGCCAGGAAACAAACCTTACTGAATTCAAAACTGGGATCATAATGACCATCCCATGGTGGACCAAAGTTAGACATCAGAAGAAGCAATAGTGTACAAACACACGGAAATCAAACATGCTCACAATGAGTAAGTCAATGAAAAACATGAAAAAGAAATCAGAAAATACTTCAGTTGACTGACAGTAGGGGTGCTCCAAGCAAACGTATGGGATACAGAGGAGGAAAACACTACCAACGGGCTCCAGCAAGGATGGACGAGAAGGCTCTCAACTCAGTGACCAAAGCTTCCTCCTGCCACACAGGAAGAGAAGAGCAAGGCCAAAGCAATCGGAAGAACTGGGCCACGGAAAAGCAGTAAAACCAAAGGTCTGCTCTTGTAGATCTCCATATGGACAGGTCAAGTCAGTAATGCTGCGAGTGCTTTCAAAGGATGGAACATTCTGTCTCATTGAACATGGCATTGTTCCTCCCATCTGGGCCACCAGAAAGCACCATGAAGACAGTATGAAAAGGAAGGTATGCCAGATTTTCCTTACCACTCTTGCCTATCCAGCCCAAACCTACCCTGTGTCCACCAAACCCATTCCATCTCCACCAAACCCTGTCCCATCTCCACCAAAACCTGTTTTCTTCATCAGACCTCATCCCATCTCCACTGAAATCCATTGTGTCTCTACCAGGTCCTATCACAGCCACCCATCACCTCTTTCCTGTCCTCACCTGCTCACTTCACTCCAGCTTTCGTCTGGCCCCGCCCCTGCCACCTACCCCAGCCTATCCCGTAGTAGTAGAGGTGCTTGCTGTCCTCTGACCCGAAGACCTTGATCACCATGCTATAGAGATGCAGTCCCTCCACCAGCATCCAGGCAAAGGCGCTCAGGAAGAAGTAGTGCAGGAGTACGGCCAGCACCTGGCATGGGACCTGGGAGCCAAGAAAGTGTGGATAAGCCTGCTGGGGTGAGCAGTGGCTATGCTGTGTCTTTGTCATGTCTGCCCATTTCCTGACCACCTCTGGTCGAATGGCCTTGTTTTCTTACTGTCTCTTAGTCCAAGGGGTTTGTCTACAGGCCATGACTCAGCACTGGCAGTTCCCACTCCCAGTTCCCTCCCTATACAGTCATGAAAGGACATGTGAAAATCACCTTCCCCAATTCTCCTGCCAAGCCATAGCCTGCTGGTGTGGAGACAAGTCACTGATCTGAATTCTGAGCTGGGATCAGAAGGAGGCATCTAGTGATCTGAGAGGACAACACGGAGGGAAGAAGGGCACCTGGGTGCAGAGGGATAGCTGCAGGACAAGGGTGGGTGCCTACTCACCGTGCCTGGCTCCATCTGGAAGCTGGTAAGTAGTAGGACCTGGGCCATCAGGACAGCAAAGGACAGGTTGGCATGGATGTGGTAGCGCTGATTCCTGATGGTACTGACAGAGCTAAGGAAAGAGAGATGAAGCTCAGCCCCAGTGCCCTGTCTCCACCATGGTCCTCCTCTCAGAGCAGCTCGGCCCCAGTGCCCTGTCTCCACCATGGTCCTCCTCTCAGAGCAGCTTGGCCCCAGTGCCCTGTCTCCACCATGGTCCTCCTCCACTCCTCCAAGAGCAGCCATGGGTATCTTTACTAAACCCATCCCATTGCTGTTGCTTCCTGCAGGGACCCTCAGTGGCTCCCGTAACTCTTGGATAGGACCCCTGATCCCGCAGCATCCCCATCAGGTCTGTGCGGTCTGACACTCCTGCTGTGCTGACACTCACATGTCTTCCTTCTCACTGTGCCCTTCCTCCCTCCATGCTGGGCCATGTGGAAGACCAATCTGAATTCTAAGGTGGTGCACCAGGTGACATCAGTGAGGGACAGCAGGAAGGGAGGGAACTCCTTGAGTGAAGAGGCTGGCTGTAGGACCTGCCACTTCCCTGTAGTCACCTTTCTCCTACAAGGCTCTGCCTAGCAGTTCTGATGGCCACTTTGGGGCCAGCTTCCCACCTCCTGTCCTCACCTGCTCACAGCCTTACTTCCCCTTGGTGCCTATATGAAAACATTTCATTTACATGGTTACTTACCACCCTCTTCCAAAGGTATGTGCGCCTACCTTGGATCAGTCAGGGCCTCAAAGCCTAATGCCATGGCTTGCTGCGGAGGGGGACAGTCACAGATGTCTGTGTTTGCCCTCATCTGGCTCAAGGGAAAGACCTTTCTGATACGGATGACACCATTGATCCCCAATTCCCAACCCTCTCTATTTTATTATATTTTATTTTTTTGTTTGTTTTTGTCTTTCCCAGCACTGCAGATCTGAAAGTGGCCACAGTCCCTTTGTATGTCATTTGAATAGGGCTGGGATGTACCCTGAGTAGGAGATGCATGCCAGAGAGGTATAGCCCCAATGGGGTGGTAGGGCGATATTTTCAGGAAGTTCCCACGCCTCCCGGAACACTGGGATGACTCACGATAGCACTGCAAAGGTGAACAGGGTGGCTGCCAGACAGAGCACAGACAGGGAGCAGCCCACATAACTGATGGATGACAGCGCCACCTGGTGTCCACGCGTGAGCTGTGGGAACAGAGAACAGCTAGGATGTATAAGCCTGGATGAAGACAGCCTTCCACGCCAGCCTGTGCAGGAGAGGGTGCCACAGTGACTAACTTACAGCTTACCATCCCACTATACTTTAAGGCTGGCACTTTGTTGTTGTTGTTGTTTTCTTTTGTGAGGTAGGGTCTCGCTCTAGCCTAGGATGACCTGGAATTCACTATATAAGCTCAGGCTGACCTCAAAACTCACAGTGATTCTCCTACCTCTGCCTCCAGATTTCTGGGACTAAAGGTGTGCACTACCACACTCAGGGAAGAGAGATAATGGGTGTACCAGAGACTCTAGCCACTGCAAACGAACTCCAGACGCATGGGCCACTTTGTGCAACTGGCTTTATGTGGGTACTGGGGAACTTAACTCTAGTCATTAGGCTTTGCAGGCAAACACCTTAACCACTGAGCCATCTCTCCAGCCCAAGGTTGGCACTTCTCACGGTCCAGTTTGATCTACCAATCGCCCAGCTTCCTCCATCCTCCAAATGACTGCCAAGCTTTTAAGTCCAGCTCAGCCACATGTGAGCAGGTGACCCGGGATAATCTGGACAAAAAAAAATAACTATGGAGGGTGCAAAGAGATTCAAAGAATGTACAGCTACAAAGTGTCCAGCGTGGGTGCACCATGTCCTGCTGCGTGAGCATCTTGCTAATTCTGCAGAGGCTTAGTGCCTGCTCTGACTAGCATTGCTGGCCCTCAAATGTCAGCTGCCATGTGTCCATCTTCCTCCTGAGCACACGTGGGTCCTCAGAACCTTTTCCTAAGTGGATGCCCTAAGTGTAGAAGGTCACCTACACTGATACTATTGTGACTACACCTTTTACACAAGGCAATGCATGAACAGAGATGTGCAGTTTGCCTGGCCCAGCAGCCCCCACCTGGCCTGGCATATTGGCTCTGTTGGAGGCCAGGTTCCCTCCACATAGTTCTCTCATCCTGACTGAGCCATACTCCTGCCCTCTGTGCCTTGACAGGCTTAGAAGACTCCAGACCCCAAGGACACTGTAGGAGGCAGGATGGGATTTCCTCTCCTCTTGTGTGGTTAACAGGGCCAGAAGACAGCCTAGTTACCTCACTAGATGGTCAGCTACAGGGCCAAAACCTGAGCCACTTCCCACCAGGACATGCACATTTCCCGGTCTCCCTTCAGCCACCCAGTTTATTATTTAGTCAGGAAGCCTAGAAAACAAACCCCACTGGTCCTTCACCATGGAGAATGCAAATGAGCACTTGCTTCCAAACCTAGAAAGGCCTGAGGCTCCAAAAGGGGTGGCAGGTGTTAGCCACAGCCAGGAGTGCACTGTGTGTAGCCTGATGTCATATCCCAGGGCCTGAAGTCCCCTAGTGGGAGCTCAAGCCACAGCACAGCACAGCAGACAGCTATCCAGCAGAAGGAAGGGCTATTGCAGACATGTGGCCACTGACCCAAGAGCCAGCTTTAGTCCATACAGAAGAGCCACCAGCCTCTTCCCCTATCACCTGCCCCAGCTGACAAGGCCCTGATGTCCCGCTGATGAGGTCCACCTGCAGTGGAGAGCCACGTAGGGGATCCAAGCACTAACGGCCCAGGACTGGATGTGATATAGGTGCTCAGGACTCATAGGCACCAGCTGCTGAGATGTAAGGACCCTGTCCCTAGGCTGGCAGTCCCTGTTCCCAAGATGCTAGTGGAAGCAGTAACTGCTATGGAGGGTCACCTGCAACCAAGAAGTATGGCTGGCTAGATTGAAACAGATCAGGGGTTAACATTATAATGGCTCCACTGCAGATACACTATGGAGACTTAGCCTGCAGCACTCAGGAGGGGAGGTGAAGATGTGTGGGGCATATCATCTCTGCCTGTAATGGCAGAGAGGCAGTCACCACCAAGATATGCTCCGTGGAGGTCATACCCCTGGGAGGGGGCAGGGTCACTCGTGTCACATGAATGCTGCAGGTCAAATGCACCAGGTAGAACAGTCTCTAGAACAGTCTCTAGAAGCTGTAGTAGTTTGAAAGAAGGGAGTAGTCTTCACCCTTGGTTCAGAGAACAGAGAAGCTGCAGCTCAGAGGCCAGGCCAGCAGTGATAGAAAAGCTGGTTCCTTGGAAGAGCTGTATGGCCCAGGAGACAGGATGGGTATGAAGGTTGGTTTACACTCTGCCCTTCATGTGAGGCAATTTTCCCACACACGTGTATCATGTCTACAAAATCCAGGCGGAGCCGGGTGTGGTGGCGCACACCTTTAATCCCAGCATTTGGGAGGCAGAGATAGGAGGATTGCCCTGAGACTACATAGTGAATTTCAAGTCAGCCTGAGCTAGAGCAAGACCCTACCTTGAAAAACAAACAAACAAAAACAAAACAAAGCAAAAAAAGCTAGGAAGAATTCTTCCACTTCCTTATGTCCATTTCATCTGGCTCCTCGTACATAAGGAATTTGTCAGAACCTAAGCTGTGGCACACTGGCTTTTAGCCAGAGCTATCCACCCTGGTCAACATTTAGCCCCCTGCCTTGCTGTGCCCTCTCCAAGATGGGGTACCCCTGCCCAGCCTGGCTCTTCCTGCATCTGGCCACCTGCACCTGGCCCTCAACCTCACAGAGCAAGACCCGAATTCTGTAGGAATTTTCCTCCAGATGAGGCTATCCTGGAGGTGGCAGCCAAAGCGCCTCTGCAGAGGGCTTCTCCCAAATCCCCACTGCTCCAGAGCAGCTTGTTCTTCCTGAAGATTCTAGAATAAATCAAGCAGCAGCTATGTCTCCTTCAACAGCAGCAGCTTGGGCAGGTTGTTGGGGCTGGTGTGAGGGCGTCAGAACACTGACCCCAAGGTGAGGAATGGGGGGTGGTTCTGAAAGTGCTTTGCACTGTCACCTTATTGGCACCTCCTGGACCCACTTCCCCTGCCCCAGGTGGCATTAAATGCAGAAATGAAGGCATCCTGCTGTGGGGCTCACCATCACCTGCCCCAACATGGAGGCCAAGGGGAAAGGGACGGAGACAATGGGGAACATGTGTGAGACAGGAAGATGACTGGGGAATAGGAGGGGAGGGGGAGTGAAGGGCAGGGCAGGGAAGGAGAGGAGTGGGGTAAGGGGCTCTCCTCCTAACTCTTCCAGCCTCCGTAGGACCGGTTCCCGTCCACAAGTGACAGGATACTCTACCTCTATGCCTGAGGCCTGAAGACACTACATCCTTTCATGGCCATAAATCCAGACAGTTTGACATATGAGGTCTCCAATCCTAGAGGGAGTGATCTATCCTGCCCCAATATCACCCTTCCCTACTCCAATCTGATAGGGGTCCTCACAGCCAGAACATCACCAAGGCCCTCGTGCTCAGAGCTTACTCTGTGACCGGCATGGAACTCAAAGATAGGAGCTGTTTGGGAAGGCAGCTATTGCTTAGGCTGGCAGGTATTCAGCGCTGGGTGATGGTTCCAGGGCTAAGTCTGTGGGCTGGGTTCTCAAAGTTGGGTGGATCGAGCTATTTAAGGCCGAGGCTGGGTGATAATTCAGGGGTTGAGTCCTCAGGCTGGGCTCAGTGCTGAGTACTCAGACTGGATGGTCAGGGTTAGGTACTCAGAGCAGGGTGTTGAGGCTAGGTTCTCAGGATGGTTGGTACTCCCTCCTCTGACCCCTACCAAGTCTCCAAGTATTCTTGAGAAGGAACCCCATGTATCCCACTGGCAAGGAGGAGCAGCTGCTACAGATCCTGTCCCAGGGCAGGGATGAAACTACCCACAGGAGTTCGCTGGAGGCCATCTCCAGTGACAAATGACCCCTGGGGAAGCTGCCTGTCTCTGTCAGCCAGTCATATACTGCTAGCACCAGGGAATTCACATGGTCTTGAATATGCCATGCCCTCAGACCACAAAGGCAGCTCACATAGTGGTTCTCACCAGCCCCAGGACCCTTTGTTGTCAAGTCCACACCCTGGCTCAGGGCACCTGCCTGCCACTATCATTGGTCCAGGCTGGAGACAAGCCCTAAGTGAAATAAGTTTTACAACAGCACCCTACACAACATGCCCTGCACCGTCCTCAGGAAGGTGTGGTGTGCCCTGAGGTGCCATTCCTTTCCCACCAGGGCCAGATTTAGAAATGCCCAGAAAAGCCTGGACTTGGCTTCAGGACAGGGTTCCTCTGAGTCAGCAGCCACAAACAAGACAAACTCAAATGCCCCTGAGGCTTGGAAGGGCTGCTGGAGGCCAATTAGAACTCAGAAGCACACCAGAGCAGACCAGCACATCCTTCATTTCTAACGCCACTTCTCTGTGTGGAGGTCACTCTCCTTCCGCAGACAGGGACAACCAAGCCACTGTCTTCAGTGCAAGCTGAAAGCGAAAGGCTGCTGACAATAGTGTGGGAGATGTGGGAGCAGTGGGGTGACCTGCCCCCCCGAACTGCAGTGGCTGTGCTCCTCTGGTATTATTTCCCATCAGTTCCAGACGCTCAGTATGGCCACATCTTCCACTTTTTACAAACTAGAAATCCAGGGCTGGCGAGATGGCTCAGGGTTAAAGGTGCTTGCTTGAAAATCTTGAGGCCTGGATTCTCTTCTCTAGTACCCATGTAAGGGCAGATACACAAAGTGGTGCATTGTGCCTGGAGTTTGTTTGCAGTGACAAGAAGCCCTGATATGCCTCTCACTCTCTCTCTCCTCTCTTGCTCATCTTCTTCTCTCCCTCTCTGCTTGCAAAAATCAAATATTTTTAAAAATTAGAAATCCAGACTTTTAGATAATATATTGAGGTACTAAGCACCAAGCCTTTCAAGTTTAAAGTCTGGGAATGAAACCTGTTGAGCGGCCAGTGTTATGCCCACCACCATCTCCACAGGGGCCCTCCATGGGCTTCAGCCTGGTGGCACTGCCTGTCACGTCCTGGCACATAGCTCTCAGTGGACAGAGGCCTGTGGGGCTGAAGGTCTCGAGGTGGACTCAATGGTTTCAGTCACCTTCCCTGAGCCTCCTGGCCTGTTCCCCTTCAGCTCATGACTGTCCCCTACACAGACTTCCTGCCAATCCTTTTCCAAGTGGTTATCTTGCTTTCAACCAGAGTGCTGGGTGATCACACTCAAGCCTTTCCTCCCTGCCGTGCCCTGGCAGGACTCAGACCAATAGCCATAATGTTCCACGCTCCTTGTCCTCTGTGCCCCCTGTTGGTGGGTCTGTCCTCAGACAGGATGAAGGCTCCAGTTCCCACCCACCTGCACATGTGCACACATCCTGTGTCCTGGGCATGAGTCAAAACTACGGGCCAAGCCAATCCTGGCTGTCCTAAGCTGACTCATTCCCTTTGCCTCACCCACACAGCAGGCACAGGACAGGTGTCATGAACAAGCTGTTGGGAAGGAGCTGAGGGTGAGATGAGCGTCGCTGCTTCCAGGTGGCCTTAGGGCACGTCTCTCTGGGCTGCTGAGCTCCCATGTAGTCATCTCACGGAATTCCACACAGACATTCATTAGCCAGGGCCAGTCTTACCTTCCCACCTGGTGTCCTTGGCCCCATGCTCTGGCCAAGCAGGTTCCTTCTGCACCTTCCTTATCATCAGATGCTAACATACATCCCTGCACACTTGACATGTATCTAGAGACACATCCACACACGAGCACTCCTGGAACAAAATGTTAGGGTCTCCTGAAACCCTATTCTGGAATCTCCTAGAACATCACGAAGGGTATCCCCTGGGTTATCCTTCCAGCCATAGCCAACCTATCTAAGGTATCACTCACTCATGTAAGCCCCTGTGTTAATATGGCACAGAAGGCTCTGTTCACTCACCCAGGTGGGCCCCAAGGAAGACACCAGAGAGGAAAAGGCCAGGAGACCCTCAGAGAAAGGACATTAGGGATCAAGAGTGCTGAGGACAATCTGGGTCTCAAACCCAAATACCAAAAGGGTGAGTTTGGGGTCCTAAGGAAGAAGCTAGCTGGCTTAGTGTCAAGGAATCAAAGGCCATTTACACTACTTTATGAATTCTAAAGTGTCGCACAGACTTGGTGTCACTTATGAAATCTGCCTTAATTCCTTTAATGTTCATGAAAATGTTCATTTTTAGCAGGGATAATTTTAAATCATTTTCAAATCAACCTTTTCTAGCAATGAATAGATGTGATTTGCTCCCACAAAGACACCCACAGACTGTCTAAATCTGGTGTCACTGATGTGGAATGGTGACAGATTTATAACAGAAATGCTTCTGGAATTCCATTTTTTTGACTTTGTGGATGGAGCCTCTCCCCTCATTCTTCATCCCTCCAGACAAGCGACCCTCACATGCATAACGGCTTCCTAGTTAGTGAGGCCTTTCCTATTCCCACCAGCTAGCAGACCCTCCCAGGGTACAGAGAAGGCAGATTGTCCTCAGTTCTCTGCATGTGGAGGATCGGGAGGAGGACACTCTACTCTGGTGCCACTTGGAATGTTCCCAACACCCCCAGTTGCAAAGGTCACCTTGAGAAGCCCATGTGCAATGGGACTGAAGGGGGTGAACATCTTCATTGCAGGCTATCTGTGGTGACACCAAGGTGCCCAGTCAGTGCCCATCATATGGCTCCTGACAGCCAGTAACACTGTTGTCCACTGGCAGGGCTACCTATATAGAAGGGGCCTTCTGAAGGCAATACTGCCAGCCAGGACACCCACTCTGCTGGCTCTTGTGAGAGGCTTGTTGGTAGCCATCGTTCACTTCCTGTGTCCCTAGAATATCTCCCAGGAGCAGCTCAGAGATTCCTGCTGCTCTCTCCTCCAGGCAAGAGGCCTGTCTCCCCACATCCCCTTCAACTTCCTTAACCAAGGTGGGTTTCCCTGTGCTTGGACTCAGGTCAGGCTTCTCAACTAGCCTTTCAAACATGCTAAAAATGGGTCCAGCCATCTTCCAGGACATGAAAGAATTTTCTAGACAGTCTAGGTCTGTTCCAAGAGGGGCTGGTGTGACTGGGAATCACCAGAATAGAAATGCCCCACTACCTCCAACCCCAGGGGATGAGTGTCTGCATGGCACTTACCTCCAGAGGGACCACTTGCATGAGAATGGCAAAGTTGGTGAGATGAGTGCAGTGACACACTGAGTAGGTGAGATTGCCCTCTGTACGTGCACAGCCCTGGCTTGACCAAACTCCTTCCCCGGAGCTGAGGAAACATGAAACAGACATCTCAGCGGAGGCAGCACCCCTCAGAACGCCTTGGCCCTAAAGGTGCAGGAATTAACAGGCTTACCCTGTTGCCAGAGAGATGCAAACTGCCTTTAGGTGTCAGGACTGAGAAGTGGCTGGTCCCAGTAAAGCCAGTGTTAGCAAGGATCTATGAGATGGAAAGGGGCAGGGCCACCTTATCTGTGTCACCCAGGAAAGCACCTGGACACTCCCCAGCCTGGAGAGAATGTGTGTGTGGCCCACAGACCAGCCCAGGAGACTGAACACTTGGCAAGTCATAAGTGATGTTGGAGGGGCAGATATATAATATACAGGGTATATAAATATGATGACATTAATAAAATACAATGCATACAAATATGATAAAAAATAAAATAGAGCCGGGTGTGGTGGCACACGCCTTTAATCCCAGCACTTGGGAGGCAGAGGTAGGAGGATCACCATGAGTTCAAGGCCACCCTGAGACTACATAGTTAATTCCAGGTCAGCCTGGACCAGAGTGAGACCCCACCTCGAAAAACCAAAAAAATAATAATAATAAAATAAAATAAAATAAAATTGTGCATACAAATGTGATAAAAATAAAATGCAGTAAATACAAATATGATAAAAGCAGATAAATAAAATATAACATATATAAACACAAAAACTTCTGAATATCAGTTGAAAAACCACCCCAGGGCTGAAGAAGTGTCGCCGCCATTAAAAGCATTCGTTGTACAAGTCTAAGAGCCTGAGAAAGACGGAGTTCAATCCCCAGCACCCACATGAAGAGCCTGGGTAAGCTCAGCTGTGCTCGTAACCCATTCCTGCAGCAGTGCAGGCGGTAGGATTGCTGCTCAACTTGTCTGGCCTAAAACAGCAGCTCCGTGTGTAGTGAGAGCACTGTCTCAAACAATGTGGAAGAGTGACAGAGGAGGCCATCAACACCCTACAGGTCTGAGCATCTGCACACACATGTGCTTTCACCACACACACACACACACATCACACTACACCTGCTACACATACCAAAAGAGAGAGAGAGGGAGAGAATATTCCTGATCTATGTGTATCACTATGGAGAAAACACAAAAACATAATGCCTAGGGCATGGTAATGGTGCCTGTCATATGAAAATAATATGTTTCCATGAATGGATATATAAGCTACATGAAAACTACTAAGGAAATTCACAAGGACTCCCTGAAAAGAGTGGAGGGGGGGTGGGGAGAAAATGAAAAAGTGAAATGGGGTGCTTGCTTTTCATGTTCTAGTCTTTAATTGCCATGTTATGGCTGTGACTCTCACAGTGAGACTCAGACAAAAATGATTGAGATCAACACACCAGATGCTGACTGTTTATGCTTGCGGGGCACATATTAGCAATCAGGATTTTCCTATGTATTCTTCTCTACATTTTTAAGTTCTAACTCCTGGTTCTTTGCTGCAGCTGAATATAAACCGAGGGTGCAGTGGGGACATGTGGTCCTCTGAGTGGGAGTCGCCCATGCCCCATCCTGACAATACCCATGGATAAGGAACTCAGCTGCAGTGGTTTTCAGTTCCATGCAGGTGTGTGGTCACTGCCATGGCAGCCATGCAGTGGTGAGACCTGAGAGAGAAAGGGGCCTCAGTGTGGCAATGGCATTTGATGACTGAGAGAGACACAGGGACCGTGGCTTTCTTGGTGGTTTTCATAACCCTCCTGAGGGAGCACATCCAGCACAGAGTAAGGTCCAGGCCACTGGAAACAACCCATGTAGAGGAGCCCAACACCATCAGTAATTGCAAAATAAAAGGGAAAGCAGACAGATCCGTGCCCCTCCCACACCCTGTATTTGGGTCTAACTTTCCCAGGACGTGGGGAGGGGTGGCCACACACCCCATTGTGTTTAACACAATTCCTTTTCTGCCTACTGAATACAAAGATGTCACCCTTCCACTTGTGGTGACATGAGAATTAACAGGCATTGAATAAAGTGGATATGGTCAGGAGGGTGGACAATGGCTCTCAGCTCCAGTGAAGGGTGTTTGGGAAACCACAAAAGTCACATCCCCAGATGGAGCTAAGCCCTGAGGAATGTCACTCCATGTGGGGTGGCCATCCACTCCCAAGGGAGGCAGTGGGCACAAGAAGGCAGTTCTCAGCTGTGCAGAAATAAATTTGCACAAAAGCTTGCTGAGCAAAACAGATAGCATCTGAAATACACACGGCCTGTGACCTGGGAAGTCTGCGTCTAGGCAGAAATATGGTCTCTTGGATGGATAAACAAAACATGACGCATGTAAATAGCATAAAAGAAACAGAGAGAGAACACAAAACAAAGTGGGTGGAGCGATGCAAGAAATGTCAAACTAAAGACTACCACATATTTCCTGTATAAATGACACATAAATTACCTTGAAACACACCCAAACTCAGTATAAGATGCAGAAGACAAAGGGCCATTTTCTTTTTTAAAACAATGTTTTGCTTTAAAAAAAAATTGATGTTGGGAGTGGTGGTGCACACTTGTAATCTCAGGGCTTGGGAGGCTGAGACGGGAGGATTGATGTGAGTTCCAGGCCAGCCAGACTACAAAAAAAATTCTATTTCAAATAATAAATAAGTAAATCACAATAAAATAAAATGGAATTTGACTATATATTTG
Source organism: Orientallactaga sibirica (assembly GCA_036365145.1). Lineage (NCBI taxonomy): Eukaryota > Metazoa > Chordata > Mammalia > Rodentia > Dipodidae > Orientallactaga > Orientallactaga sibirica. The sequence goes on along the minus strand of JAEOAD010000011.1, from coordinate 45,001,946 downwards.
GGACTAAGGATATAACTTGGTAGTATAGCCCTTGCCTAACATGCATGATGCCCTAGGTTCAATCCTCAGTGCCACCAAAAAGTATATGCATATATACATATATACACGTATATATGGACAGATTAGTTGTATAATTCCTTAGAAGATAGTCTTTTTAAAAAGTGGCCCAGAATTCAAGCTCAGTGAAAATATCTTTCAAAACTGAGAGTGCTTTCTTGTACAAATAATAATTGGATTTATTTCCAGTAGAAGAGCACCTCAAGAAAGGTTAAAGGTACATGATGCCAGATGAAAAGGTGGATCTGGACAAGGAAATAGATAGGTGGAAAAGACAAGTAGGTGTGCATGCCATGTCACACTCTTATTTTTTATTGTATTTATTTATTTATTTTTATTGACAACCTCCTTAATTGTAGACAATATCCTATGGTAATTCCATCCCCTACTTTCCCCTTTGAAACTCCACTCTCCATCATATCCCCTCCCTCCTCTCAATTAGTCTCTCTTTTCATTTTGATGTCATGATCTGTTCCTCCTGTTATGATGGTCTTGTGTAGGTAGTGTCAGGCACTGTGAGGTCATGGATATCCAGGCCATTTTGTGTCTGGAGGAGCATGTTGTAAGGAGTCCTACTCTTCCTTTGGCTCTTACATTCTTTCTGCCCCACTTCTACAATGGACCCTGAGCCTTGGAAAGTGTGTTAGAGATGTTTCAGTGCTGAGCACTCCTCTGTCCCTTCTTCTCAGCACCATGGTGCCTTCTGAGTCATCCCAAGGTTACCACCATCTAAAAAGAGAAGCTTCTCTAACCAAAAGTGAGAGTACTATTAATATGTGGGTATGGACATTAATAGAAGTGCTTACTGGGCAGTTTGGTGAGCATAGTATATACATTTAGCCAGACACCAGCAGGCATTCCACCCCTAGGGTTCATGACTACCCCTGTCATAGGTTTTCAGTATCAGGCATGTATTCCCTCCCATGGAGCAGTCCAATCAGAGTGGTTGGTTTCCCCATAACAGACATGCCACTATTGCACCCATTGGCTCATTTGGCCTGGCTAGACAAATTTAAAGCTTGCAGTGTTCACTGTTGAGTATCTTCACTGGTATTTTCTCTCTCTCCTATTGAACTGCATGCAGCATTGCTTTCTTCAGCTTTCTGTCAGCTGGTCCACATGGAGGAGGCTTTCAGCTCAGCTCCAGCAGGATTTCTCAGTGACCTTGCAGCTCAAGTATGTGGAGTCTTCAGCAGTAGGGTCTTACCATCTATTCCTGGTGGGAAAGCAAAGGCCTCAGCAATGGCCTATAATGTTTTGGGGGTATCTGTGACCTCCCTGGCCAACAACTCACTGGAAGGTATCCCTTCCCTGGCACTGAAAATTTTCTAGTAGCAATCCATTGCTTCTGAGTGTTCCATTGTCCAGAAAAGTAGGTTTCCATATGACTTATTTATATCCTCTTAGATTTTTATTAGCCCTCCCTCCACATTTCATTTACTCAATCTTTTCCCCTGACCTCACTTAGGCCTTTTCACCTCCATTAATCTGTTCTTCTACTTACATATATACAATACCATCCTATTAAGTACCCCCTCCCATTATATTACCTTTATATCCTCTTTCTAGCCTACTGGCTTCTGCTACTGACTTTTATTCCTGCTCACATAGAAGTCCAATCATTGGTAGCTAGGATCCACATATGAGAGAGAACATATGACATTTGGCTTTCTGGTCCTGGGTTACCTCACTAAGTATAATCCTATGGTAGTTTGAATAGATGGCTCCAAAATATTCAGGTTTTATTAGTTTGTGGTTTGCTTCTGCAGCACCTGGCTGGAGGCAGTGCCACTGGGCGGATCTTAAGGTGTGGTGCTGGGTTTGAGATTTCAATCTAAAGATATGCAAAGTGTGCTTAGCTGGAGTTCCTGAAGTGTGCTGTGCTGTGTGGCTTTTGGCTTTTAGCTTCTCTTTCTCTTGCCTGGTCCTGTGAAGGAAGGCCAGCTTCTTCTGCCATTATGGAACTTCCCCTGGATCTGTAAACTTCCATATATCCCTTCCTCCATAACTCCATAACTGTGCCCAGTCTGGAAGTTCATCTCAGCGAACCTGAAGCTGTCTGCTACAAATCCTTTCCAGATCCATCCATTTTCCTGAAAATTTAATAACTTCATTTTTCTTTACTGCTGAGTAGAACTCCATTGTGTAAATGTGCCACAACTTCATTATCCACTCATTGGTTGAGGGACTGTGAATTGTGAATAGAGTGACAATAAACATGGTCGAGCAAGTATCTCTAAGGTAGTGAGTCGAGTCCTTAGGACATATGCCTAGGAGTGGTATAGCTGGGTCATATGGTAGATCTATATTTAGCTGTCTCAGGAACCTCCACACTGATTTCCACAATGGCTGGATAGATTGCATCCCCACCAACAGTGTAGAAGGGTTCCTCTTTTTCTGTATCCTCGCCAGCATTTATGGTCATTTGTTTCCATGATGGTAGAATCTCAACGTAGTTTTAATCTGTATTTCCCTGATGACTAGGGATGTAGAACATTTTTTAGATGTTTATATGCCATCTGTATTTCTTCTTCTGAAAATGACCTATTTAGTTCTATAGCCAATTTTTTTTTTTTGGTTTTTTCATTTTTTGGTTTTTCAAGGTAGGGTCTCACTCCAGCCCAGGCTGACCTGAAATTCACTATGTAATCTCAGGGTGGCCTTGGACTCATGGTGATCCTCCTACCTTTGCCTCCCGAATGCTGGGATTAAAGGTGTGCGCCACCACGCCCAGCTATAGCCAATTTTTAATTGGGTTGTTTAATGTATAGCCTCTTTGCTCTATTCACAGTGTCCTTTGCTGTACAAAAGCTTTGTATTTTCATGAGCTCCTAGCGTTTGATCTGTGGTTTTGCTTTCTGAGCAATTGGGGTTATATTCAGAAAGTCTTTGCCAAGACCAATATGTTGAAGGGTTTCCCCTACCTTTTCCTCTAGCAGTTTCAGAGTTTCAGGTCTGATATTAAGGTCTTTGATCCATTTGGACTTAATTCTTGTGCATGGAGAGAGATAAGGATCTATTTTCATCCTTCTTCAGATACATATCCAGTTTTCCCAGCACCACTTGCTGAAGAGGCTGTCTTTTCTCCAATGACTATTTTTGGCATGTGTTTTTATGAGAGAGTCAGAGAGAGTCCAGAGAGACAGAGAATGGGTGCACCAGTGGCCTCTCAGCCACTGTGAACAAACTCCAGACACATGCGCCCCTTGTGTGCAAGTTTGGCATTGCACCCTTGTGTCACTTTGCATCTGGTTAAACATGGGACCTGGAGAATCAAACGGGCATTCTTAGGCTTACAGGCAGGTGTCTTAACCACTAAGCTATCTCTCCAGTCTTATTTTTGGCATTTTTGTCAAAGATCAGCTGGCTATAGCTACCCAAACATACATCAGGGTCCTCTGTTCCATTGATCTACATGTCTGTTTTTGTGCCAGTACCATGCTGTTTTTGTTACTATGGCTCTGTAATATAGGTTAAAATCAGGTATGGTGATACCACCAGCCTTATTTTTGTTGCTCAAAATTGTTTTATATATTTGAGGGTTGTTTTTTTTTTTTTTTTTTTTTTTTTTTTTTTTTTGTGCTTCCAAATGAATTTTGCATTGTTTTTTCTATTTCTGTGAAGAATGCTATTGGAATTTTGATGGGGGTTGCATTAAATGTGTAGATTGCTTTTGGTAGGATTGCCATTTTTATAAGATTAATTCTTCCAATCCAAGAACAAGAGATATCTTTCCATTTCCTTGTGTCTTCTGCAATTTCTCACTTGAGTGTTTTAAAGTTTTCATTGTAGAGATCCTTCACTTCTTTGTTTAGGTTTATCCCAAGATACTTTTTTTTTGGTGCAATTGTGAATGGGAGTGATTCTCTGATTTCATTCTCTGTGTGTTTGTTGTTGGCATATAGAAAGGCCACTGATTTCTGTGTGTTTATTTTGTATCCTGCTACATGACTATAGGTGTTTGTCAGCTCTAACAGTTTCCTGGTAGAGTCTTTAGGGTCCTTTATGTATAGAATCATATCATCTGCAAATAATGATAACTTGATCTCTTCCTTTTCATTTTGTATCCTTTTTATGAGTGTCTCTTGCCTTATTGCTATGGCAAAGATTTCCAGTACTATATTAAATAAAAGTGGGGACACTGGACACCCTTGTCTTGTTCCTGATTTTAGTGGGAAAAGCTTCAAGTTTTTCTCCATTTAGTATTATGTTGGCTGTGGGTTTGTCATAAGTAGTCTTTTTTATGTTGAGATATGTTCCTTCTATTCCCAGTCTCTGTAAGACTTTTATCATGAAGGGATGTTGGATTTTGTCGAATGCTTTTTCTGCATCTAATGAGATGATCATGTGATTTTTTGTCCTTCAGACCATTTATATAATGTATTACATTTCTCGATTTGCATATATTGAACCAACCCTGCATCTCTGGGATGAAGCCTACCTGGTCGGGGTGAATGATCTTTCTGATATATTCTTGTATTCTATTTGCCAATATTTTGTTGAGAATTTTTTGCATCTATGTTCATGAGGGAGATTGGTCTGTAATTTCCTTTTTTGGTTTTATCTTTGTCTGGTTTTGGTATCAGGGTGATGCTAGCTTCATAAAAGGAGTTTGGTAGGATTCCTTCCTCTTCTATTTTATGGAAAAGTTTAAGAAGCATTGGTGTTAGTTTTTCCATGTAGGTCTAGTGAAATTTGCCAGTGTATCCATCTGGGCCTGGACTTTTTTTTAATTGGGAGATTTTTTATAACTCTTTGGATCTTCATACTTGTTATAGGCCTATTTAAGCAGTTAATCTCATTTTTATTTAATTTAGGTAGGTCATATAAATCAAGGAAATCATCCATTTCTTTCAGATTTTCAAATTTAGTGTAGTATATGTTCTTATAGTATGTCCCTATGATTTTTTAAAAATTTCTCTTATCTGTTGTGATGGTGCCTTTTTCATCTCTAATTTTATTGTCTCTTTTCTCTTTCTTTTGGTCAGATTTGCTAAGGTTTTATCAATCTTGTTTATCCTTTCAAAGAACCAATTCTTTGTTTCATTGATTTTTTTGGATTTTTTTCAGTTTCTATTTCATTAATTTCTCCCTCATCTTTATTTTTTTTTATTGACAACTTCTATACTTACATACAAAAAACACATTCCACTTTAGAACTCTAATATCCATCATATCCCCTCCCTCTCTCTATTAGTCTCTCTTTTAATTTGATGTCATCATCTTTTTCTTCTATTTTTGAGAGTCTTGCGAAGGTATTGCTAGGCACTGCAAGGTCATGGATATCGAGGCCAATTTCTCTGTGGGCAGTTGCATTGTAAGAAGTCATACCCTTCCTTTGGCTCTTCCATTCTATCTGCCCCCTCTTCCGCAATGGACCCTGAGCATTGGAGGGTGTGAAAGAGGTGTTTCAGTGCTAAGCACTCCTCCATCCCTTCTTCTCAGCACTATGTTGCCTTTTGGGTCATCCCAATGGTCATCACCATCTGAAAAGAGAAGCTTCTCTAACCAGAAATGAGAGTAGCGTTAATATGTGGATATGAACATTAAGTGTAGTGAGAAGCACTCATATTTAATCCTCCACTTCCTCTGTAATGTCTTCTGGCTCTGGCAGATGTGATAGAGCTGATTTGTCTTATGCTAGGCAGTCAGATTTCTTTTCTTGTCATTATGATGGGTCTTGGTTTTCATGAGCTCCTAGCGTTTGATCTGTGGTTTTGCTTTCTGAGCAATTGGGGTTATATTCAGAAAGTCTTTGCCAAGACCAATATGTTGAAGGGTTTCCCCTACCTTTTCCTCTAGCAGTTTCAGAGTTTCAGGTCTGATATTAAGGTCTTTGATCCATTTGGACTTAATTCTTGTGCATGGAGAGAGATAAGGATCTATTTTCATCCTTCTTCAGATACATATCCAGTTTTCCCAGCACCACTTGCTGAAGAGGCTGTCTTTTCTCCAATGACTATTTTTGGCATGTGTTTTTATGAGAGAGTCAGAGAGAGTCCAGAGAGATAGAGAATGGGTGCACCAGTGGCCTCTCAGCCACTGTGAACAAACTCCAGACACATGCGCCCCCTTGTGTGCAAGTTTGGCATTGCACCCTTGTGTCACTTTGCATCTGGTTAAACATGGGACCTGGAGAATCAAACGGGCATTCTTAGGCCTAGCAGGCAGGTGTCTTAACCACTAAGCTATCTCTCCAGTCTTATTTTTGGCATTTTTGTCAAAGATCAGCTGGCTATAGCTACCCAAACATACATCAGGGTCCTCTGTTCCATTGATCTACATGTCTGTTTTTGTGCCAGTACCATGCTGTTTTTGTTACTATGGCTCTGTAATATAGGTTAAAATCAGGTATGGTGATACCACCAGCCTTATTTTTGTTGCTCAAAATTGTTTTATATATTTGAGGGGTTTTTTTTGTGTGTGCTTCCAAATGAATTTTGCATTGTTTTTTCTATTTCTGTAAAGAATGCTATTGGAATTTTGATGGGGGTTGCATTAAATGTGTAGATTGCTTTTGGTAGGATTGCCATTTTTATAAGATTAATTCTTCCAATCCAAGAACAAGAGATATCTTTCCATTTCCTTGTGTCTTCTGCAATTTCTCACTTGAGTGTTTTAAAGTTTTCATTGTAGAGATCCTTCACTTCTTTGTTTAGGTTTATCCCAAGATACTTTTTTTTGGTGCAATTGTGAATGGGAGTGATTCTCTGATTTCATTCTCTGTGTGTTTGTTGCTGGCATATAGAAAGGCCACTGACTTCTGTGTGTTTATTTTGTATCCTGCTACATGGCTATAGGTGTTTGTCAGCTCTAACAGTTTCCTGGTAGAGTCTTTAGGGTCCTTTATGTATAGAATCATATCATCTGCAAATAATGATAACTTGATCTCTTCCTTTTCATTTTGTATCCTTTTTATGAGTGTCTCTTGCCTTATTGCTATGGCAAAGATTTCCAGTACTATATTAAATAAAAGTGGGGACACTGGACACCCTTGTTTTGTTCCTGATTTTAGTGAGAAAAGCTTCAAGTTTTTCTCCATTTAGTATTATGTTGGCTGTGGGTTTGTCATAAGTAGTCTTTATTATGTTGAGATATGTTCCTTCTATTCTCAGTCTCTGTAAGACTTTTATCATGAAGGGATGTTGGATTTTGTCGAATGCTTTTTCTGCATCTAATGAGATGATCATGTGATTTTTGTCCTTCAGACCATTTATATAATGTATTACATTTCTCGATTTGCATATATTGAACCAACCCTGCATCTCTGGGATGAAGCCTACCTGGTCGGGGTGAATGATCTTTCTGACATATTCTTGTATTCTATTTGCCAATATTTTGTTGAGAATTTTTTGCATCTATGTTCATGAGGGAGATTGGTCTGTAATTTCCTTTTTTGGTTTTATCTTTGTCTGGTTTTGGTATCAGGGTGATGCTGGCTTCATAAAAGGAGTTTGGTAGGATTCCTTCCTCTTCTATTTTATGAAAAAGTTTAAGAAGCATTGGTGTTAGTTTTTCCATGTAGGTCTAGTAAAATTCGCCAGTGTATCCATCTGGGCCTGGACTTTTTTTTAATTGGGAGATTTTTTATAACTGTTTGGATCTTCATACTTTTTATAGGCCTATTTAAGCAGTTAATCTCATTTTTATTTAATTTAGGTAGGTCATATAAATCAAGGAAATCATCCATTTCTTTCAGATTTTCAAACTTAGTGTAGTATATGTTCTTATAGTATGTCCCTATGATTTTTTTTTAATTTCTCTTATCTGTTGTGGTGGTGCCTTTTTCATCTCTAATTTTATTGTCTCTTTTCTCTTTCTTTTGGTCAGATTTGCTAAGGTTTTATCAATCTTGTTTATCCTTTCAAAGAACCAACTCTTTGTTTCATTGATTTTTTTGGATTTTTTTCATTTTCTATTTCATTAATTTCTCCCTCATCTTTATTTTTTTTAATGACAACTTCTATACTTACATACAAAAAACACATGATGATATTTCGCTCCCCTACCCCATTCCACTTTAGAACTCTAATATCCATCATATCCCCTCCCTCTCTACATTAGTCTCTCTTTTAATTTGATGTCATCATCTTTTTCTTCTATTTTTGAGAGTCTTGCGAAGGTATTGCTAGGCACTGCAAGGTCATGGATATCAAGGCCAATTCTGTCTGGGCGGTTGCATTGTAAGAAGTCATACCCTTCCTTTGGCTCTTCCATTCTATCTGCCCCCTCTTCCGCAATGGACCCTGAGCATTGGAGGGTGTGAAAGAGGTGTTTCAGTGCTAAGCACTCCTCCATCCCTTCTTCTCAGCACTATGTTGCCTTTTGGGTCATCCCAATGGTCATCACCATCTGAAAAGAGAAGCTTCTCTAACCAGAAATGAGAGTAGCGTTAATATGTGGATATGAACATTAAGTGTAGTGAGAAGCACTCATATTTAATCCTCCACTTCCTCTGTAATGTCTTCTGGCTCTGGCAGATGTGATAGAGCTGATTTGTCTTATGCTAGGCAGTCAGATTTCTTTTCTTGTCATTATGATGGGTCTTGGGTCTCCTTGGTATTCACTGTCATCTAAAATTAGCAGATTCTCTGGCTAAGAAGGTAATCAAAAGGGATAAACATAGACATTCAGAAGACTTTATTATTTTTTTATTTTTATTTTTTGGTTTTTCGAGGTAGGGTCTCACTCTGGTCCAGGCTGACCTGGAATTAACTATGTAGTCTCAGGGTGGCCTCGAACTCATGGTGATCCTCCTACCTCTGCCTCCTGAGTGCAGAAGACTTTTTGATGGGCATAATCTCTCCTTTTAGCCAAAGAACAGCGCAATGTTCTCTCTAGGATCTATGACCTTCCAAGCCATAGGCTTCTAACTTGATTCTCAGTACCAGCCATGAATTTCCTCCCACTGAGTGTCCTTATACCCAATCAGAGACCAGTTGATTGCCTCCGTAGCCTGTGTACCACTATTGTACATCTTGCCTGGCTGGTTGATTTTGTAGCTTGCAGGATCCCCTGCTATTAGTGACCTTTATCCTCCAGCAGCTGGCAGATCACTTACCAGCACTATGAGAGCCAGCCAGCAGAGAGCTGACTTCAATCTCAGTTCTAGTGTGACCTCTCAATGTCCTGTGAGTACAGCTTGTGGGGCCCTCGGCAATATGGTTTTACCATTTAGAACTGGTGGGTAACGAAGTGCTTTGACAATGACGTATATTGTTTTGGAGGCCTTCTGGGTCTCCCTGACCAACAGCTCACTGTGGAGGGTAACCCATTCGGGCAGTGGAATCGGTTTTATAGTAAAGCTTTCTCCACCCCTGTAGGTGCTTCTGCCAAATTCCCTTGCCCCTCCTTCCAGTGGTCATCACCATCTGAAAAGAGAAGCTTCTCTAACCAGAAGTGAGAGTAGCGTTAATATGTGAATATGAACATTAAGTATAGTGCTTTCAGGGTAGCTTGGTGGGGATAATATATACATTTAGCCAGACAAGCACAGGCTTTATACCCATAAGGCTCATGACCTCCCCACCATAGAGTTTTGTTTAGGTTTTTCAGTACCAGGTATGTATTCCCTCCCATAGAGAGGGCCTTCAGTCCAATTATGGAACAGTTGGTTACCCCAAGAGCAGACATGCCACTATTGCACCTGTTCTGTCATTGGGCCTGTATGGCCAAACTTGAATTTTCAGTGTCCACTATTTTCACTGATGATGACTTCTGTCTCCCATAGGGCTGCATGCACTGTAGCTTTTTTTCCAGCTTTCTGTTGGCTGGTCTACAGGGAGAAGGTTTTCTGCTCAGCACTAGCTTGCTTTCTCAGTGACCTTGCCTCTCAGGCAAGAGATGTCTTTAGCAATAGGGTTTTATCATCTGTTTCTCAAGGGCAACCAAGGGCTTTGGCAATAGCCTTTAATGTTTTGGAGTCTACCAGGACCTCCTTGGTCAACAACTCACTGGAAGGTATCCCATCCCAGGCACTGAAAATTTTCTAGTAACAGTCTACAGCTTCTGGATGTGCCATTATTCAAAAAAGTAGGTTTACATAAGTCTTATTCACACTATCTTGAATTTTGATTGACCTTGTTAGTATAGTGGTGAATATCCCCGCCTGTCCCTCATCTTTATTATTTCTTCCCATCTACTGATTTTTGGTTTGCCTTGTTCTTCTTTTTCCAAGGCCTTAACATGAAGCATTAAGTTGTTTACTTGTGACCTTTCTAATTTCTTAATAAAGGCACTTAAAGCTATAAATGTCCTTCTTCATTGTGTTCCAAAGGTTTTGGTATATTGTATTCTCATTATCATTTGACTCTATATTTTTTTAATTTTTATTTATTTATTAGCAACAGACACACACAGAGAGATAGAGAGAGAGGCAGAGAGAGAGAGAATGGGCACACCAGGTCATCCAGCCACTGCAAACAAACTCCAGATGCATGTGACACCTTGTGCATCTGGCTTATGTGGGTCCTGGGGAATCAAACATTGAACCAGGGTCCTTAGGCTTCACAGGCAAGCATTTAACCACTAAGCCATTGCTCCAGTCCCAACTCTATGAATTTTTTGATTTACTTCTTGATTTCTTCATTGACCCATTCATCACTTAGTAGTGTATTATTAGTTTCCTTTTTTGTGTGTGTATGTTCTATAGCTTTTTTTTCTATTGATTTGTAGTTTGATCCCATTGTGATCAGACAGAATACAAGGAATTATTTCAATTTTCTTGTAATTTTTAAGATTTGCTTTGTGTCCTAATATATGGTCTATTTTAGAGAATGTTCCATGTGCTGCTGAAAAGAATGTGTATTCTGTAGCATTTGGATGAAATGTCTTGTATATATCTGTTAGGTCCACTTGTTCTATGACCTCATTTAATCCAGAAGCATCTCTGTTTATTTTTTGCCAGGTTGACTTGTCAATTGGTGAGAGTGGGGTGTTGAAATCACCCACTACAACTGTATTTGGTGTTATCTGTGACCTTAGTTCTAATAGCATTTGTTTGATTAAATTGGGAGCCCCCATGTTAGGTGCATATATGCTTAGGATTGTAATGTCCTCCTGTTGGAGTGTTCCTTTAATCAATATAAAGTGACCTCCCTTACCTTTCCTAACTAATGTTGGTCTGAAGTCTACCCTGTCAGATATTAGGATAGTGACCCCTGCTTGTTTTCTAGGCCCATTTGCTTGAAACACCATTTTCCAACCTTTCACCCTAAGATAGTGTTCATCCTTTGTAGAAAGGTGAGTTTCTTGGAGGCAAAAAATTGAAGGATCCTGCTTTTTAACCCAGTCTGCAAACCTGTGTCTTTTGGTTGGGGCATTCAGGCCATTGATAATTAAGAGTTATTATTGAAAGGGGTGCATTTTTGCCATTTTTCTTGTTTTAGTTCTTCTGGTTTTACTATTGTTCTCTTGTATTAACTAGTATTTGAGTGTGGTTTGTTTTTTTCCAGGTTCCTTATATGTGTGGTATTTTTTCTCTCTGACATGGAGGATCCTTTCAAGTGTTTTCTGTAGAGCTGGTTTTGTTTTAAAATGTTCCTTTAGCCTGCTTTTGTTGTGAAATGTCCTTATTTCTCTGTCTATTTGTTAGTTTTGCAGGATAAAGTAACCTTGGTTGACAGTTGTTATATTTCAGAACTTGGAATACATCACTATAAACCCTTCTGGCTTTTAAAGTTTGTGTTGAGTAATCTGCTGTGATTCTGATGGGCTTGCCTTTGTAGGTGACTTGCTTTTTCTCTCTAGCTGCTTTCAATGTATTTTCTTTGGTTTGTATGTTTGGTAGTTTAATTATAAGATGGTGAGGAGAGTTTCTTTCAAGGTTTTGTCTGTTTGGTGTTCTTCTTATATCTATGTTGGCATCTCTTTCCCAAATTGGAGGAAATTTTCTTCTATGATTTTGTTGAAAACACCTACTAATGCCTTTGGAATGAAATTCTTCTCCTTCTACTGTACCCTGAATTCTTATGTTTGATCTTTTCATAGTGTTCTGAATATCTTGAAATTCCCATTCATACCTTCCTATTAGTTTGCTTTCTCTTTGTTGGACTGCATTAGATCTGCCACCTGGTCTCCTAGTTTAGATATTCTGTTTTCTTCTTCATCCATTCTACTGGATAGATTTTCTACAGAGTTTTTTTTTGTTTGTTTGTTTGTTTTTAATTTCACTGACGGTGTTCTTCATTGCTAGGATTTCTAACTCGTTTTTCTTTATTATTTCTATTTCCTTATTTATGTCTTGTATTGACCTCCTTATTTCATTAAATTGGTTGCCTGTGTGTTCTTTGATTCCTTTGATTTCCTCTTTGAGTTCTTTGAACATATTTTTTTTTGGAGAGAGACACAGAGAGAGAGAGTGAGAGGGAGACAGATAGAGAATGGGTGCATCAGCAGCCTCTCAGCTGCTGTGAATGAAATCCAGATGCGTGAACCCCCTTGTGGTCAAGTGTGGCATTGTGCCCTTGCATCACTTTGCATCTGGCTAAACATGGGACCTGGAGATTGGAACCAGCGTTCTTAGGCTTAGCAGGCAGGCACCTAAGCCATCTCTCCAGCCTTCTTTGAACATATTTATAATCATTCTTTTGAAATTTTTCTCAGGCATTTCCTCTAAATCAGGCTCGCTGAAGGTCATTTCTGATACATTAATACTTTTTGGTGAATTTATATTGTCTTGATTTTTGTGTTTCTTGTATTGTAATGTAGAGTTTTTGCATCTTGGATTAATTTAATGCTTGAGTTTTCTAATTATCTGCAGTATTATCAGATGTATCAATCCATCTGATGTTATATACCCTCAGGGTAGGAGCTTAAGGTGCTAGGTGTGGCTCTTAAGACTCAGAGTAACCACAAAAGTGACCCTAGGTGTTGGGTTTGCCTGCTATGAGAGTATTCCAGTAGGTGGAGTGCAACAAAATACAGACTAATTCTAAAAATTTAACTAAACAATGTACACATTCAATGAAAAACAGCACAGAGTATTTATGCAAGAGTAGGTGTTATGACAAATAGTTCCCCTAACAAAGTCATAGTCCCTAAGGATGTGTGTTGCCCCACACCCTTAATCCTGTCAACTGGGAGGCTAAGATTTCTGGTTTGTAGAGAATTCCAAAGTCAGCTTATGACCAAGTTGAGACCCTTCCCAATGAATGACAGAAGAGGAAACAAAGGCAGTATAAGTCAGGCAGCAATAAACGACAAGCCCAAAATATAGCTTATTTAAGAATGGCAAATCCGACCATCCATCAGATTTAACATATAATTTACCCTGACATGAATGGTGCAATTAGCACTTCCAATGCAACCCTATATATCAGGCTTATTTGGCGGGTATTGACCTGATGTAATCCCACTGCTTGTGTCCTTCTGTGCTGTGCTGTGGGTCAGGTAGGCTGTCTGGGCCTGGGGGTCACTGCTCTGATTGCCTGTGCTGGGTGCTGTGTAGGTTCCCTTCCCCAGGTCTCTGGTGCTTGCGGCGCTTGTGCTGGTGGTGGGGGAGGGGAGGCTGTGGATGGTGGCCGAAGTTCTCCTGCTGGTCCTCACGATCTCCTTCCTCAAAAGCTGCTCCGTTGGTCTCTACTGTCCTCCTTCCACATTTCTTGAGTTTGAGGAGGCCACTGTGAGTGGTGAATCCCCTCACCTGGCTTTAAAATCCTGTGGCTCAGTGAGCCTTGCAGCTGTGCCCACGTGGAAATGGTGCCACTGCTGCTGGAGCCGCTTCTGCCTGCTTCTGTGGGCTCTAGACACCCTGGATCTCTCCTACTTCTCTGCTGTGGTTGATAATTTATTATACACCTCACTTTTTAGTAGAAGAGTGTATTTTGCTGTTTTTTTTTCTTTTTCTCCCCTAGGCTGTTTTGGCGTGGTTACTATGCCACCATCTTAACCAGAAGTCCACACTCTTATTATTATTTTTTTTTGGAGAGAGACACAGAGACAGACAGAGAGAGAGGGAGAGGAAGACAGATAGAGATGGGCGCACCAGCAGTCTCTCATCTGCTGTGAACGAAATCCAGATGTGTGAGCCCCCTTGTGGTCAAGTGCAGCATTGTGCCCTTGCATCACTTTGCATCTGGCTAAACGTGGAATCTGGAGATTGGAACTGCTGGAGATTGGAACCAACGTTCTTTTAGGCTTAGGAGGCAGGCGCCTTAACTGCTAAGCCATCTCTCCAGCCCACACTCTTATTTTTAACACTCTATATAATAACTGTCTGAGACCAAATGCCAGCAATGTTAATGTGCATATCTCCTATAAAGATACAACTGAAAGGCCAGGTGTTGTGGCACACACCTTTAATCTCAGCACTTGAGTGGCAGAGGTAGGTTGATTGCCATGAGTTCAAGGCCAGCCTGGGACTAAAGAGTGTGCGTCAAGTCAGCCTGGGCTAGAGTGAGAACCTACCTCAAAAAAACAAAACCAAACAAACAAACAGAAGAAAAGATAGCTGAGTGTGGTGGTGCATGCCTTTAATCCCAGCACTGAGGAGGCAGAGGGAGGAGACCAGCCTGAATTCCAGGTCTGCCTAGGCTAGAGTGATACCCTAGCTCAAAAAAAAAAAAAATCAGAAAACAAACAAGATAAAACTGAATACCATAGCACCAAAAATACAGTGGAAATTGAAAATATCATCTAATATTTTGAATACTTTTGAAGTGATTTAGCATAAATTGAAGGCAGACATTGACAGATTAAATATATATATATATGCTGTAAACATAGGGAGACCACTACAAAAAAAAAAAAAACTAAAAAGAGCTATGAAAATGATGGGATCTGTGAGAAGCATGGTGATATGATTGATGTCTGTGTGCAGCCAGCTGTTGGGGGCAGCCCACGGTCCAGTTTTAATTCATGATTATAGCCTCATCCCCAAGAGTGCCCTCGGCCGTGGCCTGCTCGTCAGTTCAGCTCAATGCAAGACTTGCATACTTCCTTCTTTGTGACAAATAGCTCACTGCCCTTGGTCAGATACTCTTTGGAGCAGTGCTATTTGGCCAAAGAGCTCATGATCGGCAGGTGATCATGAATGGATGTAAGGTTTGATGCTGGTCACTTCGAGCAACTCCCCAACACACTTATCCAGGAGCATGGCTGTGGTCCAAGGTGGGGGCATTTGACAGTTTTTGTAATGAGGATATCATCATGAAAGTTGTGAGTTTATTGTATGTCAAAGAGGCTACTTTCTAGCAGCTTCACATTCAGGACTTTCTCACACTCTTCCACCCTGCTGACTCTGGAAGGGGGAGATGAAGTCAGTGTCCTAGGCTTAGTACTCTGGACCATCTGAGTGACAGGTGATCTTGTAACTCCCTGTAATGTTTTATACTATCCCTGATAGCATCTTGCCTGTGGTTTTCATGAGACCATGATTGTCTGTGTAGGTCACACAGAACTCACAAATACTGAACTCATGACTGTGAGTCAAATCATTCAGAAACCATCAGCATCTGGTGCAGAGTTTTGGAGCAGTTCTCCTGTGTAAGCTCATGTCCAGCTCTCTGTGATAGGTGAGGAACAGCTTGGCTATGGCTTCTCCATCATGGAAGTTTTTTTTTTTTTAATCTTTAGGAATATTAGCTCATCTAATATGGTTCATATATATGTGATGATCTTAGAGTGACTGTATTATTTACTTTCTCATGGCTATGACCAAATACCTGACAAGTTGTTTAAGGAGGGAAAGCGTTTGTTTGTTTGATTAAATTCCATTATGGCAGGGAAGGCATGGTGGCCCAAACAGAATCACTAGCTGGGAACTGAGTGTTCAGACACATGATCCTATTCAGACTACATTCAGACTACAACAGTAATGATAGATTTCTGCCTCACGAAGTCATTCAGTATCAAGCTTTAGTATCTCTCATGATACCTTATTTTCCTTATCTTTGAGGCAAAAGTGAAGATGAGGCTACATACACAAATGGGAGATAATAGTGGGATTTCAAAGGAAATGACGCTCACTCCTCACTCAGTTCACTCCTCTTGGTTTCCCCAAGATTCCCTTGAACTCCAGCTATGGCTCCTCAACAGTGTTATGATAGAACACATTCTCATTTTCTTCCTCTGATTTGACTTCCTGGAGTTGGTCATGACTTGTAAGTTGACCCCTCTTCTCGAAGGTCATAGAAGAAGAGCTTTCCTCCAGGAATTCTCTTGGCTTTTACATGTCGCCAGGTGGTCCCCAGGCTTCAGGTGACTGCATTCTTGGATGAAGTATGTGAGCGAGATGTCTACATGGAACTTGTACAGGCACTAACCTGCAGCTGCTTCAGATCTTTGAGTGTTGATTTGGCCTCCAGCTCTGCTCTTCACCACCCATAACCTCATATATCATGGCCCCCTTTCCCCAGACTCCAAAATCTTGTCTCTTTTTTCATTGCATGTGTTTTGTGTGGGGTGTGGAGAGTACACACACACACACACACACACACACACACACTCATATTTACATGTGTGTGGGCATGTGGGAGCAAGTACACATGCATGTGTATACATGTGAAGGCCAGTGGTTGGTATCAGGTGTTTTCCTTGATCACTCTTCACCTTGTTTACTCAGACAGAGTCTCTCTTGAACCAAGAGCTCACTGAATTAGCTACTCTAGCTTTCCTTAGAGATCCCTGTCTGTGCCTCCCTTGCTCTGAGATTACAGGTGGACCTCCACACTTACTCATTATCTACACGGGACCTGGAGAGCTGAACTCTGCCTCTAATACCTAAGGGCAAGTGCTTTATCAACTGAGCCATTTCCCCAGCACCTTGTCTTTTTAATAATAGTCATTCCTACTAAAGTGAAGTTGTCTCACTGTGGTCTTATTTGCTTTTCTTTGAGGATTAGTGATCTTAAGTTTTCCCCCTGCACCTCTTGGCCATGTGCCATGTCTTCTGTTGGCAAATGTTAATTTAGGGTCCACTGCCCACGTTTTACTCATGGTATCTGGGCCTCTTGATATTGGGTAGTTTGTTCCTAGGTAATGATTTTTGACACTAACCACAAAAAAACATTGAATTGAACACAAAGATCTGGCCTGTGAAGACTTGCTCCCCGAAGCTCCTCCCCGAGCCCTCCCTCAAGACCCCCATGACGGGGACAGAAGGACTTCAGGACTCTGCCTCACTTAAACAGCATCTTCCATCTGACCCCATGGCACCACAGGAGACCTTACTTGATAAACAAGTGCAGCACCCAGCTGTGCCTGATGGTCCTGCCCCAAAAGTGAGCGTCTTTAGCATGTACAAACAAGGAGGACTGAAATCTTGTCTGGATGGTGGGTGACTGGCCTAAGCTGTACACGTTGTGCCAGCTGGCACCTTGTCCTTTCCTGTTCTCCCCCACTGCCTCCTTCCTCTCCTCTTGCCTTTCCTCCACCTCAGAGCCTCCCACACCAACAGTACCTGAAATCCAGGAAGGCACAGTATAGAAAAAGGCAGTTGCTCTCATTGGTGGCATCAATGTACTGTTTATGAGTCTGAAATGAAAGAAAATGGATACACCTGTGACACAGTTGGAGGGACCTGGTTGGCCCCTCACATACTGAAGATCCAGGACTGGTGCTGAGCACCACCACTGACTTTCCTCCATTCCAGTCATGGTCAGAGAGGGCCAAGCCACTGGCCCACATCATACCATGTTCTCCTTGGCCCACACCAGCCCACAATCCCACATTCCCCACCCTGGGCCTTTGTGCCTGCTATGCCCTCCATTTAGAATGCTCTTTACCCAAGTCAATCTGAGGCTCCCTCCATCCACCTTCCCTCCCTCTGTGCAGAGGTTCCCTAGAGGTTTCCTAGCACACACGAAGCAACACCACTTTGTCTTTCTTGTACCCATTCTTTTCATTTATTTGTCATAGAATTAGTCACCAGATGGTAAATGCCATATTTTCTCTGTTGTCTGCTGTCTTCCCTTACAGAAAGTAAGGAATGAGGACAGAGCCTTTTTATCTCACAACTGAATCCCAGTGCCTGGAGTTTCCAACACACAGCAACACTTCAGGAAACATTTACTGAGCAAATGGATTAAGGAATGAGTAAGTAAGAAAAGCTAAAACTGCCTTGGTAGAGCTTTCATCCTCTCCCAGTCATCTCTGGAGGCTGGCTCAGGTGCTCTGAAGTAGTGACTCAACCCTGACAGAAGCTAGCTCTTTCTCAGACCACAGCCAAGGGCTAGGGAATCCAAGGCGCTCGCAGGTGTCTTTCCCCCAGG
Organism: Orientallactaga sibirica; assembly: GCA_036365145.1. Classification (NCBI taxonomy): domain Eukaryota; kingdom Metazoa; phylum Chordata; class Mammalia; order Rodentia; family Dipodidae; genus Orientallactaga; species Orientallactaga sibirica. The sequence continues at coordinate 44,983,680 of JAEOAD010000011.1, read as the reverse complement.
ACGTGTGCCCTTTTGTGTAAATCATTTACGCTTCTCATTACCCCACATTCTCTGACCTGTAAATGCCACCAGGCTTGGACCTTCACTTCCCAGAAAGACCTTTTCCTCTTCACAAGCTGACGGGCCACAAAGTAAGCCACACACACCCCAACCCTAGTGGACAAGACACAAGGGCACATCCCCCATTGCTGGTGCCAGAAGTGCCCACAGCAGGATGGACAGTACCTGCTCCATAGCTACTGCAGAGCTAGAAGCCTACCTACCTTCTTACATCTCAGAGCATCACCAGGTAGCTCCATTCTGCTCCCATTATCTGACAACACTGTCCAGAACAACCTGCTCTTTACTGCTTATAAATGTGTGGTCTGCCTCCCTCCATGAGAGCGAAGCATGAAAACCCAGGGACTCATTGGTCCTAGTGACTCTGCACCCAGCACAATGGAATGTTTGTATGAATTACTGTGGATATGAAAGCTCATAGGCAGGTAGTTGGGATTTCTGATCTCTAAGGAATATCCACTCAAAATAAATGTTAATAACCACTGTGTCCAATATAGATACGTGCAACACCTCCTTTCTGTCTCTAAAAACAGGGTGTTTGGCTTACTCAGTTGCCCCCTCCCATCAGGCCCAATAAAAGGCTTCTCTTGGGTGATTGTTTCTTGTCTGCTTTTATCAGGCTGAGCTGGTAGCATGAATAGGAGACAGTAGGAGTGGCAGCTGCAATGGTGGCAATTGTGCCTGGAGAGTTCCAGAGAGTGACCAGGAAAGAGGAGCAGAGCGAATGGAGGCAATGAAGAGCTGAGGACTAGGAACTGTGGGTTCTGGTCACTGGACAAGTTCCTTTGACCTTAAGGATGAGAGGTCCCAGATATCCAGGCCTCAAAGATACAACCATAGCCCCTTGAAAGCTACAACACTGAGGAACTGAGTGTCCCAGCACCTGGGGACCTGTCAGAAGCTGCAATATTATTAGCAGGCTCTGCCCACTGCTGCTGCTGCTGCTGCTCACTGCTGCTGGAGGCTGAGGATAGTAGTAGCTGCCAAGTGCTGGGGCCTCTGGTGGTTAAGATACACAGCATTGAGTTCTGTGTTAGTTTCTGACTTCTAAAGCTTAGAACAATAGACCCCTAGGTGTGAGGGATTGGAGCTATAAGCCTCTGAGTCTACCAGTCCAGCGCCCCAGAACTTGGGCATTATGACCCAGACCTGTCAGTTCCAGAAAAGGATCTCCTCCCCAGCTCTCAGTTTTTTATCTTGGTAGAGCAAAAGTTTCAGCCAGCTGATTCATAACCTATCATCCCTCATCATGGCGAAGGGGGCTATATTAGTTATTTTCTTATTGCTGTGACCATTTGGAATTTACCTGACCAAAAGCAACTTAAGGAAGGAAGGGTTTATTTTGGCTTACAGTTCGAGGTTCAGCCCATTGTGGCAGGAAAGGTGTGGCCATAGGAGCATGAAACAGCCGGTCACATTCAGTCCACATAAGAAAGCAGAAAAATAAATGTTTTTGCTCAGCTTGCTTTCTCCTTTTTATTCAGTCCAGTGACCCAATCCATGAGATGGTGATAACCACAGTTTGGGTGGGTCTTCTCACCTTAATTGACTTACTAAAACTGCCTCACAGACATGAAATTTATTTCTCTAGTGATTCGAAATCCTGTCATCACACATTGGCTTTCACAGTATGTTCCTGACCATGACCTCAGTGCCTTGGGAACATGAAATTGCAAACACTAGTCAGGGCCAGGGTGAAGAAGAAGCATGAGGGACAGAGATGGCCACCTAGGCCTCATCGCCCTTAGATGAAGCCAGAGCTTGAGAAGCAGCTGGGAAGCCACACTGTCCTCTGCCTTCTGGCACCAGCCACAGTGAGCTCCATGCTGAGACAGACAGTTCTGATCTATCACACCCTAAACTACATGAGGTGCCAGCAGAGGATATGAACACACACACAGTGGGAAAAAGCAAGGCAAACCTGGAGGTGGCCACTGCCCTTTCTATAAGCTGGTGTGCCGTGAGGAAGCTTCTTGCCAAACTGCAGCCCTGCAGGACAGAGTACCACATGGAGACATTTAATAAAGAGGTCTTTCTCCCTGCCGGCTGGTCATTGCACTGGAAAGGGCTATGCAGGCTGTTGAGAGAAAAAAGTCTTCAGCAGTCTTACCTACCAGTGGAACCCTGTGAGCTGTACAATGGACTAGCCAGGGAAGATATACCCATGGGTGCAACAGTGGCACCTTCACTTTCAGAGCTCCCTCCCACTCCCAACTGTCCAAAGTGGAAGTCTTCCTTCAAAGGGCCAGCTCAGTCTCCTCCTCTCCACTAGGGAACCCAAACTGGCCCCTACACCCTCACAGTCCACTTCCCACTGGCCAGTCAGGCACACCTCAAGGTCCTGGACATAAAAGCCCTGCTGCCATTTCCCTTAATCTCTCTCCTCCTTTTGCTAACATAAGTACATCTATTTTCTGTTTTCCACTTCAGCTGCCTACTCTCCCTTTCTCCCTCTTTATTTCTTTCTCTATCACTCTGTCCTCATTTCCTGGCTGGTTAGCACCCCTTTATTCCCCACACACATACACACAGACACACCATAAGCTTCCTCCTCCCCTGCACATGGCCCTGAGTTGCAGGAACTAATTCTCCATCTCCTCTCTCTCCCTTCAATCCCCTCCCCTTAGTCTAAAGGCATGCCCTCTGAGCCATTAATAAACCTCCTATTGCTAAAAGTGATTTGAACCTCCATTTATAGGACTATAAATTATATTATATACATGTATGAGAATTGTCAATAGAATGTTTTTAAAAATAAGGAGGTGTAGCTGTGTGTCACCTGGGCCACTTAGAATTACGTGAAGCATGCAGGCCTCACATGCCACAGGAGGCTTGGGTTCTTTTCTCCTCGGTGGCTCTGCTTCTGCACCTCCCACCCTTGGAGGACAGAGCTTAATCACCCTTCAAAGGCAATTTGTAGTTGGCCAGGGTGCAACAAGCCAAGCGTGTGTGGTCTGGAGGGAGGGCACACAGATTCTCTTGGGTCTGGGGCCAAGGTCACATCCCAGAATAGGAACTCCTAGCCCAGTGAGTCCTCAGGCTCCAGTGCTGAGCTGAGGAAAGTGAGTTGCTTCGTTGTGCATCAGAGAAAGGCCCTTAGCAAGCCTCCAAAAAAGGCCTTGGGAGGTACCCAGCAGATTCTTAACATATGGGCATGTGGTTATGCCAGAGGAGGTGAGTCATCTCACCCAGCCCACATTCCTCTTTGCAGAGAAATGTGGGAGGCCCACAGCCCATCTTGCTCCCAGATCGCCTGCCAGGGTGAAGATGAAAACCATTTCCTTTGGCCAGTTGGGAGCCAGGCAGGTGAAGTCCTCATGGAGGCTCTAGAAGACAGATGGCCCTTCCCACACAACCCAGTTCTTCCCCAGACACCTGGTGTGTGTCCAGGACTGTGGAGGTGCAGAGCAGTTCCCGTAGAGCCTAGGTACCCTCCACCTCCAGAGGGGGTTTCCAGATGGGATTAATCAATCCATTGGTCATTGTCCACTGTCATAGGCAAGGTACATGCTAACACACATGGAGGAAACTAAATCTGAGAATCCACTTCCCATTCCTGTTCAGAACTATGCTTGCTTTTATATGAGTATATGACTTTACGTATTGGGAAGTTGGAGAGACGCTTATCCATTTCTGTCCCCCAGCAGAAGACATATGGTACTACTTAATTCTGACCTTCAGGAAAGCAACATAATGGGCCAAAAATGCCCCTGTCGCCAGATGCAGACAGAGCTCAGCAGAATCCCTAGTCTCCCTTGCTGCCCCTAACCTTCCACCAGCTTCCTCCCAGATGCCCAGCCTGGTTTTAAACAGTAAAGGGTCCCACTATTAGGCAAAGCAGGAATGATGGAAGTCATGGAGGGAAAAAGAAAATGGACCCAGCCACAGTCCCTAGGGCCTTCTGATGCTCTTGGCTTCAGGGAGTCCTAAGTCAGCCCAGAATAGCCCAGACAGCCCAAGCCTGCAGACCCCAGGGATGCTCAGAGCCAGGGTCCAGACAGTGCAAGAAAGGAGCAGGTGGTCAGGTCCCCATCCCAGAGTTTGACAGCAGGCCAATGGGTTTTGACCACTCTGAGGACAGGTGGGAAAGTTTAGGCCAGGCGAGATTCTGTGCTGAGGCCTCAGATGATCTGCCTTCCCCACCCCACCACCTTTAGGTTCATTGCCTGACTTATAGCCTCCCACCTTGATCCTGACCCTATAAGAGGTGGGCAGAAGGAACTGAAGACCATAGATCCTACACCTCTACCTGGGGACATACCATCCAGTGTAGGCCCCTTCCAGAGTGTAGTCATACAAGGATAACCCCAGGCCTCCTCAGTGTAGCACCCTGTTCGGATTTTCCACCTCTTTGGACTAAAAGTATTCTCCTACCATGGACAAGTGCTGACCACGTGCACTTGTCCTTAGTAACAGATTGTAGGGTGGGCCTTGTTAGAGCAGGAGCTATGATCCCAAAAATCTGGTGATGCCCAATACCAACCGTGACTATGCAGTCCCTCCCCTCCTGCCATGGGACTGAGGCAACCTTGAATTATAACTTTACTCTCTTAGCTAGTGCTTCCTGATTCCCAACCCAACCAGTCAGTCTCCTCCATGGCATGGAAACCTCTCCCTCCTTGAGCAACCTTTAAGAGTGAGGAATTTCCTGTCCCATGGGACTGAAGGTTCTCCCTCCCTCTCTCTCTCTCTCTCTCTCCCTCTCCTTCAGGACCAGGGCATGCTGCCTGTGGTATGATGGTAAAAACCTCTTCTAATAAAGCTCTCACCTTCCAGAACAATTCATCTCAGCATCGTTCATTGGAACCTACAGAATCTTTGTCATTTTTTTCCCATGTATGTGTGTATGTTTACATGTGTGATTGAGGGCATGTACATACCATAGCACACATGTACAGGTCAGAGGAAAACCTGGGGTGTCAGACCATACTTTCTGCCTTGTGTGAGGAAGAATCGTTTTTGTTCACTGCTATCCTTGCCAGGCTATCTGGCCTGTGAGCTTCAAGGGATTCTTTTATCTCTGCCTCCCATTTCACCATAGGCATGCTGGGACTACAGGTGTCCACTACAGCAACTGGCTGTGTGTGGGGTTCTAGGAATCTTGGGATACTCACACTTGGGTAACAAGTGCTTTCTCTATCAAGCTTTATCCATTTCCCCAGATCTCTGTAAATTTCTTACAGGCCTCAGTCCTACAGCACAGCCACTCCACCTCCTGACCTACCTCTTCCCTCTTCAGGTACAGCTACCCACAGCTTCTCCTGGATAGTAGGTGAAGTGGTACAGGACATGCACATAAGCCAAGGCCTCAGGGGATGTGCCAGGGTTGGCGAGACCCACTGCCAGTTCCTGGTGCAGTGGTCCTGGGAAATGGGGCCTGCACAAAATGGAACTCAAGTTTCTGTCTGGTCATTATCTAGAGGCAGATCTGCCTTTTAGTGTGAACTCACTCTTAAACCACGCTCCCACCAGGATTCCCAAGATCAGTACCTATTGGCTCTCAATTGTCACATCAGTTCATAAACAGCTTGTAAACCTGCAGTCAGGTGAGGGAGGGAAAATTGCTGTGTTGTTTCAGAGTACAAAGAATTCTGAAATGACCTGGGATCTGGAATTCGAACAGCTTGTCTCAGAATGGAACAGAAAATGTTTTCAAATTATTCTCCTGCCCAGGTGCCATACATCTGGGTGGCATTCATGGAGACTCAGAGCTCTCATGGTCTGGGTCCACATCTGGTAGTGAACTGTGGTATTGAACAGGAGACTGAAATGATTTTCACTCTTTAGCCAATCCAAAATAGTGCAGCTGCATGCCATGATTCTCTTAGCTCCTAAAGTCATGGAAAGATGGACAACCATACCCATCTTAGTATGATACTGACAAAAGTGTTTAATTTCAATGACATAATTGTCCTCTTATTCACTTGGTGACAATAGGCCTTCTTCACCAAGCATTTGGGACCATTTACAGAAACAAGCAGAAAGTGTTACTAAACCACAATGTCTTTAAATAGATGACTGTGGCTTCTGGTTTGATGGTAGTTAGGGCTTCAAAGAAGCTTGCATAAAATCTTGTCAAAAATGAGTGGGACATGCTGGGGCTGCAAGGTCACTGAGAAATCTTGCTAGAGCTGAGCTAAAAATCTCCTCCCTTTAGACCAGCTGACAGAAAGCTGAAAAGGCTATGCTGCATGCAGCCCTATGGGAGAAAGAGAAGTCATCAGTGGAGATAAACAACAGTGGACACTGCAAGCCTTAAATTTGGCCAGCCAGGCCAAATGAGCCAATAGGTGCAATCATGGCATGTCTGTTATGGGGAAACAAAGTGCTCACTAATTGAACTGGAAGTCCACTCCACGGAAGAGAATACATCCCTGATACTGAAAACCTATGACAGGGGAGGTCATGACCCCTAGGAGTGTAATACCTGCTGGTGTCTGGCTAAATGTATATACTATGCTCACCAAACTTCCCAGTAAGAACTTCTCTTAATGTCCATACCCATATATTAATGCTACTCTTACTTTTGGTTAGAAAAGCTTCTTTTTTCAGATGGTGGTGACCTTGGGATGACTCAGAAGGCACCATGGTGCTGAGAAGAAATGACAGAGGAGTGCTCAGCACTGAAACATCTCTATTACACCTTCCAAGGCTCAGGGTCCATTGCAGAAGAGGTGGCGGAAAGAATTTGAGTGCCAAAGGAAAGGTGAAATGGCTTACAATGCACTCTTCCAGAAACAAAATGGCCTGGATATCCATGACCTCGTAGTGCCTGGCACTACCTACACAAGACCCTCATAGTAGGAGGGAAAGATGATGACATCAAAACAAAAGAGAGACTTATTAAGAGGGGGAGGGGATATGATGAAGAGTGAGTTGCAAAGGGAAAAGTGGTGGTGGGGGAATTATCATGTTTTATTGTCTATAATTATGGAAGTTGTCAATAATAATAAAAAAGAAATGTAAAACTGAGTGGGAAGCCAAAGGTCCTTCTAACAGCGGACAATTATCCCAGCGCCAGCATCTAGAGTCACTCAGGTCACCTGCCCCTGGTCCTTTCCTCCCACAAATTGCTGGAAGTATGATCATTGTCTTGTCTTTCTTAACACAGCAAGTCTGATGTCAGCCCAATAAATCCTGGAGACAACCAAGAGCCCATGGCTGCAGATTAAGCACCTAGCAGTGATTGTTCTGTGGATCTCTCTGGGTGTATGTGACTGTCAAACACGGGTAACAGAGGGTACTTTGACATGTCCAGAGTCCCTTGGCACTGCTGACCCTGTAGTCCTTCACCTGTTCAGGATCTATGGAGTCCTGCAACCAGCATCGGTGTAGTGATCAGCCTGATAGTTTCAGGGACGTGGCTGTGAATTCGGGGCTTGGCTGGCTTCCCCTATATCTCCCTGAATGGGATGGGGCCAGGGGTGTGGCTCCGTGGGAGAGTACCTACGTTGCATGAGTTAGACTCCCCTCAAGAACCACAAAAACAATACCCTCCCAAGAAATGTAGAAGGATGGGGAGACCATCTTGGATCTTGATTGATCAGAAGGGTAGGTAAGGAGTGGGCCAGCCACCTCCTTGAGGAATTCCGATGATATTTGGTATTCATTTTAGTTCTCACTAACAGAACTGGTTTTGCTCAGGGTGGCAGTGTGTCCAAAGCCCCTCTGCAGTAAAATCTGTGCCCTCAGTTCCAGATGTATCCACAGGGCTGCTGACTGGGTACCTCCACCTTGCTGCTCACAGGCCTACGCTACCTGGTGGGTGACACTCCTCCCCCCAGAGCTGTCCCCAGGCCTGAGAGGTCATGTGTGGCGTCTTGGTGTACACTTCCAGGCTTACTGTATCTCTGGATGGTCCCTTGTAACTTGACTTTTGTCCTCCCACTTCTGGCCTTCCCCCCAGCCCTCCTCTCTACTTCTCTACTGCACATGTGACTTCCTGCCTCCTCTGGTTCTTATCCTTGCAATGTAGTGATGTTACAGGGATGGGTCCCCCTTGTTCTGCCCTTGCTGACCAGCATGCAACTGTCACTCAGTCACACTGGCTAGATAAGTACACAGAGAGCAGAGCCCTCAGAGGGAAGGACACAAGGCCCAGCCACACTTCCTTGTTGGGAAGTGAGCAGATGCAGCATTCATAGCCTACAGTGGCTGCTGGCTGTCCCAGTGCTGAGCATGTTGACAGGACAAGCCTTGATTAGGAAGCTTTCACAGTCACCCTGTGGGGGAGCCACAGCATGTGCATGGCAACAGGGCCTCCTCTCCTGTTCCAGACTACCAGCTGCAAAGTTCTTGTTGGAAAAAAAGAAAAAGAAAAATCCCATGTCCAGTCATAAGTTGCCAGCACGTTTTATATGTATTTCATGCAGTTTTATCAGCCTGTCAGCAGATTTGCAGGTTTGGTTCTGAAGGAATGAAGGCACCTGGCTCATCTCCCAGAATTGACCATGAGCCACCAGGGTCCACACCTACCTTCCTGGGACTGGGCAGCTCAAAAAGGTTTCCACACCCTGAGAAGCCCTAGTCCTTCCCTCTACACAGAGCCTGTAGGGAGTAGGCTGTGGGTGGGGGGAGGCGGGCATTTCCCGCTAAGGTGAACCATGACCCTGCCAGGGCAGATGCTCATTGTGGCCATCCTGCAAAGCCGCTTCAGCCTACATTGCTGGGAGGGACAGGCCTCTCTGACTCACTGACAAGCATGTAGTCTCATGAACACTATATCCAGAAAGCACGCTTTGTCCACACCTGACCTTGCCTGGCACTTTCACACACTTTGAGGACGGAGTGATGAGACACCACCACTCTGGCAAATGCACCTACCAGCTTTTACTGCCAGCACTCTATCTGGGCTATTTTCCTCTCCCAGATGCCTCTTATTCACAGAGTGTGTGTATTGTGGTTATTTATCTGCATACACCTGATTAGAACTTCCCCAAGATGATACACAAACATCATTTTTACATTCATGTTCAGCGAGACAAGGAAAGAAGAAGCAGAGCCCAAGCCCCGCTCTTGAGAAGCTTGCCCCACCTTTCCTTTGTGGCTTCCACATCACTCCTGCCCTGAATTCTGATGGAGCCAGGCTCCTCCAGGTGTTCATAAGAGGACTGGCATTGCTCTGGAATCTGTCACTTGAGCTATGGTGTTTCCTAGAGTAAAGAAACCCACCTTGGTCATGAACTAAAGTTCAATGCAGCACATGTCATGTGGCCAGGTGAACACTACTCCAAGTCTGCCCAAAGGCCTCAGCGACAGAATACACAATTCTGATCACATCAATGGCAAGCCAGAACTCTCCATGTCATTTTTTTAAGAGGAAGAGCTGTAAATAATCAGGAAATTCCTGGCACAGGAATGCCTAAGGAGAGTTACCAAACTGTCCCAGGAAGTGCATCCTTTGTATCTATGCAAAGGGCTATGCTGCCTTAAAAGGACATAAAATTCTTGCTTCTCCTGAAGTGGGCTCCGTGATCACTGACAATGTATTGCAGTTTGCGTTGAAACCATGTACTCTTGGATATGCCATGTGAAAACGATATTATTTCCCACAAACAAAAATAAAAATTTAGAACTTCCGGTCAAGATGGCAGACTCATAACCATGCTAGAGCTCCAAGGGTGAAGTCAGGCAAGACTTGGAGGAGGGCTCCAGTACCAGTAGGTCTTAATGGACCTCCACTGGGTGAGCACGATGTTGCACGTTCGGGAATCTGCCAATTCCTATATGCTCTCCAGCACAGCTAGGGTGCAAGCACAGCTAGGGTGCAACCGCAGCCTGCGGTGGGCTGGTGCTTAAAGCAGCAGGCTGAGTGTAGGTGGGCAGGGCAGTCTGGCAATTGGCCTTCTTCCATGTCCCATGCACTCAGAGATGGAAGCAAACCACTGAGCATGTACACACAGTGCCAGAGCCAGTGTCCACACTTCTGTCCCACTCCATGGCCACTGTGGGTCCCAGGTGCTAGAGCTAGGTCCTGCTCTTCTACCCCACCCCAGAACCACTTCTGCCCCACCCTGCACCAGAGGCCCCTGGAAGTCCCCACAGTGCCAGAGCCAGGGCCATGCTTCTGCCCCACTCTGCACTGTTGGGCCCTACGCCATTAGTCCCTGGTGTCCCCATGGTGCCTCTGTCCCACTCTGAGCCACTTCTGGCCCTCCTTGCACTACCAGCCTCAGCGTATGTCCCCAGAGTGCCAGGGCCAGAGTGCACCCTTCCACCCCACTTCACATCGCCAGTCCCTGCCAGAGCTAGGGTCCATGCTTCCACCCAGCTCCACACCATCTGTCAGTGTTCCACTGGTCCCTGCAGGTCCTCGCAGTGCCAGAGCTAAGGCCCATGCTTCCGCCCCACTCCTCACCCACTGTGCCTGCGCCTCTGGTCCCTCTAGGTTCCCACAGTGTCAGAGTTAGGGCTCCTGCTTCTTCCAACCCAGAAACCAGTCCCTGTGATTCTCTGCCCCATGCCTCTGGCCCTTGAGAGTCCCCACATTGCCAGCCTCAGTGGGTCTTTCTGGCCTCTCCTGCCTCATCTGATCTTGCCAAGCCATGCCACTGGCCGCCTCCGCATACTAGACCTCATTCTAGCCACCTCCTGGGACCACCTTCAGGCCTGGTTCCTGGATCCTGGAAGACCACTCAACCCCTCCCCATCCCCCTTACACTTTCCCACCACCACCAGCTGCCTACCAAAACTCTAGCAGGGAACACAGGAATATCTGGCAACCGCCTGCCAAAGTGGACCAGTGCATACTCCACAGCCTGCTCAGCTGGTGTACAATGGGGTGCAGGGACAAGTTCTACTTCTCCTGAGCTCTATAGGTAAGGCACTACTGGGATAGTGGGCTGCAGAGATTCCAGACCCCCAACCACAGCTCTGTATCAGTCCCCAGCCCAGAGCTACTAGTGCACTAGCAACCTCCACAACCTGTGCATCTGTGGATAAGATGCCATCCCACTCCAAGCCATTTCAAACCCCAAACAGAACATTCATTTAAGATCCTACAAGGGCTTAATTCTTCCCCTCTTGAACAAAAAAGACTTTTACCACAGAAATGGGTAGACCACAACACAAATAAATGCAAAAAACAGACTGAGAGATCTCCATCAAGACTGCCTAGCCGGGCGTGGTGGCACACGCCTTTAATCCCAGCACCGGGGAGGCAGAGGTAGGAGGATCGCCGAGAGTTCAAGGCCAACCTGAGACTACATGGTTAATTCCAGGTCAGCCTGGACCAGAGTGAGACCCTACCTCGCAAAACCAAAAAAAAAAAAAAAAAAAAAAAAAAAAAAAAAGACTGCCTAGTACCACAATGGAAAGTCTCCAATGAAAACATAGAAGAGGGTTGGAGAGATGACTTAGCAGTTAAGTCACTTGTCTGGAAGTCTAAGGACCCTCCAGATCCCACATAAGCCAGGCGCACAAGGTAATGCAAGCACGCAAAGTCACACATGTGCACAAGGTGGTACACACATCTGGAGTTCAATTGCAGTGGCAAAAGACCCTGGCACACCAATTCTCCCTCTCTCTCATAAAAAAAAAAAAAGGGCTGGAGGGATGGGTTAGTGGTTAAGGCACTTGCCTGCAAAGCCAAAGGACCCAGGTTCAACCCCCCAGGATTCACATAAGCCGATGCGCAGGGTGGCACATGCGTCTGGGGTTTGTTTGCATCAGCTAGAGGCCCTGGTGTGCCCATTTTTTTCTCTCTCTCTCTTAAATAAATAAACAATTTAAAAAAGAAAACACAGAAGAGACAATGGAAATAGAACCCCAAAATGAAAACACAATAAGCTATGTGACCCTGACCAAGCAAACTGCTAAACTGGAAACAAACCATCTAAAAATGAACAGTCACATAAATGAAATGCACACAGCTTTTGTTATTTGGCTTAACTTAATGAAGGAAATCCACAGAGACCTCAAAAGAGTGATAAATGAATTGAAGGTGTGTCAACAAATGGAGGATCTCAATAACCAGCTGATTAAGCTTAATGAGGACATGATTAAATGCAAGAATGAATTTCAAGAAGCATCAAGAAAGTCAAACCACAACCTGAAACTGGAACATGACATAGGAATAGATACGATACAGAAAAGTACAATAGAAAACAAAAATCAAATGGAGTTTGTAAAAGCCTCTATAGAAACCTTCACTAACAGAGTTAATCATGATGAGGAAAGAACCTCCAATCTGGAAGATAAGATAGAAGAAATTGCTCATAAGTCCAAAAACTTTGATAACTTCATAAACTCATATGAATAGAACATGAGGGAATTGTGGGATACCCTAAAATGACCAAATATCCAGATCATTGGTATACCAGAAGGGGAAGAAACTTGAGCCAAAGGCATGAAGAACATATTCAACAAAATTATTGAAGAAAACTTTCCTACCCTCTCAAAGAGAGACCCATCAAGATATAAGAAGCACACAGAACACCAAACAGACCTGACCAAGAAGAAACTATTCCAGGCACATCATAGTTTAAAACCTAAGCAATGGCTGGCATAGTGGTGCACGCCTTTAATCCCAGCACTAGGGAGGCAGAGGTAGGAGGATCACCATGAGTTTGAGGCCACCCTGAGAATACATAGTGAATTCCAGGTCAGCCTGAACTAGAGTGAAACCCTACTTTAAAAAAACAACAACAACAAAAACAAACAAACAAACAAACAAAAAACTAAGCAATGAAAACAAGGAGAGAGTGTTAAAAGCAGCAAGAGAGAATTAACTCACTATATACAAAGACAATCTGATCAGAATTACCTCAGGCTTTTCAATGGAAACTCTGAAAGCTAGAAGGGCCTGGAATGGAACACTTCTAAAACACTTCTAAAAAACTATGACTTCCAACCCAAGCTATAGAGCCAAGTGAAAGTATCCCTCCTAATAGATGCTGAAAGGAAAACCTTCTATAATAAAAGCCAGCTCTATGACTATATGAACACAGAGCCAAACCTACAGAGAACATGTCAGGGAATACTACACACAAATGAGTCAAACAAACAACTTCAAGAGCCTACATGAGGAAGAACACAATAATCAAAAGTAGACCAGGTATGAAAATGTACAAATCCCAATAAAGCATCAAATCACACGAAGCCTCCAACATGGAAGGGATTAAATCAAACCTCACAGTTATAACCTTAAATATTAACAGTCTTAACTCTGCCATCAAAAAACACAAGTTAATAGGATAGATCAGAAAAATGGACCTTTCTTTCTGCTGTCTTCAAGAAACCCACCTCCCCACTAAAAATAGACACCTCCTCAGAGTGAAAGGATGGAAAATGATTTTCCAAACAAATGGAAATAAGAAACAAGCAGGTGTTGATATATTAATATCTGACAAAATAGACTTCAAACCCAAAGAAATCAAAAGGACAAAGAAGGCCACTTCTTACTCATCAAGGGAATAATGCAACACAAGGAGATCGCAATCACATGCACACATTTTATAAAAACAAAACCTACTTGACAACAAACTAGAAATAAATCCCATCATAGCTAGGGACTTCAATACCCCACCATCGTCAATAGACAGATCATCCAAGCATAATATCAATAGGAAAATAATAGAGCTTAATAATACCACAGATCAATTAGACCTAACCAACATTTATTAAATAATGAATGAGTCATGGAAGAAATCAAAAAGGAAATTGTAAAATTTCTAGAACTGAATGATAATGAAAACACATCATACCAAAATTTTGTGGGACATAATGAAGGCTGGCCTAAGGGGAAAATTCATAGCGCTAAATGCCGTCATAACAAAGACAGAGAGGTCTCAAATTAACAACCTTAATAGCCATCTAGAGGCATTGGAAAAACAAAAACAATCCAACCCTCAGAGTTCAGACAGAAAGAAACAATTAAGATCAAAGCAGAAATTAATAAACTGGAAACTAAGAAAACAAGAATATCAATAAAACAAAGAACTGGTTCTTTGAGAAAATAAACAAGATCAATAAACTCCTGGCCAATTTGATCAAACAACAACAACAACAACAAAAAGCCTCAAGGTAACAGTTAGAAATGAAAAGGGAGGGCTGTAGAGATGGCTTAGTGGTTAAAGCACTTGCCTGCAAAGCCAAAGGACCCAGGTTCCACTCCCCAGGACCCATGTAAGCCAGATGCACAAGGGGGCTCATGCATCTGGAGTTTGTTTGCAGTGGCTGGAGGCCCTGGCATGCCCATTTTCTCTCTCCCTGCCTATCTCTGTATCTCTCTCTCTCAAGTAAATAAATAAATTAATTAAATATTAATAAAAATATTTTTAAAGTAATAAAAAGGGAGAGATCACAACAAACATCAATGAAATTAGAAGATTCATCAGGACATATTTCCAAAACATTTATTCCACAAAATTGGATAACCTGGAAGAAATGGATGAACTTATAGATACATATCAGCTACCAAAACTAAATTCAGAGCAGATAAATTCCCTAAACAAATGTATTATATCCATTGAGATTTAAAATGTGATTTAAAAGCTCCCCAAAAGGAAAAGTCCAGCACCTGATGGATTCCCAGCCAAGTTCTATCAAACTTTCATTGGATAACTGAAGCCACTTTTTCTTAAGCTTTTTTGCATAATAGGAAAACAGAGAATGCTCATTGACTCCTTCCATGAACCTAACATCACCTGAATACCAAAACCAGACAGATATACAAGAAAATAAAACTATAGACCTATATCCCTGGTGAAGCAAAATTCCTGAACAAAATCTTTGCAAACTGAATTCAACTACACATCAAAAGCATTATCCACCTAGATCAAGCAGGCTTCATCACAGGGATGCAGGGATGGTACAACATAGGGAAATCAATTAACATAATACACCACATAAATGATCTTAAACACATGATCATTTCAATAGATGCAGAGAAAGCCTTCAACAAAATATAATATCACTTCATGATTAAAAGTCTGGAAAGAATAGGCATGGAGGGTTTATATCTCAACATAATAAAGACTATATATAAAGCACATAAAGCCCAAATCATACTTAATGGGGAAAGACTCAAGAGTTCCCATTGAGATAGGGAACAAGACAGAGGTGTACAGTCTCATAGCTCTTCAACATAGTGCTAGAAGTCCTAGCCCTTGCAATAAGACAAGAGAAAGATATAAAAGTGATACAAATTAGAAAGGAAGAAGTCAAACTAGCTCTATTTGCAGGTGACAAAATCTTATATATAAGTGACTTGAAAGACTCTACCATAAAACTTCTATAGGTGAAAATTCCTTCAGAAAAGTGGTAGGATACAAAATCAACACATAATAATCCTACATGCAAAAGACAAACATACAGAGAAAGAAATCAGCAATGCTGTCCCATTTTAATAGCCACACACACAAAAAAATCAAATACCTTGGAATAACACCAATCAAGGATGTGAAAAACCTATATAATGAAAACAAAAAACACTCAAGAGCTGGGCGTGGTGGCGCATGCCTTTAATCCCAGCACTCAGGAGGCAGAGGTAAGAGAATCGCCTTGAGTTCTAGGCCACCCTGAGACTCCACAGTGAATTCCAGGTCAGCCTGAGCTACAGTGAGACTCTACCTCGGAAAATAAAAAAAAAAAAAAAATTTTAAAAAAACTTAAGAAAGGAGAACATTAAGAAGTGGAAAGACCTCCCATGCTCCTGGATGGCAATTCTACCAAAAGCAATACACAGATTTAATGCAATACCAATAAAAATTCTAGCACCATTCTTCACAGAGATAGAAAAAATAATCTCAAAATTCATATGGAATGGCAGAAAGCCTTGGATATCCAAAAATATCCTCAACAAAAGAAACATTTTTGGAGGTATCACCATACCCAATCTAAAGCTATACTACAAAGCCATAGCAACAAAAGCAGCATGGTACTGGCATAAAAACAGAATATAGACCAATGGAACAGAATTGAAGACCCAGCCCTTAGTTCAAGTAACCATACCTGCTTGATCTTTGACAAAGGTACCAACAATGTACACTGGAGGAAAGATGGCATCTTCAACAAATTGTACTAGACAAATTGGATAACCACATGAAGAAAAATGAAACCAGACCCACTCATCTCACCATTCACAAAAAACAACTCCAAATGGATTAAAGACCTGAAGTTCTCAAACTACTGGATGAAAAAATAGGGGACACACTCCATGACATAGGAGTGAGGAAGGACTTTCTGATCAATATCCCAGTAGCCCAGGAAATTAAACAATCACTCAATCAGTGGGATCTCATGAAGCTAAAAAGCATTTGTACAGACAAACATACCATACACAGAGCCAACATACTACCTACAGAATTAGAGAAAATCTTTGCAAGCTCTACCACTGATAGAGGCCCAATATCTAGAATCTACAAAGAATTCAGAAAACTAAGCAATAAAATTTTTTAAAAAATCAAACAATCCACTCAAAACAATGGGGCATGGCTGGAGAGATGGCTTAGTGGTTAAGCGAATCCTAAGTACTCATGTTCAACTCTCTAGATGTCATGTAAGCCAGACACATAAAAGTTAGGTAAGTGCAAGGTCGCACATGCCCACTAGGTGGCACGAGCATCTAGAGTTCAATTGCACCGGCTGAGGCCCTGGTGAACCAATTCTCTCTCTCTCTCTCTCTCTCTCTCTCTCAATTAAAAAAAAAAATTAATGGGGTAGAGAACTGAATAGGGAGTTCCCAAAGGAAGAAATACAAATGGCTAATATCTAAGAAAGTGTTCAACACCCTTAACCATCAGGGAAGTGTAAATTAAAACAACTATGAGATTCCACCTTACTCCAGAAAGAATGACAATCATTAAAAAAATCAAATAGAAATAATTGTTGGTGAGGATATGGGGGGAAAAGGAACCCTCATCCACTGCTGGTGCAAGTGCAAACTTGTACAACCACTATGGAAATCAATATGGAGACTCTTAAAAAGATGAAAATAGAGCTACCAACTGACCCAGCCATTCCTCTACCCTAAAGACTCCACTCTTTACTGCAGAGATATTTGCTCAAGTATGTTTATAGTGACTCAATGCACAATAGCTAAGAACTGGAATCAACCCAGATGCCCATCGTTTGATGACTGGATAATGAAGATGTGGTACATATACACAATAGAATTCTACTCCACACTAAGGAAAAATAATACAACAAAATTTGTAGGAAAATGGACAAACTTGGAACAGTTCATACTAAGGGAATGCACACAAGCACTGAAAGACAAATGCCTAATGTTCTCCCTCACCTGTGGTTCCTGAACTGGAAAAGCCTGAGTTTCAGGCATATCTGACAGACAATTTGAAGAATAGATAACAGGGATGGAAGGGTTTGGGTGGAGGAGAACAGGTAGAGGGGAGATATACACAAAACCAAATCCAAAATGACTGGATACCATAGAAACCTTCCTCCTGGATAGCGGACTAAAAGATATAATCCTCAGTAGAAGCACAGAGGGATTGTCCAGTAAGAAGCCCTGGAGAAGGTGGAATGAAGGTTAACCCCAAAACATTTGTCTCTGGCTTGTAACTCCTAATATCAGAAATTGGTTACAACCAATGTTGGACTATTGATCAGAGAGACCTATGAGGTACCCAAAACAAAAGAGACTTCTCAGAACTTGATTATCCACCTGAGGTAAAAGGTAAGACCCTATTTCTGAAGAAACTACATGCTGCCAACACAGAACATCAAGAGATCTGGCTGAATCTGAAAGGAAGCCAATTCCCAGATGGTTAGTCCATATAGTGCTGAAAAGTGTAACCTGAGTGCTGGGGGATAATGGCCAACAATGTTGTGTGTAAGCAGGGGACACTGCTATATGAAGCAATCAGCCTGATAAGATGTACACACCTGTGCAATAGTGGCACACAACCTAGGTGGGTAACCAGTAGCTGTCTGATTAACTATGAGATCCACTCAGTGGAAAGGAACCCATACCTGGAACTGGGAACCAAGTCAGAATCCTATGGAGACTAAGATTTTGGACTCCAATAAGAAGCTCCCACTATGGGGCTGGAGAGATGGCTCAGAAGTTAAGGCACATGCCTGCAAAGCCTAAGGACCCCAGTTTGATTCTCCAGATCCCATGTAAGCCAGATGCACAAAGGGGCACATGCATCTGCAGTTTGTTTGCAGTGGCTAGAGGCCATGGTGTGGTGTGCCCATTCTCTCTCTCTCTCTCTTCCCTTTTTCTGTCTCTAATAAATAAATAAATAATTAAAAAATAAGCTCCCACTAGTCTTTAGTGAGGCCACACCCTCACAATCTCTCTAAATTGCAGAGCTTCCAGTTAGTTCCTGCCCCACCTCCCAGTTCTTTGGTCCTGGTTCCCCAGCTCCTGGCTTGGGGTTGCTTGGACCCTGCAAGCTTACTGTGGAAGCAGGTTCCTTGCTCTGACTTCCTGATTCAGTGGCTCCTGGGTCCCCAACTCCCAGATCCCATGCTTCAGAGGGTGCATGCATGGACTAAGTAGGCCAGATCTCCCTGTTCCCCACCCTAACCTCCCAGTTACCTGGTCCCAGTTACCCTGATGCTGTCTTAGGGCTGCTTGGACCCTGTGAGCTTGCTGCTGACTCAGGCCCCTTGCTCCATCTTCCTGACTGAATGGAGCCTAGGTCCTCAACTCCTGGATTCCCTGCTCCACAGGGTGCTTGTGCAGAGTGAGTTGGCCAGAGCTCCTGATTCTCCCAGGTCCCTGGTCCTGGTACCCCTGTTGCTGGCTTGGGGCAGCTTGGTCCCTGCATGTGGGCTACAGAAGCAGGACTTTTGCTCAGGTTTCCTGATGGACTGACCCCTGAGTACCCAAATCCCTATTCCCCTGAGCCAGAGGGTGAATGAGCCATTGTAGGAGCTGGCCTCTTGCCCCAGCTCTCTAGCTTCCCAGCTCCTGGTTCCCCAACCCCTGATCTCCATGATTAAGAGTGCATGCAAATGGAGTTAGTACACCAGAGCTCTGAGTTCCCCACCTCCCAGTTCCCCGGGTACCTTTGATGTACTTGGGCTGTCCACAATCTGTGGATCTGCAGTTATGACCCCATCCTACACCAATCTAGCTCACATTTAAAACAGAACACTCACTGAAGATCCTTCAAGGACAAATACTAGCTTCCTCCTCAATAAAATAAAACATTTACCCAAGATGAGTAGACCACAATGCAGAAAGCTAAAAGATCTCCAACAAGGATGCTTAGTCCCACAATGGAAGCCTCCAATGGAATCATAGAGAAATCAATAGAAATTGAATCCCAAAATCAAAGCACAACAAGTAATGTGGCCTTGATCAAAACAATTGCTGAACTGGAAGCAAGCCATCAAAAAAAACAGCAATTGCATAAATGAAATTCAACAGAATCATCTATTAGAGCACTCAGCTTTTGTTACTAGGCTTAACTTAATTGAAGAAAACCATAGAAACCTCAAAAGAGATATAAATGAATTGAAGGTGAATCAACAAAGGGAAGATCTCCATAACCAGATGATTAAGCTTAATGAAGACTTGATGAAATGCAAGAATGAATTCCAGGAAGCATCAAGAAAATCAGACCTCAAACTGAAATCGTACCTCAAAAAAGAGATGGACATGATGCAAAATAACATAAAAGAAAACAAAAATCAAATAGAACTTTAAAAAAATCTCTAGAACCCTTCACTAACAGAGTTATTCATGTGGAAGACAGACTTCTGAGTTGGAAGACAACAGAAGAAATAGATTGGGGGGGGCAAAAACTTTGCTAAGTTCAAAAAATCATGCAAATAGAATATGAAGGAACTGTGGGATACCTTAAAATGACCAAAAATCTGGGCTGTCCTCAAGAAACCCACCTCCTCACCAAAGACAGATACCTTCTCAGGGTGAAAGGATGGAAAATGACATTCCAAGCAAATGGAAATAAGAAATAAACAGGTGTTGATATATTAATATCTGATAAAATAGACCTCAAACCAAAAGTAATCAGAAAGGACAAAGAAGGCTACTTATTACTCATCAAGGGAATAATGCAACATGAGGAGATCACAATCATAAATACATATGCACCAAACACAGGTGCACCAGTTTATAAAATGAAACCTACTTGACAACAAAACAGAAATAAATACCAACATCATCATAGTCAGAGACTTCAATACTCCACTATCATCAATAGACAGATCATCTAAGCAGAATATCAACAGGGAAATAATAGAGCTCAACAACACCATAGATCAACTAGACCTAACAGACATCTGCAGAACTTTCCAGCCCAATTCTACAGAATACACATTCTTCTCAGCAGCCCACAGAACCTTCTCCAAAATAGACCATATATTAGGCCATAAGGCATACCTCCATAAATTCAGGAAAACTGAAGTAACTTCTTGCATCATATCAGATTACAATGCTTTAAAGCTAGAAATTAACAACAAGAGACACATTGGAAATTCCACAATTACCTGGAGACTGAGCAACACAATTTTAAACAATGAATGGGTTGTGGAAGAAATCAAAAAAGAAATTTTAAAATGCCTAGAATTGAATGATAATGAAAACACAACCTACCAAAACTTATGGGACACAATAAAGGCAGTGTTATGGGGAAAATTCACAGCACTAAACGCCTTCATAACAAAGACAGAGAGATCCCAGATTAATAACCTAACTGTCCACCTAAAGGCATTGGAAAAACAAGAAGAATCCAACCCTAAGAGATCCAGATGGAAAGAAATAATCAAGATCAGAGCAGAAATTAATCAATTGGAAACTGATAATAATTTTTTAAAAATCAATGAAATGAAGAGCTGGTTCTTTGAAAAAATAAACAAGATTAATAAACCCCTGGCCAATTTGATCAAGAGAAAAAAAGAGAAGTCTCAAATTAACAAGATCAGAAATGAAAAAGGAGATGGGCATGATGGTACATGCCTTTAATCCTAGCATTTGGGAGGCAGAGGTAGAAGGATCACCATGAGTTCAAGGCTACTTTGAGACTACATAGTGAATTCCAGGTCAGCCTGAGCTACAGTGAGACCCTACCTTGAAAGAAAAAAGGAATGAAAAAGGAAAGGTCACAAGAGACATCAATAAAATTGGAAAAATCATCAGACTTTCAAAACCTCTACTCCACAAAATTGCATAATCTGGAAGAAATGGATGGATTCTTATCCACATACCACCTACCAAAACTAAATGCAGAGCAAAATTAATTTCCTAAACAAACCTATCACATCCATTGACATAGAAAGGTTAATCAAAAACCTCTAGCCAGGCATGGTGGCACACACCTTTAATCTCAGCACTCAAGAGGCAGAGGTAGGAGGATCACCATGAGTTTGAGGCCACCCTGAGACTGAATAGTTAATTCCAGGTCAGCCTGGACCAGAGTTAGACAAAACAAACAAACAAACAAACAAAAAAACTCCCCCAAAAGAAAAGTTCAGGACCAGATGGCTTCTCAGCCAAATTTTATCAAACCTTCATTGAAGAACTGAAACCAATTTTTCTCAAACTGTTTTGCATAATTGGAGAGCAGAGAACCCTCCCCAACTACTTTTATGAAGCTAACATCACTCTAATACCAAAACCACACAGAGGTGCAACAAGAAAAGAAAACTATAGTCCTATATCAATGATGAATTAAGATGAAAAGATCCTGAACAAAATCCTCACAAAATGAATTCAACAACACATCAAAAGCAATATGCACCTTGATCAAGTAGTCTTCCTCCCAAGGATGCAGGGCTGGTTCAACATACAAAAATCTGTCAACATAATACACAACGTAAATAAGAACCACATGATCATCTCAATTGATGCAGAGAAAGCCTTTGACAAAATACAACACCATTTCATGATCAAAATGCTGGAGAAGGGCTGGAGAGATGGCTTAACGGTTAAGGCACCTGCCTCCTAAGCCTGAGAATGCTGGTTCCAATCTCCAGGTCCCACGTTTAGCCAGATGCAAAGTGACGCAAGGGCACAATACCGCACTTGACCGCAAGGGAGTGCATGCATCTAGATTTTGTTCCCAGCAGCTGAGAGACTGTCAGCGCGCCCATCTCTATCTATCTTCCTCTCTCTCTCTCTTTCTCTCTCTCTCTGTCTCTCTCCAAAAAAAAAAAAATGCTGGAGAAAATAGGCATGGAGGGTTTTTTATGCCAACACAATAAAGCCTATATATAAAGTACCCAAAGACCAAATAATACTTAATGGGGAAAGACTCAAGGAGTTCCCATTGATATCAGGAACAAGAGAGGGGTGCCCAAGGTCACTGCTCTTCAACATAGTAGAAAGAAATAAAAGGGAATACAAATTGGAAAGGAAGAAGTCAAGTTAGCCCTATTTGCAGATGACATGATCTTATATGTAAGTGACCCAAAAGTCTCCATCTCAAAACTTCTAAAGGTGATTTATTCCTTCAGTAGAGTGGCAGGATACAAAATCAATACACAAAAATCAGTAGCCTTTTTATATGCAAAGGACAAATACAGAGAAAGAAACCTGCAAGGCTGTCCCATTTTCAATAGCAAAAAAAAAAAAAAAAATTAAAATACGTTGGAATAACACTGACCAAAGAGGTGAAAGACCTATATAATGAACACATTAAAAAAACTCAAGAAATCAAGGAGAACTTGAGAAGATGGGAAAACCTCCCATGCTTCCAGATAGGTAGAATTAATATTGTGAAAGTGGCAATTCTACCAAAAGCAATATACAGATTTAATGCAATGCCAATAAAAAAATCCAGCATCATTTTTCACAGAGATACAGAAAATTATCTCATAATTTAAATGGAATGGTAATAGGCCTTGGATTTCAAACATATACACAGCTAAAGAAACAGCTCTGAAGATATCACCATATCTGATCTAAAGCTATATTACAAAGCCATAGTAACAAAAACAGCAGGATGCTGGCATAAAAACAGAAATATAGGACAACAGATCAGAATTGAAGACCTGGACTTGATCATTGACCAAAGTTCCAATAATGTAGACTGGAGAAAAGACAGCATCTTCAACAAATTGGATAACCATATGTAGAAAAATGAAACTAGACCCATTCGTCTCTCCATATATAAAAGTCAAGTCCAAATGGATTAAAGACCTCAATATATGACCTGAAACTCTTCTCCTAGTGGAAGAAAAAAAAAATAGGAAGAACTCTCCACAATATAAGAGCCAGGAAAGACTTCCTGAATGAAACTCCAGTAGCCCAGGAAATTAAACAATCACTCAACCAATGGAATCTCATAAAGCTAAAATGATTTTGCACAGGCAAACATACCATAAGCACAGCATACAGATTACCCACTTAAGGGGAGAAAATTTTCACCAGCTATACCACTAACAGAAGCCTAATATCTAGAAGCTACAAAGAATTCAAAAAAGTAAACAGAAAAAAATTAGCTGGGTGTAGTGGCACATGCCTATAATCAATCCCAGCACTTGGGAGGCAAAGCTAGGAAGATCACTATGAGTTCAAGGCCACCCTGAGACTACATAGTGAATTCCAGGTCAGCCTGGGCTAGAGTGAGACCCTACCTCCAAACAAACCAAAAAACAAAAATCAAACAACCCACTCCAAAACTGGGTCAGAGAGGAAGAAATACAAATGGCTAACACACACTAAAGAATTGGACTTGGAGCTATCGAGTTTGGTATTTGTCCTGTTTAAATCTTGTATTGTTTGAATATTTCTTTGCTGTGCCCAATGCCATCTTTTGCAGTGTAAATGTTTGTTCTGTTCCATTATGGGTATTTTGGTATTATGGCTCTGTTAAAAGATCTTGGACTATGGGAGTGTTTGATCATTAGGATTGATTAAAAACTATGGGGATTGTTAAAGATGGACTGAATGCATTACAATTTACATCATGTATGGTTATCAGTTTATCAGGGCCAGGGGCAAAATATGGTGGTTTGATTCAGGTGTCCCCATAAATGTAGGTGTTCTTAATGCTAGATTCCCAGCTGATGACGATTTGGAAATTAATGCCTCATGGAGGCAGAGTATTGTTGAAGGGGGCTTATAGGTATTATAGCCAGATTCCCCTTGCCAGTGTTTAGCACACTTTCCTCTTGCTGTGGTTCATCTGTTGTTTCCCAGGAGGTTGATGTCCACCCTCTGTTCATGACATTGTTTTCCCCTACAATCATGCAGTTTTCCCTCGAGCCTGTAAGTCAAAATAAACCTTTTTTTCCCACAAAAAAGGAAAATGTTCAACATCCCTAACCATCAGGGAAGTGCAAATTAAAACAACTATGAGATTCCACCTTACTCCAGTAAGGATGGCTATCATTAAAAAAATCAAACAACGGACTTCCAGGTAAGATGGTGGCCAAACCAGCCTAGGGCGGGATTTAAGCAAAGAAAAACTACAGAGCATACAGAAATTCATGGAGACTAAACAGTACACTATTGAATGATGAATGGATCATTGAAGAAATCAGAAAGGAAATCAATAAATTTATAGAATCAAATGATGATGAGAAAACAACATACCAAAACCTTTGGGACATAATGAAGGCATTCCTAGGAGGGAAATTTATAGCTTTAAGTGTCTATATTAACAAATTAGAAAGGTTGCAAGTAAACAATTTAATGCTTCACCTTAAGGCCTTGGAAAAAGAAGAAGAAGGCAAAACAAAAATCAGTAGACAAGAACAAATAATAAAGATTAGGTAGAAATTAATGAAATAAATCGCCACCAAAAAAAAATCCAATGATCAATGAAACAAAGAGTTGGTTCTTTGAAAGGATAAACAAGATTGATAACCCCTTAGCAAATCTGACCAGAAAAGGCACCATTACAACAGATAAAAAAGAAATTCAGAAAATCATAAGGACATACTTTAAGAATATATATGCCTCTAAGTTTGAAAATCTGAACAAAATGGATGATTTCCTTGATTCATATGACCTACCAAAATTAAATCAAGATGAGATAAACTATTTAAATAGATCTATAACAAGTACGGAGATCCAAGCAGTTATAAAAAGTCTCCCAACTAAAAAAAGTCCAGGCCCAGATGGATTCAGTGGTAAATTTTGCCAGACCTTCATGGAAGAACTAACACCACTGCTTCTCAAACTTTTCCATAAAATAGAAAAGGAAGGAATTCTACCAAACTCCTTCTATGAAGCCAGCACCCTGATGCCAAAACCAGACAAAGACAGAACCAAAAAAGAAAATCACAGGCCAATCTCCCTCATGAACATAGATGCAACAAAATATTGGCAAACAAAATACAAGAATATATCAGAAAGATTATTCACCCTGACCAAGTAGGCTTTATCCCAGAGATGCAGGCATGGTTCAATATATGTAAATCGATAAATGTAATATACCATATAAATGGTCTGAAGGACAAAAATCACATGGTCATCTCAATAGATGCAGGAAAGGCATTTGACAAAATACAACATCCCTTCATGGTAAAACTGTTACAGAAACTGGGAATAGAAGAAACATGTCTCAACATAATAAAAGCTATTTATGACAAACCTACAGCCAACATAATACTAAATGGGGAAAAACTTGAAGCTTTTCCACTAAATTCAGGAACAAGACAAGGGTGTCACTGTCCCCACGTTTTTTTCTTTTTTAAAAGATATTTTAAATTTATTTATTTATTTATTTATTTATTTATTTATTTATTTGAGACTGAGAGAGGGAAAGTGAGAGTGGGCATGCCAGGGCCTCTAGTCACTGCAAATGAACTCCAGACATGTGTGCCCCCTTGTGCATCTGGCTTACGTGGGACCTGGAGAATTGAACCAGGGTCCAGCATGTGCCTTAACCACTAAGCCATCTCTCCAGCCCCCCCATTTTTATTTAATATAGTACTGGAAGTCTTAGCTATAGCAATAAGGCAAGAGACACTCATAAAAGGGATACAAATTGGAAAGGAGATCAAATTATCATTATTTGCAGATGATATGATTCTATACATAAAGGACCCTAAAGACTATACCAGCAAACTATTAGAGCTGATAAACACTTTTAGCAATGTAGCAGTATATAAAATAAACACACAGTAGCCTTCCTACATGCTAACAACAAACATGCAGAGGATGAAATCAGGGAATCTCTCCCATTCACAGTTGCCTCAAGTAAAAAAATAAATAAAGTACCTTGGAATAAAGTTAACCAAGGAAGTGAAGGATTTCTACAATGAGAACTTTAAAACACTAAAGTGAGAAATTGCAGAAGACACAAGGAAATGGAAAGACAGCCTATGTTGTTGGATTGAAAGAATCAATATTGTGAAAATGTCAATCTTACCAAAAGCAATCTACAAATTTAATGTAATCCCCATTAAAATTCAAATGTCATTCTTCACAGAAATGGAAAAAAACAATATTAAATTTCATTTGGAAGCACAAAAAACCTCGAATAGCCAAAACAATTCTGTGCAACAAAAATCAGGCTAGTGGTATCACCATACCTGATTTTAAGCTATATTACAAAGCTATAGTAACAAAAACAGCATGGTACTGGCACAAAGACAGACACATAGATCAGTGGAACTGAATAGAGGACCCAGATGCTAACCCAGAAAGCTACAGCCATCTGATTTTGGACAAAAATGCCAAAAATATTCATTGGAAAAAAGATAGCCTCTTCAACAAGTGGAGCTGGGAAAACTGGATATCTATATGTAGAAGGATGAGATAGATCCTTGCCTTTCTCCATGCACAAGAATCAAGTCCAAGTGGATCAGGGACCTTAATATCAGACCTGACACTCTGAAATTGCTAGAGGAAAAGCAAGGGAAACTCTTCAACATATTGGCATAGACAATGACTTTCTGAATATAACCCCATTGCTCAGGAAATAAAACCACTAATCGACCACTGGGATCTCATGAAATTACAAAGCTTTTGTACAGCAAAGGACACTGTGAATACAGCAAAGAGGCAACCTACAGAATGGGAGAAAATCTTTGCCAGCTATACATCTGACAGAAGATTAATATCCAGAATATACAAAGAACTCAAAAAACAGAACAATAAGAAATCAAACAACCCAATTAAAAAAATGGGCTGTGGAATGCAATAATGAGTTCTCATCAGAAGAAATACAGTTGGCATATAAACATCTAAAAAAGGGTTCTACATCCTTAGCTGTCAGGGAAATGTAAATTAAAACTAATTTGAGATTCCATCTCACTCCTGTCAGAATAGCTACCATCAAGAAAACAAATGACAATAAGTATTGGTGTGGATGCGGAAAAAGAGGAACACTTCTACATTGTTGGTGGGAATGTAATCTGGTCCAGCCATTGTGGAAATTAATGTGGAGGTTCTTGAGACAGCTAAAAATAGATTTACCATATGATCCAGCTATAGAACTCCTACGCATATATCTGAAGGACTCTTCTTGCTACCTTAGAGATACTTGCAAAACCATGTTTATTGCTGCTCAATTCACAATTGCTAGGAAATGGAAGCAGCCTAGATGTCCCTGCACAGATGAGTGGATAATAAAGATGTGGTACATTTACACAATGGAGTTCTATTCAGCGGTAAAGAAAAATGAAATTATGAAATTTGCAAGGAAATGGATGGACCTGTTAAGGATTATACTAAGTGAGGTAACCAAGGCCCAGAAAGCCAAATGTTACATGTTCTCTCTCATATGTGGATCCTAGCTACAAATGTATAGACATGTGTGTGAACTGGAACCAAAAATCAATAGCAGAGGCCAGTAAGCTACAAAAAGGCTATAAGGGAGGAAGAAGAGGGAAGGACTTAAGGGGATGGTATTGTATATATGAAAGTAGAAGAACAGATTACAGGGAGGGGAAAGGCCTAAGTGAGGCCAGGGGAAGAGAATGTGTAAAAGAAGGATGGGGGAGGGTCAATCAAAATTAAAGATAATCTGAATCAGACATTTGTAAACCTACTTTTCTGAATAATGGCACATCCAGAAGCCATAGATTACTAGAAAAATTTCAGTGCCAGGGATGGGATACCTTCTAGTGAGTTATTGGCCAGGGAGGTCCCTGTTGCCTCCAAAACATTACAGGCTATTGCCAAGGCCCTTGGTTTCCCTTGAAAAACAGATACTGAAGATGTCACTGAGAAATCAAGCTGGTGCTGAGCAGAAAACCTTCTCCCTGTAGACCAGCCAACTGAAAGCTGGAAAAAGCTGCACTGCATGCAGCTGTATGGGAAATCACCAGCAGCAAAAACAGTCGACACTGAAAACCTCAAGTTTGGCCTGAAACAGGCCGAATGACCAAACAGGTGCTATAGAGGCATGTCTGCTCTGGAGGAAACCAACTGCTCTCTAATTGGACTGAAAGCCTCACTCTATGGGAGGGAATACATGCCT
Organism: Orientallactaga sibirica; assembly: GCA_036365145.1. NCBI lineage: Eukaryota > Metazoa > Chordata > Mammalia > Rodentia > Dipodidae > Orientallactaga > Orientallactaga sibirica. Next base: position 44,955,310 of record JAEOAD010000011.1, on the reverse strand, counting down.
GGAACTGAAAAACCTAATCAAAAGCCTATGGCACGGGAGGTCATGAGCCTTAGGGGTATAAAGCCTGCTCTTGTCTGGCTAAATGTATATATTATTTCTCACCAAACTGCCCTGAAAGTACTACACTTAATGTTCATATTCACATATTAATGCTACTCTCACTTCTGGTTAGAGAAGCTTCTCTTTTCAGATGGCAATTACCACTGGAATGAACCAAAAGGCAACATAGTGCTGAGAAGAAGGGATGGAGGAGTGTCCAGCACTGAAACATCTCTGTCACACCCTCCAAGGCTCAGGGTCAATTGAGGAAGAGGTGGCAGAAAGAATGTAAGAGCCAAAGGAAGGGTATGATTTCTTACAATGCAACTGTCCAGACAGAAATTGGCCTTGAAGCCGGGCGTGGTGGCGCACGCCTTTAATCCCAGGATTTGGGAGGCAAAGGTAGGAGGATCGTCATGAGTTTGAGGCTACCCTGAGATTACATAGTGAATTCCAGGTCAGCCTGGGCTAGAGTGAGACCCTACCTTGAAAAACCGAAAAATGAAAAACCAAAAAAGAAAGAAAGAAAGAAAGAAAGAAAGAAAGAAAGAAAGAAAGAAAGAAAGAAAGAAAGAAAGAAAGAAAGAAAGAAAAGAAAAGAAAAGAAAAGAAAAGAAAAAAAAAGAAAAGAAAAGAAAAGAAAAGAAAAGAAATTGGCCTTGATATCCATGACCTCGCAGTGCCTAGCAATACCTTCACAAGACCCTCATAATAGGAGGAAAAGATGATGACATCAATTTAAAAGAGAGACTAACAGAGAGAGGGAGGAGATATGAGAGAGAGTGGAGTTCTGAAGGGAAAAGGGGGGAGGGAAGGAAATATCATGGTTTATTATCTGTAAGTATAGAAGTTGTCAATAAAAAATAAAAATTTTTAAAAATCAAACAACAAGCTGGGCATGGTCATGCATGCCTTTAATCCCAGCACTGGGGAAGCAGAGGTAGGAGGATTTCCATGAGTTCTAGGCCACCCTGAGACTACATAGTGAATTTCAATTCAGCCTAGGCTACAGTGAAATCCTACCTCTAAAAACCAAAAAAAAAAAAAAAAAAAAAGAAAGAAAGAAAAGAAAAAGAAAAAGAAAAAAAAAAAAAAAGAAAAAAAAAAAAAATCAAACGACAAATGTTGATGAGGATGTGGAGAAAGAGGAACCCTCATTCACTCTTGGTGGGAATGTAAACTTGTACAATCCCCATGAAAATCAATATGGAGAGTCCCAAAAGTATGAACATAGAACTACCAACAGACCCAGTTATTCCCTTACTGGGCAGTTATCCTTAATGTTCCATGCTTCACTCCAGAGACATTTGCTCAACCATATGTATAGCTGCTCAATTCATTATAGCTAAGAACTGGAATCAACCCAGGTGCCATCATTGGATGAATAGATAACAAAGTTGAGGTACATTTACACAATGGAATTCTACTCAGCATTAAGAAAAAACAATACAATGAAATATGTAGAAAAATGGATGAACTTGGAACAGATCATACTCAGTGAACTCACACAACCACAGAAAGACAAATGCCACATGGTGTCACTTATCTGCAGTTCCTAACCTGGACCAGCTCAAGTTGCTGACATACCTGATGGGCAACTCAATGTCCAGACAATAGGGATGGAAGGGTTTGAGGGAAGAGGAAGAGGAGGAAGAGAAACCTTTATCCTTGGAGATAGACTCAAAGATATAACCCTCAACAGGAGTAAGAGGGCAGCACCTGAAAAGAAGGGCCCTGGACAGGCTGGGATGAAACCTAAGCTTAAAAAAATTTTTTTGTCTCTGATCTGTAACTCCCAGTACCAGAAATCTGTTGCTACCCACAATGAGCTGTTAATCAGACAGATCTTTGAGGTTCCCAAAACAAGACAGATTTCTGTCAAAGCACTTTATTACCCACCTGAGGCAAAAGGTAAGACCCTAGTGCTGAAGACACCATCTGCTGCCAACATAGAGTATGGAGAGACCTGGCTGGAATCTGGAAGAGAGCCAGTCCGCAGACAGTTAGCCTATCTTGTGCTACTGGAGGAAAGTGGCCAACAACAATCTGAGTGACCAGAGGTCTAAGCAAACACCCTGACAGGATGCCAGTGCAGTAGTGGTACCCAGCCTTCGTGGGTAACCAATAACTTTCTGATTGGCTACGAGACCTGCTCCATGTAAGGGAACCTGTATCTGGAATTGGAAACCAGATCAGAATCCTATGGAGACAAAGATTATGCTCTCCAGTGTCAAGTTCTCACTAGTCTTTGGCTAAAAGAGGGGTTGCATACATTAAATTCTCCCTAAATTAATAATGTTTATCCCATTTAAACTATGCTGACCTCACTCTCCGTTGGAGAATCTGGTCTTTTTCAGAAGGTGGTGAGACCCGAGGTGATAAACTACCCCTTGCACTTTAGCCAAGCCACAGCTGAAACCACAGAGGAATTGGGGACATGAGCAAGAGTGCTGCTTCCATGCTGAACCTGATAATCAGTGCCAGGGTGAAGGAGACAGACCCAGAGGATACTCAATACCTACCAAAGCAGAGTTCCAGAGGGTTCTAAGAGCTCCTCACTGAAGTAGATTTAAAGCTCACCCACCACAGCTCAGGGAATTTTGCAGAAGAGGGGGCAGACAGACTGTAAGAGCCACAGGTTGGGACATCATACCCAGAAACACTCCCTGCCCCCCCACCCAAAAAAAACCTGACTGCTGTTCCCACAATCCCATGGGGAATACCTGCAACCCCACTGGGGAGGGTCCCCAGAGGAATGGGGGCAGGGACGAGAGAAAAGAGGGTACCAATACATGATGTGTCCATACTAAATATGTTGTTAATAATAATAAAATATCTCTAAATTAACAATGCTTATTCCTTTTAACCTATCCTGATCTCACTCTCCACTAGAGAATCTGTTTTTCTTTTTCAGATAGCAGCAAGAACTGAGGACAACGAAAATCTATCAACAAGGCAAGAATATATAGCTGACTCCCTGGCAGGAGATGAACCACCCCTCATGCAACAGTTAGGATTCAGGTGAAACCACAGAGGAATTGGCGAGATGAGCAAGAGTGCTGCTTCCACGGTGAGCCTGACAGTCTGTGCCAGGGGGATGGAGACAGACACTCGAAATGTACCACAGCAGAAATCCAGAAGCTCAACATTAAAGTAGACTTAAAGCATACCCACCAAGCCTCAGGGAATTTTGTGGAAAAGGGGCTGGAAAGAATGTAATAGCTACATTCCAATATATGCAAATACATTGGCCTCTTCCCCCAAAGACTGGCTGCTGCTCTCACAACTCATAACCCACAACTCCATGGTGAATACTAGCAATCCTACTGTGGAGGGCCTCAGTGGATTGGGGGCAGGGAGGAAGGAATGATAGAAGCAACATATGATGTGTCTATGCAGTTTCTCCTTGATAATGTAAAAACAGAAAAAAATTAAATTTTACTTAGAAAAAATGGAAATTTGACAGCCCATAATTTGCATTCTAGAACTTTCTAAGAAGAGGAGTGCCCAAGGACCACTGGAGCTTCTATCAAAGTCTACAGTGGCACCTATTTCTACTTATCACATTTTAATTTCCGTCCCCATCTTTCCCTTTATTTTATAAGCTCATAAGAAAGCAACTTAGACCCACTTTCCTCAGGCCTCAAGTACACACGCACAAATGGTTGAAATCCATCACAAAAGTAAATAAATAAATAATCAAACATAGCTTGCCCCTTGAGACCCTTCCACTATGAAGAGAAAATGGTTATCAAGATCCATCATGACTCCTTCCAGATGCAAGGTGAAAGGTAGTTTCACTTGTTAATTAACAAGGGGACTAGGAAGGTGTGACTGGTCCCTCCAAGGGAAAGCAAGGCCATCATAACTGTTGAAACAAATTTGCTTAATAGCTACAAAACGGGCAAAATTGACCGACAGTCACAGGCAGGGAATCAATGAACCTGCACCAGACAAAATTTACATTTCAGCAAGAGAAACTGTCTGAAGTCTCATCAGTATTCTGTGAGTTACAGCACTGAGCAAGAGCGCAGAGGCCTGAGGAGAACAGCCTCAGGAACGGGATAACGCCAGATAATGCCTGGCTGAACACCCCCAACCATCCTTCCACCTACTTCAAAGTATTTCACATTTTTTTCTCCATAAATTAATTAAAACACACACACACACACACACACACCTGCCTAAACTAAAGGCATGCATAGCAAGGTTCAAAAATGAAATGAAATGAAAAGGGAAAGAGGGCAGTGGAGACTGTTGTCAGAGGGTGGTAACAGGGCAGTGACCAGCCTGTCAGGGCAGTCATCAGTATGACAGAGTCACACCTGAGAGCAGAGCAGATTGGGATCCCATGCTCTGACCTTAGTAGCTTTGAGAAATGTTAGGTAGTAGGAATGAAGGGGAAACAGGCAAATCTAGCAAAGTCTCTGTGCTGGGAATTAGAAGGGTAGCTACTTAGAGGCACAACCCTGCATCCCCATTACATTTTTGTCATAGTGATGACCAAACACACAGACACAGGGGAAGCTACAGCAGGCAGGGTTCCAGGGAGCTGTGGTGGAGGGCATAGCCAGCAGGACAGCACGAGGACACCAGCTGGAAACAGCAGCGGGGTGGGGACTTCTCTGAAAGCTCTGGTCTCAGCAGATGGGTAAACTGACCTAGCTGGACAGCAACCTATACTCAGAAAGCCCTAGAAAATTGCCTCCAGCAGTGGCTGTGGGCCACTTTGGGGACATGGAGGGCTAGAAAGGGGGACAGGGAAATTTGTGTAAGACACACATTTGTGACCTGTGCTGCTATGATGGGGGCCTATGGGGCGAGCATACTGCAGACTTTAAATAGATGCTGGTTTCCATTTGCTCATCTGTACGTTAGCATGTGTAGCTTTGGTTTTATGTTGCTAGCTTTTAAGGGTGCAGGTAAAGCAGCCCCTGGGCCCATAGATTGGCATGAAGGGGGTTGTCCTAGAGAGAGGTGTCAGGAACAAAGGGGGACTATGCTCAAGGATCAGTGATTGCTGTGTGAAAATGCCAAGTTCTCAGGGAAACAGACCAAGTCCTCATACCAGTATAAATTGTGGTGACACTATTGGGCCGTTAGTGATGCTCTGCAGAGCAAAACTGAACTTTCTCTTACCTGTGCCCTCTCTCCCAAATTGAGCCACACAGAGGACCAGGAGCCAGGCGCCAGCCAGATGCACAGTGGACTGCTGGCAGACACCTCCTGCTGTGCAGGCGGCTTTCATGGGCTGTTTTGAAATAAGTCTGTGGTGATGGGTGATGCTCTACATATTGAACTTAACCATTGCTATAGCATCTAAAATTCAGAAAACAGCCCTATTTATGGGTTCTTATGGGGTTATGGACAATTGCTGCTGAGATGATCACCTGTCATTCCCGGGGCACAAGCACCACTTCAGGTCCTTCCCAAAGCACAAGCTGTTCAGTAAAAAAGCTTTTACTAGAGATGCGTGTTTCCCATGTAGCAGAGCACTTTAGCAGAAGTAAGCAACCCTGGACAAAGAAAAGCATCCAAGAAAAAAAAAATCAAACATTTATCACAGGCAATGGCCCAGATGGAGAATGGGGCCAGAATTAGCACAGAAGAGAGGAGAGGCAGGAGGTTCAGGAAACCCTAGGCTTAGTCAGATCAGCCTCTTGTTTCACCTCCTTATAGACAGCAGGGGTGCCATGAAAGCAGCCAGAGAGAGAGAAAGGACTTGATGGCTGCCCCCAAATTTAATAGAGAGCATGTCCAGCATTGTGCATAAGGAAATAACCACAGGGTCAGTGCTAGAAGACCCCAGTGTGAAAAGGCAGGATGCAGGCCTCAGGACAAGGCTCCTGACTGGAACTGAACTAAGGGATAGAGGTCTTGGCCCGCCCTGCTGTGCAACTGGAATGTGTCCCTCTCATATATCAGAGCCCATCCCACTCAGATACACAGCTGGAAAGATAGATGTGTGGGGACAGAAATGAAAAGACCTCATCACAAAAAAATGAGTGGAAACAGAAGAGTCTGGAAAGCTCCACATGAGCTAAACTGCAGCTCCAGCAATCTTGAATGCTTGCCTCACTGGAACCTCCTCACTATGGCTGCCACCAAGGTGTCATGACAGCCTGCAGATGGTGACAAGAAGGACAATCCCCCCCCCAAAAAAAAACAACAGACAGGGACATGGGCTCCTAAATTGGCCATCAGTGGGCCCATTGTTATTCTGAAAGGGACACATTGAATTCCCTGAGTTCCTGAACAAATTCCTGGAACCATCTTGGATACACGCCTCCTCTGACACCTTGCAAATGAGGCGCTTTTACCCAGTTCCACAGGGATGGGACCAGCTGAGGCAGAACAGAGTTGATTTCCTGGACCACCCAGGAACACTCAGGAGCCCCAAGCTGTTGTTTTTAAGTGTCTGGGCTGAGTGCCTGGCTCAGATGTGTTCCTACCACTCTTTTCTCTCTCTCCAGTTACAGACCTGGCTTGAGAGGCTTGGGGCTCCCTATTAACCCCAGAAGCAACACAGACAGTCCCTGCTGGATGGCATGGTGCTTCATCCTCCCATCTAAGCAAGGACAGTCCTCAGAGGTTTCTCTACAGCCACGCTGTCACATCCAGGCTAGCAGCACCCAATCATCTTGCTGATGACCATAATTATATTACGTGGGTCAGCCAGAGAGGTCCCAAGCCATGTTAAATGGCACTTGCCACATGGCCATGTCTGGTCTATATGGGCATTTGGAGTGGTTCATGGATGAACACTTGTGTTAGTGGCACACACACATCAGTATAGACTAGAAAATGTCTCCAAGCACTTTGTCACAGAGTTTCTGGCTATAAGTGCTAAGGGGAGATTCTGGGAAGCAAGCATTTGGGTTGACAACTTTATCAATGCAAGGCAAACACATACACATAGCATGAAGGAGTGGGGACCAGGCAGGGGAAAGGCTGTGAGTAAGCATTAGGACTGTGCTTCTAGTGCTTGCACCATGATCTGCTCCCTCAGAAGAGCCTGCCACACACCTGTTCCTGCTGAAGAATCACGTGGGGGAGTGCCCCTTGCACAGCCCTCTGCTTAGGCCACACTAAAGGCCCCATTCCACAAAGAGGGAAGCTCTTTTTAAAAATATTTTATTTACTTATTTATTTGAGAGAGAGGGAAAATGGGCATGCCAGGGCCTCTATCCACTTCAAACTAAGTCCAGATGCATGGGCCACCTTGTGTATCTGGTACTGGGGAATTGAACCTGGGTCCTTAGGCTTCACAGGCAAGTGCCTTAAACACTAAATCCATATCTACTGCCTGGCTATGGTTTTACAAGAAGTGCATATAGGTGTCATCACCCACTTTGGTATGCTCACATGACACTTCCTCCTCTTCCCCCAACCCTCCAAAATCCCTTACACCTGTTTTTTACCCCCTCCCCCTTTTGCACCTTCCCCTTTCTTTCCTGTTCTTGTTCCAAGTGTTAGGAAACACAAGGCCTATCTGCAAGCTGACACCTGGGGGTGCTCAGTAGGCTGTTGTGGAGGAAAAGACATAGGACAAGGCCTGTTCCATCATGATCTCATAATAGCGAGAAGGCAGAGAGCTGGCTTTGAGCCTGGCCTGACAGAACCACAATTCTCTGACCAGAGGCTTATTCCCAAAGGGCACAGGAACCCTTACAGCATCTGATATTGGTCCTGGCTTCTGATACAAATGAGGGGCATTTTTTCAAGAGACACATCCTTTAGGGGAGCTATAAGAAGCTGCCAGATCCACAACCTATGATCATCATAGGATAGGCTGTAGAGCTGAACATCGGTTAGGGCAGAGCTTCGTGGGACCCCACCCTATGCATCCAAGGAGTTCCAAGTCATCAGAAACTGGTTCTATGGTCAGGTCTACATGTCATCCACCCATAAGCTCTTCCTGGAGGCTGTGGGTTCACACCAGGGAGGTGGAAAGCCACTTCTCTCATCTGGATTGCAACACAGCTGTAGCAGCTGAGGATTCTGGAGATACAAAGGACCCAGGGGTTCACTTCCACCAGCTGCAGGAGGAGTTGGACTGAAACACACTCCTGGGGAGCAGGAATACACAGAGGTGACCCAGAACTACCCAGCTGCTCCTGTACTCCACCCCCAGCACCCCACCAAGCAAATAGGGTGCATCAGCCTTGCATGCCTGGGCAAAAGATGGACATCTGTTCTCTCATGATCCAGAGTAATAAAGCCTTTGTGACCACCAGCAAAGACACCTGTCCTCCTTGCAGATGGACATGAAATCACCACATTCTACCAGGTGGAAGTCAGAGACCCCATGTGGAGGCCTGAAGAAGGCCTCAAGGACCTTATCCACAAATTCACATCTCTTCCAAACAGCCCCCTTGTCATGGGGGCAAGGCACACTTCCTGCTTGTCACTGGATAGTAGGTTTTGGTCCTGCCCAGTTTTTCAAACAAGCTAAGCCATTCTCCAAGGGAATCAGGGGCCCCTGCTCACTCTCAGGCTTGTTTTCGGCAGTCTTGCAAGCTTGCTCTGTTTAGAATGCACCCTGAGTCCATATAGTGCAGTGTTCCCCCACACCAATAGACTCCTCCCTCCCTGAAGATGACAGGGACCAGCAGACCACTACCTGCTAGGGCTCACATTTGAAGCTGTGTTACATGTGCTGTGCTTCTAATACAAGAGGCAGCACAGTGCCCACATGTGCCTGACAGACAGTTTCCCACTGTTTCCTCAGAAGCCCAAAGCCTGGCTTCTACTCTACATTCTGTGCTTCTTGGCACAGTCTCTGCAGATGCAGTTCTTCATCTGACAAGAGGCCCTCACAGAAATCCCACTTTCTGAGAAGAGCCAGAGAGCTGTGGGAGAAAGTGAGGATCTAGGTGGAGATGCTCTGCAAAAATGGACATGGCAGAGGCTGCAGGGCCTCCAACTGCTCCTGGGACATCAAAGACACATGCCAACCTCTCTGCGCCTGGCATGGCCTCCCGTACCCCATTCTCCCTTTACTGGGCCAAAGACAGATGTATAGGAGAGCTGGGGCTTTGGCTGAGACAGGAATGACCACCATCCTGAGATGAGGACAGGCAAGACACAAGGCAGAGCTCCAGAAAGTGGGAAAGTAGATACTCCAGGGAATTTGGCAGCTGGTTTGGCCCACCTTCTAACCATTCCTAATCAAGAGAGTATATGAAATCAACCCAGCTTCAACTGTTGCCAGTAGCATTGATTGTGGAACTGATCCTTTAAATCATGACTTGAAGCTGCTCCGAAGACCCTTGTAAGAAAAAGTTTCCTCCAAAAATATTGGGGACATCACCCCAGCTCTGACACAACTGTCCCCAGGGAACCTAATGAAAGCAACAAGAGAATCTTGGAAGGCTGCTGGGAGGCAATATGGTGAACAGTGTCCCCTCAGAACAGCATCTGTGATGGGGAAAGTGTGTTTGAATGCCCTTGAAGGATGTAGCCCAGCCCCACTTCCTGTCTGCTCTCTGCTTCCTAGCCCATGTAGATGTGAACAAACAGCCTCCTTCTCCCACTGCCATAGCTTTAAGCTTTTCCTGGTGCCCAAAATAAACCCTTCCTCCCTGAAGTTGTTTCTGTGAGGCATTTAGTCACAGCAATGAGAAGCAAAGAAAGGGGAGGTATCAACAAAAAGAAATTGTATTTGAAAATGTCAGAATGAATACCTAAATCTCTGTATGCCAACCAAAAATAAAAGATAAAGAGTTCAGAGTGGTGACAGAGACAGAAATAGAGAGAAAGAGAGATTGAGAGAGAGGAAAACTGGCTTTTGGGCTGGTTTGAAGGAGGAGAGTAACTAAGGTGCAAGTGCCTTGAGAGCTTGGAACACAAGGAAGCAGACACTCTTCTGAGCCCTGGACACCTGGAATATATATATTTACTTTAATTTTACATTCATGTTTGTGCCTTTAATAGCCCCCTCCCTGTCCTCCCCCCTCTGAAGGGACCCTCCTCATTGGGGAATGTGGGTCATGCATTGTGGGGGTAGCCAACAGTTACAGGGGAGAGGCAATGTCTCTGTGAATAATGACCCCAATTTTGCACATCTGGCCTCCAAGACTCTAAGATAATAAAGCTGTGTTATTCTGAGCCACTGAGTTTATAAGAATTTGTCACCACAGCTGTAGGGTGTTGCTTCACCCTTCTAGAGAAAATGGTTGCTGCTCTTGACAATGTAAAAAATGTAATTCACACAAAGCAAAATTTGTCAAAATAAAACAATACGGTGGTGGATTGCTGCAGGTGATGAGTTGCTATCTGTAATATGAAAGCTCTTAGAAGTCATAACAAAACAAACACCCCATCAGAAAAAAAAATCAAGAAAAGAGTGTGATCGGAAAGGGAAATGCAGATGGCCAAGCCTCTCGGGAAAGAACTCAGCCTCCCAACAGGCAAAGGACTGCAGATGAAAACAATGTGTTTTCCGCAGATGTGACTTTGTCGACCAGAGTTTGTAGCTAAGTGGGAAGCAGGCTAACAAGCCCCACTGGTGACAATAACATGGTAAAATCCTTCTGAAGGCAGGTCTGCAATCTGCATCAGGCATTAAAATGTGAATTCCACCCACAACTTCCAGGCAGCAAAGCTGGAGGTTTTATACACGCAGATCGTAGGCTCATCCCAGTTACCATGGCACAAATAGAGAGGAGGGTAGGGACAGCCACGCAAAAAGGTCACTTGATGGACCTCCAAAATGATGCTGCAGGGTGAGGCTTATCTTGTCAACAAGGGAAGCTGAGTAAATTGAATATCCATACGGGGAAAAATAAATCTTCACTCTACTTCATCACACAGAGACACAATTAGACAAAGATAGTAGGTCTAAATGGAAATAGAGCATTAGACCACTGTGAGACTTTCCATGGCCTTGAGTAAGATAAGAGTCCTTGACCAAGACACAAAAAGGCACAAAGCCCAAGACAAGAGCTTGATAAACTGGGCCGCATGAAAATTTAAAACCACTACTTATCAGTAGACACCCTAAGAGCAAAAGGGCGAGACTCAGCTGAGAAGGGATTTGCAATACACATGCCTAGCAAATGACTCACGTCGAAAACGCACGAAGGACTCCTGAAATCAATAAGAAAATAGCAGACAACAAGATGGGGAAATGGGATGGATTAAAAGAAGGAGCATCAGCATATCTAGAAGGTCACCAGTGTCATAGGAGAAAGCAAAATAAAAGCAAAACTAGGCAACATGAGCCTCTGGAGGGTTACCCTGGAGAAGACAGGCAGTTCCAACCATGGTAGCAGGGCTCACATGCTCTACGGTGGGGGTGCTGCCCCCTGCCTGCTGTGGAAATATGACTGGCCTGATTTATCAGTGATATACACACACTTGCCCCAGGCCTCAGCAGCTCCACTGCCCAGCACATGCCAAACAGGACTGCATACCCACCAAGCAGGCTCAGAGTGGCCAAGCAGTGCTTGCAGTGGTGGCTCATGCTGACAGCTGGGCTGTGTCTGGACTGGGCACTCTGGACACTGGACATATTTTGCTTCATGGGTTGGGGTGACCTTGTGATCCTGTCCACTCCAGCAACTGCGGCATGAGTGGGTGAGTGTGCATTCTGCAAGAGTGTAAGTGTTGCACGGCTATAACATATTTGTTCTTCAAATAACAGTGGGGGAGTTTGCCTGAATAACTTAAACCCTAGCATTTATATACTGACCCTGAGTTAACAGTTCTGCTGTCTTCCTCTGTAGATAAACAAACACTTGACCTAAACATCCATGAAATTTTAAAACGAGGGGGAAAGTACAAATGAATGTTTAATCAACCAATTCTCTTTCTAAGAGGTTATCATAGGGAACTGAGCAAGCACTCAAAGGTCTGTTACAGTCTGTTTGTATATGATGAAGCCAGACACACAACAGCAGAAGGTGGTTATGGACCATGATGTAGCCATAAAAATGACAAGAGAGCTTAAAGTGATGGGTCTGGACATTCAGACAGGTAAAATCAGAAAAACAGCATGGCTGGCCCCACCACCCTTACACAGCACGCTGTGTGTGCTCTTGTACCCACAGAACCACCTACAAGGCCCACTGGAACTTAATTGACTGTGGATTTGAAATGACATTTAGCTAAATGTGTGGAAGTGTCAAAAAACAACCAAATGTCAGGGATGGGACACTTGCAAGAGGATCACTATCCTCCAGTGAGTACCACAGTGATGGGACACCTGCACAGTGGATCACTGCATGTGAGCACATGTTTCCACAGATGCTTCAGAGCACAGTGCAGATAACAAGGCTAGCTGGGGTCCCTACACCAAGGCAAGAGAAAAAAACTGTTCACAGTAATATGGTCTTGTCTCATACACAACATAATTTAGTGAAATAAAAGCTGTATAAACAACCCCTATCTTACCAAAGCCCAGCCCAACAGTCTGCATGACTCTGAATCTGATTCTGAATGTCGGGCTTTACAAAAAGTAGAAAGTGGCTGTGCTTAATTGTCCAAATCAAAAAACAACCAAATTATCCACAAGCACATCAGGGATGGGACACTTGCAGGAGGATCACCATCCTCCAGTGAGTACCACAGTGATGGGACACCTGCACAGTGGATCACTATCCTCCAGTGAGTGCATCAGTGAGGGACACCCACACAGTGGCTCACTATCCTCCAGTGAGTGCATCAGTGAGGACACCTGCACAGTGGATCACTATCCTCCAGTAAGTACCACAGTGATGGGACACCCGCACACTGGATCACTATCCTCCAGTGAGTGCATCAGTGAGGGACACCCACACAGTGGATCACTATCCTCCAGTGAGTGCATCAGTGAGGGACACCTGCACAGTGGATCACTATCCTCCAGTGTGTACATCAGAGATGAGACACCTGCACAGTGGATCACTATCCTCCAGTGAGTGCATCAGTGAGGACACTCCCACAGTGGATCACTATCCTCCAGTGAGTACATCAGTGAGGAGGACACACACCTCCACACAGTGGCTGGATCACTATCCTCCAGTGAGTGCATCAGTGAGGATGGGACACCCACACTATCCTCCAGTGTGTACATCAGTGAGGGACACCCACACAGTGGATCACTATCCTCCAGTGTGTGCATCAGTGAGGGACACCCACACAGTGGATCACTATCCTCCAGTGAGTGCATCAGTGAGGGACACCCACACAGTAGATCACTATCCTCCAGTGAGTGCATCAGTGAGGGACACCTGAACAGTGGATCACTATCCTCCAGTGAGTCACCCACACAGTGGATCAGTGTGCATCAGTGGGACACCCACAGTGGATCACAGTGAGTGCATCACACCCACACAGTATCCTCCAGTGAGTGCATCAGTGAGGGACACCCACAGTGAGGGACACCCACACAGTGGATCACTATCCTCCAGTGAGTGCATCAGTGAGGGACACCCACACAGTGGATCACTATCCTCCAGTGAGTGCATCAGTGAGGGACACCCACACAGTGGATCACAGTAGATCACATCAGTGAGGGACATCCTCCAGTGTGTGTATCACTGAGAGGACACCCACACAGTGGATCACTATCCTCCAGTGAGTACACACAGTGATGGGACACCCGCAGTGGATCACAGTGGATCACTATCCTCCAGTGAGTGCATCAGTGAGGGACACCCACACAATGGATCACTATCCTCCAGTGTGTGCATCAGTGAGGGACACCCACACAGTGGATCACTATCCTCCAGTGAGTGCATCAGTGAGGGACACCTGCACAGTGGATCACTATCCTCCAGTGTGTACATCAGAGATGAGACACCTGCACAGTGGATCACTATCCTCCAGTGTGTGCATCAGTGAGGGACACCTGCACAGGACACCACTATCCTCCAGTTATTCAGTGATTTAACACGCACACAATGGAATATTCTATAGCAATGGCAGTGACCTAACTGCTCCAACTGTAGCTGCAAATAAGAGATTTTCAACTCAAGATGTGTCTGGTTGTCAGAGCTTAGGAGCATGCTCCTGGCATAGAGGCCAAGGATGGTCCTCCATGTTCTACAGTTATCAGGGCAGCCTCATCAATATCACTCAGGTGTCCTTGAGTCCCCCACATAGTGCTGAGCTATGAAGCCACAGCCAAATCATGCAGGAGGTAAGGCACCACCAAAAGACAGGCCAGAGTCTGGGTCCCACTTCATGCTTGAGTATGCTGTGCAGTCACATCTTCCTCTATAGAAACTCTGAGTGGGAACTGCCACATTGCCCCTAAACCTCTGGGGTCCACTTCTTACATGTTCCTGGCTCCAGTGTCTCAGGAGGATGTGTGGGTGTCTATTGCTTTCCAAGAAAGAGGACTCCCAGGACACCAGAATATACCTATATGTGAAGGCCTTCTGTCACACTCAGATAGCACCGGATAATATAGCAGCCAGCCATTGAGAATCTTCCAAAAACGGAAGTGACTAAGCCCTGAGATAAGGAATCAGATGTTCCTGAGGGCTGGCCAAGCCACAGATACATGGGACCTGAGCATGTCCCACCTGCGTACAAATGGTAGTTCCAGAGAGTTCACATACCAGTCTGACCCAGAACCTTCCTCACTCATTTGTCTTCTGCTGTTTGAGGGTCAAAGGTGGTGGACAGGATACAACCCATTCAGAGTGATGGCCTCCTGTCCTAGGATCTCCAGCTGGGGGCCTGCACTGTACCATTCACTCACCTGTGGGATTTGCCAGGTACCTGCTCAGGAGTGTCCAGAATAGGCCTACTCACCAACCCTCAAGACCCTGGGAGCCTGTGCCCCAGTCCATGCTGGCTTGGAAAGGAAGGTAGCTCTGGGCTGGAGAGATGACTTAGCGGTTAAGGTGCTTGCCTGTGAAGCCTAAGGACCCATGTTCAGCTCTCCAGATCCCACATAAGCCAGATGCTCAAATGTGAGGCAAGAGCAAGGTTGCACATGCCCACTAGGTGATTCAAGCATCTGGAGCTTGATTGTAGTGGCTGAGGCCCTGAGTGCAAATTCTTTCTTGCATGCACTCTCTCTCCCTCTCTCTGCCTCTCTCTCCCTAAAATAAAATAATAAAAATCAAAAGGAGGCAGTTCAGCTTTGCACTGCATCCCACATGATGTGGGAAGAGATTGCCTTGTGCCTCATGCTTCCCCAGCACAGTGGTGGGAGATAAGGGCCAGGATGCCCAGAGTGCCCTCCCTCCATCCCAAGGGCCCCAGGGTGGCTCCACGTAAACACTCACAGCACATGTCAATACAAGTCCAATAAGAATGTTGCTTAAGCAGCCTCACAAGGACAGTAGCAACTTTCAAACAAACAAATAAACAAAAAAAAAAACCAAACCCTTGAGGACACTTGGCTAAGAACCACTTTAATTATCATCCTCTTTTGGTAGGATAAAAATTCCCCTCTGCCTCTTTAAGACAAGATTCTTTATCCATTCCTTTCTTTGTTAAAAATAGCTTTAGCAACCAGCCATTAAACAGGGCATGCATTTTAGTCCACCCTTTCTTTTTTCTCTGGTTTTCAAATTGGCACCTTCCCACTTCACAGAAGACAAAAGTAGGGCCTTTGCATGATAGCCATCTTGCTGCAGAAGCAGGAGACTGGCTCCCCTCACCCACTGGGACTTGACTTCCTCTGTCCCCTGGCTATGGCCAGCAAGTCTCAGGGTGGAACAATGCCCATGAGTCCTGCCATCACCTTATTAAGAAGAGCCAGGTCTTGACACAGTTCCAATTTTGCTGCATGGTGCCCTGAGAAAGAAGTATGCATGTTCCAGAACAGACAGCAGCACCCACTAAGCTTGCAGAAACCCCAGGGCTCCAGGTCATCCCAGCAGCCTTCATTATCTCCCTTCCAGCAGGCGGGCATGGAGGAGCCACCATACCTACACAGGCTCACGGCCCTCCCGCTGCACAGGCCTGACCAGCCCCCCAGCTATGGCCACGTGCAGCTGCTTTCTATACCCACATTCTTTCCAGGCTGTGGTAGGTGGAACACACACACCTGGGTGGGAATACCAGGTAAGACCCCACTGGAACAGTCTGTGTTAATCTGTCCTTAACCACATGTGATATTCCATATTTGGGAGTGAGTTACACACTCACAGGAGCCCAGGAGGGGTTGGGGAATAGCTGGAGTCTGCCACCCTTTTGTCTCACTGGGATGGCCTGGGAACCCCCTCCTGTCTGCTCTCTATCCCTTCCTCATGACATGGCCCAGAGGGGGCAACATAAGGGGGGGGAGAAAGCAGGATAGGGACACGGTCTGCTTGTAGTATCTAGATCCCAGCAGAGCCTGCTACAAAGCCACACATCCAAACCCAGAATACAGAAACAACTTGAGTACCAGGAGCCATCTAAACATAACAAGGAGAGAGGGCTGAGCAAGCCACACAAGGCAGTACCATACACAGACAAATTGGAAGGTTTGGGGGACCAGCCTAGAGAGGCTTCCAGGACAGGCACAGTGAAGAACAGCAAAAGCTCTTTAGTATGTGACCCTTGTGAAAAAGAAGGAAACCAAAGGACTGATATAAGGACAGAGGATGAAAGGGTAGGAAGAAGTCATGATACACACACACAAAAAAAACTGTTTCCAGCTCCAGCCAGTCTACCCTACATGCCTGCTGCCCCTTCTCCTGCTTACTCTAGGGACCTGTCACTGACTGTGCTCTTCAATATGCTTCCACTTGGCCTTGGGATGCCTTGCTGCCACCCAGGGGCTCCTCTTCCTTTACCTGGAATCCAAAGGTTCCCAAGGCCGTGGAGTGCTCCCCTGCTGTGCATCACAGACATGATGCCCTCAACACTCTTGACACTGAGTGCCTGCCTCATGCCTTCAGAGCTGCATGGGAAGATCCTACATGCATGCGTTCGTTCATGTGTGTACACCTTAACAGACAGCAGCCACTCTCCCCCAGTGGCAAAGATGCCTCACTGTGAAAGGACCACAGTAAGAATGCACAAAGACCAACTTGTCTTGCCTCCAAAAGTGAAGCACAAGAACATTTCTCCTGAACTCTGAGCTCAGCTCTACATCTGAGTAATGGCTGTCACACCTGGTAAGTGAGACCAGGACAATCCTCCTACAAACAGCATATTGCCATGAACCAGAGACATGTCCACAAGGGCTCCATGGATCTCAGAATGCCACCTGGGGCCCTGGAGACCTTTTCACTCAACATCAATCTATGTATCTGACCCCAGTACCATTGACAAGATCTTCCCTTGTGGGTCAAGAGCAGTCCCAAGAAGAGGGACTCTAGGAAGAGGACATGCCCACTTCTCAGCATGAGGTCCATGCAGGGCTCTTCATAGCATGCCTTAGCAGCCACCAAAGCCAAAGTCCCCTCAGTGCAAACTAAGTCCAAGGCCAGCAAGGGCAATAGCCTGCCACTCACCAGTTTGTGTCTGAGATGGACGGTGATCAGAGGGAAGCCTGACAGGTTCTGGGACAGTGTGGGTGGTGGGGACATCTCCAGGGAGATCAGGTGGCTAACAGCAGACAGCAGGCAATCTCTGCAGTTCAGAGCCTCTGGGATCCTTGGAAATCAGTGGAAATGGTTACAAACAGGAAGCAAGAGAGGTCCATACACCTAGAGTGTGACATTGAAGCTGGGCTTTCCGAAACCTAGGTCTTGGGGAGACACTGGAGTCTACAGTTGCCCACCCCCCGAAACTTGGCATTGTATCTGGAGTTACCTTTGTTGTGACCCAACTTAATCATATACATCCTTCAGTTCTACTTTCTTGAGGTATGACAGCAGGACCGGTAGGTGAGACAGGGCTCTCCCATATGCCCTGGCCACACAGCTCAGGGACTGTGGGAGGGCAGGCGCACAACAGAAACTCAGGAAATCTGCCTGCCTGGTTGTGTGACCTCGGGCAGCTCACCTGCCCCATCTGAGCATTACTTCCCTGACTATGAAATGGTGTGGTATGGTGATGTCTGATGTTCTGCCTCTCAGTGTTCCCACACTCTGTTTCTAGAAAGGCACCTCTTTTTCCTTCAGCTGACCCTCCCACCCTTGGCCCACTTTGTTGCTGGCTCAGAAGCAAGCCTGGAATCCAGGGTTGACTCAGGCTAATGGTGACAACTGGGAGACAAAGTCACAACCCAGTAACCTTAAGTAGCTATGATAGCACACAGGGAAAGGATGCTGGGACAGTCTCAGTCTCCCTGTTGGATGTCAGTCCCCGAGGACAAGGTCTCCCTAACTTAAATCCATGAGGGAGACCTGATTGAGAGAGGAGCTCACTTCAGAAGATCATTGAGATGAGGCACCATGACATCAGCCAGGTGCCAGATCAAGCAGCTCCTGAAGCCAGATGCTTGTGGGACTTGCAGTTTATGTAATCCATCAACTTTCCCCTCTCCCTAAAGCCATTTAGATTAGATGTTCTGTGGTATTCCAATCTATAACCGTCTAATGTCCTCTGTGCCAATCTCAGTGTTTAAGGTTGAAATGCTACTAATGGCCAGGACCAGGAACAGCATAGTTAGACAATAGGTGCATAAGATTTCAGGAAGAACTCATGCCTAGGGTCTGGCTAACTTGGCACGTGAATAGCTCCAGGGGGAGCTGCTCTTTCATTGTTTGACAAGCTTCCTATTGCCCCACATCAACCATGAAAGTGAGAGGGGAAGGGAATCTTCCCACAGGCAGACAATCATGAGGGCAGACCTGATGTCCTCCTATTTTACAGATGTGGAAACAGAAGTTTACAGTCAGGCACAGGGGATGCAGTATTGCTTGCCCCAAGGCCTTCTGGACCCCAGTGAGGGGGTTTCTGAGTTTCCTTCAAAGAACTGTAGCCCCTCCTGGCTCTCACAGCAAGGCACCAGACTCTGAGATCCAGCACACTCTGACAAAATGCTATACATGTGTGTGATGGTGTGAGGACATCACCATGATATGCCACACAGGAAATGTGTGCTACCCTCTCCCCATGATGTACAACCCTGGGACACTCACTTTGTGCTGTCTGGAGGGATGTAGTTCAGGTAATAGTGCACGGAGTGGTAGAGAAGGCCCACAATGCTGGTCCAGGCTGCAGACAAAGCAGAGGTCAGAAGACACCTGTCAACACTCCAGGTCCAAGCAGGAGCCATGGGGAACCCCACCTAGCTGTGCACAGCACAGCCCCACACTCCCAGGAAAAGGAAAAAAACTGAAGACCACAGGATGTCTGTACAACACTGATGCTGTTGGCTAGTCCTCTGAGCTCAGCTGTGACAACGACGCTGTCCTCTGTGCCCACTCCACACACTAGTGCTGACATCTGCCCAGACACCAGAGAGCCTCTGGGGCTGAAGGTTCCTTGATGGGCTATGATGGGTGGTACCAGCTACCAGCCTCCCAATAGGCAGTATGTTTCTCAGTCTGCACGAGGGTATTTATGGTAACAATCACACACAAGGCAGCGGATGCAGGCTTGCAAGGGGCAGCCACCACCCAGTTGGCTATGACATGTCTCCTGCCCCTTGACCTTCTTACACCTTTGCAACAGGGCCCCATACTTGGAAAAGAGGGTGCTCAGTGGAGAGAGCCTTCCACTGACTATGAGCTAAGGATCTTCGCCTTCGGGGGTCATGTTCCTAAACTCACATACTCACTACACACAAGATACTGTTATTTATATGCACTTTGCCTTTTAAGTCCTGAAACAAGGTGGGTGCCATTATTGTCTCAGACACAGACAGTGTCAGTAACTTTCCCAAGGCCACACAGCCAGCAGTGGCTGACTGGGGTTCCAACCACAGAATCGGGGCCTGTTGCCAGTAAGCTCTTCCAAGTGTGAGAAGTTCTGTAAGTAGAAAAATGGGCTCTGGTGATTTTGGAAGCCCAGATGTTCCTAAGACATCTTGCAACCAGATGTGTGAGGATGAAAACCCTATGCAAGGTTGCTGGGTGACACCTCTCACCTAGAAGCAGGACATACCAGAAGAGGCTAGACAATATGACCCATCTTTACTACAGGCTGACAGGTAAGAGGAGATGGGGTGGATCCTTGCTAGGGGACGGGCTGTGCAGCAGGGCTGAGCCTCTGGCCAGGGCATCCAGCCTGAGGATCTTCAGTGATCCTTGATCCTTGACTGACAGTAGCCCTTAAAGGGAGGGGCCTACAGATACCACCCAGAAATGACCAGAGCTGCCTGGATCTCAATGTGCTCCCAGCAGAATCATTGTACCCTTGGCCACTTGTTCATCATGGAACTTGGCTTGGGCCTGCCAAGTTCATACCTGAATTCCTACACATACAAACCTCTCACCTGGACAGGGCTACCCTAAATGGGGAGGAGCAAATATGGAAAAACTCAATGTCCCATGTGGTAATGTCCCACCCCCTGCCAAGTCCCAGCTCAGTCTGCAGTGTGGCATAAAATGAGATCTTGGAGGAATGCTTTGAAGCTGCCTCTGAGAACTCCCACCAAAGCACAGGCTTTGAGTAAGCCCACCTCTCCCTCATGCAGGGCAAACAAGGACTCCAGCCCCCAGCAGCACTGCACTTTGCCTGAGGTCCCCTGGATCATACTCACCTTGGCTGTGAAGAGCCTCCCGGGGAATCTCGATGTAGCTGTGCCCATGGGCTGGAAAGCGGTAGGGAGGAGTGCTCAGGCCAGAGGGAGGATCTTGGCCACAGAGAAATCTATGGGAGAAGGGGACACAGACAATAGAGTCAGAGGGTTCAGAGGCTGCAAGAAATGGCCTGAAGATCCCACCTCCCATCAACCTTCACTTCTTCAACCAAGCCAGCTCTTGGGGGAAAGAGAATTACCTCCAGAAAGGCTGACCTCAAATGCACATGTGCACACAAGCACACACACATTCATGAGTAAGGGTGGGAGTTAGCACCAAAGCTGAGTGCTCGAGCCACGGTCTAAGTAAAAGTCTGTGTGGAGAGATTACCCAGCCCTTCCACAACCCTCCAGCTCTCAGCACCTGGCCATGGCTGTAGCTGTGATGCCACCATTCGTGGGTGGAAGGCTGGTGCTATCCAAGCTCTGGGGAACCCCATAAGATGAGGGAACATGAAAATATCAGAGTTGTGTCTATGGGTGTCAGGTAGATGTGTCCTGGCCAAAGACTGCCACAGAAGCTGGTCCTGGAACAGGTGAGCTCCTGCACCATGCAAAGGTCTTGTGTAACTGCCCCCCCCACCAGCTCGCACTAAAATGTTCTCAGAGAGATTCAAACCAGAGGAGGCCAAGAGTGGGGTATCTCAGTGACACGGTGCTTGCTTAGCATGTATGAGGCCTAGGATCATTCCCCAGCACCACAAAAGCAAGAGAGATGAGAGAGAGAGAAGAAAAAGATGCTGTCACATACATACATTCTTTAGGGGCTAGAGAGATGGCTCAGTTTTTAGTTGGTAAAGTGTTTGTCACACAAACATGAAAACCTGAGTGCTATCCTCAGTATCCATGTAAATGTCAGGCAAGGCACATACCTGTAATCCCAGTGCTGGGAGATAGAGACAGGAGGAGCCCTGGAGCTTGCCGGCCAGCCTGTCTAGCCTAATCATTGAGCTTCAGGCCAGTGACAGACCCTGTCTTCAAAAAATGTGGATGGCATTCCTAAGGATGATGCCTCAAAGCTTCCATCCCACACATGAGAACATACGTGTGTGTGTGTGTGTGTGTGTGTGTGTGTGTGTGTGTGTGTGCATGAGCGTGCACACACACACCACATGCAAAACCAAACAGGCCACACACCTGCCTGTGTGAAACTGACACAGCCTGGGAAAGTGAACCCACCAACTCTACAGCGCTAAATTCTGCTGTTCACCCAGATACTCAAGGAAACTGACTTCCCCATCCTATTCTAAGCTTAGATGACTGTCACAAGGCACATGTGTGGATCTCATGTCACCATGAGATGCTTACATAGTCCTGGATACACATTCCAAGCCAGTACCTCAAGCCCAACTCTAATACATTTTGCACAAAGGAACTTAGCTCAGGAAAATAGTGAAGTTTAACCTCGGCTGCTGCACGAGGCTCAAGCGTGTGAACCCCAGTGAGGTGCACTTGCTGCACCCTCCCCCTTCCTCCATGTGGCCACCCCAGCTGATGATGCATGACTACCTGCCATGGAGGAGGAGCCTCTGAGGATGACCTGGGACTCCCTGGGATGCAGGTTGGAAGATATGTGACCCATGACAGTGTCGATGGTGTCGATCAGGCCCAGCACCATAGTGTTGTCCTGCAAGCAGTACAGACATGAAGAAGCTGTGAGGATCACCTTGCTCAGTAATGGTGTGAGACGAGCGTGTCACACACTCAGACCCTCACTTCCCCACAAGAGAAGCCACCTGACTGCTTCCCTTCACACACTAGGAGGAGCCACATGCCCGATGAGCTCACAGAGCACAGACAGAGGTCAAAAGAGACCCCAATATCAGGCCATTGGCTCCTATGTTAGTGAGGAGCTCAGACACCTGGTCATAGCTCTGCTTTGAACCCTTCAAGGGACCTCAGCAAGTCCAGACCTGCCCTTGCCCCTCTATTTCACAAGCCACATCTGATGACCCCGTGTCCTCTCTGGCATGAGGACAACAGCATTTCTTTGCCATCCTCCATGAAGGGGTAGCATTTTCAGGGGTATAAGTACCCCATATCTTCTCTGCCTCCTTGACTCCTCTTCTAGTGCCAGATGCTATCTGCCAGAAAGTCAGGTCCCTTGGGGTCACATAGACCTTTGATGTTAGTTCAGGGGCCTGTGTCCACCTCAGGTCAACTGTCCTGATCCTCAGATACCTCATGGAAAGGAAGAATACATTTCAGTTCCTTCACTCCCACCAGGCACTGCTTTGCCTTTCCTGCTGGCTCTCTTCTTCCCACCTTGCTGAGGCAGTACTGTCATTACTAAGCCCTCGGCATCCTCTCACAAACACTCCAGGAAGACTTACTGAGCCAGAATCAGACATAGAGGCCAATTTTAGACACTGTCTTTTAGGCCCATCGCATGATTTCAGTCAGAGTCTGTGTCTCTGAGGAACAGCACTTCATACATTTTCTTCAGTGCCTCAGCCTGGATAGTTTCATGATTATTCAAAGATCGCAGCAGATTTGCATATTTTAGATTCAAAAAAAGCTCATTTAAATTAATGTAGAAAATCCATCTGTCTGAGTCCCCAGCGGCTGGCTGTCCTAGGTGATTCAGGTTGCCCCCTATGCACAAAGTCCCTTTGAAGCCTAACCCTGGAAGTCTGTGCTTTTTCACAAAGAATCTGTTTCTAGGTAAGATTGTCAATCTTACATTCTTGATTCTTTTTTCTCCCCTTGTCAATGTTAAGCAATCTTATTTCATTTGAAATTATTTAAATAAGGAGCTCAACAAATGCAAACCTTCATGCTATCTTACTAATAAGGTGATAATAGAATGTCTTCTGCCTCTTAACCTTGCAAAACCTTTAAACGTTTGATATTAAGAGGGTCAGGAAAATGAGTGCTTTAACATGCTGGTGTGGGTGGGGCTTTGCTGGGCCAAGGCACTGGAAGCTCTCACCCTTGCGAGCTTTGCCCTGCCTCAACTTTGGGAACTACATGTGGCACCAAAGCTACAGGTGGACAGAGCTGGGACCTCTAAGTCACTGTGTGGACAGAAAACCCTTCTGACCCACAGTGGCTACTGTGTGTTGAGAGATCAAGACCTGCTGGGTTGCCAATGTGGTACTGTTGTTACTGCAGCATCGCTCAGCCTGACCTTACTAACATGGTACTCAGAATGAAAAGCACCTTGACAAGTGTTCTTGACAGAATTAAGGAGGAGTAGGTTCTATTAGATACAGCAGATGGCTGTAGAATATAGGTGGAGACTATCAATTAGACTATGAGGGGTTATACATGACTTTATCATTCTTATTCTTAGTTTTGGGTGATATTTGTTTTGTACATGTTTTATCAATTACATTCTCCAACTTTTACACATGAGGTTTGTGTGTATGTACATGTATGTACACATGCATGTATGGGTGTGTGCATGTGGAAACCAGAGGACAATGTCTGGTATCATTCCTCGGGTGCCATCTACCTTTTTCTTTGAGACAGGGTTTCACACTGGCCTGGAACTCACCAATATATTGGGCTGTCTGGTTTACAAGACCCAGTGATCCTTTTGTCTCTGCCTCCCCAGGGCTGGGATTAAAAGTACAGGTTGTTATACCCAACATTTTTATACGGGTTCTGGGGACCAAACACAGGTCCTTATGCTTGCAAAGCAAGCACTTTACCCACTAAGCTATCTCCCCAACCCTATACAACTAGTTGTTGATTGCATTCATGCTTTAAATAAGTAACTTCAATCAGGTTTTTGGAAATAAAGAAAACCTTTCCACTTTGTTCCTGGTGCTTGGAACAAGGCTTTCCCTTTCCTCACTTCAGTCATGAAGCATGTTTCCCTGCTCTGCTAGTTTCACTCAGTCTGCTGATCTCAATGCTGGACATGTTTCTCATGTTCATTATCACTAATCATGGTGAATGGAGAAATTTATGTCATGTAAAGTGACAAGCCATGAAGAAATAGCTGCTAGCTTCCTCAGAGCCCAGGACAGTAGTGACACAGGACAAATGCTCCCTAAAGTCCTACATAGTCCAGGAGATACAGCATCCTGTGTCGGCTGCATGTTCAGACAAAATAAGCTCTAATGTCCCAAATATCAGGACCAAAAAAGGCATCATTCCTCTATAGTTGCAAGTCAGTTGGCCCCTGTGAGCCACTGCAGAAAGGATTTTCCCATATATGCCTGTTGAAGGGTACACTGTCTTTTTCTCTTACCTCTGACACATGGGTCCAACTGGGCAGCAGAAGCACTTCAGCCGTGGTGCTCAAGAAGGTCTAAAGTGAACAAAACAACTGTGCTTAGTAGATCCATGAGCCTCCACATCCAAACCCACCAGTCCTCTGAGTCGCCTCATGTGTCTTTTGCAACAGGCGCTTGGTTTTTCATACAGTGGGAGACAATAATAGCTCACAGTCATGTATTAAAATATCAGCCAGGCTGGCCATGGTGACACATGCCTTTAATGCCAACACTCAGGAGGCAGAGGTAAAAGGATCACTATGAGTTTGAGGCCAGCCTGGGACTATAGAATGAGTGCCAGGGCTAGAGTGAGACCCTGCCTTAAAAAAAAATCAGCCTGGGGCTGGACAGATGGCTCAGCGGTTAAAGGAACTTGCTTGTAAAACATGAAGGCCCAGGTTCAATTCCCCAGTACCCATGGGGATACTTTGTGCCAGATACACAAAGTGGAACATGTGTCTTAAGTTCATTTTCAGTAGCAGGAGGCCCTGGTCACCTATTTTCCCTCTCTTTCTCTTTCTCTCTCTCCCTGTCTCTCCTCTCTCAAATAAATAAATAATTAATTAATAAATATTAAACATAACATATTAGCCTGTATCTTACAAATTCATCCCATTTGCTCCTATGACAATCTTGGACAGTGACCAGAATGTGGATGTCACAGTAAAAACTGTTCAACTGTGGCAGGCACCAATGCCTCGGGTTACATCAGGCCTCTCAGATGAATGAATGGTCAGATGAATAGATGGATGAATGAATGAGTGAATGAATGATCACAGCGCATGGAATGCACTTTCCTTGGGATAATCTGGTATTAAACCACTTGTGCTAGCTGGGAATCAACTGGTCAGTTACTTAAAACCAAACTTAGAACTGAGGACATGGTTCACTCAGAAAAGTGTATGTGAGGACCTAAGTTTGTATCCCTGGCACCCACACAGAAGGGAGCACGGTGGTTCACACCTCCGTCCCAGTGCTGAGGAGGAGGCAAGAATCCCTGAGGCTCGCTGAGTAGCTAGAATCGGTGAGCTCCAGGTCCAGTGAGAAACCCTGTCTCAAAAAATAAGGTGGAGAGTGATTGAGGAAGACACCCCATGTCAACCTCTGGCCACCACATGCATGTGCACCCAGACACATACTAATATGCACACACACATATACATACCACACACAAAAACCCATGCTTCATTTGGTTTATTATTGCTCTAAAACAATGAAATTAGTTTATTACATTTTTAAACTTCTTTATTGACAACTTCCATAATTATAGATAATAGACTATGATAATTCCCTCCCCTCACCCACTTTCCCCTTCACAAATCCACCCTCTATCATATTCTAACATTTTCAAAATTTGCTTTTTAAAAAGTCAAAATTTGGGGGGCTGGAGAGATGGCTTAGTGGTTAAGGTGCTTGCCTGCAAAGCCAAAGGGCCCAGGTGGTGGCTCAGAACAGAAGCCATCAGCAAAGTTCCTAGGCTGTAAATATATTATCTGATAAGAGCATCTGTCGAACTGAAACCCTGCCCCATAAAGAAAACAGGCCTGATCACAAAGATAAACAGGCTTACAGGGAGGAAGAACCTTGTTCCCTTTTATCTTTCCTCATTCCCACTTGTTCCTCCCTGCCTCCCACTCCCTTCTCCCCTAAAAACTGAAGCCCAATTGCACCTGGGTGCCCAGCGTCCATTCCCATGGAGAGGCTGTTGCCCTTCATTGTTCTAATAAAGAACAATCTATCACTGTTGAGGTTGGTCTTTCTTTCATTTTCATGTTGCTCCAGTCAGTGCTATGTCCAACAGACTCCATATACCCTGTTTATAACCCTTATTTGAAACTTTAGAGATAGGGACCCCATCTCAAACACCCCTTATCCCTCCATACCAGCTGAGAACCCCTAGCATAAGAAGATGCATGTCCATAAGCCCCCATGAGCCCTTTTCCTCCACCTGGGAATTGCTGGGAGGAGCGGACAGAGCAAGTGTCTTAACGATAAGCGTCACTCTTCCTGAGTGCTTTAAGCGATGTTGGGAATTCCCACAGTGATCTGTGGCCTCTAGCTGAATCTACCAAGACCCCCACTACATCATTTCCCTGTTGATTGCAAATGCAGATGGCTTGAGAGCAGCTGAGTGGTTGCTGACAGACCAGGCCAGCTAAGATTAGGAAATGAAAAGAAGATTCTAGCCCTAGCTCAAGGAGACTCCCTGAGCAACACAGAACTGGCTGCAATGGCACTGCTCCTGCCTGTTCAGGAGAAGCCCGGAATCCAAAGCCGTCACATCAAGGCTCTTGGTCTTTTACACACTCTAGGCTGCAGACCAGCTATGCACAGGCCCTAGGTTTTACCTCTGTGAGATTCAGCGCAGTTTCCTCCGAGAGGGACTTATCAGGCAAGCTGAGGGACACATTTTGAAGGTAGCACAACACAGTTCCAAGTCTCTGGAAGTTTTTTCTCTCCTCAGTCAAGTTGGTGATGATAGGATGGTAGGCATCAGTGGGCATCTGAAAAAAAGTGGCCCTTTGACTTCAAGCCAAGAACTGCACCAGGGCATTCTAAAGAGGTCTAGGGTGTCCATTCATCTCTGAGTCCTAGGCTTTTTGTCCCATAACAAGAGTCAGGGCCCCTCCCACACACAGGTGCTTGCATATGACAGCACTTTATCCATGCATCCTCTTTATGAAACAAGGAGTGTTCTATAGATGAAACTAACCACAGAGAGGCCCAAATGGACACCCCAGAATCTGGACACTCACAGTAAACATTCTTTGGTTACAAAGGCTAATTTTAAGTGGCCGTGTTCTACATGAATTGACCTTTTCATTCAACAGTAGAAGAAAGGACTAGGGGAAGCTGAGCCATGGTAGGGTCCTACTGCCTCAGAGACACTGGCTACCAAGAGTCTTATTTCCTCCTGTCAAGTACCTGAGGTTCCTAAAAGAACCAAAAGTGTTCTTTCTTCAGCCTTCTTGGCACTAAGAATGAGACCCAAAGCTGGCCTCCCTTTTATTTATTCTTTCTTCCCAAACATGATACAGCCAGGGAGAAACAGCCCAGACTATCTCATGGAATTCAGCCAACCCAGCACTGGCATTACATGTGTACATCAGCACACTTGGCTTTTTAGATAGGTTCTGAGGATCTGAACTCAGGTCCTCATGCTTGCAAGACAATCACTTAACCCATTGATCCATCTCCCAAACCTCCCTTCAGTTGTTTCCTTGGGTATTCTGCCACAGTAATAAAGAGTGATGAACACAAGGTGCAAAGAGGAAAAGCGCACGTGCTCACCACAGTGTGTGCCGCCGCGGGTGTCGGGAAGAAGCTCAGCGGCATTGAAGATGGCAGAGCATGCTTTCCTGAAAGAAATGAGCAGCACTTAAGGATGGGCTGAGACACGGTCACCTTTGCTCACCCCCTGAAGTCTGTCCTTGCTCAGAATTGACCAGCTTGGAATGTTGTGAGGATGGAGGTTGCTAGAAAGATAAAGGACTAATAAATCAGACTAATAGGTAGATTATATGGATTTTCTCAGCAGAAATTATTTCTCAATTTATATTCTAAATTGCTTTTGAACAGCATTCATGCAAGTCATTTTATAGAAAGATGATTTTATGCAAGGTCTCACTGATTTCAAATAAATAAAGAATGAAAAACAGGCTTTGTTGCCACCGAATCATTAGAGCTAAAATGCGGAGTTCTTAGTCACTGTGGGTTATGGCTTGAATTCAAAATATCCCCCACACTTGAATACTTGGTCCCTAGTTGGTGGTGGTATATTGGAAGGCTCTGGAAATGGGAGGTGAGGCCTAGGTGGAAAAGGTGGGTCACAAGGGGACAGGTCCCTGGGGGTACATTATTCTAAACCACTTCCTGTCACCCTTTCTCTACTTCCTGGCCCAATGTGAGGTGAACAGCTATATTCTGCCACATGCTCCTCGGCTTCCATGGTGCTCTGTTCAAATGCATGGGGCCCAGTGATCATACTACACTGAACCCTTTGAAACAGGAGCCTAAGTAACTTGTTCCTCCTCTTAGCTGTTTCTAGTGGGCATGTCATCACAGCAATGTGGAAAAGACTTATACAGTGGGCTGGGATAGACAGGAGCCCTAGAAACCTCTCCTCCCAGAAAAATAGAGACTAAGACCCTAAGAAGTGGAAGACATTAACTACTTCTGCCCCAAGGAACCCAGTTTCTCTTTCTACTGAAGACCATAGTTAATGATGAGTTTTACAAATGATGAGGGTACCAAGGACCAAAGATTAAGCCATGTCTTATTGTTTCCCCCTCTGCCCTACCCACTTCTCATCCTATCATCTCCTGATGAGAATACAGACTTCACTAGATATCTGAGTTCATTTAGGTTAAATATCTCAAAGTTGCTTTGGGTAGCCTGAGGAAATGACATCATCACCTTTGCTGGCTCACGTGACTGGCCCCTTGGGTTTGGGTAGAGCTAGGTGGCTGGTGATGCAGATGTGGCACACGGGGAAAGCTAGTCCCCAAACATACATTGTTCTTTAAGTTCAAGTGACATTTGTAGCTTGAGTGCTAAGAAGTGACAGAGCAGTTATGTCAGTCAAACACAGAACTCATGAGAGACTGAAAGATCAAGAGCAATGAAATTCACTCTGAAGGTGCTGTGCCCCCTGAGTAGTGACTATACAAGATTGAGATGAGACTCGCCATGTCCTCTGTCTAGCTCAGCACACTGGTGACCCTTGCCATGGGGCCAGCTGGCAGAGTATGTTCCCAGAATTCACATATGCATGCATTCAAATAACATATCTTGGGGCTGGGATATAGCTCAGCAGTAGAGTGCCTGCCTAGCATGCATAAGGCTCTGGGTTCAATCCCCAGCAAATCAGATGTCTCTGAACCCAGCTCCTCCTTCACCTCTGCAGAGGAACTGCTGTCCATTTGAGTGGTAGGCATTATGGGCTAGGACAGTGGTCATCCTCTGCCTTTCTATGATCAGTACATGATTCCATCTATTTAGAATATCCAGATCAGGTAAACCCACCGAAACAAAAGGTAGATAAGTGACTTCCAGAGGCTGGCAAGAGGATACAGAGGGAAATGACAGCTTAAGGGAAGTGGGTTTCCCTTTAGAAGAATAAAAATGTCCAGACACTAGATAGGGACAGTAGCTGCACACCTGTGACTTTGCTACATGTCACCAAGATATTCACTTTAAATGGTTACACTGATGTCACATGAATTTTATCTCCAGTTTTTTTAAGTCTCCTAACTCACCACTGCAAAGTGAATATTTAAACAGTGTCTACCTGCTCAGAAGCCTCCATTGAGTAACTGCCTGTTCTGAGCAGGGCAGGACAACTTGGGGATCCAAGGGCCCAGCAGGGGATGAGGCACAAAGGAGGCATTTATCAGGGACCTTAATGTTTCCTATCAAAGCCTTCATATTCAGCCTGTGCATACTCCGTGAAGCCCTGCGAGCACCAGGGGAATATTAATCTCAGCCCGGTTTCTGTGGACTGCTGGCGTGTTGATCTCAGGGAACAGGTGTTCTCAAACTCCACTGTGCTTATCATGCTCATTAAGACACATCTCACACCTGCAGCCCGACTGCTGTGACAGGGGAAGGAAAGTTTGGCAAGAATGCTCCAGTTACAGCTCCCGGCTTCACCACCCACAACCTTTATGCACACTGACCAATGGCAGCTGTGAAGTACATCTCGACTTCGTGTGGAGTCAATGCCCGCTCCCAGATGATGAACTCATCAAAAGCTCCATTCTCATAGTGCTTGGTTGGGTCCTTCTCAGATCCAATCACCAGGTTGATATGGGGGTCCCCGTAGGCATGTGATACTTTTCCACTTGGGTCAGAGGTACTCAGTGTCCCATTGACGTAGACCTTCAAACCCTCCTTGGATTTCCAGGTAAATAGGACATGAGTCCAATAGGGACCTGGAAGAGAGAAGGTGGCATTCTGAGTGCCATGAAGGAGGTCTCCATGTGCATGTTTTTCTAGTGTGAAGCACATTAGCCACCCTATATATATAGCTGATAAAATAGCTCTACCTGACTTCCATTAGTCCTTTGGAGTATAGGAAATTGCCTTTTGCCTCTGACTCCAAATTCTAAAAGCAGTTGAAGACCCCTTATTATTTTTTTAAAAATATTTTGTTTATTTATTTGCAAGCAGAGAGAGACAGAGAGAGAGAGAGGTTGAGTATGGGTGCACCAGGGCCTCCAGCCACTGCAAATGAACTCCAGTATGTGTATCTGGCTTTATGTGGGTAGTGGGGAATTGAACCCAGGTCATTAGGGTTTGTAGGCAAGCGCCTTTACCACTGAGCCATCTCTCCAGCCCCAAATTCCTTTTCCTTTCTTTTCTTTTCTTTTTTCTTTCTTTTTTTTTTTTTTTTTTTAGAGAGAGAGTGAGCAAGCATATTATGGCCTCTTGCTACTGCAAATGAACTCCAAATGCATGCACCACTTTGTGTGTCTGGCCTTATGTGGGCATTGGGGTCTCAAACCCAGGCTGTCAGGGTTGACAGGGAAGTTCCTTTAATGGCTGAGCCATCTCTCCATCCCCGCTTATTATTATTATTTTTTATTTGCGAGCAGAAAGAGAGACAGAGAGAGTATGGGCATGCCAGTGCCTCTAGCCACTGCAAACAAACTCCAGACGCATGTGCGACTCTGTGCATGTGGATTATGTGAGTTCTGGGAAATCGAACTCACATTGTTAGGCTTGACAGGCAAGTGCCTTAACTGCTGAGCCATCTCTCCAGTTCCCCCCCCTCCTTATTTTAACATATGAATCAGCAGTGAACACCTACAAGCAAGGTTAACAAAGGATTTTTGAGAAAGGCAAATGCAAGAACTAACCTATCAGACCATAAGCCTCAATGAAAAATTCAATATGATCAGGGACAAGACAAGACAAGGATGTTCCCTGTTACAATTCCTTTCAACATCACACTGGCAGCCCTCACTAGCGCAGTGGTGAGGGGGAGGGCAGAC
This sequence comes from Orientallactaga sibirica, assembly GCA_036365145.1. Classification (NCBI taxonomy): domain Eukaryota; kingdom Metazoa; phylum Chordata; class Mammalia; order Rodentia; family Dipodidae; genus Orientallactaga; species Orientallactaga sibirica. The sequence continues at coordinate 44,923,484 of JAEOAD010000011.1, read as the reverse complement.
ACAGGTTGGATGGATACAATAAAATTATCTTAATAATCAACAATAAAGCAAACTTCTGAAGGTCTAGTGATTATAGCATGATTGAAGGACATAAGGCTAATGCACAGAATCAGTTTCCTTCCTACCTGACAACAATGAACAAGTGGAATTTGAAACTCAAAAACACATTTTCATTTATACTAGCACTAAAAAGAAAACAAGAATCATAAAAGCTTAAATAGAAGTCTAATAAATAATGCATAAGATTGAGTAAGAGCTGGAGAGATGGCTCAGCTGTTAAAGGCACTTGTTTGCAAGCCTGATGGCCTGGGTTTGATTCCCCAGTACTTACATAAAGCCAGATGTACAATGTGGCACATGAATTTGGAATTCATTTGCAGTGACAAAAGACCCTGGCAGTCCATCCCTCCCCCGCCCCCAGCTTGCAAACAAACAAACAAACAAACAATAAATAAATAAATGAAAAGATTGAGGAAAACAACAAAACTGATGGAAGAAGTTAAATAAGAATCAAGCACATGGAGAGATAGCCTGTGTTTATGGACAGGGGAATCAGTATTGCCAAGATGTCAACTCTTCCCAACTTGATCTATACATTCAGTGCAATTCAAATTAATCAAAAATCCCAGTAGGTTGTTTCATAGACAGCTACAAATTGATTCTAAAGCCTATATGGATAGGCACATACCAAGAAAAGATGTCTGGTATTAAAGAAGAAAAGCAGAGTTGGAAGATTGATGTGACGTGCTTTGGAGAGTTACTAAATAAAGCTTAACCACTAAGTAAGACCATATGATATGGGGGACAGACAGATCAGTAGGACAGAGGAGACAGTTCAACACAAGCATCATCCACTGATACTTGATGGAGGAGTAGAGGCAATATAGGAAACAGACAACCTTTTCAACAAAGGATGCTGGGAAAATGTGGTGTTCAGATGCAAAGATAAAAATAAACATATCTTGGCCAGAGAGATGGCTTAGCAGTTAAGGCATTTGCCTGCAAAGCCAAAGGACCCAGGTTCAATTCCCCAGGATCCATGTAAGCCAGATGCACAAGATGGCACATGCATCTGGAGTTGATTTGCAGTGGGCTGTAGGCCTTGGTGCACCCATTCTCCCTCTCTCTCTTTCTCCTTCCTCTTTCTCTCTCTCAAATAAATAAAAATAAAATATTTAAAAATAAGTAAATAAAAATAAACATATCTAAACATGAACATCACACCCATCCCAAAATCTCTTCAAAATAGCTGATAGACCTGCATGTCAAATGTAAATCTATAATCCGTAAGCTTCTGAAGGTATTGTCAGGAAGAAACCCAAATGATCTTGAGTTTGATGCTGACGTTTTGAATGTAACAGCAGAGGCATGATCTGTGCAAGAACAACTGAAAAGCTGGAGTCACAACAACAACAAAAACAACTAGAAAGTTCTGCTCCATGAAGGAACCTGGCAAAAGAGTGTGAAGGACAGTTTCAGAGGGGAAATATCTGCAAAAGATGACAATGAGCACACTACATAAAATGAAACAGCTCTGTACACTCAGAGTAAGGAAACAGACAACCACTTAAAATGGGAAAAGCTCAGAACAGTCACCTGACCAACCCACAGAATGTACAACCCCAAGAGTGGATCACGAGGTCCCTAACATTAATGACATGTCAGTGTAGGGCCATTGTTTTAGCAAGTATTGCTGGGGTGGGGGGGGGCGGTGAATGACAGTGAGGGTGCATACAGAGGGGTTATTGGCAGTAGAATATTGGCCATGTGCAGATGTGGGAGGTGCCTGGGGATTCTGTTCTTGGCACCCAATTTTGCTATGAATCTAACAGATGAATATTTCACAAGAAACCATCTTCTTGGTTAGCTAATTAAAAGATATAACTCTTATAATAAGAGAGGAGATAGTTGGAAGGAGGGGCAAGGGAATTTGGCAGAAGCACCTACAGGGGTGGAGAAAGCTTTACTATAAAACCGATTCCACTGCCCGAATGGGTTACCCTCCACAGTGAGCTGTTGGTCAGGGAGACCCAGAAGGCCTCCAAAACAATATACGTCATTGTCAAAGCACTTCGTTACCCACCAGTTCTAAATGGTAAAACCATATTGCCAAGGGCCCCACAAGCTGTACTCACAGGACATTGAGAGGTCACACTAGAACTGAGATTGAAGTCAGCTCTCTGCTGGCTGGCTCTCGTAGTGCTGGTAAGTGATCTGCCAGCTGCTGGAGGATAAAGGTCACTAATAGCAGGGGATCCTGCAAGCTACAAAATCAACCAGCCAGGCAAGATGTACAATAGTGGTACACAGGCTACGGAGGCAATCAACTGGTCTCTGATTGGGTATAAGGACACTCAGTGGGAGGAAATTCATGGCTGGTACTGAGAATCAAGTTAGAAGTCTATGGCTTGGAAGGTCATAGATCCTAGAGAGAACATTGCGCTGTTCTTTGGCTAAAAGGAGAGATTATGCCCATCAAAAAGTCTTCTGCACTCAGGAGGCAGAGGTAGGAGGATCGCCATGAGTTCGAGGCCACCCTGAGACTACATAGTTAATTCCAGGTCAGCCTGGACTAGAGTGAGACCCTACCTCGAAAAACCAAAAAATAAAAATAAATAAATAAATAAAGTCTTCTGAATGTCTATGTTTATCCCTTTTGATTGCCTTCTTAGCCAGAGAATCTGCTATTTTTAGATGACAGTGAATACCAAGGAGACCCAAGACCCATCATAATGACAAGAAAAGAATCTGACTGCCTAGCATAAGACAAATCAGCTCCATCACATCTGCCAGAGCCAGAAGACATTACAGAGGAAGTGGAGGATTAAATAGTGCTTCTCACTACACTTAATGTTCATATCCACATATTAATGCTACTCTCACTTCTGGTTAGAGAAGCTTCTCTTTTCAGATGGTGATGACCATTGGGATGACCCAAAAGGCAACATAGGGCTGAGAAGAAAGGATGGAGGAGTGCCCAGCACTGAAACACCTCTGTCACACCCTCCAAGGCTCAGGGACCACTGCAGAAGAGGGGGTAGATAGAATGTAAGAGCCAAAGGAAGGGTATGACTTCTTACAATGCAACTGCCCAGAGAGAAATTGGCCTCAATATCCATGACCTTGCAGTGCCTAGCAATACCTTCACAAGACCCTCAAAATAGAAGAAAAAGATGATGACATCAAATTAAAAGAGAGACTAATGAAGAGAGGGAGGGGATATGATGGAGATTGGAGTTCTAAAGTCGAATGGGGGAGGGGAGGAGAAATATCATGTGTTTTTGTATGTAAGTATAGAAGTTGTCAATAAAAAATAATAATTAAAATTTTAAAAATATGAGTGCTTCTCTCACTGCTAGCCTCACAAACTCCTCTAGGGAGATGGTGGTAAATATTGAGGAACCTCAATACTCATCAGAGGGGCGGGGAAGATTGCTCAGTGGTTAAGGAACTTGCCTGCAAAGCCTAAGGACCTGAGTTTGATTCCCTAGTACCCATGTAAAGCCAGATGCACAGTGGCACATGTGTCTGGAGTTCGTTTGCAGTGGCTTGAGGCTCTGGTGTACCCATTTTCTTATCTATCTATCTATCTATCTATCTATCTATCTATCTAGAAGGAGGGCCCTCAGTGGAATGGGGACAGGGGAGAGTATAACCCAATGGGAATATGACCAATATGCAATATGTTCACATAGGAAAGTTCTCAATAATAATAATAATAAAAGCAGTAGTGGTACACGTCTTTAATCCCAGAACTTGGGAGGCAGAAGTAGGAGGATCTCTGTGAGTTCAAGGCCAGCCTAGGACTTCAGAGTGAGTGTCAGGTCAGCCTGGGCTAGAGTGAGACCCTACCTTGAAGAAAAAAAAAGAAGCAGTACTATGGTCATTGTAGAATAATGCCCTTAAACCCAGCCTGCAGAGACCAGGGAGGAAACAGTAAGAATCTGACTTCCCTTAGGGCCATGCCACTGTGCTAACTGTAATGTGTTAAATGGTGCTGGCTCATCTTGGAAGCAGTGCCTCCTCACCCCCATCTGCCCAGTGAAGCCCAAGTTGCCACTCTTTTTTTTATTATTATTTTTGGAGAGAGACACAGAGAGAGACAGAAAGAGAGGGAGAGGAAGACAGATAGAGATGGGCATGCCAGCAGTCTCTCAGTTGCTGTGAATGAAATCCAGATGCATGCGCCCCCTTGTGGTCAAGTGCAGCATTGCGCCCTTGCGTCACTTTGCATCTGGCTAAACATGGGACCTGGAGATTGGAATCGGGTTCTTAGGCTTAGCAGGCAGGCGCCTTAACCGCTAAGCCATCTCTCCAGCCCAGCCACTCTTTTTTATTCCAAGAGAGGCTGGAAAATCCCCATGTTAAAGTGAAATCACAGGGAATGTCAAAACTCTTTTAATACTGCCTTGAGATCACAGGGCAGCACAATCAAACTACCTGAGGGCCTGATCTGACGCATTGCTTGTGACATTAACCAATATAGGGTGATGCATAAGAATGACTAGCCTCCTGGCTCTGTCAAGAAGCCCCGCAGGGGACCTCTGGGTCCCTCCTCTCCCTGGACTCTGCTCACTGTCAGCAGGAAGTCTGTGTAACTTCAGGAGCTTGACCCCAAAAGTCTCATCTGTTTTGCAAGCATTTGGGTAAGATGGGCAGACTTCTAAAGGACACGGGGTGCCCCTGCCCACAGGCCATGGTGGATTGCCCAGCAGTTACATCAGGGCTTTTGCTCGGGATTGTGCAACATTGTAATAATTTTGACTCTCTGGAGAGCACTTGTATGCTAGGCAGGTCCAAAGCATTATTGCCCTTGATTTTGAAAGTAAGAATAACAAGTCCTTCCAGTGAATAAACGAAGAGCACATTGCCATGCAGAGATGTTCATAAGTCTCCCCTTTTCCTGTGTGGAAAAGCAGCCAGGCATATACTACTACCTGTTCAACTTCAAAGAACTTGTTAGGTGCCTAACACTGTGCCACCAGCCTGAGGCAAGGGATGACCACAGCAGAGGGTCAGATCCAGTCACATGGGACAGGAAGGCAAGAGTATGTCTGGCCTTAAGAGTTCAAAGTATATGCTCATTGCATTTTCTCACTTTATGGAGTGGAGATTTCAGCTTGTCTTGAGCAGGTCCAACACCCACAGAACAAGGCAAGAACCCTGGGACTCTGGGCCCATTTTTCTAGGTTGCTTAGACCCACTGTCTCTCAGCTCTCAGTCTCACTAGGAAGTGATACTGCTCTGAGGAGTGGAGTAAGATACCAGACCCAACCTTCCACAAGGCACAGAGACAGGACCTAGCCCAGGCTGCTTAACAGGTAAGCTGTTCTGCCTCCTTCAAATACACTAGAGACAGATTCCTCAAAATGCTTCAAATACATCATTTCCTACCAGAGGCCTGGAGTGAAAGTCCCTCTACCTCGTCCTTGCTCTTGCTGGCTTCTATCCAAGTCCCTCCTGCATGCTACCTGAAACCCCCTGAGGTCCTGATTACCTTCCACTTTCTTCTTGGACCTTCCTCAGCTTCTCTGGCTTCTGGTCCATACCTCAAGGCTCCAGCCCATCAGATGAACTCCAAGCCTCAGGTCCTCAAAGCTTCTCAACTCACTCTTGAACTCACCTTGCCACATCCCACTAGTCCCAAACACCCCACCTTGACCAAGACCACATGATTCCCTAATCAGTCCTCCCACCCCACTGCCTGCTCCCTGAATCTGCAGTCTCTTCCCCAGAGCTTTCCTCGCTGTGCTGTGAGCAGCTTCAAGGGTCCATCACTAAAAGTGTGAGAGGCAGTAAGCCATGCTCTGCCTTCCACATGCAGCTTCCACTTAGCCCCAGCCAATGGTGGGCACCCACTAGGTCACTTCCCCTATGCAGAAGGCCAGACTCACACAGCCATGTGGCTGCAGCAGTCACTCGGCATGGAGTCACCTTGTGACAGATGCCTTCTTGTTCTCACCAGTGCTTTCCTAAGCCCTGATAAGAAGGAGGCTTGAGCCACACATACTTACCCGGGGGGCTGAAAGTAGCCTCCCATGTCATGGAGTTGTCACGTGTGTACAGCTCCACAGAGCCCTTGCCACCACTAGAGCAGACTTTGAAACCATCCGAGATGATCTGTCCCCCGTGAGCAGGAGCTGGTCTGGACTGCTCTCCTTGTGTCTTCCAGAAAAATGAAAGTGTGACCCCTGAGGAGAGACAATGGTCAAATGGTAGCAGCGGATGCAGCGATGTCATCACAGGGACTGTCACTTTCTAAGAGCACAACCCAAGTCACTTCCTTTTATTTATTTATGTGTGTGTGTGAGTGTGGTGTGCATGCATCACGTATGCACATTCATATGTATGTGTGTGTATGTGCAGGCTAGAGGTTGAGGTCAGGTGTCTTCATCAGTTACTTTCTACTTTCTTTGTTGATACAGGATCTCTCACTGAATCCGGAGCTCACTGACTCAACTAGACCAGCCCCTAAAGAGTCCTAGGGATTCTCCTGTCTCCACTTCCTCAGCACTGGGGTCACAGTCACACAATGCCGTGCTCAGCTTGTACGTGGGTTCTGGAATCCTCACTCAGGTCTTCATGCTTTCCTAGAAAGCAACTTACCCACTGAGACATCTCTCCAGTCCCATCACGTCCTTTGAAAGAACGTAACACCTCACTCCATCTGCAGGACATAGATGAAGAAACTGGGGCTCCAAGGCTACTGGTCTAGTGACTGATTTAAGTCAGATGGAGACAGAAGTGGCTGGCCCAGATATTGCAAATGCATACACCTTCACCACAGCCTCCACCCCACCTACTCCCCCAGATCCTGCCAAAATCTCTCCTGTAGACAATTCGGAAAGAAAGGAGCTATCTCAAGCATGCTGTTTATACATGATTTTTAAAATTTTAAGTCCTCATGAACTTTCTTCCACATCTGTAAATGCTCTTTAATGCTGTCATTTTCATGCATGCCTAGCATTATATCCAAACGAGACCCTGCTGTTTTTCCAAACAGTCCCTGGTTGCTGAGTCATATGGTTTTTTTTAAATGTTTGAAGGAATACTCCAAACAGAACTTGAAGCTAAATCTTCTGACATATCTTAAATTGTACATCTTTAGGATACATTTCTAAAGAATATTCTTATAAGGAAGCTCACTTTTAAGTCTGTGATGTCTTGGTTGTTCATGAATGAAGGCATGAAGCAGGAAAAAAACACACTGGAAGCTACTGTTTTCAGACACTTGGCTACATATCCTTAGCAAGTCTGAACCTCAGACCCTGCACTGGGGTGAAGGTGACACTCCACATGGACTATGTGGTCCCCGCTACCAACATCAGCGTGACTATACTGGGTCATGGTGGCCACGTCCTTTCATTCGCAGACATACAGGGACTATGATGGTGTGGATCAACCCCTCACTCAGGGCCACCATAGTGCAGACCAGGCTAGCAACCTGGTTTGATTCAGGTGTCCCCCACAAACCTATGTGTTCTGAATGCTAGGTCCCCAGTTGATGGCAATTTTGGAATTAAAGCCTCCTGGAGGCAGTGTATTGCTGGGGGCAGGCTATGGGTGTTATAGCCAGCTTCCTCATCCAGTGTTTGGCACACTCTCCTGTTGTTGTTGTCCACCTGATGTTGGTGAGGAGGTGATGTCCACCCTCTGCTCATGCCATCGTTTTCCCTGCCATCGTGGAACTCCCCTTTGAGTCTGTAAGCCAAAATAAACCCTTTTTCCCACAAGCTGCTCTTGGTCAGGTGTTTTATGCTAGCAATGCGAAGCTGACTGCAATGAGACCCCATTGGGTTGTAGACCTCATTGTGGTTACATGGTGCACCTCTGACTCCCCCTCTACTGCTTCCTCCTCTAGAACCCATTGTCCACCTTCCATTCCTCATGAGTAAGTAAATCAGATGTGTGTGGGCATTAGGGTGTGTGTGTGTGTGTGTGTGTGTGTGTGTGTGTGTGTGCATTAAACTAACCACCATCTGAACTGTGTAGAAAAAAATGGAATTAACCAACTGCCTGGCTTTTCCCACCCTGACCAGGATGGCAAGAGTAGTGACTTGAGCTGACCCCTGCCCAGGGCTGATCAGACCAGGCCCTGGGGGACAAGGTAGTAGGGAAAGAGGTGCAGAGACATTCACCCTAGCCCTGTTTATGTAAATGGCACCAACTTCACTTTAGCTCTTATAATCAAATTAGATCATAGACACTGTCTTAGAAGGCCACTGAGTCCAAAGAGGACATCTGTCCCTGGTGTAAATTAGTGTCTCCTTGTTGTAGTGTCTTCTGAACTGACATGTGTGTTCTGAAGTCTTGTGATAGCTATGCTGTACAGTACCCTGTGGGGTCAAAGTCCCTGTGACTAACAGCATGCTGGGAAACATAGCACATTTGGTTTCCAGCCCAGGCTTGGAATTTCTCCATTTTTGTATTTCTACACAAGAACCTCAAGATTTTGAATGCTCCCAAGCATCAATGTTTGGGATGTAAAAATATTGACAAATCACACTGTACCCCATAAGAATATACCATTATTGCTCCGGGTCTGTTAAAAATGAAAACTAGGACTGGGGAGAAGGATCAGAAATTAAAGGTGCTTACTTGCAAAGCCTGCCAGCCCAGGTTTGATTCCCCAGCCAAATGTATGCACACCCATTCTCTTTCTTTCTCTCCTTGCAAATAAATGAAAACCAGCCCTGCCTGGTGGTACAGACCTATTACCTCAGCTAGACCAGAGGCTGAAGCAGAAGGATGACAAGTTCAAGGCCCACCTTGGGCAACTTAGTGAGACTTTTGCTCAAAATAAGTAAAAAAGAGGGCTGGGATAGAGTTCATTAGTAGAATGTTTGCCAAGCATATGCTAGGCCCTGGGTTCAATTCCCAGTATAAAAAAGTAAACCATATTATTAAAGAGGAACCTATAAACATTAGGAGACACCCACACCTCTCTGGGAGGTTCCAGGTAGAGTCCATATCTAGGAGATATAAAGGAAAGCAAAGCTCTTGCAAGTACTGCATGATGCATGGCCAGGAGGACAGGCTGACGGTGGGAGGCTTAGAGGCTAGAGGGCAGGGGTATGGTTCAGGTCATCCTCCTCCCCTGCACTGCTCACACACACACACACACACACACACTGACCTCAGAAGAGGGTTTTCACATATCTCCCTCCCACGCTGTCACCCTCATGCTCCAGTGCCACAGAGGCAAGTAAACCCCAGCCTCCCACCCACCCCTGTGCACAGAAACAACCAATTTCACAGGGAAATGAACACAGCACATTGTGAAATTTTTGTTATGAAACATATTCCCAGTGGGATTCATGCAAGTAATTTTCCCCCCCAAATGTTGCTGCATTAAAAAATTCCTTTCACTCAACTCAAAATGTTGCAGTCTTGGCCAAATGTGTCTCTGCCCAAGAAGAAAAATAAAAATAAAAAATTCAATATGGTATTAGGTGATAATCAAAATTAGACATTCAGTGTGGCTTTGGATCTGGGCATGGAGATGGCCCTGTAACTGAACTTCTCATTTCAGTTCACTCAACCTATAAAGCAATTGCTCCCATCTGAGGAAGGGCTCATTTAAGTTTCAGTCTGTGTCCAAAGTCTAAAAGATTCACTGTCCCCATGAGACAGCCATGGAGAGAAACTTCAAGTCACAAACTCCATCATGAACACAGAGCGGGAAGTCTGAAGGGAGAAGAAATCAGTACAACATTGACAAACTGGGTTTGTATTTTGTTCTTGTCATGCTACTCTGTCCACAGCTTCTTGCAGGGAATTCTCTGGAAGAGAAAAACATCAGCCAGGTGGCCAAACCAATTGAGTCTGCTCAGTAAATACGCAGTGATAAAGCTGAACAGAGTGCCCACAGAGCCAGATACAAGGAGACGTAACAAAGGCTTCCACCAACCACCAAGTCCTGGAGGAGCTGTACATGGACAGGAGAACCCAGGACGAGGGAGCTCATTCCATAGAGGCAGCAGTGAGCAGAAACCCAGGCTTACGGGAGGGTTTTCAGCTTTCCAGGGAGGCCCTTCCTGCTCTGTTTCCCCACCTGAGTGTTCTCTGAAAGAGATCCAGCCTGAAGGAACATGCGTAGCCCTCTGGTCAAAAATAGCTGTGTCCAGGCTAGGGGGGTAGCTCAATCTATAGAGTGTTTACCTAGAGTGCACAAAACCCTGGGTTTGACCCAGTACCACATGAGCCAGAAGTGGTGGTACGTGCCTATAATCCCAGCGCTTGAAAAGTGGGGGAAGGCAGAAAGATCAGAAGTTCAAAGCCACCCTCAGTTACATAGTGAGTTTGATGTCACCTTAGGCTACATGAGACCCTGTCAAAGGGAGGAAGGGAAAACAGAGGAAGGAAAGAGAGAAGGAAGAAGTAAGGAGGGAAGCAGGGAAGACAAGAAGCAAGGAAAGAGAATGGGAGGAATGAAGGAAGGAGAGGAAGAAGGAACCTGGTATATCTAGGGGGCTGTGTGATTTGAATTTAAGATCAACTCAAACTATAGGTTTGTACACCCGACCAAGGCTTTGATCTCAAAACTGTTCCACATGCTTCTGGGCTCCTCAAAGTCCTAACGTGATTTCCCACATCTTTCACTGGTTAGTTTTCATCAGGATGTGTGTATCTTCTCCTAAAACCATGTACTATTGACTCATGGCATGAGACCCCCTGAGGCCCAAGAAGCCCTAGCCTCATGCAGACCTAGAAATTAACATTTTTCATTCTAACAGAAAAGCAATTGACAAGGGGGAGCTGGCCTGGATGGCAGAAGATGGCATCCCAGAAGGGCTCAAATGCAGCCCAAATGTGCTGGCCTAAGGCCCAGACACCAGGCTCAGGCTGCTTTGCAAGGGTAGTGAGGGGAAGGACGGACTTCACCTGTTCTCTGGCACACCTGTGCTTTGTCACAGCATGAATTTAGCCTTAGGCACAGGCTGACACAGGCCCAGCTACCACCCAGCAGCTCTCGCGAACATGGACTCAAAATTGCAAACCCTGGTTTAAGGGTTAACAGACACGCCCTGCTCACCCTAACCAGAGCCAGGAATAACGCAGGAGCCACACCATCAATTTCCTTCCCACAAGTGCCCGGGCCCTGTCCTGACTGTGTGACATCGCAGTAGCTGTTTTACTGTGGGATTGCTCCCTTTCCTTTTTCTTGATCTCGGGGCTCTATAAGGTGCTGCTGTCACTTATAGTCTCCAAGAAAATGTTAATTCTGATTGCTGCAAGCCCTCCCACCTCTCCCCACTTCAGCTCATGTTCACACACACTGTGATGGGTGAGAGGTCTGCTCGCATGCATGCCACGGGCCAAGCACTAAGGCAAGCAAGCACAGGGAATGCTGGGCAACCCTGGACTCCACTTGACTTGGGCAGTAAACTCACCCTTTACTAACAACATGCCTAGCAATATGCTGGAAGTCTAGGATCCTCACCTGCATCAAGCTGCTGTAGGCAGTGGAAATAAGTCAGTCCCCTAAAAATTCCTTGGAAATGCTTTGTTTCTATTCAAACATGTTCCAGGATGCATATGGGATTGGGAGACAGAGCCAACCTGGCCTGGGTTGGTTTGGGGTACATGTACAATAAGGCAAACTGGGTAAATTTTTAGGGAGAAGCCCCTACTTACCATCTTATGTCGATGCATAATTGGACATACATACGATTAAAATCAGATGCATTATGGGAAGGCACATGCACAAGAGGGAAAGGATATATAACTCACGCCTATCAATCAAAACAGAGAAAGACCCAGACTACACCCCGAGTTACCAGCTCCTCGTTTTCCTGGATCCCACAAGTAGTGAGCGAGGACCGGCCACACTCTTGGCACTCTTAGCTCAAGGAGTCTTGCTGTCTCTCATGCTGTGTGGTCCCTTCCCCTCGGCCACCTTTTTGTGCCTTTGCTTTGCTCCCTGATGAAACTCCATGCTGCTTTGATATCTGTGCTTTTCTTCAATTCTTTGAACAAGGCACCAAGAACCTGGAAGCCTCCAAAGATCACCAGTGACAGTGCCACCCAACAATGACTCCCAGCCTGACTTACCCTCAGGACCACACTGGGCTGGATCACTGATGCAGGAGGTCTTATAGCTGCCATAGTAGAGGAACGTCACGCCCTTCTCCTCCCTGAGGTAAATGCCCTTGTTGACCTTTCCTTCTACAATATCTAAAAAAGGAAAAGGGCAGCGGCAAATGTCAGTCACCCCGTGGGACAAGAAGACACCTGTCAGACTTATAAGTGACTCACAAAAGCCCCCTACCCACTATTATCTGCCTTTATAACTGCACATTTACAATTTTACATTATTCCATGATAGTATAACATCCACTAATATTCAATTATTAATAATAAAAATGTGAATAATTTGTAGGTTTAAGTGTTGGGAATAAATTATACCTCCAATTAACATCAAGTTAGCCTAGCATATGCTTTTTTATGTGCATGGTGTGTACAAGTATGCATGCATGCTTTTATGTGTGTGAATGCACATGTGGATGCAGATACATGTACAAATGTGTGTGTGTGTGCGCGCACGCGCCAAAAGACAACCCTGGCTGTTGTTCAATCCACCTGTTTTTCAGACAGGGCCTAACGTTCACCAACTAGGCTAGACTCGCTGACCCATGAGCCCCAGGATCCTGTTATCTCCAGCTTCCCAGAAGTGGGATTATAGGTATGCACCACCATACCCAGCATTTACGTGAGTCTGGCATTGAATTCAAGTCATTATGCTTGTGAAGCGAGCACTTTACTAACTGAGTCATTTTAATGTAATGGTGTCATAACTGTCATATTTGCCAACAGTTGAGACATCAAGCAATATGATGGCAGTCTCCCACCCCTAAATGCCACTGTACCCTATGCTTTAAAGTCCCTCCCACCCCACCTTGCTGTGAGTTTTTCAAACACAGCACTTTCTGACAGCTCAGCCACGCTGAGTTCTGGTCTTCCTTGAGGACTCACTGAAATGTTCAGATCCTTCATATGTGAAGCCAAGGTTTTAGGAGCCATGTGCGGGCCACAGTCACACTGGGACAGAGGGCCTACCATCAGCAAGACCAGATGGCCATAAATTCCAGTCATGAGCTCGGCTCATCCAGCCATCTTGCTTTGTCCAATGCTGTGGCAAAGACATCCAATGGCAACAGCAAGGTGAGTGGTTTATGGAGTAGATAAGGGCATGAGTGATGAATTTAGTTTGTGCAGTGAACTGCTGTGAGCATGCTCAGATACTACCACTACCTGTGCAGGGTTGGGGAGGGGATTTGCGTATACCCTCAGAGCTGTAGACCCAGTGTGCTCCCAGGTGCCCCCATCATGTGGACACCACCTAGGGGTCTCAGTGTCTAAACGTGCTGTCTCTAATTATCCCATTCATTGCCTTAGGACATCTATGTCTTATTCCACTAAAAGGATAGCAAGTACACAAACCCCTAAACCAGACTGGTTGCTTAGCCAAATCAACTGAGGAAGCCACACAACTGAGGAAGAAACCCGGCGATGTGTTGAGGGAAGGTAGAGAGGGCCCTGCCTAAGCGGAATGGGCTTTCTACTCCCAATCACATACATGCTGAGTGCTGCCAGCCCTCACATTTGGAGCTGCTCAAGGAAGACATGGAGCATATGGTCTCTGGGTGTTAAAGAAAACAGCCATTCCATCATGACTTGTGGAGGTGTGTCTGGCAAGACAGCTTCCAGGGAGTTTTAGAATCCAGCAATCCAGCTGCAGAAATGTTCATTGGAGTGTTTGTGAGATCAAATTTCAGAATAAGGGACTTTAAAATCAACTTGGATAGTCCATGAAAAGGGAAATTTCCTTTCCTCCACCCCCCCCCCAATTCAATCATTTTAAACTACAATTTCTGCTGAGCATGGAGGCACACATCTGTAACCTAGGCTGGTCTCCATAAGACCCTGACTCAAAAAAAGTTAATTTCTATGTTTAAAAAGATAACCATGGTTAATGTTGCTGAGATCAGACAGCTGGTTCTGAGGGCCTGCCCCTTCTGTGTGTGTCATGGAGGGAGCTTTCTTAGTAGAACCCTGCATGGCTCTTCCAAGCACCCTGGCTCTCTCTGATCACTCACTCATTTGCTAGCCAAGAAAGCCATGCAGAACTGGACTGGATGGACCGTGGACCTCACTGCAGTGCAGACCCAGCAGGGTCAGGCAAGAGCGCTCACCTACGGTTGCAGAGAAGTTGGAGTAGGCAGAGTCATTGGTACAGACAAAGGTAACATTGTGGGAGGGAGGCACAGTGAGGTTGTGGGTTCGCAATGCTGGGTGAGGCAACAAAAGAAAAAGACAACACATGAGTAAGGTGAAAACACATGAGACCAGCACATCTCTCAATCGAGCACACTTGGGAGGAGCTCCTTTCATCCCGCTCTGCTCTTCCTTCCAGCCTTCCCCTTTGCAACCTCCTTTGCCCCGAGGTTTATTCAGGAGACATGATGCCAGCTTCAGTGGCCCCTTGAGGCCCAGTTGCTGCCCACCTTAGCACAATCTGGTGGGCAAAGTCTCCAATTTGCAGCTCCAACTCCCACATGGATGCTTAATTGAGAGATATGGAGTTGAACTTTGCCATTTATGAAATAGCCATAACAAAAGGATTAATGGTTACAATGTCATGAAAACCAATGAAACAGAAACACTGTGAAAACAGCTGCTGATGATGACAGATGGACAAGACAACACAGAGTCAGCCACAGATAAAGGGCTATACATCCAGGAGGTGATATCTAGAGCCACTGAGCCACCCAGCCATGGGGACATTGATGGATCCTAGCATTGTCCTCTATCACTTGTTGTGAAATATGCCTGAGCAGCACTGCGCCTGCAGGCTCAGCGCACTGAGAAATGCAGTGCCACCTTCCACATGGAGGACGGCAGGACAAGCACTGGTGTATTGAGTTCCATCAGAGGCTATCACAGTCAGTCCTTGCAATTGTGTCTGAGCAATTGTCTCTGAACAGTTAGACCTGAGTGATTGTATCTGCATGGTTGTACCTGAGCAGTTGTTACTGAATGGTTGAGAAGCATTTTTTTTCAAACCCCACAAGCTGCTGCCTTAAGTAACAGCGATGAGCTCCAGTACAGAGTGAGAAGTGTACAGATAATTATTCAGCCTGTGTTTGAAATAACCCCTAGGGTTTTAGCTGTGAGGTCCTGCACAATGCATTTCCGTTTAGTGAGGCAATTGCCTCTCAGTAGCTTCAAAATAAAAGGCCTCCCAGAAAGAAAATTTGATCATGATAAGAGCAAGTGGTCTATTTTTCCCTGAGCCATGTTACTACCTCACATGGTGTTTTCACCCCCTATAGCACAGGGTGGAGGAAAACCCCTTGATGTGCAGTGCCCACAGGGGACCACCATGAACCAACCCATGAGCCCAGCAAAGGACAGTGTAGTTGCATTGCTCCTTCTTGACCACCAGCTACAAGTTGAGGATTCTGGTGCTTCTCAGCTCAACTCACAAGTGTGTGTGTGTGTGTGTGTGTGTGTGTGTGTGTGTGTGTACATGCACAGGAGGCAGAAGATAACTTCACATATAATTCCTAATGAAGTCAGTCTACCTTTTTCAAGACAACGTTTCTCATTGGCCTAGAACTCACTAAGTAGGCCAGACTGGCTGGTCAGTGAGCTCCTGGGATCCACCTGTCTCCACCTCCCCAGTGCTGGAATTATAAGTGCATATCATCATGCCCAGATTTTTTATGTGGGTTCTGGGGATCAAACTCAGGTCCTCTCAATATTGGGCAACACTTTACCAACTGTGTTATTTCCCCAAACTTTCCCAACCCTACTCATAAGTTTTAAGGAAATAATTTAGAACTTTTGATGGAGGTTTCTAGCTGTTCCTTCAGTCACAGAAATAAGGAAAATGCCAGGGTGGCAAGCACAACCATCAGCAGAGTGTAGTTTGGTGTTTAAAATGCATTGTACAAGAATTGGTATTGCATATATACAGTAACAACTTGAGTATGCACTGGGCTCACTGTGTAGTGAAGTTTCATCATATATATCAGCCATTTGATGCTCTCAAGAGCAATAAATAAAAAGAAAGTGGAAGACCACCAAAAGTCATTGAAATTTATACTTTTTAAAGGGAAGTGTTATTGGAATGGCAAAAGCACTCAGAATCATCCTGAGTTTCTATAAGTGTCTAAGTTCCTAGAGAGAGGTGATGACATTGCCCATGGGGCTGGGCACCAGGGACAGCATCTTAGGTGACATTTAGTCTTTCATTTACTAGCTGGGTATGTAGAGATGAGGTTGGTGAATTGGGGACATTCTTGCTGTGGGAAACAGTGACCCCCCAGAACAAGTGAATTGGTCACAGTTGGCACAACCCATAGCATCTGCATCAGATTGACATGCTGGGCAGAACAACTGTGTCTACACACAACCATACCCAGACTCTCATGAAGATTCATGAATCCATGGCAGAAGGTGCTAGAAAAATGCATATTTTGTCATATTTAGAATCACAAACCCTGTGATCATAACAATGTATAAATGTTCTCACGAAATACTTTGAAATAATCATCAGGGGAGTCATCCAGAGTTTGTTCTTCATCCGGCTCCCTGGTTCCCTGCTTCTCTTCAGACACCTGGCTCCTGCGAGATACCTAGTCCCATGCCCATAGATATTCTCACCACCCGTGTCTACCTCCAGTTGTATCTTGAAGTTCACGGATCCCGTCCACATTTTCTAACGGCCAATAATGGGAAGCAGAAGCTAGGACAGCAAACCCTGTGGGAGAAGGATGAGAAGCAGCAATCATTCTTAGGGAGGAAGGAGCGGAAGACAGGAGCTATGAGCTGAGAACCCAGTGGATTGGGGAAGGGTGAAAAGATCACAATGACTCAGGCCTTGCAGAAAGGCCTGAGTAAAATTCAATACACACTCTTGGTTAAAAATAAGCATCTTAAGCCGGGCGTGGTAGCGCACGCCTTTAATCCCAGCACTCGGGAGGCAGAGGTAGGAGGATCGCCAAGAGTTTGAGGCCACCCTGAGACTACATAGTGAATTCCAGAGTGAGACCCTACCTCACAAAACCAAGAAATAAATAAATAAATAAAAATAAGCATCTTAAATTAGGAATTAATAGCTAGTTCTTAATTGGAAAACAACAGGTCAAATAGGAACGGGTGCCTCTTCACCCATGGAGACAAAGCCCTGTATCTGATGGTCCAGTGCTAGGAGCTGCTCATCAATGTTGGAGACAAGGAGAGATGCCCATCATCCCACTATTATCTGATGTGTCTTTACATGTGATTGGGCAACAGAAAGAAACAATCTTAAAATGACTCTACAAAGGCTGGGGAGATGGCTCAGTGGGTAAAAGAGATTGCTGTGTAATCACGACAACCTGAGTTCGATCCCCAGTACCCACGTAAATGCCAGAAGCAGTATCAAGTGTCTATAATCCCAGCTCTCTTACAGTGCAATGGAGGCAGAGACAGGAGAATCCTTGGAAGTTTACCAGCCAGTTAGACTGGAGAACACAGCAGAACAACAGGACACTCTGCCTCAAACAGGGTAGAAGGTGAGAACTGACCCTCAAGATGATCCTCCGACCTCCACATCATGAACACTCTCCACTCACACAAACCACATCAAAACCCATACACACAGAGGGGAGTGGATGATACAGCTAATAGTGTCATGCTAGACTTCATTGGATGCACTTTGCAAACACTTCCTTGTGTCTTATAACAAGGACACATAACACTGCATCTTTCTCTGTCTTATCTTTCTAAATACAGGCTGGTCCATTTGTTTTTCCTTTGCCACTTCCACACTAGAAAGGACTCCTTGCAGATATCTTTTGTGATCCTCGTCATCTATGTCAACAGATTTCTAAACAGACATACTGGTTTCTATTCTCAATATTGTATGAGTAAGTTAATGCATTGATATTTTTTTGAGAGAGAGACAGAGAGAGAGAGGGAGAGGAAGACAGATAGAGATGGGTGCACCAGCAGCCTCTCAGCTGCTGCGAACGAAATCCAGATGTGTTCCCCCCCTTGTGGTCAAGTGTGGCATTGCACCCTAGCGTCACTTTGCATCTGGCTAAACGTGGGACCTAGAGATTGGAACCAGTGTTCTTAGGCTTCAGAGGCAGGTGTCTTAACCGCTAAGCCATCTCTCCAGCCCTGCTTTGATATTTTTAATAGTTAATCTCTGGTTGTCAATTTGACAGGATTTAGAATCATCTAGGAAATGAGCCTCCAGGCATGCTGATGAGGGATGATCTTGATTTGGTTAAGTGAGGTGAGACAACCCATCTTAACTGTGGGCAGCACCATCCCATGGGCTGAGCTCATGAAATGTATAAAGAGAACTAGATGAACACTAGCCTTCATCCCTCTCTGCATCCTGATTATATACACAATGTGACCAGCTTCCTTGCACTTCTGCTGCCATGCCTGTTCCTCAGCGATGGACCATAACCTTGAACTGTAAGCCAAAACAAAGCCTTCCTTCCTTAAGGTGCTTCTTGTTAGTTATTTCATCACAGAAGCAAGAAAGCAACTAATATGGATTGGAGAGATAGCTCAGTGGTTAAAGGTGGTTGCTTGCAAAGTCTGGCAGCTCATGTTTGATTCCCCAATACCCATGCAAAGGCAGATGCACAAAGTGGCAAAGCATCTGGAATTTGTTTGCAGTGGGCAAGAGGCCCTGGTGTGCCCATTCTCATTCTATCATCTGTTTATCTACCTATATATTTATCACCTATCTCTATCTCTGCCTGCGAATAAATAAATATCTTTTTTTTTAAGTAATCAATACAATATCCACCTATCTTCCTAGTGGAATTGGGGTGACAGTCCCTTGAGGACTGTCACATGGCACAGTGAACCATCCTCCTACTGACACATGGGCAAGGCCTTCTGTCTATACTCATCAGGTATCCCTGCTTCAAGTAGCTAGTAGCTCTGACTTTGTTTTGTCAGTCTTCTCTTGGATTAC
The DNA here is from genome assembly GCA_036365145.1 of Orientallactaga sibirica. Lineage (NCBI taxonomy): Eukaryota > Metazoa > Chordata > Mammalia > Rodentia > Dipodidae > Orientallactaga > Orientallactaga sibirica. The sequence continues at coordinate 44,904,493 of JAEOAD010000011.1, read as the reverse complement.
TCCTCCGGGATTACATCCCCGAAGTGGAAATAATGGTCCAGATGATCACTGTAATTATTACCCTGAGTGTCTGTGAAAAGTGACCACAGACACAGTGATAGTCATGTTTGTAAGGAAAGTTGTTTGAAGAGTAGGTAATATGCTCATCATAGGCCAGAGCAGCATGCTAGGTTGCCTGGGTTGCCAAGTGAGGAACAACTCCAGTCAAATAACAAGTCAAAGAACAAGGGGTCCTGTGCAAATCTAATGTACAAAGCCAGCAGCTTTCCTGTATTGCTATACTAGTATGCACAAAACCAGAAGAAGCTATCATTTCTAACTGCAGACAATTAAAACATTTAGACCCAAAAAGTAAGGATCATGTGAGAGGCTCTGGTAGATGAAAGAAGTCTTGAGTAAAGGAAGGACTTGGCTTCATTTTTGGAAAGTAAACTCACAACTATCCTTTAATCTGTAAATATTAGGAATGTGCCTAAAGGTTTGAGTTTTTTGTGAGGGGATCTGATGATGGAACTTATATGAAAAACATAAACAAATGACCAAGAGAACCTGGAGGGGGACAAATTGGAGGGCAAGGAGCAGGGACAATCATGGAAGCCACAGAGAGGGGAGGCTTGCTGCCACACACATGGGTTCAGGAAAGACTACACATGTCTGCAATATATATAAATTAGCTTATGATATAGGTAACATTTTAAATCTGAGAGATTTACTCACCAAAAAAGTGTTAGAAACTAACCATTGAGGAAAAAATAAGAGCCCCACCTCACTCCCTTATACCATAACATTCCAGATGGATCAAAATTTAAGTGTAATGAAATTAAACATAAAGGCTGAGCTGGGCATGGTGGTAGTGTATGCTTGTATTCCCAATACTTGGGAGATGGAAGCAGGAGGTTCATAAGTCCACTGCCTGTCTGGGCTGCATGTGTCCCTGATTCAAATTTATTACTTTTTTTTTTTTGAGAGATACAGAGAGAGAGACAGATAGAGAATGGGTGCACCAGCGGCCTCTCAGCCGCTGAGAATGAACTCCAGACGTGTGCTCTCCCTTGTGGGCAAGTGCAGCATTGAGCCCTTGCATCACTTTTTGTGTCTGGCTAAACGTGGGACCTGGAGAATTGATTGGGCATTCCTAGGCTTCACAGGCACGCACCTTAACCACTAAGCCATCTCTCCAGTCCTTTATTACTTATTTTTATTTATCAATTTATTAAATGCTTCCTGAGGCATATGTAACTACATTAATTTTTTAAAGTTCTATACAAAAAATAAAGCAAATCAAACTTGGCTATGACATTTACATAATGTATATAATAGAAATGTTCTAGTATATTTTTAGATATATTGAATTTACTATATTAATAACTTTCCTATGTGTCCTATGTGCTGGATGTATGGCCCAGAGTTAAAGTTCTTGCCTAGCATATATGTAGACCTGAATTCCATCTCCAGCACAGAAAAAAGAAGGAAAGAAAAAAAAAGGAAGGAGGGAAGAGGGCTGGTGAGATGTCTCAGCAGTTCAGGCCCTTGCCTGCCAAGCCTAACAACCTGAGTTCAATTCCCCAGTACCCAAGCAAAGCCAGATATACAAAGTGGCTCATGCATCTGGAGTTCTTTTGAAGTGAGGCCCTAGTGTGCCCATTCTCTCCCCCCCCCCACTCTCTCCTCACAAGTAAATAAAAATAAAACATTTTTAAAGGAAAGAAAGAAAATATGTGGATCCTAGCTACAAATGTTTGGACTTGTATGTGAGTTGTAATAAAACTCAGTAGCAGAGGCCAGTAAGCTAGAAAAGGGCTATAAGGGAGGGGAAAGAGGGGGGACTTAAGGGACTGATATTGTATATATGCAAGGAGATGAATAGATTACTTGGGGTGGAAAGGTCTAAGTGAGGTCAGGGGAAGAGATTGAGTAAAGGAAGGGTGAGGTAAAGGGTTAATCAAAATTGAAGAGGTTATGAATAAGTCATATGGAAACCTACTCTTTTGGACAATGGTGCACCAAGAAGCCATAAATTGTTACTAGAAAATTTTCAGGGCCAGGGATGGAATACCTTCCAATGAGTTCTTGGCCAGGGAGGTCCCTGGTGCCCTCCCAAACATTACAGGACATTGCTGAGGCTATTGGCTTCCCACCAGGAATAGATTGTAAGACTCTAATGCTGAAGACTCTATATGCTTGGGCTACAAGGTCATTGAAAAATCAAGCTGGAGCTGAGCTGAAAACCAACTCCATGTAGATCAGCTGATAAAAAGCTGGAAAAAGCTACATTGCATGCAGCCCCCTGGGAGAGGGAGAAGTCATCAGTGGGAATAAACAACAGTGGACACTTCAAGCCTTAAATTTGGCCAGCCAGGCCAAATGAGCCAACAGGTGCAGTAGTGGCATGTCTGTTATGGGGGAAACCAACTGCTCTCTAATTGGATTTTAAACCTGCTTCATGGGAGGGAATACATCTCTGATACTGAAAACCTACAACAGGGGGAGTCATGAGCCCTAGGGGTGTAACACCTACTGATATCTGGCTAAATGCATATATTATGCTCACCAAACTACCTAGTCAGCACTTCTCTTAATGCTCATACCCATATATTAATGCTATCTTCACTTTTGGTTCAAAAGGCTTCTCTTCAGATTGTGGTGACCTCTGGGATGACTCAGAAGGCACCATAGTGCTAAGAAGTGACAGAGGAGTGCACAGCACTGAAACATCTCTATCACACCTTCCAAGGCTCAGGGTCCATTGCAGAAGAGGTGGAAGAAATAATGTAAGAGTCAAAGGAAAGGTAGGACTCCTTACAGTGCACTCTTGCAGACACAAAATGGCCTGGATATCCATGACCTCACAGTGCCTGGCACTACCTACACAAGACCAGTATAATAGGAGGAAAAGATGATGACATCAAAAATAAAAGAGAGACTGGTTGAAAGGAGGAGGTGATATGATGGAGAGTGGAGTTGCAAAGGGGAAAGTGAGGGGGCAGAGAATTATCATTGTCTATAATTATGGAAGTTGTCAATAATAAAAAAAACTTAAATTAAGAAAAAGAATGAGGGAGGGAGGGAGAGAGGAAGGAAGGAAGTGCTCATTTCCAGATGAGAGGTGAAGCATTTCACCTTGACAGGAGCCAAACATCCACCCATGCTCTGACCACTGATTCCACTTGTCAGTGTGTATCTGTTCTTTCCATGTTCCAGATATAACTTCCAATGCAATCCAAGAACAGAGCAAGTCCTGCACTGGCTGCTAAGTAGGAGGCTGAGCAACCTCACTCCCAGACAGCAGCTAGAAACAGTGCTCAGCAGTCTGTGGCTGTGATCCACACTGAGACTTGGAAAAACAAAAATCCAAAGGCTTCACTTTCATCTTCTACATGGTTTTCCCCTGAAATCTAGGACATTCATCTTTAAAGCCCTCATTGATTTGTTATTCATCTCATGTGGGAAAAAATTAGAAGAGTAAATATTAACTGTTACACAAAGGGCAGCTGCTGGGTTACTAGGATCTGTTCCTGCACAATGTAACCCTGTGGACACATATCCCTCTTGTCCTCTCATGACAAAAGCTATGCTCATTCTGGGCAGAAAGACTGACCAGTGAAGGGAAAGGTCACTCCAAAATGAGAAGGTCCACAAGTGGTCAGCAATGGAAGAGGGGCTCTAGCTGAGCACAAGACTACTGCTGCCATATTGCTCCCTGGATAGGGCCAGGTGCCCACATTGTCTCTGATGTTCTGTGACTCCAACCAGTCTGTCCACAGACTGGAAGTGACCAGGAGGCTACAAGCGGAAGCACCCACAGAGCAAACCAGGTCCTAAGAATTGAATTCTTGGTTAGCAAGCTGAATGACCGGGCACAGGCCGCCAGGACAGGGCTGGACCTAACCGGGCAGGAGGGTGTGGCCAGGAGGTGTCATGCACCTGTCTACAGAGTACAGGCTGACCCAAGCCAAGTCAGTGGTTTACCCACAATGCCAGATCTCCTACTTTTTTTGTTTCAGTTTTGTTTTACTAATTCAGAATCTCACTATTTAGGATAGGCTAGCCTTAAACCCATGGCCTTCCTTCCTCAGCCTCCCAAGTACCAGGATGTGCCACTGTGCCCACCTCAGATGTGATAAATTCAGATGTTATAAATTTGAAATTTCTCAAACTACTAATATTACCTTTTTTAATTAAAATTGTGTGGTAGTAGTGAGATGGACCTGCACATGGGTCCTGAAATATCCCATGGGTGAAACAACCCACAATTCTCAGTTTAATATGAACAAGGAAGCCTTGTTCTACTGCAGAAGAGTCTGTGGCTATTCTCCCATCGCAAGAGTAGTAAGAGACCTTCTGGTTAGTTGCATGACCACCTCACACTCCCACAGGAACTTAAAATAATGTGAGGGGACAAAGAGAAGAGGGAGAGGGGAGGGAGACTGGGGGAGAAAGGAGAAAAAGTAGAATGAGGGAAAGGAAAAGAAGTGAAGGAAGGTAAGAACATAGAGGAAAGGAAGAGAGAGACGTGGGAAGACAGGAAAGAAGGATGGACAGGAAAGAGGTCTGCAGTCTAGATTAGCACAACTGTAACTCTTCAGAGTTACTTTCTCACGCATTTAGTGTTCATCAGTTCAGTTTGGGAAGAGAAAGAGAAGGAAGATGAATATGAATATGAATACTCAGCCCCACATCTAGTCTTCCCTTCCTAGCATGGACTCCTGGCAGCCAGCAGCTTCCTTCAGGAGTGCCTCCTCAGGCCCCTCCACCTGAACCTCACTGAAGTCTGCTGCATGGAGAAAGGGCATCCTGCTGGCAGCAGCTGGCCTTCTGGGTTCTGTCTTCACCTTTGACTCGTGAAGAAGCTCATTTCCCCCAAAGGACACTGAATTCTATTTCCACTACCTGGAATGCTGTTCCCTGCACTTTTCATTCTGGCCTATTTCCATCCCAGACCTCACCTTCTGATCCCTAACCCATTACCACCATCTCCCTCTCCTGACCACATCACCACTGCCACTCTACTCTCCCAAATCCTCTGCTCTATACATCGCCTCTGTGCCCTGCCCTGTATCAGTCTGGGGAGGGAGAGAGAGCGAGCACACATGTGTGTAAAAATTCAGATGTTTATAATTGAAGCCTTCCAGCTTTTTAATGTTAATGATAAAACATGTAACTATATTGGTAGAAAGAATGGCAAAATGCAAGAACAGAGACTATACTTAAACGTAAACAGAATTGCCACAGAACATAATTATATGCATTAAATATATGTAATTCTAGCGCCCCAGAAAGCCTCTACTTGCCTAATTTCCATGTGTTCAGTAGGTCATAATGTTGTTTAAAAATTCCATCCTGGGAAGATGAAGAATGAAGCTCTTGCTGTGACCCTGTAGTTAGGTGAGTTCTTTATATCCATAGGCCACTAGGGGAATATATGGAATTATAGTGATTGCCATTGTCTGTTTTGGGCTTCAAACAGGGCCAAGAAAAGAGGCACCTGATCTGAGCACAGCCCTGAAACTGGGATGGAGTCAGCAGTGCCACCAGCCTGGGAGGAAAGGTCTAGGTGACAAGTAGCTGCTGTTTTTCTCAAGTTCCCAGCTCCTCATTAGAAACATCATCTATAAAAGGGCATGTTTATAAACTTTTGCAAAGTGGCCTGCAATCTTGGTACATGCCATTTATGGGTTTGGACTTGTCAGCCCTCAGAGAATGCTAGGTTGTCCTGGGGAGCAGAGTCATGAATCAGAGCCTAGGGTCATGGGAGGGCCGCAGATGTGCACAGGACTGACCCTGCTGGCTCTGGAGGCTCCTCTCTCTGGGGTTCCCATCTACTCCTGGCCTTCCATATAAAACAAAGAGTTGAGCTAAACAGTCTCCCAGTTCAACTACAACACGTTACCATTCCTAAACAATTACAGCCCAGTGTCACGGAGAGACACAGACATGCAGGGGCTCCGAAGGACCCCATGCTGTTTTTAGTTATAAAACCAACTCTACACAGGAACTCTAACTCCCATACCTACACAGGGATCCAACAAGGATCCTGCAGATACCCAGTTACCAGTGCCAGTGTAGACAGACAAACCATTGTAGACACCAACACATTCACTGGGGCCTGAAACTGTGCTGGTGACCACCATTGTGATTCATTCCGTTGGCAGGCTGACAGGCCAGACATGGTTTACTGAACATCTGCTGTGTGCAGAAGGTTCAGGGCCAAGGGAAACAGTTTATCAGTCCTATTTGCACCGTGCACACCTGTGCATGCCCATGTCCTTACACTCACTGACCTCTAGGTATCAGTTCCCCAAATCCCCCTGCCTGAGACGCCAACTAAGCCTATATCACTTATGTGAAAATGAGAGAATCACCCCAGTTCTAAGAAACAGGCTGGTTTCTGTGGACGCCACACTGCTGGGAAAAGGTGTACATCAGATGATGCTGGGTTGAGCCTGGCAGCCTTGCGGGCACTTCTTGAGCTGTTTCTGCTCAGAGAATGCCTTGCAAGCTGGAAGCTACCCCATTCATGACATCCAGCTCAGGCCTGGAACTCCTTATATGAACAGGCTCTTATGTGTTACATCTGTGCTCATCTATAAGGATCCAGGGGGCACAGGTCAGGAATAAGACTTCCCCGGGGGGGCTTCCCTAGGGCCCCCATGGTTGTTAGACATGGGAGGAGAAATGCTAGGAAGACTTGCAGAGCCCTCCAAGTACAAAAGACTGAGGAAAAAGCCCGGCGTGGTGGCACACACCTTTAATCCCAGCACTCGGGAGGCAGAAGTAGGAGGATTGCTGTGAGTTCAAGGCCACCCTGACACTGCAGAGTGAATTCCAGGTCAGCCTGGGCTAAAGTGAGACCCTACCTCGAAAAACCAAAAAAAAAAAAAAAAAGAAGAAGAAGAAGGAGGAGAAGAAGAAGGAGGAGGAGGAGGAGGTCAGGCTTTTGTAGAAACAGTGTGAAATTAAGTCTGAACTGAAATAGAGAAGACAACGTGGAGGAATGGGGGAAGCGGGAAAATAGGTGGATTAAAGCACAGAGAGGAGTAGAAGAGAAAGAAGAGGAAAGAAGAAGGGAAATGGCAAAAAGAAAAGAAGGAAAGAGGCAGGAGAGGGAGTAAGAGGGCAAGAAGGATAAGGAACCATGTGGATGGTGCCGTGTGGAAACAGCCGCATGTTCGCTAATGGTGAGCCCTCACAGTTCTAAAGAGAAGGAAGGGCTGAGGGCATGGCTTACTTGGTACAGTGCTTGCCTGGCATGGATAAAGCCCTGGGTTCTATCCTCAGCACCATATAAACTGGGTTTGGTGGTGCACTCCTGTAATCCCAGCACTCAGGAGGTGACCCTAGGCTACACCACTAGCCTGGGCTACATGAGACTTTACCTCCAAAAAGTATCAAAATAAAATAAGGAAGAAGGAAGAAGGAAGGAAAGGGTGAAGTTCAAAGTGGCTAAGGGGAGCAGACGTAATAAGAAGAAAGAGGAACTTCCAGAGACAGAAATGGAGACGAAAAGGAAGTCCTCTCCAGCTAGACAGGGCGTCAAGCAAGAGGCACCTATGCTACCTGCCCTCAGCTCCAGGGCCTGGGGGTTGAGCCTCTTTCCAGCAGACCTTCCACAACTGTCAGCTTACTGCTATTCCTCTATGATGGCTACTTGGCAAGGAGATCTTTTTCTACCTTAAATCAGGATGGGAGGAGTGAGGTTTCTGTATGAACAAAACTGAACTGAAATCACCCATTAGAGTTTCGTCCAGATACGAGCACAAGTATGGACCTGTATGGACACGTGAGGATGAATGTGTGGATGCTAACTCAATGGCCAAAGTCTGGGCAGGGGCCTCACAGCTTCTTTTCCACAGGGATCAGCATGTCTCTGATAAGGGGCTTCTGGGTTGCTGACTTGGTTCTAGGTCTGTCTGACTGATGATGCCCATTCATGTAGGTGCCCCCCTTTCTTCTGTCCCAATTTTAGTGGGAGAAAGGTCTCCTGCCATCACTATCAGGCCCACACCCTCTCTGCTATCCTAGCCTCAGTGGGAGGGAGTTGTCCTGCCATCATGCCCAGGCCCACACCCTCTCTGCTGTCCTTCACCATGTGGCTGAGGCCGTCTCTCAAGCACTGGCAAGGGTGGGCCCTCTGGAAGGAGAGAGGCTGCTCCAGTCATGCCTGTTGGGAATTCTAGGCTTCCTGGGCTCTGAGTCAGAGACCCCCACCCTAACAGATCAGGCTTTCCCAGCAGTCAGACATTCAAGGTCCTCCAGCCTGACCCTCATTAAAAGGCTAAAGGGGAGCCCCAGGCCCAGAGAGCCTAGGGACAGACTGCATACCTCTTCCTGTCCATCCACACTATAGACAGAACACATGCTTGTTCTTCACACCATCTTCTTGAGCAAGCCCCACCCTTGCACTTCTAGTGGCCAAAGACAAGTGTCTCAGTGGGAAGGGAGGTCCCCGTGTGCAAGTCTCACACTGACAGAGCCACTCCTTCACAGTGTTCAGGACTAGGAAGGGCAGCCTACAGCATCTCAGGGCTGGAGGTTTAAGGGAGAGTTCCCAGGGATGGTAGCCCCAAGAGTGTGCTAAGGGTATGACCTGGGTTGAAAGAGATGAAAGTGTTCACCCCTGAAGGACATGCTTCGTAATCACCAGCTCTCCTATGACATGGAGCAAGAGGCAGCTGGGGCAGAGACCCACTTCCGCATCCCCAGCTACAGACACTGCTCACACCAGAGCCAGATCACTAGGAACAAAGCGTGTTTTCCAGGGACAGAGGAACTCAAAAAGGCTACTCACTGATAACCTAATGTTAAACAAATAAACTGTTTCTATGATAGCAAGACAAGGAGAAAAGCAGTCATCGATGAGGGAGGGGCCTTACCTGGATGGTCCTGTACCCTGGGCTGGGCACCACACACCTGCAGGAAAAGAGCACATGTGAGGCTCTGGGAAGGCCTCCTGCAGATATGCAACCCAGCTTCCCTGTTGCAGCCCCAGAGAATTACCTGAAAGCTGTGGAAGGGTGAGAGCAGCCAGCAGATCCAGCCACACAGCAGCAGCAGCAGCAGCTCCCCCATGGCACTGGGCCGTGAGAGCCGCAGGTGGGATTCCTGTGGCCTGGGAAGGGGTTTCTCTATGGCCCACCACCTTGGGACAGGTACATCTTTGCAGGTTCCCTGCCAAAAAAAAAGAAGTCTGTTCCTTAAAGTTTGTTCCTGTGCAGCACCTGGAAGCAGTCGGGGGAGTTTTCCTCCTCTCCAAACTGGAGTATGGTGGATCCACAGGCCGGGATGCACATGCAGTGTGGGTGGTGAAGCAGCTCAGCCCAGATCAGATTGTGCTCTGCAAGTGGCCTCCTGGCTGCCTCCTCAGTTCAAGAGCTGAGTCCTCTGTCTGGACCCGCAGGCTGGCCTCCCAACTCCAGTCTCAGCCAGAATCTCAGCAAGTTCCCCAGGCTGCCTCCTTCTTCGCTCAGCTCCGCCACAGTTCAGCAGCCCCACGTCCTGCCACATCCAACCCCGTGGCTTTGGGTGGAGAGCCAGAGTGATGTCAGCACTCCTCAAACTTTGTTCTCCTCTATTTATATCCGTCCCACTGCCTGTCTTTCCTGGGTCCTAACACCAGCCTTTCAGGAACAGCTGAACTCTACCCAGGACCTTGGGATCAGAAGGCAGCCAGACAGGCCTGGGGGGAGTGTGGGTAAGAGTGTGAAAGAAGAAGATGTTATATGACTGTAAGTGTGTGAGTGTGCATGGGATGTGGGCATGTAGATCTATGTATATCACAGAAACCTTCTAGTCAGCGCCCTCATAGTCAACATAAATGTAGGAGTGTGGTCATGCTGGTGTATGAGGTATGGGCGTGTAGATGTGTAAGAGTAAGAGAGCATGTATGGATGGGAGAGTAAATATGTGTGACTGTGGGTGCAAATGGCCTGGGTGTGAGTATGGACATACCTATTACAGATGTCTTCTTACCAGTACCCTTAAAGTCTCACCCCCTGAACTCTGCTGAGATCTGGGTCTGGTTTGAGCCAGGGAAGCTCTAGGGTGTTGCACGCACAGGTAGGAAGGAATTCACTCCCCTCTCCATTCAGTGCTGGCCATACTTTCTCTTCAACCATGAAGAAGTCAGGAACACCCCAGATGATTGACAAGATGCCCCACTATCACATCACCCTGTGGAGCCCACTATAGCAATCAAGATGGCACTCTCTAGTCATAGCCAAATCAGAATTCCAGCCAGCTGTGCCTCAGCTTACCTATTCCAAGCTCACACATATACCACCACACTCACACCACAATTGCCATTGCCTCCCTCCCACCCCCACTTCCCACCCCCACCCCTGTCCAGCCACGTGACCATGGCACACAGCTCTCCCATTTGGGCTTCCATAGAGGTCTGAGTGTCCCTGTCAAATTCCTTATCTGCAGAATGAAAGCTCTCTTCCAGCTTCACGAGGTGGCAGAGAAGGAGACTGACATATAAGGCCTAAACACAGGCTTGCAGAGATGCTGTGGTTGATAACTACTACTGTGATTGTTACGATACGGGAAAAGGAATTCCCAGTAAACACTGGGTAGTGTTATCATCTCATCGACCCTGACTTTAAATGGGATTTAAGCATCCTGAGTCCAAGCACTTCCTAAAGAGGACAAGAAGATGAAGTCTGGCTTTCTGAGGGAGGAAAAAGAGACATCAAAATACAAGGTAATTGTTGTAACTTGTGCCTTCTCTGACGGCCTCATGCACTATCTGATCACCTAGCTGGATAACAATCCAGATGGTTCTGTGAACATCAGAACAGCCCGCCTCCCAATAGTCTATGGATTCTGAACTCCAGGTCATTTGTAACTGTGACCTTTAGCCGGGTGTCCAGGTACAGTAAATCACTTTAGGGGAAAAAAACTTATGACCTTTCTCTTTGTATTTCATCAGTTTCTGATTCCTCCTGCTGCCTCCCTGGGAGAGTGAAGAGAAGGGTCTTAGCCCTGAATGAATTCAGAATTAGACAGATCGTGAGTATGGACCTTGCCCATTTTCAAGGTTGAGGAAAACCCAGGTGTTTCTTTGAATCATAAACATGTTCTCAGGCAAAGTGAGGTACAAAATGAAAACTGCATATAAAATACCTTTAGCAGGACTGGAACCACCAGGTACCTGTGCTAATTGCAGATCTTCTCCCACATAGTCTCAGGACCCACAGGGCTGCTGGGTCTACGCCACTCTACATGTGCCTACACTCATAGGCTGGGGTAGAAAGCCATTAAGGCAACATTTCCTTAATTATGGTGATTTTTCAAAGCTAATTGGCAAATAAAAGTGTAGGCTGGGGATAGTGGCTCACACCTATAACCCCAGCACTTAGGAGGCTGAAGTAGGAGGTCGCCATGAGTTCAAGGCCAGCCTGGGCTCCAGAGTGAGTTTCAGGTCAGCTGGGGCTAGAGTGTGGCCCTGCCCCAAAAGTGTATTTACAGGATTCAGTGCTCCCTGGGACCAGCTCCACTTCACTGACTCATGAACTTCAGTTAGGCTTGTTGGGTGTCATCAGGTGATGGTTCCATCTGTGTATACACTGTAGAAAGATGGAATTAAAGCATTCATGTGTCCATCACTTCATCATGTTCTGTGGTGAGGATATTAAATGTATTCTGTCAGCACTTTGGAAAGACACATGGCATTTTTAACTGTGGTCAAGTGCACAGCATGTGAATGGCTAAAGCTCCTTCCTCTATCTTTCCAGAGACTTCCTATCTCAAACCAGCACACCTCTTCCCCACCTGCAGCTGCCTCCACCTGCTACTCTGTCCCTGTGAAATCTGCTTGCTCGGACTCCACATTCTGCACAATCACTCAGATTTGTCTACATCTGACTTACTTTGCACAATTCTGGAAATGGCCACAGGTGGTGCCCAGGCCCAGGCCCAGGATCAGATAAGCCAGTCCTCTTGACCCTCATTCCCTCACCCCTCAGGTGGCTCCTATATGTCTTTTATTCCTTCTCTGCTGTCTTTCTCTGGAGGCCATTGATCATTCTCTGATGTATATTGTGTCTCCGACAATCAGTTCTCTTGCTGTCACCCTCTCCTGGCCAAGATGGATGCCCACCAGAGTTGGTGTTCATTCTGGGACAGCGCTCGGTACTTAGTATCTGACATCCCATATCCAGACAATATATTTTGAATGTGCATTTCTGCTTAATTTAAAGGATGTGGGAAAATGTTGTGGTTTGGTAAAATCCATCAGGTTTTATTGAGTAGATGCTAATTGAATATTTAAAATGGGCCTTAGGCTTCGATTAGGCTCAGCTCAATAAATTTTTATAGAGATTCTACAAAGTGGAAGTTGGCTGATGATGGGGTGTGACTAGATTACTCACATGGGGAGGGGGTAGCAGACTGGGTAGGATTATTTCCCACAGGGGTCAGTCTACATGGCATGGGAAATTTGGTAGAGCAACCCCAATGTGGGGTGATGAACAAGCTGCGAGGACTGAAGGCTTTTAATGCTAGCTATCCTATATTCCTCCCCTCTCTCCCAGCATACCGCTCTCTCTAGTCTCTTGCCTTCCACCAACTGTCCCAATACATGGGGCAGTTTTCATGTATGCCCTGTCATGTCCATTCCATGTAGATGACATGAAGCAATGGCTATGACACACTATGCCAAGAGTTCACAGAACAAATGGGCACAAACAGAATAGAAAGAACTAGAAAACCTGGGGTAAGAGTCAGAGAAAGAATCTATGGGGCTGAGAGATGGCTTGGTAGATAAGAAAGCTTGCTACATAAGCATGGGGACCTGAGTCTGATCCCTGGCACCTATGTAAAAAGCTGGACGTGGCTATGCTGTAACCCTAGTACTGAAAAGAGTGGAAGCAGGAGGATTGCTGGGCTCACTGGTCAGCCAATCTAGCTGGAAAATGGTGAGCTCTGGTTCGGTGAGAGACTTTGTTGCAGGGCAACAATGTGGAGATGTGATAGAGGAGAACACTCTGGCCTCTGCATGCCTGTGTCTGGAAAGCATATATAAAACACACAGGCAACATAAAGAAACTATAGAATGCACTAAAATCAGCCTGAAACATCCCAGGTCACAGATCTGTGATGTACAGCAGCCTAGCCTCCCTTTCACTCTATATTTTTCCCTGTGGACAGCTTCTCCCTCCCCAGTCCTTTAACTCAGATCAGAACCTCAGGTGTTGTGGTGGGCATGCATCCACTGAAACAATCCAGCATGTCCATACCTCACATACTGTGATTAATCCAACACTGAATCTATGACCCATTCAGCACTAACAGTATGTCGCTAGAATGAGTACACTGCTCTTGAGAAAGAAGACTTCCCTTATCCCCTCCTCACTGCATTACTAACTCAGATAATCTTAAATCAAATCAGAGAACATCTGTGTTTCCTGCTACAATGAAAAGAGTTATCTGATGCAGAAAACAACAGGGAATCAGACATGCTAGCACCCTCCCAAGCTCAGGAAGGAGCAAGAGGGACTCTGACATCAGCTGAGCTTCTGGATCTAGCCACACCCAAAGCCAGCTTTCTCTGGCAGGTACCAATAAATTCTTTTTTGTGCTCAAGCAGGTTTAAGCTTGGTTCTGACCCTTGTCATTCAGAGTCCTGGCCAATGCAAGTTGTTTTAGAAGGCCCAGCAATCTGCTGTGTGTTGGACCCTTCCATCTCAAGGGTGATCCTGGACAGACTTTAGGTAGCCAGTAAGTACCCCAAATAATATGTACACTTTGTGTGAACATGTATGAGTCAGGTATGTGGCTCTCATCCAACTATCAAAGAGGAAAAAGGGAAAAGTAAGAGACTGTAACACTGTCAACAAGGAGGTTTTCAGTAAGATTGCACAGCAGGCCTAATTGTCCATCCAAGATTCATTGTTACTTCTTTCCTTGTGACTCCTATGTTGAGGGTGCCAGGCTGGGTGTACTCAACCACAGAGTGCTGTCTTATGTGCACAGATACTAATGTTTCACATCCAACAACCACCAAACAGAAGTCACTCCCTGTGAGGGTTCATTTTCATTGTCAGCCTAACTGGATTTGGAATCACCTAGGAGACACATCTCTGGGCATGTTTGTGAGGGTGCTTCCTGGGAGGTTTAACGGAGAAGAAAAGATCTACCCTTGAATGTGGGTGGCACTATTCCATAGGCTGAGATCACTTCCTCGTGCTCCTGCTGACACAGCTAGAGCCAGCCTCATTCCCTTGCCTTCCCCGCCATGATGGACTGCACCCTCAGACCATGAGCCAACATAAGCCCTTCTTTTCTTAAGTTGCTTTTGTCAGGCGTTTTGCTACAACAGAAGCAGTAACTAATACACTCTCATTTCATTAAAGGGTAGCCACAAGGCCTGTGAACAATGTGATGTGGATGGAAGTCTCTGAGAAAATGGTTCCAAAGACACACCCCTTGGGTCTTTGCTCTTCCCAAGTCTCAGACCCAGCCCTTTTCCCTGGCTTGAAGGTGGAAATAGCAAGCTGATGAGAGGCAGCATTCTTCAAGAATGACAATGAACGCAGCTTTTCCTTACGGGACAAAGGAAGTCAGAAAACGCCTGGCAAGAGAATTCAGCTCATGTCCAAAGTCATAGCTCTTCTTGATGCTACTAGATAGCAGAAAAGGGAATACCCAGCCTGCAGTTCAAGGACAGTCAGGCGGACCCAAGAAGAGATAGAACAGAAGCAGCAGCTCATAGGTGGCTGCATGTGAGAGCGACAGAAGCTCTCAGCAGAAACTTGTGTTGCGTTTCACAAAGAAGGCAGGGCAGCTAGTGTGGGAGCACAGAAACCCCCACAAGGCATTGCCCCACTCTCAGCCTCTTTTCCCTGGATCCCAGTATGTACCTGTAGAAAAGTCTGAAAGTGGGTAGGAGACAGAAAGCCACAGTCCACATATGGGGGATGAGGGCCACACTGGGGGAGACTTTTAGCCCTGCCCAAACCTTTGTCCTAGGACCAAAGCATGCCACGCCAGAGGCAGGAAGCTGGACCCAGGCCATCAGGAATCTCCTTCTGCTAGAGACAGGAAGAACTGCTGAAAAAGCCCACCCATGACACAGGCCACGGGCCGCTGAGATGGCGCTCCCATTGTCTTGATACCAGACCGATGGGGCGCAGCACCCATCCTCATGATGTAGCAACAGTAGTACCTGTGTCCTGGCATAAATACCACTATCTCAGTCTCCACAGTCTTGTGCATACTGTCCAGCATTCACTCCTAATGTATGACACAAACACAAAAAGAAAGAAAAAACAACCTGCTTTCAAGAAACAAAGCACTGGAAACCTTCCCCACTTCCTCATTTTTTGGTATAGATCAAATTTCTGGAATTCACTATGTAGTCTCAGGGTGGTCTCGAACTCTCGTGGTGATCCTCCTACCTCTGCCTCCTGAGTGCTGGGATTAAAAGCATGTGCCACCACATTGGGCACATTTTACTTTCTTTTAGTTCTCCTCTTCTGCGAAAGAATTCTTTCCATTTCTGTTTGAATTATTTATTTCTCTTTTGACTTTATTGTGGTGACAGTTCACATACAATAAAATTCACTATTTTAAACTGTAAAATCACGCATGTGTGCACACATGCGTGCATAATTTATTTCTCTGGTCTGAACTTCCTGAGTCCCACTGACTATTTTGTTCATTTATTTGTTTTTCTCAGCCATCAAGTATTCTTGCTCTTTCTGGTCTCATTCTTTCAGTGCTAGAGTTCCAGTTCTTCACAAGTCAGATGATGTGACATTTTTCATGCTATTTTTAAAAAAATACTCTTTTTCACTTTGTGCCTTGGTTTGGGTGATTTTAATTGACCTTTGTCAAGGTCATGGGCCCTTTACTTGCCTAAACTGAGTGTCCCATGAGCTGGAGAAAAATGGTTTCACATGACTGGTTAGGGCTAGTAACTTACACCATTTCTATCTCTGCAGTAGTCCTGGCTGGCCTTAATACTGTCCGTGTTTAGCTTATGGACACTCCCTACTCATTATCTTCTATCTCGGTTTCCAGTGCTTTGCTTCTTGAAAGCAGCCTGTTTTTTTCTAAATATTTATGTTTATACCCAGAGATTAGTGCTGCTCTTACCTTACAGTAAGCTTCATTTTGAAGTGAGTGGTGACTACTGGGGAGACTCAAAACTTATCAAAGTATTGAGAATGGGTGACTAATGGCATATCTTTGGATAGCCACTGGGGGAACAAAAAGTTATAGTGGCATAAATTATGAAATAATATTGTCAAATCACAATTTCTAATCCCAAAACAGGCAAAAAACAGGATAAGGAAGTGAGAACAAAGAACAAATGGGACTGAGAATATAACTGGAAAAAGGAGGCTGGAGAGATGACTTAGCAGAAAAGAAAAGAAAAAGAAAAACCAAAAATAATATAAACATGGAACTAGTTTTAACAGTGTAAGAAATATGCCAGAGAGAAGGACATGGGGGGACAGAGAGAGAGAGAGAGAAAGAGACAGAGGAACAGAGAGAGACATGTTGTCTTTTCTGTCAAAGGGTTTAAAAGGTAGAAAAGATCAATTCTGGAAGGATGCCATTCTGTGGGAAACCTGCATTTCTGAGTCAGCCATCCTTGAGACCAGAGGAGTTAACAATTCTTTTTTTCTTTAAATAGTTTCATTTTTATTTACTTATGAGGGGAAGAGAAAATGAGCATGCCAGGGCCTATAACTACTGCAAATGAACTCCAGAGACATGTACTACCATATGCATCTGGCTTACCTGGGTTTCGGGGAATCAAACCTAGGTCCTTAGGCTTCTCAGGCAAGTGCCTTAACTGCTAAGCCATCGCTCCAGTCCCGAGGTAATAATTCTTTTTTTAAAACTTTTTATTTTATGTCATTTTTTTTGGAGAGAGACACAGAGAGAGACAGAGAGAGAGAGAGAGAGAGAGAGAGAGAGGGAGGTAGACAGAGATGGGCTCGTGAGCAGTGTCTCAGCTGCTGCTAACAAAATCCAGATGTGCGCGCCCCCTTGTGGCCAAGTGAAGCATTGCGCCCTTGAGTCACTTTGAATCTGGCTAAACGTGGGACCTGGAGATTGGAACCGGTGTTCTTAGGGTTAGGAGGCAGGCACCTTAACCCCTAAGCCATCTCTCCAGCCCATCGAGGTAATAATTCTTGAGCCCAAAAGAGTCAACAATCTTGACATCAAAGCTTCTACTTCTGCATTTGGTAAAATGCATTTCTTTAGGTTCCCCCTAGAAAACTACCTTGTTTTTACATTTTATCCAGATGCATAAGAATGTGAGGTCAAGCTCTGACTGTGACACAGGACCCTCAAGCCCCCTTCTGCAGAAGTGAACGTTGCCTTGCCAAGCTGCTTTGGATTATATGGTCATTCGTGGACCCTAGACTCATTTCTAACAATAGAAAGAACAGAAGGAAAATACCCCAGGCTAATGACACTAAACATAGAAACTAGAGTGGTAACACCATAGATGAAACACACTCAGGACCGCAGCTGGAACAGGGACAGAAAAAACATCACACAAGGGCCTTACACAAACAACATGTCACAGTTCTAAATGGTATGTGAAATAAGAGATCAACTCAATCTGTTGCACCTGAAAGAAGAATCAGACACATGTGGCTGTAGTTGGAGATACCTCACAGACGTCAGTAAAACCAGCAGGGTGCCTGGGGAAATAGCTCAGAGGTTAAAAGTACTTGCTTTCAAAGCTTGCTGGCCAGGGTTTGATTCCCCGATACCGACATAAATGCAGATACAGGGCTGGAGAGATGACTTAGTGTTTAAGGCACATGTTTGTGAAGCCTAAGGACCCAGGTTCAATTCTCCAGGTCCCATGTAAGCCAGATGCACATGGTGACACATGCATCTGGAGTTTGTTTGCAGTGGCTAGAGGCCCTGCCATGCCCATTCTCACTCTTTCTCTCTGTCTGTCTCTCTCTCACTCTATCTCTGTCTCTAATAAGTAATTTTTTTTTAAATCCAGATACACAAAGGGCACATGTTTCTGGAGTTCATTTCCAACAGCAAGAGGCCTGGCACACCCATTTTCTCCCTCTCTATCTCCCTCTCTCAAAATTTAAAAATCTCAAGCCAGGCGTGGTGGCACATGCCTTTAACCCCAGCACTCAGGAGGCAGAAGTAGGAGGATCACTGTGAGTTCAAGGCCACCATGAGATTAATGCCAGGTCAGACGGGGCCAGAAGTGAGACCCTTCCTCAAAAAACCAACACACACACACACACACACACACGGTAAGAAATCAAAAAGACCTGGAAGGGCTGACCAACCTGTTGTACACTTCTCCACCAACAGTGGACAAGTGACATTGTAGGTGATGTTCACTACATCAGGCCACAGAGCAATCCACAACCAGTATGAAATACAGAACCCAGGTAAAGCATGTCCTGTGATGGATACGGGATCAAGCTGGAAAGCAAACAGAAAGAAAACCGTATGGAGCCAGGGTGAGGAAGATGCTCTGACAGGAATCCTGGGGATCATGTCATGACTGTAAGTACATTAAATGACATGGGGCTGTAACTGTAAACAGGTGACTATGACAATGTATATATAAGTCACTGGAACTGATAGGTGAAGTTAGTGAAGTCAGAAGAACAAGGTCAACAGGAAGGAGTCAATTTTTATGCCATTTCCTTACACTGCAAGACTGAGAATTAACTTTTTTGAGACAGGTTCTTATGTAGCCTAGGCTGGCCTCCAACTCATCTTGTAGCTGAGAATAACCTTGAACTCTGGAATTACAGCCATGCACCATGTGTAGTTTTAATGAAATGTCCTCCATGGATTCATGTGCTCTCAGTACTTGGTCCCCATCTGGAGGCAATTTGGGAAGTTGTGGAGCCTTTGGAAAACAGAGCCTTGCTGGGAGAGGTACATCACTGGGGGCGGGCTTTGGGGTAAGATAGTCCATGTCCAAGCCCAGTGCTCAGACTATTTCCTTCCTGCTGCCATGGAGATGTAACACTTGCTGTCTGCTCCTGTCATGCTTCCCAGCCATGATGAGACTTCCATTCCAAACTGTAAGCTGCAACAAACCCTTTCCTTCCATAAGCTGTCCTAGCAATAGAAGGGAAATGCTTCAGTCCACCATGGTGGATTTGTGCAGTGCTGGGATCAATCTCAGGGCTGCTCACATGTTAGTCAAACACTCTACTGACTGCACTGTAGCCACAGCCCCCAAACTAAAACATTTAGAAATACTATTTATAATAGTACCAACAAAATACTTTCACATTTAAGAAATTGTTTTTGGAGAATTGGGCCCATTTTGTATCTTCTCATGGTGGTGGTCATATGACCCCAGGAGAATCTCAGAACTCATAGAACTATACTCAGTGGGGTATTTTTATTATTTATTTACTGAGTGTAGTTATTTTATTGAGACAGAGTCTCACTAGGTAGCTCAGGCTGACCTCAGACTCATCATGTAGCTCAAGCTAGACTAGAACTCGAAATTCTCTTGTCTCTGCTCCCCAAGTGCTAGGCTTACAAAGTTGGCACCACCACTCTGGGTACAAGTATTATTTTTTTGTACATATGAATTATACTTAATGCAAAAAAAAAAAGAGTCTGCAAAAAATCCTGTAAGCTAAGAACAACATAAACAAAGGCTACAAAGAGAGTGGATTTTTGGTGACACCATGAACTGTCTATCTGCTCCTCCATGTGGCACAGCCGCCCCCACAGTATGATTCTATTAAATGTACTTAGAACTGACTACCATCAACACAGGCTGACTGGGCCTCCCCTCATTCATACATCTTTATCTTAGCTTCTTCTCTCTCTGAAGCAGCTGTTCTGCCTGTCTGCCAGATTCACTGTTTATGCTGTCCTGAGGTACCTCCTGGCAGTTCCATTTTAATATTCACTTTATTGAGGGGTAAAAGAAAAAGATGGGACACTGAGGCACTATGGACTAGCACCTTCCATCACCAATATCATCACACAAGCAAAATGTCAGGTATACATTTAGTCAGTATGTGCCATTTGAAAGTGAAGTCAACTTCAGGGAAAAGGCAACCAATTACCTCACACCTTTGGAGAATTGTGCCCGCCCCCGGACAAAGAGCAATGATTAATTAGCACTTCACAGTCTTCTCTGGTGACAGGGATGGCTCAGTGAAAAGCTTCAAGAACAGAATAGCACAGCGGGGGGTGTATTCTGCAGAAAGCCTATACCAACTCAATTCTAAAACTGAACCTCATGACTCTACAAATGACATTAAACTAGGAATAAAAGAAAGATGGCTGTCTTGAAAATCAATTGAATGTCACCACCATCCAGGAGATATATTAGCTGCCATAAGTGAAATGATAACAGCAAAAGAATCTTCCATAATTCCCTCATGCCCCCTCTTCCTTCAAGACTAGCAGTCAGGCGCTCTCAAATTCAACAGGCTTCCACAAATGGGAGTGTTTATCTCAAGTAACAAGAAGCCCTGAGGACAGAATGGCCACATTCAGGGATCAGTCAGTAGCATAAGGGATTTATTTTTATTTCTTTCTACTTTGTCCCTGTTATCTCCATCCTCTAGAAAACTGATGCCTTGCTATCTCATGGTGGCTGCAGAAGGATCACTCTAGCCCCTAGTCTCAGCAACAGTGTCCACTGCATCTCATTGGGCCAAGTGTCCATTCCCAATCCCTGTGGTCAAGGTTGTGATGATCTGATGGGTGAGTTCTGAGCCAAGCATGTATCACTGGGTTCTGAGCAGAGCCACAAGAACGAGACTGACAGAAGCCATAGTAATCAAGTTCCACAATAGGTTCAGTTCCTCCTCCAGGCACATGCAGTTTGCATTGCCTGCCCATCTGAAATTGGTGGGATGAGGTGCCTGGCTCTGGCTGCTAAAGGTGAGTGGAATTAATGTGTTATTTCCATTGGGAAAAAGACATCCAAGAGACAGCATGCACATTACCACACCACTTTTCACCATCTCCAGGAGCATGTATGTGTAGATGAAACTTTCACCTGAGTGACTGCAAAGAGCTTGGCCACCAAGCTGTGCATGCCACACAAGACAAACAAAAGATGACAACATATAACCATGTTAGTCACTACCTGGTAGGAGTTGTGTGGCATCATGAGATGCCAACTTGTGTGGCTGATGTGTACACAATGAGAACAGAAGTCAGAGCCTGGACTCACGCAGGGAAAGAATGTCGAGGAGCTGCCATCCAGGGTCCATCTTGTGATGCTGAAGCATCTTCTAGCTGTCAGCTTCACTGGCTGAACCTCTGTTTCTCCAGCCCCCGGGACTCAAGACATCAGAACTACTTTAACCCTCTGGCCTCCTGGAAAACCTGCTGCAGGTGCCAAGCCCATGGTTCCTTTTGTTTTCCACCTTTCCCTTTCCTCCCACCCACATAGTTCCCACACTCTTTATCCACAACACAGACATCATGAACCACCCTCCCCATCCAAGTAGATTGTAGTTCCTATGGATACAAAGTCTGGCTCAGATTATTGCTTTACCTGTCTCTAATAATTTGGGACAAGTTACTTACCTCCCTAGGCCTTGGTTTTCTTATCCACAACACAGAGGATAACATATATATACTTCATATACCTGAAAGAAATATTACTTCTATATAAACTTCATAGAGCAGTGCTTGGCACACACCAAGCACTGTACAAATTCAATGATGATGAAGGTGATATTGATGATGTTGGTAGTGATGATGGTCATAATAATGGTGATGGTGGTGATGGTGGTGGTGATGATGAGGGTAATGTGGATGAAGGTGGTGATAAATGGTGATTATGATGGTAGTGGTGATGGGTTCTCATAACACCTATGACCTTCTTTCCTACTATAAATAGAACCCTTTTTGGAGAATTCCTGTTCCTCTCTTATTTAGTCACTCAGACTGTATTTATTGAATAGCCTCACATGACAAGCACTGTCCATGACACCTGTGTGCTGTGCATGTTCGTGACAAGGAGACCCTGCCTGGCAGAAGCTTATAGTCTTACTGGTGAACAAGGCAATAAGGAAAATAAAGGAGTCAACAAGAAACCATGTTTAAGATGATAGGAGTGAGCAATACTGTCCAAGAATGAAAACACAGCACTGCTGAAGCGGGGGAGGTGGCAAGTGCGGTGCTGATGGTGGACATAACAGGAATCAAAGTGAGTTGAATGCATGAGTGAGGCCACACCCCTTCCTGCTTAATTCAAATCACAGGTTGTGTGAAGATCCAGGGCAGGCAATGGCATGCCATCCATGATTTAGGTGATATGACAGTTAAATTCTGTTGTCATCTTAATCAGATCTGGAATCAAGTAAGAGACATGCCTCTTTGGTGGTCCCTGAGGGTGTTTCCAGGAAGGATTGATAAAGGCAGGAAACATTTCCCCAGAATGGGTGGCCCTTCTGGTGGTGGACCTTATAGAAAGAAGCTCTAAGAGAACACAGGGCCTTTTTTTTAAAATAATTTATTTTTTTATTTATATTATTCTAATTTTACATTCATAATGGTGACTCCATTATCCTCCTCCCTGTTCTCCCTCTTCCAAAGGGACCCTCATCAATGGGGAATGTGGGTCATGCATTGTGGGGGTAGTCAAGAGTTATGGGGGATAGGCCAAGTCTCTGTGCATAATGTCCCAATTTGTGGCTCTAACATTCTTTCCACCCCCACTTCCGCAAATTTCCCTGAGCCACATTGGGGTCATTTTAGTTCTACTTCAGTGATGAGGTTTTGGGAGCCTCTGTGTCTCTGGATATCTGGCTTAGTAGGAGTTGGATGTTCTCTGTGTTTATCTCCTTCAGCCTTTTTCTGGTGTCATGATCACCAAGAATGCTGTACTCTTGCCCTTCCCCCGCATTACTCTATGGTTTCAGCTGGGGCCTTGGTGAGGTGTGATTGGCTGATCCTCCCTTCAGGTTCATTGTCCATCTGAAAAAGATAAGCGAGCTGGAGAGATGGATTAGCAGTTAAGGCGCCTGCCTCCTAAACCTAAGAACGCTGGTTCCAATCTCCAGAGGTTCCAATCTAGCTGGGTGTGGTGGCGCATGCCTTTAATACCAGTACTTGGGAGACAGAGGTAGGAGGAACACCGAGAGTTCAAGGCTACCCTGAGACTACATAGTGAATTCCAGGTCAGTCTGAGCCAGAGTGAGACCCTATATCAAAAAACCAAAAAAAAAAAATAATAATAATAATAAAATAAAAAAATAAGCAAATTCTCCAAAGGAGAGAGAAGTTAGTACTAGATAGATGGGTTGGCCATAGATATTTTGGAGGGAATTTTATATACGTAGGCCCTCTTCTAGCCCACATTTGGTGGTCTCTTGATCTTGAAAACTGAGCTCATTTTTTGTACCTGGTTTTGACTTATTTCCCAGTTCCAGCAATGAGTTCCATTCCACTGAGTGGATCTATTAGCCAAATCAAGAGCAGTTGGTTGCCCACCATGGCTGTGTGCCACTATTGCACTTGTTTGAGCATTACATCAGGTTGTTTCCTGCTGAGTAGCTTAGACTGCGAGTTGTTTGGACCGATGTTGGCCATTTTCCCCAGTTGCTCGTGGAGCACCCTCTGGCACTGGACTAGCTCACTGTCTGGGGACTGACCCTCTTCCAGATTCTGACCAGGTCTCTCCATGTTTGGTCTCACACGCGTATGCTGTCTTCGACAGTAGGGTCTTACCATTAACCTTTGGTGGGTCATCAAACAATCCACTCACAAAATGGAGCAGAGAACTGCACAGAGAGTTCTCAGAGGAAGAAATACAAATAGCAAACACACATTTAAGAAAATGTTCAACATCCCTAATCATCAGGGAAATGCAAATTAAAACAACAATGAGATTCCACCTTACCCCAGTAAGGATGGCTAACATTAAAAAAAAAAACAATGAAAACAAATGCTGGCGAGGCTGTGGAGAAATAGGAACAAGTTTTCACTGCTGGTGGGAATGTAAAATGGTTCAACCACTATGGACAGCTATATGGAGACTCCTGAAAAGGATGACCATAGACCTACCAATGGATCCAGTTATTCCCTTATTGGGCATTTACCCTAAAGGCTCCAAGCATCAGATCAGAGACATTTGCTCAACCATGTTCATAGCTGCTCAATTCATAATAGCAAAGTGCTGGAATAAACCCAGATGTCCATCATTAGATGAATGGATAACAAAGATGTGGTATATCTATACTATGGAATTCTACGTAGCAGTAAGGAAAGATGAAATAATGAAATTTGAAAAAAAAATGGTCAATTTTTTGACCTGACTCCACCTGAGATGCTGCCAAACCTAATAAGCACTCTGAGGACCAGACAATAGGGAGGGTAGGATGGGGGAGGGTAAGGGTGAGAGGAAGCGAGAGGGTGGGAGGGAGGACAAGGGTGGGGGATACAAATAGGGACCCAAAAGGAAATGATCCTATAAACCCTTTATTCTGAACAACAGGTTTAAACATTGATCCTTCAGCAGGCCCGCAGAGGGAACACCCGAACCACAGGAATCTGGAGAGAACATCATGAAGACCACCCTTGATCTTTTCCTGCTTCTCTCTCTCTCTTCTCTCTCCTTCTCTCTCTCTCCCTCTCCTCTCTATAGTCACTTTCTCTTTTATAATATCTATCTTTTTCTTCCCTCACCTTCCTAGGTGCTGACTTATAACTCCCAGTACCAGCACGGGGTTAACTTTCACAATGAGCTGTTGATCCAAGACACCACAAGGTTTCCAAAAAAAAAAAAAAAAAAAAACACAGGGCCTTTTGCTGGCTGTCCTGCTACTTACTTGCTTGTATGTGTACCCTGTTGCTGCTATCCTTCATGGACATAAGAACCCAGCTTCCTCCACCTTCCAATGTGGGCTGAAGACCAGTGTCTCTCCAGAAATCCTCTAGGCCTTCAGGGCCAGATTGGGACTGCTGAGAGATCCTGCTTCATGCACGGAGTAACTGCCAGGTTCTCTTGACTCTTGCAGACAGCTAAGCAACTCTAATAAATCTTCATGATGCATAACTATTCTATTGTTTTTGCTCTTCTTAAGAACCCTGACTAATACAAAAGAGGACAGCCTCTTATTCTGCCGGTCCTGCTAGCCTGGGAGGATGTAATGCTCACATGATTGTGAGACCCCTCATGGGAGGACTCTGACTGTAAATCAGAGAAAAGCAGCATGGAGAGCAAGCAAGGCAATCCCCAAAACCCCACTTGAGTGCCTCGGTTCTGAGGCCAGCTATTTCTAGATGTCTCCATTCTATTAGCCAATGAGTTTCCTCTTCTGTTCAAATCAGTTTGAGATTAGCTATTTCATCTTCAACAAAGAAGCATACGTTAATTAGGTGTTCAGAGGTCCCAGACCTGCATGTTTCTGCTCTTGCTCCTTCATCCACACACATAACCACCCAACCTGGCTTCCCTGTCGACAGCTGTGGTGAGAGTTTAGAAAAGAGTCTCTGCCTAGGATTGGGTGGCTTCCTAGCACTGTGCCTCTGAAGGCTCAGCTTGCTCCCCTCTCTGAAGAAGCACTGTCCTTCCAGGTTTGCCTTATATAGTACTGCCCTGGGCAGTATTTGTAAATATAACCACATAAGAGACCTTTAAAAGTTAATAATCGCCTGTTGCCATCCACTCTGACAACATTTGCATGCAAAGCAGCTCAGCATTGCCTCTGGAGGGCTTCTTGGCCTTGTCTCTTGCCCCATCACCACCCTCTTGACACCAGCCAGAGAATCTTGCAGAAGATTTTAAAGATTTTTTATTAGAATATATTAATTACACATAATAATGGGTTTCATTATATTTCCATACATGTATATAATGTATTATATAATACATATTCATATTCACCCCCATTACCTTCCTTTGTCCTACTCCCCCTGACTTCTTTACCCTTCCCCAGCCTCTTTCTACTTTCATGTCTTTTGTGTGTGCATGA
Source organism: Orientallactaga sibirica (assembly GCA_036365145.1). NCBI lineage: Eukaryota > Metazoa > Chordata > Mammalia > Rodentia > Dipodidae > Orientallactaga > Orientallactaga sibirica. The sequence continues at coordinate 44,878,571 of JAEOAD010000011.1, read as the reverse complement.
CCAAATGGATTTCATTCTAATTGCTTACAGGAACGTGGGTAGGGGTTATTTACAGGAGCATGGACAACTTACCAGTGGCTATACCTCTGAAGAAAATGTCTTTCCCTCCCAAGCAACCATTCACTCTCTCTAGCTCTTCAAAGAGGGATGGGGCCTTATGAGCCCCTCCCTGAAGCAACCATTAACTATAAAATCTCGGAGTGGGCAGGACCTCATGAGTTTCTCCCGGCAACTGTTAGCTACCTATAAATCCTCAGAGAGGAGTGAGGCCCTGTGAGCCCTGCTCCCAGCATCCATGAACTGCCACCAGCTCCTCAGGGAGGGGCTAGGCTTCATGGGCCCCTACTCTAGAAACCAATTGCCTGTAATCCTCAGGGTTGACTGGGGCCTTGTTATTAGCTTCTCCCTATAGCTACTGTTAACAGCCTATAAATCCTCCAGAAGGGAAGGAAGGCCTCATGACCACTTCCCCCTATCAACCATTAACTGTCTAGAAATTGTGATGGATCTTTTTCCTCCCTCACCTTCCTAGGTGCAGACTTATAACTCCCAGTGCCAGCAAGGGGTTAACTTCCACATTGAGCTGTTGATCTGAAACACCTACAAAGTTTCCCAAAAAAGACAGACTTCGGTCAGAGTACTTGGTGACCCACCAAAGGTTAATGGTAAGACCCTACTGTTGAAGACAGCATACATGTGTGAGACCAAACACAGAGAGACCTGGCCAGAATCTGGAAGAAGGTCAGTCCCCAGACAGTTAGCTAGTCTACTACCAGAGGGTGCTACATGAGCAACTGGGGGAAAATGTCCAACATTGGTCCAAACAACTTGCAGTCTAAGATACCCAGCAGGAAACAATCTGACGTAATGCTCATACAAGTGCAGTAGTGGCAAACAGCCATGGTGGGTTACCAACTGCTCTTGATTTGGCTAATAAATCCATTCAGTGGAATGGAACTCATTGCTGGAATTGGGAAATAAGTCAAAGCCATGTACAAAAATGAGCTCAGTCTCAAGATCTAGTGGCCACCAAATGTGGGCTAGAAGAGCCAATGCATATAAAGTTCCCTCAAAACATATATGGTTATCCCTTCTATCTAGTACTAACTTCTCTCTCCATTGGAGAATTTGCTTATCTCTTTTCAGGTGGACAACCTCCTGAAGGGAGGATCAGCTAACCACACCTCACCAGCTGAAACCATAGAACAACGCAGGGAAGGGCAAGCCTCATGAAGGAGATAAACACAGAGAACATCCAACACCAGTCATAAGCCAGATATCCAGAGACACATCCCAAAACCTCATCAAGGAAGCAGAACTAAAATGACCCCAATGTGGCTCAGGGAAACTCGCGGAAGAGGGGGCGGAAAGATTGTTAGAGTCACAAGTTGGGGCATTATGCACAGAGACTGGGGCCTATCCACCAGAACTCTTGAGCAAACTCACAATGCATGATAAACATTCCCCATTGATGAGGGCCCCTTTGAAAGTGGGAGGAAGGGGAAGAGGACAATGGAACCAATACTATGAATGTAAAATCAGAATAATATAAATAAAAAATATATATTGATAAAAAAAAAAAGAAATTGTGATGGAGCCTCATGTTCCCCTCCCCATAGCAGCCATTACCAATCTATAAACTCTCATGCTCTCCCCTCTCTGTATCTATCTATCTATCTATCTATCTATCTATCTATCCATCCATCTGTCTATCTCTAGCTCTCTGCTTGCAAATAAATAAATAAAAATATTTTTTAAAAATCTTCTCTTTTCAGATGGTGATGACCACTGGGATGACCCAAAAGGCAACATAGTGCTGAGAAGAAGGGATGGAGGAGTGCCCAGCACTGAAACACCTCTGTCACACCCTCCAAGGCTCAGGGACCATTGCGGAAGAGGGGGCAGATAGAATGGAAGAGCCAAAGGAAGGGTATGACCTCTTACAATGCAACTGCCCAGACAGAAATTGGCCTCAATATCCATGTCCTTGCAGTGCCTAGCAACACCTCTGCAAGACCCTCAAAATAGAAGAAAAAGATGATGACATCAAATTAAAAGAGAGACTAATGGAGAGAAGGAGGGGATATGATGGAGATTGGAGTTCTAAAGTGGAATGGGGAGGGGAGGGAAATATCAGGTGGGGTTTTTTTTTTGTATGTAAGTATAAAAGTTGTCAATAAAAAAATAATAATTAAAAAAATTCTCATGGAGCCCTAGAGCCCCCTCCCCAGCAGCCGTTAACTGTCTAGAATTTCTCACAGGGCTTCAAGAGCCTCTTCCCCAGATCTTGCAGAATTTGTCAGGTCCCATCACTTTTGGCCTATGACCTTCCAGAGCGTCATGTAACACAGTGATTTACAGCAAGTCTGCATAGGCTGTCCCCTTCTTATGGCCCAAATAGCCCCCCATCTTATTATCTCCATCTCATAGCTATGGACTGAATGCTTGTTACCTCCTCCCAAAATTCCTAAGTGAATGTTGTAGTCCCCAGTGTGATGGTCTTAGTAGGAGGAGCCCTGGAAAGGGTTAAGTCCTGATGGTAGAGCCTCATGAAGGGTGTGACCCTCTGTGCACTGGACAAGAACCCCACCAGAACTAGCGTACTCCAAACTTGGGAGCCAGCCTTCAGAACTGTAAGGAGTATGTGTGTTTGATCTACCATGGTCACAGCAGCCCGGCCTAATGGAGCCATTCACTTGGCTCCAAAGATAGCACACTCAGTCCTCTCCCCTTGTCTGGCCAGTCCCACCTGGAGAACTCTGTGCCTTGGTCCTTTTGTCTGGAATCCCTTTGTCAGGCCTCATGGCTTCAGTTCACAGAGAATGGTCCTAAGAATAGTCACCAAAAGCAAAGGATGCCAATACTGGAAATCGCCTGACTACTCCTCAGAGCAGCCATGATGAAGATGATAGACTGAGCACACACCTGCTCCCAGAAAGCTGAGGAGGAACACAAGGAATGAAGACCTCTGGGGTTAGACTCCAGTCTGCCTTCAGGCCCCTGTGTTTCCACAGTAACATCCATGTTATCTGTATAACTGACATCACTCACTCTCTCTGCATGGACAGAAGAAAATAAAATGAATCAAAAACTAAATGGAAACCTTAGAACCAAAAAAGGCCATAACTGCAATGAAGTGATCTGAACCACAGAAGGAGATGATTCCAGTAGAAGAACAGTGTCTCTAGACCTATGAGACTCAAGTTGAAGTCATCGCTGTCCCAAAAGACAGGAAAGTGTGGGGCTAAAACATGTCTTTGAAGGAATAAAGGCTGTCATCTTCACAAGTGTGATGGATGATCAGCATTTGAGTGGACTAAGTCAAGAAGACTTGCCCTACGTGGACCGCGAGCCTCAGTCCAAGAGCCAGCCACAGTGGGGGAAGGGACTACCTCCCCTGCCTCTGTCTCTTGTCCTTGTTTCTCCCTCTCTCCCCTTGAGCTGGGAATCCATCTTCTTCTGTCCTCAGACATAAAAGAGCTACTGGTTCCTGGGTTTTAGCCTGGGATTTACCTTTACCATCTGCATCCAGGTCTCCTGCTTGGAGACAGCAGGAACAGAATAGTTCAGGATTTCTTGAGCTCCATGATCATGGGTCATTCCCATGTCATTCTCTGTAGGGATCAAGATGACAGATAACAGATCAGTAAGAGATGGATATCCTATTGGCTCTGTTCCTCTGCAGAACACTGACTAATACAGCCACAGATAGGACTAAGAGAGACTTAACAAGGGAGTGCACAAAAGGGAACAGTGGGCCATCTGGATCTAATTGGTATTTATGGAACACCCCACCCAACAATGGCAGGATAGAAAATGTTCACCAAGACAGAACATTATCTTAGGCTGTAAAATAAAATTCAATCAATATAAAAGAAGTGAAAGCATATGAAATATGCCCTTTGGACATTATGAACTTGAGCTATAAATCAAAACAGAAAACAGGCAAATCTCTAATCACTGAACACTAAAAAAAAAAGAAGAAAGAAAACCACACTCTTACCTAATCCATGAGTCCAAAAGTAACTCTCAAGAAAAGTTGGAAAGTATTTTGAACTGAGGAGAATGAATATATAGCATGTCACACTTTGTAGGGCATAGCTAAAGTAGTGCTTAGAGGGAAACTTATAGCACTGAATGCCTTTTTTTTTGGGGGTGACGCAGGGTCTTGCCCTAGCCCAGACTGACCTAGAATTCACTATAGTCTTGGGCTGGCCTAGAACTCACAGCGATCCTCCTACCTCAGTCTCCTGAATGCTGGGATTAAAGACATGTGCCACCATGACTAGCCTAATCGCCATTTTAGAAAATGAAAAATTGCCTCAAATCAGTAACCTAAGCTTCTGGGGGAAGAAATAAAAAATAAATAAATAAATAAATAAATAAAATGGAAGGAAATAAAAATGGTAAATGGTTGTTTCTGGACAGAGCTGTTACAGAAACTAGGGCACCTCCACATCTTCCCTAATTATAAACCTTCAGCAACATCTAATTACTCACCAAAAGAGAACGGTCACCAACTTTCCCTCCCTGTTACCGTCTTACATAACTTCCCAATATTGTCATCATCCTGTTTTCCACCCCAGCCATGTGTCTCGTCATCGCCCACTGCATGCTCCTACTCCTCACACATGGTCACTGTGCGCAGGGCTGCACTTGGGGCTTCCCTGCTCAGTTTCCCCTTTGGGAAGAGTTTATACAGGGCTTTGTGTATTCCAGACTGAGGCTGGCTTGAACTCCTGATCCTTCTGCTTCCACCTCCCAATGTAATCCCACTGGGATTACAACACACCCAGCTCAGCTTCTTAACTTGCATTTTACCCGACCTTAGGATAGAAGACCTCCATTCTCAATCCTATATACTGAGAGTTTAATATTAAGATGGTAGTGTGTGTGTGTGTAAATGTGAGCGTGCCTTTCATCTGTGTGCATGTGCATGGAGGTCAAAGATAACCTCTACTTTTTTGAGGCAGGGTTGCTCATTGGTCTGGAGCTCAGCAAGTAGACTACATTGGCTGGCCAGTGAGCCCCAGGGATCATCCTGTCTCTACCGCCTCAGTGCTGGCATTACAGCCAAACACCACCATTACTGCCATTTTTATGCAGCTATTGGAGATCAAATGCACCTCCTCCTGCTTGAAAGACAAGCACTTTACCCACTGAGCCATCTCCCCAGCCCCTGAGATGCTGCCCTGCGTGTCTCCCATGCATCCTTTTTCCTAGCATTTCTGATGGTTCTGAGGTAACACTAAGTTTCCATGGGCCAGGCCCATTTCACGCTGTTTCCCCCAGCAAGGTTCTGAAGCCCCTGGGAATGTACCTTCCTACACCTGAGGGCCTGCCACATCGTATTGTCAGACCCAATGCCTACTTCCCTGTCCTTGGCAATGTCACCTGCATACAACACATGGGGTGCTATTTGGCTGGTGGAAGAAAGAAAAGAGGCCCCGAGCTCCATGGGCGGAGCTTTATCAGTTCGCCTCTTCAACCTTCACTTGTACCAAAGATGATCACAGGTGGTTTCCTTTTCAAAAAGAAAATAAAGGTAATTAATTGTACTGGGAACTTAACCTACTGCAAAGTGACCCCAAAAGTACTGGCAGATGGGGAGAAGAGAGTTTTACAAGGTTTCCTGAGTCCCAGGGAAGTCTTTCAGCCCTCTACAACTCCTGGAAGAGCAGGTCACCTTGTGTTGTACTATTCTGGAGTGAAAAAGAGGCTGTAAGCAGGATGATTGCTGCTGGAGGTTCATGTTGGGGTGCAGTTTGAAGATCAATGCTCCCCAAAGAGCACTTGCAGGTTTAGGGGAGCCTGAAAGCATGTACAGTGTTTACTTCTGCCTTGGACTTTCAGCACCTGAGCCTGAGAGGGTTGGGAAAAGAACAACATGATAGTGTGCATAGGACCATTCCTGACTAGATAACCTGAGCTTCATTCTGTGCATTTCCTTGACTTTGAAATTTGGTTATCACTAAACCACATGTTAGGAAGTATCTAACTTAGGATGTGAAAAAATGTTAGAAGTATGAAGCTTTGAAGCTCATCTGCTGGCCTAGCATACAATTTTAGCCTGTCCCACACCGCTGAAGAAAAATATGCTATCCATACAATTACCAAGCCCTGATCCCTATTATAGCTCTTCCACGTGGCCTTACACTAATCACTGGCATTCATTTTACTAGGCTGATGGCAGGATGTCCTTTTCCTGGATTATTCCCATCATGTAGGAACAAGTTTGTATTTTCTTTGTACACCTGCTCAGAATGAAAATTATATGAAATTATAAATGAAATTATAAATTAAATGAAATGAAAATTATAAATGTAGAAAACTGGAGTCTATACTCTATCTCCATTTGTTATATTAAACTGCTGAACAGCATATTCTTCTGAAAGCATTTGGTTAGGCTCCAAATCATATCTTGTATCAGAAGCTGGGCATGGTGGCACACGCCTTGAATCCCAGCGCCTGGAAAGCAGAGGTAGGAGGATCACCATGAGTTCAAGGCCACTCTGAGACTACATAGTGAAATTCCAGGACTAGAGTGAGACCCTACCTCAAAAAATAAAAAAAAATTAAAAATCATATCTTGTATCAGGATCAGGGTGGATTGGCCAAAGATCATCTGTGAACTTGGGCTCTCTATCTATAACCTGATGATTACAGAAAAATCTTTTCAAAATCACTTGTAAGATTAGAATAAAACAAAATGGTTCTAAGGAATAAAAAGCACTGGGAAGAATGATGTGTGTTTGTGTGTGTGTGTGTGTGTGTGTGTCTGCGTGCACACGCATGCATGCATGTGTGTGAGAGACAGAGAGTCAGAGACATGGAAAAAATGAACTATTGATTATAAAGCAGCAAAGCAAATTGACAGGTTCTGTACTGAGTGGCACATATCTTATTCAGACCTGTAGAAACAGCCATTAAATAAGTGGGAGAAATTGTTACTCAAAAATTATTACTGTGCCCATAACCAATCTCATAATCAATCTTCAGTAGGAAAGTGACTTGAAGCCAAGTACTGAACAACTGAGCACCCAGCACCCTAAGTGCCAGAAGGAAGGTGTGGGGATGAGGAAGTTCTGGTTCATTCTGAAGGATGAGACAATGCACTTGAAACCATGATCCTTTTGAGATTTTTTTAAATATTATTTATTTATTTATTTATTTATTTATTTATTTATTTATTTATTTAATAAGGGGGCAGATAGGGAGAGAGAATGGGTACACCAGGGTCTATAGCCACTGCAAATGAACTCCAGACTCATGTGCCACCTTGTGCAGCCGGCTTAAGTGGGTCCTGGGGAACTGAACCTGGGTCCTTAGGCTTCACAGGCAAGCACCTTAACTGCTAAGCCATCTCTCCAGGCCCCTTTTGAGATTTTTAATGAACACGTTTTAGGTGGCTCTTGGACTTTTTGTCCCTGGAGTCATGAGAAACTGCTCAGTCATGCACACTATACAGTAAGGATGAAACCGTCCCTTCTCCTGTGCAGCCAACTTTGTCTCCAGAGATGGCATCATCATCACAGCCATCACTTCCATTCTTTCTGGGAAGCTCACAAAGCAGTGACCCTGTGCCAACCCTATCCTGAATGCTAGCAGCAGTCCTGATGAGCATGCACTATCCTCAACGCCTTCTTTATGGGAGGGAAAACTGAGTCCAGAGATTAGGAGAAGTAAGGCTAAGGTCAGCTTGTGCGTGGGGAGTAAAGAGCTCACAGCCTTCCTCCAGGTTCCTAACTAAGGCAAGTTCTTTTTGGTTTTGGCCTCTTTTCATTTTTTGTTTTAAGATAGGATTTCACTTAGTTGCCCAGGCTTGCCTTAAACTCTCTCTGTAGCCTAAAAGGCCTTCACTTGTGAGATCCTCATGCCACAACCTACTGAGAAGCAGGAATTACAGACCTAGGCCACCACTAGGCCCAGCTCCAAGTTAAGTTCTTAACCACAGTGGCATTCAACCTGCAGATCCAAATATGCCAGAAGAAAATCACTGTATGGAAAAGAAAGGCTCCTTCGTAAAGCTTTCTGGGAAACTGGTATCATGCACCAATGTTCACAGACATGCAGCTAGTGCCACATATGCCGCCTGAGCTCCTTTCAACTCTACTTTCCCATGCATGCATTTCAGAGATGCACATAGGCTCACATTCATGTCCATTGCTAAAAAGATTATTTATAAATTTTTGTGTTTTAATTGCAACAATTCAAAGACTTTGGAAGTCTTCTCAGTTTCATAGCAACCTCCTCTCAACAAAATGTTTCTTTCTTTACCCATGAATGAATTCTTCATATTCCATCCCTGCCTGGGCCTCTCTACAACAGTCCCTGCTCACTAGCCATAATCACAAGGCAGGAAAATCAGCAGCCAATATGCCGAGCAGAGGATGATCCTCAGGATGACAGGACTTAAGTTAAGCTCGGTTAAGTGAGAAATAACACCACTCCCATTTTCTCTGCCGATAACATTCTGGGAAACTTCACAAAGAATTTCAAAAGCCATAGTCTATGTGGAGCAAGAAAACAAAGCCAATGTGCAGTGGGAGTTTGTGAACATTTATAGGATGTGCAGCTTTTGCTCTCTGAAGGGAGACTATGAGGAGGCAGGGCAGGAAATTGTAAGCTGCTGGCAAGAATTCAAGGACGATGAAGGCAGACAAGAAAACACAGATGTCAGGAGGAGGCAGCCCAACTTCGCCATATGTCACTTTTCTAGTACATTTGCGTTTAAACGACATGGAGTGTGTGGCCAAGTAGGTTGTGTGAGAGCTGCATAGGAAAGAGGCGATGGTAAGTGGTTTCTTGTCACATGACTTGAGCCATAGACTAAAATGTGCAGGCAGGAGCATGGCAAAGTCAAACGTGATGATTTAAGCTGGGCATAGTATGTGACTGGTTTGGGTTTTTTGCAAGGTTGGAATGAATAGTGAAGAGGTGCAGAGTATCCAACAAGGAAAAAGAGAAGATAGTGAAACCAGGAAGAAATGTGATGGAATCTATCACCTTGGCCCTACTGGTGGTGTCTCTATTTGAAAGAAGCAAAAGAAAATGGATTGGTTCATGGACAGAAAGACTGACAGTAACTGGATGTAGGCACAGCTGGATCTTGGGACTTGGTTGCACTGGGCCCTGCCCTTCCCTGTGACTGGTGGTAATGTTGTCACTAGAACAATCTTCTGATAATACCATAGAGAAATAGGGATCGTTTCACTTCAGTTATCAGAAGTAGAGTAGATCCTGCTTCTCTTTCTCTTCTCTCTCTTTCTCTCTCTCTCTCCCTCTCCTCTCTATACTCACTTTCTCTTTTATATTATCTATCTTTTTCTCCCCTCACCTTCCTAGGTGCAGACTTATAACTCTCAGTGTCAGCACGGAGTTAACTTCCACAATGAGCTGTTGAGCCGAGACACCTACAAGGTTTCCCAAAAAAGACAGGCTTCTGTCAGAGTTCTTGGTGACCCACCAAAGGTTAATGGTAAGACCCTACTGTCAAAGACAGCATACGTGTGTGAGACCAAACACAGAGAGACCTGGCCAGAATCTGGAAGAAGGTCAGACCCCAGACAGGTAGCTAGTCTAGTACCAAAGGGTGCTACATGAGCAACTGGGGGAAAATGTCCAACATTGGTCCAAACAACTTGCAGTCTAAGATACCCAGCAGGAAACAACTTGATGTAAGGCTAATACAAGTGCAGTAGTGGCAAACAGCCATGGTGGGTAACCAACTGCTCTTGATTTGGCTAATAGATCCACTCAGTGGAATGGAACACATTGCTGGAACTGGGAAATAAGTCAAAACCAGGTACAAAAAATGAGCTCAGTCTCCAAGATCAAGATTCCACCAAATGTGGGCTAGAAGAGAGCCAACACATATAAAATTCCCTCCAAAACATATATGGTCATCCCTTCTATCTAGTACTAACTTCTCTCTCCATTGTAGAATTTGCTTATCTTTTTTCAGATGGACAACGAACCTGAAGGGAGGATCAGCTAATCACACCTCACCAGGGCCCCAGCTGAAACCATAGAGTATCGCAGGGGAAGGGCAAGAGTTCAGCGTTCATGGCGATCACTACACCAGAAAAAGGCTGAAGGAGATAAACACAGAGAACATCCAACTCCAACTAAGCCAGATATCCAGAGACACAGAGGCTCCCAAAACCTCTTCACTGAAGCATAACTAAAATGACCCCAATGTATCTCAGGGAATCTCGCAGGAAGAGGGGGCAGAAAGATTGTTAGAGTCACAAGTTGGAGCATTATGCACAGAGACTGGGGCCTACCCCCCAGAACTCTTGATGACCCCACAATGCATGACCCCCATTCCCCATTGATGAGGGTCCCTTTGGAAGAGGGAGGACAGGAAGTAGGATAATGGAACCAATACTATGAATGTAAAATCAAAATAATATAAATTTAAAAAATATAGTAGAGCATAACAACTAATTATTTCAGATATATGAGTGTACAAGAGAGGGCCATGAAGAGCCAAGGCTTCCATTTTCCCAGAAAGGGGCACTGGCTTGCTGCAGAAAGGCAGAGGATGATTCTCAGGATAACAGGACTTTAATAGACTAAAAATTCTCAAGACACTCCAGGCACTGATGTGGGAAGATCTTTGAGGGACAGGACATGAAAAGTCAAGTTACAGAGGAGCTCCCTCAGTGGAGTATCATTTGGGCAAAACATATATGCTCTACTTGTTCTCTGGGTACATTTACCTGTGTGGAAGGTATAGAGAAGCTCAAGCAGCAAAGTCCAAAGCAAATGTTCCTCTAAAAAGCAGAGGAAGGGTCCAGAAGTCAGCAACCTCTAGCCTTATGTGTAACAATGTATGCCACCCAACACTTAGATTACTAGGGTCCTTCTTATAAAGATTTGGCACACATGTGAAGGCTTCTCATACTAAAAATCAGGCTTCTGGAATGGCTTTTGTATTGTCATCACTCATCTTTTGCTTTTTCAAACTTAAAATTTCAGAATTTGAGTGACAGCCACCCACCTCTTCTGTGCCACCACATGAGCCAATGCCCCCTCACTGCCCACAAAAAAGAAAATAGGGATTACCCTGACCAATTTGGAGAACAAAAGACAGCAGCTGAATAAAGCCCTGAGTCCTCTGAGTCTGGCTCCACTTGAGACTTTCCATTGCTGTGACTGGAGGTATGAATCTGCCCTGTGGCAGTGGCCACCTCCCCCTTCAGGCAAAAACTAGCCCACATGTGAAAGTCATATATGCTGCATTGTGCATGTCTGAGGTGGCACTTGTTTGAATCGGCCACCAATCAGCAACAAGCATCAGGATGGTGGTTCTGAGTGATACAAGATGAGACATAGATGAGCAGCCTTGTGAAGGACACAGAAAGAACCCACGGGAACAAGAAGAAAGGACACAAATGGGTGTGTAAGCCACTAGCAGGAGATGTGTGCAGCTAGGCTTTCTACAGCAAGCCATCTGTGGGAGGAAGAGCCATGTGATGGCAGAGGAGGACCCGAGACTCCTGTGGAGACACTGAGAACTCCTTGAGGGCTCTGGGAACTCCTGCTGGGACACTAGGAGCTTCCATGGGGAGGCCAGGTGCTCCTGTGAGGATGTGGAGTATTCCTATAAGAAATACTGAATGTTCCTGCCTGCTTTGTAGAGCACAGTTCATTGAGGACTTCATCTGACACATATGTGCCCACCCTCAATGGGATAAAACTTGAAGTTTCAGTTATGTACTATCCATAGTCTCTTTTTATCCCCCACATGCACCTGGTCATTACCTGGACCAGGAAAATCCCTCCTTCCTTTCTCTCTCCTTCTTTTCCTCCATCCTTCCCACATTCCTACCTTCCCTATCTCCCTAGGAAGCTTCAGTCTCCTGATGAGAGCCAACCCTGAGCCTCAAACCTTCACATTCAGTCCTGTACTGTGTGCAAAGAGCCCATGACTCCACTGGTGAGGTCACAAGAAATCCTCTAGTTTCTGGGGAGTTTCAGAGAGCTGGGAGCTATACCTAGAGAGGCAGTCCAGTGAGATCTGAGTCCCCAAGAGAAGCCAGGACTGGTTTGGAAGGGTTCAGATCAGTTAGGAAACTCAGAGGAGAATGTCACTTCTGTGACAAGGCACTTCATAGCAGAAGAGAACAAATGGCCAGTAAGCATGTGAACAATTGCCTGACTATGAAGGAAGAACGTGCAGCTTCCCACTGTGCACACCACACACATCGGAATGGCTGGAGTGATGGAGACAGGACCCATGTATTGATCCTACCTCTCTCCTAGGTTGCTGGAATTGAGTAGTGGCTGCATTCACTATAGAGTGCCCTAGGGAGGGGAAGGGAGCTGACCTCTAGGCCAATACCTATGCTGAGTCTGAGGAGGCCCACATGGAACCTGGGTTACAACCTTCTGACAGGAAAACTAGGGACACAGTTCTGTGAGATATTCTGAATTTTGTGGAGAAGGTAGAGATTCCCAATTTTGTGGGTTTTTAAAAAACATTTTGTGTGCAAAACTTTTTATTTATATTAGTGATTCAAATATTCAGAAAATATGTACACAGACCAAATAAGATTTGGAGGATGCTGGTTTTTAATTCCCATAAAGAGGGTGGTATTGAGAGATACATAAATAATACAAAGTGGGCCAAAATTTGTCTTGGTCTGTTGTAGTTACCTTCTCATTGCTGGGACAAAGCACCAACCAAACGTAGCTGATGGGAGGAAAGTTCTTTATTTTGGCTTACAGACTATAGGGGAAGCTCCATGATGACAAGGGAAAGCATGGCATGAGCAGAGGCTGGGCATCACCTCTGCCACAGCAGGTGGACAATAGCAGTAGGAGAGTGAGCCCAACTCTGGCAAGGGGGTGCTAACTATAACACTCCAAAGCCCACTCCCATCAATGCACCTCCTCCATCCAGCAAGGCTTCACCAACCAAGGTGCCACCAGTGTGAACCATGCATTCAAAACACATGAGTTGATGGGGATATCTGACTCAAACCACATGATCTCTGTCATGGTTTGAGTGTAAAATATCCCCCGTGAGCTCAAATGCTTGAATACTTAATCTGCAGTTTGTTGTGCTCTTTGGGAAAGTTGTGGAACATTAAGGAAGTGGAGCCTTGCTGGAGGAACTGTGTCACTGGGGTCAGGCCATGAGGTGTTACAGCCAGCCCTGCTTGTTCACATTTTCTAATTCCTCCATGCTGATGTGAAGGTATGACACAGCTTTCTGCTCCTGCCATGCTCCCCTTGTCATAATAGACTTCCCTTTGAAAGTGTAACTGAAATAAAACCCTTTCCTTCCCTAAGCTGCTTCTGGTTGGGTATTTTGTCCCAGCAACAAGAAAGTAACTGATACTGTCCATTTGGGCTGTGATCACGGAACACCACAGAATGGGCAACTTATGAACAACTGAAATGTACGTCTTATAGTTCCAGAGGCTGGAAGTCTAAGATCAAGGTGCTAACAGACTAGGAGTCTAGTAAGGGCAGCTTCCAGGTTGTCATGATTTAAATGTGAAGTGTCTTCCCCTAAAGACTGAAGACTGATATGTTTGAACACTTGGTCTCTAGCTAGTGTCACTGTTTTGAGAAAGTTGTGGAACCTTTGGGACATAAGGCCTAACTGGCAGATATGGGCTACTGAGTACAGGCCTCGAAGGGTTAGAGCCCAGGGTGATGGTTAATCTCAACTGTCAACTTAGTTATATCTAGAACCATAGAGGAGACAAATTTCTGGGTGTGCCTGTGAGGAAATTTCTAGATTAGGCTAACTGAGGTGGGAAGACCCACCTTAATTGTGGAAACACCATTCCATGGGCTTGAGTCTTGGACTGAATAAAAAAAATGTGGGCTAGAGAGATAGCTTAGAGGGTAAGGCGCTTACCTGTGAAGCCTAAGGGCCTAGATTCAATTCCCCAGTACCCATATAAAACCAGATGCACAAGATAGCACATGCACAATGTTGCACATGGTGGTGCATGTATCTGGAGTTTGAGTGCAGTGACTGGAGGCCCTAGCATGCCATTTCTCTCTCTCTCTTTCTCTCTCTCTCTCTCATAAAAAATAAAAGAAAAGAAAGTCAGGTGTGGTGGCACACACCTTTAATCCCAGCACTTGGGAGGCAGAGGTAGGAGGATCACCATGAGTTCAAGGCCACCCTGAGACTACACAGTGAATTCCAGGTCAGCCTGGGCTAGGGTGAGACCTTACCTTGAAAAACCAAAAGAAAGAAAGAAAGAAAGAAAGAAAGAAAGAAAGAAAGAAAGAAAGAAAGAAAGAAAGAAAGAAAGAGAGGAGGGAGGGAGGGAAGGAAGAAGGAAGGAAGAGCGAAGGAGGGAAGAAGGGAGGGAAAAAGGGAAGGAGGGAGGGAGGGAAGAAGGGAGGGAGGGAGGAAGGAGGGAAGGAAGGAAGGAAGGAAGGAAGGAAGGAAGGAAGGAAGGAAGGAAGGAAGGAAGGAAGGAAGAGGCATTTATCTCTCTGCTTTCTGCTGCAGGCTCAATGTGACCAGCTGCACCCACCACCATACTTTCCCTGATGGCCATGATGGATTGTACCCCTCAAACTGTAAGCTAAAATAAGCCCTTCCTTCCTTAAGTTGCTCTTTGTTAAATATTCGGTCACAGCAATAAGAAAAGTAATTATCTGAGAAATTTGGTATCAGGATTGGGGCCATTGCTGTGATATAAAAACCACGTGGTTTGTAGGCCTCTAGAGCTGGTTTGTGGAAAGAATGTGGGAAAGTTTGGGATTTTTAGCTAGAAAAGCCTAAATGCTATAATCAGAGCTTACTGATCCATTCTGTTGGGAGTTGGGAAGACCAGAATACCACAAAAAATGCAGGCAGTGGCCAGGCATGGTAGTGCATACCTTTAATACCAGCACTGGGGAGGCAGAGGTAGAAGGATCGCTGTGAGTTTGAGGACAGCCTGAGACTACAGAGTGAATTCCAGGTCAGCCTGAGCTAGAGTGAGACCCTACCTTGAAAAAAAGAACAAGATAAAGAAAATAAATGCAAGCAATGGAGACCTGGCTCTGGAGGTTTCAGAGGGAAACTAGGACTAAATCAGAAACTGAGATCAAGGTTATTCCTGTTATCTTCTGGTGAAGAATCTGACTGCATTCTGTCCATGTCCCAAGAATGTGAGTGAGCCTGAATTCAAAAGTAAGTAAGCCCTGTGCTAGTTTGGCAAAGGAAATCTCAAGACAGGATAGCATTCAGGCTGTGCTATAGCTACTGCTCACTGCTCTGATCCAGAACTACAGTGGGGGAGAACAAATGGCACAGAAATATGAAAGTTGAGCAGTTTGGAGAAGAAAGGAGAGTGGTCAAAAATGCAGACAAGACTGTGCTGATAAAGCAGATGTACTTGTTAGAGATCAGCACTATTAAAGAGAATTCCTGCATTACAGTGGGGCAAGACAAACAGTGCTCTAAAGGCAAGACCCAACCCACCAAAGGCTTCAACTTGTGAAAATGCAAATTCATTTGGAAAGGTAAAGACTGAAGTGAGAGGAGGCTATGAAAGGCTACTATGTGAAGCTGTGAAGGTGGCACCCAAGTTGCCATGGAGACCCCAGGATGTTGGAAATGCCAGAACCATGAGGAAAGCTATAGGCAGACTTGATCAGCACAAGACAGTGTGCTATAACCAGGTGTGGTAGACCAATATAAGAGAGTGTGCTGCAGCCAGGCATGGTGGACCAACATAAGAGAGTTTGCTACAGCTGGGCATGGTGGACCCACACAAAAGAGTGTGCTACAGCCAGGCATGGTGGACCCAGGTATGATGGACCCAGTGTGCTAGGGCTGGAAAGATGGCTTAGCAGTTAAGGCGCATGCTTGTGAAGCCTAAGGATCCTGGTTTGATTCTCCAGGTCCCACATAAGCCAGATTCACGTGGTGGCACATGCGTCTGGAGTTTGTTTGCAGTGGCTAGAGGCCCTGGTGTGCCCATTCTCACTCTCTCTCTGTCTATCTCTCTGTGTCTATCTCTAATAAGTAAATATAAATAAATCTTTAAAAAAGAAAGAGAGAGAGAGTGTGTGTGTGGTAGTTTGAATATATGGGCCCCAACATATTCAGTGTTTTATTAGTTTGTTGTTTGCATCTGCAGCCACCTGGCTGGAGGCAATGTCACTGGGCAGATCTTAAGGTGTGGTGGTGGGTTTGAGATTCCATTGTAAAGATATGCAAAGTGTGCCTAGCTGGAGTTCCTGAGGTGTGCTGTGCTTTTGTTTGTGGCTTTTCTCTCTCTTGCCTGGTCCTGTAAGAGCAGGCCACTTCTCCTGCCATTATGGAACTTCCCCTGGATCTGTAAGATTCAATAAATAATATTCCTTCCTCCATAACTGTGCCTGGTCTGGAAGTTCATCTCAGCGAACCTGAAGCTGTCTGCTACATTGTGCTATAGCCAGGCATTGTAGACAAGCATAAAAGAGTATGCTACAGCCAGGCATGGTAGACCCACATAAGAGAGTTGCTACAGCCAGCCATGGTGAACAAGCATAAGAGAGTTGCTACAGCCAGCCATGGTGGACAAGCATAAGAGAGTGTGCTGCAGCCAGGCATGGTGGACAAGCATAAGAGAGTGTGCTACAGGCAGCAAAGCTGAAAGAGTGGGGCTACCCAGGCCCTTTAGAGCCCAGATGAGGGCTCATCATGAGCCCTACATACTGGATATGCAGGATTTGGTATTTGTCCTGTTGGCGTTTGGTGTGGCTTTGGCCCCATCTTTTTCTGCTATGCTTATTCCTCCTTTTTGGAATTGGAATGTTTACTCTGTGTTGTTGTATATTGGAAGTATGTAACTTGAGTTTTGATGTCATAGGGGCTCACAGTTAAGAGTTTATCTTAAATCCAATTAGGGAGCAGCTGGTTTCCCCAAGAGCAGACATGCCATTAAAAGAGACTTTGGGCTTCCATGGTGACAAGGAGTAGAGGTTTATGACTTAAAAGTGATGAATTTGGATGTCAAGTTGACAAGGGGTAGTCTTTTGATGTTTAATCTCAATTGTCAACTTTGTAGAATGGAAGATCAGCTAGGAAACGAATCTCTGGACATGTCTGTGAGGTAGTCTCTAGATCCAGATGGCTAAGGAAGTCCCACTCTAACTATGGGGGGCACCTGTCCACGGGCTGGGGTCCTGAACTGAACAAAAGGGAAGAAGCTAGCTGCTTTCATCGCTCTTTGCTTCCTCACCACAGATTGAATGTAACCAGCTGTTTAATGCTTCTGCAGCTGTCTTCTTGCGTTTGCCATGGTAGACTGTATCTCTTCCAACTGTAAGCCTAAATAAAGCCTTTATCCCTAAAGTTGCTTCTTGTCAGGTATTTTGTCACTGGGACAAGGAAAGTAACTAATATATGACCAGACCTGCTTTCTAGACCACCAAGATGTGACCACATCATGTCACAAACTCATGCCATCACATCTTCTACACCATGGTGGACTGCAATCTCTAGACTGTTCGCCAAGATTAGCCTCTCCTCCCTTGGATTCCTCCTGTTGGGTACTTTGTCACAGTGACAATATGCTGGTTCTTACATGGCTACTTCTCAGGTCCTTCTGTGAAGAGGGGGCTAGGCGGCTCCCTGGCTTCTTTTTTTACAGTGTAGTTCCAGTCATAAGAGCCACACCCTAGTGACCTAATCATCTCCTGTACCACTGCCCTGGAGTGAGGATTTCAGCATAAATCTGGAGGAGGGACATCAAACTACAGCAAAGGTCACCACAGATGTTCAAAGACTTACAGCAAAGGAAGACAAGGCCACATTGCCCCCTTCGTGCTCATTATTCAATAATTGTTAAGGATGCCAGTGGCTGAGTGTCCCTGCAGATCAATATAAGATCTACCAGCCAGCAGCAATCTGGAGAGCTACAGCAGCATTGCTCCATAATCTCACTAAGTGATACAAAATGGTGTTCTAGGAACCCTGAAACACTTGTTTTCAACTAGGGAGACAGAACTTTCAACTTAAAGAAAGACTATTTCTGTGTTTAGCTTTCCTGGTAATGTTGCATTCCCTGGTGGTGGTGAGTGTTGCTTAGATTTATAAAATGAAGCAATTACCAGGCAAATTTCCATCTTCAGCTAATATGGCTCCCTTCAAAGAGACAAAAGCAGAAATTAAGCAGTTACATTTTGGGAGGCAATGCCTTTGTTTGCTTTGCCAAAAAAAAGCCAATTTGGGCTGGAGGGATGCCTTAGTGGTTAAGGGACTTGTGTGCAAAGCCAATGGACCCAGGTTTGATTCCCCAGGACCCACATAAGACAGATGCACAAGGTGGCACATGTGTCTGGAGTTCGTTTGCAGTGACTGGAGGCATGCCCATCCTCTCTCTCTCTCTCTCTCTCTCTCTCTCTCTCTCTCTCTCTCTCTCTCTCTCTCCCTCTTTCTCTCAAGTAAATAAAAATGAAAAAAAGCCACAGATAGTACACTTGTACTTTATTTTCTTGGCATCCCTCAGCCCCGTGATTTTTTTGCAATTAGGGAAATATTTGGTAATAATAATTCTTCACATTAGTGTCAGATAATCCCCTCTCCCTTCTTCTTCTTCCCTCTCTCCCCAGATTTCCCCAAAATACTCTCCATGGAAGAAATTTTGTTTACTTCTACTGCCTGTGGGTTTTCTTGATCTAAATGCCACCTTGACCCCTCCCCATACACAGTAGTCTGTTTCAGTTCAAGGGGAGACTCAGTGGTCTTTATGCTTGCTGGTGGTAAGTGGAATGTGAACAAGGACTTTGGGACAGCCAAGACTGAAGGGAGGGAAGGAAGGAAGGAGGGAGGGAAAGGGGAAGGAGGGAATAATGAAGGAAGAAAGGAAGGAAGGGAGGGAGGGAAGGAAGGAGGGAGAGAAGGGAAGGAAGGAGAGAAGGGAAGGAAGGAAAGGTCAATCCTCTGCTGCCTGTTAACTGACCTTGTCATGGGAGCTATGGAGGAACAGCATCTACTAGGCAGGGTAGTGTTCTAGACTCATGAGAGCCCTTTTGCAAAGTGCCTACCTCAGGATAACTGCCCAGTCCTCTCTTATCTGCAGTTAGGAAAGGACCATGCTTCTGAGGTCCCATGTTAGAGCAAATGCCAGAGGCTATTTACCTGTCCCTTCCTCACAACCTGGCATTCACCAGCTCCTCCTGCTTCTCTCTTCCCCAAAATCCCCTGAGGTGACACGTTGCTGAGGTGAAGGGCCTTGTGACCAGTTCTGGGAATGTGAGCAAAGCTGATGAGGCTTATCTGCCCCACCCACCTGACGCCATCAGGGCCAGGGATTTCCTGGCACCTTTGAGGTCCCCTCACTCCTCTCCCACCTGAAAGCAAGAGGACGCTGACACCCAGTGGATGTCCCAATTGGAAGGGCCTGGACCTCCCAGTCTATTCACAGCACTGGACCACAAATACCTTCTCCGTACTTGTCAAAGGCATAAAACCACACCATGGGAAGCCCCTGGGTTTCTGGAGGTTTCTCTGCTGCGTGGGGCATGCTGGGCAGCAGCACTTACACATTCTGAGAATATAATAGAATTCTGAGAATATAAAGGGAATATAGCCTCTGCTTCCCACCTCACGTGACAGGGGAGCCAGGCCCAGCCTCTGGGGTTTCTGCCCTCCTCCTTGTTCCACAGAACTGAGTCCCAGACGAGCAGCTGGAAATCTGTCCTCACAACAGGGACTCCTGCTGTCCAGCCTGTCCCTGCTCCTTGGCTGGTTCTGTTTCCCAAGTCTGACCTTCCACCCCACACAATTCTGAGGACACCCAGATTGTTTCAAGGACACCCTTTTTGCTTAAGCAAGCTAGGATCCATTTACCACTTGCGACCGGGAACCCTGAGTAATACACTTGATATCAGTTGGGAAAAATGTTTACACATGTGTTCTCAGCCAAGCCGGCCACCCCCACCTCCCTAGCCAGATCTGATGCAATGCAGGCAGCCACACCCTTGGCCCTGGCTCTGTGGACACGTAGTATGAACTTACACTGCCCAAACTGCCAGCGGCGGTCATCTGGATCCTGAAGGCCAGGCCAGACTTTGAGAATAATCTCAGGATCCTGAGAAAACGTGATAAAAGAGGCCAGACAAAGACGGCAAAGATGCCTACCACACCACACAGCATGGAGGCCTCCACTTAGAAGATGAGACTGGATGAGAACGTCCAGGGACACAGTCTTGTTGCTCAGCCCTCAACTCTGCTTTGAGGTCACCAGTGTGGGGGGAGGGCATGGGTACTGCCGACAGCTTCCCTCCTTGTGCTGCTATGGCCCTGCATCCACAGGGATCCAACTCTGTGTTCAAGAGGTCAAAGCCACCTGCTCTGACAACACCCCCACACACACACACACAGGGGCCTGGCAGATCTGTGCTTGTCTCTCAGGCACAGAGATGCAGGGGTCCCTAGCCACAGCCTTCCTCATATAGTGTTTCAGGCCTAGTCTTCACTCTGTGGCTCCCTGCATGGCTTTGATAATCTGCACCAAGCCAACAGAAAGGAAAAAGCAACAGCTGGCCGTGGGTGGGAAATATTTACAGGTTAGGAGCCAGAGCGCCCACATCACTTCTGCTCATATCCCATGGGCCACATCCCACTGTTAGGAGAACAGACCATGGCCCACATGGTAACATTAGTGCTCAGGACAAAGAGGAAGCTAGGGGAAATGCTGGCTGCCCTCCCATAAAGAGCCTCATACATGGACTGCAGGGCTGTGAGCAGCCATCCCATTGAGAACCATCAATAGTTGCTGTTAAAAGGGCTTGGTTCTCTGACAGGTTGACATTTTTAATGGTGCTTGGGCCACTCTGGGGAGCTAAAGTCTATGATGGGACAGAGATCACTGCAGTTTCTGCACAGGGTCATAGAGATTTGTTTCTAGGTCCAAAATCTTGCCAAGCAGAGACCTTGCTGTGGCAGTCTGTACATTAAGCTACTGGGCCTCTGTGGATTTGGTGTGCTAAGCTTGTGGGAGCCTCTGCTGCTTATTTCTTCTGTGTCTCCCTCCAACAAATGCAAAGAGCTATTCCGATGCCCAGATTCACAACTTGCAATTGCAAAACCGATCACTGGCATAATGTGTCCACATCAGAGAGTGGCTTCCTGTCCTTTCTCCCAGAGCCCCTTTCTCCAAGTTCAGAGAAATGGGAAGAATCACAGAGCCAGTGTCCACTATTGCCTACAAGGTAGAACCGGCCACAACACATTCAATAATATGACCACCTGTCCTCCAAACCACTTCACTATCTCCACCTTATAGCTAATTGGGGATTTAATCACTTCTACCATCTGGCAAGTGTCCTGCGGCTCTGCCAGGGCATGAGGGGAGGGGATCCAGGTGATGTCATGGCTCCTGATGAAGCACCCCTGTCAGGACCACACTGCCTGAAGGAATAATAGAGGACAATTAGGATAAAGAGGTGAAAATGGGCTTCCCAGCTGAGTTTGTAGCCTGGGTTAGGAATCTAGACTACATCTCCAAGCTCTTCTGTTCTAGAATTTTGCCAGGAGCCTCCAGTCCCACTGCGCTGCTGCCTCCTGGTGGAAACTCCGTGAGGATGTTCATTCCTCAGCAGACTCAACAGGTGGACAATGAGCTTCTTGCACAAGATCAGATGATTTGCCCCATTTCCCACAGAAACACCAATTGCCATTGCCCAATGAAGGGGTGGCCAGTTACTGGTCACCAACACCCTGACCTCTCCCTTCCTCAGCCTTACCTCCCCAAGTCTTACTCTCTCTCTACTGACTCAGCCCCTCGGAACTACAGCTCTTATCACTGCCAAAGCCAACTCCCAGGACTTCCCTTCCCTCCACCTGTGACTCCCAGCTGACCCCCATGTGTCCTGCAGGCTTTCCCCCAGAGCTTTACCCCTGACTTCCACAGCAGGCTCACAGCTAACCTTCTGGTGCTCTCAATGACCACGCAGCACTTAATGTCAATCCATGTGAGTATCTCTCAGTCTGTGTGTCCCCAAACCACATTTAAAAGGCTACCCAGCTCCAGGCCACCTCTGCTTTGCTCACACCTCACCTCCAGCCACTAACGTAGGTCTTACCTCCTGGCCTGTAGTGGTGCTGGGCTTCCTGAACAGGTGATGGAGAGGAGCACACAGGTAATGGCCAGGGTGTGCAGTGGCTGCTCTTCCTTGTATAAGCCTCCCTTTGGGACATGTCCTGCCTGACACCTTCCTACAGACATGTGGCCTAAGGACCACAGCACCGGCATCAGCCAGGCGCTGCTGGTGACACACTCTTGTGCTTGCTCAGACCCACCAACGCACCCCTTCACTACACTGTGCCAAGACCTTGGCTTCCACTCCCCTGAGAACACAGTGCATAAACAAACCAAGCCACAGTCCACAGCTTTGCCTCAAGTCCCGTGCTGACATCTTGCCCCCTGCTCTGTCCAAGCATGAAGATCTAATAAACATCCCTGTGATCTTAAAACTCCACAGCAACCACATTTGACAGAACTCTAATGCCCAGAAGCCACCTTGTGTTCACAGGGTTTCCCATCTTACAGTGTGTCTTCTGCCTGACACCAACTGAGCCACTGGTGCTGCCACAAAGCACCAGTTCTGTCCAGTTTTAGTTTGCATTTCCACTGATCCCATTCATTTACATGCTTAAAACATTACATTATTTCAGGAGGTGGCTTCATCCCTAACAGCCTGAATGTCAAGCATGTCAACCATTCAAGACTTGGCCTCCTCCAAGTGCAAACACGTGCCCTTGCCCCCACCCCATCATGCGTTCTGTCCCTCCCCTCACTGGCTGGGTGCACACATTCCTGGAGCTTTGGGTGCCTATTTTGGGGGTAGAAATCCACTGGAGTGGCCCCACAGGTGCATCCCCAGTCCCAATTATCCTCTCAGTGGCAGTAGAACACGCTTCCACCCCCTGCTCCCAGGATACAGTTCTCCAAAGCGTGGAAAGACTTCATGGGCAGCAATACTGCAAGACCTGGCAGGACTAGAAAGAAGCCGTCACTGTCCCCCATGTAGTGACTCTTGTGTCCCCATCTAGATCTGTGAAGTGGCTTTCTTTCCTCTCAGCCACCCAAACCCACATTGCAGACATTGGAGGATTCAACACAGACCCTTTGAACAGATTCTGGAACGCGAATGGCAGCAGCGTGGAGCGCGGGCGCCCCCGCGTGGCATGTGGGGGAATTTGTTCCAGAGATGTTGGCGTCACTCCCAAGACCAACAGGGAAGAGGGTGGGAACTGAGGTGAAGATAATGGACAGCCAATGGGACAGGGCATTTCCATAGGGCACGAAAGCAGTGGCTTACTAACAGTCCGCTCTTCTTGGTGGTCAACACTGAGCATCTGGGAGGGGTCACTCAGATAGATGAAGAGTGGCATGCAAGTGCCACTACCTCCCGTCTCCATCTGGGTCTTGGTCTCTCCTCTAGTCTCCTCATCTCTGTGTGTCTCTTTCCCTTTCCTCTCTCCCCCTCTCTTTCTCTTCTCTCTGCTCCCTTGTCTCTGTCAGCCTCTGTCTCTCTCTCTCTCTCTCCGTCTTCTCTCTTTCTCTCCATGACTCACTGTGTGTCTATCCCCTCTTGGATTTCTCTCCCTATCTCTGCCTCAGTCTCTCCATTTGTTTCCTCTCTGCCTCTCTGTTTCTGGATCTCCCTCTCTCTGTCTCTCCCTTTCAGTCTCTTCCTGTCTCTTCTCCTCTATATCTCTGTCTCTATCTCCTTGTCTTTCTGCAGCAGATAGCTTCAGGTTCGCTGAGATGAACTTCCAGACCAGGCACAGTTATGGAGGAAGGGATATTATTTACTGAAGCTTACAGATCCAGGGGAAGTTCCATAATGGCAGGAGAAGCTCTCACAGGACCAGGCAAGAGAGCAAAAGCCCCCAGCCACGCAGCACACAGAGCAAAATAAAACTACAGCCAAAAGTCACACAGCACACTTACAGGAACTCCTGCTAGGCACACTTTGTATATCTTTACAATGGAATCTCAAACCCACCATTAACACCTTAAGATTAGCCCCCAGTGACATTGCCTCTAGGAAGGTGATTGTAGATGCAAACTATAAAGTAATAAAACATTGAATATATTGGGGGCCATATATTCAAACTACCACACTTTCCCTCCCCCCGCCTTCTCTCCTTTCCCTTTCTGTCTCTTTCTGTGACTCTTCCCCTCTCTCCCCATCTCTGTCTCACCTCCTCTGTCTCTGTGTGGTAGTTTGATTCAGGTTTCCCTCATAAACTTAGGTATTCTGAATGCTAGGTTCCCAGCTGATGGAGATTTGGGAATTAATGCCTCCTGGAGGCAGAGTATTGTTGGGGGCGAGCTTATGGGTGTTATAGCCAGATCCCCCTTGCCAGTATTTGGCACAGTCTCCTCTTGCTATTGTCCACCTCATGTTGGCCAGGGGTTGATATCCACCCTCTGTTCATGCCATCATTTTCCCCTGCAATCATGGAGCTTCCCCTCTGGTCTGTAAGCCAAAATAAACCCCTTTTTCCCAAAAGGTGGTCTTGGTCAGGTGATTTCTGCCAGCAATGTGAGCCTGACTGCAACACCCTGTCTTTCTGTTTCTCTAACTGAATCAAGGAACTTCAAGAAGTAAAGCCTGACATGGAGCATCTGGGCTCTCCTGAAGCAAGAGCGCTTGTCACCGGCACTCTGAGGGGCTGTGGCAGCTGAGAAATGACCCTTGGGGTGCCTAATACAGATTCCTAGCTTTGCGGAATCTAGTTACAGAACTTGAAGTGGGAGGGCTGTGACTTCAGCCACTACACCTGTGACTGGGGGGCACATGTAAGGGCTGGATGGAGAGAGGGGAAGGAAAGGAAGGAGAAAGAAGGAAGGGAGAGGGACAGGAGGGGAACAGTGAAGGGAGGATCAGGAGGAAGAAGAAGAGAAGGAGGCAGGAGGAAAAGGGAGAGAGATGGTCAGAAAGGGTCAGAGTGAGGCCAGAAGGTGCCTCTGCATAGCAAGAAGGCTTCCAGAAAAAAGCAGACAATTTTCCTCACAGTCAGCTCTGGAAACACACTGAGACTTCCACCCTATGGGTGTTAACCTATGTGACATTGCCTGGCTGCAGCCTAAGGGTTTGTGTGTCGCTCCATTCATGCTGAAGTCTTAATTCTCAGTGCAATAGGATTAGAAAATGGGGTGTTTGAGAGGTGACTAGGCCATGAGGTGGCATGCTCATGGATGACATGAATGCCCTATGACAGACTTTAGAGTATTCCTTCACCTCACCCTTCCATCAGCTACAAAGGTCCTTCAGTAAAACCAGAAGGGGCCCTTGTCAGACTTATTTGCTGAGGGCTTGAACTTGGACTTCCAGCCTTCAAAATGATGGAAAGTAGATCTCTACTGTTAACAAGCTGCCCATTTTATTGGTATGTTGTTATGTCAGCTCAAAAGGACTAAAAGACACCACTTTGTAGATCAAAGCAGTACTGTTGGTAGTTTCATATGTTTTGATGAAATATGGTTCTCAGAAGTTTTCAATGAACTGGCTGGCCTGCCACAAAATACTGCACTCCCAGCTTTGGAAAACTGGCTGGCACATGCTGACCATCTGTGAGTTGTTTGTTTATTCCACCATGGCCCTCGCATCAAGAAAAATGCTGTCCACAGACAGAACTCTTGGGAGATGCAGTACCATCAGGAAGATGCATTGATGCAGATAACTGAATATTAAGAAGGACTGGCTATTGGAAAACCTAGGCAGATGGGCTGGAGGATGGCTTAGCAGTTAAGGTGCTTGCCTGTGAAGCCTAAAGACCCATGTTCAACTCTCCAGATTCCACATTAGCCAAATGCACAAAGGTGAGGAAAGCATGAGGTTGCACATGCCCACTAGGTGGTACAAGTGTCTGGAGTTTGATTGCAGTGGCTGAGGCCCTCTCTCTTTCTCTCTCTCTCTCTCTCCCCCCTCTCTGTCTCACATAAAAAAGCCAGTCTGTTGGGCTTGCCTCAAAAACAAATAATTAATTAATTAAAAGTACTTTAAGTTCAGATCTTTTCTTCCCATGTTCCAAGTATTTTAAGACCATTGGATTAAAGTATTCTATGGCCTAGGTTCAAGTTGAGGTCAGGACATAAAACCTCAATAATTCCAAGTATAGAAACTATAGAGAGGGGCTAAGGATGGAGCACAGTGGTAGAACATGTGCTTAGTAATAAGAGGTCCAGGGTTAAATCCCCAGAAGAGAGAGAGGGAGGGAAGAAAGGAAGGTGAGAGGAAGAACAGGAAGGAAAGAAAGGGAAAAGAAGGCACCTCACTGTTGCAGTTGGCTTCATGTTGCTGGACAAACAGCCAACTAAAAAGCAGCTTATAGGAGGAAAGGGTTTATTTCAGACTTACAAATGCAGGGAAACACCATCAATGGTGGAAGAAGCTGGCTCATTTACAGATTCATAGCAAAGAGACACCACTAACAGCCAGAAACCACCAAAAAGCACAAACAGCCAGAGTTCCAACTGTTCTCCACACACCTTAGGGTTGCCCTCCAAGATCCACTCCCGGTGACATACCTCTTCCTCATCAGTTTGATTCCACCCACTGGAGACTCAAGATTCAAGCCTGAGTCTATGGGGCCATACAGTTAAACCACTATACCCACATAGTTCAAAGCTCAGTTTCTCCTGAATGAGATCTCCCATGTCAACACCCTTCTCTTTCAGTCCTCACAGTCCTGAGAAGCACCTTTGACCATTAAGGTGAGGCAACTAAAAGGAAGAGAGAGGTGCCATCCACAGACGCACACAGCCTGTGAGGAGGGGTCCACCTCAGGGGGTCCAAGCTGAGCTCTGCACCATTTTTCCCTGTCTGCACTTGACGCCAAGACTAACAATGACCTGAGACCAGACAACTATCCACTATCATGGATGCAAAAATTAATACAGGCAACCAAGAATGAATTACATAAATACTGTAACAAGCATTAACTCAAGCAGGAGTCACTCCAGAAATTCCAGAAAAGTTTGTCAGTATTAATAAGTTACATCAGGGCTGGGGAGATGGCTCAGTGGTTAAAGATGTTTGCTTGCAAATCCTGCAAGCCTGGATTTAATTCCCCAGTACACACATAAAGCCAGATGCACAACGTGGCACATGTGTCTGGAGTTCCCTTGCAAAGGCAGGAGGCCCTGTTGTGCACATACTCTCCCTCCTCCTTCTCTCTTTGTGTTTCTCTCTCTCATAAGTAAAAATAATTTAAAAATAAATAAAAAGTTAAGTCAAACAGCTAGAGGATGGCAAAACCAAATTATTATATAAAAATATGTACTGAAAAGGAAACTGATAAAAGTTTAGTGACCACTTCTAATAAAATCATTCTAAATATATCTCTTAAATAAGGTTGAAAGTCATTTTCTAAGAAGAGGCCAGTAGGCTAGAAAGGGGCTACAAGGAAGGGAGGAGAGAGGACTTAAGAGGATGGTATTGTATATATATAAGTAGATGAACAGATTATTGGTGGTGGAATGACCTAAGTGAGGTTAGTGGAAAAGATTGAGTAAAGGAAGGGTGGGGGAGAGTTAATCAAAATTCACAATGTTATGAATAAGCCATATGGAAACCTACTTTCTTGGATAATGGTACATTCATAAACCATAGATTGTTACTAGAAAATTTTCAGTGCCAGGAATAGGATACCTTTCAGTGAGTTGTTGCCACAGAGGTCCCTGGTGCTCCCGAAACATTATAGGCCATTGCCAAGGCTCTTTGTTTCCAACCAGAAATAGACCCTATTGCTGAAAAATCCATATGCTTGTGCTGCAAGGTCACTGAGAAATCAAGCTGGAGCTGAGCTGAAAACCTCCTCCCTGTAGACAAGCTGACAGAAAGCTGGAAAAGCTATGCTGCATAATGCCCTGTGGGAGAGTGAGGTCATCAGCAGTGATAAACAACAGTGGACACTGCAAGGCTGAAGTTTGGCCAGCCAGGCCAAATGAGGCATCAGATGCAATAGTGGCATGTCTGTTATGGGAGAAACCAACCACTCTCTAATTGGACTGGGAGCTCACTTCATGGGAGGAAATGCATGCCTGGTACTGAAAAACCTAGTCAAGAGCCTATGGCAGGGGAGGTCATGAGCCCCAGGGGCATAATGCCTGCTGTTTTTTGGTTAAATGCATATATTATGCTCAACAAACTGTAAGCACTTAATGTTCATGCCCATATAATAATGCTACTCTCACTTTTGGTTAGAGAAGTGCCTCTTTTCAGATGGTGGTGACCACTGGGATGACTCAGAAGGCACCATGATGCTGAGAAGAAATGACAGAGGAGTGTTCAGCACTGAAGCATCTCAATAACACCCTCCAAGGCTCAGGGTCCATTGTGGAAGAGGTGGTGGAAAGACTGTAAGAGCCAAAGGAGGAGTAGGACTGCTTACAATGCACTCTTCCAGACACAAATTGGTCAGGATATCCTTGACTTTGCAGTGCCTAGTACTACCCACATAAGACTATCATAATAGGAGGAAAACACAATGACATCAAAGTAAAAAGAGAGGGCTGAGGAGATGGTTTAGTGGTTAAGGCATTTGCCTGCAAAGCCTACGGACTCAGGTTCAGTTCCCCAGTACCCAAATAAGCCAGATGCATTGGGTGGCACATGCATCTGGAGTTTGTTTGCTGTGGCTGGAGGCCCTGGCATACCTATTCTCTCTCTCTCTCCCTCCCTCCCTCCCTCTCTCTCTCTCTCTCTCTCTCTCCCTCTTTCTCTCAAAAAATTAATTAATTAAAAAATAAATAAATAGGGCTGGAGATATGGCTTAGCGGTTAAGGCGCCTGCCTGCTAAGTCTAAGAACCTGGTTCCAATCTCCAGGTCCCACGTTTAGCCAAATGCAAAGTGACACAAGGGTGCAATGCCGCACTTGCCCACAAGGGGGCACATGCATCTGGATTTCATTCACAGCAGCTGAGAGACTGCTGGCGCGCCCATTCTCTGTCTCCCTCTCCCTCTCCCTCTCCCTCTCTCTCTCTCTCTCTCTCTCTCTGTCTCTCTCTGTATATCTCTCCAAAAAAATATAAATAAATAAATAAATAAATAAATAAATAAATAAATAAAAAAGGGGAATAAATCATGACTAATATAGAGTTGTCAATAAAAAAGTTTTTTAAAAACAAAATTATTTTCCAAAGAGCAGGAATTAAGATTATTAGGACAGGGGTGGAGAGATGGGTTTGTGGTTAAGGAGAAGGGAAGAACGCTGGTTCCAATATCAGTGGTTTATTGGTCCCACGTAATTAAAGTGAAGCAAGGGTCAATAAAAAAGTTTTTCAAAACAGAAAATTATTTTCTTCAAAGTCTGTCTCTGTGTCTCTCTCCAAAAATAAATAAAAAATAATAAATTTTTAAAAAAAGACTATTACGACAGTAAAAATATAAATGCTTTTATGTACAACCAGGAGCACAATATTGATGCCCATTATCATTCAGTGAGAATTAGCAGTTTCAGCATATTCATAAATACAAGGAAATAAAATAATAAGCATAAATATTAGAGATGTAATACTATGACTGCATTCCCAGAAAAGGCAGAAGACTAGTAAAATAAATACTAGGTAATAAAGCATTATGTTGAGGCAGATGGATTAAAGCTAAATCTTTAAATTATCTTCTGTATATTAATATAACCAGGTAATATAAGTAAATGAAATATTCTATTTGTCAAAAGTTATAGAAATCAACTCTGAGATTCCACCCCACTTCACTCAGCTCAGCTGTTTCTCTGCTCAGCCTGCCTTCCTCTCTTCAGTTTGGGCCACAAAGGTACACAAGAGTCATAAAACTGTTTCTTGGGCTGGAGAGTTGGCTTAGTGTTTAAGGTGCTTTCCTGTAAAGCCAAAGGACCCAAGGTTCGATTCCCCAGGACCAACATAAAGCCAGATGCACAAGCTGGCACATACATCTGGAGTTCATTTGCAGTGGCTGGAGGCCCTGGTGCACCCATTCTCTTTCTCCCTCCATCTCTCAAATAAATAAATAAATAAATAAATATAAAATATTTTTTTAACTGTTTCTTGGTTTGGATGGCTTTTCTGCTTGTCTCTGCTTTATAGTGGATGGTAACTCCTCTCTTTGATTACATGCATGATTTCCTCTGGTTTCTGAATCTACTATTTGCAGGTTCTTCCAGGGTTTCCCTGCACAAACTTATAGATCCTACTTTCCACATGTCAGCAGCTTTACTCTAATCTGTCTTTAAAAGCCTCAATTGCTCTCAAGTCCACATGCTTACAGCTCTATTCCAATTAAAAAAAAAAAAAAAAAACAAAAAACTTCAATTTCTCTTAAATGAACTTTATAAACTAAGCAGTTTCCACATGACAGCATGTTTCCTAAAACCCACAGTTTGTGATTTCCCCCTCAATAAACTTAATAATTCATAATTTTTTAAAAAAAGTGATAGAAATCAGAGCTGGGAGATAGCCCCATGGTTAAAAGTACTTGCTATGCAAGCCTGATGACTGGAGTCTGGATCCCCAGTGCCCACACCCATGTAAAGCTGGACAACAGTAGGCTATACATCTGTAATACGGGAATGGGAGACAGAATCAGGAGAATCTCAAGGCTCACAGGCCAGTTAGTCTGGTGTTTGCAGCAGCAAATCAAGAGAGAACTTGTCTCAAATAAGGTGGAAAGTGAGGACCAACGCTCCAAGGTTGTCCTCTGACCTCACACATGTACTATGGCACATGTGTACCCATACACACACACACACACACACACACACAATACATATAGATAGATAAATAGGTAGGTAGGTAGGTAGATAGATAGATAGATAGATAGATAGATAGATAGATATCACATAATATTAAAATGAAAGTATACATATATTTTTTAAATTATGATATCTTACTGGAGGACATTAAACTCTACAGTAATGGGAAAATACATCATATTCCTGGATGACAAAAAATAAGGTCAGAAGGCTGGCTCTACTTTATTCTAGGGATCATTCAAGATTATAATAGTATCCTTATTTTTTCAATTGAGTAAATGATTTTAAGTACAAAGAGTTTGAGAAATGTTCAAACTCCAGATTACTGGTGGTATAATGGCATAAGAAAGGTTAGGGGAAGAAACTGAGTAAAGGAAGGGTGGGGGAGGGTTAATCAAAACTTAAGATGTATGAATAAGTCATATGGAAACATATATTTTGGATAATGGTACACCCAGAAGCCATAGATTGTTAGTAGAAAATTTTCAGTGCCAAGAATAGGATAGCTTCCAGTTAGTTGGCCAGGGAGGTCCCTGATGCCCCCAAACCATTACAGGCCATTACGAAGGCTCTTGGTTTCCCACCAGAAATAGATGATAAAACCCTGTTGCTGAAGACTCCACATGTTTGTGCTGCAAGGTCACTGAGAAATCCTGCTGGAGCTGAGCTGACAACCTCCTCCTTGTGGGCCAGCTGACAGAAAGCTGGAAAAAACTACATTGCATGCAGCCCTGTGGGAGAGTGAAGTCATCAGCAGTGATAAACAACAATGCAAGCCTTAAGTATGGCCAGCCAGACCAAATGAACCAAGAGTGGCATGTCTGTTATGAGGGAAACAAATCACTCTCTAATTAGACTGGAAGCCCACTCCATGGGAGGAAATACATGCCTGGTACTGAACACCTAGTCAAAAGCCAATGGTAGAGAACATCATGAGCCCTAGGGGTGTAACCCCTGCTGTTTTCTAGCTAAATGCATATATTATTCTCAACAAACTGCTCGAAGCACTTTTCTTAATGTTCATACCCATATATTAATGCTACTCTCACTTTTGGTTAAAGAAGCTTCTCTTTTCAGATGGTGGTGACAACTGGGATGACCAAAAAGGCACCATGGTGCTGAGGAGTGACAGAGGAGTGCTCAGCACTGATATATCTCTATCACAACTAAGGCTCAGGGTCCATTGAAGAACAGGTGGCGCAAAGAATATAAGAGCCAAAGGAAGGGTAGAACTGCTTACAATGCAATCTTCCAGATATAAATGGCCTAGATACCTATGACCTTGAAATATCTGGTACTACCTACACAACACCCTCATAACATGAGGAAAAGAAAGACTAATTGAGAGGGGGAGGGGATATGATGGAGAGTGGATTTGTGAAGGGAAAAGTGGGAAAGGGGAGGAAATTATCATGGTTTATTGTTTATAATTAATGAAGTTGTCAATAAAAAAAGTTTTTAAAAAAGAAAGAAATGTTCAAACTAGCCAAGGGAATCATGGAAAATAGAAGAAAAGTTGCTTAGCATAGAGTAAGTCAGTCAAAAGCCACAAGCAAGCCAGACCAGGTGGCATAGGCCTGTCTTCCCAGCTACTCAGTCAGTTGAGGCAGAAGAATTGCAAGTCCAAGCCAAGCCTGGGATACAGAATGAGTTCAAAACCAGCTGAGGCAACTTAGTGAGACACTATCCCAAAATAAAGAGGCCGTGGGTGTGGCTCACTGGTAGAGTGCTTACCTATCATGTGGGTGACCCTGGTTCAATCACCAGGACCACAACAAAGAATCAGGCCCCAGCTTGATGAGAATCTAGCCCAGGTCATAGTCAGAGGGTGATGGGAGCACCTGGGAGGAGTTACTTCATAATGTTGCCAAGCCTTGACCACCAGATAGACTAACATCTGACATACTAATGTGCTAGAATCATGTGTGAGACTATAAATGCAACTTCAATTTGAGGAAAACATTTATAACCAACAGAAATCCATAAGCTATAATAAAAAAATAAAGACATCTCATTTTGGCAGCACATATACTAAATTCGAATGATACAGAGGAGATTAGCATGGACCCTGCACAAGGATGACACACAAATTTGTGAAGCATTCAGTATTTTAAAAAAATAAAGACAATTACCATAATTTTATTGCATGACAAAAGCATGCCTAGAATATCAATAAACAAATGAAAAACTGAGAAAGTCCATATGCAAGACCTCACAAATCAATCTTAAAGAATAACCAAAAGAATAGTCTGTACACAGATGAAAGGCTATTCAAACTGGCCACCCTCAGGCCTCATTTTGTCTTGGCTTCTCTCCAAACACAGTGATGCTGAGTGAATTTTAGGGGACACTATGAAGACAGTATTCTCCTAATACTAATTCATAAATATGGCACCTTGTTACTCGGACTTTTTTTTTAATACAGGG
Organism: Orientallactaga sibirica; assembly: GCA_036365145.1. Taxonomy (NCBI): domain Eukaryota; kingdom Metazoa; phylum Chordata; class Mammalia; order Rodentia; family Dipodidae; genus Orientallactaga; species Orientallactaga sibirica. The sequence goes on along the minus strand of JAEOAD010000011.1, from coordinate 44,845,437 downwards.
TCTCATTTATCCCAAGCTGATCTTGAACTTGTTATGTAGCAGCAGATGACCTTAATTGTCTCAAATCCTCCCAAGTACTAGGATTACAGATGTGCACCACTACACTTGGTTTTCTGTAGTGTTAGGGATCAAATCCAGGGCTTAATGAGTGCTAGATTAGCTCTCTACCCCAGCCCCAAGTAAGTTCTCTTGTGGTAGCTTGGTTGCTTTGTGAGAACTGGGAAAACCTTTAACTCTCAAAGTCATGAGTTGAAATAAGCAAGAGTAGTCAGAAGCATACACAAACACAGAGACAGAGAGAAACATCCTAAAGCCACCAACGCTCAAACCTTGTGGCCCTGACAGGTAGATGGCCATCATAACTGCACAGAAAGGGCAGGATGGGCTGAAAACAAGGGCTGTGCCAGAGGCAAGCACAGCATCTCAGAGACACACTCTGCTGGCAAGGCATTGCAACATATACATGATGGCAGAAAACAAAATAACGTAAACTGGATCCCTGGTTTACATGGAGATTAATTTCAGTGACAAAAACAGAAATATACACTAAAAGTAAAATTAGTAAGTTCAATATGCAAAATCAGTTACACCATGGAAGAAAAATTTCTTTTGATTCTGGCCCAAAGGCTAGAAATCATTTTTTTTATTGACAACTTCTATACATACATACAAAAAACACATGATATTTCCCTCCCCTCCCCCCATTCCCCTTTAGACCTCCAATCTCCGTCATATCCCCTCCCTCTCTCCATTAGTCTCTCTTGTAATTTGATGTCATCATCTTTTTCTTCTATTATGAGGGTCTTGTGAAGGTATTGCTAGGCACTGCAAGGTCAAGGATATCAAGGCCAATTTCTGTCTGGACAGTTGCATTGTAGGAGTCATACCCTTCCTTTGGCTCTTACATTCTTTCCGCCCCCTCTTCCGCAATGGGCCCTAAGCCTTGGAGGGGGAAGAAGGGATGGAGGAGTGCCCAGCATAGAAACCATTTTTAAGAATGATAAGTTCAGCTATGTTTTAAAATATAAAACCAAAGGGCTGGAGAGATGGCTTAGTAGTTAAGGAGAAACAAGAGCAAATCATCTCCATTGCCATGTTCACTTACCAGTATAGCAAAGCTCCAAAGACAGTAACACCACCACATGGAAGCTGCAGGGGTTCTGTGGAGGGGTACAGTGGCTAGGAACAGCAATTCAGAAACAGGCTAGCAGAACTGATGGGGACCTCACAATGCCCCTTCTGGGAACTTATCCATAGAGAAGTCTGTGCACACATAAAACAAGAGCATGCTTCCTGGATGCAGCTGTGTTCTTATTAGCAACATATTATCAACAGCCCAGAGAATGGAATCAACATGCAAAATGAAGTGATCTCAAAGTGACACTATGAAAAAAGCCAAACACAAGTGTGTCTTTAAGTGGAGGGAGAATAAGAATCTTTATTCTAATTGTTTGTTTCTGTATTCACAAACCCTAGCAGGACCCATGAGAAATAAGCAGAGCCAACACCTGAATGATGAGAGGAAAGACTTCTCAGCAAGGTGCCTTTCACACTTAGGGCCATGTGAATGTCTAAGCATCCCTTGTTCAGATTAAAAACCTCATTAAACATGCACACATACAGTGGGATAATGAAGAAAGCAATGGAAAGATGATCCACTAGGCAGTTGCTGTTGGTTACATGGGTGGGCAGAGGCTGGAAGGAAAATAAAATGTTCTTGTTAAAGTGCTTGAGAAGTTGGTTGTGTACAATGAGCCACAGTGCTTCTCAGCCACTTACCCTGTAGTGCAGCACTTTAGCTGACATTATTTATTTATTTATTTACTTAACACAAGTAAGGGAAGAGAGAGAATGGGTGCATCAGGGCCTCTATCCCCTGCAAATGAATTTCATTCAGGTGCATGTGCCCTTTTGTGCATCTAGTTTTACAAGGGTATTGGGGAATTGAACTCTTGTCCTTAGGCATTGCAGGCAAGTGCCTTAACCTCTGAGCTCTTTTTTTATTGGCACATGTCTGGATGTTTTATAATTACCATCCATTCTTGTCTAACATTAATGTATATTGTTGTTGTTGTTTTCTCTTTTTGGTTTTTTTGAGGAAGAGTCTCACTCTAGCCCAGGCTGACCAGGAATTCATTCTGTATTCTCGGGGTGGCCTTGAACTCATGGTGATCCTCCTACCTCTGCCTCCCAAGTGTTGGGATTAAAGGCATGCACCACCATGCCCAGCTTAATGGTTTTATTATTAAGATAATTTCCAATAAAAAGAAAACCAAGTGAATGGATTTTATTTCTATTTATTTGAGAGAGAGAGAAAGAGTAGGTGAGCCAGGGCCTCTAGCCACTGCAAATGAACTCCAGACGCATGTGCCACCTTGTGCATCTGGCTTATGTGTGTACTGGGGAATCAAACCTGGGTCCTTAGACTTCACAGGCAAGCACCTTAACCACTAAGCCATCTCTCCTGCCCCCAAGTGAACATATTTAACATTGTAGAAGGAAACATTTAGGGGCTGAAAAGATTGCTCAGCAGTTAAGACCGAGCCATCACTCAGCCTACAAAGCCTAACAACCCAAATTGGATTCCCCAGTACCCACATAAAGCCAGATGCACAAAGTGGTACATGCAACTGGAGTTTGTTTAGAGCAACTGGGGCTCTAGTGCACCCATTCTCTCTCTCTCTCTCTCTCTCTCTCTCTCTATCTTCCTCTGCTTGGAAGTAAATAAACAAAAAACATTTTAAAGAAGGAAACATTTGGTTCTTCTTTAGGAGAAAAAATGAGAAACATAGTTATTCTCTTTTAAGAAAGGGATTCTTTCTTGTTGAAAACATTTTTGCATGTTTATGCATGTTTGTTATACATATGTTTATTTGTAGGCATATGAGTACACACATATATGTGGGAGCATGAACACATGTGTACATGTGCATGGAGAAGCCAGAGGACAATGTCAAGTATCTTTCTTTTTCTTGGGGAGGTGGGGAATAAAGGGTTTATTTTGCTTACAGATTCGAGGGAAAGCTCCATCATGGCAGGGGAAATGATGGCATGAGCAGAGGGTAGACATCACCTCATGGGAAACATCAGATGGACAACAGCAACAGAAAACTGTGCCAAACACTGGCAAGAGGAAGCTGGTTATAACACCCATAAGCTTGCCCCTAACAATACACTTCCTCCAGCAATTGTTAATTCCCAAATCCCCATCATCTGGGAACATAGCATTCAAAACACCTGAGTTTATGGGAACACCTGAATCAAATCACCACATTCTGCCCCTGGACCCCATAAACTGATAACTATACATGGTATAAAATACAATGCATTCAGTCCAACTTTAAAAGTCCCCATAGTTTTGTTTGTTCGTTTTTTGGTTTTTCAAGGTAGAGTCTCACTCTGGTCCAGGCTGACCTGGAATTAGCTCTGTAGTCTCAGGGTGGCCTCGAACTCATGGCAATCCTCCTACCTCTGCCTCCTGAGTGCTGGGATTAAAGGCGTGTGCCACCACGCCCAGCTCCCCATAGTTTTTATCAATCCCAAAGATGTTCCAATATTCCCATAGTCCGAGATCTTTTAACTGAGCCATAATACAAAAAAATCCCAAAAAAACATAATTGCACAGAATACACATTTACACTGCAAAAGATGGCATTGAGCATAGCAAATAAATATTCAACAATACAAGTTTTAAACAACCAAGGCAAACATCAAACTCTGTAGGCACAAGTCTAACAACTCTAGTCAGTGACAAATCTCCAAGTCCAGTAATTCTAACCAGCAACAAGTCTCTGGAGTTCCAATTCTGTCCCTCCAGCTAGGCTACTTACAGTCCTGGAAAACTTCATCCATGGCCGGCAGCTCTCTGATGATCCTGGCATCTCCATTGGGTCTCCACTACAACCCACGGTTCATCCTCACTGCTCCACTGGGTCTCTATGCAGTTAATCCAACAAACCTGTTTCACACTGTCCATGGCCATTTATAAAGTACAAGACTATGTTGCAAATTCAATGACTCTCTCTTTTTTTTATTGACAACTTCCTTAATTGTAGACAATATCCCATGGTACTTCCCTCCCTCCCTCCCCCCCCACTTTCCCCTTTGAAACTCCTCTCTCCATCATATCCCCTCCCCCTCTCAATCAGTCTCTCTTTTCATTTTGATGTCATCATTTTTTCCTCCTATAATGATGGTCTTGTGTAGGTAGTGTCAGGCACTGTGAGGTCATGGATATCCAGGCCATTTTGTGTCTGGAGGAGCACATTGTAAGGAGTCCTACCCTTCGTTTGGCTCTTACATTCTTTCTGCCACCTCTTCCACAATGGATCCTGAGCCTTGGAAGGTGTGTTAGAGATGTTTCAGTGCTGAGCACTCCTCTGTCCCTTCTTCTCAGCACTGTGGTACCTTCTGAGTCATCCCAAGGTTGCCACCATCTGAAAAGAGAAGTTTCTCTAACCAAAAGTGAGAGTAGCATTAATATATGGGTGTGGACAGTAAGAGAAGTGCTTACTGGGCAGTTTGGTGAGCATATTATCAGCAGACATTACACCCCTAGGGCTCATGACTACCCCTGTTGTAGGTTTTCAGTATCAGGCCCCTCCCATGGTGGGCCTCCAGTCCAATTAGAGAGCGGTTGGTTTCCCCCATAATAGACATGCCACTATTGCACCCATTTGCTCATTTGGTCTGGCTGGCCAAATTTAAAGCTTGCAGGGTCCACTGTTGCGTATCTTCACTGGTGTTTCTCTCTCCCGTTGACCTACATGCAGCGTAGCTTTTTCCAGCTTTCTGCAATGACCCTCTCTTTTCTGCACTTCTTATACTCCATAATACCCAGTGGGGTACCAATTTGCTATTACAGGAGGGAATAAAGCAGACTTTGAAAATCAGGACACTCCTTCAGCATTCAGCCTCCTTCTTAATAACACTCCACCTTATTCTTTTTTTTTTTTTTTTTTTTTTTTTTTTGGTTTTTCAAGGTAGGGTCTCACTCTAGTTCAGGCTGACCTGGACTTTGCTCTGTAGTCTCAGGGTGGCCTCGAACTCATAGCAATCCTCCTACTTCTGCCTCCCAAGTGCTGGGATTAAAGGCATGCGCCACCACGCCCGGCTCCACCTTATTCTTTAAGACAGCTTTCTCACAGAACATGAAGCTCATGGATTCAGCTAAAATAGCTATCAGCACCCCACACCACTCCCAGCGCTGTGATTACAGGCAATGCCACCACACAGGGCATTTTATGTAGATTCATGGGGATCAAATTTGAGTCCTCATGCTTGTATAACTAGCACTTTAGCAACTGAGCCATCTCCCTAGCCCCACAGAAAACATCTTAATTCTTGGAGTATCAGTGCAGGGCCCTAAATTCAGTTGCAATTTTGTCTTATCCTGTACTTTTTTACTTTTAAAAAATATCCTGGAGCCAGATGTGGTGATGCATGCCTGTAATCCCAGCACTCAGAAAGCAGAGGCAGAAAGATCCCAAGTTTCAGGTAGCCCAAACTTCATAGTTAGACCATGAATTTTAAAAACCAACCACCTAAAGTAAACAAACCCTAAAAACCTCCTGACTCTCAAGGGGAGAAAAGCATAGCCTTTCTTTATGCCTGGAATACAGCTGCAAGGCATGTGCCGCATTCCTAGGTGATTGGATGGTCCTAACACATTTCCCTCCTTAAATGAGTGTTCTGTAAGTATCTTTGCAATTGTTGACACTAAATGACCCTGGATAAGGCACATACATTTGTTACTTTTGCATGACTGTGACAAAATACCTGACACAAAACAGCTTGAGGAAGGAAAGGATTTATTCTGGCCTACATATTCAATTGTGGTGGGGAAGGCATGGTAGCAGGAGCAGAAGGCCAGCTGGTCCCACTGCAGCCATAGGTAAGAGGCAGAGCAAGCACAGGAAGTGAAGTCAAGCTATAAAATCTCAAGGTCCCAGTGACTCACTTCCTGGAGCAAGGTTTTACCTCCTAAAAGTTCCACAACCTTCCTAAATAGCACCATCTTCTAGGAACCAAGTGTTCAAACACATGAGACTATGTAGGACTTTATACATTTAAACCACAACCATGGGCTATCTGGAAGGTTTTCTGTGTGTTTGAAATTTCATAATGAAAAGATTAAATAGGTTAGTTGACATCAATTATACAGCAGTGAAGGTCACTGAGATTTTTCTTAATGTGTATCAAAATTGTTTAATTCAGGAATCAAGAACACAATTAGTTGTTCTAGTACCACAGCTATTCTTGAGAATGTGGGTTCAGGGAATCTTTCCAGAAACCTGAAGAACTGGTAGCACAGTGCTCAGGAATATCCATGACAGCATGGAAAAGATGAGTTTCAGCATTTACTCTACCAGAATGGCTGCCTTGTAGTAACCATAGCAACAGGATGCTCAGTCAGTGCTAAAGAGACTGATATCATAGATAAAAGAGCTCAGATCGAGAATTTTATGTGGCTTCCAACCTGTCTTCTTATGTCTAAAGTATGGTCGTGTTTCTGCTCCCCAAATCAGCTTCTTGAGATCATGTTATGTGGCTGGACAGTGACCATGATGATGTCTGTATAGAGTAAAAGTCAGCACATGTCTTGGATAACATATGCTGCCATGCCATCATCTATTACTGTGTATACATTGAGCAAGCTACTAAGAAACTACCAACCAAGTCTCTAACACTGGAAAAAATAATTATACACTTATTCATTTTGTTTAGGGTTAAATGAGATGTGCTAACTTTGCTGGTTGGTTGGCTAGGTTTTTTTTGAGACAAGATCTCATGTAACCCAGGTGTAGCCAAGGCTGACCTTGAACTCCCAATCCTCCTGCCTCCACTTCCCAAGTGCTGGGATCATAGGTATGCCCCATCACACCCACATTAAACTAGTTGTTTCACTGTATATAATCTATCATTTGCATCTCCACAAATGCTTATCAATAATGTATGGCTTCCCAAGAGGGAAAGTTTTAGCATTAAGTAGAATGGATCAAGGAGAGGACAGAATACCTAAACGAGAAGACCAGGGGGATAATCTAATACAGTCCAACGAAGAGAAAGACAAACTAAGAGAAAAGCATGGATGGGAATTTCAAGACATTTAGGACACTATGAAGAAATGAAGCATAAGTATTCAGGACATAGTAGAAGGAGAATTTCACTCCAAAGTTATAGCAGGTATTTTCAACAAAATCACAGAAGAAAACTTCCCCCAATAGGGAAAGTGATGCTAATACAGATACAGGTATTCTATAGAACACCAAACAGACAAAATCAGTAAAGAACCTCTCACCATCATATTATAAATACACAAACCAAAGAAATATAATAAAAGCAGTTAGAAAAATCAAGTCATATACAAAGGCAAGCCCATCAGGATAACAGCCAATCACTCAACACAAACTTTAAAAGCCAGAAGGCTTTGGAATGATATATTCCAAGTTCTGAAAAATAGCAACTGTCAAGAAAGATTACTTTATCCAGCACAGCTATCCATTCAAATAGATGAAGAAATAAGGACATTCCACAACAAAAACAAGCTAAAGGAATAATATATGAAGACCAAACCAGCACTATAGAAAATACTTGAAAAGATCCTCCATGCTAAAGAGAAAGAAAAGCACACACATAAGGAAATAGGAAAAAAATAAACCATACTCAAATAACAATTAATGCAAGAAAGTAAAGGAAAAACTGGAAGAATTACAAAACAAGAAAAATGGCAAGAATAAAACTTTCAATAATGATTCTTAATATCAATGGCCTCAATGCCCCAACCAAAGACACAGGCTTGCAGACTGGATTAAAAATAAAAAGCAGGATCTTTCAATTTGTTGCCTCCAAGAAACTCACCTGTCCATAAAAGACAGATACTATTTTAGGGTTAAAGGATGGAAAATGGTATTTCAAGAAAATGGGCCTAAAAAACCAGTGGGTGTTGCTATCCTAATATCTGACAGGGTAGAGTTCAAACCAACATTAGTTAGGAAAGATAAAGAAGGGCATTTAAAAAAATTTTTTTGTTTATTTTTATTTATTTGAGAGCAGCAGACAGATACAGAAAGAGGCAGAGAGAGAGAGAGAGAGAATATAAGTGCACCAGGGCCTCTAGCCACTGCAAACTAACTCCAAACACATGTGCATCTGGCTTAAGTGGGTACTGGGGAATTGAGCCTTGAACCAGGTTCCTTAGGCTTCACAGGAAAGTGTTTAGCCACTAAGCCATCTCTCCAGCCCAAGAAGGGCATTTTTTTTTCCTTTTTTTTTTGAGGGAGGGTCTCACTCTGGCTCAGGCTGACCTGAAATTCACTATGTAGTTTCAGGGTGGCCTCGAACTCTCGGCGATCCTCCTACCTCTGCCTCCCGAGTGCTGGGATTAAAGGCGTGCGCCACCACACCTGGCTTAAGAAGGGCATTTTATATTGATTAAAGGAACACTAGCAGGATGACATTACAATTCTAAATGCATATTCAACTAATATGTGGGCCCTCAATCTCATCAAACACTATTAGAATGAAGGTCACAGATAACACCAGAGTTGTAGTGGGTGACTTCAATACTCCACTCTCATCAATTGACAAAAATTGGCAAAAACTAAACAGAGAAGCATCTGGATTGAATGATGTCATAGAACAAATGGACCTAACAGATATCTACAGAACATTCCATCTAAATGCTGCAGAATACACATTCTTTTCAGTAGCTCATGGAACATTCTCTAAAACAGACCATATATTAGGACACAAAACAAACCTTAACAAATAAAGGAAAATTGAGATAATTATCTACACTCTATCTGATCACAATAGGATTAAACTACAGATCAACAGCAAGAAAAATATAGAGCATACACAAATTCATGGAAACTAAACAATACACTAATAAATAATAAGTGTGTCAATGAAGAACTTAAGAAGGAAATCAAAAAATTCACAGAATCAAGTGATAATGAGAAGACAAGATACCAAAATCTTTGGGATACAATGAAGGCAGTCCCAAGGGAGAAAGTTTTAGTATTAAGCGCCAATATTAAGCAATTAGAACAATGGAACACCTAGAAGCTATGGATTGTTACTGGAAATTTTTCAGTGTCAGGGATGGGATACCTTCCAGTGAGTTGTTGGCTGGGGAGGTCCCTGATGCCCCCAAAAACTTTACAGGCCATTGGTAAGGCTCTTAGTTTCCCACCAAGAATAGATGGTAATATCCTATTGCTGAAGATTTCACATGCTTGGTCTGCAAGGTCACTGAGAAATCCTGCTGGAGCTGAGCTGAAAACCTACTCCATGTAGACCACCTGACAGAAAGCTGGAAAATACTATGCTGCATGCAGCTCCATGGGAAAAAATGAAGTCATCAATGGAGATAAACAACAGTGGACACTGCAAGCCTTAAGTTGGGCCAGTCAGGCCAAATGAGTATGCTGGTGGCAGATAGGTTATGGGGAAACCAACTACTCTCTAATTGGACTGGAGGCCTGCTCCATAGGGGGGAATACATGTCTGATACTAAAAACCTATGACAGGGGACTTCCAGGTAAGATGGCGGCATAGGAGCCACAACAAACCAGATCAGGGAGGGATTTAAACAAAACTACACTCTTCTTCGGAAAAGATCAGAATATTTTTTTCCGGGAAACAGCAGAAATAACACTTTGGTGATTGTGGCCCAACCTGCTCCACAGTGGCTGGAGCAGCAGCCCCAATCCGCAGTGCTAAGCCGCTGCTCAGATCACCTGAGACTCACTGAGCTTCCCCTGCAGCCGCTGCTGCCATAGCCGCTGCCGCCGGAGAAACAAACAACAACAACAACAAAAATAATAAATAAACGGGGGACTTTCCAACCTCATCAGTCTCCTCTCAAAGCCCAGAAAGTGAAGAAAAGTCTGCAGAGCTACTGAAAGACCTACAGGAGAACACAGTGAGCTACTACAGGCTTCCTGAACTCGCCCATCCCCCAACCATCAGATCCCCAACGAATTGGCAGAAATCAGCCATTAGCAGCAGACTGTACCACATCACCAACACCGGACCCAGCACAGCTGAGCCAAGCTCCACAGCTCAGGGAACGAGGTGGGCACTCAGCATTGGTGAGTTTGGAAGCCACACCAAAAGGTAACAAAGGCCTGCATTGGAAGTTCTAACCTCTCTTTCCAGGTCAGGGCAGGTTATGGGTTACACATTTGTGGTTGGCCTTACCATTTTCAAATAAGCTGAATATGAGGTGTTGAATATTGCTGCCTGTAATACTTTTGGATTTAAAGGGCCTTTATCTTTTGCTTCTGTCATTAGTGGGGGCAGGGTCTGATTCCTAGCTGACAAGATTAAGGGTGTGGAAGAAACACATCCTTAGGGATTTTGACCTTATAAGACTCTTTGTTTCAATTCCCACACATGTATACTCTGTGCTCATGTTAATTGAATGTGTATTTGGCTCAATTGAAGTTTAGAACTTGCTACTAAATTGTTCCACCAGTCCACTACAATACTTGCTTACCAAGCAAAGTCAAGATCTAGGATTACCTCTGAGGTGGACCTGGGTACAAGTGCTACACTTGGCACCTTAAACCCATATCCACACCTAAGAACACTGCAGATAACTAGAAAACCTAAGCATTAAATCAATCCAGGATGCAAAAGTCACTACATTATAACACAAGAAACACAAAGAATCAAGTCAATGCAATCCCACCAAAAATTACAAATCCATCAGAATTGTTCACCAATGAGGCTGTTTTAGATGAAATTCCTGACAAAGATTTCGAAGGAATAATGATATCTATACTCAAAGAAATAAAAGAAGAAATGGAAGCAATATGAGAAGAAAACAAAGGAATTAAAGAAGAAAACAAACTCTTGAAAGAGATTACAGAAAAACAGTTTAAGGAAATAAAAAGGTCATTAGAGGACATGAATAAGGAAATAGAACTACTGAAGAAAAACCAGGCTGAAATCCTAGCTCTGAAGAACACAGTCAGTGAAATAAAAAACTCTGTGGAAAGTCTCACTAGTAGAATGGATGAAGGATAGGACAGAATATCTAAACTAGAAGACCAGATGGCAGACCTCTCACAGTCCAACAAAGAGAAAGACAAGCTAATAGAAAGGTATGAATGGGAACTCCAAGACATGCGGGACACTATGAAAAGATCAAACATAAGAATTCAAGGTATAGCAGAAGGGGAAGAATTTCAATCCAGAGGCTTAGTAGGTGTTTTCCACAAAATCATAGAAGAAAATTTTCCCCAAATTGGGAAAGAAATGCCAATGCAGATACAAGAAGCATTTAGAACACCAAACAGACAAAACCTAGAAAGATCCTCTTCTCGCCATGTTATAATTAAACTACTAAATACACAAACCAAAGAAAATATATTGAAAGCAGTTAGAGAGAAAAAGCAAATGACCTACAAGGGGAAACCCATCAGGGTCACAGCAGATTACTCAACACAAACCTTAAAAGCTAGAAGGGCCTGGAGTGATGTATTCCAAGTTCTGAAAGATAAAAACTGCCAACCAAGATTACTTTACCCTGCAAAGCTTTCTATCCAAATTGATGGAGAAATAAGGACATTCCACAACAAAGACAGGCTAAAGGAATTTATGGCAACTAAACCAGCTCTACAGAAAATACTTACAGGAATCATTCATGCTGAAGAAAAAGCAAAACACACACAGCAGGAAATAGGAAAAAAGAAATCATACTCAACAGTTAGAACAAGTGAGTAAAACGAAAACCAGGAAGAACTACAAAACAAGAAAAATGGAGAGATCAAATACATATCTTTCAATAATAACTCTTAATATCAATGGCCTCAATGCCCCAACCAAAAGACATAGACTGGCAGACTGGATTAAAAAGCAGGATCCTACCATCTGTTGCCTCCAGGAAACTCACCTCTCATTAAAAGATAGAAACATTCTTAGGGTGAAAGGTTGGAAAAAGATATATCAAGCAAAGGGACCTAGAAAACAAGCAGGGGTTGCCATTCTAATGTCTGACAGGATAGACTTCAAACCAACATTAGTGAGGAAAGATAAAGCAGGTCACTTTATACTGATTAAAGGAATACTCCAACAGGAGGACATCACAATCCTAAACATATATGCTCCCAACACGGGGGCCCCCAATTTCATCAAACAAACACTATTGGACTTAAGGTCAGAGATAACTGCCAACACAATAGTAGTGGGTGACTTCAATACCCCGCTCTCATCACTTGACAGGTCTACCCAACAAAAAATAAACAGAAAGACATCTGCATTAAATGATATCATGGAACAAATGGACCTAACAGATATATACAGAACATTCCATCCAAATGCTGCAGAATATACATTCTTCTCAGCAGCACATGGGACATTCTCTAAAATAAACCATATGATAGGGCACAAATCAAATCTTAACAAATACAGGAAAATTGAAATAATCCCTTGTATGCTATCTGACCACAATGGGATTAAACTGCAAATCAACAACAAGAAAAACTACAGAGCATACAGAAATTCATGGAGACTAAATAGTACATTATTGAACAATGTATGGGTCATTGAAGAAATTAAAAAGGAAATCAAGAAATTCATAGAATCAAATGATGATGAGAATACAACATACCAAAACCTTTGGGACACAATGAAGGCAGTCCTATGAGGGAAATTTATAGCTCTAAGTGTCTATATTAAGAAATTAGAGAGTTCACAACTAAACAATTTAATGCTTCACCTTAAGGCCTTGGAAAGAGAGGAACAAGGCAAACCACAAATCAGTAGATGGGAAGAAATAATAAAGATTAGGGCAGAAATTAATGAAATGGAAACCAAAAAAAAAAAAACACAATCAAAAAAATCAATGAAACAAAAAGTTGGTTCTTTGAAAGGATAAACAAGATTGACAAACCCTTAGCAAATCTGACCAAAAGAAAGAGAGAAGAGACAAAAATTGATAAGATTAGAGATGAAAAAGGCAACATCACAACAGATACCAAAGAAATTCAGAAAATCATACGGACATACTTTAAGAATATATATGCCTCTAAGTTTGAAAACCTGAAAGAAATGGATGATTTCCTTGATTCATATGACCTACCAAAATTAAATCAAGATGAGATAAACCATTTAAATAGACCTATAACAATCACAGAGATCCAGGCAGTCATAAAAAGTCTCCCAACTAAAAAAAGCCCAGGCCCAGATGGATTCACTGCTGAATTTTACCAGACATTCCTGGAAGATCTAACACCAATGCTTCTCAAACTTTTCCATAAAATAGAAAAGGAAGGAATTCTACCAAAATCTTTCTATGAAGCCAGCATCACCCTGATACCGAAACCGGACAAAGACAGATCAAGAAAAGAAAATTATAGACCAATCTCCCTCATGAACATAGATGCAAAAATTCTCAACAAAATACTGGCAAACAGAATACAAGAATATATCAGACAGATTATTCACCCTGACCAAGTAGGCTTTATCCCAGAGATGCAGGGATGGTTCAACATATGCAAATCCATAAATGTAATACACCATATAAATGGTCTGAAGGACAAAAATCACATGGTCATCTCAATAGATGCAGAAAAGGCATTTGACAAAATCCAACACCCCTTCATGGTGAAATTATTACAGAAACTTGGAATAGAAGGAACATATCTCAACATAATAAAAGCTATTTATGACAAACCTACAGCCAACATAATACTAAATGGGGAAAAACTTGAAGCTTTTCCTCTAAATTCAGGAACAAGACAAGGGTGTCCACTTTCCCCACTACTATTTAATATAGTACTGGAAGTCTTAGCCATAGCAATAAGGCAAGAGACACTCATAAAGGGGATACAAATCAGAAGGGAAGAGATCAAATTATCATTATTTGCAGATGATATGATTCTATACATAACAGACCCTAAAGACTCTACCAGCTGATAAACACTTTTAGCAATGTAGCAGGTTACAAAATAAACACACAGAAATCAGTAGCTTTTCTATACACTAACAACAAACATGCAGAGGATGAAATCAGGGAATCTCTCCCATTCACAATTGCCTCAAAAAAAAAATACCTTGGAATAAACTTAACCAAGGAAGTGAAGGATCTCTACAATGAGAACTTTAAAGTACTCAAGCGACAAATTGCAGAAGACACAAGGAAATGGAAAGACATTCCATGCTCCTGGATTGGAAGAATCAATATTGTGAAAATGTCAATCTTACCAAAAGCAATCTACACATTTAATGCGATCCCCATTAAAATTCCAATAGCATTCTTCACAGAAATATAAAAAACAATACTAAAATTCATCTGGAAACACAAAAAACCTCGAATAGCCAAAACAATTTTGCGCAACGAAAATCAGGCAGGTATAACCATACCCGATTTTAAGTTATACTACAAAGCCATAGTAACAAAAACAGCATGGTACTGGCACAAGGACAGACAGGTAGATCAATGGAACAGAATAGAAGACCCAAATATTAATCCAAGCAGCTACAGATGCCTGATCTTTGACAAAAATGCCAAAAATATTCATTGGAGAAAAGATAGCCTCTTTAACAAGTGGTGCTGGGAAAATTGGACATCTGTATGTAAAAGGATAAACATAGATCCTTGTCTCTTTCCATGCACAAGAGTCAAGTCCAAATGGATCAGGGACCTTAATATCAGACCTGAAACTCTGAAACTGCTAGAGGAAAAAGTAGGGGAAACTCTTCAACATATTGGAATAGGCAAGGACTTTCTGAATATAACTCCAATTGCTCAGGGAATAAAACCACTAATCAACCACTGGGACTTTATGAAATTACAAAGCTTTTGTACAGCAAAGGACACTGTGAATAGAGCAAAAAGACAACCTACAGAATGGGAGAAAATCTTTTCCAGCTATACATCTGACAGAGGATTAATATCCAGAATATACAAAGAACTCGAAAAACAGAATAATATGAATTCAAACAACCCAGTTAAAAAATGGGCTATGGAACTAAATAGAGAATTCACGGAAGATGAAATACAGGTGGCATATAAACATCTGAAAAAATGTTCCACATCCTTAGCCATCAGGGAAATGCAAATTAAAACCACTTTGAGATTCCATTTCACTCCTGTCAGAATGGCTACCATCAAGAAAACAAATGACAATAAGTGTTGGCGTGGATGCAAAAAAACAGGAACACTTCTACACTGTTGGTGGGAATGTAAGCTGGTCCAGCCATTGTGGAAATCAGTGTGGAGGTTCTTGAGACAGCTAGAGATAGACTTACCATATGATCCAGCTATAGCACTCCTAGGCATATATCCAGAGGACTCTTCTCACTACCTTAGAGATACTTGCAAAACCATGTTTATTGCTGCTCTATTCACAATAGCTAGGAAATGGAAGCAGCCTAGATGTCCCTCCACAGATGAGTGGATAATAAAGATGTGGTACATTTACACAATGGAGTTCTATTCAGCTGTAAAGAAAAATGAAATTATGAAATTTGCAGGGAAATGGATGGATCTGGAAAGGATTATACTAAGTGAGGTAACCCAGGCTCAGAAAGCCAAACGTCACATGTTCTCTCTCATATGTGGATCCTAGCTACCAATGTATAGACTTGTGTGTGAACTGGAACCAAAAATAGGTACCAGAAACCAATAAGCTGGTAAAAGGCTATAAGGGAGGGAGGAAAGGGAAGGACTTAAGTGTATGGTAATGCACATATGTAAGTAGAAGAACTGATTACAGGGAGGGGAATGGCCTAAGCGAGGCCATGGGAAGAGAATGCATACAAGAAGGGCAGGGGGAGGGTCAATCTAAACTCAAGATATTATGAATAAGACATATGTAAAATTACTTTTTTGAATAAGGGCACGTCTAGAAGCTGTAGACTGTTACTAGAAAATTTTCAGTACCTGGAATGGGATACCTTCCAGTGAGTTGTTGGCCAAGGAGGTCCCGGTAGCCTCCAAAACATTAAAGGCTTTTCCCAAAGCCCTTGATTTCCCTAGAGAAACAGATAGTAAGACTCTATTGCTGAAGACATCTCATGCCTGAGAAGCATGGTCACTGTGAAAGCAAGGTGGCGTGGAGCAGAATACCTTCTCCCTGTAGACCAGCCAACTGAAAGTTGGAAAAAGCTGCATTGCACGCAGCATATGGGAGACAGAAGCCATCAACAGTGAAAACAGTGGAAGCTGAATATTCAAGCTTGGCCAGACAGGCCCAATGACTGAACGGGTGCAATAGTGGCGTGTCTACTCTTGGGGTAACCAACTGCTCCATAATTGGACTGAAGGCTCTCTCTACGGGAGGGAATACATACCTGGTACTGAAAAACCTAAGTAAAAGTCTATGGTAGGTGAGGTCATGAGCCTTAGGGGTATAAGCCTGCTCTTATCTGACTAAATGTATATATTATTCCCACCAAGCTGCCCTGAGAGCACTACACTTAATGTTCATATTCACGTATTAACGCTACTCTCACTTCTGGTTAGAGAAGCTTTTCTTTTCAGATGGTGATAACCACTGGGATGACCCAAAAGGCAACATAGTGCTGAGAAGAAGGGATGGAGGAGTGCCCAGCACTGAAACACCTCTGTCACACCTACAAGGCTCAGGGACCATTGCGGAAGAGGGGGCGGATAGAATGGAAGAGCCAAAGGAAGGGTATGACCTCTTACAATGCAACTGCCCAGACAGAAACTGGCCTCGATATCCATGACCTTGCAGTGCCTAGCAATACCTTCGCAAAACCCTCAAAATAGAAGAAAAAGATGATGACATCAAATTAAAAGAGAGACTAATGGAGAGAAGGAGGGGATATGATGGAGACTTGAGTTCTAAAGTGGAATGGGGGGAGGGAAGGGAAATATCAGGTGGGGTTTTTTTTGTATGTAAGTATAAAAGTCAAAAAAAAATAATTATTAAAAAAAATAAAAATAAAAATAAATAAATAAATAAAAATAAAAACCTATGACAGAGAGGTTATGAGCCCTAGTGATGTTAATGCATGCTGGTATCTGGCTAAATGCATATATTACACTTAATAAACTGCCTAGGAAGCACTTCTCTTAATGTTCCTACCCATATATTAATACTAATCTCACTTTTGGTTAGAGAAGCTTCTCTTTTCAGATAGTGGTGACCTCTGGGATGACTCAAAAGTCACCATAGTGCTGAGAAGTGACAGAGGAGTACTCATCACTGAAATATCTCTGTCACACCTTCCAAAGCCCAGGGTCCATTGTGGAAGAGGTGGCAGAAATAACGTAAGAGCCAAAAGAAGGGTAGGACTTTCTTATAATGCACAAAATGGCCTGGATATCCATGACCTTACAGTGCCTGACTCTACCTATACAAGACCATCATAATAGAAGAAAAAGATGATAGCATCAAAAATAAAAGGGGACTGATTGAGAGGAAGAGGGGATATGATGGAGAGTGGAGTTGCAAAGGGGAATGTGTGTGTGGGGGGAATTACCATGGTTTATTATGTATAATAATGTAAGATTTTGGTAAGAAAATTTAAAAAAGAAATTAGAAAGGTTGCAAGTAAATAACTTAATGCTTCACCTTAAGGTCTTGGGAAAAAGAACAAGGCAAACCAAACATCAGTAGATGGGAAAAAATAATAAAGATGAGGGCAGAAAATAATGAAATAGAACCCTCCCAAAAAAAATACAAAGAATCAATGGAACAAAGAGTTGGGTTTTTTGAAGGATAAACAAGATTGGTAAAAAAAAAAAAAAAAAAAAAAAAAAAAAAAAAACATCTATCAATAAAATTAGAGATGAAAAAGGCACCATTACAACAGATACTAAAGAAATTCAGAAAATCATAAAGACATTATTTTAAGAACATATACTCCACTAAGTTTGAAAATCTGAAATGAATGATTTCCTTGGTTTATATGTCCTACCAAAATTAAACCAAGATCAGATTAACCACTTAAATAGACTTCTAACAAACATGGAAATCCAAGCAGTTATAAAAAAAAAAAAAAATCTCCTAACCAAAAGAAGCCAAGACCCAAATGGATTAACTGGTGAATTTTACCAGACCATCATGGAAGAACTAATCCCAATGCTTCTCAAACTTTTCCATAAAATAGGAAAGGAAGGAATTCTTCCAAACTCCTTCTACAAAGCAACATCACTCTGATATCAAAACTAGACAAAGACAGAACAAAAAAAGTAAAAAATTACAGACCAATCTCCCTCATGAATATAGAAGCAAAAATTCTCAGTAATTTGGTTAGAGAATCTTCTCTTTGCAGATGATGGTTACCTCTGGGATGACTCAAAAGGCACTATAGTGCTGAGAAGTGACAGAAAAGTGCTCAGCACTGAAACATCTCTATCATAACTTCCAACATTCAGGGTCCATTGCAGAAGAGGTTGTGGGAAGAATGTAAGAGCCAAAGGAAGGGTAGAAATCCTTACAATGTACTCTTCCAGACACAAAATGGCCTGGATATCCATGACCTTGCAGTGTCTAACACTACCTATACAATACCATCATAATAGGAGGAAAAGAGGATGACATCAAAATAAAAGAGCCTGGTTGAGAAGGGGAGGGTATATGATGAATAGTGGAGTTGTGAAGGGGAAAGTGGCAGTGATGCAGAAATTATCATGGTCTATAATCATGGAAGTTGTCAATAAAAAAAAATCTCAACAAAGTATTGGCAAAAAAAAAAACCAATATATCAAAAAACATCATTCACCCCAACAAAGTAAGCTTTATCCCAGAGATGCAGGGATGGTTCAACATATGTAAATCAATAAATGTAATATACTATATAAATAGAGTGAAGGACAAAAATCCCATGATTCCCTTTCTAGAATGGGTCTATAAGGGAGGGAGGAGATGGGGGGGCTTAAGGGGATTTCAGAATGGTATGTATGTAAGTAGAAGAATAGATTAATGGGGGTGGAAAGGCCTAAGTGAGGTCAGGGGATGAGACTGAGTAAAGGAAAGGTGGGAGAGGGTTAATCAAAATCCAAGAGGGTATGATTAAGTCATATGGAAACCTACTTTTTTTGGACAATGACACACCCAGAAACCATAAATTGTTACTAGAAAGTTTTCAGTGAGTTGTTGGCCAGGGAGATCCCTGATGCCCCCCCAAAACTTTACAGGCAATTGCCAAAGCTCTTGGTTTCCCACCAGGAACAGATGATAAGACCCTATTGCTGAAGAATCCACATGCTTGGGCTACAAGGTTACTGAGAAGTCCTGCTGTTGCTGAGCTGAAAACCTCCTCCTTGTAGACCAGCTGACAGAAAGCTGGAAAAAGCTATGCTGCATGCAGTTACATGGGAGAGAAAAATCATCAGTGGAAATAAACAACAGTGGACACTGCAAGCCTTAAATTTGGCCAGCCAGGCCAAATAAGTCTATGGCATGTCTGTTATGGGGGAACCAACCGCTCTCTAATTGGCCTGGAGGCCCACTCCACAAGAGGGAGTACATGTGTGATTCTGGAAACCTATGACAGGGAAAGTCATGAGCCCTAGGGATGTAATGTCTGCTAGTGTCTAGCTAGATATATATATTGTGCTCACCAAAGTACCCAGTAAACACTTCTCTTAATGTTCATACCCATATATTAATGCTTCTCTCACTTTTGGTTAGAGAAGCTTCTCTTTTCAAATGGTAGTGATCTTGGGATGATTCAGAAGGCACCATAGTGCTGAGAAGTGACAGAAGAGTGCTCAGCACTGAAACATCTCTATCACATCTTCCAAGGCTCAAGGGCCATTGTAGAAGAAGTGGCAGAAAGAATGTAAGAGCCAAAGAAAGGCTAGAATTCCTTACAATACACTCTTCCAGACACAAAATGGCCTGGATATCCATGACCTCACAGTGCCTGGCACTACCTACACAAGACCATCATAATAGGAGGAAAAGATGATGACATCAAAATAAAAGAGAGCCTGATAAAAGAGAGGGGAAGGGGGTATGATGGAGAGTGGAGTAATGAAAGGGAAAGGGGGGAGTAGAATTGTCATGGAAGTTGTCAATTATTACATATATAATATTAGATAGATAGATAGATAGATAGATAGATAGATAGATAGATAGATAGATAGATAGATAGATGATAGATAGATAGATAGATGATAGATAGATAGATAGATAGATAGATAGATAGATAGATAGATAGCAAGGGAGGAAGGGGAAAAGGAAGGGAGGGAGGGAAGTGATAAAATCCCTCCAAGTTCCTCTCCTTCCTCAATGCCAGCACCCTACAACTGAGTCTTGTAAAATTAGACCAGCCACCATAGAGGATACAGCAAATGACAAGTAAAAGGAGAGAAAGATTTGAGCACTTGAGATGAGGAAGGCCCTCCAGGAACTGATGAGGCCTCAAGTATTTGTACTCCAATCCCTTTTGGTGATTATGCTATGGGACTCAAGTGCATGCTGAATAATAAGCTATGGTTCCAATTAGCACAAAGCACTTTGGGTCAGTTCCAAGAATTTGTGTATAATTTTCAATTATAGATTTAATGACATTTGTCTAAAACTTGTCATATCTTCTCTCTGAAATTCTGGTCCTTGTTTAAGTATATTCACTTCAAGTGAGCTCTTGATACCAGTTGTCCTCACTTAGCAAGGCCTTCCCACAACCCACACCAAAGAGCTTTCTTGAACTAGAAGCTTGTTAGGACTGAATATTGCCAAATATTGACTGATTTACTGCTATAAGAATTACTAGGCAGAAAACCTTGTGTGCCTCTCCTCAAATCCAGAGTGAGGCTGCCCTAATAAGCCCTGCCAACCTAGCCTTTGTCCAACAACAATGCCCCTAATGCAGGACAATGCAGACCCTGGCCTCAGCCTCAAAGTCAGACCTTCACTGGCCTGCCACACAGACACTTGCCTCCACACAGGCTGCTGAAGGAAGTAACAGTAAGGCCCTCTGGGTGAGCTAAATCTGCACCATATTTGCATAATGAAAATAAAAATCCTGCAGTATCACAAATGTAATAAAACATCAGTTTCTTTTTCTTTTTTAAAATATATTTTATTTATTTAGTTGAGAGAGAGAAAAAGGCAGAGAGAGAGAGATAGAGGGTATGCCAGGGCCTCCAGCCACCACAAATGAACTCCAGATGCATGCACCCCCCGTGCATCTGGCCTACGTGGGTCCTGGAGAGTCAAACCAGGATCCTTTGGCCTTGCAGGCAAACACCGTAACTGCTAAACCATCTCTCCATCCCCTTCTTTTTCTTTTTTAAAAAAATACTTTTTATTTATTTGAGAGAAAGAGAGAAAAAAAAATGGATGAGCCTGGGCCTGTTGCTGCTCCATATGAACTCCAGATGCATGCACCACTTTGTGCATCTGGCTTTTCAAGGGTGTTGGAAAATTGAACCTGGGCCATCAAGCTTTACAAGCAAGCACCTTTAACCACACAGTCCTCTCTATCCCAGATTTCTTTTTCTTTATAAGTACATGTATATATGTGTGCACACATGTGCATGTGGAGGCCAAAGAACAGCAAGTATCGTCCTCAGGAATGCCATCCACCTCCTTTGAGACTGGTCTCTCACTGGACTGGAATTTGCCAACTAGGCTGGCTGGCCAGCAAGCCACAGGGATCCAACTGTCTCTGCCTCCCTGGCACTGGAATTCCAGACTTGTACCACAACACTCAACATTTTTACATATGTACTAGGGATCAAAATCAGGTCCACAGGCTTCTGAGGCAAACACTTTATTGACTGAGCTATTTCCCCAGCTCCCATGAGGTTGAGTTCCACATTATGTAAAACTGTGCTGAGCCCCTTTAGATACATCCACTCATATGCTCACATAAAACTTATCCTTATATTCACACATAGAAACTCAATGCTTACACATTCATATTCTCACATATAGTCACCCCCTCACCAGTGTAAGGACTGTCAGAGCAGAGGCATGATCTATTTCATTCACAGACAAAGTCTAAAACTATAAAGCACCCAGATTTTATGGTCTGTGACAGTGAAGGCCTGGGCCCCATGTATACAAACTACTCATTCCTCAGAAGTGGGAGTGTGGCAGCCCTGAGGACTAATCAGTTCACACAAGGTTGCCATAGCTTCACATTCTTCAAGAAAATCCATTTTTTTATGTGTTAGGAAAGAGAGAGAGTGAATGGGCATGCCAGGATTTCTTGTTACTACAGACGAATTCCAGATGCACCAGTTTGTGAGAACACTGCAAAATCAAATCTGGGCTGGTGGACTTTGCAAGGAAGCACCTTTAATTCTGAACCATCTCCCCAACACCCCTATATCCAAATTTTTATAGAAAATACTTTAAACTGTGTGGGTGTATATTTGTGTTTTTTTTTTAAGACAGGGTCTCACTCTATCCCAGACTGACCTCAAACTCATGTCAATTCTCTTGCCTCAGGCTCTCACCTGCTAGGATTAAAAGCATAAGCTACTATGACTGGATAGCACTGTGTGTATTTTAGAAGTTATCATGGACCAAACAGAAATGGAAATTGACAGGACCCTAAAAAGAGGGATCTGGCAACATTCACTAAAACCAAGCAGGCCCTTCAAGTCTCACCCTCCAAAAACAGTCATATACACTTGGGGATTTTGGCTGTAGCAATGCTAGGCTAATGCATGTAAATGGCATGTGCATGCTAAACTTTCACCACCAAAGACTGAAAATGACCCTCATTCATCCCCAGGAGGTTGTGCAAATGAATACCAGGGTTCTCATATGGTCATGGCAGGAGTCAGGGTTAGGATATTTATATAATACAAGGTGATGGCCACCACATGGCAAAGGGAGCAATTTACATATATTCTAAATACATACATGTGTGTGCTTGCATTTCCAAGCTATATTCATTTAGGGACTGGAGAAATAGCTCAGCAGGTAAAACCACTTTCTGTGTAATTATAAAGGCCTGAAAGGGTTTGATTCACCTGAGTTTAATTCTCCAGTACCTACATAAACATTTGTGCATGGCCATACGTGTCTGTAACCATAGTCCTGTGGGGAACATAGACCAGAGAATAATTGACAGACTCCATCTCAAGGAAACACACAGATGAGCAATGGAGAGGTAAGACCCTATGTTCTCCTCTAACCTCCACATGCATGCACATGGGATTTACATACACATGAATAACAACAAACATACACCATACCACACATGCACATTCAGAAAAATATGTATTCTTTCAAGTTTTTACTTTCAAAAAGAAATTTTGAGGCCAGGTATGATGGCACACGCTTTTAACCCCATTACTCGGGAGGCAGAGGTAGGAGGATTGCCATGAGTTTGAGGCCACCCTGAGACAACATAGTGAATTCCAGGTCAGCCTGGCTAGAATGAAACCCTACCTCAAAAAAAAATTTTTTTGAGGGCTGGGCATGGTGGCACATGCCTTTAATCCCAGCATTTGGGAGGCAGAGGTAGGAGGATCACTATGAGTTCAAGGCCACCCTGGAACAACTGAGTGAATTCCAAGTCTGCCTGAGCTACAGTGAGACCCTACCTCTAAAAAAAAAAAAAAAAAAGAAAGAAAGAAAGAAATTTTGACCCTATACAATCAAGCATACACTTTTAGTCCCTGCATGTTAGAGGCTAAGACAGGGAGAATTGCAGAAATTGAGACTAGCCTGAGCAACAGAGTGAGACCCTCACTTGGAAAGGAGAGAAAGTGAGGGGAGAGAAGAGGATGGAAAGCAGGAAAGGAAGGAAAGGGAATGAGGGAAGGTGTAGGAAGTAGGAAGGTAGGGAGGAGCATGATATGGAAGACAGTTGTATACAGATATACATTGGATGTGCCATGATGAACATCCAAGCCAGACTCAGTTTATGGGAGGAAGAGATTTATTTAAAGTTTATAGATCCAGCAGGAAGTTCCATCTATGATGGAAGAAACTGGCTTCCATTCATAAATCCAAGCAGAGAGAGAAACCATGACCAGCCAGCAAACAACAAACGCAGCAAGCACACACAAACAGCAAGCAAAACCCCTGATCTCACAGTGCTCCCCTACACCGTTGGGCTGGGCTAGAGAATCCACCCCCAGTGACACCTCCTGTAGTCAAGTGGCTAGAGATCTAAGTTTCAAGCTTTAATAAAACAACAGAGTCTATGGGGACATGCATTCAAACTACAACATTCTGCCCTGGCCCCCAACAGACTCATGACAATCTCACATTGCAAATTGTGATCAGTCCAGATTCAAAGGTCCCCAGAGTCTTTGCTGACTTTGAGATTATTCCAAAGTCCCATGCCTTATCTGAGATTCAAACCTATCTCTTAACTATGAGACCTGTAAAATCAAAACAAGTTACATACTTCCAACAGATAATGGCACAGAGTAAACATTTCTATTGCCATAAGGTATAACAAGGAGAGACTGGACCAATACAAAATGAATAATCAGAACATAAACATCAAACATTGGCAGTTCAAGTATGACCTTCATAACCAGTGACAATAGTTTCTGTATTTCCAATTTCCACCTCTCCAGCTAAGCTGAGTAGCAGAGAAAATTTCCATCCTAAGCCAACAGTGCTACATAGTAGCCCTTTCACAGCCTCATATAACTAAAACATCTTTGGATCTCCATTATAAACCATGGTACATTGGACATTGTACATGGTACATGGCTCATTGGACTCCAATAGCATATGCTGTCTTAGCAGTAGCTCCTAAAACCACGTGTACTTCATGACCCACTTCCATGAATTTTTCATGTTTCAAAAACCAATATCAGCCATACAAAGACATAACCATATTGTTAATTTATGGAGGAAATAAATCATGACCTTGAAGAGCATGTTTCTTCTTTTTTTTTTTTGGTTTTTCAAAGCAGGGTCTCACACTAGTCCAGGCTGACCTGGAATTCAAGATGTAGTCTCAGGGTGGCCTTGAACTCTCGGTGATCCTCCTACCTCTGCCTCCCAAGTGCTGGGATTAAAGGCGTGTACCACCA
This sequence comes from Orientallactaga sibirica, assembly GCA_036365145.1. Lineage (NCBI taxonomy): Eukaryota > Metazoa > Chordata > Mammalia > Rodentia > Dipodidae > Orientallactaga > Orientallactaga sibirica. Next base: position 44,820,485 of record JAEOAD010000011.1, on the reverse strand, counting down.
CTATGTTTCTTCCTTTTAAAAGAGTCTGTATTCTACCATTCAGTCTTTCCTGGGTGGAATAACCTTAGGCATCCTTTCCATTGTTTCACTGTAAAGCAGTTAATGGTGGTAATCTGCTTAACAATAGCAGCTTCAGTAACCTAAGACCTGTCTCTATGCCAGTAACATTCAACTTCCTTAAATTTTTCCAACTTTGAATCTTATATCTCTTAGTTTTATATCTTTCACCAAGCACATAAGTCCATTACTTTCAAATTTAACCTTGATTAAGCTCTTAGGGCTTGATCAGAAGAACATATCCAGCCCTTATGCCAGTAGGCAAGTACCAACAAAATTGTCTGTGGTCTTTCCTTCCCCTTGGAAGTTCATAAGCAAAGCCTCCAAATACAATTCTCTCTTCATTTATTACTTTCAAACTGTCACCAAAATAGCCCATAAATTTTGACTTACCACTCTCTATGGCTTCTGTAGTCCAAAGTACCAAGTCCACATATATTCCTCCTCCGTCACACAAGTTCCAAAAAAACAAAAATCCACATGGTCAGATTCATTCTGTAGTAACACCCCACTTCTCAGTACTGCTTTTCTGTTGTAGACAGTCCCATCATGCTGGGATGAACATCCAAACCAGACACAGTTTATGGGAAAAGGGGTTTACTTCAAGCTTACAGATTCAGGGAGAAGTTCCATCTGTGGCAGAAGAAACTGGCTCCCATTCATAAATCCAAGTAGAGAAAGAAAACACCACAGCCTGCAAACAACAAAACCAACAAAAATGGACCAGCAAAAAGCAAGGACTCAGGCAGAGCTCAGACTGCTCTCTTACACCTTTGGGTTGGAATCAAGATTTGTCCCCAAACACACCTTTGGGTTGGAATCAAGGATCCATTCCCAGTGACACCTCCTCCAGCCAGGCAGCTGGAGACCCAAGTTACTAGCTTTAATAAAATGCATGAGTCTATGGGGGACATACAAATTGCCACAGTCATCCTGGAAATTACTAGAAATCCAAGTTATTTCTGAGAAAGTTGATGTTTGGGGGACTTTCTCTATTGCTCAGACAAAATGCCAGACAAAAGCAATTCAAGAAAGGGTTTATTTTGGCTCATGGTTTGGGAGTAAGGTCCATCATGATGGGGAAGGCTTGGTGGTAAGAGAGTGTGGTGGCTGGCTGGTCATATTATATCCACAGTCAGGAAGCAGAAAAATGAATGCTGATGGTCAGCTCACTTTCTCCTTTATATTCAGTCCTAGAACCAGCCCATGAGATGGTTACAACCTACATTCATGGTGGGTCTTCTCACCTCAGTTAAACTTGTCTGAAAATGCACTCACAATTACAACCAGACATGTGTCTCCAAGGTGATTCTGAATTCAGTCAAGTTGACAATGAAGAACCATCACTGTTAATCAGAAGAACCAGGTATTAATACTGATGTCCTATTGGTTTATATTTAGGGTTAGCAATCACAGCTAACAAGCATAAGAGCCACAGAACCAGTGAGCAAGTGAAGTAAAATATCATCTATCAATCATCTGTGGCTGTGAGAACTGTCATAAAAGATGCATATGGGAACCTTACCAATGAATTATAGAAATGTTCATACATAACAAAATTAGACTTTAAAAAATGTATCACACACAAAAGCTATAAATCTCAATAATCCTTAGACACCTCTCAATTTTTCTGACTATTCCCTGTAGTTTGGTAAAACTGGGATACAAACAAGGCACATTGGCTTCCCTAAATCTGTTAATCATAAGGTCCCCTTCTTGCTGGAAGCTGTTGTTCTGTGAGTTTCCTGCATTCTGGGCTTTGCTGATATAAGTTATCCTAGACCTCTGTGCCAATATTCCTATTAAGTGATAGCTCAATGTAGGGACTTTCTGCCCAATGTGAAACAGTGCTGAAAGTGAGTGGCTTCTGTCCAGAACAGTGTTGCTAGAAGGGGTCAAGAAGCCTGGAAAGGGGTTATTGAAGCAGTGGAACCAACCACCTTATTGAGGACTGAATATCTGTGTCTTCATGTCCTTATATGAAAATCCCAACATCCAGTTTGGAGCAAGGTATCAGTTAAAGTTAAAGGGTGAGGTCATAGTGACTGGTTCAAATTGGCAGTTTTACAAAGGAAAGATGTAACAGTTTAACCTCCTATGCTTCAAGGTTTAATTCAGAAGAGCTGGGTATCAGAATGGCAGTCACTGAACACACAGACAGAATTTATAGGTCCAGGAATGGGCCTACATGTATTTTGTCAATGGATTTTTGACAAGTTGTCACAGTAATGCAACATAGAAAAGAAATTTTATTCAACAAATTAAATGATAGGCTATATGATTAAAAGGCAAAAGACCTGCATTTGAAACCCCATATTTATTAGTCAGGGTTCTCTAGAGGAATTGTATTCTAGGGGAAATTATTGAATTATCTTACAGTAGTGCAACAATAGCACTTTGAAGACCAGAGAATCAAGGAAGCCAGTACTCCATCCACAAGGCTGGATGCCTCAGTAGTCTCAACCCTGCACTGAAGACCTGGAGGCTTCCTAAATAAATGAAAGTGCGAAACAAAGATATTGAGACTTTAAATCTGGGTCAATATACTGAGATTTTTGACTCTCTGTTTCTTTCACTTTTTCTACCTCAATGTAATTTAAATTGTACTAATTGTAATATGCTCTTTATATTCAAGGCAAGCTGGATTCTGAGAATTGGGTTGCCCCCAGGCAGGCTCAAACCATGTGTAGTGGTTTTATTCAGGTGTCCCCATAAACTTAGGTGTTCTAAATGCTAGATTCCCAGCTAATAGATATTTGGGCATTAACGCCTCCTGGAGGCAGTGCATTGTTGGGGGATGACTTATGGGTATTATAGCCAGTGCCCCCTTGCCAGTGTTTGACAATTGTTGTCCACCTTATGTTGGCCAGGGGGGCCATATGCTATCCATCCTCTACACATGCCATCGTTTTCCCTGCCATCATGGAACTTCCCATCAAGTCTGTAAGCCAAAATGAACACTTTTTTTCCCAAAAGCTACTTTTATTCAGGTGATTTCTGACAGCAATGCAAACATGACTGCAAGAGTAAAGTTGGAACCAGGAATGGGGTCAGTTGCTGTTAGACAACTGACTGTGTGGCTTTGGCCTTTTGGAGTTGATTTTCAAGAGGAATGTGGAAGATTTGAAACCTTGACCTAAGAGATACCTTGCAGTGCTTACATAAGTACGGCTTCATGGACTATTCTGGTCAGAGTTGAAAGGCCTGAATGCAGTAAGAACTATGGGCTGTGAGGTTTGGATTGTGAGGGTGAAAAAGAGTTTTTCCTGAACTAGGCTAGAAACAGTTTATGTGAGAGAAGCCTCTCTCTATTATGCCCATATGCTGAGAATTTGTGCAGGGTTGCATTGCATAGAAATGGACTGTTGTGAGCAGAGGAATGTGACACAGAAATGAAATCTTTTGCCCATTCAGCTGCAATTGTATGAGAGATTACAACCATTGAGATTTGGACAGCTGACCTGCATTGGGACAACAGAAAGAATGCAATCTTTTGAAGGGGCCTGAACACTCAGAAGAGTGTCCTATTCTCCAAAGTCTGCTTTATTCCCCCCTGGATTAACAAAGTGGCACCCCACTTGGTACTATGGAGTATAAGAAATGCAGGAAAGAGAGGGTCATTAAATTTGCAACACCTTCTTGTGTTTTGGAAACACCCATGGGCAGTGTGAAGCAGGTTTGCTGGATGCTTGCATAGACACCCGATGGAGCCATGAGGATGGATAGTGGGCTGCAATAGAGACCCTGTAGAGATGCAGGGACCGTGAGATGGCTGCTAAGGAGAGCTTCTGGCCTCAGATGAAGTTTTCCAGGACTATGAGTAGCCTAGCTGGAGGGACAGAATTGGAACTCCAGAGACTTGTTGCTGGTTAGAATTATCGGACTTGGAGACTTGTCATTGACTAGAGTTGTTGGACTTGGAGCCTCAGAATTTGATGTTTGCCCTGTTTAAATCTTGAATTGGCTGAATATTTCTTTGCTATGCCAAATGCCATCTTTTGCAGTGAGTTTATTCTGTGCCATTATGAGTTTTGGGGCAATTTTTTTTTTTTTGGTATTATGGCCCAGTTAAAAGATCTTGGATTATGGGGATGTTTGAACATCATTGGGATTGATAAAACTATGGGGACTATTAAAGTTGGATTGAATGTATTGTATTTTTAAACTTTTTATTTTTTATTATTTTTTGGAGAGAGACACAGAGAGAGACAGAGAGAGAGAGGGAGAGGAAGACAGAGTTGGGCGCGACAGCAGTGTCTCAGCTGCTGCGAACGAAATCCAGATGTGTGCGCCCCCTTGCGGTCAAGTGTGGCATTGCACCCTTGCGTCACTTTGCATCTGGCTAAACGTGGGACCTGGAGATTGGAACCAGTGTTCTTAGGCTTAGGAGGCAGGCGCCTTAACCCCTAAGCCATCTCTCCAGCCCCTGAATGTATTGTATTTTATACCATGTATGGTTATCAGTTTATGGGGGCCAGGGATGGAATGTGGTGGTTTGATTCAGGTGACCCCATAAATTTAGGTACTCTTAATGCTAGGTTCCCTTCGAGTCTGTGAGCCAGAATAAAAAACTTTTCTTTCTCAAGAGCTGCTCTTGGTCAGGTGATTTCTTCCACCAATGTGAACCTGTCTGCAACACCATGTGACTTCCATACCTTGTCCTCAGGCAAAGGGGGGAATGACAAGCAGCATATGATTTGGGTTGTTTCTGTATTTTTTTTTCTCCTATCTAAGATCACTAAAGTTTTGTTAGAATATAGTTTTCAGACTTTGTGGGGCAGAGAAAAATTAAACCTAAAAAAATAAACACCAAGGGCCAGAATTGGATCCCCCACACACACACACAAGGAGACATGATAATCCAAAATAACACAGGCTATTGTCAAAACACTTGGTTACCTTCAAGAGCAAAAAGTAAATCCCTATTGCTGAAAATATCACAGTGTGCAGCCACAGGACATCAGGTGATCGTGTTGGAACTGAAAGGGAATCCATTTCCCTCCAGACAAGCCTTCATGGTGCTGGAAAGTGCTATGAGAACAGCTGGAGAACAACAGTTCCCAACAGATTGAATAAGCAGGAGATCTTGCCAATTAGAAAATCAATAGTGGCTCACAGCTGATGTAGGTAACCCACTGCTCGTGGATTGGACATGAGACCCACTCAGTGGGGGAGAACTCTTATCTGGCTCTGAAAACCCAACCAGATTCCCTGGAACAGGAGACCAATAGGCTCCAGAGAGAACCTCCACTGCTCTCTAACTAAGAAGAATAGATATACACATCAATATATTTTTCTAATAACTAGGCTTATCCCCTTTCATTCAACTCACTTTTGGTTGGAGAATCTGTTCTATTTTACAGATGGAGAAGAATATGGAGGAGAACAAGGGAACATGAATACAACAAGAAAAGAGATCCAGCTGGGCACCTTTAATCCCAGAACTTGGGAGGCAGAGGTAGGAAGATTACCATGAGTTTGAGGCCACCCTGAAACTACATAATACATTCCAGGTCAGCCTGGAGTAGAGTGAGACTCTACCTTGAAAAAAAACAAAAAAAGAAAAAGAGAAAGAAAGAAAGAAAGAAGAAAGAGAGAGAGAAAGAGAGAGAGAAAGAAAAAGAAGAGAGAACCAACAGTCTACCAGGAGATGGGTCACCTCCACCTCATCTGCCCAGGACCAGAAGTCATTGCAAGAGAAGTGGTGACATGAATGTTGCTCTCATGGCTAGCAGTTCCAGGGAAATGACGACAGGCACTGTAGTCGCTTAAACTTCATAAAAACAGAGCCAGAGTCTACAGAGAAAGCAACACTACATGAGATTCCCATCTTACCCACCAAAGCTCGGGAAGCATCATAGAAAAGGGGGCAGAAAGACTGTAAGAGCCTCAGGGTAGGTGGGAACAGCCTGAGACTCCATGTTTCCCCCATCCCTGCAGAGACTGACTGAGGCCTCTTGACTCCCACTATGAATACCATTAACTCCACCAATGACCCTCAGCAGAATTGGGGGTGGGAAGAGTATCTATGTGTGCAACCTTTTTATTAAAAAAAAATCAATAAACTGGACTGGAGAGATGGCTTAGCAGTTAAGACACTTGCCTGCAAAGCCTAAGGACAGGTTCATTTCTCCAGGTCCCACCTAAGCCAGATGCACAAGGTGGCGCATGCATCTGGAGTTTGTTTTCAGCGGCTAGAGGCCCTGGTACACCCATTCTCTCTCATTCTCTCTCATTCTCTCTCCTCTCTCTCCTTCTCTCTCTCTCTCTCTCTTCTCCCTCCCTCTCTCTGCCTCAAATAAATAAAAATAAAGACTTTTAAATATTTTTTAAATCAATGAACTAAAAAAACAGATCTAACTAGTATAGCAAGTTGGAATTTTATTATTTAACAACATATGAACAGGTAATCTTAATTTGTTACATAGTATCACAAATGGAATTCAGTTTGTTATTGCTGTGTTTATAATTCAGGTTTTATAAAGGAAAGATCTTTAAGCCACTAAGAAGATTATTGGGAATCAAAAGATTCTACTGAGTGTGTTGGCTCACACCTTTAATCACAGGCATTTTTAGGGAATTATGGGAGTAACAGGATCCTACTAGGTGTGATGGCTCACACCTTAAATCCCAACACCTGAGAGATAAAAATGATAGAATCAGGAGTTCAAAGTCAGCCTACCTCTAAACAAAAGAAACTCAATCCCTGAGGTTACTCAAGATGTCTTAAACAGATGTCAGACTTTATTCTGCTTTAGTTGCCTTTTAATAAAACCAGTTCCAGGTGTGTCAAATACATTGGTAAGGATCTCCATGGCAGTTAACAAGTTTTATCTGTATTTACAAAGTCATGCTTTTAATATGTATTTCATAGGATTTATTCTTAAAAGTTTCAAATCAACAGGTCATAAAATCTAAAATTCAATTCACTGATGTTATTTTGCCATGATGACAGCTATAAAAATTGTCTTCAAAATACTTTATCAAGGGATGAAGAGATGGCTTAGCAGTTAAGGCATTTGCCTGCAAAGCCAAAGGACCCTGGTTCGATTCTCAAGGACCCACATAAGCCAGATGCACAAGGGGGTGCATGCATCTGGAGTTCGTTTGCAGTGGCTGGATGCCCTGGTGCCCCAATTCTCTCCCTCTCTCTCTGCCTTTCTCTCAAATAAATAAAATATTTTAAAAAATACTTTATCAAGTTGGTGATGATTTAGATTTTATAAAAGAAATAATTTAACTTCATTCAATGTAACTTTTGTTTTTAGAGAGACAAGGAAGTCTTCCTATCTTCTGATAACCTGTTTGCTGGGCTGCAGAGATGGCTTAACAATTAAGGTGCTTGCCTGCAAAGCCAAAGGACCCACATAAAGCCAGATGCACAAGGTGGTACATGTATCTGGATTCCATTTGCAGCAGCTAGAGGCACTGATACACCCATTCTCTGTATATATCTGCCACTTTCTCTCTCTTGCTCTCTCTCAAAATAAATAAAAATAACCTGTGTGCTTTCTCAAGTTTGAGAAACTCTGTTCTCAATTCCTTGGTCAAAGTGAGTTAACCCCAAGTTGCCATGCTAGAATCTGTTATTTATAAACAATGTAATTTAAACATAAATTATTAGATATCTAGATGGTCAAAGTTTCGTCTGTTTTATACTTATGAGTAACAAAAATGTTAAAACATAAATTGCTTTATGTTAATCAAAGTGTCTATAATGTACATCAGATTAATTGCTATCCAATATAAAGCCAAAAATATTGTTTGTTCAATAGTGTTCTCTCTCTGAAGACAGATTTGTCAAGGGTCATATTAAAACCAAACTGTTTTAGTTCAACAATGGCAAGGTTTTTATGAAGGTTTTACTTAAGTAATTGTCTCACTTCTGACTTCTCAAGTTCATTTGCTTATAATTCTCAAGCCAATCCCTGCTCCAGGATATAACCTCATGCTCAAGTGATGTTCGTCTGAGAAAAATGGTCTTGAGCTGTCCAATGTTCTGTTTCCAACCTTCCCTGGGTAACTGGTATGTTTTCAAACACAGATGCCAAGATTTTGTTACTGTTTTTTTCATCTTTTCCTGACCTACAATTTCTATGTTAAATCAATTGTTTTGAGCCAATTGGAGTCACCAAGGCTAAAAAGGCCAGTATTTTTGCCCCTGCTCCAGGTCAAAAGGCCACAGGAAGCCAGTTGTGGTGGTGCATGCCTTTAATCCCAGCACTAGGAAGGCAGGGTAGGAGGATCGCAGTGAGTTTGAGACCAGCCTGAGAATACAGAGTGAATTCTAAGTTAGCGTGGGCTAGAGTGAGATCTTACCTCAAAAAAAAAAAAAAAAAAAAAAAGGCCACAAGAAGTTGGGCATGATGACACATGCCTTTAACCCCAGCATTTGAGAGGCAGAGATAGGAGAATCACTGTGAGATCAAGGCCACCCTGCGACTACATAGTGAATTCCAGGTCAACCTGGGCTAGGGTAAGACCCTACCTCAAAAAAAAAAAAAAAAGGCCACAGGAGATGACACCAGTACTGGAGGAGCCATAGTGCTCCTCCCAGATCCTTAATCTCCACTGAAGAGCCATTATTGACCTCCAAAATAAGATCTTTGATTAAATTTTGGCTTGGCCTTAAACACTCATAGAGAAATGTATAATTACAAAATAAAGGAATGCCTCAAATATTATATGGATAGCCTATTAAGTCTAGCAAAAAATGAACAGGGACATAAAAAGAGCTTTCCAAAGGGGCTAACTTTAAAAACTTTAAATATTCATGCTAAAAATATTTAATTCTAAGTATTTCTGCTAAGGATGTTTCTCTGTAGATTTCCACTGATAGGACAGTTAAGTCTTTGCTGCTAGATTATACCAATGAGCTTGTCTCTCTCAATTTATAATGGAATGAATCAATTAGGTGTGGTTTCTCTTAATAATCCTATAAGAAAGATGGTTAACACATGCCTAAATGTGTAAAGGTTCTCATCTGTTTACATGCTCTTAATAATGCTCTAAAATTTTCATATAGTATATAGACTTAATCTAATTTCAGCTTAAATTAGACAGGTAAAATCCTGTCCTGTGTTCTGTAAGGTCATAAGCACAGGTGTAATTCACGTTCCCTGGGAAAAAGTTGGACACGGGAGAGACCCTGTCACCTTATGCATCACAAGTGGATAAAATTCTCATTCAGAACCGGGCGTGGTGGCGCACGCCTTTAATCCCAGCACTTGGGAGGCAGAGGTAGGAGGATCGCCGTGAGTTCAAGGTTAATTCCAGTTAATTCCAGGTCAGCCTGGACCAGAGTGAGACCCTACCTCAAAAAAAAAAAAAAAAAAAAAAATTCTCATTCATTTTAAATTTTCTAGATAAAAACAAATATTCAGTCTTAAAATAGGACAAGGAATGCCAGGATGCTTAGTTATCTCCTCTCTCATTTCCTTTTGATCTTGCTTATATCAGTGGGTGATATAAAATCTATAGGTGTATGCTACTATAGGACAAGTCTGGTTGTCACCTTTCCTAGGTTACATTTATAGAAAGTTTTGGTGACATAAATAATAAAAGGGGAAACCAACAAAATCCAAAGTTATGTTGGCCCCTGCCTAGTAGTTCTGGCTCTATAAGGGAGAATAATCATATATATCAGGATGGTTATTTCCAACTCTGAGATGTATTTACCTGGATAACTCTAACCAAAGGTCACTTAAGTCAAAAGGCTCCTTATGCTGGGAACAATGATGAGTACCTTTATGCCAGAACATCATTATCCTCCAACTCTCCGAATGGTTTGCTACTGAATGGGTCCTGAGGCCAGAAATACGTTGGACAGCCCCTAATGGCACCCAGTGGCTCTGTGGTACTAACTTTTGGCCTGGCTAACCCCAGGATGGATTGGAAGGCTCACTCTGGGATTTCCTTGTATGCAAGGGCAACAAATAAAAACCTTATAATGCATAACCAATTTACCTGTATTAAAACACCCATAGAGGCAGGGCATGATGGTGCATACCTTTAATCCCAGAACTTGGGAGGCAGAGGTAGGAGGATCGCTGTAAATTCAAGGCCACCCTGAGACTACATAGTGAATTCCAGGTCAACCTGGGCTGAAGCAAGACCTGGGGGGGGGAGAAACACATATAAACTAGGAGCAATTTTCACTGTTATGATCATTTAGTCTCTGTTTTTATTCCATCTATTGGCTTAGAAGATTTTATCTTGCACATAGAAGCTCACTAAATATACACAAAAGGTACACAGCTGAGGCAATCTCCCTTCTTAATTCTGAGGTTCAAATGATGGAAAAGGCAATTATTCAAAACCACAGGGCTTTAGACATCCTTACAACAGACCTTGGTGATATATGTGTCATTATAAGAGTTAAAGTTTACACATACACACACATAATTTCTAATAACTCTACTATTAGAAATTAGTCTCTCACCTGTTTACAACACCTCTAGGAACAGATTCAGACCATGTCAGACACTACTGTGTCATTTGGTGAATAGTTCTGGGAGTGGATCTCAGGGTTTTTATGGTTTTTCATTGTACGTATCATAATTCTTACAGGCATTGTTAAATTTTGGACCCTGTATAATGAATAATTGTTTTGACTTTATCTCTGCTCATTTATAGTCAGCTCACACTCAGATGGCCCTGACACAATCTAACTCAATCTACCTGGGTTCCTTCAATTGACCTCCAAGGCCTAAAAGTCTACAAGAATGGGAACCTTTAGGCCTCCAGTTTGCTGTGTACTCACTTTCCCTTAACTCCTTGCTCTTATTCTTTCTCCCCAATATTTTCTACCAGGACTGTCTTCCTGCAATCCACCAATGCACTTTTGGAGCCCCTTAGATAGTGACACTGGAGAAGTTTCCCAACTGCCACATTGGTGGTTTGATTCAGGTGTCCCCCATAAACTTGGGTGTTCTGAATGCTAGCTTCCCAGCTGATGGAGATATTGGAATTAACACCTCCTGGAGGCAATGTATTGTTGGGGGTGGGTTTATAGTTATTATAGCCAGTTTTCCCTTGCCAGTATTTGGCACACCCTCCTGTTACTGTTGCCTACCTGATGTTGGTCAAGAGGTTTGGGGTTAGGGTTAGGAGGTGATGTCCACCCACTGCTTGTGCCATCATTTCCCCCTGCCATCATGGAGCTTCCCCTCAAGTCTGTCAGCCAAAATAAACCTTTTCCCCACAAGCTGCTCTTGGTGAAGTGTTTTCTGGCAGCAATGCAAACCTGACTACAACAGTAAAGTTGGTACCAGGAATAGGGTTGCTTCTAGACACCTGACTGTGAGGCTTTGGCCTTTTGGAGCTGATTTTCAAGAGGAATCTGGAAGGATTTGAAATCTTGGCCTAAGAGATGCCTTGCAGTGCTGTAAGTACAGCCTGATGGACTATTTTGGTCATAGTTGAAAGACCTGAATGCAGTAAGAACTATGGACTGTGAGGTTTGACTTAAAAAGGTCAGAAAGAACTTTGCCTGGACTGGGCTAGAAGCAGTATGTGTGAGAGGCCTTGCTGTTATGCCCCTATCCTGAGAATTTGTGCAGGGTTGCATTGTGTAGAAATGGACTGGTGTGAGCAGAGAGATATGACACAGAAATGAAATCTTTGGGCTGAAACTTCTGCATGTTCAGCTGCAATTGTATGAGAGATTATAACTATTGAGATTGGTCCAGCTGGCCTACATTGGGGAAACACTCTTTTTAAGGGGTCTGAATGCTCAAGGAGTGTCCTGTTCTTCAAAGTCTGCTTTATTGTCCCCTGGATTAACAAATTGACACTCTACCTGGTATTATGAAGTATAAGAAATGCAGAAAAGAGAGGGTCGTTGAATTTGCAACACAGTTTTGTGTTTTGGAAACAGCCATGAGCAGTGTGAAGCAGGTTGGCTAAGGATTGCCTACATGGAGACCCAATGGAGCTATGAGGATGGATTGTCGGTTGCAGTGGGGACCCAGTGGAAATGGTGGAACCACAAAATGGCTGCTAAGGAGAGCTGCCGGCCCCAGATGAAGTATGCCAGGACTGTGAATAGTCTAGATGGAGGGGCTGAATTGGAACACCAAAGACTTGTCAGTGGCTAGAATTATCATACTTGGAGACTAGTCATTGACTAGAGTTGTTGGACTTGGAGCTAGCGTTTTGATGTTTGCCATGTTTAAATCTTATATTGGTTGAATTTTTGTTGTTGTTGTTGTTTTTCAAGGTAGGGTCTCACTCTAGCCTAGGCTTACCTGGAAGTCACTATGTAGTCTCAGGGTGGCCTCAAACTCACAGTGATCCTCCTACCTCTACCTCCCAAGTGCTGGGATTAAAGGCATGTGCCACCATGCCCGGGCCTGGTTGAAAATTTCTTTGCTGTGCCCAATGCCATCTTCTGCCGTGTGAATGTTTATTCTGTGTCATTATGGGTTTTGGGGGTGTAGTAGTTTGAATATATGGCCCCCAATATATTCAATGTTTTATTACTTTATAGTTTGCATCTACAATCACCTTCCTAGAGGCAATGTCACTGGGGGGCCGGTGTGGAGGTGGGTTTGAGATTCCATTGTAAAGATATGCAAAGTGTGCCTAGCAGGAGTTCCTGAAGTGTGCTGGGCTTTGGGCTGTAGTTTTTGCTCTGTGTGCTGTGGTGGCTGGTTGGCTTCTCTCTCTCTGCTTGGCCCTGTGAAAGCAGGCTGCTTCTCCTGCCTTTATGGAACTTCCCTTGGATCTGTAAGCTTCAATAAATATTATCCCTTCCTCCATAACTGTGCCTGGTCTGGAAGTTCATCTCAGCGAACCTGAAGCTGTCTGCAACAGGGGATTTTTTGGTATTATGGCTCAATCAAAAGACCTTGGATTATGGGGATGTTTGAACATCATTAGGATTGATAAAAACTATGAGGACTTTTAAAGTTGGATTGAATGCATTGCGTTTTACATCATGGATGGTTATCAGTTTATGGGGGCCAGGCACAGAATGTTGTGGTTTGATTCAGGTGTCCCCATAAACTTAGGTGTTCTGAATAGTAGGTCCCTGGTTGATGGCAATTTGGAAATTAATGCCTCCTGGAGGCAGTCTATTGTTGGGGGTGGGCTTATGGGTATTATAGCCAGTTTCCCCTTTCCAATGTTTGGTACACCTTCCTGTTGCTGTTGTCCACCTGATGTTGGTCAGGAGGTGATGTCCACCCTCTGCTCATGTCATCATTTTCCCCTGCCATCACAGAGCTTCCCTTCAAGTCTGTAAGCCAAAATAAACATTTTTTTTCCCACAAAATGCTCTTGGTCAAGTGTTTTCTGGGAGCAATGTGAACCTGACCGCAATACACACCTGTATGGCACAATGCAGGTCTGGCCCTAGCCAGACCGCATGGCAGAAGAAACCAGGAAGTGGCTTCTGTGAACATGGTGTTTTGCACAGGCCTGGTGTGACAACAGCTATAGTCCCATGCTCGGGAGAAACATGCTATGAGATGACCTGTCCAGAGACAGGCTGTCATTGGTCACAAAAGGGGACCACCCCATACAGTGATTGGCCAGCCAAGCCCCTTAAAACCCCCTGCGCTTCCTCGAGTAAACAAGTTTGTTGCAGCTCGCCCTCTGCTGCTTCCACCCAACTCCCGGAGTCTGTGTCATGATTCCGCACTGCTCACCCCCAACTCGGCAGAGACTCTGCTGTCCCTCCTGGGCTGGCCTTAGGGGGACCCCAACACACACCCACTGACCCCACTCAGCTTGAAGAAGCCAGCTCAGTCTCTGCCACAATTCCCTATTGGCAGTTAAGTTTACTTCTTCAGAGAGGGGATTGAGACAGTTTAGGGTGACTGGGCCCCTACAGTAAAAAACAAGAATATCCTTGGGCTTGCCCTTGCAGTCTCCACCTTTGTAGAGATCTCTGAACTTTTAGTAAAGGAGTTTCCTAGACCTGTTTTCACATAACCAACTTGAGCCCCTCCCTGGGAAGGGGCATTCCTGAAAGGTTTAAATCTGATCCTGACATTATAGTTGGTTAAGTTCAACAACAAAACTTGGCACCATGGCTGGTTAGCTCAGTCCCCATTCAGAATCTATAAATGACTCCAATGGTAAGCTTTACTCCCTCTTGCCTCCCTCATGGTGGGAGCACTCTGTACTTCCTCCCCTTTCCTTCTCTTAATCTAATGAAGTCTCTCTAAACCTTAAAAAAATAATAATAGGGCTGGAGGATGCCTTAGCAGTTAAGGCATTTGCCTACAAAGCCAAAGGACCCAGGTTCAGTTCCCCAGGACCAACATTAGCCAGATGCACAAGGGGGCGCATGTGTCTGGAGTTCGTTTGCAGTAGCTGGAGGCCCTGGCATGCCCATTCTCTCTCTCTCTCTCCCAAATCAATAAATAAAAACAAAATATTTTTAAAAAATAATAATAAAAGCTGGCTGTAGTGGCTTATGTCTGTAACTCCAGCACTCAGGATGCTAAGGCAAAAGGATTGCTGTGTTGCCGGGCGTGGTGACGCACGCCTTTAATCCCAGCACTCGGGAGGCAGAGGTAGGAGGATCGCTGAGAGTTCGAGGCCACCCTGAGACCTCATAGTGGATTCCAGGTCAGCCTGAGCCAGAGTGAGACCCTACCTCGAAAAACCAAAAAAAAAAAAAAAAAAAAAAAGTTCAAGACCCTTAAGTGACACCTTGTCTCAAAAAAAAAAAAGTAAATAGATATTTTAAAAAGTAAACTCTACCCGGATGTGGTGGCTCCTTTAATCCCAACACTCAGGACATTGAAGTAGGAGAATTTCTGTGAACTTGAGGCCAGCCTGGGACTACAGAGAGAGTTCCAGGTCAGCCTGGGCTAGAGTGAGACCCTAACTCCAAAAGAAAACAAAAAAAAAAAGAAAAAGAAAAAAAAAAAAACCATGTCTATGGCTTGGGAGATCATAAGCCCTAGAGGGGAAACTACTACTGGCTAAATGGATATATTGTATTCACCAAACTGCCCCCTGAATACTTATGTTTGTGCCCATTTTTTAATTTTTTTACTTTAAAATATTTTATTTATTTATTTGAGAGACAAAGAGAAAGATTCAGGTAGAAAGAGAGAGAATGGATGTGCCAAGACCTCTAGCCACTGCAAACGAACTCCTGATGCATGCATCACCTTGGGCATCTGGATTATGTGGGTACTGGGGAATCAAAATTGGGTTCTCAGTCTTCACAGGTAAATGCCTTAATTGCTTATCCATCTCTCCAGCCTTATGCTCATTGTTTTATTTATTTACTTGAGAGAAAGAGGCAGATATGGCTGGGGAGATGGCTTAGCTGTTAAGGTACATGCCTGTGAAGCCTAAGAACCCAGGTTTGAGTCTCCAGGTCCCATGTAAGCCAAATGCACATGGTGGCACATGTTTCTGGAGTTTCTTTGCAGTGGCTAGAGGCCCTGGCATGCCAATTCTTCCCCCACCCTCCCTCTTTCTGTCTCAAATAAATAAATAAATGAAAATTCTTTACTTAAAAAAAAAGAGGCAAGGCTGGGCGTGGTGGTGCATGCCTTTAATCCCAGCACTTGGGAGGCAGAGTAGGAGGATCACCATGAGTTCAAGGCCACCCTGAGACTACAGATTGAATTCCAGGTCTAGAGTTAGACCCTACCTCAAAAAAAAAAAAAAAAAAAAAAAAAAAAAAAAAAGGCAAGATAGAGAGAGAATAGGCATGCCAGGATCTCCAGGCACTGCAAATGAACTCTAGATACATGTGTCACCTTGTGCATCTGACTTATGTGGGTCCTGGAAAATTGAACCTGGGTCCTTTGGTTTTGCAGGCAAGTGCCTTAACCACTAATCCAATGGGTGCTAAGGGTCCAGGAAAGTCCTTGCACCCCAAACCCTAGGTTCACTTCTAATTTTAATCAAAGAATTGACTAAAAAAGAAAACTGAGAAGGATAATTATAAAACCATTATATTTATTGAGGGAAGTAGAGCCAAGGAAAGCACCCACATGGCTAGAGAACCCATGTGGAGGGCCTGGGGAAACAGTGTGGAAAGAAAAAAGAAAGTTCAAGGAGCTCCTGCCATGTGGGGAGCTGGAGAGGATAAAGAACCCAGGTGGAGAGTAAGGACTATGGGGCCCTCCTGGCTGGGCCTGGGCCAGGGCCAAGCCAACCCAGGCCCAGCAAAGGGAAAAACTCACCCACAGCTGTAAGTCCCCAAGTGATCAGAGAGCCTGCCTTCTCCTTGCAAAGGTATTAACGGCTTTAGGGTGGTGGGCTGTCTTCCGGCTCAGTGAACTAGAGGGACAGCTGGTTGGTTAGGGTTAAGGGCTGTCTCAGGAAGAGGTTAACTCTGGCACCAAGTTCCAGGGGCTGAAGTTGACCAACCATAATATTGAAATCCTATAAAAGACCTCCCTCCCAGGAGGGGTCTTGACTAGTTGTGGAAAAATAAGTCTGGGGCACTAGGCAAGAGATAAGAAGTTAGATCATCTTAGATTTCTAGCAAATGCAAACTTTCCTGTGCTTTTCACCTTCAGGGGTCCAGTCACCCTAACTCTACCTCCCCTGTCACCTATGCCCATATATTAATGCTACTCTCAGTTTTTATTAGAGAAGCTTCTTTTTTCAGATGGCAGTGACCACTGGGGTGACTAAAAAATGGCCAAAGTGCTGAGAAGAAATGACAGTGAAATGTTCAGCACTAAATGAGGCATCTCTATCACTCACACCCCACACCTCTTCCCCCAGTCCCCGGCCTGCCAAAGCTCAGAGTCCATTGTGAAATATGTGGTAGAAAGATTGTAAGAAACAAAGGAAGGGAAAGAGGCTTATAATACTGTCTTCCAGACACAAAGTGACCATAGTAATCATGGCCTCACAGGACTGACAGTATATATATAAGACCTGCATAATAGGAGGAGACATGATGACATCAAAATAGAAGAGAGACTTGTTGGAAAGGAGAGTTTCAGTGGAGGAGTTATTCAGGAGGAGGAAAAGGGTGACTAGTGGGAGGGGACTATGATCATTATATATTGTTTATATGTTGGAAGTTGTTAACAAAAAGTTTTTAAAAAATTAAACAAGTGTGGTCACCTTACTCTTAATCTCTAGCACTATGACAATGGTAGGTGAAGTCAGGAGAATCTCAAAACTGGAGGGCCAGCTACACTGCTATTTACAGCAGCACTACAGCAATAAGAGAGACTGTCCCAGATCCGCCTGGTAGCACACTCCTTCAAGCCTAGCACTCATGAGACAGAGGTAGGAGAATTGCAGTGAGTTCCAGACCAGCCTGGGACTACAGACTGAGTTCCAGGTCAGCCTAGGTTAGAGTGAGACCCTACCGGGGGTGGGGGGAGAGAGAGAGAAAGAGAGAGAGGGAGAGCAAGTTCTAAACAAGGCAGAGAACAATGATCAACACACCAGGATTGTCCTCTGACCTTCACAATTGCACTATAGCTGCATATGCCCATACACACAAACATTAAACATAAGTAAATAAAAATTAAAAGATAGCTGGGCATGGTGGCACATACCTTTCATGTCAGCATTCAGGAGGCGGAGGTAGGAGGATCACCATGAGTTTGAGACCCTACCTAGAAGAAACCAAAAACAAAAAGCTTTAAGGTTATATTTGAGGACTGGTGAGATTGCCCAGTGGTTAAAAGCACTTGCTGGGCTGGAGAGATGGCTTAGTGGTTAAGGCGTCTGCCTCCTAACCCTAAGAACACTGGTTCCAATCTCCAGAGGTTCCAGTCTCCAGGTCCCACGTTTAGCCAGATGCAAAGTGACACAAGGGCACAATGCCGCACTTGACCACAAGGAGGCACACGCATCTGCATTTCATTCCCAGCAGCTGAGAGACTGCTGGCACGCCCATCTCTATCTGTCTTCCTCTCCCTCTCTCTCTGTCTCTCTCCAAAAAAAAAAGCACTTGCTGTGCAAGCTTGCTAATCAGAATTCAAATCCCCACTACACATATAAAGCTGCATACAAATAGTGCATATGTCTATAATTCCAACGTGCATCTAGGCAATGGGTGGTGGAGTCAGGAATATCTCAAAGCTAACCAGCCAGCCAGACTGGTGTTCATAACAGTAAAGCTCAAGAGATACCCTGTCTTAAGCAAGGTAGGAGAGAACCAACACACCAAGGTTGTCCTCTGACCTCCACATCTGTGCCATGGTATGCACACACTCATATACACACCACATGCAGACATACACACAAACCTACACATGCACATGTGCACACACATACCAAAAACCTATTATTTGCTAGGGCTCTCAGTTATGGACAGAAATGCTTTCACTCTCCAGGCATGGTGGCACATGCCTTTAATCCCAGCACTTGGGAGGCAGAAGGATTGCCATGAGTTTGAGGCCACCCTGAGACTACATAGTGAATTCCAGGTCAGTCTGAGCTAGAGCAAGACCCTCAAAAAACCAAAAAAAAGAAAAAAGAAAAGAAATGCTTTCACTGGGTTTTTTTTTTTTTTTTTTTTTTTTGGAGAGAGACACAGAAAGAGACAGAGAGAGAAGGAGAGGAAGACAAATAGAAATGGGCACGCCAGCAGCCTCTCAGCCGCTGTGAATGAAATCCAGATGCGTGCGCCTCCTTGTGGTCAAGTGCGGCATTGCACCCTTTCATCACTTTGCATCTGGCTAAACGTGGGACCTGGAGACTGGAACCGCTGGAGATTGGAACTGCTGGACATTGGAACCAGCGTTCTTAGGCTTAGGAGGCAGGAGCCTTAACCGTTAAGCCATCTCTCCAGCCCTCACTGGTTACTCTTTAAAAAATATATACCTTCTTTATCTATTAGAGTGAGAGAATGGCACACCAGGGCCTCCAGCCACTGCAAAAAAACTCCAGATGCATGTGCCACCATGTGCATCTGGCTTACGTGGGTTTCGGGGAATTGAACCTAGGTCCTTAAGCTTTGCAGACAAAGGCCTTAACCACTAAGCCATCTCTCCAGCCTGTCACTGATTTCTTTATGTCTACTCAACTGGTTATTGTGAAGACCAGCAGCTTACTGACTGGTTCCCGTGATAGTTTTAACACACTTCAAAAACAAGCTGGGCAGATTTATTACCATATTGTTTAACAAAAGAACCTCAACTTTTTTTCTGAGGGCTGGGTAGATAGCTCAGTTGGTAAAGTGTTTGCCTTGCAAGCAAGAAGACCTGAGTTTGATTCCCACAGTCCAGGCAAAAAGTCCAAATATAGACTGGGCTTACAGTAAAGGCACTTGCTTGCAAATACTGTGTAGCAGACAGCTTCAGATTTGCTGAGATGAACTTCTAGACCAGGCACAGTTATGGAGGAAGCAATATTATTTATTGAAGCTTACAGATCCAGGGGAAGTTCCATAATGGCAGAAGAAGCGGCCTGCTTCCACAGATCCAAGCAAGAGAGAAAAACCAACCAGGCACACAGCACACAGAGCAAAACTATAGCCAAAAGGTCACACAGCACGCTTCAGGAACTCCCACTAGGCACACTTTGCATATCTTTACAATGGAATCTCAAACCCACCACCACACCTTAAGACCGGCCCCCAGTGACATTGCCTCTAGCAAGGTGATTACAGATGCAAACTATAACTAATAAAACACTAAATATATTGGGGGACATATATTCAAACTACCACATACTGATAGCCCAGGTTTGATTCCCCAGTGCCCATGCAAAACCAGATGCACAAAGGGTGCATGTATCTGGAGTTTGTTTGCAGTGGTGGGAGGCCCTGGTACACCCATATTCTCTCTGTGTCTCTCTCTCTCTCTTGCACACTATCAAATAAACAAATAAATATTTTTAAATCCAAACATACATCTGTAATCCCAGCACTGGGGAGGTGGAGACAGGTGTATTCCTGGGGCTTACAGGCCAATCTAGCCTATGTGGTCAGTTTCAGTCTGTATGAGACCATCAAAAAAAGTGAATGGTATCTGAGGATAGATACCCAAGATTGTTCCCTGATACTCATACACACACACACACACACACACACACACACACACACACACACACGTATATATGTACATACACAAGAGTATCTCAACATTCTTTCCATTGATAGATGTTCTGTATAACAGGATTACTGCTATTTTAAACAAACTTTATTTCTAAGCAGTCTTAAGTTCACAGAAAAGTCATGTTCAAAGTAAAGAACTCCACTGTGCCTGTCCCCATGCACACACAGCCTCCTCCAAAAGACATCATGATGTCAGGGTTCATCTCAGCCCTGTCTATTGTGTGGGTGTGACCAATATGAGGTGCTTTGCATCCACTGTCACAGCATCCCATGGTAGTTCCTTGTCCTAAAGATCCTCTATTCTGGGCTGGAGACATGGCTTAACGGTTAAGGCATTTGCCTGCAAAACCAAAAGACCCAGGTTCAATTCCTCAGGACCCATGTAAGCCAGATACAAATAGCACATGCATCTGGAGTTTGTTCACAGTGGCTGGAGGCCCTGGATGGCTCTCCCTCTCTAATAAACAAATAATTTTTTAAAAATTAAAAAATTTTAAAAGACCCTCTGCTCCATATTGTCAGTCCTGTCCTCACCTTCAGCTACTAATCTTTGTCTCCATGGTTTGGCTTTTTCTAGAATATTGTGTTGGTGGACTGTCACAGAGCTGGAATCACAGCATTTTCATATTAGTTCTCTTCACTTAGTAATATGCAATTAAGGGTCACTTGTATCTTTTCATGGCTTGCTCATTCAGTTCTTTATAATACTAGATAATGTTCCATTCTCTGGATATACCACAGCTTATCCTTTCTTCTTTCTATGAAGGACATCTTGGTTGCTTCTACATTTGGACAATTATGAAAAAAAAATCCTATAAATGCCTGTGTGGGCATGCTTTTGTAGGGACTCAATTTTCAACTAAATCCCATATTTTGAGATTAAATTGATGAGGACTTGAGTGGGTCTCACATAGAGACATAAGCTTCCAACTCATCTGGAAATACAAAGCAACATGCTGCTAAGTTATATAGAAATACCATGCTTAGGATTTTATTTATTTATTTATTTTTGACTTTTTGAGGTCAGGTTTCCCCCTAGCCCAAGCTGACCTGGAATTCACTATATAGTCTCAGGGTGGCCTCAAACTCGCAGCAATCCTTCTACTTCTGCTTCCCGAGTGCTGGGATTAAAGCCATGCACCACCATGCCCAGCTTGTGTTTCTTTTTAGTATATAATCTAATACAAGTTTCCTTATTTTTCTATGTATTGTATGCAATAATTCTGTCTTAGACTTAAGAGTCTTAACAGGAGTAGAACTGTTTCTTGCAGTAACTACTTTATACCTATGAAGAACAAAGACATCTGAACATGTTTGGCCTCCTATCTGAAAACCAAGTTAATAAGTGCCTATGAAGAACGAAATTTCAGTAAAGTTAATGATGTGATTCTATTTTAAAATTTTCAGCAAATGTGAAAATGAAAGTTTTAAAATGTCAGGCACAGTGGCACATGCCTTTAATCCCAGAATTTGGGAGGCAGAGGTAGGAGGATCACTGCGAGTTTGAGACCACCCTGAGACTACAGAGTGAATTCCAGGTTAGCCTGGGCTAGAACAAGACTCTATCTCAAAAAACCACAAAAAAAAATCAAAGTTTTGTTATTTGTTAATTCATCATATGGAAAAAAATAAAGATGCTGTGTTTCATAGAAAAATTAAAACTATGAAAAGGGGGATTTAGAGAAGCAATCTGACTGTTAAAATGCCAAAGTTCTCATCAGCAGCTACCTGACTCAGAACCAAATTGATTTGTGTGCATCTCCTGAACTGCTTAGTAACTCCAAGTGAGTTTCAAACTGGGAGGAAGTTCATCCAATGTACCACTCTTTATCTTGCACAGGAAGTTTCAGAAATCTAGAGCATCTCTGAGCCTGCACTTTAGTGAAGCCAAAAGCTAAGGCCTGCAAGGCCCAGGTCATCCTCAAAATGTGGAGACTGAACTTCATATGACCATCTTCCAGGGAAAGTCAGTCACTGGTGGAGATGAGCAATGCCTCTGGCTATTCCCTCCCACCCTGTGGCTCTTACACTCTTTCCACCCCCTCTTCTGCAAAATTCCCTGAGCCTTGGTGGGTGTGCTTTTAAGTCTTTTTTTAGTGTTGAGCTCTCAGAAGCTTCTGAATTTCTGCTTTGGTGCATTTTGAGTATCCTCGGGATCTGTTTCCATATCTCTGGCTCAGGTTGACAGGCTCGCCATGGAAGCAGCATTCTTGCTCATCCCTCCAATTCCTTTGTGCTTTCCCCTGGGACATAGCTGCTATACTATGGGTGGTTCACCTGCTGACATTGAGTCAGTGATCCTTGTCCTCTTGATAGATTTTGGTGGTCCTCGGATCTTGCTGCTTTCTGAAAAAGAAAAACAGATTCTCCAGTGCAGAGTGAGATCAGGATAGGTTAAGGGTATAAGCATTGTTAATTTAAATGGATTTTTGATGGGCATAGCCTCACTTTTGGCCAAAGACTAGCAGAAGCTTCTCATTGGAGGTCATAATCTTGGTCTTCATAGGATTCTGACTTGGTTTCCAGTTCTAGCTATGAATTTCTTTCCACTGAGTGGATCTCTTAGGCAATTAGAAAACCATTGGTTACCTACCTAGTGTAGGTGCCACTATTGCATAGGTGTATACATCTTGTCAGGATGGTTGATTGCATATAGCAGGGTACCCTGCTTGCTCACAGCATTGTTGGCCATTTTCACCCAGCATCTCATGTCACAATTTTCAGCACTAGATGGGCTAATCATCTGCAGCTGAGTTTCTTCTAGATTCAGTCAGCTCTCTAGATGTTCTGCGTTGGCAGTATGTGTTATTCTCTGCAATAGAGTCTTACCTTTCCGCATAGGTGGGAAATCAAGTGCTTTGACAGAAGTCTGTCTTATTTTGGGGACTTCATAGTCTCTCCAATCAACAGCCCAAGATGGGTTGTAATCCATTTCTGGTACTGGGATTTACCAGCCAAGGTCAAACATTTTAGGGTTAGGCTTCATCCCACCCTCTCCAGGGCCCATCTTACCAGACAACCCCTCCATGTCCTATTGAGGGTTATATCTCTCAGTCTGCTATCCAGGAGGAAGCTTTCCATGGTACCAAGTCATTTTGGATTTGGTTCTGACCTCATTTTTTAAAAATTGCAATTCCTCAATCACATATGATGCTAAGTATCTTTTTTATGCTCATGTGTCATTTGAAGACCTTCCCAGAGAAGATGTCTGCTAGATCTTTGTCTATTTTTAAAATTGAGTTGTTTTCTTAATGCTCAATTTTAAAGAGTTCATTTTGCATTTGGGTAACTGTGTGTATGAGTGTGTGTGTATGTGTGCGTGAGTGTGCATGCACATGAATGAAGGTGTGCCATGGTGTGCATGGAGAGGTCAGAGTATAACCCTGGGTACCAGCCCTTGCTTTCCAAAGTGTTTGAGGCAGGGTCTCTTGTTCAGATACACTGAGAATATAGCATCTAGCTAAATGTGGGTTCTGGGAAATTAAACTCAGGTCCTCAGGCTTGTACAGCAGGCACTTTATCCACCAAGTCATCTCTTCTGTTTTCCTGTGATCAATTTTATCTGAGTAAATAATAAAATTAAATGAAAGGAGCCATCTTACTATTAGCTACATGCAATAACAAATAACCCTAAATATGCATCAAATGATAAAACAACTTCACTGAAGAAGCATGTTGTATAGCAAATTCCTCCAAATTGAAACATTCCCTCCTAGAGGAAAAGGTCAAGTCTGGGAAAGCTGAAACTTGGAAGGTCACAAGACCACTCCCCAAAGTTACAGAAGTAGTAAACAACTGATGTTTGCCTGACTCTGACCATGCTCTATAGCAAATTCCTCCAAATTGAAACATTCCCTCCTAGAGGAAAAGGTCAAGTCTGGGAAAGCTGAAACTTGGAAGGTCACAAGACCACTCCCCAAAGTTACAGAAGTAGTAAACAACTGATTTTTGCCTGACTCTGACCATGCTCTATAGCAAATTCCTCTGAATTAAAATATTCCTTCCTAGAGGGGAAAGGGGGTCAGGACGTCTGGGGAAAATGTTGCAAAGCTTTATCAAGGGTAACAACTGTTTGAGGAGAGGTTCTTAGACCAGCTCATCTGTTTGCTCCTTGTGGAGTGTGCTCCAGAAATGCACCTCAGCTATCCTGAGGTGGGCTTTTCTGTGATGCAGCTGCATTTGAGTCATTCATTGCTCCTGTAAGTAACCCCTCACTCTGCTCTGTAAGACCAAAAATCTCATTGCTTCACTAATACTGGTTTTGGTACAACTGTGCTTAGATCTGTCTGAGCTCTGTTAGGGGTGAATAGATGTGTGTTCATTTCTCCTCAGGGAAAAAGTTTCCCAGGACAAAGCAATAACCCAATTAAGTTTTGGTCACAGTACTATACTGAGACAATCCACCCTAAGGGGAAACTTTAAAGATGACAAAGAAGTCTTGAGCTTAGTGCTCTTGTCACTGGGATTCTGAGATGGTTCTCTGGGTCTCACAAAAGTGTGCAAATATAAGAACCTGTTGTTTTAGGGATGCAGCATGCTGACAAAGGAGAGAAACAAGGGCAGAGAGAGGAAGGCAAGAGAGAGTCATCTGTACAGCAGGTCTGGATGGCCACTGAGTCTCAACACCCCACAGACTATTAACCAAAAGGGATGGATATCACTTACACCCAAGTGAATCCACTTACCACCAGCAAGGGGACAAGGAGATAGTGTGGACTTTGTGGGATGTCCTGGAGACACATTGTTTATACGGCACTCCATGCCCAGCTCAACAGACCCTCTATATGAAGGATGCATGGAGACTAATGACACCTCATTGAAGACCTATCCCAAATGGAGGAACTAATTTAAAGAAAACTAACAAGACAGCTAAGTGTCACTCCTAATCTCTCACAGGATCCTAGATCTATGAAAACTGCCAAGGGCATCAGTGCACCTTTGCATACAGGTTGTGTGCTTGACAGTACTAGTTATGGAGGCAAGTGCTCCAAGCATAAGATTTAACTTGTCATACTTGTGGTTGTTAGGACAGTCTTGAAACTATAGATTTGACTGAAATAACACCTTACAGCCATTAAGGAAAATAAACATCAACAAAAGGAGGGCAACCAAACATTGAGTATGTGACACATGGGAAAATACATGGCAGGAGGATCTTTTCTGGCTAAGCCTGAGACCTCCCAGATGCATTACCTAGAGCACTATTTCTACAGTGAAAGCATAACTGTTCACATTTGTCTCTCTCCTGCCTAAAGCAAGCAAACTAGGAAAACAGACAAGACTTGAACACCAGGAAGCACATCAGAAACAACGGACTAATGGCAAGTCTCTGCTCCTCTCCAACCAGATCCTCTTCTTTCTTAGGAATCTCACTGGGCATAGGATCTCACTGGGCATAGTGAGCAGAGATGAGACCTGTGCCCCTGGGCCAATAATAGCAAATTTGCCATGTGAACCACCACCCCGTGAACTGGACAGCTGGAGTGCTGAATGCTGAGGCCTTACAGGGTGAACAGCAGCCACCTCAGAAGGCCCAGGGCAGGCTTCCAACAGATGACCCCACTTGCTCTTTGCTGCTGAGCCTCCTCTAGGCAGAGCCTGGATTGCAAGGTGTCCTATCACCCAGCTCCACCTCAGTGGAGTGCTGGGGTTTAGGAATAAGAGCTGAACTCAAGAGTAACTGCACCAAATAGATTTAAGGTGGTTACCCACTCCCACTTTCACCCTTTGTCTATGGCTCAGCTCCTACCAAGTCATTCTGGGAGCACATCCCTAAGGGACTATTCTCTGGAATTTTTTTTTTCTTTAAAATATTTGTGAGGAATGAGAATGGGTGTGCCAGGGCCTTGCCACTGCAAACTTAGGTGCATGCACCCTTTTGTGTATCTAGCTTTGTGGGTACTGGGAATTGAACCCAGGTCAGCAGGCTTTGCAAAACAAGCTTTCTCTGTAAATTTAAATGGGTTTCTGGGAGCTGGTTCAGTGGTTAGATTCTTCAGTACCCATGTAAAAGCCAGATGCACAAAATGGTTCATGCATCTGGAATTCCTTCACAGTAGTAGCAAGAGACCCTGGCATGTCCATTCTTCTTCTCCTTGCAAATAAGTATTTTTAAAATGGGGGCTGGAGACGGATGTGTAATCCCAGAACAAGAGGTAGAGGTAGGATTGTTGAGTTCGAGACCACCCTGAGACTACATAGTTAATTCCAGGTCAGCCTGGGCTAAAGCAAGACCCTACCTCAAAAAGGGGAGGGGGCACCTGAATCAATGGCTTAGCAGTTAAGGCATTTGCCTTCATTCAAAGCATAAGGACCCAGGTTCAATTCCCCAGAACCCACATAAACCAGATGCAGAAGGTGTCTGGATTTCTTTGCAGTGGCTGGAGGCCCTGGCACACACCTATTCTCTGCCTTTAATTCTCAGATAAATATTTTAATATTTAAAAAACAATCCAAAGCTGGTCTCACTCTAGTCTAGCCTCACCTGGAACTCATTCTGAAGTCTCCAGATTGGTGGAATTCAGAGCAATTCCACCAATGCCTCCAGAATACTATTATCGGAGTGTACCACACTTAAGTGTTTTTCAATTGATTTAGACCAAAAAAACCTGTCTTAAATCAATCTTCCCTTCAATTTTATATAGAATCATACTTATCCTCAGTGATTGTTTGGTTTTTGTGAGGTAGGGTCTCGCTCTAGCCCAGGCTGACCTGGAATTCACTATGTAGTCTCAGGATGGCCTTTAACTCATGGCAATCTTCCTACGTCTGCCTCCCAAGGGCTAAGATTAAAGGCGTGAGCCACCACACACGGCTTCCTCAGTGATTTTGTTCTAGTTAGTTTTCTAACTTTTATTTGCAAGCAGTGAGAGGAAATGGGCATGCCAGGGTCTCTAGCCACTGCAAAGGAACCTCAAATAAATATGCCATTTTGTGCATTTGGCTTTATGTGGGTATTAATTGAACCTGGATTTTCAGGCTTTCCAGGCAAGCACCTTAACCCCTGAACCATCTCCCCAGCCCTAGTTAGCTTTTTCTAAATTTTATTTGACAGAGAGCAAGAGAGGAAAAGGCATATAGAAAATGAGCGCACCAGAGCCTCCAGCCACTGCAAACAAACTCCAGATTCATGTGCCCCCTTGTACATCTGGCTTACATGGGCCCTAGGGAATTGAACTGGGGTCCTTTGGCTTCATAGGCAAACACTTTAACCGCTGAGCCATTTCCCCAGCCCCTAGTTAGATCTAAATTAATGTGCAGTAACAATTCAACTGTTTAAAAGTTCCCCATTAACAGACTTTTTTTTTTTTTGTTTTGTGAGGTAGGGTCTCACTCTGGTCCAGGCAGACCTGGAATTAACTATGTAGTCTCAGGGTGGCCTCGAACTCTCGGCGATCCTACCTCTGCCTCCCGAGTGCTGGGATTAAAGGCGTGCGCCACCACGCCCGGCTAACAGAACTTTTAAGTGGGGGACATCTCTGCTAACTAACCAGCAGATCTAACTCCAATCTAAGATGTGTGCTATTTCCCAAACACTAAATGAATGACTCAAAAAAGCCAGGTAAGAGTCAGTATACTTTTCAACTATTATTTCTTCCAGTAAATGACTTGCAAGTGTTCTACTCCATGTTCAAAAGGCAGGTAGCTTCCAAACTTTTGTCAGAGGTGTTTGTACTACACCAGGTTAAACACATATACCTTGTAAATTCAAGACATAAAAACTTTCACCTGAATGTAACACAGTATACACAACAACTGGGTCTTGAAACTAGTCTACTAAAGCCAGCTTATACAGCCAGTTAAATCTTTCCATTTCATCATGAAGTGACACAAGTAGCCATCCATTCTCTAGAGACGACCTTGGTAGACACTACACTATAGTAATCACAGAAAATGGCTATTGACCAAAGTTCTTACCAGACCATCAGTTTTGCATATGGGAACTACCCTCCATCTAACAGTCTCACTTTAGCTAAATCCACCACAGTGTTTTCCTGTCCATTTCCTTTCTTACAGTGCCTACCCCAAATGCTGTAGCATCTTTGTTCACAAAGTCTTCAAGACTGGTAGCACTGAAAAGCAGCTGTCAACAGGAACATTTTCCTAGCGAACACTGAAACAAAATGCAGTGCTCCTCACATTTCAGACAATTGTACGGATGCCTCCACTAAGTTCTGAAGACCTACATTAAAATAACTTTTACCACTGACATTTATGTTTATTTAGAAGTTAGCATCAGTGTCTGAAGGGCTGGGAAACCTCTTGCAAAGCCTGCTAGCTCAGGTTCTATTCCCCAGAATCCAAAGAAAGATGCAAAGTGAAGATGTGTTTAAGAGTTTGTTTGCAGTTGCCAGAGACCCTAGCACAACTCACACATATGTGCAATACATATATATAAATTTAAAGGAAAAAAGTGCCCAATAGCTACATCTTTATATTGACAAGTTGTGTTCCCTAGGTGAGACTGCCTAGCAAAATGAAGGTGGGTCATATATCATGTAGCTGAATCACACCAACTTTTACCTCAACTCCAAACGAAGCAGTAAACTGGGTGAGGCCATCACAACCAGCTGAATGACAGAATTCAAATGTATGAGCTGCTGGGTGTGATGGCACACACCCTTAATCCCAGGAAAGGAAGATCACTGTGCGTTCTAGGCCAGCCTAAGACTACATAGTGAATTCCAGGTCAGCCCAGACTAGTGGTTTCAAAATGCTTATAAACAAGGAATTCACTTGTTTAGATATTTGAAATACAACTTTATTCTGATTCTAAACGAAAAGGAATGGGAATGACAGTAACAAATTTCACCACTGAATATTGTGATGTGACTGTAGCAGTCTTATCTTTGAAACTCAAGAAGGAAACAAATGTGTTTCAAACAGCTAAATATGCAAGTCCAAAAAAATGAAGGTATGTTTTTAACTGCCACATTCACTCCGAAGCCCATTCATCTCCTTCAGCATCCCAAAGATGAAGCACACATTCTGCTTAGCTAGGTAATATAGGTGGCACACACGCTGCACCGCTGACATCACAGGACAGTTGCCTATAAAACTAGACTTCTGACGCCGGCTCCAGCTTCACTTTCTCACAGGTCATCATCCTCATCCGGGAGGGCAGTTGTCTGTGCAACCTGGAAGAGAGAAACCCAGTATTCCTAACTGAAAACCACCAAGTACATTATGCAGAATAATCCAAATACTATCACAGGAGGACAAATTACCTCTAAATCATGCTCATATTGTGCTGCCAACGCTGGGTCCATGACCACCTCAGGTGGGGCAAGAGCAGGCATAGCAACGAACTCCAAGTTAGGGTCTCCAATGAGCTTTCTAGCAAGCCAGAGGAAAGGCTTTTCAAAGTTGTAGTTGCTTTTGGCAGAAATATCATAGTACTGTTTAAAATAAAGAGATACCATTTTTAAGAATTCCAATAAAATAATGATCATTCTGAAGACTTTCCAAGCTCATACATAAAACACTGATCAAGTTTCACTCCTTAAGGCCTAGAATTGAATGAGTTTTAACATACCTGAAGATTCTTCTTTCGGTGGAAGACAATGGATTTTGCCTTCACTTTCCTGTCCTTAATATCCACTTTGTTGCCACATAACACAATGGGGATGTTTTCACACACTCGTACCAGATCTCTATGCCAGTTAGGCACATTCTTGTAGGTGACTCTTGATGTTACATCAAACATAATAATGGCACACTGGGCTGAAAAATGTTTACAGCAATTAACGCAATCCTAGAAATTTACTCTATGAAAGACCTGGGTTCAATCACCACCATGGGCTTGTCTCTAGGTCTAGATCAACCCACTCTAAAGATCACCCCCACATTCTTTTCTTCTAAGACACTTCATCATTACTACCCAATAGCCAAAAAGCCCATCAAAATTAATTAGCATGTCAGCATTCCAGAGGACTATTTTTCCAGAGGACCTAGAAACAAGTGCCCTCCTTCCCTAGACACATGCTTAAAACCACTGTAAACACTAGGGAATGCTACACCTTAATGTCAGAAAACCTGAGGTGAAACATCCACGCAGACCTATAAGAGGACAGCAAGGACAATTAATAAAGCAAGGGCAGGACATGACAAGAAGTACAACTGTGTGGCTGAGAAGCTTTAGTGGGGAGACATCCCTGCTCCTATGGTGCTCATGCAGAAGGGCATCAGAAAACTCAAAGAATCCCAACTTTCACCAGAAAAGAGACTCCACCTTTTTGTCTAGTATTAACAATGAGCAAGCTCTGCACAGGCAACTCTGCACAATTCTGGTCTTACATATTCACTAGACAGAATGCAGAGTTCCTTGCATGTAGCACCCAGTCAAGTACTGTTTCTTTTCTTAATAATGGTAACACTCACGGATAGCCAACAAAACCTATACCTGGACACGTTTTCAATTACGGATATTTCTCAACAGTGTCTCTGCTTATTATTCGACTGTATGGCAGTTCGCCTAAACACAGCATGACACAGCATGTGCTCAAATGACACAAATCGCATCAAAATGTCTCTCCTCCCAAATGAGGTGGTCACCTCCCAGCAAGGATCGCGTGGTTTTTAAACCCCACCATCACTCAGCCGGGTGCACGTGCCCCCTACCTTGGATGTAATAGCCATCTCGCAGTCCCCCAAATTTCTCCTGGCCGGCGGTGTCCCACACGTTGAACTTGATGGGCCCCCTATTGGTGTGGAACACGAGCGGGTGCACCTCGACGCCCAGCGTGGCTGCGAGCAGACATGGCGGGCGGTCAATGAATGGACTCGGCCCGCCCTGCCCTGCCCTGCCCGGCCCAGCCCCGCGCCCCCAACGGTTCTCTGGGCGCACGTACCCACGTACTTCTTCTCGAACTCCCCGGTCAAGTGGCGCTTCACGAACGTCGTCTTCCCGGTGCCGCCGTCGCCCACCAGCACGAGCTGCGGGGACACGCGGCGGCCGTGAGCGCGGCCCGCGCCCCAGCGCCCGGCCTCCCGCCCGCCCGCCCGCCCCGCGCGGCCGTACGCACCTTGAACTGGACCTGCGGCTCTCCCTGCGCGGCCATGGCGGCGATCCTGAGGGAGAGAAGCGGCTGCGGCACGTGCGCCCCACAAAGGCCGCGGCGGCCGGGGCGGCGGGCGAGGGGAGGGCGGTGGGGGATGGGGCGGATGGGGACGAGGGACGGACGCGGCCGCGCCGGCCCGACCCGGCCACACCCAGGGAGTCTCGAGTGCCGACCCCGCCGCGGCCCCTGGCGCCCCGTCCGCCGCCCGCGCCCGGCTCGACCCACCCGGCCCAGCGGATACCTTCCAGAAGCGTCTCCGCGCCCGTCCGACTGAGGCTGGAAAGATGGCGGAAGCGCGATTCAAATGCCGGAGACGCAGCCGACGCCGGCGCGCTGTGGGCGGTGCCTGGAGGGGCGGAGCAACGGCGCCGCGCCCAACCACGCGGCGCGCGCACACGCACGCACGGACGCTCGTCAGGCCCCGCCCGATTGGGGCGGTCAGTTACCTCCACTGGCCTGCGCGTTGACGGTCGCGGTGGGCGCGGCGCGGGTCACGTGGTAGTTGAGCGAGAGCGCGCACGCACAGCTAACCGCGGGACCTCGTGCGCCAGCTCGGAACGCGGGCTCCCAGGCGCATGCGTTCATGGTGGGTGACGCGCCCTGCTCTCGCGTGTCAGGCGGGTGGCGGCTGGAGATCGAGTCTCGTGGGCGGGAAAGGCTGGCATTGCTGTTCCCTAAGCCCGGCTCCTTCGCCGCGTGCTCAACAGGCACTGCCGGCCGCCTCCGATTGTCCCCAGACTCAGGAGCCCCCCTGTCAGGGCCTGCAGAATGAATGGAGCCCAGCTGGTGACCGTGCTGCGGCGGCCGCGTGCGCACGTCCGAGCGCCGCGTTCTCCAGACTGGGGCGCGCCGCCGGAGCCGCGAGCCCGGCTTTCAGCCTGTGTCCGCAGGGAGTCAGATCACCTATCCACGCTTAGGCCGCATCAGCATCGCTGATCAGGTTCTGCATCCTGACCCTAGGCGTTCCAGAACAGAATGCAGTTCGGAAACCACGGTGGCTGGCTCGCCGCTGAGCAGAGAGCGAGGCCTGGTTCCCGTCCTCCACATTCCAGAAAAAAGAAAATGAATCTTAAAATGACTACAAGTTGTAGTCTTAGAGTCAGACTCAGATTTATGCAGCCTCTAGTGTTACATAGTTTCAAAAGGAGTGAAGCAACCGGCTGGGGAGATGGCTCAACGGTGAAAGGTGATTGCAAAGGCTTCTGGTTCCATTCTCCAGTACACACATAAAGCCAGATGAAAGTAGCATCTACTAGAATTCATTTGCAGTGGCAAGAAGCCCTTTTGGGCTTTTATGTATTTGTCACAGCAACAAGAAAAGTAATAAATACACCTTTCTTCTGATTTTCCCAAATGTTAACATTACTTGCTGTTATGGTGTGTCTGCGAGCTATTCTTTGTAGGTTCATGTGTTGAATACCTGGTTGTTCCCCAGTTAGTGGTACTGTTTTGGAAAGTTGTGGAACCCTTAGGACGGGTGGCCTAGCTTGCCGAAGTGGATGGCTGGGATTGGGCCTTGAAGGTAAGACGTGACCTTTGGTAGGTAGTCAGCCCTCTAAGCACTTTTCTCAATGTTTATACCCATATATTAATGCAGCTCTCACTTTTGGGTTAGAGAAGCTTCTCTTTTCAGATGGTGGTGACTTCTAGGATGACTCAAAAGGCACCATAGTGCTGAGAAGTGACAGAGGAGTGTCCAGCACTGAAACATCTCTATGATACTTTCCAAGGCTCAGGGTCCATTGAGGAAGAGGTGACCGAAAGAATGTAAGAGCCAAAGGAAGGGTAGGATTCCTTACAATGTACTCTTCCAGACACAAAATGGCCTGGATATCTGACCTCACAGTGCTTGGCATTACCTACACAAGACCATGGCTTGCATATACCTGCACGTACACATGAACAGACATGTGTACAAAGATAATGAAAATTTTGTTTGTTTATATAATTCAATCATTATTTTTAAAAAATATTTATTTGCAAGCAGAGAAAGTATGTGCAGGTGTATGCATGCCATGGTGCATATGTGAAGGACAGAGGGCAACCTCAGGAGTTGGTCCTTGCCTTCCACCTTGTTTGATTGTTATCTCTCACTGTTCACTGCTGAGTCTTCCAGACTAGCTGACCCACAGGCTTTGGGATTTTTTTGTCTCCATCTCCTGTCTTGTCATAAGGAGGGTTAGGATTACAGATGTTTGCCACATTGTCCAGTACTATGTGGATTCTGGGATTTTGAATTCAGGTTATCATGCTTGAACAGCAAGTGCTTTTAACCCACCTCCCCAGCCCCATATTAGAATGTTAACAATGCTTTAAAAGTCATTATGCAAATTGACATTTACCAAATACAAGGCTGGGTTTTTCTCTTTTTTTATTTTATTTTTATTATTGACAACTTCCATAATTATAGACAATAAACCATGATAATTCCCTCCCCCTGCCCTCACTTTTCACAACTCTACTCTCTCCATCATATCTCCTCCCCCTCTTAATCAGTCTCTCTTTTATTTTGATGTCATCTTCTTTTCCTCCTATTATAATGGTCTTGTGTAGGTAATGCCAAGCACTGTGAGGTCATGGATATCCAGGCCATTTTGTGTCTAGAAGAGTGTATTATAAGGAATCCTACCTTTCCTTTGGCACTTACATTCTTTCTGCTCTCTTCCTCATTGGACCCTGAGCCTTGGAAAGTTTCAGAGATGTTTCAGTGCTGGGCACTCCTCTGTCACTTCTTCTCAGCACTATGGTGCCTTTGAGTCATCCCAGAAGTCACTGCCATCTGAAAAGAGAAGCTTCCACAACCAAAAGTGAGAGTAACATTAATATATGGGTATAAACATTAAGAAAGTGCTTAGAGGGCAGTTTGGTGAGCATAATACATGCATTTAGCTAGACACCAGCAGGCATTATACTCCTAGGATTCATGACTTCCCCCAGCATAGGTTTTCATTATCAGGGACATATTCCCTCCTGTGGAGTGGGCCTCCAGACAAATTACAAAGCAGTTGGTTTCCCTCATAACAGGCATGCCAGTATTGCACTCATCAGCTTATTTGGCCTGGCTGGTCCAACTTAAGGCTTGCAATGTTCATCTGTCGTTTATCTCCACTGATGACTTCTCTCTCCTATTGAACTGCATGCAGCATAGCTTTTTCCAGCTTTCTGTCAGCTGGTCTACAGGGGGGAGGTTTTCAGCTCAGCTCCAGCAAGATTTCTTAGTGACCTTGCAGCCCAAGCATGTGAATTCTTCAGCAGTAGGGTCTTAACATCTATTACTGTTGGGAAACCAAGAGCCTTGGCAATGGTCTATACTGTTTGGGGGGCATCAGGGACCTCACTAGCCAATAATTCACTAGAAGGTATTCTACCCCTGGCACTGAAAATTTTCTACTAACAATCTATGGCTTCTGGGTGTGCCATTGTCCAAAAAAGTAGGTTTACATATGACTTATTCATGCCCTCTTCAATATTGATTAACCCTCCCCTCACCCTTCCTTTATTCAATCTCTTCCTCTGACTTCACTTAGGCCTTTCCACCCCCCAGTAATCTGTTCTTCTACTTACATATATACAATACCATCCCCTTAAGTCCTCCCCTTTTCTCCCTCCCTCCTTCCTCCCTCCTTATAGCCCCTTTCTAGCTTACTGTCCTCTGCTATCAAATTTTATTCCAACTCACATACAAGTTCAAACATTTGTAGCAAGGATCCATATATGAGAGAGAACATGCAGTGCTTGGCTTTCTGGGCTTGGGTTACCTCACTAAATATAATCCTTTCTGGGTCCATCCATTTGCCTGCAAATTCCATAATTTCATTTTTCTTTACTGCTGAATAGAACTCCATTATATAAATGTACCACATCTTCATTATCCACTCATTAGTTGAGGGACATCTAGGCTGGTTCCATTTCCTAGCTATTATGAATAGAACAGCAATAAACATGGATGTGCAAGTATCTCTAAAGTAGTGCAATGAGTCCTTAGGATATATGCCTAGGAGTGGTATAGTTGGGTTATATGGTAAATCAATTTTTAGCTGTCTCAGGAACCTTCATACTGATTTCCACAATGGCTGTACCAGATTACATTCCCACCAACGGTGTAGAAGGATTCCTCTTTTCCCCCATCCTTGCCAGCATTTATTGTCATTTGATTTCTTGATAATAGCCATTCTGACAGGGATGGAATCTCAAAGTAGTTTTAATTTGCATTTCTCTGATGGCTAGGGATGTAGAACATGTTTTTAGATGTTTATATGCCATCTGTATTTTTTCTTTTGAGAACTCTCTATTTAGTTCCATAGCCCATTTCTTAATTGGGTTCTTTGATTTCTTATTGTTTCATTTTTGAGTTCTTTGTATGTCCTGGATATTTATCCTCTGTCAGTTGTATAGTTGCCAAAGATTTTCTCCCATTTTGTAGCTTGCCTCACAGTGTCTTTTGCTGTACAAAAGCTTTGTAATTTCACGAGGTCCCTGTGGTTGATTAGTGGACTTATTTCCTGAGCAACTGGGGTTATATTCAGAAAGTCATTGCCTATGCCAATATGCTAAAGGGTTGCCCCAACTTTTTCCTCTAGCAGTTTCAGAATTTCAGGTCTGATAACTTAAGTCTTTGCATGGAGAGAGATAAGGATCTATTTCCATCTTTTTACTTGTAGATATCCAGTTTCCCCAGCGCCATTTGTTGAAAGGGCTGTCTTTTCTCCAATGAGTATTTTTGTCATTTTTGTTGAAGATCAAGTGGCTGTAGCCGCTGGACTTACATCTGGGCCCTCTATTCTGTTCCATTGATCTATGTGTCTGTTTTTGTGTCAGTACCATGCTGTTTTTGTTACTAAGGCTCTGTAATATAGGTTAAAATTAGGTATTTTGATACCACTAGCCTTATTTTTGTTGCTCAAAATTGTTTTGGATAGCTGAGGTTTTCTGTGGTTCCAAATAAATTTTAGGATTTTTTTTTCTATTTCTGTGAAGAATTCCATTTGAATTTTGATGGGGATTGCTTTTGTTAAGATCGACGTTTTCACAATATTGATTGTTCCAATCCAAGAACAATGGATGTCTTTCTATCTCTTAGTGTCTTCTGCAATTTTTTTCTTGAGTGTTTTAAAGTTTTCATTGTAGAGATCCTTCACTTACTTGTTTAGGTTTATTCCAAGGTATTTTTTTTTTTTGGCAATTGTGAATGAGAGTGATTCCCTGGTTTCATCCTCAGCATGTTTGTTGTTAAGTATATAGGAAGGCTACTGATTTAAAAAAAAAAAAAAATTCTAGTACTTTAAACATTCTTATTTATTTATTTATTTGAGAGAGAGAGAGAGAGAGAGAGAGAGAGAGAGAGAGAAGTAGATAGAAAGATAATGGGTGTGCCAGGGCCTCCAGCAGCTGAAAACAAACTCCAGATGCATGTGCCACCTAGTTCATCTGGTTTATGGGGATCCTGGGGATTCAAACTAGGGTCCTTTAGCTTTGCCAGCAAGTGACCTAACTACTAAGCCATCTCTCAAGTCCAAGGCTACTGATTTCTGTGTGTGTGTGTTTATTTTTTATTTTTATTTTAATTTTTATTTACTTTTGAAGAGAGACACAGAGAGAGAGGGAGACAGATAGAGATGTGCCCCCCCTTGTGGGCAAGTGCGGCATTGCGCCCTTTCGTCACTTTGCATGTGGCTAAACGTGGGACCTGGAGATTGGAACCAGGTTCTTAGGCTTAGGAGGCAGGCGCCTTAACTGCTAAGCCATCTCTCCAGCCCCTGTGTGTTTATTTTGTATTTTGCTACATTGCTAAAAGTGTTTATCATCTCTAACAATTTGCTGATAGAGTTTATGGGGTCCTTTATGTATAGAATCATATCATCCACAAATAAGGATAATTTGATCTCTTCCTTTCCAATTTGTGTCCTTTTTTTTTTTTTTTGTTTTGTTTTTTGAGGTAGGGTCTCACTCTAGCCCAGGCTGACCTGGAATTCACTATGTATTCTCAGGGTGGCCTTGAACTCATCAGCGATCCTCCTACCTCTGCCTCCCCAGTGAAGGGATTAAAGTTTATGGGGTTGGAGCAATGGCTCAGCAGTTAAGGCATTTGCCTGAAAAGCCTAAGGACTGAGGTTCAATTTCCCCAGTACCCACATAACCCAGATGCACAAGGTGGGACATGCATCCAGAGTCTATTTGCAGTGGCTGGAGGCCCTGGAATGCCCATTCTCTCTCTCTCTCTCTCTAATAATTAAATAAAGTATAAATAAATAAATAATCAGCACTTTTTTCAAAATGTTTCATAATGTGTGGCCCATTTAAAATATTTGTTTTTAACAACTGGACTTTTATGAGCAGTACCAACAGTCAATTAGGGGAATATATGTATACTGTTTATAACTACAGGGAGAAATTGCCTTCCTAGAGATATCATAATAAAACACCACAAGCCGGGCATGGTGGCACTCACCTTTAATCCCAGCACTGGGGAGGCAGAGGAAGGTGGATCATTGTGAGTTTGAGGCCAGCCTGATACGACATAGTGAATTCTAGGTCAGCCTGGGCCAGACCCTACCTCGAAAAATCAAATAAGTAAAAAAATAAATAAAACACCACAAACCGAGGGCAATTCCCCTACCTCTGCCTCCTGAGTGCTGGGATTAAAGATGTGCGCCACCATACCCAGCTTTAAAAAAATACTTTTTATTGATAACCTTTATGCATATATAAGATATACCCTGATTATAATTCCTTTTCACCCCTCCTTTAATCCCCCATCCACTGAATCCTTTCTTTGCAACTAGTCTCTTCTGTTTTGATGTCATCTTTCCCCCCTTCTATTATTCACCCACTGTGAGGTCATGAATGCAAAGGTCACTTTATGTTTGAAAGACAGCATTCCAAAGCATTCCTCCCCATCCTTTGGCTTTTATAATTGAAGGGTTAATAGCCTTCCCTGAAAACTAGAGGGAACTAAAGAGTTAATAACTATCCCCAAGACTAGCAGGCAATAAAGAAGCCTCAGAAACATGCAGCCTTGACAGGCTCGTCTACTCCCAAGTGATAAACTTCCCTTAGCTCAGAAAACCTTGAGGGAACAGAAACTGTCTGGTGGGATATCCTCCCTAGACACTTTTGCTTTAAAAGCTTATTCTGAGTAAAGACACAAATAACTATAGTTCCTTATCTACCTCCTTGGACCAGTAGTTGGTCCAGTCTGTTTTTCTTAGGATCTTCCTTATAAGCTTACACCCCAGCCTGACTCAGTGCTTCAGCCTTCATCCCATGGGAAGGCTGCTGCCCCTCACTGTGTCTCTCAATAAACAGTCTGTCTGTCGAGATCAAATCCAGTGCTCTCTTACACTTTCCTTACAACATTCTTTCCAACATCTCTTCCACAATGGTCCAAAAGCCTTGGAGGATGTGACAGAGATGTTTACTTAATGCTGAACACTCCACTATTACTTTTTGTTTGTTTGTTTGTTTTTTCAAGGCAGAGTCTTGCTGTAGCTCAGGCTGAACTGGAATTCACTATGTTGTCACAGGGTGGCCTTAAACTCATGGGGATCCTCTGACTCCTGAGTGCTGGGATTAAAGGTGTGGGCCCAGTCTCCACTATTCTTTCTTATCAGCACATTGATGAGTTTTGAGTCTCCTCAGTAGTCACTGCCATCTGAAAATAGTAGGGCTGGAAAAATGGCTCAATGGCTAAAGGTGCTTACCTGCAAAGCCTGACAACCTGGGGTTCAATTCCCCAGTACCCATGTAAAGCCAGATGCACAAAATAGCACGTCTGTCTGGAGTTCTTTCTGTCTCCTTGCAAATAAACAAATTTTTAAAAAGTGAGAGTACCGTTAATATATGGGAATAAACAAATATTTTGAGGAGAATTTGGTGGGCATAATATGAATGCTATATAAAATTATATATATGTATATATATATTAGAAGTAGCTTCCACTTTAGGGCTTATGACCTCCACAGCCATAGGCTTTTGAGTAAGGTTTTTAGTAACAGGCATAAATTCTCTAGGAGCAGGTCTTAAGCCCAATCAGAGAGCAGTTGGTTTCCCCCATAGCAGATATGCCACCATTGCACCAGTTGACACATTTTTTTTCTGTATACCAGACATGCATCTTAAAGAGTCCACTACTGGTTAAGATGGTTGATGACTTTTCTTCCTATGATGGTTTGAATCAGATATCCGCCATAAACTCATGTGTTCTGTATGGTTGGTCCCCAGCTAATGGCAATTTTGGAGGTCTGCACCTTGCTGTAGGAGATGTGTTTTGGCAGACAGGCTTAGGGGTGTTATAACCACCTACCCCTTGCCAGAAATTGGCGCACTCTCCTGCTACTTTTTTTCAGCTGCTGTTGGCAAAGAGGTGATGTCCACTGCTTTACTATCTTTCCCCTGCTATCATGAAGCTTCCCCTCAAGACTATAAGCCAAAATAAAACTTTCCTCCCATCATCTGCTTTAGGTTGGGTGCTTTATCCCAGCACAAGAAGGTAACTACAATACTCCTCCAATAGGCCACATAGCTCTGACCAGCATCCTGACAGTCAACAAGGAAGAGGCTTCCAGGCCAGCTCCAACTTGATTTCTCAGTGACTTGCAGACAAAACTTGTACAGTGTTATTATCTAGTTCTACTGGGGTACCAAGAACCTTGGAAATCACCTGTATTGTTTTTGAGGAATCAGGGGCCTCCCTGACCAACAACTCACTGAGAGGTATCTGTTGTGGACAGGTCCACAATGCTGTGATGAACATCCATAACAGACACAGTTAATGTTCCCTGCTACTCCCTTAATTTCTGGGTCACTACCATTCACTGCTATCTTTGGCTTGTAAGTCACATGCCAGCTTCAGCTATATGACATCATATCATCTTTCCTTTGTGTGCCTATCTCTGACTCCTCTCTTCTTTTTTATTATTTATTTTAATTTTACATTCATGTTGGTGCCTCTGGTAGCCTCCTCCCTGACCTCCCCCCTCCGAAGGAACCCTCCTCATTGGGGAATGTGGGTCGTGCATTATGGGGGTAGCCAACAGTTATGGCTGTGCATAATGACCCAACTTTAACTCTAACACTTTTTTTGCCCCCTTTTCCATGATTTCCCTGAGCCACAATGGGTTCATTTTAGTTCTACTTCAGTGATGAGGTCTTGGGAGCCTTTGTGTCTCTGGATATCTGGCTTAGTAGGAGTTGAATGTTCTCTGTGTGTATCTCCTTCAGCCTTGTTCAGGTGTCAGGTTCATCAAGAAAGCTACACTCTTGCCCATTTCCCCTGTACTCTATGGTTTCAGCTGGGGCCCTGGTGAAGTACAATAGGCTGATCCTCCCTTTAGGTTCATTGTCCATCTGGAAAAAAGAAGCAAATTCTCCAATGGAGAGAGAAGTTAGTACCAGATAAATGGGATGGCCATAGTTATTTTTGAAAGAATTTTATATGTGTATGCCTTCTTCTAGCCCACATTTGGTGGGAGCTTGATATTGGAGAATGGGCTCATTTTTTGTACATGGTTTTGACTTATTTCCCAGTTCCAGCTATGAGTTCCATTCCACTGAGTGGATCTGTTAGCCAAATCAGGAGCTGTTGGTTACCCACCATGGCTGTGTGCCATTACTGCACTTGTTTGAGCATCACGTCAGGTTGTTTACTGCTGAGTAGCTTAGACTGCAAGTTGTTTGGACAGATGTTGGTCATTTTCCCCCAGTTGCTCATGCAGCACCCTTTGGCACTAGACAAGCTAACTGTCTGGAGACTGACCCTCTTCCAGATTCCGACCAGGTCACTCCATGTTTCGTTTCAATAGCATATGGTAATAGGGTCTTACCATTAACCCTTGGTGGGTCATCAAGAACTTTGACAGAAATCTGTTTTTTTTTTTGGGGGGGGGGGAACCTTGTAGGTCTCTCTGATCAACAACTCACTGTGAAAGTTAATCTCATGCTGGTACTTTCCTTCCATGCCATCTTGACTGGAAGTCTCCTTTTTTTTTTTTTTTTTTTTTGTGGTTTTTGAGGTGGGGTTTCACTCTAGCCCAGGCTGACCTGGAATTCACTATGTAGTCTCAGGGTGGCCTCGAACTCATGGCAATCCTCCTCCCTCTGCCTCCCGACTGCTGGGATTAAAGGCGACCACCACACCTGACTCTTCTTTTTTTTTTTTTTTTTTTTAAAGATTTTTATTTATTTATTTATTAGAGACAGAGAGAGGGAGAGTAAGCCAGGGCCTCTAGCCACTGCAAAACAACTCCAGATGAGTGTGCCCCTTGCGCATCTGGCTTACGTGGAACCTGGAGAATCAAACCAGGGTCCTCAGGCTTCGCAGGCATGTGTCTTAACCGTTAAGCCATCTCTCCAGCCCATCGTCTCTTCTTTTGAGAACACTGGTTATCAGGCAGAGTCTACTATAAGGATCTCACCCCATCTCACCCTGATCCCACCTGCAGAGACCTTTTCCTTAAAACATCACATTCACAGGTACAGGGGTTAGAACTTCAATATCTCCATTTGAGTATACACTACAAGCCTTAACACAAACTTATCAAAACTTATTTTAGGGGCTGGGGACATAGCTCTGTTAGTAGAGTGCTTGCATGAAGCCCTGGGTTCCATCCACAGCACCGTATAAAGTGGCCAAAAAGGCACACACACCTGTAATCCCAGCACTCAGGAAGTGGAGGCCAGAGGTTCAGAAGTTCAAGGTCATCTTTGGTTATATAGTGAGTTTGAGGCCAGCCAGGGCTACATGAGATCCTGTCATTGCAGGTCTGTAATCCCAGCTACTGAGGAGGCTGAAGCAGGAGGATGACAAGTTGCAGGTCAGTTGGAGAAATATGTGAGATCTTGTCTCAAAATAAAAACACAAAAAGGGGCTGAAGGTGTAGTCAGTGGCAGGCACTTGCCCTAGCATACATGAAACCCAGGGTTCAATCTTAGTACTAGGGAAGAAATTAATTCACAGTATGCTTTGCTAGAATGGCTTAGAACAGGGGTACAAGTTTAAGGTCACTTGGCAACTGTTTTTTTTTTTTTTTCTGTTGGTCCCCACAGTGTCTTAGAGGAGCCTGGATATTTTTACAGCATGAATATATATATACACACACATATATATAACATATAATATATAATTATTTTTATTATGTGTGTGTGTGTGTGTGTGTGTGTGTGTGTGTGTATGTGTGTAATTTGAGATAGGGCTATCCTGGAACTCATTTGGTAACACATGCTGTCTCAAACTCACAGCAATTCCTCTGTCTCAGCCTTCCAAGTGCTAGAATTATAGGCCGGAGTGACTATCCAGTATAGAAACGTATTCTTAAACATATCTTGTTGCAGAGCATGGTGTTACATACCTGTAACCCCAATATTTGAAAGGGTGAGGCAGGAGAACCAGGAGTTCAAGGCTATTTTCAGGTATATATTGAGTATAGACCAGCCAGTGCTACATGAGATTCTGGATCAAAACAACAAAAATCCCAAATATGTCTTTTTTGCTATTTTTTTTGAGGTAGGGTCTCACTCTATCCCAGGCTGATCTGGAATTAACTATGTAGTCTCAGGGTGGCCTTGAACTCACAGCGATCCTCCTACCTCTGCCTCCTGAGTGCTGGGATTAAAGGCGTGCGCCACCACGCCTGGCTTTAAAAAAATATTATTATTTTTTTTTATTTGAGAGAGAGGAAAGACACAGAGAGAGAGGCAGACAAAAAGACAGTAAGTATGGCTCTACTAGGACCTCCTGCCACTGCAAATGAACTCCAAATGCATGTGCCACTTTGTGCACCTGACTTTATGCCGTTACTGGGGAATCAAACCCTGGCTGTCAGGCTTTGCAAGTAAGTACTATTAACTGCTGAGCCATTTCTCCAGCCTCAGAACATGTCTTTACTGTTTATAACAACTCCCCTTTCAGCCACTATGATGTCTGTTGTCAAATTGACAACTTAGAATCACCATGAAACAAATATCTGGCATGTCTGAAACGGATTTTCTAGATTAGGTTAATTGAGGTAGGAAGACTCACTCTAACCTTGGTGGTGCCATTCCATGGGCTGGGATTCAGGATTGAATAAAGAGAAAAGAGCTGGCTGAGAACCAGCATTCATCATTCTCCCCTTTGTGACTGTGGACTGAATGTGACCCACAGCTTCATGCTCCTGCTGCCATGCTACCCGCCATGATGGGCTTCAAGCTGGAAGTCAAAATAAACCATTCTTCCCTTAAGTTGGTCAGGGATTTGGTCATGGCAACAAGAAAGTAACTTCAGAACAGGGCTTGTTCTAAAGAAAGATTCTGTGGATGAGGTTAGACCCTTCAGCCCCACCTGTGAATTCTGAGAACAAAGAAGGGCTGGAGGGTGAGCTAATCTCTAGTGACCAGTGCTTCAATCAAGCATGCCTGCCTAATGGAACAAGGGATTCTAAGAGACTGAGCAACAGTGGGGGGAGAGCAGGAAGGTTGGTACACCCTGTCATAGCTAGGTCTCCTCTACTCATCCCTTCCATGTGGCTGTTCCTGAGCTATGGCCTTAAGATAATATATATAATGTAATATATACATGCACACCCTGATAGCTCTGTTTGTCTTGGGGATCCTGATTGGTACTG
Source organism: Orientallactaga sibirica (assembly GCA_036365145.1). Lineage (NCBI taxonomy): Eukaryota > Metazoa > Chordata > Mammalia > Rodentia > Dipodidae > Orientallactaga > Orientallactaga sibirica. The sequence goes on along the minus strand of JAEOAD010000011.1, from coordinate 44,776,761 downwards.
GGTTTCCAGCTTATTGTCTCATGTCTTCCTAAGGACAATGAGGACCTAAGTCCTTTAAAAAAAGGGATGCGTGTAATGCACTGTTAAGTGTCTCATAGATAGGATATAAGTGGTGTTCTTCAGGAGCTAAATACCTAATTTCTAGGGTCACTATTTGTTTTCTATTTCTTTTGTAATGATGACCAAAAGTTAGCAGCTTTAAACAGTAAGAGTCAGGTGTGGTGGCACATGCCTGCAATCCCAGTACTTAGGAGGTGGAGGCAGGAGGATTGCCAATTTGTGGCTAGACCGGGCTACTGTAGTGAGACCCTGTATCAAACAGAAAAGAACACACAATAAGCAGCCCATGCTGTGACAGTAAGGAGTCCCAGCTCCACAGGAGGGACTCCAGAAGCTCTACCTGTGGTCTTCTCTGCACTGTTCCCTATGCCTATCTTCTCTCTGCTAGTGTTACTCTGTCTTCTTGTGTTGTGGTTTGAATCTTAACCACACAGGCTCATATGTTTGAACACTTGGTCCCCAGCTGGTGGCACTGTTTTGGGAAGTTGTGGAACCTTTAGGAGGTAGAGCCTAGCAGGAGGAAGTGGGTCACTGGGGTTATAGCCTTGACTGCTTCCTGTTCCTCTAACAGGTGCAGAGTCCCAGCTGCCTGCTGTCATACCTTCCCTGCCATAATGGACTCTCTCTCCTCAAACAGTGAACCAAAATAAACCCTCTTGTAAGTTGTTTTTGTCAGATACACTATCACAGCAGTGAGAAAAGTAATACACCTTGTAAGCAACCATAAGGGTGTGCATGATCATTTCCAATGAGTTCTATGAGTCCTTTTAGCAAGTTATTAAACATATGGGTGGTCTTGGGAACCAGCATTTACAGTCGGAAGTGAGGGTATCTTGGGGACTGATCCCTCTAATGGTGTGGCCGACATCAACTCTCTACCTTCTGTAATACTTACTGGTTTCCAGCTCTCCAGCCACTGTATTTTTTTTTTTTTTTTTTGTCTTTATCATTTGCTCCTCTGCTTCTGGGTTGAGTTTCCTCCCAACAGAATGGCATCCCTGGGCCCGGCCTGCAGGTGCTGTCTGTATAAAAACCCAGGCTTAGTGCTCATACTTACTGAAAAGGCTGGCTGTGACCCCATCAGGAGAAGGTTGAGCATATATATTACTCAAAGCTTCTTCCAATAGCTTTGCTAAACCTGTCACTGTTCACTGATCTGTTATTTTTTTAAAATAACAGTTGACTGAGCACATTACAAGAGGTTGGGCGATATAAACTAACATCTGTAGTCCAAGACAATTGTGAATTTTTTCTTTTTGGGGGGGGAGAGACAGAGAGAGAGACAGAGGAAGACAGAGATGGGCGCGCCAGCAGCCTCTCAGCTGCTGCAAACGAAATCCAGATGCCCCCTTGTGGTCAAGTGCGGCATTACGCCCTTGCGTCACTTTGTATCTGGCTAACCGTGGGACCTGGAGATTGGAACCGGTGTTCTCAGGGTTAGGAGGCAGGTACCTTACCGCTAAGCCATCTTTCTAGCCCCACAATTGTGAATTTTTAAAAATAAAATGAAAGCTGAGTGCGGTGGCGCATGCCTTTAATCACTGAGGAGGACGAGGTACGAGGAGAGCTATCAGTTTCAAAGCAGGCTGGGCTACAGAATGAGTTCCAAGGCAGTCTGTGCTAGAGACCCTACCTTGAAAAAATACAACAAAACATAAAACAAAATAAAAAAATAAACAAAATGAAAGTGAAGAACTCAGGAAAGGACAAAGTGCACATTAAGTACATCTAGCAAGCATGCCAGAAGGGCATAGGCAGGACCCACTTCTTCCTCCCCACCTCACCCATCCTGGACCCCGCTCACTTTCCTGCCCCTCGCGACGCCCCTTCCCTCCCCTCCCCGCCCCTCCCGGCCCCGCCCCGCCCCGCCTGCACGCCGGGTTCCTGCTCGAAGGGAGGGGCTAAGTGCGCATGCGCACAGCGCGCGGTGGCGTTGCCGTGGAAGCGCCTGCCGGAGGGAGGGTGGCGGCGCCCGGCAGACCGGCTGGCTGAGACCGCGACGCGGCGACCGGAGAGTGCGCGGCCGAGCCCAAGGCAGCGCAGGGCCGAGGGGCAGAGCGCGGCTGGCCGGCGGGGATGCGGGACCGCCTGCCGGACCTGACGGCGGTGAGCGCGGCGCGGGATAGCGGTCCCGGCCGGCTGGGCGGGCGGAGTCCCGGGGCGCGAGCTCTAGGAGTGGACGGGCGGTGTCTCCGGGCGGGGCCCCGGGGAGAGCGCCAGGGCCCCCGGGGCTCCAGGACTCTGGGGATCTCTAGCGGCCCTGGCGGCTCCAGGGGTTCAGGGCTCTCCAAGGGTCCGGAGTTCTCCTGGGACCCTGGGATCTCCGGAGGCCCCGGGACGTCCAGGGTCGTGAACCGCCGAGGAAGAACTCCGGTGCCAGCTCTGGACGGGGTCCCGGGGGCGGTGGGAGTGGGGAGCTGCTCCAGGCTGGCTGGGGCTGGACTGTTGGGCGTGGCTCCCACGGGGGTCTCAGTCAGGATGTTCCTTCTGTGCGCCCGGGCGCCGCTCCCACGGGCTGCTCTGGGCTGGTATCAGGGTTCAGTCCCCCGACTCTGGCCATGCGCATTTCAGTGGGTGAGACACGAGTGGCAAGGGCTTGGACTAACTGGCCTGGGCTGATGCCTACTGGGAGACCGCTGTTGCACCGCTTGTCTGGTTCTTTGCTCAGCTGTTATCAGTAGAAAAGCCTGAGTAACTGCCTGCCCTACCTTGAAGGATCCCCTTCTGGCTGCTTTGTATCCAGGCCTTACAGGATCCTCCCAGACACCACACAAACAGGGCTCAACCAGGGCCGGTGAGGTTAGGCAGTAACCAAGGCTGTATCAGTAAATAGTGAGTTGGGAGTTACGACTGCGTGTTTTCCTAACACACAGACACAGCAAATGAGCATTGACTTTAGCAAGAGGAAGGCGCTTTAAAGGAGAATGAGTTGTAAAAAATCCTTTTCAATGTACAGTGGACACACAGTGATTGTACCTACTTTTAGGGTATATGTGACTTTTGAGACATGCAATGTGTGATTAGATTGAGGTAATGGGCATAGCAACCCAGACATTTGTCATTTCTTTGTGTTAGGAACACTCAGGATCCTCTGTAGTAGCTACTTACCCTACTGTGCTATAGAACACTAGAAGGCATTCTTCTTATCCAGCTACACCCCCCTGAGCCATTAGCCATCTCCTGTCCATGGTGCCCTCACCCATACCCTATTCTATTCTCTACTTGAGACAACTTTTAACATATCCATATACGTGAGAACATGCAGTGTTTGTCTTTTTGTGCCTGACTTATTTTACTCCTAGTCAGCTGGGGTTCTTTTGTTGTAGCTGGATAGAAATCCTGAGTGGGAGAGAAGCACCCCAGTGCTGGTCTCTAGCAGCCTTTGTATCCTTTGGTGTTGACAGCAGTGAGAGGGAAGCTGCAGCATGTGGCACCTCCCTAGTGTTACAGCCTCATGCCTGTGGAGCCCCATCCTTAGCTCTACAGGTGTTACAGCTTGGCAGCTGCCAGTGTTATAGCCCTCAGCCTGGGCTTTGAGCCTCTTGGCATTAAAGATTTGACAGCTCAGCTCTCTGGAACAGTTCTAGCCGCCAGGGCCTTCAGCTTCTCTTCGCTGGATCTTGGGAGCCCCTGTATTTCTCTGGCTTCAGCTCTGGGCTGTCCCTCTGCTGCTTTCTTGGCTGCTCCCTTGAAATTATCCAACTGCCTGTCTCAGTCCCTGGGCTGCCCCTGCTTCTGCTGTTGTTGGCCACTGGTCTTGTGGGTAGTAGATACTCCTTCATTGTCAAGCAGCTCCTTGTTCTGCTGCTCCTCTGTCACAGCCATTGCCTCTACCTTTCTTATTACTTGCTTAGCACTACTGAAAGCAATTCAGAAACCTGGAGAGAAGCCTTCTTTTGTGTCTGGTGCTACACCACCAGAGGGGGCAGTTCAGAAGGACCTCTTCCAAAGGACTCATTGAGTTGAACAACCCACTTCTAACTGGAGAAGGGGTATTTGCACCAAATTACAGCAAACCTTGCATGTAAATGAACGTTGTGTTTTCATCAACCATGACATTGCTGCTTTAGCAAGTAGTTCCCCTGCTAGACCATAAAGGGAAGTGCTCCCTCTCTGACCTAGTTGGGAATGGTTGCAGGGCTATCTACAGTTCACTGAGGCTTGTGATAGCAAAAAAGTCGGGTACAAACTTTTTGAAACAGCCTTGGCTAAGACTGTGCCTTTAGGAGCTGGAGCAATCAGCTGCTGCCATTATGTAGTTTCCTCATATCTGTGGTGCTGGCACAAGGGTGTCTGGTGAGCTGCTTGGCTGATAGTCTTTTTGTTTAAGGCAGCCAGGGCAGCAAGGGAAATTTCATCCCCCAAGGTCTTTGCCTATTTACAGGAAAATGAAAGCACACAGAAAGAATGCTGATGATAAGAACTTACATCAAAATAGAAGAGAGACTAGTTGGAAATTCAGTAGAGGGGGAGATAGAGCAGTGGAGAAAGAAAGGGTAGTGGGAGGGAATTATGATCATGGTATCTTACCTATATGTATGGAGATTGTCAATAAAAAAATTAATAAAAAGACCTTAAAGAGCTTACCATTAACTGTAATAGTTCTTTTAACAGTGCTTAACACTTCCCCAGTGCCTTGGAGGTCCCTTTTCCTCCTGTGTCTCAGTTTCCTTTATCATAATGGCCTCTAGTTCCATCCATGTTGCTACAGAGAGAATTTCATTTTTAATAATTTTATTAATTTATTAGAAAGAGGGGGAAAGAATGGGCACGGCAGGGCCTCCACCCACTGAAAACAAACTCCAGGTGCATGTGCCACCATGTGCATCTGCCTTACATGGGTTCTGGGGAGTTGAACCTGAGTCCTTTGACTTTGCAGGCAAGCACGTTAACTGTTAAGCCATCTCTCCAGCCCAAATTTCATTTTTTAAAGGCTGAATTATATTAAAAGTTGATGGATCTTTTTATGCATCCCCTGTGAGAAGGCAACAGTATTCTGAATGAAGTGGTACTAATAGGTATATATTTATAGAATCTCTAAGAGTGAGGTTTTTAAGGCCAACAGAGGTAATTATGGCCTTTTTCTCCTCTTAGAAATACAAGTACTCATTCTTGATGTTTATGGTCTGGTTTTTCCACTGCACACATACTGCCTCTGCTCTCAGAATTGCTGCAGCCTCTGAGCAGAGGTCTGAAGCCTACTGTCCTAAGCCAAGCCTTCTTTTTCCATTCAGTCCTTTTCACTGAGAAATTTTAACATGATCCTGGACATATAGATTACAGAACTAGGTATACAAATCAAACTTTTGCTGATTTTATTTAAAAGACATGGCATTTTTTGGAACTTATTTATTTATTTATTTATTTGAGAGAGGGAGAGCATGGAAGAGGCAGATAGAGAGAATGTGTGTGCCAGGGCCTTTAGCCACTGCAAACAAACTCCAGACGCATGCGCCCCCTTGTGTATCCAGCTTATGTGGGTCCTGGGGAATTGAACTGGGTTCCTTAGGCTTCGCAGGCAAACACCTTAAGTGCTAAGCCATTTCCTCAGCCCCCTATTTTATTTTTAAACAATTATTTGGTATACATATAATTTTACTATTCATTTAAAATGAAAGCAAATGAGATACTAATGAGATGGATGTACTTGTTTATTTTATGTTAGGAATTCAATCCTGGCTGAATACTTGATACTGTAGGATTACAGCATCTTCAGTGTTTTTCAGAGTTCAGTGATATTTTGATTTTATCATCATTGGGCCTAATTAAGCAATTTTTTTTTTAAAGGAAACATGTTCTTTTCAGGTAGTTGAGAGTAGTTAAATATTCAGAAACACAGATAACTTTAAGGTCTACATAATGAGACCCTGTCTTAAAGAAAATGAGTCAAACAAAAAATCATGTCCCAGTTGGGCATTGGTGGTGCACGCCTTTAATCCCAGCACTCGGGAGGCAGAGGTAGGAGGATCACTGTGAGTTCGAGGCCACCCTGAGAGTACATAGTAAATTCCAGGTCAGCCTGAGCTAGAGTGAGACTCTACCTCGAAAAACCAAAAAAACAAAACAAAACAAATAAACAAACAAAAAAAAAAACATCTCCTAGACAACATGTGCAACAGGTAGAAGGGCCTCACTAGGCTACAGAGTGAGTTCAAGGCCAGCCTGGGCACCTTAGTGAGACTTTGTATCAAAAATAAAAGGAGGGTTGATGATCCAGCTCAATGGTAGAGCACTTGCCTGACCCATTTAAGGCCCTGGGTTCAATCCCTCATAGCGCCAAGAAAAAGAAAATGTCTCTTGTTTTGCTTCAGACATGTCTGAGCTTGAGGAATAGCAAGTGTTAAGAGCGCACCTGCCATGAATGGGTTCTCTTGAACCCCCGGCTGAGGTCTTAGGACAGGTCTTCTTCCTGACATGCCCACTGGTGCCTCTGTGGCTCCTGCGCTTCTCTCCCTTTCTCTGTGCATTTCACTTTCCCTTGGTCTCTGTTCAGGCTTTGCCCCCAGGAAGTGGTGGTCTTCCTTTCCTCAGTGCCCTTAGTGGGGCCGTTGTCTTCCTGTCTCAGTGCTTTAGACTGTGGTGCAGTTGTTTTCTCTTCACACTTCCCTGCTCTTCACCCTTTTTGGGGTAGACCCATGGCTCTGGCTTAGAGCAGCTGGGCATGTTAGGGTGTATGTTTGACAGTGCCCATGGTGAGGGGCTAGGGAAGATGGCTCAGTCAGTAAAGTGCGTGTCTCACAAACATGAGGACCCGAGTTTAATCTCCAGAACACAAGTAAAAGTGCTGGGTGTGGTAGTAGACACTTGTAGTCCCAGGACTGAGGCGGCAGAAACAGGAAGATCACTGAGGCTTGCTGGTCAGGCAGTTTAGCCTAATTAATGAGCTCTAGGCCAATGAGAGACCATGGTGGAAGGGGACAGTGTTCTGAGGATGGCACCTGAGGTTTTCCTCTGGCCTCCACATGTATGTCCATGTGCATGCGTGTGCGCGCGCACACGCCAAAATAAAATGCTCATGGTGAGAACGAGCAAGCTGGTGAGTCTGCTGTTCTCCAGCTTTCTTCTGTTGCAGTGTCAGAAACCCACAGCTGAAGCACAAAGGGAAACTGTGCAAAGTAGAGCTGTGCCTCCCAGACTGCCCCCAGGAGGGAAAGGAACTTAGAGGGAGCCATTGGAGGCTGCCTGGCTTGTGCTGCACCTGCCTGTTTCATGGTTTTTCCTGGTTTCTTTCTGTGCATCTCTTCCCCTCCCCAGCCCTTGCCTCTCTTCATTCCTTTGCTGGCCTCTGGCTGGCTGCTCTGCTCCAGGCATGAACTCACTGAATGTTGTGGGCGTGGGCTCCTGGAGACACACTGATCAGGTTGACCTCTCAGAGCTGAGATCTGAATAGGAGTTGGCGGGACAGTTTACACCTAGAGGTCTTTCAGAGGGATATGTGAAGGGTCTTGTGGAGCCATGTGTAGCCCATGTATGGTCCATCTCACTGCACTCCAGGCCACTCCAGTCAGCCATGTTCATGTTCTCTTGCTTTTTTGGTTGACTTTGTTTGGAAGTGACTTGGTAATGCTTCTTTACACTGTTGTTCCTGGCCCCTCAGCTGCTTGAGACCCACTACAAGGACAACACAAAGAGCCGCAGTGGTGTGGTGTAGTGACATAAATCTGTGTACAGTTGGGAAGGATCCAGCTGGGGTGCCAGTGGCCAGTGGCCAGAGTGATGGTCTGGGAGGCTAGGTGGTATAGAAACTCTAGAAGGGGAGCATAGTGGGGCAGGGTGGTGCCAACCCACTGAGGGGAGGGCCGGGCCCGAGGGCTGACGGGAGGGACCCATGGTGCAGCTCCTTCCACAGAGAACTGGAGTGTGTAAATAGACAAGGCAGTATCTGCTCCACTGTGTCCACAGGGTAATCCTGGGCTGTTCCTGTGCCCCAACTTCATCCTTCTTACTGTAAATGAGTCGGGACATGTGTGGGGGAGTGTCTTAAATTGTGTCCCGGAGAGCTGGAGGCAAATGACAGCTCTGTCAGCTGGGTGCAGTGGCACATGCCTGTAATCCAAGCACTCAGGAGGCTGAGGAAAGAGCACCACTGTGAGTTTGAAAATAGTCTGGGCTACAGCTCAGAAACGGGGGGGGGGGGGCGGATGGGTGGAGCACAGACAGAGACAGGCAAGCAAGCAAACATAAGTTAGGCCTGTTGCTCAGACAGAGGTTTTGAGACGTGAGACCCAGCTTCTGCTCGGAGCACATCCCTGAGGCATGGCACTTGCTCAGTAAGGGAATAGAGGTCCTCACAGATGCTGTCCATTTTCTCCCTGTGGTGCTGGCTGGGAGGGAAGACTGGAAGAGATAGGGCACCTGAAGTGCTCACAGCCCCTGATGCAGCATGTGGTACCCACAGTAGCCTCCCCTTCAGCTGTCTGCCCACCTCCTGTGCCTCTGTGCCCATCTCTACTTAAAGGAAACAAGAAATTGGGTTGTGGGCTCACTCTTCCCTAGAGTGAGCTCTTTCTGACTGAGCACATCTGCAGCTCTGCAGCTACCCTGTCCCAAATGTGCTTGCCATATTGAGGTATGTTTTAGGTAGACATGACCCTTCTCACACTAGGCTTGAAATTTTCAGTAGCAACTCTCTTATAAGTATCTTTCTTAACAGCTCCTATAAGGGGAGAGTAAAGTAGTCATAATGTGACTCTAGGTTCCTGTGGGTAAAGCCACTCAAAGGGGTGTGGTTGGGGCTGTATTCTCTCCGTGGATATATAAGGCACTCCCTTAGGTGACCCTCTGTTTTCTTTAAGCTGGCCCTGGCTGTGCAGGGAGTCTTCTCTCTGGTGGTGAGAGCTTCTCCTGTGCCACCTCCCTGTCTCAGAGCAGCACACCTGGCCTTTTCCTCTCCATTAACTAACCAGCTTTCTTATCCACACAGGTCCAACAAAAGAGGAGGGCAGTAGGGGCATCTGTTGTAGCAGGAACAGTAGATTTTGCCTAAGTGAGGGTCTTGGTGGTACCAACAGGGGCAGGATTTGTTGCATGTTCTTAACACATTTCATCTTAGTTTGGTTGGAGATTTCCCTGAGTGGTAGATCAGTGGTGCTGTGTAGACTTGATTTCAGGTGTGAAGACTTGATTTTCACAAGTTGTAGATTGCTCAGGTTCATCACCAGCCTGGCTGCTGGGTGGGAGGCTGGCCTTGTGCTGACTCACACTCTTGGTCCTTGGGGAGAAGGCTGGGCACAGTCCTTCCATGTGTCTTCTGACAGGCCAGGCCTTAGTGGTGGATGCTGTGTGGCCAGTCTATAAGCTTTATGTGATTTAGATGCCAGCTCCTGAGGGCTTATTTTATCATTTTCTGTCCCTTGTGTCTGTAGATAAAAGTGGCTTTCTTGCTAATTTAGATTTTTCTTTGCTGCTAGATGCTTTGAATGCCTGGAAGGGTGGCTTCCAGGTGGTTTTCTGTATTGGTAGTGCTAGCATCCTCCCCACCTGCGCAGACCCACAGCTGCCAGTCTGTACTAGCAGCTGGTGGAGGAGTCCCTGGTGCCTCCTCAGCCCTCCACAGTCTTAGGTAGCTCCTTGTTCTGTGCTCTTTGGTCTTGTCTTAGGCCAATTTTTTTCTTCCCCAGCTTTACTTGATTCTGTCTTCCTTAATTCATCTGTCCTTCTCAAAGTGTTTATTATTATTAAACACTACTTAGGATAAAGTAAGGAAGAGCAGCTAACATGTTGACATTCTTTGAAACTTACTATATATTCTAGGATGTTAACTAGTAGTGTAAACGTTTAAAAATATTTAATCATTTGCAAGCAGAGAGCGAGAGATAGAGAATGGGCCGGTCAGGGCCTCTAGCCACTGCAAACAAACTCTAGACACATGTGCCACCTTGTACATCTGGCTTACATGGGTACTGGGGAATTGATCTTGGGTCCTTAGGTTTTGTAGGCAAGCATCTTAAATGCTAAGCCATCTCTCCAGCCCAAACATTTTTTTCTTTTTTTTTATTAAAGATTTTATTTTTATTTATTTATTAGAGACAGAGAGAGGGAGAGAGAGGAAGAGGGAGAATAGGCGCGCCAGGGCCTCTAGCCACTGCAAATGAACTCCAGACATGTGTGCCCCCTTGTGCCTCTGGCTTATATGAGACCTGGAGAATCAAACCGGGGACCTTAGGCTTCGCAGGCATGTGCCTTAACCGCTAAGCCATCTCTCCAGCCCTCAAGCATTTTTTCTGAGGTAGGGTCTTACTTTAGCCCAGGTTGACCTGGAGTTCACTATGTAGTCTCAGGTTGGCCTCAAACTCACAGTGATCCTCCTACCTTTGCCTCCCAAGTGCTGGGATTAAAGCTGTCTACCACCACATCTGGCAAGAAGAGAGAGAGGGAGAGAGAGAATGGGCCTGTCAGGGCCTCTAGCCACTGCAAACAAAGTCCTAACATGTGCAACACCTGGTGCATCTGCCTTTACATGAGTACTGGGCATCAAACTTGGGTCATTAGGCTTTGCAGGCAAGTGCCTTAACTGCTGACCTATCTCTTCAGAACAATCTGTGTGTGTGTGTTTTCGAGGTAGGGGCTTATTTTAGCTCAGGCTGACCTGGAACTCACTCTGTAGTTCCAGGATGGTCTTAGATTTACCACAGTCCTTCTACCTCTGCCTCCTGAGTGCTAGGATTAAAGGCATGCACCACCATACCCAGCTAGTATCAACATTTTTAATCTTTCTAGAAAATATAAATATGAGGGGCTGGGGATGCATCACAGTAGTAGAGTACTTGGCTAGCATGTCAAGGCTTTTGGTTCAATCCCCAGGATCACTGTCCATCCATCCATCCATACATGCTTACATATACAAATATCTGTATGTGCATACACAAATAAGCAGTTTCAGGTTTTGAAAATAAGCCTAGTTGTCTTCTTTGGTATGATGTGATGAAAACACTGGGTTCTGCATGGCTCAGTCCTGAAAAACCAGCATTTGTCTTTCTCTAGGGCTTCCACCTTTCCCTCCTATCATGCTGTCACCTATTCTGTTGAAGAGGCTGCAGATTTAAGTGGTTCTGGGGAGTGGCATGTTACTGTTTGTCAAATATTGTGTTCCAGTGAACTCAGGTCTGGTGTGTCATGAATTGCTTCTGATGGGTCCATGTGTGCCTACAGGTTTGAAAACCTGACCTTTGGCTGGAGAAATGGCTTAGTGGTTAAGGTACTTGCCTGTAAAGCCTAAGGACCCATGTTCAACCCTTCAGATCCCACATTTGCCAGATGCACAATGGTGAGGCAAGCACAAGGTCACACATGCCCACTAGGTGGCACAAACATCTGGAATTCTATTGCAGTGGCTGAGGCCCTGGTGTGCCAATACTCTTTCTCTCTGTCTCTGTCTCTCCCTCTAAAATAAACAAAATGAAAACCTGACCTTTTCATTTTATATTTTCTGTTTTAGTGTAGGAAAAATGATGATGGAGACACTACTGTTGTTGTTGAGAAGGACCATTTTATGGAAGATTTCTTCCACCAGGTAAGAGCATTTAATGAAACTCAGCCATAGGTTTCCTTTAAACTTATCTGCCAGTGCATTTGTGAGATTAGAAATAATATTATGACAATATAGTTGTCCCCCTTAACTATCCTTTGGTTAATGGAGGACTCTGCCTAATGGTGCTCCCATGAAGCCATCTAGTACCTTGTGAGTGTGCACAAGCATGAGGTTCCCACTATAAACCATCTCATAGTGTGTTCCCCTCTGTGTTGCTATCACTAGTGATGTGTGACCTGCATGTGTTTTATTTGGCTTTTTTTTTTTTTTTTTTTGAGATAAGGTCTCACTCTGTAGCCGGGTTGACCTTGAACTTACCATCCTCCTCTTCAGCCTCCTGAGCACTAGATGACTATTTTCAAATGCCTGACTTTTGTAAGTTCTTTGGGATTTTCATTATTATCAAAATATTAGCTAATATTGATAAGCTAATATTGATAGAACTTCACACGATTGTTTATTCAGACAGCCTGGAGGGAGGGCTGGGTATGTGTGTGCATGGATGTGGCTGTAGTGTTGTGGGCTGGTGCTTCTGGATGGGTGGACCTGGTCCCTATACTCCCTGTTGTACATTCTTCTTTTACTCTGGGACTTGAGACTGAGTGGTGCCAGGCAACACTTCCTCCACTCATAAGCTCCCTTGGGAGACCAGCAGACTTGTGGCCTCTCAGGAACCTGGCTCTTTGGTCCTTTGGAAGTAGAAGTTCTGGCCTCCAGCTTGATCTCTGGGGCCACTTTGCCATTGGTGTTGGGCCACGTGCGAAGCCGGCACCTCATGACTTGGGACCATTGACAGTGATTAGCTTTATTGTCTTTGAAAATAAAACATGAGTGTACCTTTGTTAAAGTTACTTTATTTTAAAATTTATTTATGTGAAATGACATCTTAGAAAGAGAAACAAAAGATACTTGGTAATGTAGGATCAGTTTTAGACAAAGTCTTATATATAACACAGAACACTGCAGAAGGTGGGTGTTGTTGAATTTTGTTTGTTTGTTTTGGTTTTTCGAGGTAGGGTCTCACACTTAGCCCAGGCTAACCTGGAATTCACTATGTAGTCTCAGACTGGCCTTGAACTCTCAGCAGTCCTTCTACCTTAGCCTCCCAAGTGTTGGAATTAAAGGTGTGTATCACCATGCCTGGCTGGATTGTGTTCTTGACCAAGGTTTGGCTAACGTCTGAAGTAGGGCTCCGAGGAACAGCAGATAACTTTCCCAAGGTGATTTCAGGAGACATAAGGAGATCCCATAGGTATCAGAGTTGTACCACTGTCACCTTGTACCCTTCTCCCGCAGGGTCCTCCTTCTGTAGGGTCCTTCTCCCATGCGGCCCTTCTCCTGTGGGGTCCTCCTCCTCTGGAACATTGGAGTTGCATTTCCTATTCTTGGTAGAGCCCTCTGGGCTGCATCAAGGTCTGTGGTTGGGTGTTGGAACTCTCTGGGAGCTGGGGTGTCCCCTCTGCTTTCTGACAAGAGTGCCACCAAAGTTACTTTAGAAATGGTATTTTCAAATGCATAGCAAATATAATCTGTAACTAGAACCAACACTACAACTTGGATTTCAGCCTTCTTTTTTTTTTTTTTGAGGTAGGGTCTCACTCTAGCTCAGGCTGACCTGGAATTCACTATGTAGTCTCAGGGTGGCCTCGAACTCATGGCGATCCTCCTACCTCTGCCTCCCAAGTGCTGGGATTAAAGGCATGCGCCACCACGCCCGGCCGGATTTCAGCCTTCTTAATGACATAGCTAAGACTGAAGAAGAACTGGGTTTTAATGTGGTGTTTTTTTTTAATGGTTACTAAAATCAAATTCTAAATGTGTGACATCTGTGATGTTCTACAGAAGTCATGTGTAGATGAAATGGTCCAGGCCTGACAGACTAGCAGTTTTCTGTTCTAACAGCAGACTCCTGTCTTACTTAGACTTCTCCTTAGTGCTTCTAGTTTTAAAATGTGCTTTTGGGTTTAGACCAGGGCACCTTGGAGTCCATGTGGTCAGGGTTACCTTCACACTGACTGATGTGTGCTGCTTGGCTCCTGCATCTCAGGTATGGGACAGAGTTCAAAGAAGGATACATGAGCATCATGCTACCTTCCAGTAGACCAGGAACCATATCTACAAAAGTCTTCACTTTTTTGTTTTCACTGGTTTTTTTGGAACTGTGTTTCATAAAAATATGTATGTGAGCAAGTGTATATGTTTCCTGATGCTGCAGTGACAGTTGACCATGAGCCTGGGGTCTTCAAACAGCAGCTCAGAGGTAGGTGTCTTTGGAAACTCCTGCAGCTGTCATCCAGGCAATTCTGGGGCAGCAGGGAAGAATGGTACCCACCTTCCTGCCTGCATTCATAGCTTGTCACTTCTTCCTCCCTACCTGAAGCCATGGCATTCTAGATTAGCTTTCCTGCCATACCTCTTCTTCCTGACTATGGTCTTCTGGTCTCTTGCATAAATACCTTGAATAGAGTGGACTACCCAGACCTTTCCCAAATCTTTGTTTACAAAGTTCATTTGCTATGTCAGGGGGTGTATTATGGTGTAGACGCAGATGCAGCATGTGATGGATACAGTTAGAATTTTAAAGTGAGTGGAGGAGAGGCTTGGTGGTGACCTCCAGTGATTGCCCTTCTGTAGCCAGTTTTCCTTCAGCATCTTTTCTGAGGACATTGATTCTATTGAGGGTCAACTTGGACAACCTTGGGTGGTCTCATATTCCCAGTTCCACCACATTTGCAGAAGTTCTTCGTCATGTAATGCAACATTCACAGGTTTCTGGGTACCTTTGGGGCCCTTAATGAGCTACCACAGAGAGTTTTGAAGGTGTAAACCCATCTGGATAAATCTTGTACAGAGCACATTACATTTGAACAAATATCAAGGAGGTTACATTTTAGAGGCTCAGAAGGAGTCTAGAGGTTGCTGGCCTATGAACAGTAAATGCCTCCTAGTTAGGAGGGTATTGCCATTTGGGGGGGGTGTGGACTTTCTGATTGCGTGGTGTGTGGAATTGAGAGTTAAGACACTTCTCCTTTGTACTGTCTATGCTAACACTTGAACACTTGTCTGTGCTAACACTTGAAGCTTGAATGTGAGGATTTTTTTTAGCATAATACATTTTGCTGGTGAATGTTGGTTGATGCTTGATTTAGACATAATAGTAGAAAGGTAATATGGTATATTTCTCTGTTTTTCAAGTGGTACTGTGTGAGAGTGGGAAAGACTCATCTGTGTGGCAGTTCTTCATCTCTTTCCTCTTCCATCTTTCTTTCCTAAGTAATGAACAGCAGTAGCAATGTTGACTTTTCCATACTGGGCTGATCCTATGTCTCTCTTAGGTGGAGGAGATTAGAAGCAGTATCTCCAGAATATCCCAGTACGTGGAAGATGTAAAGAAAAAACACAGCTTCATTCTCTCAGCCCCAAACCCGGAAGGAAGTAAGTCATGTCTACCTGTCTGTCACCTACAACGTGGCTTTCCTCCAGCTTCCCCTTATCCCTTAGGTGGAGGGGTAGCTTGTGTTAACACTTATGTGCGATCTACCCCTCAGTATCCTGGGGTATCTGCATGTGTTTTAAGGCTCCCTGAGTGATCAGTGTCCAACTAGGGTGCAGACCACTGCCATGCTGGATTCAGAGGATGCATGACAGTGCCCAAGTGGAACCATGCCCACAATGTTGGGTGATCTAACCAGGGATCTGTTCTGTGCCAGAAGCTAAAACAGAACAGTGGAATTTTGTATTGGAGGGCAGCTGAAGAGACTTGTTTGCAGAGGTAGAGCTGGTTTAAAGATATAGACAGACCGAGAGTCTGCATCTTGAGGGCAAACTCTACGGAGTGTGCTGTAGGCAGCATGCACTGTGGACAACACTCAAGCAGGTCAGTTCACAGAGCAAGAGCTAGTAGTGGTGAGGAGGTGCCTCCTTGGTATAAAATGATGGAGAGTTAAAGCTTTATAGGTGACATAAGGGTCTAAAAACAAACCAACAATTAATATCTTTTTTTTTTTTTTTTTTTTTTTGAGGTAGGGTTTCGCTGTAGCCCAGGCTGACCTGGAATTCACTATGTAGTCTCAGGGTGGCCTCGACTCAACTGCAGTCCTACCTTTTCCTCCCAACTGCTGGGATTAAAGGCGTGTGTCACATGCCTGGCTTCTTTCTTGCTCATTTTCTGGCATATTTGTACATGGTTTGTTCTTGTCACCTTCCTCCTTTCCTAGCCGCCCTTATGCTTTCATGTCATAGGTGTTCCATTGCCCTCCCCCACGTAAGATCTGTTTCATGGTCCCCTTTCTAGTTCGGCTCACTTTCCTGCTGCTGTTTTCCACCTGATGTGGCATGGAGGTCTGGCCTCTGCTCTTGCCATGCTGTCTCCTGCTATCATGAAGCTTCCCTTCAAGACTGTAAGCCAAAATAAACCCTTCCCTTTCGTATGTTGCCTTTGGCCAGCTGTTTGTCCCAGCAACAGCCTCTCAGGGCCTCTTTGCAGAGACTCCAACTCTGCCACACATTGCCTAGCCTCACAGGCTCTCTGGAACTGTGGTGGAATACTCTATGATGACCCTCCTTCAGTCTTGTATCTTTCATGCCTCCAAAGCCATTACTACATGGATAATTCTGCTAAGTCCCTGCCAGCTTGGGATAAAGCATGGACCCCTTGGACCACAGGCCTCGAGGTCTCTATATGCCTTTTAGGCTTTTCCTGGTGAAGCATTTCCATAGAAAGTTCTATATGAACAGGGAACACCTTCAGTTTTAGCTTCCTTCCTGTAAGTAAATTTGGAATTTTACAAGATAGAGCCTCTGATTTTTTGCCCTTAGGTCATCTTGCCCTTGATTGCAGTGCAGCAAAGAGATTTTTCTTCAGTGGTCCTGATCTCTTTAATAACTACATCTTCTTTCTCAGTACCTATCTGAATGTTATACTGCCTGAGATTTCCTGGACCAAATAAATTTGCCCATTATGTTTAAGTTCATCATCATTCAAATTCTCAGGATAGGGGCAGAATGCAGCCAGTTTCTTTAACAGATAATAACGTGTATTTCCTCTAGCCTAGTTCCTGATAGAGTCCTTGTTCTCCTCTGAAACCTCACAAGCCTCCACTGTCTGTGTTTCTTTCAGCATTTTTGTCATCCAGGTTCCCACTAGACTGGCCCATGGCCTTACAGCATTCAAAGGCTTTTCTAGCCCAAACTTCAAAACTCTTACATATTCATCTCCCAAATGGTTCCAGAGTTCTATGTACCACATAGATTTATCACAGAGATGACCCTATTTCTCAGCACCAATTTTCTGTCTTAGCAGCTTAAGGAAGAAAAGGTTTATTTTAGCTAACATTTCCAGGGTGAAGTCTGTCATGGTGGGGAATTCGTGGCATTAGGAGCTTGAGACAGCTGGCCACATTCAGTTCACCTTGAGGAAGCAGAGAGAGAGAGAGAGAGAGAGAGGAAGGGAGGGAGGGAGGGAGGGAGGGGAATACTGCTGCTCAGCTAGCTCTCTTCTGTTAATACAGTCTAGGACCCAGCCCATGGGATGGTGTTGCCCTCAGTTAAGGTGGATCTTACCACCTCAGTTAACCTAGTTAAGATAATCCCTTACCAACATTCCCAGAGGCTAACCTGATCTAGATAATCCCTCACAGAAATTCTAGGTCCTGCTAATCAATATAAACCATCATAACAGTTGTGTATATATACCATACTTTCTCGGGGGTTTTTGTGTGTTTTTTTGAGGTAAGGTCTCACACTGTAGTCCAAGATGTCTAAGAATTTGCTATGTAGTCTCAGCATAGCCTTAAGCTCATGGTTATCCTCCTACCTAAGCCTTCCAAGTGCTAGGATTAAAGGCATGTGCCACCACACCTGGCTTTAGCACATTTTCTTTACCCATTCATCTGTGAATGGACATCTAGGTTGTAACCCTTTCTTAGCTATTGTGAATAGTACAGCAGTGAACAGGGATATGAAAGTATCTCTATGGTAGGATTGAGAGTGCTTTGGGTGTATACCCAAGAGTGGTATAACTGGGTCATGTGGCAGTTCTATTTTCAGTTTTATTTGGGGAACCTCCATGTTAATTTCCATAATAACTGTACAAGTTTACATTCTATTGCAAAGAAGGATTCTTTTTTTCCCACATCCTCGCTAACATTTTCTGTCATTTGTTTTCTTCATACTAGATATTTTGGCTGGTGAGATAGAATCTAACAGTAGTTTTAATTTGCATCCCTTGAATTGTCTAGTCCCAGAAAAAGGTCTGTCCTCTACTAGTATAGTTATTTTTAAATCTCAGAACTGTTCTGTTGGGTTCAGGGTAGACCTTGCAAGAAATTTTTGCTATGTTCCTAGGTAGTCCCTGATCGGGTGTGAATGTCAATAGAATCTGCTTGAAACTGTGTTCTATTTGTTGCTCATATTTGGAAATATACTGAGCCAAGTCTAGTGATGCAGATCTTTCATTCTAGCTACTTACAAGGTTGAGGTAGGAGGACCACAAAGTTAGCCTGGGCAACTAAAGGGGAGACCTTGTCTCAAAAGTGAAAAGGGGGCTGAGAATTATAGCTTTGTGATAGAGCACTTACCTGGCATGTATAAAAATTCTGGGTTCCATACTCAGTAACACACACACACACACACACACACACACACACACACACACGAGAAGAAATATAAAGGACCCAATGATCTTGACTAGTTATTAGAATTTTTTTTATAGAAAGATTTATTTGTTTATTCATTCATTCACTTATTTATGTGTGTGAGAGAGAGATTGAGAATGGGCACACCAGAGCCTCTATCTACTACAAATGAACTCTAGATGCATGGGCCACCTTGTGCATCTGGTTTATGTGGGTACTGTGGAATCGAACTTGGATTCTTCTTATGCTTCACAGGCAAGCCTTACCCACTAAGCCATCTCTCTGGCCCTAATTATGTCTTTACATTTTTTTGTGTGTGTACATGTGTGCCATACTACACACATGGAGATCAGAGGACAACTTTTGGATGTAAGTCCTTACCTTTCACCTTGTTTGAAGCATAGTCTCATTGTTCACTGCCATGAACACAAGCCTAGCTGGTCCATGAGCTTCCAGTGGCTTCTCCTATCTCTGCCTCCCATCTTGTTGTAGGCCTGCTGGGATTACAGATGCTAGTGCTATAACAGCCAACTTTACATGGGTCCTGGGGATCTGAACTCAGGCCGTCACACTTGTAGGGCAGACACTTTATCACTGAGCCTTCTCCCAGCCTAATCTCTGCATTCTGTTGGATTATTTTCACCCCTGATCTGTAATCTGTGAATCTATGGATAGTGATAGTTCTGTTTTCACCTCTTATTCTGGTTAGTTTTGGTTGACTGATTTCACTGATTCTAGTATAGTTTGGGGACAGAATTGGTGATGGGGGTATACTGAAAGAAGTTTTTCTTAGAAAACCTGTTAGTAGTTGTACAATGTAAAATGAAGATCTTAGCATTCAATTGAAAAAAAAAAAAATCTTTAAGTCATACTGTTCTGAACCTGGGTGGCTCCTTCTGTGACTGAGCTATTTCCTGTAGTGAGCTCCTGAGCCTGGGCTTATTAGACAGTCTGTGAGACTGTCTCCATGGGCTTCTAACATCTGAGCTCTGGGACTCCTCCAGCCCTGGCCTCTCAGGTTGCTGGGGCCACTGGTGCTGTCACGCCCAACTGTGGGCTTTTCTCTATCATGTCCTCACTTAGAAAGCCACAATGTTCTTGGAGAAGTAAAAGCAGATTCTATTTACATTAACACCCAATCAGGGACTACCTAGGAATATAGCAAAAACTGCTTGAAAGGTCTACCCTGAACCCAACAGGACAGTACTGAGATTTAAAAATAACTATACTAGTAGAGGACAGACCTTTTTCGGGGACTAGACAATTGAAAGGATGCAAATTAAAAGAAGTAAAATCCTAAAATAAAAACATCTCTTGACCTTGTTTAGTT
The DNA here is from genome assembly GCA_036365145.1 of Orientallactaga sibirica. Classification (NCBI taxonomy): domain Eukaryota; kingdom Metazoa; phylum Chordata; class Mammalia; order Rodentia; family Dipodidae; genus Orientallactaga; species Orientallactaga sibirica. Next base: position 44,757,206 of record JAEOAD010000011.1, on the reverse strand, counting down.
TTAGTGGTTTAGAAATTTATCCACATATCATCTTTTTTTAAAATAATTTTGTTTAACTCTTAGGGTAATTTAGCCTGAATAAATAATATCAATGTGTTTTTATTTTGAGTAATATACCTTCAAAACCTTTTTGCTGTCACATGAGAGCAGACACAACTATTGCTTTCCCAAACTGAGAGCAGCTATTATTTCACAGCTGGCCCTTTTGTGCTTGCATTAAAATGATTGCTTTTCATCTTTTGTCTTTCTATGACAGTGTGACTACCCAGGGAACAGTGCTAACTGCTTACCTAGTTGGGTTGTAAAAAGCCAATTGTAGTTTCTTCTTCAGCCCAGGTACGTGGGCTGGTGCATGATGCAGGGCTCCTTCCACCTCAGCCTGCTTCCAAGGCAATGTGACCATAGTTGTTGCCAGGTGTGGGGAGGCTCTGGTGGGGTCTCCAACCTCTGAAATGGGTCTGTGACAGGGAGAGTTCTACGGCTGTTGCTGTCCAGGTGTTGAGCTTGTGTTCTCCTGGCTACACCTCCCCTTGTCGTAGGTACATTGAGGGCACAGATGCATGTACCCTACTACATCCAACTTTATGTGGGTACTGGGGAATTGAATCTGGGATGGCAGGCTTAGCAAGCAACTACCTTTAACTGCTGAGCTATCCCACTAGCCTTTAGTTGGATTTTAAAGGGAGTCTCACTCTGTAGGCTGGCTTCAAACTGTCTACCCTCCTGCCTCAGCCTCCTGGGGTTGTTCTCATGCAGACCCATGCTGGCTTCTGGTTCTTATCTCCTGATGCCAGTAGCTTTCTCCCTGTCTTCGCATAAAGGAGAGCCTCGGGAATTGCCTCGGAAAAGATGGTCACCGGGAACTTCTCACTACATGGTCCCTCTGCTCCAGCCTCTTGTCCTAGCCTTGATGGTGGCTTTCTTTGCTCAAAAACCTTCAGCGTTTACAACAGCTTATAGAAAAAACTAGAAACTGTGTAATGTCCTGCAGGGCTTTCCCACCTCTCTGTAGTCACTATTACATAAGTCATTTCAGCTCCTTCACCTTTCGTTGGGCCTTCTGTCTCTGTACCAGTCTGTTAATTCACTGGTCACACAGTCCCTCCTGTGGGAAACCCCTTCTCTGGCTTCTGGTCACCCTGGAGCATTGCTAGACCAGGTTCTCCTTTGCTCTGGCACCTTGGGTATCTTTCTGATGTCCCATCAGATGCTAGGTGGGAAGCTAGAGAGCTCTTTTTTATGATATAGTTTACATAAACGTCAGTGGCTCTGTGGCTGAGAACAGAGTGGTGTACGTAGTGTTTGATGGGCAGCAAGCATGGGGAAATATGGACAACATAGGGGACACTGGGCTCAGGGGATGCTTTTCCCGAGAGCAGCTGTCCTTCTTCTGTTTGTCCAGGTGGAGTGTTAGAAGTGGGTTTGGTCAGCTTTTAGTTGGGGTGAACCTGCAGCTCTCAGACTTCAGTGTGTCTCTGCTAGCACTGTCCAAGGTCACAGGCAAGGGAGGGCCTAGAACTGATGCTGCTGCCACATCTACCAGGGAACAGTTTGTAGAAAACACCTGAAATTAACAAGTGATGTTTTATTTTTTAACTTTTTTATTGACAACTTCCATAATTATAGACAATAAACCATGATAATTTCCTCCCCTGACCCACTTTACCCTTAACAAATCCACTGTCCATCATATCCCCTCTCCCTCTTAATTAGTTTCTCTTTTATTTTAATGTCATGATCTTTTCCTCCTACTATGAGGGTCTTGTGAAGGTACTGTTAGGTACTGCCAGGTTATGGATATTGAGGCCAATTTGTGTCTGGAAGATTGCATTGTAAGCAGTCCTACCCTTCCTTTGGCTCTGCCACCTCTTCCACAATAGACCCTGAGCCTTAGAAGGTGTGATAGAGATGTTTCAGAGCTGACTACTCCTCTGTCACTTCTTAGCATTATGGTGCCTTTTCAGTTATGGCAGTGATTAACACTGACATCTGAAAAGAGAAGCTTCCATAATCGGGAGTGAGAGTAGCATTAATATATGGGTATGAACATTAAATAAAGTGCTTACAGGGCAGTTTAGTGAGCATAACATATACATTTAGCCAGATAAGAGCAGGCATTAAAGTCCTAGGGCTCATGACCTCCCCCATCATAGACTTTTTTGCTGTTGTTTTTTCAAGGTAGGGTCTCACTCTAGCTCAAGCTGACCTGGAATTCACTATGTAGGCTCAAGGTGGCCTCAAACACACAATGATCCTCCTACCTTTGCCTCCTGAGTGCTGGGATTAAAGGTGTGCGCCACCATGCTCACCATAGGTTTTTTATTAGGTTTTCAGTCCAGGTGTGTATTCCCATTCATGGAACAGGCCTTCAGTCCAATTAGAGAGCAGTTGGTTTCCCCCACAAGAGACATGCCACTATTTCACCTGTTTGGTCCTTGGCCTGGCTGGCCAAATTTAAGGCTTGCAGTGTCCACTGTTTTCACTGCTGATGCCTTCTGTCTCCCATTAGGGCTGCATGCAGCATCACTTTTTCCAGATTTCTGTCAGCTGGTCTTAGGGAGGAGGTTTTGACCTCAGCTCCAGCTTGATTTCTTGGTGACCTTGCAGCTAAAGTATGTAGAGTCTTCAGCAATAGGGTCTTACCATCTATTTCTGGTGGGAAACCCAGAGCCTTAGTAATGGCCTGTAATATTTTAGGGGCATCAGGGATCTCTCGGGCCAACAACTCCCTGGAAGGTATCCCATCCCTGGCACTGAAATTTTTCTAGTAACAATCTATGGCTTCTGGCTTATTCATGACATCTTGAATTTCATTAACCCTTCCCTACTCTTCTTTTACTCAGTCTTTTCCCATGACCTCACTTAGGCCATTGCAACCCAAGTAATCTGTTCATCTACTTACATATATTGAATACTGCCATTAAACCCTTCCCTCTCCTTCCTCCCTTATAGGCCATTTTTTACCTTACTGGCTTCTGCTACTGATTTTAACTCCAACTCATATATAAATCTAAACATTTGTAGCTAGGATCCATATATGAGAAAGAACATGTGACATTTGACTTTTGGGGTCTGGTTTACTTCACTTTGTATAATCCTTTCTAGACCCATCCATTTTCCTGCATATTTCATAATTTCACCCTTCTTTACTGCTGAATAGAACTCCATTGTATAAATGTACCACATCTACATTATCCATTCATCAGTTGAGGGACATCTAGGCTGGTTCCATTTCCTTGCTATGGTGAATAGAACAACAATAAACATGGTTGAGCAAATTTCTCTAAGGTAATGAAATGAGTCCTTATGATATATGCCTAGGAGTGGTATAGTGGGGCATATGGTAAATATACTTTTAGCTGTCTCAGGAACCTCCACACTGATTTCCACAATGGCTGGACCAGTTTACATTCTTACCAACAGTGTAGAAGGATTCCTCTTTTTCTGCATCCTCGCCAGCATTTATTGTCTTTTGTATTCTTGATGGTAGCCATTCTGACAGGAATGAGATGGAATGTCAAAGTAGTTTTAATTTGCATTTACCTGATGGCTAAAGATGTAGAACTTTTTAAAAAAGATACTTATATGCCATCTGTATTTCTTCTCCTCCTCCTCCTCTCCTCCCCTCCCCTCCTCCTTTTTTTGTCTTTGTCTGGTTTTGATGTCAGGGTGATGCTGGCATTGTAGAAGGAGTTTGGTAGTATTTCTTTCTTTTCTGTTTTTATGGAAAAGTTTGAGAAGCATTGGTGTTAATTCTTTTGTGAAGGTCTGGTAAAATTTACCAATGACTCCATCTGGGCCTGGACTTGTTTTAGTGGGGGAGATTTTTTATAATTGTTTTGATATTTTATTTATTTATTTGAGACAGAGAGAGAGACACACACACAGAGAGAATGGGTGCACCTGGGCCTGTTGCCACTGCAAACGAACTCCCATGTGCTACCTGGTACATCTGGTTTTATATGGGTACTGGGGAATCAAACATGGGTCCTTCGGCTTTGCCAGCAAGTGTCTTAACTGCTAAGCCATCTCTCTAGCCCCTCTAATTTCTTAATATAGGCACTTAAAGCTATAAATTTCCCTCTTAGGACTGTCTTCATTGTCCCAAGGGTTTTGGTATGTTGTGTTCTCATCATTTAATTCTATGAATTTTTTGATTTCGTTTTTGATTTCTTTAATGACATATTCATCATTCAGTAGTGTACTGTTTAGTTTCCATGATTTTGTGTATGCTTTATAGTTTTTGTTGTTGTTGATTTGTAGTTTAATCCCATTGTGATCAGATAGAGTACAAAGAATTATTTCAGTTTTTCTGTTTTTGCTAAGATTTGCTTTGTGTCCTAATATATGGTCTATTTTAGAGAATGTTCCATGTGCTGCTGAAATGAATGTGTATTCTGTAGCATTCAAATGAAATGTTCAGTAGATATCTGTTAGATGCATTTGTTCTGTGACATCCTTTAATCATATGTTTCTCTGTTTATTTTTTGCTGGGATAACCTGTCAATCGAAGAGTGGGGTATTGAAGTCACCCACTACAATTGTTCTTGGTGTTATCTGTGACCTTAAGTTTAATAGTATGTGTTTGATGAAATTGGGAGCACCATGGTTAGGTACATATATGGTTAGAATTGTAATGTCCTCCTGTTGAATTCTGCTTTTAACCAATAAAAAGTGACTGTCTTTATCTTTCCTAACTAATATTGGTTTGAACTCTACCCTGTCAGATATTAGGATAGCAACACCTTCTTGTTTTCTAGGTGCATTTGCATGAAATACCATTTTCCATCCTTTTACCCTAAGATACTGTCTGTCTTTTGTGGAGAGGTGACTTTCTTAGAGTAGATAAACTGATGGAACCTGCCTTTTAATCCAGTCTGCAAGCCTGTGTTGGGGCATTGAGGCCATTGATATTAAGAATCATTATTATTATTATTATTATTATTATTGTTATTATTATTTTTGGTTTTGCAAGGTAGGGTCTCACTCTGGTCCAGGCTGACCTGAAATTAACTATGTAGTCTCAGGGTGGCCTCGAACTCTCGGTGATCCTCCTACCTCTGCCTCCCAAGTGCTGGGATTAAAGGCATGCACCACCATGCCCAGTTTAAGAATCATTATTGAAAGATATGTGTTTATTCTTGCCATTATTGTTGTTTTGTCATGCTTCCTGTTTTTCTTTACTCTCTTATATTAGCTGTTACTTGAGTATGGTTTATTTTTTCCTGTTGCTTCATGTGTTTGCTTTCTTTCCTTTCTCTTCAGTGTGAAGAAATCCTTCAAGTAATTTCTGTAGAGCTGATGTAGTGATCATATATTCCTTTAGCCTGCTCTTGTTTGACATGTCCTTATTTCTCCATCAATTTGGATGGATAGCTTTGCTGGATATAGTAATCTTGGTTGACAATTGTTGTCTTTCAGAAGTTGGTATACATCATTCTAAGCCCTTCTGGCTTTTAAAATTTGTGTTGACTAATCTGGTGTTATCCTGATGGGCTTGCCTTTATAAGTGACTTGATATTTCTGTCTAACTCCTTTCAATATTTTTTTTTGGTTTGTGTGTTTTGTAGTTTAATTATAATATGGTGAGGAAAGTTTCTTTACTGGTTTTGTCTGTTTGGTGTTCTAAATGCTTCCTGTATCTGTATTGGCATCTCTTTCCTTATTTGATGGCAATTTTTTTCTGTGATTTTGTTGAAAATACCTACTATGCTTTTGTAGTGAAATTCTTCTCCTTGTACTATACTCTGAATTCTTGTGTTTGATCTCTTCACAGTGTCCTGAATGTTTTGAAATTCTCAATCATACCTTCCTATTAGTTTATCTTTATCTTTATTGGATATTAGATCTTCCATCTGGCCTTCTAGTTTAGATTTCTGTTCTGTCCTTCATCCATTCTGCTGGTAAGACTTGCTACAACGATTTTTTATTTGATTTACTGTGTTTTTTCATTTCTAGTATTTCTTTTTTTTTCTTCAGAATTTCTATTTCCTTACTCATGTCTTGTATTGACCTCCTTATTTCATTAAGTTGGTTTTCTGTGTTCTCTTTCAGGAGTTTTTTTTTCTTTGATTTCTTTGAACATAGTTATAATCATTCTTTTGAAATCTTTGTCAGCATTTCATCTAAATCAGTTTCACTGGAGATAATTTCTGAAGGATTTATAGTTTTTGGTGGAATCATATTGTTTTGATTTTTTTGTTTCTTTTATCATAATATAGAGATTTTTGCATTTTGGGTTAATTTGATGCTGGGGTTTTCTAATTATCTGCAATATTCTTAGATGTGTAAATCTGACGTTATATATCTTTAGGATAGGCGCTTAAGGTGCCAGGTGTGGCCCTTATATTACTCCCAGAGTAACAACAGAAGTGATCTTAGGTGTTGGTTTTGCCTGCTATGCAAGTATTCTAGTAGGCTGGGTGGAGCCAAATACAGGGCACATTCTAATATTCAACTGAGCAATATACACATTCAGTCAAAACCAGCACAGAATATTTATTTTAGAATGGGTATTAAAACAAACAGGTAATCTAACAAAGTCAGAGTCCCTAAGGGTGAGTGTTGCCCTATACTCTTAATCCTGTTTATTTGGAGGCTGAAATTCCTGGTCTGTAAAGTGTTCAGGTCAGCCTGGGGCCAAGTGAGACCCTGCTCCCATGAATGACAGAAGACAAGCAGTATAAATCAGGAAGCATCAAATATATAGCTTATTTAAGAATTGCAAAACCAACCATCTATCAAATCTAACACATAACCTGCCCTGACATGGAAGGAGCTAATAAGACTTCCAATGCAAGCCTATATACCAGGCTTTGGGGCAGGTAAGTAGGCTCTGTTACCTTTTGGGATGGCTTTGGTCTCACCTATGCTGCATGACCTCTTGGGTACCTTTTTACTGTGCTGTGGGCTTGGCAAAGCTGGCTGGGTCAGTGAGTCTGCTGCTCTGATTGCCTGTGTGGGTGCTGTGTAGCTGAGTTCCCTTCCCCAGGTCTCCAGTGGTTGTAGGCACAGGTGGTTGGGGGAGGGGAGGCTGTGAATGGTGCCTAAAGATGTCCTGGAGCTGTATAGCTGGTCCCTGCGATCCTCTTCCTTACTGGCCACTCACATGGTTCCTGCTATCTTCTCCTTCAGGTTTCTTGACTTTGTGAGGAGGCTGATGTGAGTGGGAAATCCCTACACTTGGCTTCTCCTGTGGCTCAGGCAGAGCCTGGTGGCTGTGCAGACCAGTGCTATGGCAGGAGCCAATTCTGGCAGGTTGCCTGCTTTCTAGAAGCTCTGGGTCTCTTCTGCTTCTCTGCTGAGTTTGATAATTCCTTATACACCTTCACATTTTGGTAGAAGAGGGTACTGTGCTATTTTTCTGCTTATTTACCCCTAGGTTGCTTTCACGTGTCTACTACACTGCCATCTTACCCAGAAGTCAAGCAGCAAGTGATGTTTGTTTAAGCTTGCTGGATGTTTTTGGTTGAATGTTACAGCTTAAATGCCTTATTTTAACTCTTTAAAGAAATAAAAGAAGAGCTTGAAGACCTGAACAAAGAAATCAAGAAAACTGCTAACAAAATCCGAGCCAAGTTAAAATGTAAGTTTAAGTCTTCTTTGGTTTTTGGTGCTGAGAATATAGCCATTGTTATGTTCTTCCTTGTACTTTTACCATTTTCTTACATTTTCAAGCATGAAAATTGTGATCACTTCAAAATAAGTTAGATGTATGTGTTTGTATGTACTAGTTCCCATCCACTGACAGGAAATGTTCCCTGCATGCTGTTATACTGTTGTATGATGATGTCTAGGCCATGCTGCAGGTATTGGGAAGGTGGAATGACCATTAAGATAAACTTGCTGAATTCTTGAATGGGTCTCTCAGCTAGAATGTTGTTTCCAGCTGCTGAGCAGCTCAGCTGAGTTGGTGCTGCTCTGTGCTCAACGTCAGCAGCCCGGTAGTGTGGCTTATGGCTTCCAAGGACTTCCATAGGTTGCACTTCTTGTCTGCTAGTAAGATACATCACAGGTAATGTGCAGCACATCATGGAAATTTGTGTAGCTCATGTCTTCAGCCTACACAGCCCTCTCAAGATTGGCACTAAAGGCAGGGGAGCCCCCACCATGGTCCAGAGGCCAAACCCAGACTGTACAGCTCAGAAGTAGAATAACATACCTCCAGAGCACAGCTCCATTTAGGTCTGAGTCAGATTCCAGGACCTAAGGTTGTAAAATATGCAGAGTTTGCATTTCCCAGGAGATTTTGGTCTTGGGGTTTGCATTGGGCCCTGGCCCTATGCTATAATTGATTTGTTCCTCCATCCCAGCCTACACTGAGGTTGCCTGAGCCTGATGGCCTGTGTTTGATTCTCCAGTACCTGCATAAAGCCAGATACACAAAGTGGTGCATGTGCCTAGAGTTTGTTTAAGTAGCAAGAGCCCATTCTTTTTCTCTCTCTCCATCTCACTCTCTATCTTAAATAAATAAATAAATAAATAAATATTGAAAAAGTAATAAAAAGAACTAAGGACAATGCTTTACTTAACCTGAAAAATATTACATCTTTTTCTCCATGTCCTGGCTTTTCCTTGTACACAGTGAGTCATTTACCCCATAGACCACACAACTAACAGACTCGAATGATTTGCCAACACCTTCCACCCAAATGTGTGGCCACATCAAGTAGTTGAATTGTATTTTTCCCTTTAGGTATATCCCATCAAACTGTACATCCCACCAAGCTGTCGTATTTCTGGGTTTAAAGTCACTTTGAACAGTTGTTGTTTGTATGATTTTATTACTAACTTAGTTTGTAGTTATTTTTGCTTTTGAAAAACTTTTTTATTGACAACTAAGTTTTTTTTTTTAACTTGAGTGATTGCTTTTTACACATTTAATTTGGCATTATAGCTATATGAGATATTTATGTAACTCTAAAATCTGTAAGAAAACATTTGAAAGATTCTGGTTGCTTCTGTGCTTATCCCTACCTGTTCTCCATTCCCTCATGGTGGTCACCTGTGCCTGGGTTCTCTCTCCAGTCTTCCTGGAGGTAAATGCATGTGTGCTTGTGTGAATATGTATATCTGTGGACAGATTCATAGGAGCGGCAAGCCTCTGCCTGGAGGACAGTCGTCTGGGAAGGTTACTTTATGTGACCATTTATGTTTTATGAGGAGATAAGCTTTAAAGACAAGAAAGAAATTTGAGGTTTGGCTCAAAAAACTTGGGTTTACATCTGAAGGTGACTCTGTCCTTCTCTTTCCAGCTATTGAACAGAGTTTTGATCAGGATGAGAGCGGGAACCGAACCTCAGTGGATCTTCGGATCCGACGGACCCAGGTTTGATTGTCAATCTTGCTTAGATTGAAGTAATGTGGAAGAATAAGCCTTTTTACTTTTTCCACATTCAAAATCATTTATTATTATTTTTTTGCCTCCTATTGGAGCTTGAACTAGGGCATCACACTCACACATACTAGGCAAGTCTCTACCACTGAGCTACACACTAGTCCCAATAATACCATCGTTACTGTCATGTCTGTCCTCATCACCTTTCTGCATGAAAGGGGCCAGCGTCTGTGGGTCCTATCTCTTCACTGTGAAGTGAACATCTAGGTCATTCCCTCAGCTGTGCTGCAGAGCAGAGAACTGGCTAGATCATTTTAGGGCTTGTAGTTTGGTGTTCACATTTCTGTGTTTTCTGATGTGGCAAACAGAAATGTAGAAAGCTCAACTCCAGGGGGCCAGGACTGTAGCTGAGTAGGTAGAATGCTTGCATAGCATGCATGAAGCCCTGGGTTTGGTCCCCAGCATCACACAAAGTGGTGTGGTGACACACACCTGTAATCTCAGCACTTGGGAAGTAGAGGCAGGGAAATTGTGAGTTCAAGGTCATCCTTGGCTTCATAGAGAGCTCAAGGATACCCTAGGATGCATGAGACCCTGTCTCATAACAAACTAACAGACCAGCCAACCAAAAAAACAAATCAAACAAGCAAAAGAAACATAAAACAAACCCTGAACCCTCATGGCAGATGGTGACTATGTGTGCAGGGGTGGGGCAGCCTGCATGGATCCCAACGTGATCCAACCTTTGTGCATCGTGCCTGGTACCAGAGGCCAAATGAATTCCATAGGTTTTGGTGCCTTTTTCCTTCTAAGGTGGGGTGGGGAAGAAACCAGTAGAAGAGTCAGTTATTATGAAAAATAAGGAAGATAATCTATTACACACATGAACTTCTTAGCATAGCTTTCATTATAGAGAACACTGCCATTACCCTTCCTTCTGGAAGGAGTTAGGAATACAGCAGATTGAGCTTCTGAACTATAATGGTTTTTGCATGCCTCTTTCATCAGAAGGAATAACAGTTGATGGTAATGTGATGGTTTCCATGTTATTAGCACTCAGTGCTGTCTCGAAAGTTTGTGGAAGTCATGACAGAATACAATGAAGCACAGATTGTATTTCGGGAGCGAAGCAAAGGACGCATCCAGCGCCAGCTAGAAATCAGTGAGTAAAGGGAGACATGTGCTCTTGCTCTCTTCCTCAAAGTACTTCAGTGCAGACATGCAATTCCAGCTCTCTTTTACCAATATCGTAAAAAAAGAACTTTTTGTAGCATTGAATTCCTTGCACAACCAGACCTGTTACTCATTCACATTCTTCAGAAGATTCCAAGTGAGCTACTTTCTAATCACCCCAGCTCTGGTAGAGGCTGAGTCAAATTTGGAAAATTGTTGTTACTGTTTCCTGAGGGATTTGTATCCTGCATCCCCTCCTGCTTTTGCTGGGAGACAGTCTCTCATGTTTCTGCTTATCCACATGAACCTAGGCCCTGCTCAGCTTAAGTCCCTTGGCCAAACCAAGAGGTGAACCTGTAGGAAAGTCCAAGTATGGAGGTGGCTGGCTGTTTCCTTTCCACACCATTTCTCATTAGAATTAAGACAAGGTTTTAAGGCTGATTCTAGTTACAAGGTGTCCTAATGTTCCACTTCTTCTTACTGCTCAGTCGTAGGTTCCTTTCTTTCTGTCTCATCAACACCTGCTTAAGAGAGTGCCTATGAAAGGACAGAAAACACTGTTGAAAATGTGACAGCTTAGTTAGATCTTAGTGGCTCATGTAGTTGAGCAGCCTTGGCCATTAAGCACTGCTGTGTCCTGAGCAGTTTCCATTGTTGCCTCAGCTGGAAGGACCACCACCGACGATGAGCTGGAAGAGATGCTGGAGAGCGGGAAGCCATCCATCTTCATCTCTGATGTGAGTGGACCACAGCTGCTCATGCCTACACTTATGTAGATGGCCATGCTTGTCATGATCTTTCAAGCCAATTAGAAGTTGGTGATGCTCTTTAACTCTTCTTTTTCAAAGATTATATCAGATTCGCAAATTACCAGACAAGCTCTCAATGAAATTGAGTCACGTCACAAGGATATCATGAAGCTGGAGACTAGTATCCGGGAGCTGCATGAGATGTTTATGGACATGGCCATGTTTGTGGAGACTCAGGTAATGAGATTTCTACTGTAGGTAGATGTTAGTCACATGGAGTCGTATATTTGAACCCACTATAGCCAGGAAATGTATGATTTTGGACCCAGCTTCAAAAGTCAAGCATTAAATGTAATACTGAAGCTCTGGAGCTTCACCAGTGGGGCTCGTGTGGTTAAATGAAGTAGAAATTCACAGGTGGTCAGCCTTGTAGTCAGCCAGAGGCAGCAGGAATTGTTCACAAAGAATATTTAATGAAATTACAGATGTTTGTACTAGAACTTTAGGTTAAAATAAAAGGAGATAAAAAAGGAGATACATATCCATATATGTATAAGTATAAATACATATATGATCACACACATATAGAATGAACTTAGCTACATAAAACAATGTTCCCAGAGGATGGAGGTACACTGATCAGTCTAAAGGCAGTGGCACCATAGAGATGTGAATTTTCCTTTCTAAGTGCATGTACTTTCAAGTTTCCCACAAAGAGCATATATCACAGGAGTTACTGGGAGACTGTCTATAGGAATAAACCACCAGGGAATCCAATACATGGCACTACTCAGAACTCACGTGGACTTGGTGTGGTGTTCTTTAGAGGAATGGAGATTAAAAAATTATTTATTTATTTATTTATTGTTTATTTGAGAGAGAAGGAGACGGGGAGAATGGGTGTGCCAGGGCCTCCCTGTGCACCCCCTTGTGCATCTGGCTTACATGGATCTTGGGGAATTGAACTGAGGTCCCTTGTTTTTGCAGGCAAATGCTTTAACTGCTAAGCCATTTCTCCAGCCTGGAATGGAGATTTTGTGCAATTAAAGCATGAACTGAGTGTGCTGTGGGTGGTGGTGTCTGTCATGTGGTCATGTGCTCTTGAGACTGAGCTGGTTCTCCCAGGGATCTCAAATCTGATTGGGGAGAGTCCCTGGATAACCAGAGTACAGCTGACTTCCTTCATTCCCCTCCATCCATCCTGAGCAAATTGCTTCCTCTTCCTTCTGAGACCAGGAGTCAGGAGGCTTTGGCTGGAATGTGCCTCTAAGAAGGCATACACTGGTTATTTTCTATGATAGCCTGGTTATATACCAGGATTAGAAGATTAATTATAGGCCAGACTCATTTCCGTGTGCCTCCTGTAAAAAGCAGTGTTTATTTCGAGGAACTTAATTATCAGAGCATGTATGAAAGGCTCACTTGTTCTGCATTGTAGATGAAGCAGCCTGTGGGATAGAGATGGTCATGCATGCTCCTTTTTGGTCTTGGGTGAACCAGTTGCTACCAGGTGTAAGAACTGGAGAGAGGAGGTATCTGAGGGGCCAGTCACACAATAAGAACAGTAGGTTTTTTAGTAGCCCAGGCTTTAGTTATGGTTACTCCACACTATGGGCACCTCAGTAAGCATAATGAAAAAAGCAACTGTGTAGCTTTAGTTCTGTTTGCTATAATTTTTTGATATGTGTGTGCGGTTGTACATGCATGTGGCATATACACGTGTGTGTGTATGCACACATGCAGGTGTATGCATCTCATGTGTATGTGTGAAGAGACCAGAGGAGGATGTTGAATGTCCTCCTTGATACTTCTTTTGCCTTAATTCTTTGATATGGGGTCTCTCACTGACCCTGGAGCTTGTGCTATTTTCAGTAACCAGTGAGCCCCAGCAATCTTTCTGTCTCTGGCCCCATCAGGGCTGGGATTACAGGTACGCATGGGCATGCCTTTTTTTTTAGGTTTTTTTTTTTTTTTTTTTTGGTTTTGCAAGTTAGGGTCTCACTCTGGTCCAGGCTGACCTGGAATTAACTGTAGTCTCAGGGTGGCCTCGAACTCTCGGTGATCCTCCTACCTCTGCCTCCCGAGTGCTGGGATTAAAGGCGTGCGCCACCACGCCCAGCTTTTTTTAGGTTTTTTATTTGGGTGTTGGGGTTTGAACTCAGGTCCTCATGCTTGTACAACATGTGCTTTCACCTGCTGAACTATCTCCCCAAGCCAGCCCCTGTTGCCTTTAGAAGTGACATTGACAATTCAGGTATGAGTTATGAGTGAGTGGAAGTTTATGAATAATAAGCTATCTGTCCATCCTTCTTCAATGCCATGCTACTCGCTGCTGCAGACTGTTTCCTGTCAGACAGTACCCAGGTAATGTGTTCTCCCCTGACATGCCATGGAGTCCCTCAGTTTCCAGTTTTGTTCATCAGTCCATCAGTGGTGTGGATGCTGTACTTAGTTTGCTTGACACATTAAAGGAATGGCAGTGATTTTCTCCTATGAGAAAAGATGGCATCCTTTGCATACGGAATGTTTACATAGTAGTGAAACACGAGATTCTTGAGCTTGCTGCCCTTGCTCACTGCTCCTCTTAGAAGCTCACACAGTAAGTCATGTTCATGTTTGCTGCCCATTCCATTCAGCTCTTTCTAAAAATAAGTCGACTTTTGACTGCTTTGCATTGGCACATTTGTAATGTGTCACCCACACATCTCTGTAAATGTGAGAATAATTGGTATCCATCAGTTTCTCGCTGTGAGAACCTGTGTTATGTGGCCGTCTTATGGGACAGAACTAAGTTGCTTGAAAATGCTCTGCTCAGGCTGAACTTTGTGTTTGAAGGGGGAAATGATCAACAACATAGAGAAGAATGTTGCGAATGCTGCAGACTATGTAGAGCATGCCAAAGAAGAAACAAAGAAAGCTATCAAGTACCAGAGCAAAGCACGGCGGGTGAGTGTGACCTCTGAGCACTGAGTGTGGTTGCTCTTTGCTGGGTTTCCAGTTATCTTCTCAGCCTGTTCATACCAGCCAACTGAAAAGAGAACTGAGAAATAAAAATTCCTTAAATAAAATGTTTCATCAAGAAAGAAAAATAATTCCTTTCCCTAAACATTTTTAAAGTTTGTTGGATAATTGCATATAAACCATTCTGTATTCCAAGTAATTACAACCCTCTTCAACCTCAGGTTGAGGTGAGTTTACATTTTTGAGCTGTGTTCCTTGGGTCATCAGTTAGAGGGAGTAACAAAACTGATGGAATTAGGATTTCTCTTAAAAATTGTTGGCAACATATTTTGTGAGGAGTTGCTCTTATGTACAAACTATTGGTTGGTTTGGAGGAAAGGAGACAATTGCTTGACATGGTGGGTAGTCCTGGTGTGTTGTATAGCCCTCCAAGAGGGACTCACAAAAGCAAGGACTCTTCCTTAGAGGCACCTGCCTCTGAATCTAGGTTGTCTCAAGGGAAGCCTGTGCAGGTTGATGTTAATGAAACAGAAATTCAGACTTGCTCTTCTAACTTGGTATCTTTCCATAATACCTGAAGCTTGGGGGAATTTGGAGTCCCATGTTGCTGCTTGCAGAGGCACTGAGAATGATGCCAGCGAATTTGAATACCTTTGAGTCTTAAGAGTGCCACATGGGCACTGAAACTCCTCCCAGAGAGTCACAAGGCTGCAAAGAGCATCACTGCCCTCAGCAGACAAGAGGCAGAGTCAGGCGTCCCAATCAGCTCCAGTTTCATGGTGACAGGCTGGCTTAACAGCTCTGTGCACATGAGAGAAGTCACTGTATTTCCAGGCGATCTTGTCTAGGTAGAGTGTCTCCACTACATCCGTTGAAAAGTAGTGCTGTCAGGGTTCAAAGCATATTGACTCTAAGAGGTCCAGCTTCATATATTAAGTCACTCTTGGGCAGCTAAGAATTGCCAACTGGCTTCAGATATGTGGCAACAAACAGATTGTTTGGATGGATGGTTTTGTTTTCAGTGAAGGCTGTCTTTTAACATGGCAATGTGCAATCAGCATGGTGTTAATCAGCCTGCTTTCCTTTGACAGAAAAAGTGGATAATTGCTGCTGTGTCGGTGGTGCTTATTGCTGTGCTTGCTCTAATCATTGGCTTATCGGTTGGCAAGTGATGCTGGGTGCTTGCCTCTCCACCAGGGTGGCAGTAAGTGACTAATCAACTAATTTACTTATTAGCCTTTTCAACCAGTCAGCAGTAGTGTTTTCCCAATTTTAATACACTCACAGGTCACAGGGTCCTATCCCTTGACTGCTTCCCAAAGCTTCTTGCCACATCTAGTGGAGTGTGTATTTATTTACTGAGGGATTCAGGCCTGGTGGTGGGTCAACTTTTGACCACAAGGTGGCGTTCTTGGGCCACTTTTGGTTCCAGAAATCATTGCCTCTGACCACAGCAGTATGTGTGGGGTGGGGTGGGGGTAGGGGGCCTCCTTAAGGCAGGAAGTTAAAGTTATCATTGAAGAAACATTTAGAGTTACCACTAAGTTTTTCCCTAATAACTTTCTGTTATTTATTGAAGCATTTGGCCTATATAAAAACAACAACATTTAAGGTTGCAATTTGGTTTTTAAATTGTAGTTTAGAATAATGGCAGCAGCTGAAAATTACTTAGAGAAATATACTAGCTGTGTATTTCCCCTTGGAACTGAGAGAGTGGAAACAAAGCTATAGAGAACAGCAAAATGAATCTTTCCTTCTGGGCAGCATCTATTTTGTTTAAAAGGAAATTCTTACTGAAATGAAAACTGTATATCAGCATGCTTGTTAATTCTTACAGGATTATGAGTGTCAGTGACAGCTTGTTGAAGGTATCATTATTGTTTACCGGGTGTGAGTCGCACCTTTCCCTGAGTTTCAGCTGATTTCATGTTTTTCTTGGTTTTCTGGTACACTACCCTAAATTCAGGAGGTGTGAGAGGTATCAGGTGTGGGGGTCCTGTGCTCCTCTTCAGTGTTGTTGTCACCATTGTGAGCATCCAGAGGGTGGAAGGTATCCCCAATTAGAGTTGCTTTGAGCTTACTAAGGGGACTCAGATTTGACTGTCACTTGGTGCTTTAAAAAATTGTAGAAAGGAATCTCTACACTTCAGTTTCTCTCTTGCCTTCCCATCTACAAACTTTTTTCATGCTGTGGTCACCTGTTGGGCATAGTTTCAGTGGCATGATGAGTGTAGACACACCAGGACCGTAGGCTCACACAGAAGGCACTTTTATCCTTAGCCCTGGTGTGGCATGTGTCAACTTTCTGTAGGTGGCAGGAAGGATTCTTGGCATGCTGTGTATGTTGATAGGAGGTTTACACATCTTTCCTAATTGTAGAGGTGATTTTTCTTTGCATAAATAATGGTACTTTTCAGTGTTTTAATAATTCTTTTTTTCTTTTTGTTTTTTCGAGGTAGGGTCTTACTCTAGCCCAGGCTGACTTAGAATTCACTCTATATTCTCAGGATGGCCTTAAACTCTCAGCAGTCCTCCTACCTCTGCCTCCCGAGTGCTAGGATTAAAGGTGTGTGCCACCACGCCTAGATTGATAATTCTTTCTAAAATATGCATTTTTGTGGGTCTTTACTGTTTCCTTGGGGTCGTTGGCCACCGAAGTCCTGGGTGAGGGAAGGAGGAGTTGGGGGGGGGGGTGTGAGCAGGGTCCATCTTGGAGCAGCGGGTGAGTGCGACAAAGAAGACATGATGGGCAATGAACAGTCGGGAGACTGTCTGATGGACAGCACTCATTTATTCAAAAGGGGAGTGAGTTTATAAACACTTGGGGAAGGTTGAGATGGCATCTATGTGGTGATGATGCACAGTTTATGGGCTGTTATCTAAGTGGCAAAAGAACTAGTAACTTCAAAGCTGTGGGGGGAGGAGTTGAGAGAAGATAAGGGGAATGGCAGAAGGCTGTGACTTCAAAGGCTGTGGGAGGTGAGAGAGATGGTGGAAAGGCTGCATGACTTCAGGCACATAAAGGTCTCTTGGGCAGCTAGCCACAAGGTCAGGAACTGTGGGGGGCAAAGTCTGACTTATGGAATGGCCAGAGCCTTTTGGGGTCCAGGGGGAGGGCCTTGCTAGTTCTGCCCACTCTGGGTGATGACAGGGCACACTACAACCTACAACGTAGGAGAGGCCAGTCACCATCGCCAGGGACTCCTGATGATAGGGCCAGCTGCAACCCCACAGCCCAGGGTCCCTGGCCATGTCCAACAGTTCAGGACAGCCTCCTCACAGTCTCAGCCCATTTTTAGCAATGCCCAACACATTTTCTCTATTTTTTTCAGTGGCATGTGCGGTCAGTTGAGTGTGGTCACAGAGATAGAGTGGTGGCTTTCATTGTGCCCAGTGGAATGCCCTGCTTTTCACGGGTTCAGTGTGGTCACTGTAGACTGCTGGGGTGCGGGTGTGAGACTGCATCCTGGGCCAGCTAACCATTTGCCATACAGCTTGCATGAACACAAAGCCAGCCCAGAGTCCACGTCAGTGCCAACTTTAGCATATGGAAGCAGTGTTGATGGCTTGAGTCATGTTCTGAGAAACTGTTCCTTCACCTTTGAGCAAGTACTTGTTGAATGCCTTCCTCTAGGATAGGGTCAGAGTACATGCTTTCCTGAAGAGCCATCCTAGGCTCCAGAGCCTTGCAGCACTGGGAGGTTCCCATCTCCCACATGTGATTTCAAGGCTGTTACTTGAGGTTAGCTGACTACTTCATCAGTATCCTCCCCACCACATTTGATGTATTCTAAATACTTGGCTTTTGAGGTGCAGGCATGACACATGGACTCCCACACTCCACATCTGCAGCTGTTCTGAAAAGCACATGTGACCATAAGGAACACACATGTTCCACAGGGAAATGCCAATGAGAATCAGCCCAGTTCCTTGAGTTGACTCATGAGTGGGGTGGTGTTCCCTCAGATCTGGAGCTCTTGAGTGGGGTGGTGTTCCCTCAGATCTGGAGCTCTTGAGTGGGGTGGTGTTCCCTCAGATCTGGAGCTCTCGAGTGGGGTGTTGTTCCCTCAGATCTGGAGCTCATGAGTGGGGTGGTGTTCCCTCAGATCTGGAGCTCTTGAGTGGGGTGGTGTTCCCTCAGATCTGGAGCTCTTGAGTGGGGTGGTGTTCCCTCAGATCTGGAGCTCTTGAGTGGGGTGGTGTTCCCTCAGATCTGGAGCTCATGAGTGGGGTGGTGTTCCCTCAGATCTGGAGCTCACGAGTAGGGAAGTGTTCTGTCAGATCTGGTGCACAAGGAATATGCTGGTGGCAGGAAGGCCTGTTTGGCTGAGGAGAAAGATTTCATGCTGAAGTACATTTAGGGGAATGATAGGATATTGTGGCTCTGTAGAAACTCCATATCCTTTTGACAGGGAATGCAGATACTAAGGGGAAGGACACTCATAGGCTGCTCTCCCAGCTTCCAGAATTCACCTGGAAGGTCTCCATGGGCCCAGCCCTACATGTCTGCTTCCCATGCTCAATGATGGAAGTTCATTCATTTTTTTTTCAGAACTAGTGATGGAACCCAGGGCCTGGCACATGCTCGGCAAGGGCCCTGCTGAGGGGAACCCACTGGCAGCTGTACCTCAGAATGAGGAACCTCTCCACTAGAAAAGGAATGCATGCCTTGAATCTTCTGCTTCCTCCTCTTCTCTCTCAAACAGGGATTAGCCTTTAGCCAAAGATGGTGTAGCTTTTAATTATATGAGTTCATGGCACTGAGCTTTGTGTCTAGCCATTAGTACTGAAGTTAGTGTTTTGTTGATTTTTCATACACCTGCTTAACATAAGTGTAAAAGGAGAATTTTTGTAGTCAATAGGAAATAGCCTAAGGGTTTAAAAAAGATATTAGTGCACAGCAGTTCTATAATTGTTACAGTCAAAGGAAAAAGTTTTATCAACTCCCAGGTCACCAGCAGTTGCTTCCCTTCCAGGGGAAAACAGTTGTCAGTAACCCATTTTAATATATAAAGCTTACTGTGCATAGTCTGGAATGCATGCTTGATCTTGGAGTTTTCTTTCTCCTTCCCTATGACCTGCAGGATTTCTTTCTTAATAGTGGATGTGTGTTTTAAACTGTCCCACATTACAGAAGGCTTTTGTTGGGAAGTGACACCATTGATTTCTTTTCTTTGATACATTGCAAATTCATGTTTTTCTTTATCTTACAGAAAATGATGTTCATTGTTATCTGTGTAGTTATTTTTCTTGTGATCCTTGGAATTATCCTAGCAACAACACTGTCATAGCAACCATATCCCAGGAGCTATTTGTCCTTGGAGACTCAGACCACATCTGCAGCAAAGTCAACATCCTGTTCTTCCCTGGGTGAATCTTGGACATAGACTCAGTGTTGAGTGCCGGAGAAAGTACAGCAGACAGCCTTGCATCATGAGAACACCGGGAGCCGAGTGTGATATGACACCCCACGTGTTCATGGACTGAATAACACACCTCAAAGATTTCACACTGTGACAATTGCTTCGGTAGCCTTGAAATATGCAATGAAACATGTCAGTGTTAACAATGGAGTAAGGTTCAGTTAGGGAGTACTTTATGCTACAGAGCTGTTAGGTTCTAGGCCCAGACTTTTCCCTCTCACCTTTCAGCTAGTGTATACTAACTAAGACATTTTTGTACTATGTTTAATTTGTCTTTGTTTTGTTTGCAGAGATAATTTTTATTATCACAAAGCTGTTTTATAAAATATCTGTAATTTTAAGTGTCTATAAATTAGTTGTTTAATATATTAACATTTTAGTTTACCCTTTTTTATATGCTAGATACTGCCTTATACCAGAACTAGGAAGCAGGGTTGTCTCTGTGTGGCTGTGGGCAGGTTGCCCTTGCCACAGAAAACACATCCACACAGCCTTTGGCCCTTCTAGTGCCTTCTGCTGTCCAGACTCAGGAAGTGCCAGGGGCCTGACACCTCCTGAGAAGACCAGGTGATTGTCCTCTGTTTCAGTACCAAGTGTTTACATTAAAGAGTTCGCAGAAAAGCAAAAAGAAATAGTTTCTGCCTCATCATTTCTGGAATAATTTCTGGATAATTTCTTGCATGTTAATAAATTGTTCTCCTAAGGCAGCCCTCACACCCTCTGTTATGACCCAGAGTAAGATGAGCGGGCTTTTACCTTCTACTACCCATAGTAATGTGAGCAGACCCCTACCTATTAGTACATATAGTAATGCAACTAAACCCCCTACTGTCGCAGGAGACCCCCATCCAGGTACATGTCTTCATCCCAGATAGGGCTCAGAAGGCAGACCAAAGTACAACTGCACCAATAACAGTTTGATGAGCCAATGAGTTTATTGGGGTTACTTACAGAGCAGGGTGCGGGGTTATTTACAGGAATGTGGAGCCCCCCAAACAGCTACTTTGATAAGGCTCCCTGTGTTAAAATTACTCCTCAGATGCTCATTCCTCAGCTGTGGGGTGAGGGCTTACTTACAGAGGATGGGGCCCTAGCTCAGCCACAGCACTGAGAAGTTTCATCCCATCCTGTATGATGACTTACCAGTGGCTCCTTAGGTGGAGATCACTGTGTTAGGATTATCCCCATGCATACTCTTCCCTCAGACTTGGGTGAGAGCTTACTTAGAGCATGGAGAACCAGAGTAGATGTTTCAGTAGGGCTTCTTGTACCTTGAATTTTTTATCCTCTATGCTACTTCCTCTTGAGGCTTCAGGACTTCAGGCATCATTGCCCAAGATCACAGGTGGGGGTCTGATGACCCTTCCCACATGAGTGTCCTAGATGCTTTTGATAAAGCTGGCAGTAGGTTGTTTACTATTTTCAATGCAGAGGAATTTGCTACACAGCAGCTACCTATTACTCCATGTAGTAATGTGATAGTTCTGCACACTTGTTTTTTTTTGGAGAGAGTTAGAGAAAGAGGGAGAGAGAGAGATAGAGAATGGGTGCGCCAGCAGCTTCTCAGCTGCTGTGAATGAACTCCAGACGTGTGCGCTCCCTTGTGGGCAAGTGTGGCAATGAACCTTTGTGTCACTTTATGTCTGGCTAAATGTGGGACTTGGAGAATAGAATGGGCATTCTTAGGCTTAGCAGGCGGGCGCCTTAACTGCTAAGCCATCTCTCCAGCCCAGTTCTGCATACTTTTGGTCAACATTATTTTTTGATTGGTTATGGTTATCTCACAAGCTTCTATGACTCCTGTCAGCATCAGTACCATGTATATAGGGACCCATCAGAGTTGTTGCTTTTACAAATAACATGACTGCAGGGGATTTGGGCTGTATTTCAGCCATCTGTTTTGAATTTTTTCTGTCCACTTCTCATTACCATCCACTGATGGGGTATTTCCCCTGAGTGTGCTCAGTTATCTCTTCCTCCTTTTGCATGTGTGTGATGTGTATGTGTTTGTATGTGGGCTTACATGTACACATGGAGGACAGAGGACAACCCCAGGTGTCATCCTCAGGCATTGTCCATTTTTTTTTTCTGAGACAGGGTCTCTCACTGGCCTGGAGTTTGCTAAGTAGGGTAGACTGGCAGGCCAGTGAGCCCCAAGGATCTCTTTTTCTCACTTCCCCAGTGCTGGGTTTACAAATGCACACCATTCCTGGCACAGATGTGTGTTCTGGGGTTGAACTCAGGTCCTCATGCTTGAAAGGCAAGCACTTTACCTACTGAGCCATGTCCCTCACCTGTGAGTTATAGTTATCCTTTCTCTATGCTTTCCTTAATCCCCTTTCAGAGGTGTGCTTATTAAGTGGGATTAACCCTTACTGAGTTCTTAACATGTTGAAAAGCAATGTTAAAAAACTAGAACCTTGGGCTGGAAAGATGGCTTAGCAGTTAAGATGCATGCCTGCGAAGCCTAAGGACCCCAGTTCAGTTCTTCAGGTCCCATGTGAGCCAGATGCACATGGTGGCACATGTATCTGGAGTTCATTTGCAGTGGCTAGAGGCCCTGGCATGCCCATTCTCACTCTCTCTCCTTCTCTCTGTATCTTGTCTCTAATAATGAATAAATAAAAATAATTTTTAAAAA
Source organism: Orientallactaga sibirica (assembly GCA_036365145.1). NCBI lineage: Eukaryota > Metazoa > Chordata > Mammalia > Rodentia > Dipodidae > Orientallactaga > Orientallactaga sibirica. The sequence goes on along the minus strand of JAEOAD010000011.1, from coordinate 44,734,922 downwards.
ACCTAGAACCTTAAAAGGGAAAAAAGAGATAGTCCTGGGGTTATTTCATATAGTCAGATTCTCCACATTGCCTTTAATCTCTTCCTGAATTTCTTCCACTGTGAATTTCCCTTTCAAATCACAGACTCCACATTTGATTATTTGGTCCCTCTGTGTACACTTTCTTAAAGGGAACAAAATATCAGCTACCAGGGACATCTAGAAATTTCTTCGGTAAATCTAAGTCACATCTTCCATGAGTTTAAGTCAGGGCACTGTGTGAATTTTCCTCTGGATTGGACATGACTATCACCATCTTGAAGCAGAACAGCTGTGACCACCAGTGAAGACCCTTTTGAGATTTGGCCTATTAATTTGGAGAGCCAAGAGATTTGAGGTTGATTGGGAGTTGGGGCTCTTTGGTAGCATAGCTATCCATAAGTTGCCCCACGGACTCTTGAAGCAGATTTTTATGAGTCATCTGTTCTGTGAGTAGAACTCTAAAGTGGTATGGCTACTCCATTCATGCTCCTGCAAATGACTCCAGTAAACTCATTGGTTCACCAAGCTGGACTCAGCCGGAATCACTTCTTTAGTCTGTCAGTACCCTTTCCTTCTGGGTGAAAGACATCTCTATGTCTTCCCAGACAAATTCTCATGACAAGTGGTAGAGTTGGAATTCAATCTGGAAGGCTTCACCCTGGCTGGAAGGGAGCAATAGCACTTGGGAATGGGTCTGAAAACTTGGCCCTATGTGGGGTCTCGCCCTCAGCCTGGGGACTTGAGAGGAAACCACACATGGACACTAGAGCTGGCATAGAGCTGTATATCCCTTCTGTACCTTATCTCTGATTTATTTTATTTTATTTTATTTTATTTTATTTTATTTTATTTATTTATTTTTTTGGTTTTTTTGAGGTAGGGTTTCACTATTTTATTTTATTTTTTTGAGGTGGGGTCTCACTCTAGTCCAGGCTGACTTGGAATTAACTCTGTAGTCCCAGGCTAGCCTTGAACTCACAGTGATCCTCCTATTTCTACCTCTGAAGTGCTGGGATTAAAGATGTGTGCTATCACACCTGGCTCCCATCTCTTCTTTTTAATAAAAAATGGTCCCAAAGCATTTATTGTCGTCTGGTAAAACACATCTTGAACAGATGTGCCCCAAACAAACGGCCCTTAAGCTGCATTCCTTTGTCAGAGTTCTGGCTTCCTTGGCCACTTCCATCTGCTCTGGAGCAAAGTGCCTGTCTGAGCAGCTCTCACCCAGCTGCCTTCTGGGCTTTTTCTGAGGAGGAATTCCTTCTGCCAAAGGGCTCATTAGAGCAAAGGGTTCAGCCTTTCACCAGCTAGGTCACTTGCCCTGGTGTAAGGAATGTATAAGAGAAAAGCAAAAGAGAACACCAGGGCTGGAGAGTTGGCTTAGTGGTTAAGGTGCCTGCCTCCTAAGCCTAAGAACACTGGTTCCAATCTCCAGCAGTTCCAATCTTCAGGTCCCACGTTTAACCAGATGCAGTGATGCAAGGGCACAATGCTGCACTTGACCACAAGGGGGCACACGCATCTGGATTTCATTTGCAGCTGCTGAGAGGCTGCTGGCGCGCCCATCTCTGTCTTCCTCTCCCTTTCTCTCTCAAAAAAAAAAAAAAAAAAAAAGAGCTGGGCGTGGTGGCGCACGCCTTTAATCCCAGCACTCGGGAGGCAGAGGTAGGAGGATTGCTATGAGTTCAAGGCCACCCTGAGACTACATAGTTAATTCCAGGTCAGCCTGGGCCAGAGTGAGACCCTACCTCGAAAAACAAAAAAAACAAAAAAACAAAACAAAACAAAAAGTTAAAAAGAATAAAATGTAACTGCTTTAAAAAAAAAAAAAAAAAAAAAAAGAACACCAGACTTGATCTCTACAGACAGATTGTTTATTGAGAGAAACAGTGAGTGGCAGCAACCTTCCCATAGGATGAAGGCTGAAGCACTGGGCCAGGCTGGGATGCAAGCTTGTAAGGAGGATCCTAAGAAGAACACACTGTAACAGCTGCAGGTCCAAGAGAAGTAGATAAGGAACTGTAGTTATTTGTGTCCTTGCTTAGGAGAACCTTTTTTCAAGCCAAATGGTCTAGGGAGGATAACCCACCAGGTGGTTTCTGTTCCCACAAGGTTTTCTGAGCTAAGGGAAATTTAGTTTATCATTCGAGAGTAGACAGGCCTGTCAAATCCATGCACCTGAAGTTTCTTTATTGCTTGCTGGTCTTAGTTCCCTCTAGTTTTCAGGGAAGGCTATTAACCCTTCAGTCTAGACTCTGACAAGAGAAAAAGCTTGGGGAGAATTGGGGACGTGTGGGGCATGTAGGAATGGACTGGCGGACAGGAGCAAGGGTGACATCAGATTTTTTGGTTACTTCCTGCTTGGCAGGGGCAGTAGATCGCTCAGGGTGTCCTGCACAGTCCTGTGGAAATTGGATGTTCAGGGGCTGATAATCAGTGACCATAAAGAATTCAGTGACTTGCTGTGAAGTGAAGGCGAGGATTCTGTTTTGGAGGAATTCAGTGAAGCATCTGAATATGCAAGGACCAAAAGAGAGGGTAAACATGATCATAATCAGGGGAATAAAGTACATGTCAGAGACAGGTACTTATAGCAATAGATTTAACTTATAGCAATAGATGTCTTAGTTGGTCACAGAGAGATGTCAGGTCACATGTGGAGAAATAATATTGGCCATTAAAAAGGCTAATACAGCCCCAAATATTATTGGCTCTAGATTGGTAACATTGTGGTAACACAATCATTGTAGTGTATCACTGAAGTTTTAGTCACACAGGTGTGGCTTTTGGGAGTTTCAGCTTTTAGTTTCCCATTTGCCAAACTTCACCTTACAGTTTGTGTACAGAGTAGGCTATTTATTATCCCACATGGATCTTACGAGCTGGCAAGGATGGAGCTCTTCAGGAGAGTGATAGTTATCCGAGCCATTAGGAAAAAAACACCTACATCGTATCTAATCTATTAGCCATTATGATCTGGTTATTTTTCCACGTATGAGTTTTCTTGCATGTGACATGACATTTAGAGGGGACATGAACATTATATTTAAGGTAGAAAAAGAATAATAATATAAGAGATAGGTTAGGAAGAAGGAATTGTTAACTTGGAAGTTAATTGGAATTTGTGGAAATATAAAGATTTGGTATAGGTAAGGTAGGAAGTATGAGAGATTAGTATTGAAGAATATATATATATATATTTTGGAGAGAGAGACACAGAGAGAGGGAGAGGAAGACAGATAGAGAATGGGCATGCCAGCAGCCTCTCAGCTGCTGCGAATGAACTCCAGATGTGTGCACTCCCTTGTGGGCAAGTGTGGCATTGCGCCCTTGAGTCACTTTGCATCTGGCTAAATGTGGGGCCTGGAGATTGGAACTGACGTTCTTAGGTTTAGCAGGCAGGCACCTTAACTGCTAGGCCATCTCTATAGCCCTTGAAGCAATATTTTAAATATCCTAAATTATTTTAAATTTAAATATGATAAAGATTAAGAAGATAACTAATTATGAAGTTTAGATTTACAGGTCTCTTTTTGTGTAAGTCTTTAATATAGAAGGTTTATGGTCTTTACTTACTTGGTCCGAAGATCAAAAAGTCTTATCTTTAGGAGAACTAATGAAAGTACATTAGGCTGAAAGGCTAAAATTTAATTAGTCTTGATAATTTGTTATTACCAGTTGTTTATCTTATAAACATAATGAAATTATGTTTTATATAATTATGTTGGTTGTATAATACAATGAAGTATATTTTATATAATTAGGCCCAGTTTTATTTATTAGAATAAGTTTATAGCAAATAAATAAAAGTCTTACCCAATAGGAAAACATATAAGAATGGAACAGGTGTCCTATGTAACAAAATCAAGGCTTAGTTTTGATTTTTATGTCACACTCAGAGCTGAAATCGACAAAACTAGTTAAAATAACTTGATCTTGCTAACCTTGATATTGATATGGAAAACTAAGGCTTACAGAACTGGCACCAGAGACAGAGTGGAGAATCAGTCTATTTTTACATTAGTGTGAGTTCAGAGGAATCTTTTTCAAAGCCTGAAAAAATGGTTAATTAGTAGAGAGATACCTATAGCTGTGCTATGGAGTTAAGAAGCACAAGATAATTTTAGTACTGGCCAGAAGTTGTAATACAAACTATGGCCTTGAAATAGTACAAAAACTACAGTGTCAGTACAAAACTATGTAGTATGGAACATAATTAGCATGAAAGTTTATTAACAGTTATAAGACATAACTTTGGGCCTTTAACTTTTCTTTTGTTGTAATATGAAGTATGATATTATAAATAAATTTATCACCTTATTATAGAGAATTAAGTTTGAACTATGTAAACAATTAAGGCAAGAGAAATACAGAGAAATAGTTTTTAGAAGGTAGGCACATCTTATTCTTTTTTTTAATTATTAATTTTTTTATTGACACCTATATTTACATACAAAAAAACATATGATATTTCCCTCCCCTCCCCTCCCCCCATTCTACTTTAGAACACAAATCTCCATCATATCCCCTCCCTCTCTCCATTAGTCTTTCTTTTAATTTGAGCACATCTTATTCTTTAAATGTGTAATAGTTATAAGTTCAGGCAGAACATGTCAAGTAAGATAGCATAAAGTTTTGGCATTTGTATTTGGTAACATCTTTGATTAGTTTAGATACCTGTGTGGGTACTAATTACCCCACAAACTGGAAGCAGAACATCAGCATTTAAGATCATTTTTCTATAGCAGGAAACATGTTTTAAGTATCAATATATCCTTAAGCAATGAACTTAAGATACCTGAAATGAGACAATTACTTAAGTAAAACCTTGACTGAGACTGATTATACATAAAGAATAAAGGCAAAGCTGGTTATTTTTGAGCAAAATTAGTCTGATTTTAACATACATTAGAGACATTATGGTAGACATAAAATGATTTCTTCATCAATTACTGTGGTAGTTTGAATAGATGGTCCCCAGTATATTCATTGTTTTATTAGTTTGTAGTTTGCATCTGCAGCCACCTTGCTGGAGGCAGTGTCCCTGGGTGGATCTTAAGGTGTGGTGGTGGGTTTAGGATTTCAATCTAAAGATATGCAAAATGTGCCTAGTTGGAGTTTCTGAAGTGTGCTATGCTGTGTGGCTTCTTTCTCTGTATTTGGTCCTGTGAGAGCAGGCCAGCTTCTTCTGCCATTATGGAACTTCCCCTGGATCTGGAAGCTGTAATAAATCCCTTCCTCTATAAGTGTGCCTGGTCTGGAAGTTCATCTCAGCAAATCTGAAGCTGTCTGCTACAGAAGTTGGTACCGAGAGTGGGGTGAGATGAACCTGACCATGTGGATTTTAATATTTTGGAAACTTTGTTTTGGAGGAACAGGCATGGATTTGGTGCTTGCAGCTGAAGATACCTTCTGGAGTGGTAAGCCAAGTTTTATGGACTATTCTGATGAGAGTTTGAGAATGCTAAGTGGTGATAGTATTGAACTTCAAGGCTTGGCTTATGAGCTTTCTAAGGGGAAGGAAAGACTGCAGAGGACTTTGTTGGAACTGGGATACTGGCATAAGGGATGGCTGCATCCTGCTTCCCAGGCCCAGAGCATTTGATAAAGGTTAAATATGTAATGGACTGATGGGCTTGGCTAAAGATATTGGACTGAGAGATTTAAGATTTTAAATTGGAAAACCTCAAGCAAGTTAAAATTAGAGGTACTGAGACTGGTTTTAGGTTACTGGAGCTGCTATTGGCAACACATTAGCAATCTTAAGGAAGGTGGCCCAACTGCTTTACATTCAAACAATGGAGAAGATGCCTGAGGTAAGACTTAGAAATGCAAACTCTTTTGGAAAGAGTTGACTAGAAAAGGAACCTACTTTTCAAGGTTGTGATTTATTTTGTCCTTGAATTAAGAATATGGCTGTGTCCTGGCTCACCTGGTATTAGTTTTACAAGCATGAAAAATGTGTGGAGTGGTAATGATTTGCACACAGTTCCAGGAGCCGCTGCTGAGATGTGGCATGAGGCAGGGCATATGACCCTGGTAGGCTGGAAGAGCGTTTGGAAGCTGGACCATGGTTTGCATGGAGACCTGAAGACATTTTGGGTATACCAGGACTGTGCAAAAGGGCTACCATGGAGTGCAGTATTGGCCTGGTATGGAAGTTTTCCCTGGCAACTCTGCCCAGCTGGAGGGGCAGAATTGGAAAACCTGGAGACTGTCAGTCTTTGGTTATATTGTACTTGAACTGCAGAAGTTTAATGATTGCTTGATGATGGTTGAATTTCCATTGTTCTAGTCTTCCGCTATGCCTTATACCAGTTGAAAATATTTATTCTGTGCCTTATGTGTTCAAAGTATTTACTTGTTTGATTTTCCAGGACTCACTATCTTAAGTTGGTCAAGTTTCTGAAGTGTGCTATGCTGTGTGGCTTCTTTCTCTGTATTTGGTCCTGTGAGAGCAGGCCAGCTTCTTCTGCCATTGTGGAACTTCCCTGGATCTGGAAGCTGTAATAAATCCCTTCCTCTATAAGTGTGCCTGGTCTGGAAGTTCATCTCAGCAAATCTGAAGCTGTCTGCTACAGAAGTTGGTACCGAGAGTGGGGTGAGATGAACCTGACCATGTGGATTTTAATATTTTGGAAACTTTGTTTTGGAGGAACAGGCATGGATTTGGTGCTTGCAGCTGAAGATACCTTCTGGAGTGGTAAGCCAAGTTTTATGGACTATTCTGATGAGAGTTTGAGAATGCTAAGTGGTGATAGTATTGAACTTCAAGGCTTGGCTTATGAGCTTTCTAAGGGGAAGGAAACACTGCAGAGGACTTTGTTGGAACTGGGATACTGGCATAAGGGATGGCTGCATCCTGCTTCCCAGGCCCAGAGCGTTTGATAAAGGTTAAATATGTAATGGACTGATGGGCTTGGCTAAAGATATTGGACTGAGAGATTTAAGATTTTAAATTGGAAAACCTCAAGCAAGTTAAAATTAGAGGTACTGAGACTGGTTTTAGGTTACTGGAGCTGCTATTGGCAACACATTAGCAATCTTAAGGAAGGTGGCCCAACTGCTTTACATTCAAACAATGGAGAAGATGCCTGAGGTAAGACTTAGAAATGCAAACTCTTTTGGAAAGAGTTGACTAGAAAAGGAACCTACTTTTCAAGGTTGTGATTTATTTTGTCCTTGAATTAAGAATATGGCTGTGTCCTGGCTCACCTGGTATTAGTTTTACAAGCATGAAAAATGTGTGGAGTGGTCATGATTTGCACAAGGTTCCAGGAGCCGCTGCTGAGATGTGGCATGAGGCAGGGCATATGACCCTGGTAGGCTGGAAGAGCGTTTGGAAGCTGGACCATGGTTTGCATGGAGACCTGAAGACATTTTGGGTATACCAGGACTGTGCAAAAGGGCTACCATGGAGTGCAGTATTGGCCTGGTATGGAAGTTTTCCCTGGCAACTCTGCCCAGCTGGAGGGGCAGAATTGGAAAACCTGGAGACTGTCAGTCTTTGGTTATATTGTACTTGAACTGCAGAAGTTTAATGATTGCTTGATGATGGTTGAATTTCCATTGTTCTAGTCTCTCCTTGCTATGCCTTATACCAGTTGAAAATATTTATTCTGTGCCTTTATGTGTTCAAAGTATTTTACTTGTTTGATTTTCCAGGACTCACTATCTTAAGTTGGTCAAGACCATGGGGGCCTTTGAAACTGGATTGAATACAATTTACAATATGTGATGGTTTAAAATCTATTAAGGGCCAGGGATAGAATGTGATAGTTTGAATAGATGGCCCCCAATATATTCAGTGTTTTATTAGTTTGTCGTTTGCATCTGCAGCCACCTTGCTGGAGGCAGTGTCTCTGAGTGGATCTTAAGGTGTGGTGGTGGGTTTAGGATTTCAATCTAAAGATATGCAAAATGTACCTAGTTGGAGTTTCTGAAGTGTGCTATGCTGTGTGGCTTCTTTCTCTGTGTTTGGTCCTGTGAGAGCAGGCCAGCTTCTTCTGCCATTATGGAACTTCCCTTGGATCTGGAAGCTGTAATAAATCCCTTCCTCCATAAGTGTTCCTGGTCTGGAAGTTCATCTCAGCGAACCTGAAATTGTCTGCTACAATTACCTTTAATCATTGAACCATTTTTGTTTTAATTTTTTTGTATTCTGGGAACAATTTTATTTTTTCACAGCCTGTTTCACAGTTATTTTCACAGCCCTAGTTGCAATGGGATTGCAATTAAAATTTTGAACTCAGACCTTAAATATGGAAAGTAGCTTAACTATATTCACAACAATTCAGAAATAGAGATATGGCATAAAGATGGAAAAAAACTTTAATGGAATGATCACATTACTGTATACGATATATTATTATCTCAAAAGGAGAAGTTGAATTTAAATTTATTCTTTAATGGATTCATATTATAAAATAAAATAGTAAATAATGAAGTATCAAAAATCACTTGTCATCTTGATCTGGGCCTTCACAACATGCTAATGATTAGCAGAGTTGGCCCACTGTTCTGGTCTACTTCTGTGAAATCACCTATATTTATGCCTATTCTACTGTTTTCATATGCCAAACTTACTTTTAAATTAATTTTGGTTGCCTTTGTTTTCTTGTGATTTTAGGTGGTTTCCAACTCTTCCAGATTTTTTTTTTTTTTTTTTTTTATTGACAACTATATTTACAGACAATAAACCATGATATTTCCCTCCCCTCCCCCATTCCCCTTCAGAACTCCACTCTCCATCATATCCCCTCCTTCTCTCCATTAGTCTCTCTTTTAAGTTGATGTCATCATCTTTTTCTCCTATTATGAGGGTCTTGTAAAGGTAGTGCTAGGCACTGTGAGGTCATGGATATCAGGGCCAATTTCTGTCTGGACAGTTGCATTGTAAGGAGTGGCACCCTTCCTTTGGCTCTTACATTCTTTCCACCCCCTCATCCGCAATGGACCCTGAGCCTTGGAGGGTGTGATAGAGATATTTCAGTGCTGGACACTCCTTCATCCCTTCTTCTCAGCACTTTGTTGCCTTTTGGGTCATCCCAGTGGTCATTGCCATCTGAAAAGAGAAATTTCTCTAACCAGAAGTGAGAGTAGCATTAATATATGAATATGAACATTAAGTGCAGTGCTTTCAGGGCAGTTTGCTGGGAATAATATATACATTTAGTCAGGCAAGAGCAGGCTTTATACCCATAATGCTCATGACCTCCCCTGCCATAGACTTTTGATTAGTTTTTTCAGTACCAGGCATGTATTCCCTCCCATAGAGCAGGCCTTCAGTCCAATTAGGGAGTAGTTGGTTTCCCTAAGAGCAGACATGCCACTATTACACCCATCATTGAATCATTTTTAAATTTAACATAAGGCAATATTTACAACTGGTAGAATATATGAAGCCTAGAAAAACTATATTAACATTGTTTGTATATTACATGCTTTCCTAGGACAGGAGGACTCGTCAGTTTCCCTAAGAACAAATTCACAATGACTAAATCACCTTTTATAAGACTTAGAAAATAATCTCAGTGATAATCACCAGTAAAACAGCATGAACAAGACAAGAACCATCTTAAGGTTACAGTGTTTTTTTTTTTTTTTTTTTTAGGATATTATAATCTTATTAAATAGTAAAAAGTTGACAAATAGAGGGCCATAGCGAACTTGGGTGAGAACTTTAAAGTCAGTCTTTCACAACCATTATCCTGACCAGATTACAATCAATAAGTTAAAGTTTTTATGTTTACAGCCTGAATACCATAGCATCCTGCTACCAGCCAAGGCCATCCCTAAGCTAATAGTCATCTTATATATCTCATGGAGTCTGTAATCTGATCAAGTACTTTAAGACTTAATTAATTTTGTCTTTAACCTTTTAAGTTTTCTTATACCACCATCCATATACTTTACTCATACCTTCATCTACATACATTTATCTTAAAATATATGTAACCACTCTGTAACAATCTTTCATCAAACATCAACATTTAAAGTTTCCTCTCCAGTTTATCTTCTTTAGTCCACTTATCTCATAAGTATCAACAAAAACTTTCAATGTCCTCACCATAAGACTTCTAATATGACCAAGTTTTTTTTTTATTTTTAAATTTATTTTAATTTTACATTCATGTTGGTGCCTTCAGTAGCCTCCTCCCTGTCCTCCCCCCTCCAAAGGGACCCTCCTCATTGGGGAATGTGGGTTGTGTATTATGGGCGTAGCCAACAGTTATTAGGAAAAGGCGATGTCTCTGTGCATAATGATCCAACTTGTGGCTCTAACACTCTTTCTGTCCCCTCTTCCACAAATTTCCCTGAGCCATTTTGGGTTCATTTTAGGTCTACTTCAGTGATGAGGTCTTTGGAGCTTCTGGATGTCTGGTTTAGTAGGAGTTGAGTGTTCTCTGTGTCTCTCTCCTTCACCCTTGTGCTGGTGTCAGGTTCACCAAGAAAGTTGCACTCTTGTTCATTTCCCCCATTTACTCTATGGTTTCAGCTGGGGCCCTGGTGAGGTATGATAGGCTGATCCTCCCCTCAGTTTTGGCATCCATCTGAAAAATAGAAGCAAATTCTCCAACGGAGAGAGAAGTCAGCACCAGGTACAACTCATATTCTAAGTTTTTTTTTTAACTTTTTGCTTTTATAGTTTATTTTGTCCCTATAGTTAATTATAAATAGACTGCCTGTATCTGATTGTCTATCTTCCCATTTCCCTGGGTCAGCCATTCCCCTAGGCTCCCCTTTTTAAAAAAATTATTTTTATTTATTTTTATTTTTAAATTTATTTTTATTTATATTATTCTAATTTTACATTCATAGTGATGACTCCATTATCCTCCTCCCTGTCCTCCCTCTTCCGTAGGGACCCTCATCAATGGGGAATGTGGTTCACGCATTGTGGGGGTAGTCAAGAGCTATGGGGGATAGGCCAAGTCTCTGTGCATAATGCCCCAACTTGTGGCTCTAACATTCTTTCCTCCCCCTCTTCCGCAAATTTCCCTGAGCCACATTGGGGTCATTTTAGCTCTACTTCAGTGATGAGGTTTTGGGAGCCTCTGTGTCTCTGGATATCTGGCTTAGTAGGAGTTCGATGTTCTCTGTATTTATCTCCTTCAGCCTTTTTCTGGTGTCGTGATCCCCAAGAACGCTGTATTCTTGCCCTTCCCCTGCATTGTTCTATGGTTTCTGCTGGGTCCCTGGTGAGGTGTGATTGGCTGATCCTCCCTTCAGGTTCATTGTCCATCTGAAAAAGATAAGCAAATTCTCCAACGGAGAGAGAAGTTTAGTACTAGATAGATGAGATGGCTATAGATATTTTGGAGGGAATTTTATATGCATAGGCCCTCTTCTAGCCCACATTTGGTGGTCTCTTGATCTTGGAGATTGAGCTCATTTTTTGTACATGGTTTTGACTTATTTTCCAGTTCCAGCAATGAGTTCTAATCCACTGAGTGGATCTATTAGCCAGATCAAGAGCAGTTGGTTGCCCACTATCCCCCCCACTTTTTTTATATTTAGAAGGTCAGTTATATTTCATATTTTTGACTTTTATGTTACATTTAGATGAGGTTTAAATAAACAAACAAATTCATAATGAATCTTGATTTTGTTAAACATTTAGTTTTTTTTTTTTTTTTTTTGAGAGAGAGAGAGACACAGAGAGAAACAGTGAGAGAGGGAGAGGAAGACAAATAGAGATGGGCACGCCAGCAGCATCTCAGCTGCTTTGAACAAAATCCAGATGCATGTGCCCCCTTGTTGTCAAGTGTGGCATTGCGCCCTTGCATCACTTTACATCTGGCTAAACGTGGGACCTAGAGATTGGAACCGGTGTTCTTAAGCTTAGGAGGCAGGCAACTTAACCACTAAGCCATCTCTCCAGCTAAACATTTAGTTTTTTTAGTAGTCAGAGTTTAACAGTAGGAAATATAGGTGTAGTTCAATTTAACTTTGATTTGAGACATGACAATGTAAGTAAATTTATCAACTTATTACAAAGAGTAAAGTCTGAACTATATGAATAATTAAGGTAAAAAATGCAGAGAATAAAAACTTTAAATTAACCCATTTTACCATAGGCAACCAAAATATTCTTCACTTTAAGTCCCTTTCCATATCAGTTTCATATCCTTTTTGTAAAAAAATTTATTTATTTATTTACTTATTTATTTATTTATTTATTTAAGAGAGAGAAAGAAGCAAAGAGAGAGAGAGAAAGGGAGAGAGAGAATGGGTGTGCCACGGCCTCCAGCCACTGCAAATGAACTCAAGACACATGCAACCCCTTGTGCATCTGGCTTACGTGGGTCCTGGAGAATTAAACCAGGATCCTTTTGCATTTCAGGCAAACACCTTAACCACTAAGCCATCTCTCCAGACCCCCCAATTTTTTTAACAACTTCTATACTTACAGATAATAAACCATGATAATTCCCTCCCCTCCCCTACTTTCCCCTTCACAACTCCACTGCCCATCATATCCCCTCCCTCTCTCCATTAGTCTCTCTTTTAATTTGATTTCATCATCTTTTTCTCCTATTATTAGGGTCCTGTGAAGGTATTGCTAGGCACTGTGAGGCCATGGATATCAAGGCTGTTTTCTGTCTGGACAGTTGCATTGTAAGGATTTGTACCCTTCCTTTAGCTCTTATATTCTTTCTTCTGCTTTTTCCACAATGGACCCTGAGCCTTGGAGGGTGTGATAGAGATGTTTCAGTGCAGCCTACTCCTCTGTCACTTCTTCTCAGCACTATGTTGTCTTTTGGGTCATCCCATTGGTCACTGCCATCTGAAAAAAGAAGCTTTTCTAACCAAAAGTGAGAGTAGCATTAATATATGAATATGAACATTAAGTGTAGTACTTTCAGGGCAGTTTAGTGAGAATAATATATACATTTAGCCAGACAAGAACAGACTTTATACCCTTAAGGCTCATGACTTCCCCTGCCATAGGCTTTTGATTTGGTTTTTCAGTACCAAGCATGTATTTCCTCCCATAGAGCAGGTCTTCAGTCCAATTAGACAGCAGTTGGTTTCCCCAAGAGCAGACATGCCACTATTGCACCAGTTTGGTCATTTGGTCTGTCTGGCCAAATTGGAGGTTTCCAATGTCCACTGTTTTCACTGCTGATGACTTCTGACTTCCATAGGGCTGCATGTAGTACAGCTTTTTCCAGCTTTCAGTTGGCTGGTCTATAGGGAGAAGGTTATCAGCTCAGCGCCAGCTTGATTTCTCAGTGACCTTGCCATCTAGGCATGTGAAGTCTTCAGCAATAGGGTCTTACCATCTGTTACTCATGGGAAACCAAGGGCCTTGGCAATAGCCTGTAATATTTTGGAGGCAACAGAGACCTCCCTGGCCAACAACTCACTGGAAGGTATCCCATCCCTTGCACTGAAAATTTTCTAGAAAAAAAAATCTATGGTTTCTGCATGTACCATTATACAAAGAAGTAATCTTTCATATGTCTTATTCAGAATATCTTGAATTTTGATTGACCCTCTCCCCCACCCTTCTTTTTTTAAAAAATATTTACTTATTTGAGAGAGAGAGAGAGAGAGAGAGAGAGAGAGAGAGAAGCAGACAGAGAGAATGGGCATGCCAGGGCCTCTAGCCTCTGCAAACGAACTCCAGATGCATGTGCCCCCTTGTGCATTTGCTTACGTGGGTCCTGGAGAATCGAACCAGGATCCTTCACAGGCAAATGCCTTAACTGCTAAGCCCCGTTCCCCTACCCTTCTTTTACTCAAATCTCTTTCCCTGGCCTCTCTTAGGCCATTCCACTTCCTGTAATCTGTTCTTCTACTTCCATATATACAATACCATCCCCTAAAGTCCTCCCTTCTTCTCCCTCCCTTATAGCCTTTTTCTAGCTAACTGGCCTCTGCTACTGGTTTTTGGTTCCAGCTCACACACAAGTCTCTACATTTGTAGCTAGGATCCACATATGACAGAGAACATATGATGTTTGGCTTTCTGGGCCTGGGTTATCTCACTTAGTATAATCCTTTACAGATCCATCCATTTCCCTGCAAATTTCACAATTTAATTTTTTTTTACCACTGAATAGAACTCCATTGTGTAAATGTACCACATCTATATTATCCATTCACCTGTTGAAGGATATCTAGGATGGTTCCATTTCTTAGCTATTGTGAATAGAGCAGCAATAAACATAGTTGTGCAAGTATCTCTAAGGTAATGAGAGGAGTCATTTGGATATATGCCTAGGACTGGTATAGTGGGGTCATATGGTAAATATACTTTTAGCTGTCTCAAGAACCTCCACACTGATTTCCACAATGGCTGGACCAGTATACATTCTTACCAACAGTGTAGAAGGATTCTTCTTTTTCTGCATCCTCACCAGCATTTATTGTCTTTTGTATTCTTGATGGTAGCCATTCTGACAGGAGTGAGATGAAATGTCAAAGTAGTTTTAATTTTCATTTCTCTGATTGCTAAGGATGTAGAACACTTGTTAAGATACTTATATGCCATCTATATTTCTTTTGAGAACTCTCTATTTAGTTCCATAGCCCATTTTTAATTGGGTTGTTTGATTTATTATTGTTATGTTTTTTGAGTTCTTTGTATATTCTGGATATTAATCCTCTGTCAGATGTATAGCTAGCAAAGATTTTTTCCCATTCTGTAGGTTGTCTCTTTGCTCTAATCACAGTGTCATTTGCTGTACAAAAGCTTTGTAATTTCATGAGATCCCAGTGGTTTGATTAGTGGTTTTATTTCCTGAGCAATTGGGGTTATATTTAGAAAGTCATTGCCTATGCCAGTATGTTGAAGGGTTTCCTCTACCTTTTCCTCTAGCAGTTTCAGAGTTTCAGGTCTGTTATTAAGGTCCCTGATCCATGTGGACTTGATTCTTTGCATGGAGAAAGACAAGGATCTATTTTCATCCTTCTACATATAGATATCCAGTTTTCCCAGCATCACTTGTTGAAAAGTCTATCTTTTCCTCAATGAATATTTGTGGCATTTTGTTCTGCAAAAATCAGAATGCTGGATTAATCAGAATTGCCTGGATTAACATCTGGGTCCTCTATTCTGTTTCATTGATCTACATGTCTGTCTTTGTGCCAGTACCATGCTGTTTTTGTTACTATGGCTTTGTAATATAGCTTAAAATTGGATATGGTGGTACCACTAGCCTTACTTTTATTGCTTAAAATTGTTTTGACTATTTAAGGTTTTTTGTACTTAATGAATTTTAGGATTGTTTTTTCTATTTCTGTGAAAAATGTCATTGGAATTTTAATGGGTATTGCATTAGATGTGTAGATTGCTTTTGGTAAGATTGACATTTTCACTGTATTGATTCTTCCAATCCAAGAACATGGAATGTCTTTCCATTTCCTGTGTCTTCTGCAATTTTTCACTTGAGTATTTTAAAGTTCTCATTGTAGAGATTCTTCACTTCCTTGGTTAGGTTTATTCCAAGGTACTTTATTTGTTTATTTATTTTGAGGCAATTGGGAATGGGAGAAATTCTCTGATTTCATCCTCTGCATGTTTGTTGTTAATATATAGGAAAGCTACTGATTTCTGTGTGTTTATTTTGTACCTTTCTATGGTGCTAAAAGTGTTTAGCAGCTCTAAACTAACAGTTTGTTGGTAGAGTCTTTAGGGTCCTTTATGTATAGAATCATATCATCTGCAAATAATGATAACTTGATCTCTTCCTTTCCAATTTGTATCCCTTTTATGAGTGTCTCTTGCCTTATTGCTATAGCTAAGACTTCCAGTATTATATTAAATAAAAGTGGGGACAGTTGACACCCTTGTCTTGGTCCTGAATTTAGTGGAAAAGTTTCAAGTTTTTCCCCATTTAGTATTATGTTGGCTGTAGGTTTGTCATAAATAGCTTGTATTGTGTTGGGATATGTTCCTTCTATTCCCAGTTTATTTAGGACTTTTGCCATGAAGGGGTGTTGATTTGTCAAATGCCTTTTCTGCATCTAATAAGATGATCATATGATTTTTGTCCTTCAGTCCATTTATATAGTGTATTACATTTATTGATTTGTATATGTTAAACCATCCCTGTGTTTCTGGGATAAAGCCTACTTGGTCAGGGTGAATAATCTTTCTGATAAATTCTTTTATTCTGTTTGCCAATATTTTGTTGAGAATTTTTGCATCTATGTTCATGAGGGTGATTGGTCTGTAATTTTCTTTTTTTGTTCTGTCTTTGGTTTTGATGTCAGGGTGATGCTGGCTTCATAGAAGGAGTTCAGTAGAATTCCTTCCTTTTCTATTTTTGGGAAAAGTTTGAGAAGCAGTGGTGTTAGTTCTTCCATGAAGGTCTGGTAAAATTCACCAGTGAATCCATCTGGGCCTGGACTTTTTTTAGTTGGGAGACTTTTTATAACTGTTTGGATCTCCATACTTGTTATAGGTCTATTTAAATGATTTATCTCATCTTGATTTAATTTTGGTAGGTCTTATAAATCAAGGAAATCATCCATTTCTTTCAGATTTTTAAACTTAGAGGCATATGTATTCTTAAAGTATGTCCTTATCATTTTCTGAATTTCTTTTGTTTCTGGTGCCTTTGTTTTCATGTCCAATTTTATTAATTTTTGTTTCTCTTTTTTTCTGGTCAGATTTGCTAAGGGTTTATCCATCTTGTTTATCCTTTCAAAGAACCAACTCTTTGTTTCATTGATTCTTTGGATTTTTTTTCTTGGTTTTTATTTCATTAATTTGTGCCCTAATCTTTATTATTTCTTCCTGTCTACTGATTTTTGGTTTGTTTTGTATTTCTTTATCCAAGGCCTTAAGGCAAAGCAGTAAATTGTTTACTTGTGAACTCTCTAATTTCTTAACATAGGCACTTAGGAGCTATAAATTTCCCTCTTATGACTGCCTTCACTGTGTTCTAAAGGTTTTGGTATGTTGTATTCTCATCATCATTTGATTCTATGAATTTATTGATTTTCTTTTTGATTTCTTCAATGACTCATTCATCATTCAATAGTGTACTGTTTAGTCTCCTTCAGTTTCTGTCTGCTCTGTAGCTTTTCTTGTTGCTGATTTGTAGTTTAATCCCATTGTGGTCAGATACAGTACAAAGGATTATTTCAGTTTTCTTATATTTGTTAAGATTTGCTTTGTGTCCTAATATATTGTCTATTTTGTCATGTGTTGCTGAGAAGAATGTATATTCTGTAGCATTTGGATGGAATGTTCTGCAGATATCTGTTAGGTGCATTTGTTTCATGATATCATTTAATCCAGATGTCTCTTTGTTTATTTTTTGCCAGGATGACCTGTCAATTGATGAGAGTGGGGTATTGAAGTCACCCACTACAACTATGTTTGGTATTATCTGTTTACATCTTGTAGTGTTTGTTTGATGAAATTGGCAGCCCTCATGTGTACATACATGTAGGATTGTAATGTCCTCCTGTTGGATTGTTCCATAAATCAGTATAAACTGACCTTTATCTTTCCTTACTAATGTTGGTTGTCAGATATTAGGATAGCAACCTCTGCTTGTTTCAAAGGCCCATTTGCTTGAAAAATTGTTTTCCATCCTTTTGCCCTAAGACCCTGTGTATCTTTTATGAGAGATGAGTTTCCTGGAGGCAACAAACAGCAAGATCCTACCTTTTGATCCAGTCTGCAAGCCTGTGTCTTTTGTTTGGGGCATTGAGGCCATTGATATTAAGAGTTTTTATTGAAGGTATCTGTTTATTCTCACCATTCTTCTTTTGTAGTGCTCCCTGTTTTCCCCTTTGCTCTTTTGTTTTAAGTGTTATTTGATTATGGTTTACTTTTTACTGTTTCCTCATGTGTGTGCTTTGCTTTTTCTTCAGTGTCCAGGATTTCTTCAGGTATTTTCTGTAGAGCTGGCTTAGTTGTTATAAATTCCTTTAGCCTCTTTTTGTTGTATTTCTCCTTCAATTTGGATAGATAGCTTTGCAGGAAAAAGTAATCTTTGTTGACAGTTTTTTCAGAACTTGGAACACATCATTCTAAGCTCTTCTGGCTTTTAAATTTGTGTTGAGTAATCTGCTATTATCCTGATGGGCTTGCCTTTATAGGCGACTTGCTTTTGCTCTCTAACTGCTTTCAATATATTTTCTTTGGTTTGCATGTTTAGTAGTTTAATTATAACATGGCGAGGAGAGGTTCTTACAATATATTGTTTGTTTGGTGTTCTAAAAGCTTCTTGTATCTGCATTGGCATTTCTTTCCCAATTTGGGGAAAATATTTTCTTCTGTGATTTTGTTGTGTTGGATTGAAATTCTTCTCCTGCTATACCCTGAATTCTTTTTTTTTTTAAACCTGAATTCTTATGTTTGATCTTTTCATAGTGTCCTGAATATCTTGAAATTCCCATTCATGCCTTCTATTAGTTTGTCTTTCTCATTGTTGGACTGTATTAGATCTTCCACCTAATCTTCTAGTTTAGATATTCTGTTCTCTCCTTCATCCATTCTACTGGTGAGACTTTCCACAGAATTTTTAATTTGACTGACTGTTTATCAGTGCTAGAATTTCTGCCTGGTTTTTCTTCCATATTTGTATTTCCTTTCTTATGTCTTATAATGACCTCCTTATTTCATTAAGCTGGTTTCCTGTGTTCTCTTGGAATTCCTTCAGGAGTTTTTTTCTTCTTTAATGCCTTTGTTTTTTTTTTGATTCCTTTGATTTCTTCTTTGATTTGAGTATAGATAAGATTATTTTTTGGAAATCTTTGTTAGGCATTTCATCTAAAACAGTCTCATTGGGGGTCATTTCTAATGGATTTATAATTTTTGGTAGGCTTGTATTGTCTTGACTCTTTGTGTTTCTTGTATTGTTGTGATTTTTGTAGCCTGAGTTGATTTGATGCTTGGGTTTTCTAATTACCTGCGGTGCTCGTAGACTTGGAAATCCAACTTTATGTACCTTTAGAGTAGGAGTTTAAGGTGTCAAGTGTAGCTCTTCTACTCCAATACAACTGCAGAAGTAATCCTAGGTGTTGAGTTTGCTTGCTATTCAAGTATTCTAGTGGATTGGATGGAGCAATTTACTGGAAAGATTCTAAAATTCAACTGAGCAATATACACATTCAGTAAAAACCAGCACAGAGTATGTAAGTGTGGGGATTGAAACAGATAACCTTATAAACCAAAATCCCTAAGTGTGTGTGTTACTTTACACCCTTAATCCTGTCAGCTGGGAGGTTGAGATTTCTGTTCTGAAATGGGTTCCAATCAGCCTAGATCTGAATCAGACCCTGCCCCCAATAATGACAGAAGAAAATGACAGAGGCCTATGAATCTGAAAGCATCAAAAGCAATAATAGTCAACCCCCAAATACAGCTTAATTGAGAATGGTAATGCCAACCATGAATATGGAACCCATAACCTTCCCTGACATAGAAAGTGGGATTAGCACTTCCAGTGCAGGCCTATGTACCTGTTTTTTTTTTTTTTTTTTTTTTTTTTTTTGTCAGTTGGCCTTGTTACCTTTTGGGGTGACTTCCAATCTCACCAATGATGAGTGCCCACTTCAATCCCTCCATATTGTGCTGTGGATCTGGTATTCCAATCAGCTGTGCTAGATGCCCTGCCACCAGGGCTGAATGCATTCTCCGGAGGTTCGTGGTTCTGACCATTGGGGTATGGGAGAGTGCAGGAAGCGGATCTGCATGGATCAGGGCCGCAAGTGCCTTGGTGGAATTCTGGCTGGTTTCCTCCTTTCTGGTAGATGTTGGTCTCTCCTGCTTCTCCACTGTGCCTGATAAAACCTATACGCTTTCACTTTTCAGAAGAAAAATTGTTTTGCTTAAATCATTCCCTGGTAGTTTGGATAGATGGTCCCCAATATATTCAGTGTTTTATTAGTTTATAATTTGTATCTGCAGCCACCTTGCTGGAGGCAGTGTCTCTGGGTGGATCTTAAGGTGTGGCGATGGGTTTAGGATTTCAATCTAAAGATATGCAAAGTGTGCCTAATTGGAGTTGCTGAGGTGTTCTGTGCTGTGTGGCTTTTGGCTTCTCTCTCTCTCTGCTTGGACCTGTGAAGGCAGGCCAGCTTTTTCTGCCATTATGGAACTTCCCCTGGATCTGTAAGCTTTAATAAATATCCCTTCCTCCATAACCATGACTGGTCTGGAAGTTCATCTCAGCAAACCTGAAGCTGTCTGCTACAGCTGGTTTGGCATGTGTCCTATGCAGCCATCTTACCTGGAAGTTCTTCCCTTATTTTTTTTTTCTTCCCTCATTTTTTAAAAAAAGTTATTTATTTATTATAGAGACAGTGAGAGAGAGAGAGCAGGGAAGGGTACACCAGGGCCTTTAGCCACTGCAAATGAACTCCAGATGTATGCCTGTGCAACTGGCTTACATGGACACTGGGGAATAGAACCTGGGTCCTTAGGTTTTGCAGGCAAGTGCCTTAACCACCAAGCCATTTCTCCAGCCCTCTGCCTTTCTTATTTGGAGCACAATTGGCACAGCCCATGCAGTGGACTAAAGAGAGGGAAAGGGAGAGATGGAATGAAAGATCAAGGAGAAGCAGGCTGTTATTTAGTAAACATTACTAGGAAGACCAGAAAGGTAGACCACATGACCAGTACTTTGGCATTGACAGGTATGGATTAGAGAGTGCTAAGGACAGAAGTCAGAGTATGGAGAGTGCTGGCTTTGTCCTTGTTGATAAGTCCGTTTACTCATGGCTGTTACCAAAAACACTTCTCAAAAAGCCCAAGTAAAGGATTTATTTTGGCTTATACTTTCAGGCCCATTCTGGTGGGGAAGGTGCAGCAGAAGGCAACCAGCAGTCAGGAAGCAGAGTGCTGGCCCTCAACTCACTTTTTTTTTTCAAGGTAGGGTTTCACTCTAGCCCAGGCTGACCTAGAATTCACTATGTAGTCTCATGCTGGCCTCGAACTTTTTTTTCTTTGTATTCAGTCTAGGACCCCAGCCCACAGTATGGTGCTTCTCTCAGTGAAGGTGAACCTTCCCACTTCCACTAACACAGTCTCGATTGCCCCCACAGACATGCCTAGAGGCTCCCTTACTGGGTGTTTGTAGGTTTTGTGAAGTTCACAATCAATATAAACCAGCTCACCTTATGTGAAACCAAAAGGCCTCTCAAAGTGATTTTCCCTAAATGTTGTAGTCAGCTCCATGCTGCTGGGATAAACTTTGAAACAGATACAGTTCATGGGAGTAAGGGGCTTTTTTATTTCAAGCTTACAGATCCAGAGGAAGTTCCATAATGGTGGAAGAAGCTGGCCCTCTTTCTCAGCTCCAAGTACACACAGAGACCAACCACCAGCACCACCAAAAGCAAGCATGCTCTGGGAACCCTAGGATCTGCTCACAGTGACACTTCCTCCAGCCAGGCAGCTGGAAATCCAAGTTACAAGCTTTACTAAAACATCCCGAGTCTATTGGGAGACATAATTTCAAACTACTGCACTAAATCTCTAAACAACAAAACCTACCAGCAAAGGCAAAATCTCTTCTCTCCAGGGATGCAGCCTCAGAAGTGCCTCCTTAACTGGACACACTAATTGTGAGCACAACATTGATAGTCTCTGGTTCTAGCTATCTCACTGTCTGGAGCAGAGCCTCATGTCCTGTTTTCAGCTTCATACACTGTCCACACAAGTCCAAGCTAGTGGCCAAGGATGGTGATAGAGAAAGCATTATATTCAGAATTCTTCCAAGAGCCTCTCTGGTGGTCTTTGCTAGGAGTTTTCTCTGGGTTCTTTCCATCAGTTAGTTAGAGAGGGCTCCTTTGGCATAAAGTCCCTTGGCTGTGCAAACATATTTTCTGCATCTCCACTGTGTGGAATTGTTGCAGGAGTGTGAGTGGGTATATGTACTAAATTCTGAAACCCACAGGAACATGGCTAGGCCTGGCTCTGCCAACCATGAGCCATCTGGTGACTGAGGGACTTGATCTGGGAAGTGGATCTGGCCTCAGGTGGACCTAGCTGTCTACCCTGTCCCGGCTTTTCAGGAGAGAAGATTCTGAGCTGCTCAGGTGAGCACTGGGATAATTTCTTGCTTGAAGAGGGGGGAACAGGTTGCAGGAGCTTGCTGTAGGCAGACAGTGTGGGGCAGAACCTGACCCCTGGTTCTAGCACAGAATGTGGCTCTTCTTGCTCCAGGTGCAGAAGGAAGAAAGGAACCCTGCTGTTACCACTTGCTCACATCCTTCCCACTGCACAGACTGGAGCTTTCTGTCACTTTCTACTTGAGCATCCACCCCAGACTCAGCTTGCCTTCTTATGGGGAAACTCAAGGTCGACTTCTGTGTGCATCTAATGTGAGAAACACACCGATGTATTCTGTATCCTGTCCTTCATAAACATGCATCTCCTTTGCTTGTTTTCATGAGCCAAACAGCTGTCATTCTGTAATTAGCTGTGGGCAAGGTAGCCCATCCTGCTGGGGTACAGCAGAGAAGCTCCCAGGTAATGTTCTCGGCTTGTGAGGCCTATGGGCCAAAGGAGGGAGACAGGCCACACACAAGGGGGTTAGGTAAGGTCTTTAGTATGTTAGGTGTTACTTAGCTTGTGTAAGAACCTAAATGTGGTCACTTTAAAAGTCTTCCTCAGCCAGGTGTGGTGGCACACGCCTTTAATCCCAGCACTTGGGAGGCAGAGATAGGAGGATCGCCATGAGTTCAAGGCCACCCTGAGACTACATAGTGAATTCCAGGTCAGCCTGGGCTAGAGTGAGTCCCTATCTTGAAAAACCAAAAAAAAAAAAAAAAAAAAAAAAAAAAAGTCTTCCTCTGCTGGAGAGCAAGGCCATGCAGGCAAGCTCAAACCCCTTGCTGCCCCAGCTGAGGTAACCTTGAATTTAACTTTACTTTCCTATCAATGATATGCCTTCCTGCCTTCATCCCCTCTCCTTTAGAGAACTTGAAGGACAGGGACCTTCTTTATCTTCCACTCTCCATTGCCTCTAGGACTTCTCTCATGAAGTCTGTGCCCAAACACATCCCTTCCCCCAGAAACTCACTTTGTTCTTCAGATTTCTGGAGTTTCCCCTCTGACAGCTTTGAATCCCACCATGTCACCTCGACATGTGATAGAACTCCCCTAACACAACTTTAATTTTAAAAGGGTATATCATCTCAGATGACTCATGAAACCAGCCTGCTCTCCAATTGCTGCCCTTCTCCTCCTTATTGATTTGGAGAAAAATATGCCTTGGAAGGAATGCTGGGTGGGACTACACATTGCTGTAATAAAAATGTCATAAAATAACATTTGTACAAAAAAAATAGGTGAGGTGTGGTATACATGTATTACTGGCTGTAGAGCTCCAGGCTTAGAACACAGCATGTACAAAGGTCCTGGGATGTGTACAGATCTGGTAGCTCAATCATAGTGAGGAGGCTGGTGTTATGGTGTAGGAAAGGTTAGGTAAAGGCCACTGGAGTAAGTTTTAGTGAGAAACCTGGTCCCACAGGCCTGTGGGCTATGGAGGGACTCTAACACACACAACTCACCAACCTGACTCCGTGTGCTGGGCTATGTCTAAAGGGGGACAAGAAGAGGACAGAGACCAACTGTGATGCTGGTAAATGGACAGAATGAGAATGACAACTGTGAACAGGACACTTCCTGTCCTGCTTTACTTCTGGTTCCTACATGACTGCCTGTCCTTCACCTCTGGTTCCTGCTTTACTTTCTGGTTTACTGAGCTACCTGCTTCCACTTTCAGTTCTTGCTTCTCTTCTGTCTCTGTCCACACCTTCCCATGATGCTGTGGCTCAGTGGCAGTTAATTTTACTTAGAGCCTCTGCCGCCTTCCCAGAACAGCCATGTTGTGGTCTCTTGATACATCCATGGATCTTCCTCCTCAGTGGTAAGGCCCAGTGCTGAGCACCCCTCCTCTAGGCCCCTCCAGCCTGACCCTCTGCTTCCCCACTCTGCTGAGTCGGCTGCATCCTGAAGGTGTTGCAGAGGTGCTTTGGTAACAGCTTGCCATCCTTTACCTAAAACAACAGGTATAATTTTTCTTTTGAACAGAATATAGCTCAACTAAAATTAAAACAATATGAAAAAACCATATAAAAGCAGACAGACAGCACTGTTACAGAGGAGGTAAGAAGGCAGGGGAGGAATTAGAGAAGCAACTGCTGATGTAAGCTTAGGCGGGAGCCACCCATACTGCAGTAATTCAGCCGAGGTTGGTGATTTCCTCAGTACCATCCTTTACCTCTAAGGGGAACACACCATGGCTCATTTTCCCCCATTTTCAAATTGGGATTCTATTTGGTACCTTTTTGAATTTTTTTTTTTTTGGAGAGAGACAGACAGAGAGGGAGACAGATAGAGAATGGGCACGCCAGTAGTCTCTTAGCTACTGTGAACGAAATCCAGATGCGTGTGCCCCCTTGTGGGCAAGTGCGGCATTGTGCCCTTGTGTCACTTTGCATCTGGCTAAATGTGGGACCTGGAGATTGGAACTGGGTTCTTAGGCTTAGCAGGCAGGCGCCTTAACCGCTAAGCCATCTCTCCAGCCCTTGGTACCTTTTTGGACACACAACATAATTTTTTTTCAAGGTAGGGTCTCACTCTAGCCAAGGCTGACCTGGAATTCACTATGTATTCTCAGGGTGGCCCTTGAACTCATGACGATCCTCCTACCTCTGCCTCCCAAATGCCGAGATTAAAGACATGTGATGCCGGGCGTGGTGGCGCACTACATAGTGAATTCCAGGTTGGCCTGATCTAGAGTGAGATCCTACCTTGAAAAACCAAAAAAAAGGCACGTGCCACCATGCCCAGCACAACATAATTTTTGAGGACTAAGTGTTATTTAGGCAAAGCCACTCTCACAGAGATCTTGGTAGCATCTCAGTCTGAGTGCCACCCCGTCCTGGTGGTCAGACACTGGCAGAATTATTTGCTTTGGCTATTCCTTTGTCCACTGAAGTAAAAATTCTTTTCAGTTCCTAGAACATCAATGCTATCTCTAACTCTGGAGTCCATGTGGCTCAGTCCTTCACTCCTCTGGGGCTTCAGCTCTAAAGCCACTTATTCGGGGAGGTCTGTTCTGGCTTGCCTTCTCTAGAAGAGCCCCGTTCTCTCTTTTGCCTTGATGCCTTAGTTCTTGACCCACCTGGCTCACATGTGTACCGTCTGCTTTTCCCAAAGTCAATGTTATTTACCTTATTGTTTGCACTGGGCACACATCTGTTGAATGGATGAAATAATGAAGGTTCAGAACAGAAATCATGCCCAGATGCCTGCTGATATCAGGCAGTGAGCTGAGTCAGAACTGGAGCAGGTATCTGAACACCACAGGCACCTTCACTTTCATGGAAAATTTTGCTTCTTTCCATTTTTTATTCTTCTTGTGTCTCAGTTCTCATAGCTATGTAGGTTTAAGAAAAATGCCAGTTGGCACTGAGAAGATGGCACATTTGGGGAAATTCTTGCTTCATATGCATGAGGACCTGAAGTTGCTCTCCAGCAAAAATGCCAGGCGTGGTGATGCACACCTGTAACACCAGTGCTGGGGAGGTGGAAACAGGAGAATCCCTTGGATTGGCTGGCTAGCCATCTAGCCTAATTGGCAAGCTCCAGGTTTAGTGAGAAACCTTGTCTCAAAGGAGGTATGGTGTTCCCAAGAATGACACATAAGGTTGTCCACTGGTTTCCAAATGGACACAGGCGACCAATCATAAAGAAAACCTGCATGTACATATACACACAATCCACATGCATTAGACAAAGAAAGACAGGAAAAAATGCTTATTCTAACCTAATGATAGATCCAACTGAAGCACTGGGTGGGGAGGTGGTTTAATGCCAACCTTAGCGACTCAGGGCAGGGATGCTATGGTCAGGCACTAAGAGCCTGGGCTGCCCAGTGCAGGTGAAATTGGAGCCTCCTTGACTGAGTGTCTCCTGAAGATAATCAGGAGTTTCATATCTGGGTCTTGAAGGCCTGTTTGAGGGTTCTAGTGAGAGCCATAACTACTTTACAGCCTTGGCTGAAGAATGGTTCTCCTCTATCAGGGAAGAGAGAAGGCATAGTGGGAGTGGAGGGGACACTCATCAAGCCAGTCAGATGTGCCAAGTCAGTCCTCATGATCAATGGGGTGATGGAGGTCACAGCCAGGTCATCCTCTCCTCCTGAACCTCTGTCTGAATGTGAACTCCCCTTGCAGTCAACTATTGCAGCTAATTGAATTTAAACACCTTTATTCACATATGGGCAAACATTGGGCATTCTTTAACTGGGACTTTGCTATCCGGAGTGGGGAGAGAGCTCAGCGTCGTGGTGCATGCCTTTAATCCCAGCACTAGGGAGGCAGAGGTAGGAGGATTGCTGTGAGTTCAAGGCCACCCTGAGACTACATACTTAATTCCAGGTTGGCCTGGGCTAGAGCGAGACCCTACCTCAAAAAACAGACAGAGTGGAGAGAGACCCAGAAGAGGAATGTGTCAAGGAAACTTCCTCCAGTGACAAAATACCAGTTTCAGAGGAGGCCAGTACTCTGTGGCTTTGGGCCTGAGACACGGCAGAAGAAACATGGCGACTACAGCATGTGGCAGAGCCTATTAACATCATGGAAACCAGGGGCAAAATATATCCTTCAAAGACATGCCCCCATACCTGTTACCTCCAGTCAGTCCCTACCTCCTAACAGCCCACTGATGAAGTTAGCACTTTTATAATCCAATCACTT
This sequence comes from Orientallactaga sibirica, assembly GCA_036365145.1. Taxonomy (NCBI): domain Eukaryota; kingdom Metazoa; phylum Chordata; class Mammalia; order Rodentia; family Dipodidae; genus Orientallactaga; species Orientallactaga sibirica. The sequence continues at coordinate 44,708,213 of JAEOAD010000011.1, read as the reverse complement.
GCTTGTATCATCAGCTGACCAAACCTTTCACACATGAGCCTTATGAGGGGTGATATTTCCTATTCAACCCGCAGGAAGGTAGAAGGCAGGAAGCTGTGGCCATGTGGGCAAGGTCATGGAGGCACTGGACACCTGTGTTCTACAGGTTGGGAAGCTCAGTGGTGTAGGTGCTATAGAAGTCCTTATGCAAGTTTCTTAAGATGTTAAATCATCTCCTGAGCCAGCAACTCTGCTCCTTGGTGTTTGCCCAAGAGAATGAAAAAAAGATGTGCATACAAATGTTCACAGTAGCATTATTCAGAAGGCTGATTAAAGAACAGCAGTGTCCATCAACAGGTGACAATCAGAAAGTGTGATTTTCTCCCACAGAAACATGTCACCCAGAAGGGATTCTCACCACCACACAGTGAACCTCAAAACAGGATAAGTGGCAGAAAGTAGCCAGACACAAAAGACTACTACAGTGAGTGATGTCAACTGTATGAAAATCTAAGGCAATGGGAACTAGCAAGGCGGAAAGCAGGTTGAAGGTTGCCTGAGGTGGAGGCAGTTTTTTGGAGCATAGGGGATGTTCAGAACTGGATTTTGGAGACTGCTGTGTAAGTAAATGTACTAGAGCCATTCCCCCCTTCAGATGGATACACTTTAGGCCATGCTACTGACAGTTCCATAAAACTGTGTGTAAAAACTTAGAAATTGAGTTGGGGGAGGGGAAAGCAATTTTTGTTGAAGCATAGGGATCTGAGTTTGGATCTCCTGCACCCATATGAAATAAAGCTGGGCATGATGGCTCTGGGGAGTCAGAGACAGGAGGATCTCTGGGGTTTACTGGTTAGCTTATCTAACTGAATTGCTGAGTCCTGGGTTCAGTGTAAAACCCTGTATCAAAAAATAAGGTAGGGCTAGAGAGATGGCTTAAGGTGCTTGCCTATGAAGCCTAAGGACTCAGGTTTGCCTCCCCAGAACCTACATAAGCCAGATACACAAGGTGACACAAGGTCACGCATGCACACAAAGTGGTACACACATCTGGAGTTCAATTGCAGTGCCTTAGAGGCCCTGGTGTGCTAATTCTCTCTCTCTCTCATAAAAAATTTTAAAAAGGTATTAAGATACCCACCATAGACCTGTACCTATACATATATGCACATATGTGTGCACATACCCCATATACACATGTACCCATGCACATATGAACAGGCATACACACACCACACATGCAAAGAAACCTTTGAAATAATTATTTTGCTCATTTGTCATATTTATGGGGTGCTGTTTGACATCGCAGTGTGGAATGATCAAATTAGGGTTGTTAGCATTTTCTTCTCTGATGAACATGGGTTAACTGTGTATTTGTGTGCTGTCTTATGGTATTACAGTGCATGCATTCCCATGGGCACTGATTGGATTGGTGATTAATCTTTCAATTTTTATTAAATGAAATTTAATTTAATTAGGCTGGGTTATATAAGACCATGTTCATGCACATTCTTTGAGCAGATTCTCCCCCATACCCACTACCATCCCCTGAATTTTTCCTCTCCCTCCCATTAGTCCCCTTCAGTCCCCTAGACAGTTTTACTTCTTCTTTCTTGTCACTGTACATCATGATTTTGTGTATCCGTATCAAATCTAGGTCCCACAAATAAGAGAAAACATTTGAAACCTGTCTTTCTGAGAGTGATTTGATTCACTTCATATGATTGTCTCCATTGCATCCTAGTTCCTGAAAACAACTTCATTTTTCTCTATGGCAAAGAAAATCCCATTTGCCTTTTCCATTCCTCTGCTAATGGACTCTTAGGTTGGTTCCACAGCTCACCTATTGTACATAGTGCTGCAATAAATATTAACGTGCCAGTATCTCTGTGATATGTTGATTTGGAGTCTTGGATAAATATCCACTAGTATAGCTGGGTCATATGGTAGCCTGTTTAGTTTTTTCCTAATCCCCATATTCGGAGCCATTGTGTTCTGACAGTGTCTTCTCACAGTACAGGGCATGATTCTCGGGATGGTCTGTCAGATGGTGAGCTGACTGTGGCCTCTCTCTGGTAAACAGGTCTTCTCTTATTTGCTAAAGTGGCCTGCAGGGTATCATATCGACAGCAGAGGGTGCCACTCACACGCTCTAGTCCAGGTTCCAGTCCAGCTGTGGCTTCTTTTCTCCTTGGCAACTAGTTTCTTAAAACCCTTGAGCCCTGAGAGCACTACTCAGGCCACCACTTACTCTGCAGTGTCTCCTGGGTGCAGGCGGAGGTGGTAGAGGTGCCTCGTGATTAGAGTTGGCTATCTTTTCTTGTCATGCTGACTGCCAGCTAGACAACCAGCTTCAGGGAGATGGTAACAGACACTGTGGTCACTCAAAACTCATCAAAGCAAGGGCTGGAGGGATAACTTAGTGGTTAGGTGCTTGCCTGCTAAGCCAAAGGACCCAGGTTCAATTCCCCAGGACCCACTTAAGCCAAATGCACAAGGGGGCACATGCATCTGGAGCTCGTTTGCAATGGCTGTATGTCCTGGTGCACCCATTCTCTTTCTCTCTCTTTCTTTTGTACTTGCTCTTGCTCTCAAATAAATAAATAAAAATAAAATATTTTAAAAAACTCATCAAAGCAGAAATCCAGAGAACTCAACACTAAATCAGACTGCTAACACACTTTCCAAGGCTCATGGAACATTGCAGAGGAGGGGCACAAGAGTGGGTAGGAATATCCCGAGGCACTACCCCCATAGGGACTGCTTGCACAACCCCACAGTGAATATTAATAACCTCACCAAGGAAGCCCCTCAGTGGAATGGACATAGAGGAGAGGGGATATAAGAGTATAACCTTTAAAAAATAATAAAAATGATGACATTAAATAAAGAAATGTATTTCATATCTATCTATCTATCTATCTATCTATCTATCTATCTATCTATCTATCTATCCCTGGAGTCCATAGGTCTGAGCCAATCAAATCCCATTTTCTTCCTGCCCTGTGAGACCCATTAAAAGCTGATTACCATTGCTTCTGATAACAGGGCCCCTTCTCAGTGGAGGCTTCCAGAGCCAGTAGATCAGGAATGACCCACCAAAAATGCTCACCTGGGGGACATCGCACTTCAAGGCTGCCTGCCCCTTTGCTTTTCTAGTCAATAGCTGTTATAAAGTGCTGGCTGGGATTTAATAAGCAGAGGCCTTCTGGGGGAGATGCAGGAGTTTCCCATGAGGCAGGCCTTCTGAGGAAGGCCCAGGCGGTTCCCCTGATGCTTAGTAGCTCTGAGTGAGCCTAGGGAGGTAAGAAGAAGGGGCAAGGTGCACAGAGAAGGTTATTCTTTGTTATTCTAAAAAACTGTGCTCTGTTGGGTGAGTTGAGACCAAGTCTTCCTTATCATGGGAACAGATCTGCACACAGATAAACATGGCCACTTCAGGACCAACACCAGGAGCTGGGGGCACCTGATGGAGAAGCATGCTTCACATAATGGAGGGACACAGGGACAGCAGGGCTGACACCTTGCTGTCGAGCCATCTCAGCACTTACTGTGCCATAGCTCACTTTGAGTATTAGCTCTCTTCATTCCCTGTGTAACAACAGAGAAACTGAGGCATGGTGAGCTAATGACTGGCCATGTAGGGATTTTGGCAGAGGCAGATGCTTGAGCTCCACCATCCAGACCCCTAATGATACCCTTGCCAGAAGTGAAATTTCTTTTCTCTTCTTTTCTTTTCCTTTCTCTTCTCTTTTTTCTCTCTCTTCCTTTCCTTCTTTCTTTTTTTTCAGGTAGGGTCTTGCTCTGTAGCCTAGGCTGACCTGGAATTCACTATGTAGTGTTAGGATGGCCTCAGACTCAGAGTGATCCACCTACCTCTGCCTCCTGAGAGCTGGGATTAAAGGTGTGTGTCACCATGTACAGTAAAGAAGTGAAATTTCTTTCTTTTTTTTTTTTTTTTTTGAGACAAGTGCAACAGACTGGACTTTTTTTTTTTTAAGTGAGGGAGAGAGAGAGAGAGAATTGACACACCAAGTGTCCAGAAGCCATAGATTGTTACCAGAAATTTTTCAATGCCAGGGATGGAATACCTTCCAGTGAATTGTTGGCCAGGAAGGTCGCTGATGCCCAGAAAACATTATAGGCCATTGCTGATGCTCTTGTTTCCCACCAGGAATAGATGATAAGATCCTATTGCTGAAGACTCCAACATGCTTGGGCTGCAAAGGTCACTGAGAAATCTTACTGGAGCTGAGCTGAAAACCTCCTCCCTGTAGACCAGCTGACAGAAAGCTGGATAAAGCTCTGCTGCATGTAGCTCCATGGGAGAGAGAGAAGTCATCAGTGGACACTCCAAGCCTTAAGTTGGGCCAGACAGGCCAAATGAGCCAATGGTGCATTAGTGGCATGTCAGTTATGGGGAAAACCAACCACTCTCTAATTGGACTGGAGGCCTGCTCCATGGGAGACAACACATGCCTGATACAGAAAACCTAGATAGGGGAAGTCATGAGCCCTAAAGTTGTTACACCTGCTGGTGTCTAGATAAATAAACATATTATGCCCCTGTAAGCAATTCTCTTAATGTTCATATCCATATATCAACACTACTCTCACTTTTGGTTAGAGAAGCTTCTCTTTTCAGATGGTGATAGCCTTGGATGACTCAAAAGGCACCATAGTGCTTAGAAGACGTGACAGAGGAGTGCTCAGCACTGATATATCTCTATCACACCTTCCAAGGCTCAGGGTCCATTGCAGAAGAGATGACGGAAAAAATGTAAGAGCCAAAGGAAAGGTAGGACTCCTTACAATGCAGACTTCCAGACACAAAATGGTCTGTATATCCATGACCTTGCAGTGCCTGACACTACCTACACAAGACTAGTATAATAGGAGGAAAAGATGATGACATAAAAATAAAAGAGATACTAATTAAGAGGGGGAAGGGATATGATGGAGAGTGGAGTTGTGAAGGGGAAAGTTCATGGGGGAGGTAATTATGGTTTATTGTCTATAACTATGGAAGTTGTGAACAATAAAAAAATTTTTTTTAAAAAAAGGATTGGTGTGCCAGGGCTCCAGCCACTACAATCCATCTCCAGATGCATGAACCACCTTGTGTGCATGTGTGACCTTGCACATTTGCGTCACTTTGTGCATCTGGCTTAACTGGGACGTGGAGAATCCAATGTGGGTCCTTATGCTTTGCAGGCAAGTGCCTTAACTGCTAAGCCATCTCTCCAGCTCTAGAAGTGAAATTTCTAACACACCAAGTGGGTGGTGCCTCCAGTGATCAGGTGAGGAGAAATCTGCTGCTTGTGTTTGGAGAGACACACCTCCAAGGCAGCTTGGAGCATGGGCCACACATGTACTTGGACTGCTCCAGGCCTCTGCCCTGGGAACAAGCCAATCAAAGGATGACCACGGAACACTCACAAAGGTGCCAAGCAGCAGGAGATTAATGTCGCATAGGACAGGGAATTTTCCTGGAGTGGAACTGTTCAAATGCTACCCATTAAAAGAACAATTTATACTATAGGTGAGTATTTATTTAATAAGACAAAAGACTTAGGGAACTTAGGGAAACAATATAAAATAATGACCTTTCCTGAATAATGCATGTGTATAGAAAACCCATCTAACAAATCCAATACACATAATGAAATAATTATGCACAATGAACTGGAAAGGTGGATACCAAAACCTGAGCCATGGCTGATCAGAAACAGGTACACTGGGCATCTGGCTGTCTTTGTGCCTTGCCAGGCTTACATGAGTGGGTTATACCCTAGGAACCAGAATGCTGTACCTCCACAGCCACAGTGGTTGTAAATGAGAGCACCTCACACAAGTTTCCACTTTTTAATATTTTGGGGGCAGAAGCTTTGGCTGGAAAGCAATAGTTAGGTGGTACTAAAGGGTACCAAGTGAACCAGTCTAGTCTGAGGCAAGGCAGCATAAAGTGACTTCCTGGACTTGCCACCCTCTGTCCGGGGCCTCAGTGAAGCAGGGGATGTGTCCTATGAGATAGTGACAGATTCCCACTGCCAAGGGTCCTGGAGGCACCTTCAGTCTGCAAAGAGCAATCAGCCAGCTCTGAGTGCAGCCTTGGGCTGGTTCTCCATCTCTCACCAGTCCAGGAGAGAACCAGTTCCTGGAACTGATCTTTTTAAATAAAGGTCTCTTAGGCATGGTTTCAGAGTCCACAACTATTTACAGTTCCCCCAGGAGTCCTGTCTTCATAATAATTTCAATGTGATCCTGCTGGCTGGAGGAAGAGCACTGGCAAGTGAGACAGTGAGTGAGCTGCTTGCTGAGCTGTCCTGGTCTTGTGAGGCAGTGTGTCTCTTGGTACAATGGGGACACTTGCCTAGGTCTCAAATAAACCATGTTGGGGTTGGCATCTTAAATAAATCATCAGCTCTTAATAACCATTGTGCTTTGAATGTAAATGTTCTCCACAGGCTCACGTGTTTGAATACCTTGTCCCCAGCAGGTGGTGCTGTTTGGGGAGCTTGTGAGACCTTTAGGAGTTGGGGCTTTGCTGGAGGAAGTGGGTCACTGAAGGTGGGCCAAGGGGTTTTATAGCCTGTCCCCACTTCCTGTTCTTCCTCGCCTACCTGACTGTGACTACAACTTGACCAACCACTCCACTGCTCCTGCTGTCATACGAACCTACCATGATGGAATATGTCCCCTTGAAAGTGTCAGCTGAAATAAACCCTTCCTTCTCGAGCTGCTTCATGCCAGGGGTGTGCTTACAGCAACGAGTTAAGTGAGCAGAAGTGGAAGTATCCATTTTGGGAAGGGAATAACCCAGGGCCAGTTCTGCCTAAATCAGGGCCCATGAAAATTAAAGCAGCAAGAGGACAGGAAGAAACCCTAAGACAGTAAGATACTGTCTGACCACAGCTGTCCTCTGCAGCCCAAAATATTACAAGCAGGAAAGCAATACTGTTTGTATGTTTAAAATGAGCTTCACACAAGCAATATGCCCGATGGCTGACAGTGACTAAGACAGGGCATGATTGTTCTCGCATGAGAAGAAGTTTGAATGCCCGCACCTGCTGGACATGATGTAGTGGCTCAAGTACATAGGGACTATTATTCCTGTCACACTTTTGGCCTTCCTGTCACAATTACAAAATGGCTGCCACTGCTCCAGCCATCTCATTTGTATTCATGATGGGAACTAAGTGAGCAGAAAGTTCAGGACGGCACTAATCTTAGTAGTTCCAAGGGAAGCAAAAATGTCCCCCAAGTTATTGCTTTCCAGCTTGTTGGCCACATAGTGTTGCCAGCACCTTGGATTTACAGGTGCTTCTCTTGCACAGGAAAAGGATGGCTGGTGTTAGAAGGGAGTGCTGAGTCCCATACATTGTGCCCAAGGACAGTCTCCTTTTGTGTTTAGAGACGTGCTCAAATTGCATCTCACGAGGAAGAGGGGGATGCCCTCCACTGGCATGCGGCAGATGTCAGGGTTTCATGGAGAAGCCCTGCCCAACATGTGCCCTGCACATCAGATCATCAGAACAAGGGTGACCTGAGGGCCCAGCTTCAGGGGTCTTGGGTGAATGACCTTGCTGTATGAGCTATAGACAAAATGTGTCTGGAGAGAATGTACCTTGAGTGGCACCAGATGGGAACACTTTCTGTCTTTGGGTGGCCTGAGGATTTTTTTCACATTAAAAGAAAAATATTTTGATAAAATTTGACACTTACAGATAAGTGACAAAATGGTATAAATAAATATTCCGGAGTCCGGAGGAAGATGGCGTCCACCTAACTCCGCCTCACCTTACAGGGAAGTAAAAGCAAGATTTTTAAGCTTTTAAAAAGATTCCTGAAAGGGTTTGCTGGCCTTTGCATGCTGCCAGAGGGAGGGGGTGGGTGAAAAAAATAAGGAATCCACTGATTCCCACTCTCTAGGACAGGGAACATTGCCGGGTTAGTTCCTCCTGGGCGGGTGTGACCCAAACCGCCGGCCTTTACCAGCCACAGCCTGGCGGACCCTGGCAGTCCGACTAACTCCCGGGACGTCCGCACCACCTCCCTGAGGCGCAGCGGCCCCTCCCGGTCCGAGTAATGGCTGGGACACCGGCATCACCCCCCTGAGGCGCAGTGGCCCCTCCCGGGTGAAAAAAATAAGGAATCCACTGATTCCCACGCTCTAGGACAGGGAACACCACGGTTAGGTCCTCCTGGGTGGGCGTGGCCCAAACCGCCGGCCATTACCAGCCACAGCCTGGCGGACCCTGGCAGTCCGAGTAACTCCCGGGACGTCCGCACCACCTCCCTGAGGCGCAGCGGCCCCTCCCGGTCCAAGTAACGGCTGGGACACCAGCATCACCCCCCTGAGGCGCAGTGGCCCCTCCTGGGTGAAAAAATAAGGAATCCACTGATTCCCACACTCTAGGACAGGGAACGCAGCGGGTTAGGTCCTCCTGGGTGGGCGTGACCCAAACCGCCGGCCATTACCAGCCAGAGCCTGGCGGACCCTGGCAGTCTGAGTAACTCCCGGGACGTCCGCATCACCTCCCTGATGCGCAGCGGCCCCTCCCGGTCTGAGTGACCGCTGGAACGTCCGCATCAATCAGGTGCCATTATTCCCCCTCCCGGGGCAGATCAGGAATCCAGGGAAGTAAGCCATTGTCCCTGCCCTACCCTGCCTGAGCTCAACTAGGGTGGCTGTGGTCCCCTACCCCTCCCACCTCCAAAAGGAACACAGGCCAGCAGGCCAGTGTCCCCCACCCCAGCCGGCAGAACTCCAGGGACCACTGCCCAGACAATCACCACTGCACCCCACCCCACCCCACCCCACCCCAGGACAGTAGGCTTACATTACATTTCATACACAAGGCTTCTGAACCATTGCTATGGGCAGACTACAGAGAAAAAGGAATAGCATGAAAAACCAGATGCAAGTAAATCCAGTTACACTACCCAGTCCTGCAAAGGATGTCTCAAATCAAAGCAGAGAAGAGACAATAGAATCAGAACCCCAAAATGAAGAGACAAGCTATGCAACCTGGCCAAGCAAATAGCACAACTCTCAGAAACTCAACAAAGAGCCAACAACTGTATGAATGGTATCCTTGCTAGATTAGACCTAATAGAAAGGAACCAGGAAGGGCTCCAAAGACAATTAAATGATTTGAAGGAGAACAAAAAAAAGAGGCCCTCAATAACCAGCTGGCTAAGTTCAATGAAGACATAAAGAAATGCAAGGATGAACTTCAAGAAGCATTAAGAAAGTCGGAAAATGACACAAAAAGGGAACTAGACAGAGGGATGGAAACTATACATAAAAAAACCATAGAAAATATGAACCAAATTGAACAAGCCCAAAACTCTATAGAAGCTCTTAAGAACAGAGTAAATCAAGTGGAAGACAGAAACTCAGAACTGGAAGACAAAACAGAAGAAACAGTTCGTGAGTCCAAAAATTTTAACAAGTTCAAAAATTTCTGTGAACAGAACATGAGGGAAATGTGGGACACCCTTAAGCGTCAAACATTAGGATCATGGGTATTCAGAGAGGGAAGAAACACTGACCAAAGGAATGGAAAGCTTATTCAACAAAATAATTGAAGAAAACTTTCCCACTCTCTCAAAAGAAAATCCCATCAAATTACAAGAAGCTACCAGAACTCCAAACAGATTGGACCAAAGAAGAAATTCTCAAGACACATTATCTTTAAGACTCTAAACATCAAGTACAAAGAGAAAATCCTAAAAGCAGCCAGGGAAAAACAGCACATTACATATAAAGGGAACCCCATTAGAATTACCTCAGACTTCTCAATGGAAACCCTAAAAGCTAGAAGGGCCTGGAATGGAACACTACAAAATCTAAGAACCCATGGCTTCCAGCCACAACTACTCTACCCAGCAAAAGTATCCCTCATAATAGATGGTGAAAGAAAAACGTTCCACGATAAAAATCATCTTTACAACTACATGAACACAAAGCCAAACCTACAGAAAATACTTCAGGGAATTCTCCACACAGAAGAAACAAATAACCAATCTCAAGAGCCCTCAAGGAGCAGTCCATATTAACCAAAAAAAAAAAAAAAAAAAAAAAAAAAAAAAAACCAAAAACCACCCACCACAATATGGCAGGTATTAAATCAAACCTCAAAATTATATCTCTGAATATTAATGGCCTTAATTCACCCATCAAAAGACATAAGCTAACAGGGTGGATCAGAAAACTGGACCCCTCAATTTGCTGTCTTCAAGAAACCCACCTCACCACTAAAGACAGACACCTTCTCAGGGTAAAAGGGTGGAAAATGATATTCCAAGCAAACACAAATAAGAAAAAAGCAGGCGTAGCTATACTTATATCGGATAAAATAGACTTCAAACCGGAAGTAACCAAAAAAGACAAAGAAGGCCACTTCTTACTTATTAAGGAACAATCCAACAAGAGGATATCACAATCATCAATATTTATGCACCAAACACAGGTGCACCACAATTCATAAAGCAAAATCTACTTGGCAACAAAACAGAAATAAACACCAACACCATCATAGTTGGGGACTTCAATACTCCACTATCAACAATGGATAGATCGTCCAAACAGAAAATTAGTAGGGAAGTAAGAGAGCTCAACAACACCATAGAGCAACTGGACCTAACAGACATATACAGAACATTCCACCCAAAATCTACAGATTACACATTCTTCTCAGCAGCCCATGGAACCTTCTCTAAAATAGATCATGTACTGGGCCACAAAGCATGCCTCCATATTTTCAAGAAAATTGATGTAATTTCCTGCATGATATCAGATCACAGTGCTGTAATGCTAGAAATTAACAACAAAAAGTACACCAGGAATCCCTCTGCCTCCTGGAAATTGAACAACACACTTTTAAACAATAAATGGGTTGTGGATGAAATAAAAAATGAAATTGCAAAATTTCTAGAATTCAATGACAACGAGAACACATCATACCAAAACTTATGGGACACAATGAAGGCAGTTCTTAGGGGGAAAATCATAGCACTAAATGCCCTCATAACAAAGACAGAGAGATCCCAAATCAATAACCTAACCATCCACCTAAAGGCACTGGAAAAGCTAGAAGAAGCCAACCCCAAAAGCTCCAGACAGAAAGAAATAATTAAGATCAGAGCAGAAATTAATGAATTGGAAACTAAGAGGACAATTAAGAAAATTGATGAAACAAAGAGCTGGTTCTTTGAAAAACTTAACAAGATTGATACACCCCTGGCCAATTTGATTAAGCGAAAAAAAGAAATACTTCAAATCAACAAAATTAGAAATGAAAAAGGAGAGATCACAACAGACATGAGTGAAATAGGAAGAATTATTAGGACTTATTTCAAAAACCTCTACTCCATAAAACAGGAGAATATGGAGGAAATGGATGAATTCCTAGACACATACCACCTACCAAAGCTAAGCCCAGAGCAGATTAATTTCCTAAACAGTCCCATCACACCCTTCGAGATTGAAGAAGTAATCAAACACCTCCCAAAAAAGAAGAGTCCAGGACCAGATGGATTCTCAGCGGAGTTCTACCAAACCTTCATGGAAGAACTGAAACCAATACTTCTCAAACTGTGCCACACAATAGGAGAACAGGGAGAGATCCCCAACTCCTTCTATGAAGCTAGTATCACCCTAATTCCAAAACCAGGCAGGGACACCACAAGAAAAGAAAACTATAGGCCCATTTCTCTGATGAACATAGATGCAAAGATCCTGAACAAAATTCTTGCAAACCGAATTCAACAGTACATCAAAAGCATTATCCACCTCGATCAAGTAGGCTTCATCCCTGGAACACAGGGGTGGTTCAACATATGGAAATCGGTCAATGTAATACACCACATAAACAAGCTGAAACACAAAAACCACATGATCATTTCCATAGATGCAGAAAAGGCCTTTGACAAAATACAACATCACTTCATGATCAAAACATTGGAGAGAATAGGCATGGACGGCCTATATCTCAACATAATAAAAAGCTATATATAAAGCACCTAAAGCCCAAGTAATTCTTAATGGGGAGAGACTGAAGGAATTCCCATTGAGGTCAGGAACAAGGCAGGGTGTCCACTCTCACCTCTGCTCTTCAACATAGTGCTAGAAGTATTAGCTCAAGCAATAAGACAGGAGAAAGAAATCAAAGGGATACAAATTGGAAATGAAGAAGTTAAGTTAGCCCTATTTGCAGATGACATGATTCTATACATTAGTGACCCGAGAACTTCCATCTCAAAACTCTTAAAGGTGATTAGCGCCTTCAGCAAAGTAGCAGGATACAAAATCAATGCACAGAAATCAGTAGCCTTTCTGTATGCAAAGGACAAAGAGACAGAAAAGGAAATAACTAACATCGTCCCATTTTCAATTGCGACAAAGAAAATAAAATACCTTGGAATAACATTAACTAAGGAAGTGAAAGACCTATACAATGAAAACATAAAAACTCTCAAAAAGAAATTGAGGAAGTCCTACAAAAATGGAAAGACCTCCCATGTTCCTGGATTGGTAGAATTAACATTGTGAAAATGGCAATTTTACCAAAAGCACTTTATAGATTCAATGCAATGCCAATAAAAATCCCAACTTCCTTCTTCAATGAGATAGAAAAAACTATCTCAAAATTCATATGGAAAGGCAGAAGGCCTCGGATATCCAAGCTCATCCTCAGCAAAAGAAGCACCTCTGGAGGCATCACCATACCTGATCTAAAGTTATACTACAAAGCCATTGTAATAAAAACAATCTGGTACTGGCACAAAAACAGGAATATAGACCAATGGAACAGAATTGAAGACCCAGATTTTGGGTCAAGAAACTACAACTACTTGATATTTGACAAAGGCCCTAGCAATGTAGAATGGAAAAAGGACAGCATCTTCAACAAATGGTGCTGGACAAACTGGACATCCATATGTAGGAAAATGAAACTCGACCCACACATCTCTCCATGCACAAAAATTCAGTCCAAATGGATCAAAGACCTTAATATAAAACCAGAAACTATGCTGCTACTGGAAGAAAAAATAGGAGGAACCTTCCACGATATAGGAGTGGGAAAAGATTTCCTGAACAAAACCCCAACAGCTCAGGAAATCAAACAATCACTCAACCATTGGGATCACATGAAGCTGAAAAGCTTTTTCACTGACAAAAATACTATAACCAAAGCCAGCAGATTACCTACAGAATGGGAGAAAATTTTCACCAGCTATACAACTGACAGAGGCCTGATTTCTAGAATCTACAAAGAACTCCAAAACCTAAAAACAAATCATCAAACAATCCACTCACAAAAGGGGGCAGAGAACTGCACAGGGAGTTCTCAGAGGAAGAAATACAAATAGCAAATGCACATTTAAGAAAATGTTCAACATCCCTAATCATCAGGGAAATGCAAATTAAAACAACTATGAGATTCCACCTTACCCCAGTAAGGATGGCTAGCATTAAAAAAAATAATGAAAATAAATGCTGGCGAGGCTGTGGAGAAATAGGAACAACCTTTCACTGCTGGTGGGAATGTAAAATGGTTCAACCACTATGGAAAGCTATATGGAGACTCCTGAAAAGGATGACCATAGACCTACCAATGGACCCAGTTATTCCCTTATTGGGCATATACCTAAAGGCCCCAAGCCTCAGATCAGAGACATTTGCTCAACCATGTTTATAGCTGCTCAATTCATAATAGCAAAGAGCTGGAATCAACCCAGGTGTCCATCACTAGATGAATGGATAACAAAGATGTGGTATATCTATACTATGGAATTCTATGTAGCAGTAAGGAAAGATGAAATAAGGAAATTTGAAAAAAATGGTCAAACATGGAACAGATCATCCTCAGTGAGCTCACCCAAGCACAAAAAGATAATCGTCGCATGGTCTCATTTATCTGTCACTCCTAACCTGAAAACATGTGGCAGGTGGCCAAACCAAATAAACACTCTGAAGCCCAGACAAAAGGGAGGGTGGGAGGGAGGGAGGGTAAGGGTGGGAGGGAATGAGAGGGTGGGAGGGGGAGAACAAGGGGATACAAATTGGGACCCAAAAGGAAAAGATACTATAAAACCCTTTATTCTGAACAACAGGTTAAAACATTGATCCTTCAGCAGGCCCATGAGGGAACACCCGAACCACAGGAACCTGGAGAGAGCATCATGAAGGCCAACCTTAATCTTGTCCTGCTTCTCTCTCTCTTCTCTCTCTCTCTCTCCCTCCCCTCTCTATACTCACTTTCTCCTCTATATTATCTTTTTCTTCCCTCACCTTCCTAGGTGCAGACTTATAACTCCCAGTGCCAGCATGGGGTGAACTTCCACAATGAGCTGTTGATCTGAAACACCTACAAGGTTTCCCAAAATAGACAGACTTCTGTCAGAGTTCTTGGTGACCCACCAAAGGTTAATGGCAAGACCCTACTGTTGAAGACAGCTTACGTGTGTGAGACCAAACACGGAGAGATATGTTCAGAATCTGGAAGAGGTCAGTCCCAGACAGTTAGCTAGTCTAGTACCAGAGGGCGCTATACAAGCAACTGGGGAAAATGACCGACATCTGTCCAAACAACTTGCAGTCTAAGATACCCAGCTGGAAACAACTTGACGTAATGCTCATACAAGTGCAGTAGTGGCAATCAGCCATGGTGGGTAACCAACTGCTCTTGATTTGGCTAATAGATCCACTCAGTGGAATGGAACTCATTGCTGGAACTGGGAAATAAGTCAAAACCAGGTACAAAAAATGAGCTCAGTCTCCAAGATCAAGATACCACCAAATGTGGGCTAGAAGAGAGCCAACGCATATAAATTTCCCTCCAAAACATAGATGGTCATCCCTTCTACCTAGTACTAACTTTTCTCTCCGATGGAGAATTTGCTTATCTTTTTCAGGTGGACATCAGAACCTGAAGGGAGGATCAGCTAACCACACCTCACCAGGGCCCCAGCTGAAACCATAGAACAAGGCAGGGGAAGGGCAAGAGTTCAGTATTCATGGCGATCATGACACCAGCAAAAGGCCAAAGGAGATAAACACAGAGAACATCCAACTCCAACTAAGCCAGAGATCCAGAGACACAGAGGCTCCCAAAACCGCATCACTGAAGCAGAACTAAAATGACCCCAATGTGGCTCAGGGAAACTTGCGGAAGAGGGGGCAGAAAGATTGTTAGAGCCATAGTTGGGGCATTATGCACAGAGACTGGGGCCAACCCCCAGAACTCTTAACTAACCTCACAATGCTTGACCCACATTCCCCATTGACAAGGGTCCCTTTGAAAGTGGGAGGACAGGGGAGGAGGACAATGGAACCTTTACTATGAATGTAAAATCAAAATAATATAAAATGAAGAAAGACATTCTCCCACCCAGCCCCACAACACAAGGGCACCCTGACTTGACCACCCTGTGGTGTCTCCTCTTGTTATTGTCAGACTGATAATACCCTGTGGTGATTTCTCATGGGTGTGGAATCCCTGGGGAAAGAGGGGTTGTGTGGAACCATGGATGTGTCCCTTCAACCTTGGTCTGGAGCATTGTCAGTCCCTACTGACCTGACCACAAATCCCAACTATCCTGTGGCCACTGCTGTATGCTCTGGTCTTGTCTCCCCACAAGTGGCTTCTCAGAGCTGCCCAGATATCAGGCATGAGCTGTGGTCTCTGTTGCCCATCATTGCTGACATGGCCGTCTGTCTGGCAAGGGTGACATCTATCAGAGAGCTCTGCTCTGGGCTGCTGGTTCTCTTTTGGGTCAACCTCATCATTTGGTGGGGACAAATACTGTAGCCACACCAGTGGCTCATGTGGCTCATGGGGGGCATGCTTTCCAAAACTTTCATGATTATAGTTTGGAAAAAGTGAGTAACTGAATACCCAGAGCCTGGAATCAGCTGGGTGAGGTGATGCAGGCCTGTCATCTCAGCTACACAGGAGGCTGAGCAAGAAGGATCAAAAAGTTCAAGGCCTGTCTGGACTACAGGTGAGGCCAAGCTCAGCTTGAGCTGCTTAGTGGGACCCTGTTTCCCAAAAAAACTAAAAGGGAGTGTTGTTGATGTCACCCAGTGGCAGGAATGTTTGCCCTGCCTAGCATGCACAAAGCCTTATGTTAACTCTCCAGCACCACAAGAAACCCTTTGACTAGGGAACTACCACCTCTGTCATCACAGTGCAGGGTGGCCATATTCAATATGGAAACAACAAATGTTGTACTCTAATAAAACCTTACTTACCAAAAACAAGTGCTGGGCCAGGTTTGGCAGTTGGCCATGATTTATTGACTGCACCTTAGACCATTACCAACTGTCTCCCTGACAGCCCAGATTGCCCATCATGATGACTGTCTAGCTCTGCAGGACCTGACCTGGGGTCATAGGGTCTTTATAGATTTTCAAGAGAGGAGTCAGTTGCATAAACTCCAGAGCAGTAGGAAGTCAGCTGGTTTAGGGTGACTATGCTCCTTTACACCCGAAATCTGTGAAGAAGGACCCCAAGCAGGGGTAAAGCTGATCCACATTTCTTTTCACCTCCCTTTCCCACACCATGGGTTTTACTTGTCTCCCAGTGGAGTGGTAACTTAGAGGGCATTTTGAGAATCCTTCTCTATGCTAAGGGATGTAACATCCCAGGAGGAAAATTCACCACACCAGGATGATCAGTTTCAGTTCCTCAAGTGGCCACTGCCAAAAACAAGCCCTCTGTCACTGCAGGGCTTACTGCAGGCTTACCAGCTTTCTGGCTCTGTGGAATGGGAACTATGACCTGGGTCACTCCAGCCAATGCTGGAGCCACCAGCATCACCCTGGAAGCTGATCATTAGGTGACACCAGAGCCACAGGTGTCCAGTCCCACACTTCTGGTGGATGGGCCCCAGAAGGTCAGTGGCAGAGGAGAGCACAATGCAGTCTTCATCTGGAGTGGTGGGTGGTGTTGGTTGGGACACTCTGTGGTTTGTTTGCCTAGGAAGGGTGAGATTGGAAGATTTTACCACAGGGCTTCAAGGTGCTCAGCCCTCCCTGTGACTGCAGCAGGGAGCAACCACCAACAGCTGCTCTGGATCCTGCATCTCATCAAGGAAACAGTGGCTGTCAGAGACACATACCACTCATGGAAGTCCAACACCTCATGTCTGAACTTTCTTCCTTCCAAAGAGGATTAAAACTTCTTCTTAAAAGGTGAAGCAGGCCAGGTGTGGTGATGCACAGCTTTAATCCCAAGCACTTGGGAGGCAGAGGTAGGAAGATCACTGGGAGTTTGAGGGCACCCTGAGACTCATAGTGAATTCCAGGTCAGCCTGAGCTAGAGTTAGACCCTACCTCAGAAAACCAAAACCAGACAAACAAACAAACAAACAAACATAAAAGGTAAGGCAAATTTTTCTTTTCTTTAGTTCACTCAACTGGTTTTGGTGCAATCATACTTTGGTCTGCTATCTAAGCCCCATTTGGGGTGAAAATGTGGGTCCGCATCTCCCCAGGGTAAAAGTTTCCTGCAACAGCTAGCATTACAGACATCAGACATAGCCAACATGCCCAGCCTTTGACTTTCTTTTTACTTTGGTACTAGGGATTGAACTCAGGGCTTTATATATTGGTGATTTTGTTTCTTATGAAAATGTAGCAAGCTCAGTTCCCACTCAGCTGGGCCTCAATGGAGTCTGACATGGGGCCAAAGTTCTCACCCAGTTGTAACTTATTTTGAATTTACTAGCAGCAGCTTTAAGAGTGCAGTCTGAAGACGTGTGTCTGGGTTTTCTTTCTAAATTCTACAAAAGTTTTTAAAATCCTCACAATGTCTTCTATAAGCATATTTTAAATTTTTGTTTATTTATTTAAGTGAGAAAGAGGCAAATAGAGGGAGAGAATGGGCATACCAGGGCCTATAGCCACAGCAAATGAACTCTAGATTCATGTTTCACCTTGTGCATCTGGCTTACCTGGGTACTGGGGAATCGAACCTGAGTTCTTAGGCTTCACAGACAAGTGCCTTAACCACTAAGCCACCTCTCCAGCCCTATGTCTAATTTTATTTTCATATGTTTAAATACTTGGACTTAACTTTTTTATTTATTTGAGAGAGAAAGGCAGAGAGAGAGAATGGGTGTTTCAGGGCCTTCAGCCACTGTAAACGAACTCCAGATGTGTGTGCCCCCTTGTGTACATGTGTGACATTGCACGCATATGGGACATTGGATGCTTGTATCACTGTACATCTGACATGTGGGACCTGGAGATTCCAACATGAGTTCTTAGGCTCTGCAGGCAAGTGTCTTAACTGCTGAGCCATCTCTCCAGCCCTTGGACTTGACTTTTTTTTTTTTTTTTTTTTGAGGTAGGGTCTCACTCTAGCTCAGGCAGACCTGGAATTCACTCTGTAGTCTCAGGGTGACCTTGAACTCACTGCAATCCTCCTACTTCTGCCTCCTGAGTGCTGGGATTAAAGGCGTGCACCACCATGCCCAGCTCTTGACTTTTTTTGGTTGTTTCTTGAGGTTGGATTTCACTCTAGCCCAGGGCAACCTTGTACTCACAGCAATCCTCTTACCTCTGCCTCCCAGGTACCACCATGCATGGCTGAATTTTATTTTTTTTATTTATTTTTGGAAGACTTTTTGGTAAGATGGCAGCATAGGAGCCATGCCAAACCAGCCCAGGGAGGGATTTAAGGAAAACCACAGCAAAATACACTCTTCTTCTGAAAGTGCAGGAGTATAGGTTTTTCTTAGATTCAGTGGAGAAGCAGGAGAGACCAAGATCTACCAGAAAGGAGGAAAACAGCCAAAATCCCACTGAGGAGCTTGTGGCCCCGATTCGTGGTGGCCCCCACCTGCAGCAGCTCTAATACACACCATCAGCACCCTGCACCAAGCAGCAGAGACCAAACAAGGGAGTTTCCAACCTCATCAGCCTCCTTGCAGAGCCAAAAAATCTAAAGAACCACAAGCCTGCAGCATTCAGCCCCCAATGGCAGTGCATCCAGCACAGCTGAACAGTGCTTCAGCTCCACAGTACACACAGAGGGATCAAGGTGGGCACTCAGCATTGGTGAGATTGGATGTCACACGAGGCCGACTGACAGAAAAAAAAAAAAAAAAAAAAAAAAAAAAAAAAAAAAACAGATACATAGGCCTGCATTGGAAGTGCTAAAGTGCTAATCTCTCTATGTCAGGGAAGGTTATGGGTTACATATTTTTGGTTGGTTTACCATTTTTAAATCAGCTCTATTTGGGGGTTGAATATTGCTGCCTTTAATGCTTTCAGATTTATAGGGCCTTTGTCTTTTGCTTCTGTCATTATTGGGTCTGATCCAGATCTAGGCTGACCTGGAACCCAATTCAGAACAGAATTCTCTACCTCCTAGCTGACAGGATTAAGGGTGTAGAGCAACACACACCCTTAGGGATTTTGGCTTTATAAGACTTTGTTTTATCCCCATACTTATATACTCTGTGCTGGTTTTTATTGAATGTGTATATTGCTCAGGTGAAGGTTAGTTCTGGAGTTGGATTGGAGTACAAGAGCTACACTTGGCACCTTAAACTCATATCCTGAAAGTATATAGAGGTGGATTGCCACATCTACTGCAGATAAGTAGAAAACCCAAGCATCAAATCAATTCAGGATGCAAAAGTCACTACATTATAATACAAGAAACACAAAGAATCAAGACAATGCAATCGCACCAAAAATTATAAACCCATCAGAAATGATCCCAAATGAGACTGTTTTAGATGAAATTCCTGACAATGATTTCAAAAGAATGATTATATCTATACTCAAAGAAATGAAAGAAGAAATTAAAGGATTCAAAGAAAAAACCAAACTCCTGAAAGAGAACACAGGAACCCAATTTAATGAAATAAAAAGGTGATTATAGAACAAGAGTAAGGAAATAGAAATATTGAAAAAAAAAACAGGCTGAAATTCTAGCTCTGAAGAACACAGTCAGTGAAATAAAAAACTCTGTGGAAAGTCTCACCAGTAGAATGAATGGAGAGAACAGAATATCTAAACTAGAAGACCAGGTGGCAGACCTAATACAGCCCAACAAAGAGAAAGACAAGCTAATAGAAAGGTATGAATGGGAATTCCAAGAAAACTGGGACACTGAAAAGATCAAACATAAGGAGAATTTCAATCCAGAGGCTTAGTAGGCATTTTCAACAAAATCATAGAAGAAAATTTTCCCCAAATTGGGAAAGAAATGCCAATGCAGATACAAGAAGCTTTTAGAACACCAACCAAACCTAGAAATAACCTCTCCTCACCATGTTATATATAATTAAACCACTAAGCACACAAACCAAAGAAAATATATTGAAAGCAGTTAGAAAAACCAAGTGACCTACAAAGGCAAGCCCATCAGAATAACAGAAGATTACTCAACACAAACTTTAATAGCCAGAGGGCTTGGAATGATGTATTCCAAGTTCTGAAAGATAAAAACTGTCAACCAAGATTACCTTATCCTACAAAGCTATCTATCCAAATTGATGGAGAAATAAGGACATTCCACAAAAACAGGCTAAAGGAATTTATGACAACTAAACCAGCTCTACAGAAAACACTTGAAGGAATCCTTCACACTGAAGAGGAAGCAAAACACAAACAGAAGGAAATAGGAAAAAATAAACCCTATTCAAATAACAGTTAAAACAAGTGAGTAAAGGGAAAACAGGAAGCACTACACACCAAGAAGAATGGAGAGAACAAACACATACCTTTCAATAATAAACCTTAATATCAATGGCCTCAATGCCCCAACCAAAAGACACACAGGCTTACAGACTGTATTAAAAGGCAAGATCCTGCCATCTGTTGCCTCCAGGGAACACATCTCTCAATAAAAGATAGACACCTTCTCAGGGTGAAAGGATGGAACATGGTATTTCAAGCAAATGAGCCTAGGAAACAAGCAGGAGTTGCTATCCTAATACCTGACAGGATAGACTTCAAACCAATATTAGTGAGGAAAGATAAAGAAGGTCATTTTATACTGATTAAAGGAAAACTCCAACAGAAGGACATTATAATCCTAAATGTATATGCACCTAACATGGGGGCTTCCAATTTCATCAAATACTATTAGACTTAAGGTCAGAGGTGACACCAAACACAATCGTAGTGGGTGACTTCAATACCCCACTCTCATCAATTGACAGATCATCCCGGCAAAAAATAAACAGAGGTATCTGGATTAAATGATGTAATGGAACAAATGGATCTAACAGATATATACAGAACATTCTATCCAAATGCTGCAGAATATACATTTTTCTCAGCAGCACATGGAACATTCTCTAAAACAGACCATATATTAGGACACAAACCAAATCTTAACAAATACAGGAAAATTGAAATAATCCCTTACACTCCATCTGACCACAATGGATTAAACTGCAAATCAGCAACAAGAAAAACTACAGAGCATGCAGAAATTCATGGAGACTAAACAGTACACTATTGAATGATGAATGGGTCACTGAAGAAATTAAAAAGGAAATCAATAAATTCATATAATCAAATGATGAGAATATAATACACCAAAACCTTTGGGACACAATGAAGGCCATCCTAAGAGGGAAATTTATAGTTCTAAGTGCCTATATTAAGAAATTAGAGAATTCACAAGTAAACAATTTAATGCTTCACCTTAAGGCCTTGGAAAAAGAAGAACAAGGCAAACCAAAAATCAGTAGATGGGAAGAAATAATAAAGATTAGGGCAGAAATTAATGAAATAGAAACAACAACAAAAAAATCAAAAGAATCAATGAAACAACGAGTTGGTTCTTTGAAAGGATAAACAAGATTGATAAACTCTTAGCAAATCTGACTAGAAGAAAGAGAGAAGAGACAAAAATTAATAAAATTAGAGATGAAAAAGAAGTTTGTAACCTGATCAAATACCTTGACTCAGTTTACCCACTTGACCTTTTTTTGTCTAGTGAGAAATTTCATCTGACAGAGGTGACTTTAGGTATTTAAAAGAGAGGAATTATAAACAGAAACAAAGTTATATGCCATTTGTTACGCCCTTTTCCTTGTAAGAGACAATTGACCATTTTGTCTCTGGACAAGGTCTGGGGGACACATGGCTTAAACTAGTTTGGGGCCTGAGATAAAGAAAGTGCCATCACTTTTTCCAGAGTCCAGTTTGTCATGGCTTATAGCATATAACAGTAAGCAAGAGTAAAAGGAAATGACAGAGCAGAGAACTAAGCATCCTGACATTTCTTGTCTTATTTTGAAATTACTTGTTTTTTACCTAGGAAATTTATTTTAACCATTTGTAATACTCAGTGATAGGGTCTTGTCTATATTTAGCCTGAAAATTAGCTTTCTGTTCCTTTTAAAAGGAAATTAAATTTAGGCAAAATTTGGTCCTTTTAGAGCTCCTATATCACTTTTACATATGCACACCTTCATCCACATATTTTAACATTCTGATCTAAGTTCCATGCAAAAAAGCATTTTGAGCATGCACTCTATGTCCAACATTGAAAAATTCCTTCCAAGTTCTTTCAATCATCTCATCTCAAGCTATAATTAACCATTTTCTTATAAGACTATTAAGAGAGACTACAGCAAATTGATTAATCTTATTACCCACCGACAAAGAAACAAGTAGTCTAGCTTCAAAGAGTTAATTAACCATCTTATTATTGGAAATTAGTAGAGCAATAGCCTTAGCAGAAACTTAGAATCTCATTGTTATATTACCAAAATCTTCACATTTTAAATGAAATTTAAGAAAAATGGCTGTCAGACTTTTCTTATAATAGCAGCATGTATATCTATAAATTTTATATAACCCATTGATTTGAGACATCTGTTAATAAACTCCATGTAATATATTTTTAAAATTATAAGCCTCTGCTGGGCGTGGTGGCACACACCTTTAATCACAGCACTCGGGAGGCAGAGGTAGGAGGACTGCCATGAGTTTGAGGCCACCCTGAGACTACATAGTAAATTCCAGGTCAGCCTGAGCTACAGTGAGACCCTACCTCAAAAAACAAAATAAAACAACAAAAAAAATTATAAGCCTCTGAATACAGGCAAAACATGACAAGTGTTTGGGGGATAATCTTTATCAATACCTCTAACACACCTGTAAAAGATTTTATTAAGAGTAGCTAAAACAGATTTTTTATTGTCTTGAGGCAGGTTGGCCTGAAACTCAGGCCAGTTGTTTACTCCTTTTAAGTGACATACCATTATGATTTCTTAAATTACCTGACAAATTATGAGCCACCACCTCAGGGAGAATTTTGTTGTTTTCAATAATCCTCTATGTAGGTTGAAGGTGACCTAGAACATAAACTCAGTACTTGTTTATGATGTTATGTAACAAATTATCACCTGCTTAAATAAAATTTTAGCTCGCTGTAGGCTTTAGTTAAATCTGACTTTTAAAGACAAAAACAAAAACAAACAAAAAAATAACCTTGAAGTAAATCAAATGTCAACCAAAAACTTTAGGAGAGATCTATTGGACTTTTTGGGTTAGGAAAGCCATACTGTAATTTATCACACATAATAAAGAAACCAAAATGTGTCTATAAATAACATCTTATTTGTTTAAAGCCTAAACCAAAGAAAAAATATCAGGTACAGTTATTAATGAGTTTTTAAATCATTAAATAATTTGGAAAATGTCAAATTAAATTATGTATTTATTTTTACCAAGTAATTTAAAAGTCATGTGGTTTTTAAATGTGGGGTCAGGCTATCACATTAGAGCCTTGAATTGGTGAGCCTACTGTCTCAGCTTCCTGAATAGCTATAATAATAGGCCTATACACCAGGCCTAGCTCATTATTTTTAATTTGAGAGAGACAGAGAGAGAGAGAGAGAGAGAGAGAGAGAGAGAGAGGGAGAGAGAATGGGAGCGCCAGTGGCCTCTCAGCCACTGTGAACGAACTCCAGGTGTGTGCGCCCTTTTGTGGGCAAGTGTGGCATTGCACCCTTGCATCACTTTTTGCACCTGGCTAAATGTGGAACCTGGAGATTGGAACTGGCATTCTTAGGCTTGGCAGGCAGGTGCCTTAACTGCCAAGCCATCTCTCCAGCCCCTAGCTCATTTTCTTTTCATTTATTTATTTGAGAGAGAGAGAGAATAGTTGCTCCAGGGCCTTCAGCCGCTGCAAATGAACTGCAGACATTTGCGCCCCCTTGTGAGCCTGTGCAACATTTTGTGCTTGCATCACTGTGCATGTGGCTTATGTGGGACCTGGAGATTCAAACATGAGTCCTTGGGCTTCACAGACAAGCACCTTAACCACTAAGCCGTCTCTCCTGTCCTCATTTTACTTTTTATAATACCTGAATGAATAAATGATTTACAATTATGTAAAGATATATTTGTCATAGAGCACTCTGGCAGAAAATCACGGCAGTTAGGAAACACCATCAGGCATCCTAAGGGACAGTGTGGTTACTTCACCTACCCAGTTGACATAGCCGTAGGCCTCAGCTCCATGGAGTGGAGGAGGCATGTGGCCAGTTAAAGAAACCTTTTTAGCCAAGCGCCTCTGCCTGGGGCTTAGCTGGGGAAATTTCCATCTCCCCCTCATTTAGGCAGCCAGATATCCCTGGTCTCTGGCTGGCAGCTTGCTGCATTCTGAAGGTGAGGCCTCAATTCTCCAATTCAACTGGTCAGAGTCCAGGTGTGCAGGAGGGGCACAGCCCAGAGAGGAGTCAGAACTTCATTCTCCCACAGCCCATGGGAAACCATGTGTCTTGTGGCACTGTGGCTTATAATGGAATAAAGAAAAAAAAAAAAAAAAAAAAAAAAACAACCCTTAGAAGTCATTCTGGCCAGCTGCCTTTGGTTCCTGAGCCTCCATGTGGCCATGCGGCCCTCCCACCTCAATTCAGAAGAACAAGCTCCCAAGCTCCAGAGGAGTTCAGCCTTGTAAAGTGTGGTTGGGGGCTGGAGAAGCTCAATTAAGTGCATCTCCCTCCAAGGTGAAGTTGTCACCTTTACAGAAGAGCCCCACCTGGCGCCATGCTATCCCAGTTTGGCCCCAGGCGATAGCTTCATCGCCCAGCTCACGTCAACAGGGCCCATAATCCCAGCAAGGTGGAGCAGGGACAGGTGGCCAGAGACATGTGGCAAGTGAGGGCTGTGGCAGAGTTCAAAGGGAGGCCTGTCTGCCTGCCTGACCACCACCCAGCACCATTTATTCCCCTCAGTTTAGTCAGAGATAGTGATCTTAGCCTCCAGCAAGAAGAGAAAGCAAGTTAGTTTTCCCGAAAGTGGAGGGAAGCAGCAGAATACAAGTCATGCTCACAGCTGGAAAACATGCTTCCCATCTTCTCCCATGATATAATAATCATAACTTTCTTCCTCAAGATAGTCCCACCAGAGTTGCCACATGTAACGGGGTGCTTGGGGTCCAGGAAAGTCTTTGAACCCCAAACCCTGGTTCATTTCTAATTTTAATGAAATAATTGAATTAAAAAGACCGAGAAGGGTAATTATTGTATTTATCGAGGGAAGTACAGAGCCAAGGAAATGCACCCATGTGGCTTGAGATTCCACCTAGAGGGACTGGAAAACCATGGAAAGAAAAAAGAGAAAAGAAAGTTCAAAGAACTCCTGCCATGTCTGGAGCCTGGGCCCAGCAGAGGGAAAAACCCACAACTAGAAGTTTCCAAATGGTCAGAGCCAGGCTATTCTCTTATATCCCCTCTCTCCACCCCCATTCCACTGAGGGTTCTCCTCAGGGGGGTTATTGGTTTTAAACACTCAGAGTGGGTTTATTAATTGGAGAAGCACTTTCCCAGAAGCACTTTCATGTTGTAGCAAAGGCCTGTAGGTCCATATGGCAGCTATTCCTTGTAGTTCTGTTATTCTCCTGAGTCTGCCTACATAGGCTACTGGGCCCCATAGGGCCCAGGGTGTGGCTTATCCTAGACTTTCCTTTAGGGAGCAGAGCTATTTAGTGTCTTTACTAAGCAAATGCTGGGAAAACATGTTTTCCAGGGAAGTGTGTATGCCTCTGTGTGTGTCTGTGCATGTGTGTATTTGTGTGTGCATGTGTGTCTGTGTGTATTTGCAATGCACATTTCCTGGTGTATTTGTCTTTTGCCCTTCCGTTGCTAGGTAGCCTGTACATCTGGCAAGTGCTGAGCTGGGGGGAGGGAGGGTGCAGGGGGTGATGGGCAACACTGTGGAGGGAGGAAGGATCCAGGCTGTTGGGACTCTACATAGGCACCTCATTCTGGCATTCTTGAGTTCCTTAGCATCTTTAGGGGCACAGCAATATATGCTTCTGTCCGGCTGCAGGGCCCCTGCCACCTGCAGGGGAAGACCTAGCCTTGGGCCGCCAAAGGAGCTCTCCAGCACAGAGTCCTGCTGTGAGGGCGTCAGCTCCGCCTCCATTTCTGTCCTGGTTTTGATCATGGCTCTGTGCGAAAGAACCGGCTCCGGCAGGGAGGAGATAGAACCATCTTGGGATATGTGTGTGTGTGTGCACGCGCGCGTGCGTGTGTGTGTGTGTGTGCGCGCGCGCGCGTGCATCATGTGTGTTAAAACATTGACGTTTGATGTTTCAAAGCTCTGGCTGCTGCTGTATTGTCGGTCTGGTCTCTCTCTTCCTCTCTTTCACACACACACACACATACACTCTCTCTCTCCTCAACCTGTCTACAAAAATCTAATGAATCATTTCTAGCTGACTCTAAGCAGTGCCCACACACCCATGCCCTTCAATGTTGATTGGATCCTGCCTCTCTCTCCCTCCCTCCCTCCCTCGTTTGCTCCCTCCCTTTTTCCCTCTTCCTTCTTTCTCCTCCTCCCTCTGCCTCCAGTTTGTAATCTGACACACCACACTGCAGTCAGCTCTTCCCTCTCCACCGCGAGCCTCTGGAGGTTGGGCACTGAGAGCATCTAAGGTAGGCTGAGATTTTTTTTTTTCTCCTAAAAATAGCTTTCCGTTCTCCTCACCTTTCCACCTAAAGCTGCAGCCGTGCCGGTGGCAGGGGCATAGCTGGGAACTCTCTGCTCTGGTGAAGTTTATTTTCCAATGCTGAGAAAATGCCCTTTGGCTGGGTGGGCCGCAGCAGCTGCCACGGGCAATGCTTGGTGCAGGACGCCAGCCCTGTTCCAGTCACTGTGAGGCTATGACGGATCCATGTCAGAAGGCAAGGGGAAAAGCTGGCCGGTTTCCTGCTCTGTGTGGGTGCTACCTTGCTGCGATGGCGACAGTGGCGCTGTGGCTCTGTCCTCCTAGGCCTCCAGCTTTTCAGAAAAGCCCCTCTAGGCAAAGTTTGCCATCACACTGTCAGCATAGTCTTTCCAGGGGTCACTCAGAAGCAGTGTTGTGGTGGTTTTCAGACAGAGCCTCTTGGGCTTGGGACCAGCTTCCTGGGGCCAGTGCAGGGGGAGGACAGGGCTAGAAGCATAGGAGTTTGCCCTGTGGTCTACAGCTCACTTGACTGAAATGTATACTATGAATTTGTCAATTCTTGTCCCAAGACTGACTGGGATGGTTTGTTTTTCAGAACAGCGGTTCCCAGAAGAATGTGCGTTCAAGTGTGTGAATGTGTGTGCATGCATGTATGTGTGTGTGTGTGTGTTACAGACCCTTTGCCAGCAAGCCAAATCCCTTCTGGAACTTGGTTTTCACCTGGAAATACAGCCTTTATAGAATGGGCCTGCCCAATCTGGTGTGGGCTGAGCCTCCTTAGTGGCAATGAGCAGCTGGGGCCCCTGGAAGAGCGGATTGGCTCGGTCCGGTCCCTAGGGAGTGCACGCTGGCTGCCCCTGGCTGACTGAGAGCTGAGGGCTGGGTGATGAGTCCAGGGAGGGAGCATTATAGGAAGGGAAGGAAGAAAAGAATAAAGAACCAAAAAGAAAAGGAGAAGGGAGTAGGAAAGGAAATGAGGGAAGAAGGGAAGAAAGAAGGAATGGAGGAAAAAATGAAGGAGGGAAGGAACCACAATGGAAAAAAAAGAAGGAGGAAAGAAGGGAAGGACAAAATAAAAAGAACTTCCCCAACCCCTGGTCACTGGAGAGTGGCAGGCAGAGTCCACTGTGGGTTGTGAGGGCCAAACATGGGCTCCCCTAGTCCCTCTGAGGGTCTCTGTGAGTCACAGGTCCTCAGGATGTTGGTGACAGAGAAGGGAGGGAAGAGAAAGGAAGGAAGGTCCTGCCTCATTGTAGACCCTCCTTGAGGACCTTGAAGGAGACTGGGTGAGAGACAATATGTGTCAAAGGAGGGGTACATGTCACAGATGGAACTGCTGTGTAGAAAGAGGGAGGTGGCTCTGGAAATGGGCGAGCCATGGAGGAGGCTGTGCCCAGGCCTCTGGGGCTCTGTGGTGGGTCACAGAGTGACTTCCTTCTCTCTGAGTAAGTCTGAGCTGAAAGCAGAGAGCTGGGGCATCTCAAACAGGTTCAAGATACAAGGGGACTTGACTGCGGGACCTCTGACAACTAACATCCCTCTCCCCGTTCCTCCGGCCTCTCTGGAGTCCCTCAGAACAAGCTTCTTCCTTGGCAGCCGCTGGTTTCAGATCTTGAGATATTTTGTGGGCTCCTGAAACATGAGGGCTCCTGGGACAGGACTTCTGAGTGTTTGGCAGGGTGGCTTCCTGAGGGTGTGACAAGTAGAGTGTGGTGGCCCATGGGCCCGGGTCTGGGGTCTTATGGCTGTCATATGCATAGCACAGACCTTC
Organism: Orientallactaga sibirica; assembly: GCA_036365145.1. Classification (NCBI taxonomy): domain Eukaryota; kingdom Metazoa; phylum Chordata; class Mammalia; order Rodentia; family Dipodidae; genus Orientallactaga; species Orientallactaga sibirica. The sequence goes on along the minus strand of JAEOAD010000011.1, from coordinate 44,679,515 downwards.
CAGATTAGTCCTGGGAGGAGGGGGTGGCTGACATTCATCCCTGTCCTTCAGAGAAATGGAAATCTGGGTCAGGAGAGGTGGCATTGTCAGTATAAAGGAAGCTGGAGAGATGTGGGGGTGCAGGGTACCTCCCTAGTGGGTGGTGGCCATGCTGCCTCATGGGCATGTCTGCAAAGATACCTTCAGCTCTGTATCATTTCTCTTGTGGGGGACACAACTGTGGGTCAGGGATATTTAACAAAGCTCCCCATGTTAGGTGATGAGCTCAGGGCTGTCTAAAAAGCAGGGGAGACATGGAGATGGTTCCTCCAACCCTGGTTCTTGGGCATGGTCATTTTGCTCCATGCATCTTTGGTAATTGGGAGAGGGCAGTGTATGTGTGGAAGGAAGAAGCAAGGCCTGGGGCAATCACTCCTTCCCAAGCTGTCTTTGCCCTGCATCACCAATCCCATCTGTAGTTTGGGAATGGGGCTAAATGCTGATTGGAGCAGGGACGTGCTTGCATTCTGAGTGAGCATTACATGCCTGGCTGAGAGTTAGCACTACTGCCATTGCATTCTGTATGGTCTGTCAGGGGCAAGAGCCCCTGGATCAGAGCATGATCCTTGGTGTGCTAGGCATCTGTGGGGAGTGGTTTCTGCACTCTCTTAGCTTCAAGTGGGGTCACAGGTCTCCCAGGCATCACTGCAAGAGAGTGTGGGCCTCTGTGGGGGACCAGACCTGTAGGTTTCAGGCAGGGTAGAGGGTCCAAGAGGAACCCCTCTATGCCACAGCATCTCCATCTGCCATTACTGCTAACCAGACACTATTTAGGTTGTAAGGATAGGGCTAACACCCTTGGTTATTCCTCCCTCTCTTCCTTTCTTGCTCTGTTGCCCCCTGCCTCACCTTCTCCTCTCTGCCCTTTCACCCCACTCCTCATTCTACTCCGGGCAACGCCTTGCGTGGGTCTGACATTCAGTGCACCCTGTCTGCAGGTTTTGGTGAATGTGAACCTGTGTGCTCTAACCTTACTATTGCTTGTTTTCTCTTGTACCTTTGGGCTCACATTTTTGATTGGAGACTCTGACCACTGATGACTATTTCACAGTATTACTTAACCATATTTTAGGCTTCCTTCCCCAAGAAGGGCACCTAGGGGTCTCCAGAGACTTGGCACAAATGAGTTCTATAGGGAAAGCCCTGAGACCGTGTTCTCATACCCTGTGTGAGCACTGCTCTGGGATGAATTTCAGAGTAAACGGCTGGGCTGGAGGGAACATGTCTACCAGCATCCCTCCTGCTTTCTGGAATGGCTGCCCTGGCCATACAAGAGCTTCTTGTTCTCAAGTTCTTGACAACATGCAGCATTGTGGCACTTTCTAATGTCTGTGACAAATCCCCCTGGGGCCTGTGATCACTGATCCTTTTGTTCCCCTGGCATGAGCACAGTGGGTGCCATGATCCTAGGCTGGCTGCAGCAAGGAAAGGACGGAGGTGGAGTTCTGGTGACAGAGAGAAGACAGGGGAGGAGGGTACCAGGTACCAGGGCCCCTCTGCCTCATGTGTTAAGACCTAGATTCATTCTTGGGTGCTTAGGGGATAGTCTAGGCAGACACAGTTGCTGTCCTATAGGGTCCTCCAGAGCGCTTAGGTTGGATGCAGTGTCTCTTCTGCATGTGTGACTCACAGGCATAGTTACTGGCTGCACCTACTTTATAGATGGTGATGAAGTGGCTTGTCCCAAGTTCCAGTGTTGTAGGGGATGACCCATGTTCTGGGCCTGGGCCATCTGACTATGAAGCTAGTTGTACCACAGCCCTGGCCATATCAGCACCACACAGTGGGACAAGCTTTGAACCCAGTACATTCTACAGTCCATGTGAGCTTTTGAAAAATGCCCGGGCTCCCACAGCAGGTGTCCAGGAATTGTGGCATCATGGTTTTTTTTTTTTTTTTTTTTTTTGAGACCGAGTCTCATGTAGCCCGAGTTGGCTTTGAACTTCTGATCCTCCTGCCTCTACCTGCTGAGTGCTCATTACAGGCATCCCAACCATCCCGTTTGGCGTGCACGCGCACACACAATGCATGTGCATAGTATGTAGATGGATATGAATGGTGTATGTGTGTTGTAGTGTTTTTGGTGTATGCACATGTATGTGCCAATGCAGCACTGTACACTCACAGTGCCCCATAGGCATGCCTGAGGCAGTTGGAAGTAAACATCAGGTGTGCACCTTCATCACTGGTCCCCCCCCCCCAGCCCCTTTTGATGTGTCTCTGAGTAAGAGAGGTACTGATTCTGGATTTTGCTGTTTGTCAGCCCTGGGAATTCTCTGATCTCTACTGCCCACAGGACTAGGGTTATAGATGTGAGTGGCCATGCCCAGCTGTTTATGTGGGTTCTGGAGATTTGAACTTGGGCCCTCATGTTTGTGTGGGAATAGCGCTTTACTGCTGAGCAATCTCTCCAGCCAGCGTCAATATTTTTCAGCAGCTTTATCTAAGCATAATTCACTGGCCATCCAGTTCCTTGGTGTGTGACTGAGGGGCTTGAAACATGGAATCTTATGACATGTGACATTTTGTATTTGGCCTATTTAACTCAACTTATTTCCAAGGTTCATCCATGCTGTGGGTGTACCAGAATTTCATTGCATTTCCAATGGAATGAATATTAACATTACAGAGTATTGATTTCCTACATTTTGTTTAGTTATAAATGAAAGTGCCAGTTTTTCTTCTTTTTTACTTTTGGGGTACTAGGGTTGGAACCCAGGCCCTCATGAACATTAGACAAGAAGGCAACCTTTAGGATCCCTGGATCCTCCCTGTGGAGGTGCTCTACTGCTGAGCCACACCCCCAGTCCTTCACTAAAGGATTCTAGGCAGGTGCTCTACTGCTTAGCCACACCCCCAGTCCTTCACTGGAGGATTCTAGGCAGGTGCTCTGCTGCTGAGCCACACCCCCAGTCCTTCTTTGGGGGATTCTAGGCAGGTGGTCTACTGCTCAGCCACACCCCAGTCCTTCACTGGAAGATTCTAGGCAGGTGCTCTACTGCTGAGCCACACCCCAGTCCTTCACTGGAGGATTCTAGGCAGGTGCTCTACTGCTGAGCCACACCCCAGTCCTTCACTGGAGGATTCTAGGCAGGTGCTCTACTGCTGAGCCACACCCCAGTCCTTCACTGGAGGATCCTGAGCCTCTACTGCTGAGCCACACCCCTAGGCAGGTGCTCTACTGCTGAGCCACACCCCAGTCCTTCACTGGAGGATTCTAGGCAGGTGCTCTACTGCTGAGCCACACCCCAGTCCTTCACTGGAGGATTCTAGGCAGGTGCTCTACTGCTGAGCCACACCCCAGTCCTTCACTGGAGGATTCTAGGCAGGTGCTCTACTGCTGAGCCACACCCCAGTCCTTCACTGGAGGATTCTAGGCAGGTGCTATACTGCTGAGCCACACCCCAGTCCTTCACTGGAGGATTCTAGGCAGGTGCTCTACTGCTGAGCCACACCCCCAGTCCTTCACTGGAGGATTCTAGGCAGGTGCTCTACTGCTGAGCCACACCCCAGTCCTTCACTGGAGGATTCTAGGCAGGTGCTCTACTGCTGAGCCACACCCCAGTCCTTCACTGGAGGATTCTAGGCAGGTGCTCTACTGCTGAGCCACACCCCAGTCCTTCACTGGAGGATTCTAGGCAGGTGCTCTACTGCTGAGCCACACCCCAGTCCTTCACTGGAGGATTCTAGGCAGGTGCTCTACTGCTGAGCCACACCCCAGTCCTTCACTGGAGGATTCTAGGCAGGTGCTCTACTGCTGAGCCACACCCCAGTCCTTCACTGGAGGATTCTAGGCAGGTGCTCTACTGCTGAGCCACACCCTCGTCCTTCACTGGAGGATTCTAGGCAGGTGCTCTACTGCTGAGCCACACCCCAGTCCTTCACTGGAGGATTCTAGGCAGGTGCTCTACTGCTGAGCCACACCCCAGTCCTTCACTGGAGGATTCTAGGCAGGTGCTCTACTGCTGAGCCACACCCCCAGTCCTTCACTGGGGGATTCTAGGCAGGTGGTCTACTGCTGAACCACACCCCAGTCCTTCACTGGAGTATTCAGGGTAGGTGCTCTACTGCTGAGCCACACCCCAGTCCTTCACTGGAGGAATCTAGGCAGGTGCTCTACTGCTGAGCCACACCCCAGTCCTTCACTGGAGGATTCTAGGCAGGTGCTCTACTGCTGAGCCACACCCCTAGTCCTTCACTGGGGGATTCTAGGCAGGTGGTCTACTGCTGAGCCACACCCCAGTCCTTCACTGGAGGAATCTAGGCAGGTGGTCTACTGCTGAGCCACACCCCAGTCCTTCACTGGAGGATTCTAGGCAGGTGGTCTACTGCTGAGCCACACCCCAGTCCTTCACTGGGGGATTCTAGGCAGGTGCTCTACTGCTGATCCACACCCCCAGCCCTTCACTGGAGGATTCTAGGCAGGTGCTCTACTGCTGAGCCTCACCCCTAGTCCTTCACTGGGGGATTCTAGGCAGGTGCTCTACTGCTGAGCCACACCCCCAGCCCTTCACTGGGGGATTCTAGGCAGGTGCTCTACTGCTGAGCCACACCCCAGTCCTTCACTGGGGAATCTAGGCAGGTGCTCTACTGCTGAGCCACACCCCAGTCCTTCACTGGAGGATTCAGGGTAGGTGCTCTACTGCTGAGCCACACCCCAGTCCTTCACTGGAGTATTCTAGGCAGGTGCTCTACTGCTGAGCCACATCCCCAACTCCTCACTGGTAGATTCTAAGCAGATGTTCTACTGCCAATCCACACCCCCAGCTCCTCTCTGTGGGTCTTAGGCTGGTACGCTACAGCTGAGAAATGTCTACATGCCCCCAGCCTGTCACTGAGTGGGATACCAGGCAGGTACTCTAATGTTGAGTCACACTCCCAGCCTCATCAGAAATATTGCTGAAGCCGGGCGTGGTGGCGCACGCCTTTAATCCCAGCACTGGGGAGGCAGAGGTAGGAGGATCGCCGTGAGTTCAAGGCCACCCTGAGACTACATAGTTAATTCCAGGTCAGCCTGGGCCAGAGTGAGACCCTACCTCGAAAAAAAAATGTTGCTGAAACCAGAAGCATGTATTCTGCATATAGCCTCTCTTTCTCTCCCTACCCTCACCCACCCCTGTTCCTCCCAGATCTGAGCATTTCTTCTTTAGACATTTCTTCTTCCTTAACGGCCTGCAGCTCTTGGAGTTGTTCATTGTTGTTCCCGCTTTCCCTTTGCATTGGAGTTTGACTTCTTCTGTGGCCTTCACATGTAGTCTCATTCTGGGCTGGTGCCTGCTGCCTGCTGCCTGCTGCCTCCTCTGTCTTCTTCCAGTCTTTAGGCCACTCTGTGCATGGCAGCTGGGCTCCTGTGGAAGCAGGTATGGCCCGTGAAGCCATGGGAGCTGTATCACATTTAGTGTCCCTTAGAGCCACTGTGAGGTCTGAGGCCATGAGGCCTCAGGTAACATGGTCCTGTTAAGCTCTTCCTCCCTCACTTCTTTGCCCAGAAACCTCTTCACCAGCTACTCATTCGCCAGGTTGTTCAGAGTTCTGCTCAGAGGTCACCTCTCTGACAGGCCCTCGCTGCCTGCTCTGCACTACAGCATCTGTCCACTTCTTCCTGCTTCCTCTTCCAGTTCCTCTCCTGTCTCCACCCCCATGGACAGTGTGGGATCCTTTACTCTCTGCTCTCCCTGGCTGCCTTTCTCAAGGTGAGTGCTGAGAGGACATGAATGTGCAGAGACCTCTTCAGGGCCTTGTGCCCCACTGCATCCACACAGGGAGGCCTGCCTGTGGTTGAGGCCAGCATGCTAGTCTGTGCCCAGGTGGCCACAGTGGCTCAGGACCTGCTGCCTCATTGTGGCTTACTAGCACCCTGAGACAACCAACTTCACACAGCTCCATGAGTATCTTTTAGGCAGGGCTCTGCTCCTGGGCAGGGAAGTTGAGCTTGGTGCCTGAAGGTAAATTCATTACAGGTTTGTAGATTTTACACGGTCTGTGTGGGTCTTTCTCTTATGAGGGTAGGAGAGCAACGTGCACAGGAGCTGCACCAGGATGGCTGTGTTATCAGGGGCCCAAGTTGAACAAAAGCTGAGCTTAGGGAACATGGGACACTCCTGTTGCTGGGCATAGGAGAAAAGGGAGAAGGCCTTCACCATCCCAGGACCACTGAGATTATCCTGTGGACTCCATTGTATCCTTGCTAGGCAACTTGGAGCCCAGTGACCTTGTCATAACAATAAGACAAATAAGACACCCTCCAGGAGCCAGTCTCTGGCCCAGTTGCTTCAAGCCAGTTATCTCCTTTATCCCTCATTGCAGGCCATAAAGCCACTATTTACTGAGTGTTTGCTATGTACCAAACACCTTTCTGAAATGAGTTCATTCTTTTCAGAATCCTCTGAGGAAGAGGAAAACACCATGCCCCCATGCTCCATTTTATAGTTGAGAAATAGGTAGTTCAGAGAGGCTAAGAGAGGTGCCTGTGGTCACACAACCCAGGGTTCTGCTCTGTATTCAGGCTCACGCCACCCAGAGAAGGTCATTTGGAACCGTAATGTGCATGGAGAGACTTCAGCAGCTGCTGTGAGATCCCACAGGCCCGTCCTGCCCAGTGGAAGAGTGATGTGTACCGATGTGAGCTCTGGCTTCAGTGTCCAGTTGAACTTGAGTGTGGTCATAGCTGACGGACTTTGCTTTCAAGGTGGACACCGGCATTCCTGATAGGGAAATTGAAGGAGTTAGCTGGTATAATGCTGTCAGGATGGGCTATTGTTAAGGGACTCCAATCAGGTAAGCCATCAAGACAGCAATGGGATTATTTATGAGACGCCATAGTCCCAAAGGTGTCATACAGATGCATTAATGGAGATTCCCCCTTCTTCCTATGCCCAGGAATTGGGTGCCTCTTAAATTCAGCTTGTGGTCAATTTTCCTTTCTGATGGTGGAGGCAGCCCAGGCCTCCCTGTCCCAGCTCACAATGACTGGAATGTTCAAGCAGAAAGGTGCCCCTGTGACATGATATGCAGAAGTGGCCTGGCAGTGATGCAGGAATTTGGATCCAGGGAGGAATTAAATTCCATAAAGATGCAGGAGATTCCAGGCTGAGGACCCCAACTTCTGAGTTCTTATCCAAGTTGGCAAAGAACTGAAAACATGGACTTTAAGAGGAGTAAACTACAAATTACGAGGTTTGTTTTAGGGAGAGTTAGGATCCAGAGGGAAGGCTAGATGAAAGCCCAAGCCAAGGCCAGGCTGGGATGGGGAGAGGAGATGGAGACAGTCTCCCTCACATAGGAGAAAGCGTGGACACACTCTCTCTTTCTCAAGGCAAGCATGAGAGCCTAAGTTAAAAGACCCCCCCCCCCACAGGGGTCAGAGAGTAAAGGAGTCAGAGCTTAAAGAGAGATCACACATGTAGCAAAATAAAGATACACCCACCAACAAGGCAGGAAAGCACACAAACAAAAAGAAATTCCGGGCTGGAGAGATGGCCTAGTGGTGAAGGCGCTTGCTTGCAAAGCCAAAGGACCCGGTTTGATTCCCCAGTACCCACGTAAGCCAGATGCACAAGGTAGTGCATGCGTCTGGACTTTGTTTGCAGTGGCTGAAGGCATTTTTGTCTTTCTCTTTAGAAAGAAAGAAAGAAAGAAAGAAAGAAAGAAAGAAAGAAAGAAAGAAAGAAAGAAGGAAGAAAGGAAGAAAGAAAGAAAGAAAAGAAACCCTCTTCCTTTGAAGCCAGGCGGGGAAGGGGAGAGGAGGCTGAGAGAGACTTAGACTCATGGAAATCCAGAGGAAGGAGAAGAAGCCAAGAGAGTGATTTAAATATGTGGTCAGGCAAGAGAGCACCCAGACAAGAAGCAGGCAGAAAAGAAACCCTCCATCTTCCCAGCCTGGCTGCCAAGGGGAGAGCTTACCAATGGGGCCAAGGAGGCAAAGACCAGGAGAGTGAAGAGCAGGCCAAGAGGGGATTTACACACATGCCAGGCCCATTTACGGATTACACATCTGATTAGGATGAACGTCTTTATCAAACTCCGGAGGGGCCATCCCACAGTGTGCTAAGCTTGAAGAAGCGGGAAGCTGCTGTTGGGGAGTGTTTCTTATAGCCATCATGAATGAGACTGGCTCAAGCATGGGTTCTAGTCCTGCCAGGACAGGCAAAGTGGCATCTCCTTTGGCTGACTGTGATAAAAGCTCTTGTTCCTGTCCTCCTTAGCAGCATTGTGGCTAGGCTCATTTGGCAATGTCCTGTCTGACCACAGTTATTCCTAAAGAGCCAGAGACACTCAGTAGTCCAGGGCAGGTCAGCGAGCAGTCTGTATGGGACAGTGCTTATGGCCCCACAGCCTTCAGCAAAAGTGCCAGCGCCTGGCCCTGAAGTATGCCTGGACTTTTGTCCCTTGTACGACACACTCGGACTTTTTGTAGACTCTTCAGGTTATGAGCTGTCTGAGGTGTCTGCAAAGCCAGCTGGGGCAAGAGGGAGAGACTTTAGACTGTGTGACCATGTGATCCAGGTTCCCATGGTGGTGGTAGGTGGGCAGGCTGGAGAGAGGGCTGTCTTTGTCCTCCTTTGTCACAGCCCACCATGAAGTTGCTTGGTGGTTTCGATAGCCAGGACCCTCCACTGATGCCCAGGAAATGAGGCTGTGCTACATCTTGAGTTCAGGCTTCTAGCCTCCCAACTGTGAGGTTCAAGTCTCTGCTGTTGCAAGTCACCTGGCTTGCTCTAACTTGTTTCTGCAGGCAAAGCTTCCTATGACACCCACTGTGTAGACAGAGAAACTGAGGCACAGAGGTAAGTCACTGAAACCTTTAGCTGGTCAGCAGCAAGACAGGGATTAGAACCCTGGGCATTGGGCTTCCTGCCCAGGTCTCCCTTTCTACACTGGGGAAGCCGGGCCCAGAGCTGGCCATGGGAGGGAGGTAGGGGAACTCTTCAGGTTGGCCTCTCATACAAGCTTACTTCTAGATTTAAAAACTCCCATTAGGGCTGGAGAGATGGCTTAGTGGTTAAAGGCTTGCCTGTGAAGCCTAAGGACCCTGGTTCAAGGCTAGATTCTCCAGGACCCATGTTAGTCAGATGTACAAGGGGGTGCACGCATCTAGATTTTGTTTGCAGTGGCTGGAGGCCCTGGCGCACCCATTCTCTCTCTCTCTACCTGTATTTCTCTCAAATAAATAAATAAAATATTTAAAAAAACCTCCCATTAAAGGGATATTTACATTCATTTAATTTAGATTTTGTGCATGGTATGTGACTGGTACGCATGAGTGTGTGGGTTATAGATGTGTATGTGTGCATGCAAACATGCATGTGCATGTAGAGGCCAGAGGTTGATACCGACTGTCTTTCTCAATTACTTTCCACTTCAGTTATTGAGACAGGGTCTAAGTGAACCTGAAGCTCACTGATTTGGATGAACTAGCTGGCCAGCAAGTCCTGTCTTTCCTATCTCTGCCTTCCCAGTTGTGGGATTACAGGCATGAGACACCATGCCTGGATTTTACATGAGTCCTGGGAATCCAATTTTACATCCTCATGCTGGTGTGGCAAGCACTTTCCCCACTGAAACATCTTCTCAGCCCCCCTTTTAAAATTAACTATTTTATTTTTTATTTATTTTTATTTGAGACACAGACGTAGAGAGAAAAACAGAAAGAGAGAGAGAGAGAGAGAGAGGAGAACGGGTGCATCAGGGCCTCTAGCCACTGCAAACGAACTTCCGACACATGTGCTACCTTGTGAATCTGGCTTATGTGGGACCAGGAGAATTGAACCTGGGTTTTTAGGCTTCACATGTAAGTGCCTTGACCACTAAGCCATCTCTCCAGCCCCTAACTATTTTATTTTTTATTTGTTTTTTGATACAGAATCTCATGTATCCCAGACTGGCCTTGAGCTCATTATGCACTAAAGATAACCTTGAATTAATTCTCAGGTCTCAAGTGCTCGGACTGCAGGCTTGTGCGAGGCAGGCCCTCTACTCACTGAGCTCCACTGCCATACTTTTGTTTACTTTTTAAAATAAGAAGTTGGCATCTGCCTTTGGGAAAGTGCCTGTTGGAAGGGAATGGTAGTTACCAGGCAAGGTGTACTCCATCTTCTTGGGGTGCCAGAGGTTTGCTGTGTTCTCCATCAATGGAAGGTGCTCCACTCAGGCACTGGAGCATAGAAAGGGAGACATTTAAGGGGGGAATGTGCACATGGCCCTAAGGAAGCATGAGCTGGTGGGGTTCCCTTTATTAGCCTGTAGGGGGTCCTGTTCCTCATGTCTGCCATGGTGGAACCCCAGGCCTCTGCACTGCTGAGACTGTGCACTGTGGGCTCCTCTGTGCTTCTAGATATTTCTCTTCTCCCTGTGTCCACTAAGCTCTATAACTATATACCTGTTTTACTCTCTTCTCCCTCCTGTAAAATTTTATTTCAAAACAAACTCCAAGTATTCCATACAAGTTGTGGATTCTAGCTCAAAACCAGAATACCCTAGAGGAGGCTGCAAGGGTGTATGTTGAACACTAATTAGGGCTGGTAGAGGCAATCATGTGAGAGTGGCAGACTTCCATGGATCTGTTTACAGGCTCTGACAGGGCTGAGCAGGGACAGCAGCCACCTGCAAGGCCACCTTCTGGCTACTTCTGGCCCATGGAAGACCTAGGGTGGGGGATGGACAGGGCTTTCTGGTCCAGGTGGAGTGTCCCTGAATACTTGTAAAAACCAATAGTCATTTAATAATACTTCTCCTGCTTGAATTCTAAACAAGGTGATTTTCAAACACTGGTATCAGGTGGTGATTTTCTTATTAGGGAATTAAGGAGAAGGTGATCCCAGAAGTGGCTGGGAAGAGCAGTCTAGAGATGAATGGGGGTGCAGGAAGCTGGAGGAACTGGGACCCTTGTGAGAAGAATTAGGCTCTCCTTTTTTTTGTTTGTTTTTTGAGGTAGGGTCTTGCTAGAGTCCAGGCTGACCTGGAATTCACTATGTAGTCTCAGGGTGGCCTTGAACTCAGGCTGTCCTCCTACCTCTGCCTCCTGAGTGCTGGGATTAAAGGTGTGCACAACCACATGGGGCTAGCCTCTCCCTTTTAATCCATTTATCACCACCCTCAGGGTTCTACGCAGGACCGCTGGCAGCCATGATTGCTTCTGCTTTCCAGGCAGATGGTACTGCCAGGGGTCATGAAGGTGACCCAGTGACCCAGAGGCATTGGTAGGGACATCTGTTTCTTTTGACATTCAGGGAGTGGAAAGAATAGCATGATTTACAAGGATGACCAAATCGGGGCAGTCAGTCTCACTGTCTGACCTGATGAGGGAGAGGTAATGCCCTAGGCTGCACCATTCGGTCTGGCTTGTGCTGCCTGTGGGTTTCCATGCAGCTTCCACTCATTCCAGCTTCATGAATGAGAAGAGAGAGGCATCAGGAAGTCAGGTCACTAGTTGAAAGTCACAGGGCATGTAATTGGGCTGGGGGAACAGACCAAGACTTTAAGATGCTCATACCACAGCTGTCTTCTATGGTAGAAATTAATAAGTGGGAGCAAAGGAAGAAAATTTATCCCGTCCACGTGCATGTGCCCACTCATGCATACTCACACATGTGAACACACACACATACACACGAGCACACCGACCATTCTGGGACCTCTTTTCTCTCAACTCCTTGATCACATATGTACTGATTTCATTGCTAATTGTGGAGTTGGCAATTTTGACGTTTTCCTAAAATTACCTCAGAGTTTTGGCCATGAACTTCGTGCTATCTCTCCCCGTGGAGCAAACAGGCCACAGCCAAGTTCCTCTTTTCTTGGAGTGGCTGTGTTGTGGCTGGGACTGCAGGGAATTCTTATGGTGGATTCTGGTGCTGTCACCACAGTTTCATTATCAGGAAGGCCTTTGGCCAGCAAGTTCCTCCAAAAGCAGAGTGGGGTCTCCATGTCTGCCTTCCATATTGAAGAATGTATCCCCAGCAAATGGGGACATGGGGAAAGGCAGCTATTTGGTGGTGACTGCCATTTCCAAGTGGTCCCCGAGAAGATCTCCAGTAGAACTTGTGGTTGTCAGTGGTTGTGGGACAATATGCCCAACACTACTGCTTACAGCAAACCCTTGCACTCTTGATGGCACTACAGAAAAGAATTTCAGGACAAATCAGAGTTAAGGCAGTCTATGAGCTTGTTAAGACAGTACACAGTTTAGAGTTAAACATGGATGAAGGAGAAAAAGAGTGAGCCTTAAGACAAGGGTACTCACCACACATTATTTGATTCTTTGGCTTTCAAAGTTACATTGCTCAAAGAATGTGATTTACAATAAGACTTAGAAATTAAGCAAAATAGCCAGGCATGGTGACCCACACCTTTAATCCTAGCAATCGGGAGGCAGAAGTAAGAGGATTGCTATGAGTTCAAGGCCAGCCTGAGACTACATAGTGAATTCCAGGTCAGCCTGTGCTAGAGTGAGACCCGACCTCAAAAAACAAAACAAAACAAAAAAATTAAGCAAAGTTTTAAAATTAAATACAAAAAATAGCTTATAGCTTATTTATTTTTCTTTTCTTGGTATGAATGTAGTATATGTAGTGTGCATATATATGGTATATGCACATGTTTGTGTAGATGCATATGCCCTAAGTGCATGCATGCAGAGGCCAAAGGAGAAGTTGGGTGCCCTCCCCTAATGCTGATCAGTGAGCTGCAGGGAATCTCCTGTCTCGACTCCTCTTGGTGCTGGGGTTAAAGATATATGACCACATCCATATTTTCACATGGGTCTGGGGATCAAACTCGGGCCCTCCTACTGATTCAGCTGGTCCCAGCCCTTCTTTTTTCTCATCCTAAAGAACTTTCTTCCGTAAATGAAATTGCACGGTTGTGTTATGAGGTACACTGTTCCCTCTCAGGATGAGAGGGGAGGGCTGATATGGTTAAATTCAAGGTCGCAAACATTCTGGACTAAGCAAACAGAGGGTGTTTCTTCTAGCCTTGCTTGAGATGTCTTTGGGAAAATGTGTCAGCTCTGCAGGCATTCTTTTTAATTTTCTTTAACTTTTCTCTTTTTTCTCCTCTGTCTCTAGGTGAGTGTTGTAGTAGTTACCTTCTTGTTGCTGGGACAATAGACCAGAAGCAGCTTGTGGGAGAAAGGGTTTATTTCAGTGTATGGTTTTGAGGGGAAGCTTCATCATGGCAAGAAAGTATAGACACAGGACATTACATCATCAAGGTGGAAGTAGTCTAGTCTACTAGGCTTGGAGCTGGCCTATAACACCCCAAAGCCCACTCCTAGCAACACACCTCATTCAGCAAGGCTGCATCTTCTAAAGTGCTACCAGCTGGAAACCAAGTATTCAAAACACATGAGATGATGGGGGCTACCACCATGAGCCTGAGGGTTCAGTGTATCTCAGGCACTTGGTCACATAGCAGCCTGCCCTGGTTCCCTGTCTGTAGGTGGTTGTGGTGACATGTATTTGCCTGGTGTGTGTACTGTCACTTCCGCCCCTTCCAGCTTATTAAGTCAGCCGAGTTCAGGCTTCTTCAACTGACACCACACACTCCAGGGCCATGACCTGAATATGGAGAACTTTTTCCTGAGGTCTTACATTTGGGTCACTGGGGCAGGGGCCTGGGTGGTGAGACTGAAAGGAAGGAGATGATGCTTGGCTGCAGGGAGGCCTTGGGGTCCCAGTAGAGTTACTTCTGTTAACCAGCACAGGGTGCTTTTATGAATATAAAATGTCTTAAATATAAAGAGAATAGACGACCCACCAGGTTACCCTCCATTATTGGCTGCTCAGTAGGCACTTAGTAGGTTCGGGGAAACATGTAAAGAAGGGTTGGTTGGGAGACAAATATGGGGCTCCTCTACAGACCCAGGCTGAGCCCACACTGCCAGTTAGTCTGGGCTGAGGTCTTCATACAGTTCTATTGCTGAAGACCCCTGCTCAGTTCTACAGCTCCAGCATTGATGTTGGAAGCTCCCCTGGGTGAAGTGAGCTAACTCATGTGATTCCAAGAACATATGGAACCTTCCAGGGAAGGAAGCTAGCCAGCCCCAACTTCTCATGTGTTGGGTTCCCAAGGTTGCCCTTTCTGGGAACCTAGCATCCACCAGCTATGCAGATACCATGGGCATCCTTTCTGCCAGTGAGTGGGTTTACCTTTTGCATGGAAGCAACATCGGGCTCTGGTTTCCCTGATCTCTGGACACCTGTGGCCACTCAGTAGCTGCTCCTTCGGCAGTCCCTTCCAGTCCTGCTGCTGCAGGTCAGCTGTGACCACCTGCAGGTCGAGTGAATAAAGCCCCAGCTATGCAGATGGGAGGACTTTATTTTCCAGCTAGTTTCTACTTGTAAATAATTCATCCTTGTGCCTGACCTGGGTCCTGGTCCATGCCTGCACCAGAATGGGCTTCTTCACTTTCCCAGCCTTTTGGGGCAGGGTGGGTAGAGAGCCCTGCTTATTGGATCTGCCCTGATGTGCAGAGCTCAGCTAATGCTATCATCCCACTCCTGTCCTGGCAGGAATGGTGGCTCAGGCCACGTCAGGAGCCAGCACCATGTGTGGAAGGGTGTCAAACCCAAGCCACTTGTGTCACTTCATAGGATAGCCAATTGCTTCAATGCTATCTTCTTCCTTTCATTCTGTGTTAACTGATTTCAAACTGTTGATCTTCCTGTTGGCTCAGGCCATTCAGGTCTTTGGGTGGTTCATGCCTCTGCTCTTCTGGAAATAAATGCCTAAAATCATATGCCACTGGAATGCCTTTTGAATTTGTTAGCAGATGCGTGTCGGGAAACTAATGGCTGCATTTCTCCTGCTGTGGAGACTTGTTCCCTGAAGCTTATGCCTGAAACAGGCCAGGTGTTCAATAAATGTTTGAATTCATGAATTCAAAATAAGCAATTATTATATTTTCTTAGGAAAAGCCCTCCTTTGTCTCCATATGTGCCTGGTAGAGAAATCTTTAGACATCTGTATACTCCAAGGGACAGGAATTAAAATTTTTTTTTAAATCATTTTATTTATTTTTGGAGAGAGACACAGAGAGAGACAGAGAGGGAGAGGGAGACAGATAGAGATGGGTGCACCAGCAGTCTCTCAGCTGCTGTGAACAAAATCCAGATGTGTGTGCCCCCTTGTGGGCAAGTGCGGCATTGCACCCTTGCATCACTTTGCATCTGGCTAAACGTGGGACCTGGAGATTGGAACTGGGTTCTTAGGCTTAGCAGGCAGGCGCCTTAACCACTAAGCCATCTCTCCAGCCCAGGAATTTTTTAAATGCTAAACTTTGTCTCAGAAAAGGTAGATGGCATCTTTTCTTTTTTTTTTTTTTAATTGAGTAGAAACTTGGTATGGACACATCATGTTGGTACCATCATTTCCCTTCTCCCAGCCTCCACTCCACTGAGGGCCCTCCTTAGTGGGATTGCTGGTATTCACAATGTAGTTGTAGCTTATGAGTTGTGAGAGCAGCATTCCATCATTGTGGGGAGGGCTGTGTCTCTGGATATTCCTTCCCAGCCTGCTCTTACATTCTATCCACTCCCTTTTCCACAAAATTCCCTGAGCCTTGGTGGGTGTGCTTTAAGTCTACTATAGTGTGGAGCTCTCAGCAGCTTCTGGATTTCTGCTTTGGAACATTTTGAGTATCCTCAGTGTCTGCCTGCATCATTCTGGCCCAGGTTATCAGGCTGCCGTGGAAGCACTATACTTACTCATCTTGCCAGTTCTCTGTGTTTTCACCTGGGCCCTGGCTGCTGTGTGTGGGGGTGGCTTATCTCCTGCTAGGGAGTCAGCTATCTATTCTTGTCTTGCTGGTAGATTACAGTTGTCCTCAGTTCTTGCTGCGTTTTGAAAACAGAAACAGATTCTCCAATGGAGAGTGAGATCAGGATAGATTAAAGGGGATAAGCATTGTTAATTTAGAGAGATTTTGATGGATGAAGCCTCTCTTTTGGACAAAGACTAGTGAGAGCTTCTTACTGGAGTCCATTATCTTGGTCTTCATAGGATCCCAACTGGTTCCTAGTTCCAGTTATGGGTTCCCCTCATAGCCAATCAAAGAACCATTGGTTACCCACCTAGGCTGTATGCCACTATTGCACAGGCATGTGCATCTTGTCAGGTTTGTTATTTTCAGATAGCAGTGTCCCCTACTTGTTTATGACATTGTTGGTCATTTCTCCCCAGCAGCTCAGGTACTGCTTTTCAGCACTACACAGGCTAACCATCTAGGGACAGGCTTCTTTCCAGATTCAGCTGGATCTCCTGAAGTTCAGGTTCTGCTTTTCAGCACTACACAGGCTAACCTTCTAGACAGGCTTCTTTCCAGATTCAGCTGGATCTCCTGAAGTTCAGGTTCTGCTTTTCAGCACTACACAGGCTAACCATCTAGACAGGCTTCTTTCCAGATTCAGCTGGATCTCCTGAAGTTCTGCATTAGTAGCATGCGTGTCTTCAGAAATATGATCTTACCTTTTACCTCAGGTGGGTTATCAAGTGCTTTAACAGAACCTCACCTGTTTGGGGAACCTCATAGGTCTCTTCGATCAACATCTCAACATGGACTGTAACCAATATCTGGCACTAGGAATTGCAAGCCAGAGCCAGATGTTTTAGGGTTAGGCTTTATTCCACCCTCTCCAGGGCCCTTCTTACCAGACGATCTGTCCATTCTTCTGTTGAGGTTATATCTTTTGGTCTGCTATCCAGAGGAAGGTTTCTATGGTACCAATTCATTTTGGATTTGTATATAACTGCCCCCACCCTCCCATTCCCCGTTCCCCAAACCCTTCCATCCTTCCTATCTAAGGTATCTTTTCTTTTCTTGTTTTCCATTTTTCTTCACTCCCACCCCTCCTTCTCCTTTATTTCACTTGTGTTCATTTACCCTTTTTGAGACATGGTCTCTAATTAAGGAGGTCACTAATTAAGCTAGTCTGGCTGGCCAGCAAACTTCAGGGGTCTACTTGTCTTCACTTCCCCAGCACTGAGATTACAAGCATGTGCTACTACACCTGGATTTTTAATGTGAGATTTGGGGATTGAACTCGGGTCCTAATGCTTGTGAGACAAGCACTTTACTGACTGAGCTATGCCCCTGGCCCACTTTTCTAACTAGCAAAAGCTATCACAATATTTCTGTTGTAAGAAGGTAAGACACTGACGGACTAATCTAATGAGAAAGCATACTGTCTTACCTCATGAGGACTTGGTTTGGAAGCGTTTTTTTTGTTGTTGTTGTTTTGTTTTTTGTTTTTCGAGTTAGGGTCTCAATCTAGCCCAGGCTGACCTGGAATTCACTATGTAGTCTCAGGTTGGCCTTGAACTCATGGAGATCCTCCAACCTCTGCCTCCCAAGTGCTGGGATTAAAGGTGTGTGCCACCGTGGCCAGCTGGAAGCTGGCTTTTAATCACTGTGGTGCTGATGACACAAATACCACCAGTACTGCTCTCCACAACACTCATGCCTGGTGGGGCTGCACCGACCCTGCCTGGACTCTGGGCCTTCCCCTCTCCCAGAGCACATTTTCCAGTCCCCACTTCCTCCTCATGTCACCACAGCTATGTGGATCCCATCTCAACTGCAGAGCCCCTCCACAGTCAGTGGCATCCAGCCCATTGGCAAGGTATACATGTGGCCTCACCCCTGCTTGACGCAAACTGAGAGTGCTAACCATCTTGGCATGTGTGCCAGGCCCAGGGCCAACACTGGGACCTCATCTGCCTTGTGTAGAGTTTTAGACCTGGCAGATTTGTATCTTCCTAGTATAGCAATTTCCTCTGACCTCAGCATAGATTTTTAAATTTTAATTTTTTGTTTTATTATATTTAATTATTATATATTATTATATAAATTTAGTATTATAAATGTATTATATTTAATTATAACAGGTTATACTCTTCACCCCTTTGCCCCAGCTCCCGTTACCCTGGAGGGGCTTCTCAGTGGGGTAATGGGATTCACTGTGGGGTCATGAAGGCCTCAGTCAGTCCCAGTGGGGTAGCTGAGGACCATGCCTCCAGGTATTTCTACCTACACCGCATACAAACTTTTTAAAAATATTAACTTTTGACAATTCCATACATGTATGTAATGTGTTTTGATCATATTCACTGCCATTACCTTCTCTTATCCTCTTTTATACCCAGTGATCCCCTTCTTCTTCCTAACTAGTTCCTCTTCTGCTTTCATGTCTTTTTTGTGTGTGACCCACTGAGCTGTCATTAGGGCTGGTGCATAAGCATGGGTAAAGGGTTGTTTACTGAAACATGGGTAACTTACCAGTGGCTGCACTAGTGCAGAATAGGACCCTCCTTTCCCTAACACCTGTTAGCTGCCAGTGGCTCCTCAGGCCTTGTGAGCCCCTCTTTCCTAGCAATAGTTCACTACCTCTAAGTCCTCAAGGAGGAGTGGGCCTCAGCTTTGCTCCTCTGGGAGGGTAAGTTGAATAACGAGCTGGCAGAATCATCATTAGAGTCTGTTGAATGTGCCCTGAATAGTAGTAAGCAATAATAGCAATAAATGCAATCATTCCTGAACACTTAGCATGCACTCAGGCATTCATCTCTTCTCCTCAGCAAACTCCTCGATTTACACTGGGCACTAGCCGCCATGTCCCACCTCAGGCCCAGCAAAGGGTCATGAGACTGACATCAGATCTTCTTTTGAGTTTGTCTCTCATGTTTCCTTATAAATCTTTTTGAGGACAAATATTTTGTTATAGCAAAAACACTTGGCATCTGAAATAAATACTTGGATTTGTCATATTTTGTACTTGAAGTTTTATGGAAACAGACACTCCCTTTGTGTGCACAACTATGGCGAGTGGGTCTTTTATTGATGTGCAACCCTCTATAGGACAGACAGTACAGTCTAAGCAGGGCCTGGCTCCTGCCTTCTGTGGCCTGATAACCCAGCTAGTCCCATCTTGGTGGCTCTATTGGGTCTTTCACAAGATGGCAGGACAGCAACGCATTACCTACCCATCACGGACGGCATCTTTGTTTCTTTTACTCTGAATTTTTTGGAAGATCAAAGTTTTTCGTGTATGGTTATTTAGAAGTTATTTTAACCTTTAACAAGAGCAACTTTTATTAAGCTCCTGTGGTGGTTTGATTCAGGTGTCCCCCATAAACTTAAGTGTTCTGAATGCTAGTCTCCCCAGCTGATGGCAATTGGAAATTAAAGCCTCCTGGAAGCGGAGCATTGTTGGGGCGGGCTTATGGGTGTTATAGCCAGCTTCCCCTTGCCAGTTTTTGGCACACTCTCCTGTTGCTGTTGTCCACCTTATGTTGACCAGAGAGTGATGTCCACCCTCTGCTCATGCCATCGTTTTTCCTGCCATCATGGAGCTTCCCCCTCGAGCCTGTAAGCCAAAATGAACCTCTTTTTTCCCCACAAGCTGCTCTTAGTCGGGTGATTTCTGCCAGCAATGTGAACCTGACTGCAACAGTAAAGTGGTACCGAGGAGTGGGATTGCTGCTAGACACTTGACTGTGTGGCTTTGGCCTTTTGGAGCTGGTTTTCAAGAGGAATGTGGAAGGATTTGAAACCTTGGCCTAAGAGACACCTTGTAGTGTTGTCAGTACAGCTTGATGGACTATTCTGGTCAGAGTTGAAAGACCTGAATGCAGTAAGAACTATGGACTGTGAGGTTTGGCTTTTTAAAAATTTTTATTTTTAGAGAGAGATACAGAGAGAGACAGAGAGAGAAGGAGAGGGAGACAGATAGAGAATGGGCACGCCAGCAGTCTCTCAGCTGCTGTGAACAAAATGCAGATGTGTGCACCCCCTTGTGGGCAAGTGTGGCATTGTGCCCTTGCGTCACTTTGCATCTGGCCAAACGTGGGACCTGGAGATTGGAACGGCGTTCTTAGGTTTAGGAGGCAGGCGCCTTAACCGCTAAGCCATCTCTCTAGCCCGAGGTTTGGCTTATGAGGGTGAGAAAGAGCTTTACTTGGACTGGGCTAGCAGTTTGTGTGAGAAGTTTGCTGTTATGCCAGTGTCCTGAGAAGTTGTGCAGGGTTGCTTTGCGTAGAAATGAACTGGTGTGAGCAGAGGGATATGGCACAGAAAAATGAAATCTTTGGGTAAACTCTGCCCATTCAGCTGCAATTGAGAGATTACAACCTTTGAGATTGGGCCAGCTGACTGGCACTGAGGCAACAG
Source organism: Orientallactaga sibirica (assembly GCA_036365145.1). Lineage (NCBI taxonomy): Eukaryota > Metazoa > Chordata > Mammalia > Rodentia > Dipodidae > Orientallactaga > Orientallactaga sibirica. The sequence goes on along the minus strand of JAEOAD010000011.1, from coordinate 44,659,315 downwards.
GAAGATTGCAGACTGTTTTGAAGGGGCTTGAATGCTGAAGGAGTGTCCTGTTCTTCAAAGTTTGATTTATTCCCCCCTAGATTAACAAATTGGCACCCTACCTGGTATGATGGAGTATAACAAATGCAGGAAAGAGAGGGTCATTGAGTTTGTAACTCAGTCTTGTGTTTTGGAAGTGGCCATGGGCAGTGTGAAGCAGGTTTGCTGGATGCCTGCATGGAGAGCCCATGGGGCCATGAGGATGGACTGTGGGTTGCAGTGCAGACCCAGTGGAGATGCCGGGACCATGAGATGGCTGCTGAGGAAAGCTGCCGGCCCTGGCTGAAGTTTTCCAGGACTGTGAGTAGCCTAGCTGGAGGGGTGGAATTGGAACTCCAGAGACTTGCTGCTTTTTAGAATTATTAGACTTGGGGATTTGTCACTGACTAGAGTTGTTGGACTTGGAGTTAGAGGTTGATGTTTGCCCTGGTTGTTTTAAACCTTGTATTGGTTGAATATTTCTTTGCTTTGCCCAATGCCATCCTTTGCAGTGGCTGGTTTTCAAGAGGAATGTGGAAGGATTTGAAACCTTGGCCTAAGAGACACCTTGTAGTGTTGTCAGTACAGCTTGATGGACTATTCTGGTCAGAGTTGAAAGACCTGAATGCAGTAAGAACTATGGACTGTGAGGTTTGGCTTTTTAAAAATTTTTTATTTTTAGAGAGAGATACAGAGAGACAGAGAGAGAAGGAGAGGGAGACAGATAGAGAATGGGCACGCCAGCAGTCTCTCAGCTGCTGTGAACAAAATGCAGATGTGTGCACCCCCTTGTGGGCAAGTGTGGCATTGTGCCCTTGCGTCACTTTGCATCTGGCCAAACGTGGGACCTGGAGATTGGAACGGCGTTCTTAGGTTTAGGAGGCAGGCGCCTTAACCGCTAAGCCATCTCTCTAGCCCGAGGTTTGGCTTATGAGGGTGAGAAAGAGCTTTACTTGGACTGGGCTAGCAGTTTGTGTGAGAAGTTTGCTGTTATGCCAGTGTCCTGAGAAGTTGTGCAGGGTTGCTTTGCGTAGAAATGAACTGGTGTGAGCAGAGGGATATGGCACAGAAAAAATGAAATCTTTGGGTAAACTCTGCCCATTCAGCTGCAATTGAGAGATTACAACCTTTGAGATTGGGCCAGCTGACTGGCACTGAGGCAACAGGAAGATTGCAGACTGTTTTGAAGGGGCTTGAATGCTGAAGGAGTGTCCTGTTCTTCAAAGTTTGATTTATTCCCCCCTAGATTAACAAATTGGCACCCTACCTGGTATGATGGAGTATAACAAATGCAGGAAAGAGAGGGTCATTGAGTTTGTAACTCAGTCTTGTGTTTTGGAAGTGGCCATGGGCAGTGTGAAGCAGGTTTGCTGGATGCCTGCATGGAGAGCCCATGGGGCCATGAGGATGGACTGTGGGTTGCAGTGCAGACCCAGTGGAGATGCCGGGACCATGAGATGGCTGCTGAGGAAAGCTGCTGGCCCCGGATGAAGTTTTCCAGGACTGTGAGTAGCCTAGCTGGAGGGGCGGAATTGGAACTCCAGAGACTTGCTGCTTTTTAGAATTATTAGACTTGGGGATTTGTCACTGACTAGAGTTGTTGGACTTGGAGTTAGAGGTTGATGTTTGCCCTGGTTGTTTTAAACCTTGTATTGGTTGAATATTTCTTTGCTTTGCCCAATGCCATCCTTTGCAGTGTGAATGTTTATTCTGTGTCATTATGGGTTTTGGGGGGATTATTTTTGGTTTTATGGCTCAGTTAAAAGACCTTGGAGTATGGGGATTGTTTGAACATCATTAGGATTGATTTAAAAAAGTTGGATGAATGCATTGCATTTTACATCATATATGGTTATCATTTATGGGGGCCAGGGGTGGAATGTGGTGGTTTGATTCAGGTGTCCCCCATAAACTTAAGTGTTCTGAATGCTAGTCTCCCCAGCTGATAGCAATTGGAAATTAAAGCCTCCTGGAGGCGGAGCATTGTGGGGGCGGGCTTATGGGTGTTATAGCCAGCTTCCCCTTGCCAGTTTTTGGCACACTCTCCTGTTGCTGTTGTCTACCTTATGTTGACCAGAGAGTGATGTCCACCCTTTGCTCATGCCATCGTTTTTCCTGCCATCATGGAGCTTCCCCTCGAGCCTGTAAGCCAAAATGAACCTCTTTTTTCCCACAAAGCTGCTCTTAGTCGGGTGATTTCTGCCAGCAATGCGAACCTGACTGCAACAGCACCCTTGGTGAGCAATGCGTTGTGCAGATTTCAGCTGCTCCTATCTGTAAGGTATGGGTTAGGCTAATATTTGCTGCAGGAAACTTAGAAACTTAGAGCTTAGACAGCTCAGTGCAGTAAGTTTACCCCTCAGGTGGGGACACATGGCTGGCTGGCAAGTCCTCCCCGTGGCCAGTCAGGGGCCCTGTGTCTATTGGCTCTTCTGTCACACCAAGCTGGTGATGGGGAGAAGAGGGTGGAGCAGGTTTCAGTCCCCCTTTGCTGCTGTGGCATCTTTTTTACTGGGGCACGAGGGCTGGGTGGGTTGCCCCTGGTAACAGAATGTACATGGAACTCATGTTTACTAGGGACAAGAAGGCCTCTACCTACCATGTGTGTGTCTGTAAGAAATACTGGCCTGAGGCCATGACATGAAAGAATTATCACTGCTTAATTACAAGTGTATGTAATTAACTTTCATGATCTTCAGTGCATCCTAAAGTACTGCCAAAACTTGTCAGTGTGAAATGTGGAACTGGAGAAGGGTGTAATGGAGGGTTCCAGGGAGATGGAGGGACTGGTGGAGGTGCTGTCCTTCAGTGGCTCAGAGAACTATGGGGGGGGGGTAAGGGCTTTCTGGAACTCATAGAGGGAGTGACTGCACAGCACTTGGAGTTAGTTACCTTTCACACTGAGTGTGTTTCACGACAAGCATCTCAGTGAAAGGACAAGTGCTGTGGTGTTAGGATGGAGAGCCTGAGTCAGTCCAGGAAGCAGCTCTGCAATCTCCACTTAGAGTTCTTTTTTTTTTTTTTTTTTTTTTTTTTTTTTGAGGTAGGGTTTCACTCTAGTCCAGGCTGACCTGAAATTGACTATGTAGTCTCAGGGTGGTCTTGAACTTATAGCAGTCCTCCTACCTCTGCCTCCCAAGTGCTGGGGTTAATGGCATGCGCCACCACGCCCAGCACCTCTCGGCTTGGGCTTCAGGTTCCTGTCTGCTCTGATGCTAACTGCCTAGTATGAGAAAGCATGAGGAGCCTCCAGATGCCAGCGTTGTAATAACAGAAAAGACCCCAGCTGCTGGCAAAGGTCTTGTCTCCTGTGCATGAGGGTGAGAATCTGGAGGCCAGACTATTCTGTGAGGACTCCTGTCCTCAAGGCAGAGTGTGTGCAGTGAGCCCAGGTGGGGGTGAGCATGTGAGCAGGCATGGAATCCACCTGACTAGCGTCAGTTTGCTCTGCCTGCTTTGCTGAGTCCAACCATACACGCGGAGCATCATCTCAGGGGATCATTCAATCTCATTCCTTGATAAAGGGGTACAGCATCAAGGTGGTCTGCAGTCAGACATGCAAGCTTCTTGGAAGCTTTGCTCTTATCCCTGAAGTCTTGATAAGCTAGGCTTCGCCTCCGAAAGAATCCTGGTGGGATGGTACTTGGGTTTTTCACCTTGGAGACGTTTGCTCTCCAGACAGGACCAAGATGCTGAGGATTACTGTGAGTTTGAGGTCAGCCTAGGCCAAAGTATGAGACCTTGTCTCCACAAAACAAAATAGGAAAAATACCAACCCCCCAAAAATCTGGGTACGATGACTCATGCCTGTAATTACAGCCATTTAAAGACTGAAGCAGGAGAATTGCTGCAAGTTCAAGGCCAGCCTGTGCTACATAGTAAGTTTGAAGCCAATTAGTTCACACTGGTGTTTCTATGATTGTCTCATGGTTGCCACCTGTGGCTGAGGCAGAGGAAAAGGGATGTTCATTCTTACACTTATGCCTCTTTTGTCTCAAAAGCAGTTTGGCTTGTCTTTCACATGTCTAAATACCTTATGACACTTTGGGTGGAAGGGGAAGTATTTTTATGTAAAAAATTTTTTTAAGTGGAGCATACACTAAGGAAAGGTTGTACATCATAACCATTCCAAGAAAAGACGTCTTACTATGCCCATGGTCAAGTCAACTCTGTATTAGGACATCAGAAGTCTCTCCCCCACCCACATGTTACCAGCCTGATCTCCAATGTTATGGGCCAGTTCTCCAGTGAAAATATGGGTTTAAAAAGTGCCCATGGGTGCTGGGGAGATGGCTTAGTTGGTAAAGTGCTTGTGGTGCAAGCATGAGGTCCTAAGTTCAGATCCATAGAACCCATGTAAATGCCAGGTTGATGTGACAGTCCACGTATAATCCAGCACTGGGAGGCAGAGACAGGATCTCAGGGCAAGATGGCTAGCTACATTAGCCAAATCACAGAGCTCTGAGTTCAAGGGAGAGACCTTGCCTCAGTAAAAAGGTGGAGAGCAATTGAGAAGACACTGTGTCAACTTCTGTTCCCTACATACAACTGTACATATGTGCATGTTCACCCACGTACATGTGTACACACACATGTACCCACACATCTACAACACACATGCACACACACACACACACACACGGCCATGAGATGCATGTTCTCTGAGAGGCTGTTTCCTGAGAATTAACAAGCCTTGGTTTTGTTCTGTCCTGTCCTGTCCTGTGGACAAATGGTTGTCTAGATGCCAGCTCATGGGCAGTGACCTCCCTTCATTCCAGGACTGTCCTAGGCACATAAAAATCAGTCATTCCAGCTTGGCAAAGCCAAAGGCTTTTTTGATTGGAAAAAAAAAAAAGAAGGGAATAGAAATAATGAAGGTACCTGAGAAGAGGAAGACATGATAGTGAGAATGTTGGCCAAAGTGCACTGGGTGAGGCCTACATATATGTCCGTTTTCATGTTTGAATTAGTTCTCCATGTTCACATTACAGCAAAGAGATGACCTATAATGTCCCCAGTTTTTGATAGTTTTCTTGAAAAGAAGCTAGAGGCTCTGGGAATACTCACCCTGGGTTTTCTCCTCCTTCCTTCTTTCCCTCCTTCCCTTCTTTCCTTTTTTCCTTCCTTCCATCCTCCCTCATCCCTGCCTCCCTCCCTTCTCTCTTTTCATTCTTTTATTTCTTTCCTAAGGATCTAACCAAGAGATTCACATGCTAGGCAAGCACTCTGCCACTAAACTATATATCCAGCCCTCTTTTTACTTTTTATTTTGTAAAAGGGTTTCACTCTAGCCCAGTCTGACCTTGGACTTGGTTGCCCATCCTGGAACTTGCAGCAATTCTCCTGCCTCAGCCTCCTGTGCAGTGGGGATGGTAGGCCTTGGCCATCACACGTGGGTCTACCCTGTTTCTGAGTGGCCACAATCTTCAGCCTTGGCATACTTGCTCACTGAGTTCCTGAGCCTTGGTGGAGGGTTTACTATTAGGACATTGAATTCTGGTCTGTGCCAGGCTGGTACCTTGGGTGGCCAGTCAGCCCTGTGCTTCTGTCCTCACCTGCAAGAGGTGCTGTTGGATGTCTCAGGTGTCAGTGATGTCACCTGACATCACTTGGAAGGGAAAGGCTGAGACACCTTGGGAAGTCAGGGTCTGGCTCTTCCAAAGGCTACCAGCACTGGCCCCACTCTCCCCACTCCTGAAGATGGTTTATAGCTGCCCTCATGGCTGGTGGAAAATGATTGCTTATTTCCATAAATACTCCTGCCATGCAAGTGATTTAATTGATTTAATGAGTCAGATTGTGAGAATCAGACCTGGCCGAGACACATGTTTATTTCTGTCTCCATCTGTGGAAATTTCCAATCAGAACGGCACATGCTTAGTGAGGGATTTGCAGGCTGATGGGCGCGATCAATTGTGGAGCTCATTTTTTTTTTTTTTTTTTTTTTTGTTTTTTCGAGGTAGGGTCTCACTCTGGCCCAGGCTGACCTGGAATTAACTATGTAGTCTCAGGGTGGCCTTGAACTCACGGCGATCCTCCTACCAATTAAAGGCATGCACCACCACGAGCCCTGAGCTCATGATTTTTGACTGACACTGGAAAGTCCATTCTGAGCTGGCAGACTTCAGGAATCTTCCTTTTCTCTTCCCTCCCTCCCTCTCTCCCTTCCTTCCTTGCTTCCTTCCTTCCTCCCTCCCCATCATCTTTTAAAATATTTTATTTGCAAGCAGAGAGAAACGGAAGAGAGAGAATGAATGGGGATATCAGGGCCTCTAGTCACTGCAAATGAACTTCAATGACATGCACCACTTTGTGCATCTGGCTTTATGTGGGTCCTGGGGACTCAAACCCAGGTCATTAGTCTTTGCAGGCTGAGCCATCTCTCCAGCCCTCTTTCTTTCTTTCTTTTTTTGAGGCAAGCCCAACAGACTGGCCGTGTGTGTGTGTGTGTGTGTGTGTGTGAGAGAGAGAGAGAGAGAGAGAGAGAGAGAGAGAGAGGAGAGAGAGAGGAGAGAATTGGCATGCCAGGGCCTCCAGCCACTGCAATCGAAATCCAGACAAGTGCACTCCCTTGTGTGCATGTGTGACCTTGTGTGCTTGCATACTTTGTGCATCTGCCTTACGTGGGACCTGGAGAGTTGAACTTGAGTCCTCAGGCTTTGCAGGCAAACGCCTTAACCATTAAGCTATTTCTCCAGCTTTCTTTGTTTTTAACCCTTCCTTCCTTCCTTCCCTCCCTCCTTTCCTTCCCTCCCTCCTTTCCTTCCCTCCCTCCTTTCCTTCCCTCCCTCCTTTCCTTCCCTCCCTCCTTTCCTTCCCTCCCTCCTTTCCTTCCCTCCCTCCTTTTCTCCAGCTTTCCCTCCTTTTTAACTCCCTCCTTCCCTCCTTTCCTTCCTTCCTCCTCCTTCCTTCCCTCCCTCCTTCCTTTCCTCCTCCTCCCTCCCTCCCTCCCTCCTTTCTCCCCCTCCCTCCTCCTCCCTCCTTTCCTTCCCTCCCTCCTCCCTCCCTCCTCCTTTCCCTCCCTCCCTCCTTTCCTTCCCTCCCCTCCCTCCTTTCCTTCCCTCCCTCTCCTCCTCCCTTCCTTTCCTTCCTTCCTTCCTTCCCAGATCCCTCCCTCCCCCCTCCCCCTCCCTCCCTCCCCTTCCTCCTTCCTTCCTTCCTTCCTTCTCTCCCTCACCCTATCCCTCTCCCTGCACCAGGTACTGAATCCTAGGCCTTGTACATGCTGGGCAGATCTGTCACTGAGCCAAGTTTTCAGCCCTCTTTTTTTTTTTAAAAAAACTTTTTATTTTTTATTATTTTTTTGGAGAGACACAGGGAGAGACACAGGGAGAGGGAGACAGAGATGGGTGCACCAGCAGTGTCTCAGCTGCTGGGAATGAAATCTAGATGCATGTGCCCCCTTGAGGTCAAGTGCGGCATTGCACCCTTGCATCACTTTGCATCTGGCTAAACGTGGGACCTCGAGACTGGAACCACTGGATATTGGAACCAGTGTTCCTAGGCTTAGGAGGCAGGCGCCTTCACCCCTAAGCCATCTCTCCAGCCCTCAGCCCTCTTTTTACTTTTAAGTTGCCTATGCTATAAACACACTCTAGTCAGGCTGGTCTTGAACTTGCAATCCTCCTGCCTCAGTCTCCTGAGTAGCTGGGAAGTCAATCTTGTGCCACCAGGCCCAGTGATCTGTGAGGTTTTAAACTTCTGCTGGTAGAGGGAAAGGTAAGAAAGTGTTCTTCTGCCACCTGAAATCACTTCACACCACATCTCAAGTAAAGCCCTAGAACCAATCAGTGAGACCATGGGGTCACGTAACTCTCTATAGATGGTGATTTTCCTGTATGTGGAGATTTTGCATGAAGCACTTTGTCACTATCACCAGTCCACTCCATTAATGCTATGGTGCTTATTCTGGGGAGATGGTTCAGAGGTAAAGTGTTTGCTGCATAAGCATGAACACCTGAGTTTAAACCCCAGACTCCACACACAGCTGGATGTAGTAGTGAGCACTTACAATCCCAGCCTACCTACGGCAAGATGGGATGTGGAGACAGGAGAATCTCTGAAAGCCCATGCAACAGCTAGACTGGCGAAGGCAGTGGCGAATAAGGTGGAAGGCAAAGACTGACACCTGAGGTTGTACTGACTTCCACATGTGTGCTGTGGTACCTGTGCATCTGCACTCATGCACATACATTACACACACACACATCATATGCATACACACATAAAAAGACCCTGTGGCTCTCAGCTGGATGGCTCTACACCCAAGGGACAGTTAGAAATGTCTGCAGAAAGTTTTGGTGGCTGTGAGATGGCAGATTTTCCAGGTCAGGAACACACCCTTTCCCCAGTTCCCCTCCCTGAAGACACCAGCCCTAGCCCTGGGTCCCCTGCAAATCTGGGGGTTCTCTGCCTACTCAGACTGACATTCCAGGAACACAGTGTGGTCACACAGTCTTATAAAGATTCATATTGGGACAAAGAGGGGTGCAGGGTGACATTAGAGAGGGTCTCGAATGTGAACGTTCTGTGACATCAGGACAGGCCACTCTGGCAGTCTGTCATTGGATCAGAACTTAACTATCCAGAGTCCTATCAAGTGTCTCACTACAGGCACAGCCCTTCCCTCCCAGGGGTCAGGACATGGCCTTAGTCCAAAGCCATCCCCAGTCACAGGTAGCTTTTCCTTCATTCCTACTGCTCTCCAACTCCATTCTTTCCTGCCTTCTGGACACAAGTAACTCACTCATTTCTAGTTGATCCTCCTGTGTTCTTTTCTGTACAAGTGAGTGTACACATGCAGATCCTCCTACTTCTTGCTTTCTCTTATGCCCAGCATCATGCACACTGGTGCTTTGCTGTCATTTAACAGTGTATCTTACTCAGTTGTACAGGAGGGCTGCAGTCCAAGGGATTTATCATGCAGTCTGGTGACCACTAGCTATAACAATATATTATACTTTTGAAAAGTGGAAGAACAGGGAAAGTGAAGCATTGTCACCATGAAAGCAATACCACATTGTGAGGTAACAATATGCTAATGAGTTCATCTCAGCTATTCCATCTTGGACACAGATTTCCAGATAACATGTTTACCACAACAAATAAATTTATTTTTTGTCAACATGTCATTTTGTGAAAGGCCTCTGCGTAAAGCCACTCTTGACAGTGTCTGGGGCACTTGCCTCACTTGGAAACTATAAGTTTAAAAGTGTCTACAGCTTTAAAATGCATGTGTCTGATCACAGGCGAAGTTGAACATCTTTTCATGTTTTCAGGGTGTTGTATTTATTGCATTTTGGTGAGTTATTCCTTTACATATCTGACACTTCTCTTATAAAGCAGCTCCTCCTGACACGCGCACATGCGCACACACGCTTCACTCATCTTCTTTGCTTTAGAAGACTTCCTTTTAGATGGTATCCTGGTATTTTCAATGGGAAAGGCGAGGTTAGGGATAGAGTTTGGGGTCCTTACTCCTGAAGTTACTGCACTATATTGTCAGACAGGTGAATTTGAATCCGTCAAAGACCATCTGTGACAACAAAGATGAACCATTCCACCCCCAAACCCACATTGAATCTGGGAGATCAGTGGCATGCTGTGGTCTAAGCTGTCACATCCCTTTTGGCAGGGCATTCCTTTTCTTTGTCCCCTGGCTGTTTCTTCTGGGGGATGGGCGGCAGGTGGGAGGACACTGTGAATCATTCCAGCCTCCCTTAACCTCTCTTTTCCATTGTCTGGGCACTTGGTGAAAACAACCTGCCAGTCCTTCTTGCTCTTGGCACCTGCTGGTTTAAGATGTTTTCCCTCAATTTGGTTGTGTGCTGGAGCCACTGGGGATGGTTTAAAATAGGTAGGCACTTTTTTCCTACTGTGAGATTCTGATTAACTGGTCTGAAGAAGAGCTGGCATGTCTAGAGTTCTAAGTGCCTCCCAGGTAGTTCCCATGCTGAGGCCCTGTTGAAATTCTCTAATCCAAGAGACAGGCCAAGCGGGAAGTGACACTCAGGTTGTGCATGTGACCCATGTACCCAGGGCCTGCTGAGCCACCTGCTGGCTGGTTTAGAGGTTGGAGCTCAGAATTCCATAGAGGTGGCCAAGGAATGAATCTTATGTGATGAGTGACTGTGAGCACACAGAGGAAGGCATGTCCAGGACGGAGGATGGAGTTGGTACGGTCCCTGTTGGGACTTGGCATCTCCTGCAGGCTCTCATAGTCCCTTTTCCTCCAAGGAGAAAAATGTGACGCATTACTGAGGCCCTTTGAGCAGGGGAGATTGGGTGCTGCAGGGAAGATTCTTACCCATGTGGGTGTATTCACGGTATGGTGCAGAATGGGCACAAGCCTAGACTTCTAGAACCTTCATTTCCATGATAGTGACAAGGGAGTAAGATGGATGTTTGGGAACTTTTTCTGTGCCTGGTGTGAGGCTGAGATTTTTAATCTGTTTTAGTTCACTTAATCACACAGATGGTAGTTATCATATCAGGAATGACTCACTCAGCTATGATTGACCCAAAACTCAACCCAACTGTGCTAATGCACTAAAGGGAATGTGTTGGTCATAGAATGGACTTTTCTATAGCCTGGATACTGATAGGGTCTCCATGTGGAATTGTGTGACCTTTGTCCCTATTTACCCTAAGTCTGTCATTATAGAGGCTGCATGTCTGTCATGCATCCAACAGTGTTCTTTTTTTACGGTATATTTTCAAGTACAATTTGTTTTGTTGATCTCCACCCCTCCCCTCGCGCTACCACTGTGTTCTGGAGCAATGGCTTTGGGGGTCTAAGCATCGTATCCATTACTTTTGTGTCACTGTGAGCAACAAACCTGAGAGAACAACTTAAAGGAAGGAATAAATATTTTGTTGACAGTTTCAGAGGATTCAGCCCATGACCACTGAGTCCTATGAGCTTGGGAAGAACATCATGGTGGCAAGAGTGTTGCAGGAGGCTGTTCAAAGGAGAGGGAGAGGAAGGACTTGGTGATCAGATGCAACTTTCAAAGGCATACCTCCAGTGACATACTTTCTTTCAGTAGACTCTGCCTCTTAAAGATTCTACCATCTCCCAAAATGGTACTACGAGCGGGGAGCCAAATATCCAGTGAATAATCTGGGGTGAGGGAGCATTTCTCATCTGAATGCCAGCAAACACTGTGCACAGATCCATGGCCTGGGTCAGTTTCTGTGAGATGTCTGCCTCCTCCTGGTCATAGCCCCTGTGTGTGTGGAGGAGCTTTGAACTCACTCTGTAGCCCTGGTTGGCCTCAAACTCATTTCCCTCCTGCGCAGTGACATTTTTTTGTTTTTGAGGCAGGATCTCACTCTAGCCCCGGCTGACCTGGAACTCACTCTGAAGTTCCAGGCTGGCCTCAACTCACAGCGATCCTCCTCTGCCTCCCCAGTGCTGGGACTAAAGACTTGTGCCATCATGCCCAGAGGCAGTGACATTTAAAAGAGCTTGGTGACTGCCTGGCTCAACAGAACCTTTCCCTGCCCATCTTCTGTCTTTCATCACCACATGCACAGCATGGTGCCTTATTTGGCCATTGAGCATGGAAACATGGTTGCTCTAAACAGACAGGCATAATTATCAATAGGCAATGGCTTTTGAAAACTAGGAAAGAAAGTTACATAGTATTCTTGCTTTTCATATAGTTTATGTGTTAAAACGATGATATTTTGAGTTATGCCACGCATTATTAAAATTAATTTTATCTGTTACTTTTACCATTTTTAAGGTGGCTGTAGGGACTTTAAAATTTCACATGTGGCCTGTCCTCTGGGAAGGCTGTGAGCAGATAAGCCCTGCCTCCCTCACGCATAGCCTTTCTGATCTTGCTGAGTGCAGATTTCAGTGTCTCTGACGAGAGGAATTTATTTACTTATGGTGCTGAGATACTGAGGAATTGGCGAGATGATAGAACCTGAGCAGGGGAGGATGCACCCATCTGTTAGTTGCTACTCTCTACACCAACAACCTTGCAAACCCTGTGGCCAGGCTCGGCTCTCCTGTCTCTGCAGGATTTGAAACCCTACAATGAACAGTAGCTGTGGCTATCCCTCGGAGCTGAGTCTGTCCAGTACCACTGGCCCCCATCACCAGCCCAGGGCCTCACTGCAAGGGAGCTTGGTTTTTCTCACATGGGCCACTGCTTTGTACCAGTGAGGACCCAGAGCGACCAGAGGCTGCAGCTCTACCCTCGCCTATAAATATTTAAATGGCAGTTTAGCTTTCAGAGCAAGCATGTCAGTGGCCAAGATCAAGCTTTTTGACCTTTTGTCAATTTACTCAGTGAAATATGATTCTGCTGGTCTCCTGTTTGCAAAATGTTGTCTGTGGCTCAGCTCCTTTGCCAGTAGTTGAAAGCACCATGCCACTTCAAATGCAGTATACAGACTACACAAGCATGTCTGCACTGATTGCAGATAATAAAATTCCTTTTCTTGCCCAGAGTTAGGCCTTATTGGTTGGTTTCAGATTCAGCCTGACTATGCTGTTTCAGCACCAGGAGGATGGTCAACTTTAAGCACAGCAAGCCAGTTACTTACTGCAAATGCTGCAGGGGCTCTTATGACTCAAAACAAAGCCCAGCTTGACTCCCTCTGGGCCTCCCTCAGCTCCAAGCCTGACCTCAGCAGCTCTAACAAGCTCCTGGCTGCTGTGGCTTCTTTCCTGTTTTTGACAAAGCTGTTCTTTGGAGCTTGGAAACCTACTGTCAGAGTGTGGCCTTTTAAAACAGTGGTGGAGAGGGGATAGGGAAAAAGGCAGGCATCTTGGGATTCATCATACTATTTCTAAACAACAGATTCTCTGTGCGCCTAACCAAGCTCACAGGTGAGTAATGGCCAACCTGGCAGTCAGTTCCTTCTTTGCCTTTACATATTCCCAGCATAGGAACACCTAAAGAAAGAGAAGGAATATGCCAAAGTGAGATGTAAAAACAGCACATTGGGGGCTTGGGAGATTGTACAGTGAGTACAGTGCTTTTGCATAAGCGTGAAGATCTGAGTTCAAGCTCCAGAACCCGTCAGGTGTGGTAGCTCCAACAAGCATCACTGAGAAACCATGAGAGACAGAGGCTCAGCAGAAGTAGCTGTGGAAACTTCCTACCCCAGGCCAAATGAAACGAGTGCTTTCTGAAGTGTCTTGTCTGCTCAGCACCCTTCCTATGACATTTGCATAGCATTTTTTAAATTAAAAAAGCTATATAAGCTTTTGTTCACAAAGAATGCTGCTTGAGATCTCTGAGTTTCCATTCAAGGCCAGCTGCTCACTATATTACCAGCAACTTTTAGATCACAGAACACATCCCTTTTTAAAAATTTAAGTTTATATTTATTGTGGGAAGTAGAGCCAAGGAAAGACAGCCACATGGCTAGAGATCCCATATGGAGGGCCTGGGGAGAAAAGTGTGGAAAGACAAAAGAAAGTTCAAGGAGCTCCTGCCATGTGGGGAACTGTAGGGGATAAAGAACCCATGCGGAGAGTAAGAGCTAGAGGCCTTCCTGCCTGAGCCTGGGAGGGGTCCTGACTGTTTGTGGAAAAATAGGTCTGGAGCACTAGGCAAGAGATAGGAAGTCAGATCATCTTTGATTTCTAGCAAGTGCAAACTTTCTTGTGCTTTTCACCTTCAGGGGTCCAGTAACTCTAACTGCATCCCCCTCTCATTTCCCCGTCTCATGAGAAGACGCTCTAACTGCTGTTAGAGGAGAAGGGGCGATGACGTCATATCATGAACTATTTCCTGCTGAATGGAGCATGAAGTTGTTTGTGGCAGTTAGAGGGTCTCTCCTAGAGAGGGGCACTATTCTAAAGGATCCTGAAAGTGTATTGATGGAGTGCGGGAAAGATAGTCTTGGAAGAGAAAGAATAAAAGTAAGGAGTTCATGAGAAGTGGGCCCACAGCAAACTGAACGCCTTCAGGGTTTCCCTTCTTGTGGACTTCTAGGCCTTGGGGAGCATTCGAGGGAACCCAGTAGATGGAGGTGGGTTGTCTTAGAGCCATCTGAGCATGAGCGGCTGAGATTTTCTCCCAGAACTGTTCATTGAATGCACAGTAGTAGCTGGCATGGCCTAAATCTGTTTTTGTATGGCCTGTAAAACAGATGAGATATTAGCAGAGTTATCAGGAACAGATACACAACATTGAACTTTGATAATGGTGAATATACCATATTTTGTATAATAGCCTTCCAGAGTATCCTTTTTTTTTTAAGGTTAGTACCATAGAGCCGTGGGGTCCATTAAAGGCTGTACAAATATATGTTTGGTCTCAGGATTTATTTAAGGATGCCTTGGCACAAATTTGAAGAAACTTACATATACAGGCCTGTTTTGAATTATAGAAGTAATGCTTTTTTTGAATGGAAAATCTCTCTTGTCACTTCCTTTTATGCCCAAGAAACAATGATCCAGAAAACTACCCAAGGGGTTGGGAATGTGGCTCCCTTGGTAGAGTGCTTACCTAGCACACACCAAGGCCCTGGTTCTATCCCCAGCACCACATAAACTAGATTGTGGTAGCACACTTGTTTGTGGAACTGTGAAGAGGGAGGGGCTTTTGATGATGTAGAGCAAATTGGGCTTTTCTGGACCAAGGTTGGAGACAGTGTTTGTGTCTAAAGTAGGACTCATAGAATGCTTCCAGAAGGTTTCAAATACTGAGAAAAGAGGATGCTCTTTGGACATATAGGCTTGTGCTGGTACCAGAGGGCACAGGTGCTTCTTATGAGTAATACACTATGGGACCCTTCCCTCATTATCCAAAGTGAAGCTCATAGTGAGAAGCTCACATTTAAGGAATACACAGCTTCAGTGCCAGGCTGCTGCAAGTATAAATAGTCCAGATGTGCTATTGGGAGTAACTCGATTTAGGGCTGCAGATCAGAGTTGGTGGCACAGTGCTGACATTGCTCAAATATGCCCTCGGAAAATTTAAGAATGGAGTTAGCATCTGGCTGTTGGAAGGGGACAAGCCAGCCCTGAGAGAGAACCTGCTGATGAAGGGCAGAAATAACCCTTTGGATACCTTGCCAGCTGCTGCCCACTGGGTCCCTTGGTTTTGGTGCTGGGAGGCAGATATGGTAGACAGATATGGTATTGTCTTCCTCACCACATTCACCAAGGTGTCTTCCTTATTGAGCCACGAAGTCAGCCCAGGGCTCAACCTGTAGCACTTGGCATGTCTCTGTGTTTGGTTTTTCAGTACATTCCTCTGTGGTGTCTGCAGTGCCTGGCCCTATTCAAGCTCTGGCCCTTTGTTATCCTGAGCTCATGGGTAGAGGATGTAGATGGCTTCCAGGTTACAGTGTCTGCCACACCACTTGGATCTGTGCTGTGGGAGACAATGGTGGCAGTTCCCTGTGCCCTCATGTCCTCCCAGGGAAATGGCAGCTGGCTCCAGAGTCTTCTCTACAGGTTGAAGTCTTTGAATCTGCTCAGCAGGGGAGGCGTGGGGAGTGTACTCCTGATTCCCCAGCAGAGGCACAAACTAGCTAAGGGCACCTATAAGGGGGAGCCCATTGTTTGGAGTCTCCTGCACTGCCCGTGCTCTCTCCCTAGGTCAGCTCTCTGCTGACCCCCAGTCTTTCCCTTGGCTGGCCTGGAGTGGTGGTGGAAAGCTGTTCCTCTGCCAACTGCATTCCCAGAAGCCCTTGGGCTTGGGTAGGCCATATGACTTGTTCCAGCCAATGAGAGTGTGCATGCGTGTGTGAAGGCATATCCCCTTTACTGCATGTGTGTGCATGTATGTGTGTTCATATGTGTATGAGTGTGCATGTACATGTGTCTACAGTGTGTGGAGTCCAGAGGTCAACATTGGGTGTCTTCCTCAATTGCTCTATACCTTATTTTTATGAGACAGGATTTCTCACTGAACCCTGAGATCACCATTTCAGCTAGCCAGCAAGTCCCGAGGAATCCTCCTTATGCCTCTCCAATCCTGGGATTGCAGGCATATATCACCATACCCAGCATTTTAATGAGGATACTGGGAACCCAAACTAAGATCCTCATGCTTGTCAGGCAAACATTTTGCCCTCTCAGTCATTTCCCAGCCCCTCCAAAATGTCATCGGACCCTTGCATTTTTGGTGTGTGCAGCTGGGATAATGTTTTATGAGGCTGTGCAGAGGATGGGATTGAATATGTGTTGGGAGATGTTGGAGAGTTTAAAATTAACTTCTTATGATTATGAATGTTTCTTGTTTAAACAATACATTTTGTGTATAATTTTAAATGATGATTTCATTATGCCCATTATTTTCCTTTAAACAAACTTGTAAGAGTGGAATCTCTAGGTCAAGGAATGTTTTTTTTTTTCTTGAGAGACACAGAGAAAGAGGAAGACAGATAGAGATGGGAGCGCCAGCAGCCTCTCAGCTGCTGAGAAAGAAATCCAGATATGTTCGCCCCTTGTGGTCAAGTGCAGCATTGTGCCCTTGTGTCGCTGCATCTGGCTAAACGTGGGACCTGGAGATTGGAACCAGCGTTCTTAGGCTTAGGAGGCAGGTGCCTTAACCGCTAAGCCATCTCTCCAGCCCTAGGTCAAGGAATGTTTTGAAGGCATTTAGAGAGCAGCCGAGGGCCTCTCAGGGTCAGGTGACTTTCCTCTCATCTCCAGCCCACAAAACTCTTCACTTCCCTTGATAGCTTTGAATGCTTTTTATTGTCTGTTTTAGAAAAATTATATATAAAGAAATATGAAAGTTTAGGATATAGTAATTAGTGACATGTGTGTTTGGTGACAATCGATGCTCACATTTTGGGAAACTTCAGTATCCCTATGGAATGAGATGTGCATACAAGTATGCATGTGCATGACGGTGTGTGTACCTGCATCCATCTGTCCCACTGAGATCCCATGGGCTAAGGCTGTGTGCAAGTGGACTATTGCCCAACACAAGTCTGCCCCTCAGGGTAGCTAAATGTCCCCCTGTGTGCTAGGTGTCCCTGACAGTGCTGACTGGAGATGGTGGTCTGTGCTCATGACACTGAGTTGTGTGACCTTCAACAGCCACTAACCTTAGAGACAATGTCTCCTTATCTTCAAGGAGGTGATCTGGAAGGCTCTTCCTGCCTAGCTTTATAGGATATGTGCTGCAGGCAGAACATCTCATTTCATGGCAGGGGTCTCTGTCTAAAGCTCTAAGGTTAAAATGTCTCTACCATTCCTGAGGTCTACTATCATTCTGGTCACATACGTGTGCACATTTATGACCTCTGATTGGTTCCAGATAAACAACTCTGGAAATAATAGCTAGAGAATGAAGGGGCAGAAGGCAGTAAGAGTGAGGAAGAGTGCTGCATTCCCTCTGGCAGAGTGAGGAGCTCAAAACATACACTGGCTGGGGCTTCTTTTTATTAAGACTAGGTGCAAATAAAGCTATCCATGGTCCAGTAATTGACAAGAGCCTAATAAATCCATTTACTTGAGCTAAGAAGACCAAAATGTGCATTCTTGGTTTCCAATATTTGTTGGCTGGGAATCTTCACTCAGAGAAACTATATCTTAGAGTGGCTTAAACACAGAGAGGTTGTCTACATGCCAAATGCCTGATGGTTCAGGGATAAGTTTACTGATGCCGACTTGTTAGTCACAGTCTCAACAGGCCAACAGTTTGCTGTCTTGATTCTATTAGGAAAGGGTGTGACTATGCCAAATCCGAGGGCACAGGGCTTTCCATCTTGGTAGCATGGCCAGCCTTCCCCAGGGGTAGGGACTAGCTGAGTCCTACATATCACACTCAGACACTGTCCTCCCACACAGATGTGGTACATTGTGCAAATTAATTTATACTTTTTTAACCTTCTCACCCCATTGATGAGGACTCATTTTCATGTTAGTCTTCCTGGGCTAGATAATGAATCAGACATGGTTGAATCTGAATCAATATACAGTTATATCTTAAAGCTGCCCGAAGCCTGGGCTGGCTTCATTACTCTGAACACACACCCACATGCACTTGCACACACACAGGGCTATGCAGATAATTTATCTAAATCCACTGTGTAGGAAGTGGGCACATCCTCACTCGCCTCCTCCATCTTCCAGTCTCCCTGCAGGCCTTTGTTTGCTTGAGCCATTTAAAAAAATCTGCATGCATCACCAATTTCTATCCTTGTCTTAAAGGAAAGGCTACAGGCCTTGTAAATGGGGATATAGTATTTCTGTCTTGAGAGGTGAAGTTCTAGGGTCTTCAAGGCACCTACCTGTGAGCTCTAGCTACTTCTTTGGAGATCTTGGCCCTGCTGAAGATTTTGCTTAGACTCTCTTTACTACCCCACCCCAAGTCTCTGCAACAGTCTAGAAACCCCCATGCCCTGGCGGAGGAGGCAGAGGGAGCCAAAGTCAAATATAGGGCTTTTAGCTCAGGAGATATGAACTTGACTCTGCTGCAGGTGCATGTGACCTTCACCTGTGTTTGTTCACCTGGCTGATTTATTGACAAGTGAGGATCAAGGGTGTGGCACATAGCAGTTGGGACTTAGGAGGTTGTCTCTGAGGGGCTCAGAAACAGTCTTGACCCCAGAAGTACCAGGGGCATGTGAGTGAGGATGAGGACAGTAGTAAACTGTACCTTTCTCAATGGGTACAAGGAGTGGAGGTGATAGTGGGAGAGAACACCAGTGAACTTGCTCTCTTTGCTCTGGGTTCAGGGAGGGGATGTGACAGTAGGTGAGAATGTAGTGGGGTCTGGTGTCACACAAATAAGACCACTGACTCACAAAGTACTGGGTGTGAACCGACACGCCTCAGAGGGTGGGTTCTCTGAGAGCAGCTCCGAACTGCAAGGAATGGGAATGTCAGCTTTTCTTGGAAAAAACTACAAAAGGTTTATTGTGAAAACAGGATGGGAGTTAAACCATAAATCACAACTCACATGTTACAGTTACAGCCATAAAAGTAATTTTAAACATTCTTAGAAGATTATAGGGAATAAAAAAAACAAAATGAACTTGTGAACAGGTCTGTTGGTCAGTTACAGGAAGTGCCTGGGGGGTGTGAGATAGGCCTGTGACCAAGAGTCTCCAAATGTCCCGCTTATTTGCCCTTAAGGCCCAGGGTAAGTCTATTCAGACCAGCAGAGCATCCTGTTTATCTACCATCCCCATCTGCTTCAGCAAGTGTTTCATTCCATTCTTTTATGAGCTCCTACAAGGAAGTGACTTCTAATTTCTCTAAGCTTGATATAAAGAAATGTAGAGAAATATAATAATTTACTCTCTCTATAAGAACTAGTGGATTTGTTCTTTTCTCTCTGGGTATAGTGGGATCGTGTGACAGTGGGAGAGAACACTTATGAACTTGCTCCCTTCTTTCTGGTTTCTCGTTTGCCACAGAGGGTATATATATTAGGTACTGTTCTTGTTGATGTAATAAAATACCTGACAAAGGAAACTTCAGGAAGGAAAAGCTTATTTTGGCCTGTGGTTTTGGTCGTCATGGCAAGGAATGCATGGTGGCAGGTGTGTGAGGCAATTGGTCCCATTCAAAATGCAGTCAGGAGGGAGATGGCTTAGCAGTTAAGGCATTTTCCTGCAAAGCCAAAGGATCCCCGTTTGATTCTCCAGAACCCACATAAGCCAGATGCACAAGGGGGTGAATGCATCTGGAGTTCGTTTGCAATGGCTGGAGGCTCTGGCACACCCATTCTTTCCCTCTCTTTTTCTGTCTGCCTCATTCTTTCTCTCTAACAAATAAATAAATAATTTTTTAAAAAAAGTATAGTCAGGAAACAGACCAATGCTGGTGCTCAGCTTTTTTATCTTTTCCAGTCTGGGACTCTAGCCTATGGAATGGTGCTCCCCACTTCTCACTTCAGCTAACATAATCTAGAATATTGCTCCCAGACATTCCCAGAGAATTTCTTACCTAACATGAGATTAACCATGGAAGAGGATGTCTACCTAATCCCTGTTTTGTAACATTCCCTGTAGTTTTATAGAATTAACCCTTTTAGTCTGAAGAGATGGCTTAGCATTAAGATGCTTGTCTGCAAAACCAAAGAACCCAGGTTTGACTCCCCAGGACCCACACAAGCCAGATACACAAGGGGGTGCATGCATCTGGAGTGAGTTAATTTGCAGTGGCTGGAGGCCCTGGCATACCCATTCTCTCCATCTTTCTACCTGCCTATTTCTGTATCTCTCTCTCTCTCTCGCTCTCTCTCAAATAAATAAAAATAAAATATTTTAAAAAGAGACTCCCTAGGACCCACTTAAGCCAGATGTAAAAGTGGGTGTATGCATCTGGAGTTCGTTTGCAATGGTTGGAGGCCCTGGTGCACCCATTCTCTCTCTCTCTCTCAAATAAATAAAAATAAAAGAATTAACTTTTTCACTTTAATATTTCCAAGGACCACTTTCAAGTGTTGGGCATTCCTGTCACACTGAAAAGAGAACAACGTGCCTTTTGGGAGCATAGACAGTCAAAAGTAAATCCTCTTTATCCATGGTCTGTGTCAGCCTCCAACTTACAGGGCAGCTCACTTTTTACACAGCACAGAGAAAACATCCCATGGTCACACATGGCCTGACTGAGTTCAAATCGTGGAACCTTGACTCTTAGCTGTGAGAGCCATGGGGTGACCACGCCACACTGTGCTTCAGTTTCTTCATCTGTATCACACAGAGACAATGCCAGTATCCGTCTCCTGGTCTTTGGAGAGATACTTCTAATGTGGGCTGAGTACATGATGAACACTCAAAGCCCTGGCTTCTGTTATTGGTCCAAGGATGTTAATTAGGCTTGAAACTGAAAACTGCAAAGCCTTCCAACCCATTTCATTTTAGCAAGTAAGTGCCAAACACTAACCCTGAGCTTTGAGACGAAGTAATCAGCTGGTGATGGGCTGAAGCTGTGGTAGAAGCTTCCGTGCATCGTTGTTGGAGGGTTTCTCATGATGGTAAAATTCATCT
Organism: Orientallactaga sibirica; assembly: GCA_036365145.1. Lineage (NCBI taxonomy): Eukaryota > Metazoa > Chordata > Mammalia > Rodentia > Dipodidae > Orientallactaga > Orientallactaga sibirica. The sequence goes on along the minus strand of JAEOAD010000011.1, from coordinate 44,638,366 downwards.
TAATGTAGGATGATTAAACTAATAAATTTGCTCTTGAGCAGTAAAGGTGTTTAATTAAATGCAAGGCATTGCTTCTGGGTAGCTGAGCTCAGGCAGGCACAGGTCCCTGGGATGGTCTACTCTCTGTTCTGGGAGTGCTTCTCTGGGAATGACAGTGGAGGTTCCCTTGGTGGGATCTTCCACCACCTTCCTTGATGGCTGGATTGCTACAGCAGATGGTCACAGGGCATGGATTGAACTGTACAGGTGATACTTGCTGGGTCTATAGAAACTGTGTGTGGATGTAGAAGTGACACGGGCTAGTTAGAACTAGCCTAGGCTGGAAGCTTATGAGTGCAAGGTTTTCTGACAGGCTGGGAACTCACAGAGCATGCAAGTGTCTTAAGCTCTCTGGAAGGTATTTACTGACTCGCCCCTCTGGGACACCTAGCAGCCTGATCTTTTTCCTAGGGGAGTCTTTTATCTCTCTTTCACTTTTCACTTGTTAATGCTGTCATTCCCGGCCAAATGGAAACACAGACATAAAATCTTTCACTGAGCAACAGTCTCAGGCACTTCCCCGAGGCTAGATGCTTCCTGAGATTGGGAGTTAGCAGTGAACACGTGTCCCAAGCCTGGTCCCATAGTGTGCATGCATCACATGAGTACAGTGGATGAGCCCTGCACACTGTGATGAGGGGGTGGGTCACTGCTCAGGATGGTGTAGGTACTTGCTGTGTACAAAAGAATGACTGGAGCTGGGCGTGGTGGCGCATTTCTTTAATCCCAGCACTTGGGAGGCAGAGGTAGGAGAATTGCCATGAGTTTGAGGCCACTCTGAGACTACATAGTGAATTCCAGGTCAGCCTGGACTAGAGTGAAACCCTACCTCCAAAAAAAAAAAAAAAAGAATGACTGGAGAGGTATGTGTCCTTAACATTAAATAGCATGATGAATTAAAAAGTAAAAGACAGGGCTGGAGAAATGGCTTAACGGTTAAGGAGTTTGCCTGCAAAGCCGAAGGATTCCGGTTTGATTCTCTAGGACCCACGTAAGCCAGCTGCCTGAGGGGCACATGCATCTGGAGTTCATTTGCAGTGGCTAGAGGCCCTGGTGTGCCCATTCGCTCTCTGTCTGCCTCTCTTCTCTCTCTCTCTCTGCTTGCAAATAAATAAATAAAAAGTTTTTTAAAAATAAGAGAAAAGGATGGCAGTTAAGGGTTGGGCAGTTAGCTCAGTCAGTAAGATGCTTACTGTGCAAGCATGAGAACTTGAGTTGGATCCCTAGCACCCAGGTCAAGAAAGCTAGTGTAGAGGTGCATACCTGTAATCCCAGAGTTACAGACAGGAGGATCCCTGGGAACTGCTGGCCAGCTAGTCAAACCTACTTGGTGAGTTTCAGACCAGTGCAAGACCCTGTCTCAACAAAAGATATATGGAGCTGGGTGTGATGGTTCACACTTTTAATCCTAGCACTTGGGAAGCAGAGGTAGGGGGATCACCATTAGTTTGAGACCACCTTGAGATTTCATAATGAATTCTAGGTCAGCCTGAGCTAGAGTGAGACCCTATTTCAGGGGAAAAAAAAAAAAAAAAGGTATATAGTATCTGAGCAGAATAATATTTAAGATTGTCCTTTGACCTCCACACACATGGCTGCATGCATGCACCTGCATATGCACACACACAAACATACACACTTAAAAGAATAGCAATAAAGGGAGATATTTTTTTTTTGAGAGAGAGAGAGACAGAAAGGGAGAGGAAGACAGAGATGAGCATGCCAGCAGCCTCTCAGCTGCTGCAAACGAAATCCAGATGTGTGCACCCCCTTGTGGTCAAGTGCAGCATTGCACCCTTGCATCACTGCATCTGGCTAAATGTGGGACCTGGAGATTGGAACTGCTGGAGATTGGAACCAGTGTTCTTAGGCTTAGGAGGCAGGCACCTTAACTGCTAAGCCATCTCTCCAGCCTGAGATACTTTTGATTAGGTTTAAAAAATAGTTTTAAATTTTTTCATTTTTACAAAAGCAGTCTTAGGATGACAGAAAATTTGATGCAGAGCAGGGTCTTCATCTGCCTGCCCTGCAGTTTGCAGTCTATTTGCTATCTTGTCTATGTAAAGAGAACAAAATGTTATTATTTCTTTACATCCAGCTTAGAGAAAACAGAAGTCACTTCCTTGTAGGATCCCATAAAAGAATGGGATGAAACACTTGCTTGAGCAGGTGGGGATGGTAGATAAACAGGATGCTCTGCTGGTCTGAATAGCATTACCTGGGCCTGCACTGTTGAGCAAAATCCTTAAGGGCAGATAAGCAGGACATTTGGAGACTCTTGGTCACAGGCCTACCTAACACCCGCCCACCCAGGCACTTCCTGTAACTGACCAACAGACCTATAACAAAATTAAACAAGTTTGTTTAATCTTCTAAAAATGGAATACCCCTGCTGTAATGTATCTGAATTCCCCTTTATGTTTAAAGTTACTTTATGGCTGTAACTGCAACATATGAGTTGTGATTTATGGTTTAACTCCCATCCTGTTTTTGCAATAAACATTTTGTGGCTTTTTTCCAATAAAAGCTGACCCTCCAAACAATTCAGAGATGCATCCTGAGACCCCAAACTCTGGATATAGCCCTGGTGTGCACCAGCTTTTCTTCTTTTTTTTTCTTTCTTTTTTACCCAATAAAACTTTGCCTCACGTTCCGTGAGTTGATGATCTTACTTGTGACACCGGACCCCATAACATCTGCCATGTAACAGCTGAGACTGAATATTGCTACTGTTATGTTCACAGGCACATCAGATCTTCCTACTTGAGTCGTGCATCCTGTGGGCTTTGACAGACCTGTTTTCCTTAGAGCTTGGCCCATTTACCTCCCACCAGCCCTGGCAGCCATTCATCACTGTCTGTAGCTTTACCTGTTCCAGAATGTCGTAGAGCTAGGATCAGATGGCATGTGACTTTTTCTCATTATTTGCCTTCAATTAGCAGCCTTTGGTGAAGGCTCCTCTATGTCTTTCCTGGCATGACAGCTTTTTTTAAAAACTTAAAAAAATTTTTTGGAGAGAGACGCGGAGACAGACAGAGAGGGAGAGGGAGACATAGAATGGGTGTGCCAGCAGTCTCTCAGCTGCTGTGAACGAAATCCAGATGTGTGCACCCCCTCGTGGTCAAGTGCAGCATTGCGCCCTTGTGTCACTTTGCATCTGGCTAAACATGGGACCTGGAGATTGGAACCTGATTCTTAGGCTTAGGAGGCAGGCTCCTTAACCGCTAAGCCATCTCTCCAGCCCGACAGCTCTTTTTTATGGCTCAACCAGTACTGTGTGTATCCATGTTCTACCCCACTGGTGCTGGTGGAAGGCTCATGGCTCGTGAAGGTACTCCCACGTACCTGAGCGGTGCCTACTCCTAAATGGTGTGCCTTCTACAGTGCTTCCTGAGAAACCTGGAATCAGGATGCTTTGGTGATCTCCAACTTAGCCCTCATATGCCATCTTATTGTAGCAAACAGCCTAGTCATGTCATCATTCCAGAGAAGTTGGGGTGGGCATGTGTGACTCTGGGTTTTGACTGGCATGTGTGATTCTTGGGAGGAGCCTTGAGTGCCAACACAGGACTCTCCAAAGCTCTTCCCTCCTTGGATGGAGCTGACCCAGTATGGCTATCCCTACTTGTCTGGTTTCAGAACGAGGGTGCTGCAGACCCTCTACAGTTGCAGACCAGTGGTGGGCAGTGTGTTCTGTTATTCCCAGCACCATTACATGGGGATTGTTACTGCCACAAACCTTTGCCCATCCCCACTGAGGCCTACTGCAACTCACTCAGTATGGTGAAGTTTGGGAGTGACCAAGACCATGCAGACCACTCTGAGGCAAAGATGAAAGCTTTTATTTGGGAAAAGCACGAGCTCCCAGGCTGACTCTTAAGATAGGAGCGCAAGCCACCTGAGTTTGCAGATATTGGGCTTCATAGGGCTTCTTCAGTTGGGGGAAGGTGAGAAGGGAAAACTTGTAAAAGGTTTCTTTAGGGGAGATCTAAGATAGCCATGGTATAACACCAGAACAGTGACCAGATAAATTATGAGATAAGGGGAAAGGAAACCATGACCTGGGGGCATTGTTAGGCAAGGAAGGGATAATGACTGGGCAGTTTCTTGAGGAATGTGGATAATCCACTTCCTTATGTTTCTGTTGCCCTTGGTGACTGTATCTTGGGAGCCCATCCTGACCTAACAAGTATTATGAAGAATGTTGGAACAACTCTGTTGGGTGCTTGGTGTTTGGTAGCAGTGGTCCTTGCCCTTGTGGAGCTCAGGCACAGAGGCAAGTGGAGGTGTTCTTGGTCCTGGCAGTAGTTTTTCAGAAACCTGCTGGCAGATACAGACTTAGGAACGGGTCCTGGTGTATTTGACAGAGGACATCAGGAAAAAGTGCTGTGATGTATTGGCAAGAGAATTTTTTTTCAAATTGAAAGATAACGTTGTATGTTTTTCCTTTTTTTTTTTAAATTTATCATGTACCACATGGTGTTTGGGTATAGGGTCATTGTAGAATGGCTGGTTCTACCTAATTAACAAGGCTATCACCTCATATAGGTACTTTTGTAGCAAGAGCACATAAGATCCAGCCTGTATATTTTCATTTTTAAAAATAATTATTGTTTATTTTATTTTATTGTTTTATCCAGGTAGGGTCTCACTCTAGCCCAGGCTTATCTGGAATTCACTATGTAATCTCAGGGTAGCCTTAAACTCACAGCAATGCTCCTACCTCTGCCTCCTGAATGCTGGGATTAAAGGTATATGCCACCATACCTGGCTTTTTATTGTTTATTTTATCTGTTTATCTATTTTATTTGAGACAGGATCTCACTTCATCCAGACTGGCCTTCAACTCACTTATGTAGCTGAGATTGGCCTTTGTGGTGGTTTGAATGGATGTTCCTCAACAGATTTAGAGTTTTAATTAAAGCATTTTGGATTGTAGCTACCTGGCTGGAAGAGGTGTCCCTGGGGGTGGATCTGAATTCCAGCCTAAAGTATGTAAAGTGCCTAGTTCTGCCTGGCTTCTCCACAGCTTGGCTACAGGTTTTTGCTTTTGTTTCTGGTGGTGGGTTTTCTCTTTTGCATTATTATAGAACTTCCCCTTTATTTGTAAGCTTCACATAAATTCCATTCCTCCTATAAACTGTACCTGGTCTAGAGGTTCATACTAGTGACCTGAGGCTGTGTGCTGCAGCCTTGAATTCCTGATCTTCCTGCCTCTACTTCCCCAGCAATATGATTGTATGTATTACCACATCAGCTCTATTGGGGAGGGGTCAAACCCAGGGCCTGTGCATCCTAGGCAAGCACTCTTCCTGCTGAGCTGCATCCCCAGCCCAGTCTCTACAATTTTAAAGAACACATGTATCATCACTAGCCAAGGATGAGTCCTTCCAGTCAGCTTGGAGTGATGAGCATCATGACAGGTACTACCCTACTTCTTGGCTCATGTCACATTTTAAGCCCTAGATTCTGTGACTATGCCATTATATCCAAGCTAGAGTCTCCATCGCTATTGAAAACTAAAAGTGGTTTGATTACGAGTGGAAAGAGATTTCTTTAAAGAGAGGCAGGGACTGGATGCTATGATTTAAAGTGAGCATGGTGGTGCCAGAGCTAAGGTCGCCCAAAGGCAGTGTGTGATCTGTGGGGTGGGATGGACCAGTGTTCAGATACCCTAAAGGAGGGCATTGGGTGAGACTGTCAACCTCCAGAGGTTAATGACAGGGGTTAAAGGAGGGTGTCACCAGAGCAAACCCTCACAGAGACAACTCTTCTCGTCTTCAGCACCCCAAACTTTCCTTTGCTGAGTCCCAAGGCTCCCTTCTCTGTCTTTCTCCTAGTGTGTGCACCCTTTTCCAGTACATTCTGTCTATAACCCTCAGGAAAGACCACAGGTGGGTTTCTTCCCATCACTGAGTGGTTGATGTCCAGTATGTGAATCTTAGGGGAAAGGGCCACATAGGGAAGGAAGCAGTGTCCTGTGATCCCAAGCCCTATAAAAACCCAGGTTTCACCAGTGATTCTGGTAGCCATGCACTTTGTATCTGCTTGACTCACTGAGCCACTGTGTGCCAAACAGTCCCATTTGCAGATTGAATTACCTCCCTATTCAGCTGACACAAAGCAGCTCCCAGAAGTCCATGAATAAGTAAACAGCTCTCCAGCCCCCTGCAGAGTAGAAGCAGTAGGGCTGGGAAAGGCTGGCATGTACTGACCAGGGCTGGTGCTAGAGGGGTGGATTTGCCAGCCTGTGAGAGCCACTGGGCTTCAGACCCTGCATCTTGTAAGTACCTGCTGTGTGGGATGGAAGGAACCTGGTGGGTGCTGAGTTATGGCTTAACTGCAGAGCTGGCAAGCTTGGCTTCCCTGTGGGCGGTGGTGGTGGTGGTAGAGTGGGCAGCGAGCAGAAGTGATGGGGACATTTTCAGTGTGTCTGTGATGATCCAAGTCCCTGGGTTGTAGTTGTGGTTTAAATTTCTGTTCCAACCTGACCTGTACACCTAGCTCCAGTTCTATTCCCAGGCCAATGTGGGGCCACAGTGGATCTCTGGTGCTGAGGGTCGTCTAGCGGGTAAACTGAGGAAGGTACTCTCCATCCAATGTTGGCCAGGATGATCAGGACCCATTGGTGAATATGCAGTGGGCTGCAAGTACCCTCTGTCCATCTATACCACTGCTGGGAAACTGTGGTCCCTTTGAAATTCAGTCTTGTTCTTTGAGCCTCCCAGTCACTATTGGAGTCAGGACTTAGTCAAAGATGTAACGTCTCCAGTAGGAACCTTTCTCTGCTTCTTGTTGTATTTGAAGACAGCATTTTTTCATTTAAGGCCAGCTGATGGGATCAGGTTTAACACCTTGAAGAAGATTTTAGTAGATGAATAGAGTAAGAAAACAATTGTAGCAAGAAGTTTGTGCAAGACCAGTGTCTGTGGGTACAATACATGTGAAATATAAGGGAACTCATTATGATGGAAGACCACAGCATTCTTTATTTTTTAACTTTTTGGGCCATTATTATTATTGTTGTTGTTATTAATGACATATCTCATATGGATACATCATGCATTGGTACCCTCTTTACCCTTGTCCATGCCCCCATCTCTCTGGGGACCGTCCTCAGTGGGGTTGCAGGTATTCCCTATGGGGTTGTGGGTTATGCATTGTGGGAGCAGCAGTCAATTATCTTTTGGGGGGAAGGAATGCCTCTGGGCATGATGTCTCAACCTGTGGCTCTTACGATATTTCCACCCCCTCTTCAGCAAAATTCCCTCAGCTGTGGTGGGTGAGTTTTAAGTGTACTTCAGTGATGAGCTCTTTAGCAGCCTCTAGATAAGCATTATTGATTTAGGGAGAATTTGATGTATGTAACCCCTCTTTTAGCCCAAGACTAGTGAGAGCTTGATACTGGAGAACATAATCTTTGTCTCCATAGGATTCTGATCTGGTTCCCAATTCCAGATATGGGTTCCTTTACACTGAGCGGATCTCTTGGCCAATCAGAAAGCTATTGGTTACCAAAATCAGCAAGGCTGTCCTATTTTCAATAGCAACAAAATTATAAATTTTTAAAAAAATTATTAATTTTTTTTTTTATTTATTTGAGAGAGAGAAAAATAAGTAGGGAGAGAGACAGAGAATGGTGCCTCAGGGCCTCCAGCACTGCAAACGAACTCCAGATGCATGTGCCACCATGTGAATGTGGCTTACATGGGTACTGGGGAATTGAACCTGAGTCCTTTGGCTCTGCACCACTAAGCCACTTCTCCAGCCCCAAATTAGAATTCTTTATTTTATCACTGTCCTCAGATCCTGATAGTAAACAGAGGAACTGGACTGAGTGGTGGAAGGAGCTGTCCATGGTCTGAGATGGATGTGTTTACAGGGCAGAGCAGGTGGCCTGTGTTTTATGTGGCTCAGCATTTGATGGATTCAGTGCAAGACACATCAATTAATCATGGCCTTTGTTCCTCATATCCCTATACAGTGCAGTTAATTAAAGCTTTGGATGAAGTGATATCTGAGTATCCTGCCTCAGTCGTCAGGGCTGGCTGCGCACATCCTCTCAAAGCCCTTGTTTGGCTGGAGCACTTTTGAATTAATAATCCTTCCTCATGTGAAGCCGCTGAGAGCTGTTTCCTATTCTCACAGCCATTCTCTAGAATTCCAGTCTGCCTGTGGGCTCATGGAAGACCCTGTACAGCAGCCAGGAAGATGAGAGAGAAAAAGCAAGTTGACTGAGTCTATGCAGACACCCCCAAACTCACAAAGTCCACCAAGAATTAGGGATGTCCCACTTAAAATTAGGATTAGAAAAAAATTCATATAACTTGCATATTATCATCTTATTTTTATGTCATTCTTTTAAAAATTATTTATTTGAGAGAGGCAGAGAGAGAGAGAGAGAGAGAGAGAGAGAGAGAGAGAGAGAGAGAATGGGCACACCAGACACTCTGGCCACTGCAAACAAACTCCAGGCACATGCATCACTTTGTGCAGCTGGCTTACGTGGGAGTTGGGGAATTGAACCTGGGTCTTTAGGCTTCACAGGCAAGTGCCTTAACCACTAAGCCATCACACCAGCCCTTGTGTAATTCTTGACTGTTTCCTTGAGAAAGCATGACTCATTGAGGAAGAAGATTGGGAGGTATGTGGCTGAGGAAGCACTTGGCTGGTTTGTGTTGGATCCTGTCACTTCTCTGCTGGATGGAGGATCACACAGGATGGCTGTGCATTGGTGTACTTTTCTTTGTGTGTGTATACATGTTCATATGCACATGTGTGTGCAAGCATGTGGAGGGCAGAGGTCAATGTTGGGTATCTTACTTAGTCACTCTATACCTTATTTTTTTCAAGACAGTCTCTCACTGAATCTGGAACTCACCAATTCAGCTAAATAAGCTGGCCAGTGAGCCCAGGGATGCTTCTGTCTCCACCTCCTGAGTACTGCTATTACAAGTACACACCACCCTTAAGGTGGGTACTGGGGATCTGAACTCAGGTCCTCAAGCTTTACCCACTGAACCATCTCACTAGCTCTTGTTTGGTCATGTTTAGAGATCCCCAGCCATGCCTTTCAGTCTGTATTGCAGCTGTTCTCACACTGCAGACAGGGAACCAATGGTGCTACATCTGGTCAGTTTAGGTGAGGTGTGCATTTAGAAAAAGGTTATATGATTATTTTTTCATGTTGCTTAGAGAAAAAGATCTATGTATTAAGTGAGTTAATATATAAGAGATTTTCTTTGAGGCAAGACTCCAGTGAGTCCTAGACTAGATGTGAGCATGCCCTCTTTTGTGCTCCAAAAATATTTCATAATTTTAAAGCACATGCACAGTTAATAAAATATTGTGTCATGAGGAATACTAAGAAACAGTCGCATCTTACTTTGTCTTTTCCCCAACCCCAGTCTTCCCAACATAATTGCAATATTTCTATACTTATTTTTCCCTGAAATTACCTAAATGATACTAAAAATATGCCCATACTGCTATTTTAACTATTCAGATGTTATAAGAAAAATATCACTTTCTGTTATGATAAATAAGTGGCTCTCAGAGGCAATTTTGTCTTCCGGGAGAAAACTGGTCATGGAGTGAGATACTTCTATTAATCAGCACTGAGAGCAGAAGGGAAGCCAGTGGCATCATATTGCAGGGACAGTGCTAACATCTGAGAGTCCACTAGACAGCCCCAGGATGAGTTACTGGCCCTAAAAGTGCTGAAGTTGAGAAGCCCTGTAGTAAATGAAGATTTAGCTGTCTCCCCTCATCTCCGTGCATGGTTAAGTTGCTACATTACTTAAGTCAACAGTTAAGGTTTAAGTTGTTTTGCCTGTCTGTATATGTACATGTATGTAGAGAGCTGCGAGGTGCCGCGCCTTAAAGATGGCGCTGGCTTCCGCCTTCCGCCTTCCCGATGGCTGCTCTCCTGGATAAACAAGTCCTTATTTGGCTTGGGCATCTAGGCTTGTTATCTGCATTCACCACGTGGCTTACCAGGGTTGGCTGTTCAAAGGCTTTAAGCTTTGGGCGGGCTTGTCAGTCAGTAGTGAGTGAGCAGTGAAGTTTGAGTGAGTGTTGAGTGGTGGTGAGTGCCAGGCAATGAGTCAGTGAGTGAGTCATGGCAGGCATGAGTGAGTCTGTCATGTGTGATGGTGATGAGTGATGAGTGGGGCAACAGTGAGTGAGTGAGAGTCAGTCAGTCAGAAGATTGTTCAAGGTTCCTGAATAAACTGCTTCAAGAAGAGCCCGATGTTGCGTCTTCCTTGCTGGTCGAGGCGGACGCGACACATGTATATGTATATACATACATATTAATACATACATAGTTTGAGAGAAATACTGCATTTCTTCACTGTACAGATGTTTAATTTTCCTGGAGTTGTTCATCACCTCTATTTTCAGGTATATCACCTGTAGTTCACATGTTAAGAATTATTTCTCACACCAGATCTGGTGGTACAGCCTGTCATCCCAGCTACTCAATAGGCTGAGCAAGAAGATTTCAAGTTTAAGAATTGCTTGGGCTACAGAATGAGTTCTAGGCCAACTTGGGCAACTTAATGAGACCTTATTTTAAAAATAAAAAAGTAAAGAGAGTGCTAGGGATATACTTCCATAGTAGAATATTTGCCTAATATGTGCATGCAAGACCCTGTATTCAATTTCCAGCAACACACACACACCCCTTCCGACTTCTTCATTATATCAACAGTCTTTTTTGAGATAGGATTAAACTCTATAGCCCAAGCTGTCCTAGAATTTGTGATAATTTTTTTGCCTTAGTTTCCCAAACACTGGGATTTCTTTTAAAAAAAATTTTTTTTAATTTTTGGAGAGAGAGACAGAGAGAGACACAGAGAGAGAGAGATAGAGATGGGAGTGCCAGCAGTCTCTCAGCTGCTGTGAGTGAAATCCAGATGTGTGCGCCCCCTTGTGGTCAAGTGCGGCATTGCACCCTTGAGTCACTTTGCATCTGGCTAAACATGGGACCTGGAGATTGGAACCGGGTTCTTAGGCTTAGCAGGCAGGTGCCTTAACCGCTAAGCCATCTCTCCAGCCCAACACTGGGATTTCTAACATGAGTCACCATGCCCTTTTCAAAAATTCTTTTCTTTACACTGGGTATTTTACTTGTACACCCCTTTGTCCTCTTGTTCCATGCTCACTGCTCTCTGGGCCTCGGGCTCAGCTGGCATCTTGATGCTTTCTCCATCATGGCATCTGCTGTGTCTGAGAGTCTCTGGCTTTCCCTTTGATTTTACTCTTTCACTGGTTTTGTTGCAACTCATCTTCCAGCTGTTTCCCAACACAGAACACAATGCAGGTGAGCATTTGGCCATGTCATTTCTTTGTCATCACACTTTAGTGACAGCTTGTTTGGGCAGAAAAATCTTAAGCTGGAGATAACATCCAACCAGAATTTTAAAGATGTTCTTGTGGCTTCTGAATTTTAGCCAAGAAATTCATGATGTTGCACTTTCTGTTCCCTTTACAAAGTCCCCTTTGCTCTTTTTTTTAAAAAATTTTTTTAAATTATTTTTTTATTGACTTTTAATCTAACATACCAAAAAAACCCCACCTGACTTTTTCCATACCAAAAAAACCCCTGATATTTCCACTTTAGAACTCCTGTCTCCATCATATCCCCTCCCTCTCTCCATTAGTCTCTTTCCTAATTTGATGACATCATCTTTCTCTTCTATTTTGAGGGTCTTGCAAAGGTATTGCTAGGCACTACAAGATCATGGATATCGAGGCCAATTTCTGTCTGGGCAGTTTCCCCTTTGCTCTTAATCATTATCAGACAGGAGTAGGTATTTCCTGTGATGTTTTCTTCTCAGGCTTCATGCTGCTCTCTGGGCTTTTCCCATCTACTTCACAGAGCACCTGGGACTGTGGTCTGGAAAGTGTGGTATGATTTTTACCGACAGTCTCTCTCTGCATGTTCTCTTTATGGAATATTTTTTTGGTTTTCTGAGGTAGGGTCTCACTCTAGCTCAGGCTGATCTGGAATTCACTATGCCATCTCAGGCCTTGAACTCATGGCAATCCTCCTACCTCTGCCTCCCAAGTGCTGGGATTAAAGGCGTGCACCACCATGCCCAGCTCTTTATGGAAATCTTAAAAGCAAGATTAAAAGTAAAAGTAGGACCTCTTAGTCACATTGATTTCTAATGACCTTAAAAGCATTTCTGTTACTTGAGGAGATTTTCTTAACTCTGTCTTCCAAATGTACCAGTTATAATTTCATTTTAGCAACTATATATTTAATTATGAGTTCTTTTCAGTGATCATGTAGTATTCAAGAGGCCTTGAGTTCTAGCCTTAGTATTGCAAACAAAAAAGCCCACAAACAAACAAACAAACAAACAAACAAACAAACAAGCAATAACAAAAAGCCCATGCAAGCAGAGTTCTCTGGTTAGTCTCTGTTCCTTTTGCAGCATCTCCCTACCTCTTTTTTTTTTTTTAACTTTTTATTTTTTATTATTTTTTTGGAGACACACACACACACAGAGAGAGAGAGAGGGAGGGAGAGAGGGAGGGAGAGAGGGAGGGAGAGAGGGGGGGGAGAGAGGGGAGGGGGAGAGAGAGGGAGGGAGGGAGGGGAGGGAGGAGGGAGGGGGGGAGAGAGGGGGGAGAGGGGGGGGAGAGAGGGGAGAGAGGGAGGGAGAGGGAGAAGAAACAGAGGGGGGGAGAGGGGAGAGACATGGGTGCGTCAGCAGTGTCTCAGCTGCTGAGAACAAAATCCAGATGTGTGCGCCCCCTTGTGGGCAAGTGTGGCATTGCGCCCTTGCCTCACTTTGCATCTGGCTAAACGTGGGACCTGGAGATTGGAACCGCTGGAGATTGGAACCAGTGTTCTTAGGCTTAGGAGGCAGGCGCCTTAACCCCTAAGCCATCTCTCCAGCCCCTCCCTACCTCTTTGGATGCTTTCAGTCTGTCATATTTGCTTTATTTTGGCTGCTTGCATGGAATCTCTTTCTTCTGAGTTTATTTTATTTTTATTTTCAAGGTAGGGTCTCATTCTAGCCCAGGCTGACCTGGAATTCACTATATAGTCTCAGGATGGCCTCGAACTCATGGTGATCCTCCTACCTCTGCCTCCTGAGGGCTTGGATTAAAGGCATATACCACCACGCCCAGCTTCTTCTGAGTTTTAGTTTGATGTTCCTGGTTTTAGACATCCTATGAGAGGTCATCAGATCAGTGAGTCAGTCTTGCCAGGTCTTTTGATTGTAAAATGAAGTCTTGACAATATAGAAGTCAGAGGTGGGCTCAGTTTAGGATAATTGGAAGGGAGTAGAAGCATTTTTTTCACTGATGTTCTTGATGTTAAGAGACAGAGGCCTGGGCTAGAGAAATGGCTTAGTGGTTAAGCCACTTGCCTGCGAAGCCAAAGGACCCACATTTGATTTCCTAGAACCCATGTAAGCCAGATGCACAAGGGGCACATGCATCTGAAGTTCGTTTGCAGTGGCTGGAGACCCTGATACACCCATTCTCTTTCTGTCTGTCTGTATTCTATCTCTTTCTCTCTGCTTTTAAATAAATAAAATAAAAAAGAGACAGAGGTCTATTTTCTGGTCTCATCTTCTGCTGACATGGTACTTCCAGTGTCCCATCCAGAGAGGCTGGCATGGACCCATAGGCAGACTGTTGATTTTTCTGTTTTCATTACAGTGTTCCCTCTTGTGAGCTCTGCCTACTCCCTCTGCATCCTAAATTTTGTCTTAACTATCTCAGAAAGTGAGCCTCTATCTCCGGTCTAGACAGCTTCCCCTCACATCTCCTTGCTCATCATTCTAAATCTTATTAGATTCCAGCTTGAGTTAAAAGTATACAGGCTTGTTCCGGCCTTCCCCACCAGACCTCAAGTCCTGGAAGAACGTGATCTCATTTATCACGTGTTCCAGGACTTCCAGGCACTGTGGAGGAGCTTAGCGAGTGTTTGTTAAATTGAGATAAATTGAATCTTGGCTGTGTAGTCTGGTTTTCAGTTCCAAGGTCTAGGGTGAAGCCTGGCCACCATCTCTCACACATACTTACTTCTGGTCCAGTTTTGTGGTAAAACCAGGGCCCATTCAAATTGTTACCTTATTCTGCAGAGTTTTCACACTTGTTTCTGTAAAGCAAAAGGGAAGTGGAGTGACTTCTGCTATTGTAATTGTTTATGTCACCTTGAGGACTGGAAGCCACTCAGGAGTCTCTATTTTAAATATTTGGGGATTACCTCAGCTCACTGTATGTAGCATGTTTGTTGGCTTTTTAAATTGATTTTTGTTAACTAATTTGACCTATGAAAACATTTTCTTGACCTATCCAGTGAGCTGGCTGTCATGGATAAATGTGAACAGTAAGCCTGAGGTGCCTTTCTGTGGGCAATGAGCCTCGGATGTTCCTCTCGAGTCTGGAGGTCTGCTTGAGAGCCATGGAGTCTTGTGTCCGGAAGTACATGGAGATTTCCATTGTTGCCTACCAGGAAATCTGGTTGAAAGAAGAGAGCTGAGGCTAGGACTGTGAGCTTAGCCGCTGTCAGCTGGAAGGGTTCTGACCTCAACAGACTAGTCTCACCTTGGCCTCTGTATCTTGGGTAAGGAGGAAGGCCGAGGAAGCAGAAAGCCAACCTTCTGTGTGTACTTAAGTGTGCTTTTCCCTCCTGTTCAGAAATGACCCACCACAACTGAGGACAGCAGCTGCCAAAGACAGACTTGGTCAGATCCAAGTGTGGAAGCCCCTCTTCATGTCCCAAGTCGAGGAACCCAGTTGCAGACCTTGGTGGTGAGTTTTCCTCTGTCCCTCTGAAAGCTTTGTCTATCCTATGCTAGTTATGGGCTGTGACTGGTCTTCAGTTTAGCAATTTTTCTCTTTTTTATTATCTTAATGTGCATATATGTGTGTGAGTGTGGACACGTGGGAAGGTCAGAGGACAACTTTGTGTATTGGCCCCCATCTTCCATCTTGTTTGAGGCAGAGTCTCTTGCTCACCATTGCTCAGGCCAGTCTAGCTGGCCCTCGAGCTTGACAACTGTTCTGTTTCTTCCTTCCACCTCAGGAAGCTGGTAGGAAGCTGGTATTACAGATACTCTCTGCTGCGTTTGAGTTTATGTGGATTCTGGGGATCTGAACTCCATTCATCATGCTTAAGCAGCAAGTGCTTTTACCTACTGGGCTATTTCCCTAGCTCTGGTTTAGCAATTTCTTCAAGACAAGTTTATGAAGTGCCAACTGTGTGTTGAGGTTTAGAAGGGAGAGTGGAGGACATTTTGAATGTGGGCTGTGCTCTGGCAGAGAACATATCCTAGGAGATGGCAATGCAAAGGCCCTAAGGTCACTGCATGGGAAGTGGTCGTCTGGGACACTAACTGGGGAGAGGTGGACAGGCATTTGATTAGGACCTTGGGTTCTGGGTCAGAATATTGGTTGTTAATCTTAAGACCAGTTGCCAGTCAACAGTACCAAATTTTTAGGTAGGAGAGTAATATGATCCAATTTGCCACTTATTTTGTTTTGTTCTTGTATGTTTGTTTATTTAAGAGAGAGAGAATATGGGCACACCAGGGTCTCTAGCCACAGCAAACAAACTCCAGACACATGTGTCACCATGTGCATCTGGCTTACTTGTACTGAACCAAACCTGGGTTTTAGGCTTTGTAGGCAAGCACCTTAACTGCTAAGCCATCCTTCCAGCCCTAATTTACTATTTAATAAGATCACCCTAAATTCTGAGTGGAGTTGGAGGTCAATGTGTGAGCAAGGAGAATTCCAAGCCCACCATAAGGTCCTGAGAAGTGGCCAGTTGGGTTGTGCCCAGGCTGCTGGGGGATGAGGGCCACCGAAGACATTTCACAGGATTTGGGAGTGGGAGCTGTTAGCCATCTTGATGGGGACAGAGGAGGCTAAGCATGACCTCCAACTTGCTGGCGCGGAAGCATGGTGGGGGTGTTCTAAAGGGAGGAAGAGTAGGCACAACTCAGGTATGCACTGAAGCCACTCTGATTTTGCCACCTGAGAGTCATATAAGGACACATAGAAATGAGAGGTGTAGGGCCAGGCCAGAATTTGCGATGGGCTTGGATTTGAGGGTTCCCATGCAGGGGCATGGCCTTGAACATAGGGCAGTTCCCACTGTGACTATGTGATGGGTTTGATAAAATACCAGCTACTTCTGCTGCCAAAGGCTTTCACTGCAAATGCCTGGCCTGGCGCTGCCTGCTACAGTTGTTTTATTTTCATTTTGGTTATGAAGCAGGAAGTGAGCCAGCAGACCTTTGGTGTCTCTGCCTGGAGATGACATTGGGGGACTCCTGGCAATCAAATGTTTCAGAACCTTGGACACCAGGCAGCATGGCAGTAGAGGAAGGGTGGTGATGCAGGTGACAGTGGTGGACACAGTGCAGATGGAGCCAAGATGGAGATGATGAAAGTTGTGATGGTGATGAATCGTTCTCATATTAGGTATACTTGGAAAAGGCTGATTTTTTTTTTTATGGGGATGGATTGTTGGTGACTCAGAACTACAGAGGAACTATTAAGTATTACATTTAAATTTAGCTCTCACCATGGAGAGAAGGCAAGGAGAAGACAGATCCTGCTGACTCCTTGAAACCGACAGTCCACCCAGAGGCTCTCTAGGGGCTGGACATTTGACAGAAGCAGGAGGCTCCTTGCAGGTGCTATGGCTGAGAGGCATTGGACTACTTTAAACATGCCTTCATGATTGCCTCACTTTAAGCTCTTTAAGGACAACTGTATTATTTGCTTTTCTCTTGCTGTGCAAAATACATGACAAAAACAGCTCAAGGAAGGAGGGCTTTATTTTGGCTTTTAGTTTAAAGTGATATAGTCCTTCATGGCAGGGAAGGCATGGAAGCAGGAGCTTGAAGCAACATTGCATAAGCAGTCAGGAAGCACAGAGAGAAATGTTTGCTGGTCTCCGCTTGCCTCCTGTTTTCTATCCACTTCAGGACTGTAGCCCATGGAATGGCAGTACTCATAGTTAGGGTGAGTCTTTCCACCTCAACTAACCTTATCTAGAAATTCCCTCAGGAACATGCCCGGAAATTTGTTTGTATTGTGATTCTAAATCTCAAGTTGGCAAGATTAACCATCACAGTAGCATTTGATAGTAAATCTGTAAAACCATTATTAATATTGTCTACATTCCTTCAAACAGGGGTCATGACTCCTCAGTGGATAAAGACCCCAACATCAACATTTTATTCTAGGCTTGAGGTGGATACATTATGTCACCCACAACATTTTCACAGAGGTTGTGGTGTGTGTGCAGATTTAGATGAATTATTGTATTTCAAAGGCTCATTTTAAAAATAAGCCCTATCTGTCAGAGGTATGTGAAGTAAAATGTTGAATACCCCCTGGATATATTTCCCACTGCTAATCCCCATTGACTATCACTCTTTGGGTTTGGTCTTTATTTCCAGAAGTTGCAGCCCCACAAACCCATATGCACATGAGCACAGTGTAGTGAGATATTATGAAATAAAATGGACCAGTGTTAATTTTTCAGATTCATGTTTTTGTTTTGCATATATGGTCTAACAACTTACTTATTAAGGTGTATGGAACAGGAATCCCTGATTATAGCAGAAAATATATTTCCAGTGCCCA
This sequence comes from Orientallactaga sibirica, assembly GCA_036365145.1. NCBI lineage: Eukaryota > Metazoa > Chordata > Mammalia > Rodentia > Dipodidae > Orientallactaga > Orientallactaga sibirica. The sequence continues at coordinate 44,620,693 of JAEOAD010000011.1, read as the reverse complement.
GGGAACCTGTTGGACACCATCTGTTCCTTCAGTTCCTCCACCCTGCAGGATAAGCCTGTCTCCTGTCTCCTCCCTTAGTAGGCAACTACTGTTTGCTCAATGCCATGAGCTCTGTGAGCAGAGATTACATCTAAGCATTGAGGGGAGGGAGGGAAGAAGGGAGAAAGAGAGAGATTTCATTTATTTATGAGAGAGAGAAGAGAGAATATGAATGGGCCTGCCAGGGCCTCTAGCCACTGCAAACAAACTTCAGATGCCTGCACCACCATGTGCATCTGGCTTCTGTGGGTACTGGGGAATTGACCTGGGTCCTTAGGCTTCATAGGCAAGTGCCTTAACCACTAAGCCATCTCTCCAGTCTGAGAAATTTCATTTTTATCTGTCTCTTTGGGGAATTTAGTGACCTTTAGCCTGGTGGAACCATTGCCTAAATGTACTCACCATTTTCTAGAGTGTTCTGCAGGTAGCAAAGAGACAAAAAAAAAAAATTAACAAAACCTAGCTAGTGGGCTGGAGAGCTGGACTAGCAGTTGGAAGCACTTGCTTCCACAGCCCGCCAGCCTAGGTTAAATTCCCCAGTACCCATGAAAAGCCAGATACCCAAAGTGGCACATGCATCTTGAGTTTGTTTGCAGTGGCTAGAGGCCCTGGCAGGCCCATTCCTTCTCTCTTTCTCTCTGTTTGCAAATAAATAAAAAATATTGTAAAGAACCTAGCTACTGAAAGATATTTGTGGAAAAAATATATTGTCACCTCTTATCCATGGGAATAGGATTCCTGAAACCAGTGTTCTGAACCATGTATATATCCTGTTTTTCTTGTGATGATTACTTATGACATGAAAAAGTTTAACATATACATGGGTGCAGCTCAGTGGCAGATGCTTAGCATGTATGAGGCTCTGGATTTGACCACCAACACCAGAACAAATCAATAAACATGGCATAGTAAAATATTAATAAATAATAAAATAGAACAGCTATAACATCATAGTAAGTTATTTAAAAATTAGTTTTGAATGTTCCATTTAATATTTTTGGACCATGTTTAATGTGGTAGCTCAAACTATAGAAAAGAGGGAGAATTATAGATTTATTTATTAAAAAATCCTAAGTGGCATATTTTGTGGCAGTCATAGGAAGTTTATCCTTCCATTTGTTTGTGTTTACAAGCAGCTTATTAATCTTTTAGTAGGTCAGTTGGGGTTTAGGGATGGCTCTGTCAGTAAAGTGCTTGCATTGCAAACATGAGAGCCTGAATTCAGATCCCCAGCACCCAGGAAAATGTCAGGTATGGTAGAATGTGCCTGGAATCCCAGTACTTAGGAGGCAAAGACAGGAGGCTCCCCTGAACAAGCTGGCCGGTCATACTAGCTGAGATCTATAGCTCGGGGTTCAGTGAGAGACCCTGTTATAAAAATAAGGTGGAGAGTGATTGAGCAAGACATCTGACATCAACTTCTACTCTCCATATGCAAGTGTGCATTTCTGTTCACACCTGCACACACATGTCCACATATATATGAACATGTAGATACACTCATAGTACATATACAACAACAGCAAAAAATAAAGGTCAGTTAGTAGCAGGTACCACAGGTGCTATGCTTGAGAAGTGGGGAGCCCCTGCTCCCTCTCCCCTCAGAGATGGACCTTGAGAAGCCTTAGGCTTAGGACTGCACTGTGGGCATTGCTGCCCCTCGAGTCTTCTGGATCTGCTACTCATAATGTTATTTGAGTGGAAACGTCAAGGTCAAATGGCTCTTATGCCATTAGTTTCCATGGCTAAAGCAATTATACATTTCATATTTGATTTCATTTCTTTTTCTTAAATAGTCAAGGCAACATGGAATGGCGTTGTTGATAACAGACATTTCATGTCAGTTATAGGCAGGTGGGTCATTAGTGATTTCCTGTCCTTGTCAGGAAGAGGTGGGCCTGCTGGCCTTATCACCAGGTCTAGTTTGGTGATGGGTTGGTATTTGGCTCAGTTAAAAATGGAAGAGCGCAGGTGGGAGACAGAGGAGAGGGAGAAAGAGAGAGAAAAAAATGAGGAGGAAGATAAGAAGAAAGGAAAGGAGGGGGAGGGACAGGAGGAAGGGAGACAAGAATATGTTTAATGGAGTCTGTGGTCAAGACTCTGAAGCAGGCAGATACTCCACCATGGCAAAGGTTTAATACCATCTGTCTCCTTCCTGCCCTCGGCACCACAGGCCCCAGCACAGTTGACCTGCTCCATTTGCTTCCTTTTGCTCTATACAGTAGAAAACGGAGGCTGCTGATGTAGCTGTTCACTTGGGTTTTCGCAGCCTGCTATGCCCTGTGACATCACCTGTATTGGGGCTTTAGTTGGCAGGTTTCGGGAAACTATCTCAAAGCCATTCTAAAGCAACAACTGGAAGGTAATTGACTAGTTTAACTGAAATAAGAGCCATCAGGTTCAGGAATGGCTTGATCCAGGAACTCAAAGATTGTCTTGAAGGTTAGTCTTGTATATAAAAATATGAATACCAGAGAAAAACTTAAGAGAAAACCACTATCTTTCTGCAAGCCTTGGTTGTTTTAGTTTATCTGTTTTATTTTGAGACAAGGTCTTGGTTCTTTCTTTGACTGGTGTGATACTTGCTATGTAGCTCAGCCTGGCCTTGCTGAACTGTGGGCAGTCTCCCTGCCTCATCCTCCATAGTGCTAGCATTACAAACATGTATCACCTTGGTCAGCATAGCTTTGGTTTCTCTAATTCTGGACTATTTCTTCACAGATTGAAGAGCAAGATGAAAAAAATTTCAGGGAGAAAGCAATTACTTGCATTTGTGTTTGTAAAGCATATTTAATAAACACTAAAAAAATCTTCCATTTCAATCATTTAAAAAAAAAAAAAAGATTGTCTTGAGAACATGGCATCTTTTTCCTGTATTGGCTTCAGACTTGGTGTGTTTCATATTCTGTTGACTGGCAGGAAAAAGGCAGTCCCATTGTATGTGCTCCACCCTTGTCCCTCATGGGAAGGGCTCACTGAGGTCCCCTACCTTAGCAAGCGTTTTCCAGACTTATTTCCTAGGCCCCTGAAGAAGTGGAGGGAATTTAGCTTGTCTTTGTTAGAGAGCCCATGCTTCCTGTGGCTGATCCCTTCGCTGAGCCCTTCACAGGGGTGTGTATTGATTTCATGTGCACTGGGTGCCGGCCGACTGCTAAGGTGCAGCGTCCAGGAGCTCTCACCAGGTCCCAGATTTCTCAGCTTTCTCGGGACTGGGCCAGGCTTGCAGGTCCCTGGTGCTCCCCAGATATGTGGCTGCTTGGTCGTTGACCAGTAAACTCTGTCCTCTAAAGAATGGCATGCTGGAAGCTGGGTGTGGTATTACACCTGTAATACTGGCAGCTGGGGAGGCTGAGGCAGGAAGATTATCCAAGTTCAAAGCAAGTCTGAATTATCTATCCAAACCTTGTGTCAAAAAAATACAAAAAGATATATTGGAGGCCTTGTCCTAATACATCAGAATATGACCTTATTGGAAATGGTGTCTTTGCAGAGGTAGTGGAAAGAAAACGAGGTCATTAGGGTTGGCCTAATCATTGTGATAGATGTCCTAAAAGAGGGGAGCCTTTGAGCAGACACACACACAGGGAGAACAGCATGTGAGCATGAAGTCAGAAATTGGGGTGCTACTTGTATGAGGTAAAGAGCTCCAAAGACAGCAGTAAACATAGTAGCTTGGAGAGGCCTAAAGGAGGTCCTTCCTCATGACTTCAGGGGGATCCAACCCTGTCCACACCTTGACCTTGGGCCAGGGATGTAAGACACTGGGCTTCTGTTGCTTATGATCAGATTATAGTACTAGGAAACAATGCCAGACTTGGGGTTGCAGGCAGCAGGCCTGATTCTGGCTAGCTGTCTTATGAAGGAGAAGTTTCTTGAAGAACCCATGAGATGGACGAGGACAAGAGAAGTCTGACTGGCTCCGGCCAGGAGGAGTGTGCCTGAGTGTACCTCCCAGACTATTCCCAATCCAAGGGCCAGAGGAGCAAGCCACATCTTTGGCACTACTGCATGGACCCAAGGGCCGTTTGCCATTTATTGGATCACAGTGTTAGAGGGCAAGGGCCAATGAGATCACGCCATGTCCATGTGCTGTCACCAGCTTACAAGCCAGTCTAGAGCCTGTGGGGATGAGTTGTCTACCCTTTTGTCTTCACCCTGGCACAAAGTCTCAAGGACAGTGTGTTCCTCTCCACTATCCTGTTTTCTACCCGTTAAATGTTTTTAACCCACAGGCCCCACCTATGTAACCAGGCAGCAGAGGCATTTGCTACTGAGTTTATCCCTAAACGGCAGCTTAGGCAGAGATAAAAGGATTGTAAACCAGGAAAGGGATTGATAACAAGGCATCACCTCAGGTACAGCTTAATTTTTAACCTTGGGTAATGGAACATTTCTACTTTACATGATGCTGAGCCTGTTAGCGTGAGGAAGTGTGCTAATCTGTCACTATGGAAAGAGCTGGAAGAATGAATAGAGTGTATTCCTGTTCCTCATTAGTACTCTTCCTGTTTCCAACTTAAGAACCCCAGGCCACTTAATCCACAATCGTGTCTGTGCCTCACCTCAGCTCCTGTGTGTCCCATCCACTGTGGAAGCTGGGGACCTTTAGGTTGCCTTGAATGAAGGGCTGGCTTCTGAGGCATGAGATATTCATAATGACATGCTCAGCAGAGGGGAGTTATTCTCAGCCCAGAGGAAATGAGGGGACAGGAGCCAAGAATATCAGCCATTTGTTCTGTAGCAATCATCTTTGTGGCACATTGCCCCATGAAACCATGGTTATGTTTTTGCCTGGCATTAGTCGTGGGATCTGCTGCAATGGACAGTCCATGAGACAGGGACTCTACCTTACTCCCTTCTGTCCTACCTGTACAGAGGGTCTGAAGCTGTAGATGCATAAGCTTCTGGAAGGATAATGAAGTGAATAAAAGAATGAATGATTATTGACATTGGGAAAATTTTCTTAGTTTTATTTATTCAGTGCCATAATTTGAAGGTAGCTTGGCATAAAGTAAGTGTGTGTGTGTGTGTGTGTGTGTGTGTGTGTGTGTTTTTAAAAACACAGAAACTAGAGGCAAGATCACTGTTAATTTCTTGCTTTTAGAGGCTGACCTATCTCTGATGATAGTCTGGGTAGAAATCCAAGTGTCCCCTCCCTCCCTTCCTTTTCCCTCTTTCTAGCCTTCTTTCCTACCCTGTTTTCTCCCTCCCTTCCTTTAGCCTGCTCTTCTGCCTTCTTCCCTCCTCTTCTCCTCCTTTTTCTTCTCCTCCCTCCTCCTCTCCTCCTCCCTCCTCCCTCCCTCCCTTCTTTCCTTCCTTCCTTCCTTGTGGAGTATTTACATCTCAGTGCTTTTGAAGAGGGCATTTTGCCTAAATGGCCTCAGGATAGCCCACTTGCATCTCCAAGGTACCCACAGCATGGACGTCCTGTAGGCTCTGAGGGTACGTGACACTTGATGGACAGGAGGGATGCTTAGGACTGGAGGGGAGCCTGGTGACCTTATCCCTGTGGTTTTTATTTATTATTTAGAAAGGGTAATTAGCGTGTGTGACATTTAGCCTGACTGGGGACAGATGATGTGTTAACCTGATTCCATGGGAAGGAATGCACTGAGCACCCTTAGGGCTGAGGGCGGCAGGGTGTGATGGCTATTGAGACACCAGTGTTTAGGCCCAATAATTGCAGCTAAGGGTGCACAGGCTGCTCTTTGGGGCTAGAGAGTGTCATTAATTCTCACAAAATCACTCTGGGCATTCCAGAACCTCCTAAGAGAGTCACAGTTCTTATCCTCCCCAGAGTTCTAAAGAGACCCAGGAATCTGTAAACCATCAGTTCAAAGAGATCCCCCTAAGGACCGACTATGTCTCCAGGGGTGCAGCTGACTTTAGTGCCTCCCCATTAACTGATACAATGCAGGGAGTGTGCATTCGCCTCACTGAGCAGTGACAGCCCCGGGATGGTGCGGGGCACTACCAGGTGAGCACCAGGCCAGGGCACACAGCTTCAGGCCCATCTGGCTAACCCTGAGCTCAGTGGAGCAGATCAGCCACCTTCCTTAAAGGGAAGACTGTGGTCCTTCAGTGTCAGACACCGCTGGCAACAGAGACCTACTTGGCAGTTAAGCTCAGAGATGCTTCAGGGTGTCTTGACTGCTTATGACTCCTAGTTTCAGCCCCAGGGCAACACGTGAGACAAAAATGGTGGGGTCAGTGGCTCAGGAGGATGTCAAGGAGAGAAAGTAGTGAGGGGGCGGAGGTAGGATAAGTCCAGGTGATATAGACAGGTAGCCAGTTCTGGGTCTTCTCCTCCCTGGCCAGAGGCCCACAGGGCTTGTGCTGTGGATTCTTGAGGTCTCAGGTTGCTGTAGACCTATCAGGATGGGGCTGTAGCTCTTGTCAAAGTCTGAAGTATAACAGGCCAGGGAAGCACAAGGGATGCCCCGGAACAGTGGTGGTCTTGGGGAGAGAGGTTGCGACCCTGGAGAATCAGGACATGAATGGAGCTGCCCAGCAGTGAATTCAGGGAGAATGAACCCAGCTCCCAGCTGGCCTCTGATAGGGACCATGTCTGGGCACCTGAGCCCTGCCTTGCAGCCTGACTCCACAAAGCTTGCCTGGCTCCATGGATCCCTTCTTTACCTTCTGCTTTTGGTTCTGTTTACTGCCAGACCGAGCCCTTGGCATGCTGCTTCTCAGACCTGGAAAGAGGAACAGGGCTGTCCCTGGGAGGGGCTCTGAGTATAGCATTGCCTTATAGCCCAGGCTCTGCCCACATGAACTACGGAGGAAGGGCTCAGGAAGCCCTTAACCATGTTGGCCCTAGTCACACTGACACAGCATCAGCACAGATGGATGTGTGTAGCTTAGTTGGGTGATGTTTTCCATGCCTTAGTTTTTCCAGATGGGAACCAGCTTTAATAGAGAGCCATCTCCTGGCCTTAATTTTCCCAGAGGGGAACCAGCTTTAATAGAGAGCCATCTCCTGGGCAAGTTTGGGTATACAAATATGTACCTGAGAAGTGTGGCTGAGTTCGTGCCTGTTGCACTGACTTGAGTCAGGAGCCTTGTGGCAAGTGACAGCTAGTGAAGTAAGGCTGGAGAGACAGAGGCAAAGAGAAATAGAGAGGGACAGGAAAAGAGAGGGAGGGAGGAAGAAGACAGAAGAGAGAGGACAGAGAAGGAGGAGAGAGAGGTCAAGGGAAGAAGAAGACAGAGAAGAGAGAGCAAGACAAAGAAAGGCAAGAGGGAGGGAAAGAGTGAGAGACAAGAAGAACACATAGATGCAGAAAAAAGCAAGGGTGGGAGGGGAGAATGGAGAGAAGAACCAGTCTGTCCTGTTTTCTGTCTTCCTGGTCTTAGAATGGCTGCTGCACGTCTTGGTGCTATGTCTACATCCCAGGCAGGAAGAAAACTGAGGGACAGTGGAGGAAATGTTCAAGCTTGTCCATGCCAAAATATAACCAAGATGTCAAAACAAGTCTTTAAAACTACTTAAATGATGCTGAATCCCCACACTGTGAGTCCTCAGCAGAGAACTATACACAGCCCCAAACAATGAACATTTATGTCTTCTGGCTGGCTCTGGTCTGGCAGGGCTCTTTCCCATTCAGTTGGTCCCTCCAAACTGTGGTCTTACATGAGTACATGAGGTAAAGCTGCTTCTTATAAAACCTCAGCCTGTCATGGGCCCCCTGGTGACCTCATTAACTCCAATACCACTGAAGACCTCTCCCCAAACATGATCACTGGGGTTGAGTTTCCCCCAAGTGTTTGGGCAAGGACATACAGATGCAGTTGGTGATATGTGCCACAATGAGCCGACACCCTCCCTGCTCCTTCCACACAGCGCTGTGTTTGGGGAGAAATGAATGACTGTAGGCATGAGGAAAAGCCAGGTCACAGGTTGAGAGGGCAAGCTCGTGTGTGTGCCTGTCACCTGTGTGGCTTGATGCCTTTTCATCTTTGTGTGGATGCAAGAAATAGGGTGACATGAGCTAGGAGACAGGCATTCTCCCAAAGGCATCTGATCCTCACTGTTGTGGAAAACAAGCTGGTTATCAGTGAAAGAAGAATGAGCTATGCATTTAAAAACTTCTCTGAGTCATTCAGGGGAGGCTCCCATCCAGGGATGCCGGCTGCCAGGTGCTGAGACCTTGTGTTCTCTAGGAGGGGCTGTGAAACCAGGAACTTTGCTACCTTGGCTCCCTGGTCCACTTCCTGTGGATCTGCAGATGAGGATTCCACGGTGCACTCCCCACTGTGGCTTCCATGTCAAGAACAGCCTTCTTTCTGGGATAGGCACATCTCAGTAGGTCCTTGGAAATTGCAGCACCTCAGGGCATTGAAGGATGTGTCCTTGTGACCACAGAGGGTGGGTTTGGGGACCACCAGCTGGCAAAAAATGCCCGTTTGGAATTTCAGGCTGAACTGATGAAGGGAGGTTTGGGGAGAGTTGGCAGAGGGGCTCTACTTCCTCATCTGCAAAGGGGCGCATAATGAATGACCTCTATAGCCTTTCTCCTCAATAGTGTAGGCTGATATTTGCCATGCACCTGGTAAACTATGCAAATGTTTCTTTTAAATTTTAAATAGCATATATTAGACATAATGGGTCCATTCTGACATTTCCACACTTTCATGTAATGTATTTGGACATATTCACCCCCACTACCATCTCTTGTTTCCTTTCCACTCCCACAGATTCCCTTTCTCTTCCCAACTAGACCCCCCTCTACTTTAATTTTTTTTGTGACCTATGTAGGTTAATTAGTGTTGGCTGCATGATCATGAGTGGGAGGTTATTTACAAGAGCATGGGCAAGTTACTAGGAGCTAGATATATCACTGAAAAAATGCCTTTCCCTCCCCCCAGCAACCATTAACTAGATACATTCTGTGGCCAGAGGCAGCCAGGTATATAATAAACAGCAGTCTCTTTAACCCTCCTCATTGATATGCATTTACTTAAAAGGATCACTATAAGCTCCATAGGGAATTATACCATGCTCATTTGCATACTAAATGCATAGTAGCATTCAGTTAGATGCTTAATTTAATTAATGAATGTGCATCTCAGATGTATCTTTCTCAGCTGTGGATCAGGTTCTCCTGCATTCTCTTGGAGCATGAGATAAGTTCAGTGAAGCATGTCTTTGAAGGTCAATCATGCTCTTCCTAGTTATGATGCCCAGAGGACCACACAGAAGGCCCAGGATGAATTGGGAGTGGCTTTGGAGAAAAGTGTTCTGGGTGCTGGAAGAAAGTTGTACAGAATTCTGCCCAGCACCGAGGCCCAGGGCCTGGGTTGCACCATGCCTTGCAGCTCAGCACTGCTACCACAACAAACTTAATTAAGGCATCAAGCTAGAAGCCAGGCTGGGCAGTAAAGTAAATTTTAATCCATGGCTGCAGCTTGCTTCTGAGCATGTTGGATGTACCACAGCTCGGCTGCTGCCAATTCTTCAAGAAGTAAAGAAGATCATCACACTAGCCAGCCAGAGGAGCTTTGCTGGGGGCCTGGCTTCTCTTACCCCATGAGGGAGGTCTTGGTGTTGTGGCTTTAAGCCATTTGATGGGGTGTCTTCAATTCACCCAGGCAAGAGTTCTGGTGGTCTGGACCACCATGGCTGGTGAGCTCCATGGGTCTTTCTAGTTGGCTGAATCATATAAAGAATTCACCTTGACAGTGAAAGTAGGACCAGAAGGATAATGAGTGACATCTATAGCCTTTCTCCACAATAATGTAGGCTAATATTTGCCATGCACCTCATAAACTATGCAAAAAGGATCCTACTTCCCCTCCCCCACAAACTAGTGTCTTCCTCTGGACACTGAGTGTCCACCCTGAGTTGAGCATTCTTCTGGGAAGAGGTCTCTGTTGGGGACCTGGTAGGAAATGCATGGTGCTCTCAGGTGGTATCTGGGGCGATTGCTAATTTGCAAAGGTGTGGGAATGACCCAAGGGACCAGGAGATGGAAAAGCATCCAGATCTGGCCACAACTGGAAATTGGGGTGATCCATGTGCTTCAGAAGGCCAGTGTAGTTGACTTCCATGCTCTTGGAACTGACTACTGAGACAGCCACCACACACCTAAGCACATTGTTTTATAGTTTGCTGTCTATGATTTTTAATTTTAATAACACTTTATTTTTAGACATGGTCTCAATGTCGCTCAAGCTGGCTTCAAACTGGCTGTGTAACCAAGGATGACCTTGAACTCCTTATCCTCCAGCCTCTGCTTCCCAAGGGCTAGGATGATAGGCACATACCACTGGCCTGGCTCTCTAGACTCTTCCTCAGCTGGAACAGTCCATTTAGGATAGGTAAGGTTACACAGCAGATCTTCAGAAAGAGGTGACATTATAATATACATTGAGGCTTGTACATCCCCATCTGTGTGAGAGAGCACCCCAGTGTGAGCATGAGCCCCATTTTGCAGCACCTCATTTGTAAGTCTGGAGCCCTTGGTTCTTGTCCACATGCTTGTTACAGGTGTAGTTCTCAACCCCAGGATCACTGTCTTGAGAGTCCCCAGGAGCAGTCCCCTCGCCCACAGTATATGGACAGAGGCACCAGTTTTGAATGGAGGACTCTCCGTAACTGCCAAAGCAAAGCAACTATCAACACTCAACTGGGAATGTTTTTCAACAGCTTAGTTTAGCTGAGGGCACTACAGAGACTTGGTTTGGTTGGCTGGTAGAGGCTGCTTCTTGGACTCTAGCTGTGGACTTCCTATGGTCAAATCCATGTAGCTTGCATGCATTTAGGCACATGACTTAATGTGGTTGTGCCTGTGATAGTTAGTACCTGCCAGGGCCCACCTGCACATAGTCACAGGTATGAAGGCGTTTATAATGGAGGTGAAATGTTCACACCCAGTGAACCAGTGTGTGCTCTCTGAGTGTGAACTGCCATCATTACCCTTCAGCTGCAGTTTGTCCTTACATCATTAGTTTGACTTTCATTGCTTGGGACATTATCCTGTCACTGCAAATGGAGAGGGAGGTGATTTCTAGTTAAACACACACGCCTGCACATCAGCTACTTTGGAACAGTGGGATTGTTGATATTTCTGACCATGAATCATGGGAGAAATATATAGGAGATTCATCACCCATCTTGTGCATATATACTCATATGTTCATGTCTTACAAGTCAAGCTTCCTGGGATGGGGAAATGGTTCAGTTGATAAACTGTTTGCCTCACAAGCATAAGAATCTGAGCTCAATCCCCCCAAGTCCATGTAAAAACGCCCCAGTGCTACATGTGTTTGTAACCCCAGTGCTGGGGAGGCAGAGGCAGGAGGATCCCTGCCAGTGTAGCCCAATTTGTCAGCTACAGGCTAATGAGCCACCTTGTCTCAAAAAATGAGGACAGTGTTCTTGAGAATGACCCCTGAGGTGTGCTCTGGTCCCCACATGCATATGCACACATATGCACACATATGTACCCCATACATGCACACACCCCATGGGCAAGCTTCCCAAGTCATCAGCCTTTTCCATATGATGGAGACTTCTGTTTCACTTTGCCCTACTTCAATCTCTTCTGTTTAGCTTATGAAATGGTCACCACTCACTGAACTGACTCAAAAGGCAGATAATAAGTTGTGAGCCACAATGTGATGGATACCCTTCTAGGAAGAACCTTGCTGGGGTGGAAGTCCTGTCTCTGAGCCACAACCTTGATATAGAACAACTGTGATGTCAATGAAGGTTCTTCCTCAACTGGCCTCATTTCTGCTTGGGGCATGAGGAGAGGAAAGCAGCCATGTCCTGCAGTATCCACATGGGATGGCTCATGGTGGGCCTTCAACAGTCTGTGGGTAAAGATGCATCCTCTCTGTGTGTGCAAAACTCTTCCCCAGTGCTACTGATGCTGGTATGAGCCACTGAGAGAGCCCTCCTCATTTCTGAGGGCTCCCCAAAGTGTGGAGACTGAGGTAGCAGACAGGACATGTTCTACAGAGGCAGGAAGTGGCAGTTCTTCTGTGTCAGTGAACACACGCTTGGGACTTTGAATACGTGTCCATGGCCAAATGTCTGCGCTCAGATGAAAATGTTATGATTGGCATGCTAAAACTTACACATGTAGGAATGCTAGCTACCAATTTCACAGGAACCCCAGCACATCTGGATGTTTTCTCTAGAACATCAGTGCCTTGCCAGCAGTGAAGTTCATTTCCTGTACAGAAATATTTTTCTGTGGAAGTACATAGGTGACTATGCTAAGGCCTGTGTTTTGGGAGATCCCATGGGCAGTAGGCTTGGTCTCTCGGTTCGGAGTCAGACCAGTTACTTAAGCACCTACTATGTGCCCAGTATTATGCCTATCATTGATGGGCAGAACAGGACAATGCAATACAACCCGTGTCTCTTGGATCTTCTGTTTAGTGGTGAGCAGCATTGATCAAGCACTGTGACATAGTGTAGATGCACTGTCCTACAGAGACAAAGGCAGGCTCCACAAGCATCAGTAGCTGACTTGATCACCCTTCTAGAAAACACTCGCAGCTGAGGCATTAGAATAAGTGGAGCTGGGCAGGTGGAGAAGGTAGGTTTGCAGCAGAGGGGACAGTATAGGGAAGAACATGGCTCCCCCAGGGCCGGAGCCTACACCGTGGAAGAATTAATTCATCCTGACAACCGAGCCCTTGGAGAGGTTTAGGCAGAGGTAGACTGACTAGAGTTGAGTGTGTGAAGCTCTCTCTGTGGTTACAGTTGAAGGCTTAGCCAGAACCAGAACTCAGGAATGGAAAATGTTTGCTTGTCCCTTCGTAAAGCATGCAACCAGCTTGAGGGCCTCAGGTTCCCAAGTTGAATCACCTCTGGTTGGAGGTAGGGCCAGCAGGCTGCATCCTCACTCTGTGGTTTTGCTTAGAACTGCTGAACGTGGTCCTCCTTCCTTCATTCTTTCAAAAAATCCTTTTGTTCTATCCTTTTTTCCTCCTTCCCTCTCTCCTTCCTTTGTTCTTTCTCTTTCCCTCATTTTTTCCTTCTCTCTCCCTCCTTCCATCCTTCTCTCTCCTCCTCCTTCTTTCCTTCTCTCTCTCCCTCCCTTTCTTGTGGCCCTTGCAACCCTGACCCTCCCACATGCTAGACAAGCCCTCTTCCACTCAGCTGCACCACAGCTTTTGAAGGAAGGAATGTGGGAATGCAGCATACTGACATACACCCAGGTTCTGGGACGAAGCTGCTGGGGTCATTTTCCCTCTGTACCTGCCAGCTATGCTGACTTGAGGGTCATGGGTGAGCTGCCCCCCAGGCTCAGCTGGAGCAAGGCCCAGCTGGGGCCAAGTAGCTGATCTCTAACAAGCTCAGGTATATTGGCTTAGAGTTCACATAAAGAAACACTGCTTTAACCCCTCTGCTTCAGCCTGCTTGCTTCTTGGGGTTAGCAATAAGGATGGCTCTTATGTCAGATGCCACCACCGAGCCTAGCATCTGGTGCATGCTCAGCACAGGGTTATTATTATTACTGCACACAAGGATTTGGTATCCTTATTTTTTCCATTTCAAATCACAAGATCGTTATGTAAATGGAGCCATGCTCAAGTACTTGTCTTGAAAAATAATACATAGTTGGATTCTATCTCTAGATCTTACACTGAAATAGATTCCAGATGGACTACAGGCTGGATTGTGTATAGTAAAACTCTAAGCTCATAAAGAAGAGACAGATTTATGGGATGAGTGAGCCAGAGGGAAAATGAAAGGGTGTGTTCAGGAACTTTATTTTTATGACTCCTCAGAGTATATGACAGAAAAACTGGGGAAGACCCCAGTCTGACTTCCAGGAGCTGTCATTCCTAAGGGTTCTCCTTTAACTAAAGTGTGCATTCAGCATGCTGGAGAGCCCAGGATTGCACAGCTAGTGACCTGGAGGGGCTGGTCTCTACCATGGAAGCTGGTGAGGTGGGGCCAACATGGAGAGCTGTTCCTGGTGGAAGCTGCCACACAGGCCTGGGCACCTGGGGCTTACAAAGTGGGACCCATTCCCCCCACCTTGTCTGGCTTTACTAGCTTTAACACTGATAGTCCCATGTCTCAGGGTCCCCTTCAGTTTGTTAGAGACCAGTGTACTTGGTCACCCCACAGGGCAGAAGCTGACTCTTGGGTAAAATGTGGGGTGACTGGGAGTTGTGCGGCTGAGCCATGGGTCAGGCTCTGCACCTCAAGAATCAGTTTCCTGTGTTTTAGGAGCCATGAGTGGTAGTCCCTATGCAACCTGGAGCTACCCATCCTGCAGCTAAGATTTTGAAGGGGACTTATGAGAGAAACCAGGATAAATTGTTCTCAGAAAGAATTTTCCTTTGAGACCATAAATGATTGCTGTTCATGTAGAGCTATTTCCTTTTTTTAAAATTTAAAAGTGAACTTGTTTTTACTTATTTTAGCAGAAAGCAAAATATAACAGAACTGTGTGTGTGTGTGTGCGTGTAAATCTTTCGATTAAGGTGGCCAGGTTGCCTGGCTGGGATTAGAGTGCTCTTCCAGGACAGGCTATCTTGGTCCAGCTGTTTTGCTGGCTGCTATATGAAGACGCAGTCACTGGGGTCAGTGTATTGATCTTGGGCAGCAGATCTGTCAGCACAGTGCTGCTGGCTTTGTCAGAGAGGGCTCAGGGCAGAAAACCATCTCCCCGCAGCTAGCCTGGCATGCTGGCCCAGAGGTCCAGAGGAGATTAATTTCAGAAGGAAATCCCACCCCCTCTGGGAAATTGAATGTCGTGGAGAAGAATTTCAATCATGTTTGGGACTGCAGTTTAATAAACTGATCACTGAGTATCTTTTGTGAACTACACTGACCACACAGTGTCTAGGGAAGCCTAGGAGCTGACTGTCATATGGGAAGAAAACAAGCAAATGTCCATTTCTTTAAAGACATTAAAAGGAACAGTTAATATCTCCTGTGTGGAAACATATCTCCAAATACTTCATGAGACATCAGATCTGGTATACTAACTCCCACTAGCCGGGACCTCTGGTCTTGGCAATGACAGGACCTCCAGCAGAGCTTCTGTGTAAAGAACCTGTCCTGGCGACATACTGACAGTGTGGCTCAGATTCAATACCAGTTGGTTTTGCTTGTGTTTATGTATTTTTAGCATGTATGTGTGTGTTATGCATACATGTGTGTATGAATGTTCCTATGTATGTGCACATAAGTGAATGTGGGGATTGACATTAAGAGTCTCCACCAGATGCTATCTACCTTATTCTCTGACCCAGGGTATCTCACTGAACATGGAGATCTCCAATTTGGCTAAAGTAGCTAGCCAGCAAGTCCTAGGGATCCTCTTGTCTTCTACCTCTGGCATTGGTGTTACAAGCATGCACGGTTGTGCCCAGCTTTTATATGGGCTCTGGGGATTAGAACTCAGGTCCTCATGCTTGCACAGCAAGCACTTTACCCCCTAAGCCATATCCTCAGCCCCTTGTGTTTATTTTTAAGGTTGCTATTTAGAGGGAATGACCCTGATCTCCACTTCACTGTAGTAAAATTTAGTAAATTTACTTGACAAAATGTTATTAAGAAGTGAGTTGATTTATATAAAAATATCCCTAAATGAACAGAATAGACAGTGTGGGTTGCCTGGCATAGGAGAAAAGGAACCAGCTTGTTTGAGGGTTGTGTCAGAGTAGGAGAAGGGCTGGAGGCTGAGACAGGGAAGGAAGGCTTCAAGAGGAGGCAGGACACAAGTTGGGCTCTGAAGGTTGCAGAGGACTTGGATGGTGAGCTGGAAAGGACAGGCATTTCAGGCGGGACAGAGGAGCATAATAGGCTGGGGGTGGGTGTATGATGGACCAGGTATTCTGAGAGCTGAGGAACTTGAACTGCAAGTTCTGGTCAGAAGGACCAGAGAGATTGCATGAGGGAGGAGAAGAAGGAGGAGAGATTAAACAATATGACCTTATGTGGTGAGTGGGACAGGAAGTAGAGAAAATCCCTCCTGACTTTCCATTGTAACCAACAGTTGACCCAGGGACCAAGCAGCCATGCAAGGCAGTGAACCTTAATGTCTCCTTGTTGATCACAGAAGGCATTTGTGGTCATGTTAACATTTACCTTCAAAATACTTTTAAACTACTCAAACACAGAATGAACATGTTGTGTGATGACATGCCCACATACTCTCTGAGAAATCGAAGGTACAACATCTGACTCCCTTTCTGTTGCAGTTTTCTGTTATTTAATTATTGAGATCCTGTTGATGGGGAGGTCAGAGAGTTGGGAAATTGGCCCAGTAAAATGATTTGGTATTCTCACACTTGAACTTTGTCTTTTCTAATTGTCACTTAAAATCTTAGAGTACCAACTCAAAAGCCTATAGGTGTGGGCCAAGCAAAAATGAGCCACTTAGGCACAATGTAGAAGAATTGGTGCAAGCATTGGGGACAGAAGAGAGTGGTGGAGACCAAGGCCATCACAGTCTGACTTCCTTATAGGGGACAGTTTTGGCCTTGACCCAGTACCAGTAGAACTTACTGACGTAGAGTTACTCAAGTTTTGAATTTAAACAGAAACCATAAAATAAGATTCTTGGGCAGAATTTTCTAGTTTTAAAAAATGACTAATTGAAAAACTTAGGAATCTAAGTTTCTGAATGTTCCAATGCTAGGAAGACAATTCAAAATGACTATGGATGACCGAGCTGTGAGGTTCCTATGTGGGCTTTAGATGGAAGTATGTGATCTCCTATTCACCCTACAAAGGTCTACTGCTGAGACAGAGGAGGGAAGACCCAATCTTCTTAGTGGGGTGCAACCTGGCAGAGGGCGCTCTCCTCTTCTGGTCACATGTGACATCCACCACTGCATGGTGATAAAGTTGGTGGTGGTGGTGATGATGGTGATGGCGATAGTGGTGATGGTGTGGTGAAGATAGGACTAAAACTTATAAAGTCTCTTTAGGTGCCAGGGGCCCCTGGGACCATTTTCTGTTACTTACTCATTGAGCCAACAGTCCCAAGAGGAGGGTCCTGCTGCGCTGTTTTGCACATCAGTGGAGCAGAGGACAGAGGTGTTCTTCCCATTGCCAATCAGCACATTGATCTTGGACTTGGCATTCAACTCTGAATTAAGTGCTCATGAGATAATTTCTCATCCTTTCCAGCCCACTCAGCTTGTGGTCACTTTTCACTTCAGAAACACATGGATTAAATGATGAAATGCTATATCAGACACTGCTTAGTTATGTCATGTGCATGTTGTGAGCCCTGCACGTATTCAGCCAGGGGTTTCAGATGCATCTCTGTGGGCTTTGACTGTGGTCAATGGCCAATGCCATGAAAGGTGCATTCAGAGTAATGGCATAGAAGGTGGCCAGGTGTCTGATGCAGAGGGAGGTCTCCCTTGAGAAGGTGGCATTGGGTAGAGAGTATATGTCAGAAAGAGCCAGGCAGGAGAAAGGTCTGGAGAAGGACCCTGCAGGAAGAGAGGCCTGGACCTGAGCCCCAGGCAGTGGTGGTATTCGTCAGGCCAGGAAGACAGCTGTGCAGCATGGCCCATCCTGGTATCCATGCCTCCTCAGAGCTGGTCTTTCTTTGTTCCCTGTGGTGATTTTGAATATAATGTCCCCATAGCCTCAGGTGTTTGTGATTAAGTTTACTACTTAGTGCCCACCTAGTAGAGAATTTGGGTGGTAGAGCCCTGCTGGAGAAAATGTGTCATCAGGGGCAAACCTTAGGGTTGAGTCCAGCCTTACGCATTTCCGTTAGCTTATGCTTGCTCATGCTTGCTCTCTCTCTGCTGAGGATGCGTGATGAAGTGAGCCAGTTTCTTCTGCCATGATGAAGTTTGGGAACTGTAAGCCTGAAATAAACTCTTCCTGCCCACAAACTGTTTTTGGTCAGGTGTTTGTCCCAGTAACAAGAAGGAAACAAAAACATTCCCATTTTCACCATTGTAGGTCTCACCATTGCGTTCATTATTTTCTTGTTGATGTTGTCAAACTTCTCACTGGAAGATATGTAGTCTCAGGGTGGCCTCGAGGGGCCTCCTAGGTGTATTTTGGGATTACAGTTGCACCACCACGCCCGCTAACGTTCATTATTTTCTTGTTGATGTTGTCATCATGGAGGGGGAGGCGGTGTATTTTGGCTTACAGTTCGAGGCGCAGTCTATCATGGAGGGGAGGCATGGCGGCCAGAGCACGAAGCAGAGCTGCTCACATCATATCCGCAGTCAGGAGCAGACACAGATGAATGCTGGAGCTCCACTAGCTTTCTCCTTTTCATCTAGTTCAGACCCCAGCAAATGGACAGTTACTACCCACAGTTATGGGGTGTCTTCTCACCTCAATTAACTGAATCTAGATAATCCTACCCAGGCACAACCAGAGGCTCATTTCCTAGGCGTTTCTAGAAACTGTCAAGTTGACAATCAATATAGACCATCACACCCGTCCTTCACTTCTTTTTAGAACCTTCCTTCCTTCCTTCCTTCCTTCCTTCCTTTCTTCTTCCTTTCTTTCTTTTGAAACAGGATCCCACTCTTACTCTAACCCCGATGAGCACTAAGCACTCTCTGCCACTCAAACTGTCCTCAAGCTCTTAGCAATCCTCCTGCCTCGGCATCTCTAATGCTAGGATTTTAGACATTGGCCACACACCCAGTTCTCATTTCACCTCTTGGCCCCAGCTAAGTATGAAGTTCTTTTTCTACCTGTCCTGCCTGGCCACAGTGTCAGCTGCTTTCTCTGGGAAGGTCTTTTGCCCTGTGCCTGCTGGCTAGGATGGAAACCTGCCATCTTGCAATTTCTCTCCTGGTGTGCCTCATTTAGGACTTGGGGGCTTCATTTATGGCATGTGGGGCACACATATGCCTCTCAGTGCCTGGGACACGCTGCTTCTAACAGCTTGTGCTAAAGAGCTTGCTCCTGCCCTGCCATCGCCTCTTCTTAATCCTCCTCACTGCTGCTTTCCAGGCCTAGCGGGATACTTGGCTGCAGGACAAGGGCTGTTTGCCTGGCTTCTCTTTTTTGGGTGATTGCTTTGGTCTCAGTATGAGCAAATGCATGCACATGCACAGCCAGATGCCATCTGCCACTGCAGAAGGACGTGAGCGCCCCACCCTGTGCTGCTGAGACACCTCCACGTGGCTCCTGCCAGCTGAGCTGCTCCTGGGACTGGATCCAAGGACTCAAGCTTCCAGAACTGGGGGCCAATCTGTGAGACCACAAATTCTTGGGTTGTGGAAGCTGCAGTTCATAGTGGATCACTGATATTGTTTAAGCCATTATTTTCCATGGCTGGGTACAATGCTCTTGTCCCTGCTTGTGAAGCTATGTACTTCTTTTGCCTGCTGGCTTTACCTTCCTCTCCTTTCTCTGCTTTCTCCTTTTCTCTCTCCTTTTCCCATTTGTTTTTACTTTGGCCCTGTGGTCTTCAAGTCAGTTAAGACTCTACTTCAAGAGACATATTCCCATATCCAAAATAAAATCCAAGGTACTGAGCACTGTCTATAGGGCTCTCTCCTTACCCCATGTCCCACTACCTGCCCACCGCAGCCATGCGAGCATCTTGCTGTCTCCAGACGTCCCACCTTATGTCCTTACCTGTGCAGCTTCTGTCTGCAGCACCCTTCCTCATTGCAGAGCTCCCTTTGGCTCTTCCTCATCTCACTTGGTCCTCTTCTTCCCCCAACACAATGTCCTGGTTAGCTGCTACCTGGGGGAGGGAAACACAGACTTCTAACTGGTGGTATGTGCCGTTCCCATGATTTAACTACTCTCACTATGTCATATTTAACAAGCAGACTCTAGTGAATTCAGGGCCAGGAAGAGGCAGCTCTTGTAGACTTCTTTTCGTTTAGCTTGTCCTCTTTTCTTCTACACTTTCTCAATTTTTTTCCTATGTTGTGTGTATGTATGTTAATATATGTGTGCATGTGTATGCATGCATATATATATGCGCATATTGTGCAGTGACAACAGATAGACATCCAGAGTCTTTCTCAGTTTCTCTTTGCCTTATCTTTTGAGATAGGGTCTCTCAATGATTCTTAAGCTCACTGATTCACTAGAAAAGCTAGCCAGTGAGCTCTGTCTCTGTCTCCCAGTAGTGCAATTTCTAGCATACATCACCATGTCCAGCTTTTTAATGTGGATGCTGGGGATCTGAACTCAGGTCATCTCCCCAGCCCCTGCCTCAGATATTATAGCCTTCTCTCTATCAAGTCTACTATCTCTCCCACCACAGTGAGAGCGGGCCTTTTTCTCCAGTGCTGAGCCCCACTATCTAGAACAAGGCCTGATGGTTGCTGCTGTCCAGGGAATATCAGATGATGGCTGAGTATTGAGGCAACCATGGTAGCACTGTATATGACAACGAAAACAAATGGATCAGAGACTTGAGAGTGTTCATTGCTAGGAGTGCAACTTTGCTTCCCTTAAAATCTCTCACACACACTCAATAGGGGTTGCAGGCGTGTGCTTATTCCTGGATCGGTCTGCAAAGCTTATGGCAATGCTGTAGCTATAGCCGATGATCTCCTGCCTCAGCAGCCCTGACACTTGATTCTTGCTTTGGCTTTCTCTCCATTCTGATGTGTGGGCACCCATTGCTTTACCACAAGTTGGGGAGTGCTGCCTCACCAGGAAGAGTGTGGAGGGTGTTTACACTCTGATCAGAATGGCCACGTGGTCCACATGATGAAGGTCCGACCCCAGGCTCACCCAGAAGTGGAGGTGCTGAGGGCTCCCGTGGCATGACTGGCAGGTGTTCAAAGGTCACTGTGTGCAGTGAGCATTTTGGCTGAGGCTCCTAAGCAGCAGGAATGTATGGCGTGGATGTCACACTCCTGATGCTTCGTGTTGCTTCCTCTCAGCTGTTTTCCTCCAGAACTCCTGACTTCCCTCTCCCTGAAGACTTCCTTCCCTGCTCATCCTGTACCACCCCTCAGGTCCTCCTCCCCTTGTGAGGTTCTCCCTGCCTCAGTTTTTCTCTTTCTACAGTTCAGTTATTTTACTCTTTCCTGGGTGGGAATCAGGCCACTCCCCTTAAATGTGAAACATGTATTTGTACTCCAAACGGTATTCTTCTTGGTGCCTGTGCCAGTGAGGACTCCAGCCTCCCGCAGGCAAGGGTGTTGCTGATTTTGCTGCTCTGTGTTCTTGGCACCTTTGGCATCACCCAGTGTCTTGTGGGCAAACAGTGCATATTGCTGAATGGATTACCACTCTTTTCCCTGCTTAAGACAATAATAAAAACTTGGCTTGTGTCCCTGCTAAGTTGCTGTTGCTATTTTTTTCCCTGTGGGTCCACTGATTCTTCCTAGCCATTGTATCAGTGACAATATATGGGGCACTTAAAGGTGCTGGGTGGTGCTCAAGGCATGAGCTCTGTAAGGTTCAGGAGGCAAACATGAAGGCTTTTATTTGGGAAAAGCACGAGCTGCCAGGGCTGACTCACAAGAGAGGAGCACAGCCTACCTGAATTTCCAGATAGTGGGATTTATAGGACTTTCAGTTGGGGAAGATAAGGAAGGGAAAAGCTTGACTAAGAAAGGTTCCTTTAGGGAAGATCTAAGATGGGCAGGATGTGGACAGCAGAACAGTGACCAGGTGATTTACAAAATAAGGGAAAACCATGAACTGGGGGCATTGCAGGCAAAGAGGGGATAATGGCTGGGCAGTTTCTTGAAGAATGTGGGTAATCCACTTCCTTATGTCTCTGTCACCATCCTGCTGTCCTTGGTGACTCCATATTGGGACCTATCAGACCTAACATTCCAGCCTTTTGTTAATGATAAGAGATGAAGGTTAATTTCCTCATGCTGACCGTAGGGGCGATGAGTTCTTATGGGAGAGGCTGGATAATGTGGTCCATGGGTCTCTCTTCAGGGCAGGTGATGAGGAGGCAGTTTCCATGATGGCTGTTATGACTTGGTCCTGAACAAAACAGAGACTTCTCTCGTACCATCCCTGTATTGAGCTGGCTTCGGGCAGTTGCTGGTGACATCTGTTATAAAGAAGGTCAGGGAGATGGGCTCTGTGCACCTCATGACAGGTCAGAAGGAAGAATTAAGGAGCTTGTTACCTTTGTCAACAGCTATGACATCCAAACACCAGGCACAAGGAGAGGATGAGCACCCAGAGACGAGGGATAGAGATCTTGGGGCAAGAGAGAGGAGACAGAGGAGCATCAGTGTATTCAAGAGGAGCATTTGGGGACCAGGGGAAGAGTAGGAACATGAGATAGTTTAAGTTTGAGAGTGTCCCTTGGGGTGGTGGTGTACTTAACCCTGGATGAGGTAGGGTAAGGGCTAAGGCAGGAGGGGGCCTGAGGAATAGCTCTGATTCTGGCTAAGGCAAGAGGAGCTGGGGTCAGGGTAGGTGAAGTTAATCAGGGACAGGCAGAGGCAAAAGGCATGAGTTAATGTTAGAGTTTAGTATTGTAAGTCAGCATCAGTCTATTAGTTTCTTTGTTTATATTGTAGTTATATATTTTTTTAACTGGGTGATTAAGACCATGTAGGCTGTCAGAATTAACTGTACAGTTTGGAGGTCAATAATGGCACTATAGGAGAGACTTTTAGTGACCTGTGAGGAGTTCTGAGACTCTCAGCATTGTCATCTGCTAGGATAGGTCAAGGCCATGCTGACCAAGTGGCCCTCCCTCTTTTGGGAAGCCTCAGGACTGATTTTCCTCTGATGTGACGCCCCTGTTGCAGATAAACCAACTTGGAGTTTATCTCTTGGTCTCCATATCCTCTCTGATCAAGAAAATAGGTAATTTGCCAGAGGCTAGAAGTTAGCACTGTCCCATCATCTCCTGTGGCCTTCTGACTTTGGAGGAGGAACCCAAATATTGGTTGTCCTTTTAACTCTAATGTTTCCAATTGATTTTGGCTTCTACATATGGTTATTAATCACTCAGAGAGACTGTACATATCTTATTAGCAAAACAGAACAGTTAAAAGGTGTAGAACATAACTGGTTAGCAAAGCAGATCTGGTTAGAGAATGACACAGTAGTTTAAAATCATTCTGCTTAATATTTAAGTTTAGTTGTCAGGTGACAGGGTAAGCTGTGTCTGGAATATTAACATACATTAGAGACAATATAAAACTTGGCTATTGTTGAGTTAAGCAAGTCTAATTTTAACATACATTAAAGACAATGACAAACATAAAGTAACTTTTTAAAATAAGTACCTTTTACCATTGAACAATTTTAAGGCTTAACTAAAGAAATATTTATGATTGTTATATGAAGCTTAGACAAACTATATTAACATTGTTTACAGTGGATTTTCCTAAGACATGCGGAGCTTCCTCAGTTTTCCTAAGAACAAGATTACAATAAGTCACTTTTTATAAGGCTTAGATTATAACCTTAGTGTTATTCACTCAGCAAGACCAGCATGAACAAGACAAGAACCATCTTAACATTACACAGTTTTAGCCAGGCATGGTGATGTGTGCTTATTGATAGCCAAACTTCATGGACTTTGTATAAACCAAACTACAATATTCTGATATCTGGAAAAACCTGATATTAACCAAAAGTAGAGTTCACATGTTTAAGGCACATGAGGTTACAGAGAGTAAACTATGAACAAAAGATCTGCTAACAGAATTTAAAATAAACAAGAAATCTATATTATGTAGTAAATATGAAGACATGACAACTTTTACAATTTTTTAAAGTTTATCAGAATCAGGATACCTTTATATAATATATTTTTAAATGAGGTTTAGCACTTTTAAAAGCTAAATAAGATGTCCATCAAATCTACAAGTCAGTTTCTGAAATTAATTCAGCTATATCTAATATACCCAAAGATAGAGGAACTGGACTAAACTGCCATGATCTAATGAAAAAAAAAGAGACAAGTCTCATGGAAAGGGAATGGGCATGCCAGGGCCATTTGCCACTGCAATCTCCAACTGCATTTTCCACTATGTGCATTTGGCTTTGTAAACAAGCACCTTTAACCACTGAGCTGAAAAGAAATATTTTTTCAAAGATTTATTTTTATTTATTTATTAGAGACAGAGAGAGAGGGAGAGAGACACAGAGAAAGTGAGAATGGGCATGCCAGGGCCTCTAGCCACTGCAAACGAACTTCAGACACATGTGCCACCATGTGCATCTGGCTTACATGGGACCTGGAGCATCAAACCATGGTCCTTAGGCTTTGCAGGCGTGTGACTTAACCACTAAGCCATCTCTCCAGTCCAAGCAGTATTTTTAATCTACTCCAAATCAATTTTATAGAATTATAGTGAATTCCAAACTTACACAAAATTTCATGACACAATCTACAACTACTCAAACCTTAATCAACTCTGTAATTTTATCTGTGGCACTTTGGTAAACTTGCTCAGTAATGATGTAAGTTAAATCTAAAGTATTAAGACTGGTTGTTGGAGGAATTGGTGAATTACATTTTAAATCACAATATTGCTCACCATGAAGTAATTAGTTTCCAAGTGTATGGGCACCTTGGGGGCTTGCCTACAGTCAAGAGCTGATGGGCAGGGGCACCATGGGCCCAGAACATATTGACCCCTGAGACTTTATTGTTTAGATACAAAGGCAGAAATGGTAGGCATCTGGGGACAGAAGCTCATCACTAGTATGAGTACCAGCCTTTGTGGAGAAAGATCTGCCTCTCTGGTGCCAAAGTCCCTGAGAGATCTGGGTTTCTTTTCCAAGACCTCAGCATCCTTTTTATAAACTCAACTTCTCACTCAAAATATGAAAACCATTTCTTCACTCACAACCATCCTAATGTGAGGGGCGAGACCTCCAAGGTCAATGTCACTGTCCACCCTCCACCCCCATCTTCTGCATCTTAGGCTGTACTAGTGCTCCAGTGGAAGGACCATGAAGTGCTAGTTTTCTGTTGATAGAGTAAGGACTTCCATCCCTACCCATGTGGCCAGAAACCTAGCTAGAGACATTCCAACATGCTCCCTGAACATCAAAGTGTCAAGGATGCAGAGTGCCTATACATGGGTGCCTTTGGCCACTTGTCAGGTCACTGTTGTCCACAAACTGTACACTCAAACACAGCTAATTTTATATGTTACTGTTACAGCTACAGATTGTGTATTTGAGCACTTGTTCTCCAGCTGGTGATGCTATTTTGGAAGACAGTGGAGCCTTTGAGGGTACAGGGCAGACAAAGTTGGCAGAGATGGGTCTCTGGTTGGTTGAGTCTTTGAGAGTTACAGCTTGGTCCTTCCTGAGCTCTTTCAACTTCCCTGATAGCCAAGATGTGAGCATACACCATGCTCCTACTGTTATGAACTCCACCTTGCCACTCCTGCCATGGTGGACTGACTCCATCAGCCGGAATAAAGCTCTCTTCCCTTAACTTGCTTCTGTCTGCTACAGTACCAATGCGAGGAGATAGGTAGTTGAGACAATGATTCTTACTTCAAAATGTAAAAGACATGTGACATGCTTCAATGGACAGTATTTTGCACAAATGTTCTAATAAAGGGATTGGGGATGAGAGCAGGAGGGTGACTGGAGAAACTGCTAAATATTTTAAAAAGATGGTCCAGGTTACTTCAGTGAAGAGAGGACACTGAGGGAAGACTTGAAGTCAGGGAGTTAATCTAGTGGACATACGGGAGAAGATAGAGTGACAGCCAGTGCAAAGGCTCTGAGGCAGGGACTGCCAGATGTGCTTTAGAGCAGCCAGTATTGTGAAAGAGTGGCCGGAAGAATGTGAGAGCCAAAGGATGAGGAGGAGAACTTTGGAACAAAGTGGCCATTGCATTCATGACCTCAGCTGCTATCTTTACCTGCAGAAGACATGTCCAATATTGTACCCATCAACACTCATACGGTCATTGGGCCTGTTTGGCCAATCTTGAAGTTTCCAGTGTACACTGTTTTCACCGCTGGTGACTTCTGTCTCCCATACGGCAGCATGCAGTGCAGCTTTTTCCAGCTTTCAGTTGGCTGGTCTATAGGGAGATGGTTTTCTGCTCAACACCAGCTTGATTTCTCAGTGACCTTGCCACTCAGGCAAGTGAAGTCTTCAGCAATAGGGCCTTACCATCTGTTTCTCAAGGGAAAGCAAGGGCCTTGGCAATATCCTGTAATGTTTTGGAGGCAACAGGGACCTCCCTGGCCAACAACTCACTGGAAGGTATCCTATCCCTGGCACTGAAAATTTTCTAGTAGCAATCTGTAGCTTCTGGATGTGCCATTATACAAAAAAGTAGGTTTATATAAGTCTTATTCAGAATATCTTGAATTTTGATTGACTCTCCCCCCATCCAGCAAAATACACTCTTCTACGAAAAAGTGAAGGTGTATAAAAAATTATCAACCACAGCAGAGAAGTAGGAGAAATACAGAGCCTCTAGAGAGCACAGAAGCAGGCAGAAGTGGCTCCAGCAGTGGCAGCGCCAGGTACATGAAGCCGCAGTTTCCAGGCTCTGCCTGAGCCACAGGAACAGCCAGGTGAGGGGACTTTCCACTCACACCAGCCTTCTGGCAAACTCAAGAAACCTGAAGGGGAAGACAGCAGGGACCAGCAGAGTGGCTAGTGAGGAAAAGGATCTGGGGGACCAGTGGTACAACTTCAGCCACCATCCACAACCTCCGGTCCCCCCACTGCCAGCACAAGCACCAGCAAGCACTGGAGACCTGGGGAAGGGAACTCACCTACAGAATACCCGACACAGGTGATCAGAGCAGTGACTCACTGACCCATCCAGCCTACCTAAGCCCACAGTACAGCAAAAAGGGACCCAAGAGGATGTGCAGCATAGCTGAGACCAAAGCCATCCCAAAAGGTAACTGGGCTTACACCAGGTCAGTACCTGACAAAAAAGATTGCCAATAGGCTAGCATTGGAAGTGCTAATTGCATGCTCCATGTCACGGTAAATCTGATGATGGTTGTATTTGCCCCTCTTCTTCTTTTTTTTAAATTATTTTTTTATTGACAACTTCTATACTTACATACAAAAAATGCATATTTCCCTCCCCTGCCCCATACCCCTTTAGAACTCCAATCTCCATCATATCCCTCCCCTCTCTCCATTAGTCTCTCTTTTAATTTGATGTCATCATCTTTTTCTTCTATTATGAGGGTCTTGTGAAGGTATTGCTAAGCACTGCAAGGTCATGGATATCAACGACAATTTTCTTCTTCTTCTCCTTTTTTTTGCTGTTCTTAAATAAGCTATATTTTGGGGTTGCCATTTGTTGCTTTCTCATTTGTAGTGCCTTTGTTTCCTCTTCTGTCATTTGTTGGGGCAGGGTCTTACTCAGTCACAAGCTGACCTTGGAACCCTCTACAGACCATAATTTTCAGCCTCCCAGTTGATAGGATTAAGAGTGTGGGGCAACACACATCCTTAGGGATTTGATTTTGTTAGAGGATCTGTTTGTTTTAATATCTACTTTTGCATAAATACTCTGTGCTGGTTTTCATTGAATGTGTATATTGTTCAGTTAAATTTTAGAATTTGCCTATATTTTGTTCCACCCAGCCAACTGGAATACTTGCATAGCAGGCAAACCTAACACCTAGGGTCACCTTTGAGGTTACTCTGAGAGTCTTTTAAGACCCATACAAAACACCTTAAGCTCCTACCCTGAAGATATGTAACAATCAGATTGATTGATACTTCTAAGAATACTGCAGATAACTAGAAAAACCTGAGCATCAAACCAATCCAAGATGCAAAAATCTCTCTATTATAATACAAAAAATCAAGACAATATAATTCCACCAAAAATAAAGTCCATCATAAATGACCTCCAGTGAAACTAATTTAGAGAAAATGCCTGAGAAAGATTCAAAAAAATGATTATAACTGTATTCAAAGAAATCAATGGAATCAAAGAAGAAATAGGAAACTAATTTAATAGAGTAAGGAGGTCAATACAAGACATGAATAAGGAAATAGAAATAATAAAGTAAAACCAGACAGAAATACTAGCAATGAAAAAACTGAGCAAGTCAAATAAACAACTCTGGAGAAAGTCTCACCAATAGAATGAATGAATGAGAGAACAGAGTAAACTAGAAGATCAGGTGGCAGATCTAATACAGTCCAACAAAGAGAAAGAAAAACTAATAGGAAGGCATGAATGGGAATTTCAAGATATTTGGGACTATGAAAAGATCAAACATAAGAATTCAGGGAATAGTAGAGGGAGAAGAATTTCACTCCAAAGGTATAGTAGACATTTTAAACAATATCATAGAAGAAAGTGTCCTCCAAATTGGGAAAGAGATGCCAATTCAACAGGAAGCCTTTAGAACACCAAACAGACAAAACCTGGAAAGAACCTCTCCTTGCCATATTATAATTGCACTACCAAGCAAACAAACCAAAGAAAATACATTCAAAGCAGTTAGAGAGAAAAGCAGGTCACTTACAAAGGCAAGCCAACAGGATCACAGCAGATTACTCAACACAAACCTTAAAAGCCAGAAGGACTTGAAAAGATGTATTCCAAGTTCTGAAATACAACTGTCAACCAAGATTACTCAGCAAAACTATCCAAATTGATGAAGAAATAAGGACATTTTGCAACAAAAATAGGCGAAAAGAATATGTGACAACTAAACCAGCTCTACAGAAAATGCTGGAAGGTATCCTCCATGCTGAAGTGAAAGGAAAGCACACATATGAGGAAACAGAGGAAAATAAAATCATACTCGAGAAACACTTAATACAAGGAAGTAAAAGGAAAAAAGGAAGCACTACAATACAAGAAGAATGGCGAGTACAAATACATACCTTTCAATAATAACTCAATATCAATGACCTCAATGCCAAACCAAAAGACACTGACTTGCAGATTGTATTAAAAGCCAGGATCCTCTGTTTGTTGCCTCCAAGAAACTCATCTCTCCATAAAAGACAGATACTATCTTAGGGTGAAGGGATGGAAAAAGGTATTCCAAGCAAATGGACGTAGGAAACAAGCAGGGGTTACTCTCCTATTATCTGACCCGATAGACTGCAAACCAACATTAATGAGGAAAGATAAAGGTCAGTTTATATTGAATAAAGGAAAATTTCAACAGGAAGACATTACAATTCTAAACATATATGCACCTAACATGGGTTTAATAAAATTTAATTAAAAATTTAATTTAATAAAAAATTGAATAAAATTTAATTTAAAATTTTAATAAAAATTTAATTTTAATAAATTTAATAAAAAACCTATTAGACTTATGTCACAGATAACACCAAACACAATTGTAGTCAATGAATTCAATATCCCACTCTCATCTATTGTCAGATAATCCTTGCAAAAAAATAAAGAGAGACATCTGGATTAAATTATGTCATAGAACAAATGGACCTAACAGATATCTGCAGAACATTCCATCCAAATGCTACAGAATACACATTTTTCTCAGCAGCACATGGAACATTCTCTAAAATAGAGCATATATTAGGATACAAAGCAAATCTTAACAAATAGAGGAAAATTAAAATAATTCCTTGTACCCTATCTGATCACGATGGGATTAAACAACAAATCAACAATAAGAGAAACTACACAGCATACACAAAATCATGGAGACTAAACAGTGCACTACTGAATGATGATTGGGTCATTGAAGAAATCAAACAGGAAATAAAAAAATTCATAGAATCAAATGATACCAAAATTTTGGAACACAATGAAGGCATTCCTAGGAGGGAAATTTATGGCTTTAAATGTCTATATTAAGAAATTAGAAAGGTCGCAAGTAAACAATTTAATGCTTCACCTTAGAGAAAGAAGAACAAGGCAAACCAAAAATCAGTAGACAGGGAGAAATAATAAAGATTAGAGCAGAAATTAATGAACTAAAACCCCGCCCCCCAAAACCCCACAACATTACAAAGAATCAATGAAACAAAGAGCTGGTTCTTTGAAAGGATAAACAAGATTGATAAACCCTTAGCAAATCTGACCAAAAGAAAAAGAGAAGAGACACAAATTAATAAAATTAGAAATGAAAAAGGCACCATTACAATGGACACCAACGAAATTCAGAAAATCATAAGGACATACTTTAAGAATATATATATGCCTCTAAGTTTGAAAATCTGAAAGAAATGGATTATTTCCTAGATTTATATGACCTACCAAAATTAATTCAAGATGAGAAAAACCATTTAAATAGACCTATAACAAGTACAGAGGTCCAGGCAGTTATTTAAAAATCTCCCAACTAAAAAAAGTCCAGGTCTAGATGAATTCACTGGTGAATTTTACCAGACCTTCATGGAAGAACTAACACCAATGCTTCTCAAGCTTTTCCATAAATAGAAAAGGAAGGAATCCTACCAAATTCCTTCTACAAAGCCAGCATCACCCTGATACCAAAACTGGACAAAGACAGAACAAATAAAGAAAACACAGACCAATCTTCCTCATGAACATAGATGCAAAAATTCTGAACAAAATATTGGCAAACAGAATATAAGAATATATCAGAAAAATCATTCACCACAACCAAGTACACTTTATCCCAGAGATGCAGGAATGGTTCAACATATGCAAATTGATAAATGTAATACACAATATAAATGGACTAAAGGACAAAAATCCCACCCTGAGACTACATGACCATCTCAAAAAAAATAAATAAATAAAAAAATAAATGGACTAAAGGACAAAAATCCCATGACCATCTCAATAGGTGAAGAAAAGGTAACAAAATCCAATATTCCTTCATGGTAAAATTCCTACAGAAACTGGGAACAACATAATAAATATGTATCAACATAATAAAGGCAATTTATGACTAACCTACAGCCAACATAATACTAAATAAGGAAAAACCTGAAGCTTTTCTACTATATTCAACAACAAGACAAGGGTGTTCACTGTCCCCACTTTTATTTAATATAGTATTAGAAGTCTTAGCTATAGCAATAAGGCAAGAGACACTCATAAAAAGACTACAAATTGGAAAGGAAGAGATCAAATTATCCTTATTTGCAGATGACATGATTCTTTTTTTTTTTTTTTTTTCCAGGCATAACATATCTTTATTTAGCTGATGCTGTAATGTTTTTTTTTTTTTTTTAATTATTATTTTTTATTGACAACTTTTATACTTACAAAAAAACCCACCTGATATTTCCCTCCCCTCATTCCACTTTAGAACTCTAGTCTCCATCATATCCCCTCCCTCTCTCCATTAGTCTCTTTTAATTTGATGTCATCATCTTTTTCTTCTATTTTGAGGGTCTTGCAGAGGTGTTGCTAGGCACTGCAAGGTCATGGATATCGAGGCCAATTTCTGTCTGGGCAGTTGCATTGTAAGAGGTCATACCCTTCCTTTGGCTCTTCCATTCTATCCGCCCCCTCTTCCGCAATGGTCCCTGAGCCTTGGAGGGTGTGACAGAGGTGTTTCAGTGCTGAGCACTCATCCATCCCTTCTTCTCAGCACCATGTTGCCTTTTGTGTCATCCCAGTGGTCATTGCCATCTGAAAAGAGAAGCTTCTCTAACCAGAAGTGAGAATAGCATTAATATGTGAATATGAACATTAAGTGTAGTGCTTTCAGGGCAGCTTGGTGGGAATAATATATACATTTAGTCAGACAAGAGCAGGCTTATACTCCTAAGGCTCATGACCTCACCTACTATAGACTTTTACTTAGGTTTTTCAGTACCAGGTATGTATTCCCTCCCGTAGAGAGGGCCTTCAGTCCAATTATGGAGCAGTTGGTTACCCCAAGAGTAGACATGCCACTATTGCACCTGTTCAGTCATTGGGCCTGTCTGGCCAAGCTTGAATATTCAGTGTCTACTGTTTTCACTGTTGATGGCTTCTGTCTCCCATATGCTGCATGCAGTGCAGCTTTTTCCAGCTTTCAGTTGGCTGGTCTACAGGGAGGAGGTTTTCTGCTCCACACCAGCTTGCTTTCTCAATGACCTTGCCTCTCAGGCAAGAGATGTCTTCAGCAATAGGGTCTTACTATCTGTTTCTCAAGGGAAACCAAGGGCTTTGGCAAAAGCCTTTAATGTTTTGGAGGTTTCCAGGACCTCCTTGGCCAACAACTCACTGTAAGGTATCCCATCCCAGGTACTGAAAAATTTCTATTAACAGTCTACAGCTTCTAGACGTGCCCTTATTCAAAAAAGTAATTTTACATATGTCTTATTCACAATATCTTGAGTTTAGATTGACCCTCCCCCTGCCCTTCTTGTATGCATTCTCTTCCCATGGCCTCGCTTACGCCATTACCCTCTCTGTAATCAGTTCTTCTACTTACATATGTGCAATACCATACACTTCAGTCCTTCCCTTTCCTCCCTCCCTTATAGCCTTTTACCAGCTTACTGGTTTCTGGTACCTATTTTTGGTTCCAGTTCACACACAGTCTATACATTGGTAGCTAGGATCCATATATGAGAGAGAACATGTGACGTTTGGCTTTCTGAGCCTGGGTTACCTCACTTAGTATAATCCTTTCCAGATCTATCCATTTCCCTGCAAATTTCATAATTTCATTTTTCTTTACCGCTGAATAGAACTCCATTGTGTAAATCTACCACATCTTTATTATCCACTCATCTGTGGAGGGACATCTAGGCTGCTTCCATTTCCTAGCTATTGTGAATAGAGCAGCAATAAACATGGTTGTGCAAGTATCTCTAAGGTAGTGAGAAGAGTCCTCTGGATATATGCCTAGGAGTGCTATAGCTGGATCATATGGTAAATCTATTTCTAGCTGTCTCAAGAACCTCCACACTGATTTCCACAATGGCTGGGCCAGCTTACATTCCCACCAACAGTGTAGAAGTGTTCCTGTTTTCCCGCATCCACGCCAACACTTATTGTCATTTGTTTTCTTGATGGTATACATTCTGACAGGAGTGAAATGGAATCTCAAAGTGGTTTTAATTTGCATTTCCCTGATGGCTAAGGATGTGGAACACGTTTTTAGATGTTTATATGCCATCTGTATTTCATCTTCCGTGAATTCTCTATTTAGTTCCATAGCCCATTTTTTAACTGGGTTGTTTGAATTCTTATTATTCTGTTGTTTGAGTTCTTTGTATATTCTGGATATTAATCCTCTGTCAGATGTATAGCTGGCAAAGATTTTCTCCCATTCTGTAGGTTGTCTTTTTGTTCTATTCACAGTGTCCTTTGCTGTACAAAAGCTTTGTAATTTCATAAGGTCCCAGTGGTTGATTAGTGGTTTTATTCCCTGAGCAATTGGAGTTATATTCAGAAAGTCCTTGCCTATTCCAATATGTTGAAGAGTTTCCCCTACCTTTTCCTCTAGGAGTTTCAGAGTTTCAGGTCTGATATTAAGGTCCCTGATCCATTTGGAGTTGACTCTTGTGCATGGAGAGAGACAAGGATTTATGTTTATACTTTTACATACAAATGTCCAGTTTTCCCAGCACCACTTGTTAAAGAGGCTATCTTTTCTCCAATGAATATTTTTGGCATTTTTGTCAAGAATCAGGTAGCTGTAGCTGCCTGGATTAATATTTGGGTCTTCTATTCTGTTCTGTTGATCTACCTGTCTGTCCTTGTGCCAGTACCATGCTGTTTTTGTTACTATGGCTTTGTAGTATAACTTAAAATCGGGTATGGTTATACCACCTGCCTGATTTTTGTTGCGCAAAATTGTTTTGGCTATTTGAGAATTTTGTGTTTCCAGATGAATTTTAGGATTGTTTTTTCTATTTCTGTGAAGAATGCTATTGGGATTTTTTTTTTTTTTTTTTTTTTTGGTTTTTGCGAGGTAGGCTCTCACGCTGGTCCAGGCTGACCTGGATCAATGTGGCCTTGAACTCTCAGCGATCCTCCTACCTCTGCCTCCCGAGTGCTGGGATTAAAGGTGTGCACCACCACGCCCGGCACTATTGGGATTTTAATGGGGATCACATTAAATGTGTAGATTGCTTTTGGTAAGATTGACATTTTCACAATATTGATTCTTCCAATCCAGGAGTTTGGGATGTCTTTCCATTTCCTTGTGTCTTCTGCAATTTGTCACTCGAGTTTTTTAAAGTTCTCATTGTAGAGATCCTTCACTTCCTTGGTTAAGTTTATTCCAAGGTATTTTATTTTTTTTGAGGCAATTGTGAATGGGAGAGATTCCCTGATTTCATCCTCTGCATGTTTGTTGTTAGTGTACAGAAAAGCTACTGATTTCTGTCTGTTTATTTTGTAACCTGCTACATTGCTAAAAGTGTTTATCAGCTCTAACAGTTTGCTGGTAGAGTCTTTAGGGTCTATTATGTATAGAATCATATCGTCTGCAAATAATGATAATTTGATCTCTTCCCTTCCGATTTGTATCCCCTTTATGAGTGTCCCTTGCCTTATTGCTATGGCTAAGACTTACAGTACTATATTAAATAGTAGTGGGGAAAGTGGACACCCTTGTCTTGTTCCTGAATTTAGAGGAAAAGCTTCAAGTTTTTCCCCATTTAGTATTATGTTGGCTGTAGGTTTGTCATAAATAGCTTTTATTATGTTGAGATAGCAGATGACATGATTCTTTACATAAAGGACCCTAAAGACGCTACCAGCAAACTGTTAGAGCTGATAAACAGTTTAACCAAAGTAGCAGGATACAAAATAAACATGCAGAAATCAGTAGCTTTCCTATATACTAATATCAAACATGCAGAGGATGAAATCAGGGAATCTTTCCATTCACAATTGCCTTGGAATAACATATCCAAAGAAGTGAAGGATCTCTACAATGAGAACTTTAAAACACTCAGGCTAGAAATTGGAGAAGAAACTAGGAATTTGAAAGATATCCCATATTTTTGGATTGGTAGCAATATTGTGAAAATGTCAGTCAATCCAATGGCATTCTTCACATAAGTAGAAAAAAATCCTAAAATTCATTTGGAAGCACAAAAAACCTTGAATAGCAAAAACAATTTTGAGAAACAAAAGTAAGGCTGGTGGTATCACCATACCCAATTTTAAGCTTTGTCATAGAGCCATAGTAACAAAAACAGCATGGTACTGGCACAAAGGTAGACATGTAGATCAATGGAACAGAATAGAGGACCCAGATGTTAATCCAGGCAGCTACAGCCATCTGATTTTTGACAAAAATGCCAAAAATTCATTGGAGGAAAGATAGGCCCTTCAACAAGTGGTGCTGGGAAAACTGGATATCTATATGTAGAAAGATGAACATAGATCCTTGTCTTTCTCCAAGCACAAGAATCAAGTCCAAATGGATCAGGGACCTTAATATCAGATCTGAAACTCTGAAACTACAGAGGAAAAAGTAGGGAAATCTCTTCAACATATTGGCATAGGCAATGACTTTCTGAATATAACCTCAGTTGCTCTGGAAATAAAACCACTAACCACCACTGTGATCTCATGAAATTACAAAGCTTTTGCAAAGTACACTGTAAATAGAGTGAAGAGACAACCTACAGAATGGAAGAAAATCTTTGCCAGCTATACATCTGACAGAGGATTAATATCCAGAATATGCAAAGAACTCAATAGACAAAACAATAAGAAATCAAACAACCCAATTAAAAAATGGTTTCTGTAGCTAAATAGAGAGTTCTCAAAAGAAGAAATACAGGTGCCATATAAACATCTAAAAAAGTGTTCTACATCCTTAGCCATCAGGAAAATGCAAATTAAAACTACTTTAAGATTCCATCTCACTCCTGTCAGAATGGCTACCATCAAGAAAACAAATGACAGAAAATGTTGAGGATGCAGAAGAAGAGGAACACTTCTACACTGTTGGTGGGAATGTAGTCTGGTACAACCATTGTGGAAATCAGTGTGGAGGTTCTTGAGACAGCTAAAAATAGATTTACCATATGATCCAGCTATAGCACTCCTAGGCATATATCCTAAGGACTCTTCTCACTACCTTAGAGATACTTGCACAACCATGTTTATTGCTGCTCTATTCACAATAGCTAGGAAATGGAATCAGCCTAGATAGTCCTCAATAGATGAATGGATAATAAAGATGTAGTACACGTTTACATTTACACAATTGAGTTCTATTCAGTGGTAAAAGAAAGCGAAATTATGAAATTTGCAGGGAAATGGATGAATGTGGAAAAGATGATTATACTAAGTGAGGTAACCAAGGCCCAGAAAGCCAAATGTCACATGTTCTCTGTCACATGGGGATCCTAGCTACAAATGTTTAGACTTGGGTGTGAGCTGGAATCAAAATTCAGTAGCAGAATTCCAGGTCAGCCTGGAAAGAAAAAGCCTATTAGGGAGGGAAGGACTTAAGGGGATAGTATTCTATATATGTAATTAGAAGAATAGATTACAAGAGTGGAATGGCTTAAGGAAGGCCAGGGGAAGAGATTGAATAAAAGAAGGGTAAGGGGAGCCAGGCATGGTGGCGCATGCCTTTAATCCCAGCACTTGGGAGGCAGAGGTAGGAAGATTGCCATGAGTTCGAGGCCACCCTGAGACTACATAGTGAATTCCAGTCAGCCTGAGCTAGCATGAGACCCTACCTCAAAACACCAAAAAAAAAAAAAAAAAAAAAAAAAAAAAGGGTTGGGGGAGCATCAATCAAAATTCAAGATATTCTGAACAAGGCATATGAAAGGGCTGGAGGGATGGCTTAATGGTCAAGGCTCTTGCCTGCAAAGCCAAAGGATCCAGTTTCAGCTCCCCAGGACCACCAATGTAAGCCAGATGCACAAGGTGGTGCATGTGTCTGGAGTTCGTTTGCAGTAGCTGAAGGCCCTGGAGCACCCATTCTATCAGTCCCTCTATCTGCCTTTTTCTCTCTCTCAAATAAATAAAAAACAAGTTAAAAAAAAGACATATGAAAGCCTTTTTTGGATAATGGCACATCCAGAAGCCATAGATTGCTACTAGACAATTTTCAGTGGCAGAGATGGGATACCTTCCAGTGAGTTGTTGGCCAGGGAGGTCCCTACTGCCCCCAAAACATTACAGGCTATTGCCAAGGCCCTTGGTTTCCCTTCAGAAACAGATGGTGAGACCCTGTTGCTGAAGACTTCATCTGCCTGGGTGGCAAGGTCACTGAGAAATCAAGCTGCAGCTGATCTGAAAACCTTCTCCCTGTAGACCATCTGACTGAAAGCTGGAAAAAGCTGCACTGTGTGCAGTCCTATGGGAGACAGAAGTCATCAGTGGTGAAAACAGTGGACACTGGAAGCCTCAAGTTAGTCCAGACAGACCAAATGACTGAACATGTGAAGTAGTGGCATTTCTGTTCTGGGGGAAACCAACTTCTCTCTAATTGGACTGGAGACCTGCTCTATGGGAGGGAATACATGCCTGACACTGCAAACCAACTCACTGTAGGGGAGATGACTTAGCGGTTAAGGCATTTGCCTGCAAAGCCAAAGAATCCCGGTTCAGATTCGTTTGCAGTGATTGGAGGCCCTGACACGCCCATTCTCTCTCCCTCCCTCTCTCTCTCTCTCAAACAAATAAATAAAATTAAATTAAAATTAAAAAAAGTCTGTGGCAGGGGAGGTCATAAGTCTTAGGGGTATAAAGCCTGCTGTTGTCTGGCTAAATCCTTATATTATGCTTACCAAGTTGCCCTGTAAGCTCTTCATTTAATGTTCATATTCATATATTAATGCTACTCTCACTTTTGGTTAGAAAAGCTTCTCTTTTCACATGGTGGTGACTATTGGGATGACACAAAAGGCAACATAGTGCTGAGAAGACATGATGGAGGAGTGCCCAGCACTGAAACACCTCTGTCACACCCTCCAAGGTTCAGGGTCCATTGCAGAAAAGGTGGCAGAAAGAAGGTAAGAGCCAAAGGAAGGGTATGACTCCTTACAATGCAACTGTCCAGACAGAAATAGGCCTCGATATCCACAACCTCACAGTGCCTAGCAATACCTTCACAAGATATTCATAATAGGAGAAAAAGATGATGACATCAAAATAAATGAGAGACCAGGGCTTGAGAGATGGCTTAGCAGTTAAGGTGTTTGCCTGCAAAGCCAAAGGACCTTGGTTCAAGTCCCCAGTACCCACATAAGCCAGATGCACAAGGTGGCGCATGCGTCTAATGTTCATTTTCAGTGGCTGGAGGCCCTGCATGCCATTTCTCTCTCTTTTATTTCTCTCTCTGCCTCTCTCCCTTTCTCATAAATAAATAATAAAAGACTAATGGGGAGAGGGAGGGGATATGATGGAGAGTGGAATTGTGAAAGGGGAAAGTGGGGGAAGGGAGAGAATTATCATGGTTTATTGTTTGTAAGTATAGAAGTTGTCAGTAAAAAAAATATACATTAAAAAAAGTTTTGCACCCCCCCCCCAAAAAAAAAAGAGAAAAGAAAAGGCAAGTGGAAGCCAGAACCTTTTCCTGTTAATCTTCACTTCAAGTCTGGGAATTTGAGCCCACTGACTTTGAGGTGTGCTGTATGAACCCTTATCTGATTGGTGTTTGAGCAGATTTGGTTAATAATTTGACCCTCACCTAGAATGGCTGCATGGTGTCTTACTAAGGAAGGGCCTGACATGGACTAAGAAAGTGTTTCAAGCATTTGGAAGCTCATTTATCCATGGAAGTACACCATAGACTTCTTTAAAGGGTGATGAAAATATGAAATGAACAGGTTGGGCCATGCAAGCATTGAAGACTTCCAGTTGAATGTTGAAAAGCTTCTTTTTTAAAAAATTTTTTTTTATTTGAGACAGAGAGAGAGGAGAAGAATGGGCACGCCAAGGCCTCTAGCCATTGCAAACAAACTCCAGATGCACATGCCACCTTGTGCATCTGGCTTATGTGGGACCTGGATAATTGAACCTGGGTCCTTAGGCTTCACAGGCAAGTGCCTTAACTGCTAAACCATCTCTCCAGCCCTTGAAAAGCTTCTTAAATGCAGACCCAAGCTCTAGCAACAGCAGATATATTTGTTGCAATGACATTGTGCTTCCAGCTTCTGGTTTCGTCTTAAAAGTGAAAGCTGAAATCAGTAGAGTCAAAAGCTGGGTTCATGCATGTCAGTCATGCCAACCCAGCTGTCACAGATTTCTGCTCTGATTGTACTCAATGCACAGTGAGTTTATCCAAGAAGCTCTGTGATTTTCCTCTGTTTTTCAAATTCTCTTTGCTTCTGGAAGTGGCTAGAGAGTTCTGACAAGCTGCTGCACACAGATAGCTCCCTTAGGATAGAGGCCATGTCTGCTTGCTATAGATGTCCACTCTCCTTCCTAGCAGATATATATATATATATATATATATATATATAATTATTTATTTTAGGCTTTCATTCTTTTTCTTGAATCCTCATCCTATGCTGCCAGGGCTGAATTCCTTTGGTTTTAGAGGCAACTTTTGGCTCATTTTTGCTCTGGATAGGGGACAAGAAGAGAGATCTGCAGGTGACCATGAACAAAGGTTTCCCCTTTCTTCCCTGGAACTTTCCAACCCCTTCACATTTGCTTCCTTTGGATCCTGTTAAACAAAGGTGATTTACTCTGCTGGACCATGGAACTCCAATCTGAGAGTGAACTGAATACACGGATAAAGTCAAAGCAAGACACTCACAGGTGGAGTGCCTGGATTAAGCTGCATCAGGCCTCCATACCACCGCTGCCTTCTCTTTTCTTTGACTGAGTGGTCATCTCTTGCCTGGGGAATGGGACTTGAGCTATTTTTCAAAGCTACCAAGTGGTCACACAATTCAGTGGCCACCTAGGAGTTATGCAAGTCTGACTTTGTGGATGACTTGTAGAAACATCACAGCTGGGGCCACATCACGGATTGCTCAGTGGACAAAGTGCCTGCTGTGCAAGCATGAAGACCTGAGTTTGGATCCCCAGCACCCACGTAAAAGCTGGGCATGGAGGTCCGTGCCTGTCATCCCAGTGCTGGGGAGGCCCATCCCCAGGCCTTGCTGATTAGCTGGTCTAGCTGAATTGGTGAGCTCCAGATTCAGTGAGAGACCCTGTCTTAAAAATAAGGTGGAGAGTGAGGAAGACACTTGATGTCAACCTCTGGCCTTGACACGTGTGTGAACATAGGTGCATGCACACACACACATGTGTACACACACAACACATACATATGCACATAGACCACACACAAAGGAAGAAACATCATGGCTGACTGCAAGCCAGGTCAGCCCAAGGGCTCAGCATTAAGGAGATTTGAACCTGAAGTGCCCCACAGGTGCATGTTGTCGATATTTGGTTCTCAGCAGGTGGTGGGACATTTAGGAAGTGGGGCCTGGCTGCATGAGTCAGTCACTAGGACAGAGACTTTGATGGTGTAGCATAGCGAATTCCAGTCTGGTTCTTTCTGCTTCCTGTTCACCACCACGTGAACACATGCTGGTTTTTACTTGGCTGTGCTGTATGCCATTGTGCCCTTTCTGCTGTGATAGACTGAACTCTGAAACTGTGAGCCAGAATAAATCCATCCTCCCTTCCTTCCTTCCTTCCTTCCTTCCTTCCTTCCTTCCTTCCTTCCTTCCTTCCTCCCTCCCTCCCCCTCCCTCCCTCCCTTCCTTCTTGGCTTCTGTCATGTGTATTATCACAGGGACACAAAAGTAGCTAATACAGGCTGTTAAGAGAACATCTGTCTCAGGTCTAACCTCCTGGCTGCTGCTGGTGGCAGCTGGCAATCTTTGGCATTCCTTGTCTTGTGGATTGTCACCTCGATCTCTCTCTCAGTCCTTATGTGGCCTTTTCCCTCTGCATACTGTGTGTGGTTGAATATCTCCTTTTAATAAAGTCAACAGGCACACGGCTGTAGGGCATCTTCATCCAGTGTAGCCTTCCCCAACTTGACTAATTGCATGGACCATGGACCATGAGCCTGTCTCCAAAGAACACCACATTCTGAGGTTTTTGGGTTGGACCCTTGACATATAAAGGTGAGGGTGTTTCAATATTCACCCCAAGCATGGTTAATGAGGAGATTTTACTGTGGGCTCTTGGGTGCTGCTGATGGGGTAGACATTCTAGGAAGGTCCTAATGGTTGGTTAACTCATGCCAGTAAAACACCCCTTCAGAAGCAGGTTCCATTGGTATGGTCAGTGGACATAAGTCCCTCTTTCCCAGTTCATTTCATGGGTCATGGGAAGGAGCAGGCACACAGCAGAAGAATCCTCTTACTATCTGGGTGAAGGGAAGGAATCGATGAAGCTCACTTCAGGGTTCCAACCTGGGTTCTCAGAGGGCCACAGAAGGCGCTCAGCTATTCCTGGAGATGCATCTGCTTGCCATTGCTGGGCGTGGCAAGGGGCACTGCCTGTTATTCTGCAGTGAACAGGATGGCTGGGAGCAGAGTTCTCCAGGCAGAAGGTCAAGTTGATGAGCTTGTAGCCCTACATACCTATCCTTCAACAAAACCTTTGCTGTACCTCAGCGGAGAAAAATGGTTCAACAGGAGTCATGGCCTAGAATCTAGAACATACTGAATAGAAAGAGGAAAATGCTAACCTACCTGACACGAAGCCTGGCCTTGGGACAGCTTACTGGCTCTGAGAGAGCCATTGCAGTAGTCCGTTTTCACATTGCTGGGATGAACACCTAAGCCAGACAAAGTTTATTGGAGGAAGGGGTTTATTTCAAGCTTACCGATCCAGAGGAAGTTCCATCAATGGTAGAAGAAGCTGCTTCCTTCCATAGATCTAAGCAGAGAAAAACAAGTGCAGTAAGCAAAACACCAACACCAGCAGACACACACTAAAATGCAGCAAGCAGGGACCTCTGCCAGAGCTCACTGCTCTCTATGCCTTGGGATGAAATTCAGATTTGCTCCTAAGCACACTCTTGGTCTGGACCCAAGGATCCGCCCCCAGTGACACCTCCTCCAGCTAGGTGGCCAGAGACCCAAGTTACAGGCTTTAATAAAATACCCGAGTTTATGGGGGACATACATTCAAACTACCACAGCAATGTATGTTAATTTTTAATTATAATTTCATTTGTTAAATTAAAAAACTTTTATTGACAACTTCCATAATTATAGACAATAAACCATGGTAATTGCCCTCTCCCCCTTCGCAATTCCATTCTCCATCATATCCCCTCCCTGTCTCAATCAGTCTCTTATTTTTTTTTTTTTTTTTTCTGGTTTTTCGAGGTAGGGTCTCACTCTGGCCCAGGCTGACCTGGAATTGACTATGTAGTCTCAGGGTGGCCTTGAACTCACGGATCCTCCTACCTCTGCCTCCCGAGTGCTGGGATTAAAGGCGTGCGCCACCACGCCCAGCTCAGTCTCTTATTTTGATGTCATCATCTTTTCTTCTTATTATGATGGTCTTGTGTAGGTAGTGTCAGGCATTGTGAGGTCATGGAGATCCAGGCCATTTTGTGTCTGGAAGAGTGCATTGTAGGGAATCCTACCTTTCCTTTGGCTCTTATATTCTTTCTGCCACCTCTTCTACCTTGAGCCTTGGAAGGTGTGATAGGGATGTTTCAGTGCTGAGCACTCCTGTCACTTCTTCTCAGCACTATGGTGACTTTTCAGTCATCTCAGAGGTCACTGCCTCTGAAAAGAGAAGCTTCTCTAACCAAAAGTGAGAGTAGCATTAATATATGGGTATGGACTTTAAGAGAAGTGCTTACTGGGCAGTTTGGTGAGCATAATATATACATTTAGCCAGACCCCAGCAGGTGTTACAGCCCTTGGGCTCATGACTTCCCCCATTATAGGTTTTCAGTATCAGCGATGTATTCCCTCCCATAGTGGGCCTCCAGTCCAATTAGAGAGTGGTTGGTTTCCCCCATAACAGACATGTCACTATCGCACTTGTTGGCTCATTTGGCCTGGCTGACCAAACTTAAGGCTTGCAGTGTCCACTGATGTTTGTCTCTCTCCACCATGGAGCTGCATGCAGTGTAGCTTTTTCCAGCTTTCTGTCAACTGTTCTACATAGTGGAGGTTTTCAGCTCAGCTCCAGCAGGATTTGTCAGTGACCTTGCTGCCTAAGCATGTAGATTCTTTAGCAATAGGGTCTTACCATATATTCCTGGTGGGAAACCAAGAGCCTTGGCGATGACCTATAATATTTTGGGGGCATCAGGGACTTCCCTGGCCAACAACTCATTGGAAGGTGTCCTATCTGGCACTGAAAATTTTATAGTGACAATCTATGGCTTCTGGATGTACCATTGACCAGAAAAGTAGGTTTCCATTTGATTTATTCATACCCTCTTAGATATTGATCAATCTCTTTCCCTGACCTCACTTAGGCCTTTGTACCCTGAGTAATTTGTTTTCCTGCTTACATATATACAACACCCCTTAAGTAAGTCCATACGTATATACAAATATAAACATATATACAAATCCTCTTAAGTCCTCCCCTTTACTCCATCTTTTATAGTCCTTTTATAGCTTACTGGCCTTGGTTACCGAGTTTTATCCAAATACATTATTCATTACTTATTGCTGTGACAAAAGTCTGTTACAAAAGCAACTTAATGAAGAAAAGGTTTATTTTGGCTTACTGTTTGAGGACACAGTCTGTCATGATTAGGAGGGCATGTGGAGCGTGAAGCACTGGTCACATTGCATCTACAGGCAGCAAGCAGAGAGAGATGAAGGCTGTCATGAAGCTTCCTCTTGAGACAATCAGCCAAAATAAACGCCCTTCTTCCCATCAGCTGCTTTTGGTCAGGTACTTTGTCCCAGCAGTGAGAAGATCAATACAACAGCTAACTTTCTCCTTTTTATTCAGTCCAGGACGTCAGCCCATGGAATGGCACCATTTACAGCTAGGGTGGGTCTTCCCAGCTTAATTAACCTAATCTAGAAACTTCCTCATAGACATGCTCAGAAGCTTGTCTCTTAGGTGATTCTAGGTCCTGTCCAGTTCACAGTTGAGATTAACAAGTGGCCATTGGTGTTTCTTACAGAAAGCAAAGCGCAGCTGTTATACTGTGCACATCTGGGCTCCAGCATGTGGGGGACACACTGTTTGCTGTGAGCAAACACTGCTTCTCTAAGTCCCTCGTTTCCTTGTCAGGGGAGAAAGCAGTATACACTAAGACTTCCTCTTATAAGTATTCTGTACGGGGGGATCTGTAAGGGTATCGGGAGGGAAGTGCTACTCTAATTTGACTGGCAAAGTCAGAGACAACCAGCAGGAATGAGCTCAGTTCCAGGAGCTGGGACTTGACTTGATGCTGCTTCCCAGGTACCATGACTCAAAGCTAGTGTCTTCTATCATGATTGCCACCATTGCCTCATGGAGTTGAGGCTGGAAGGCCACACCCTGTCAACCAGGCCCTATAGGTGGTGACGTGTGCAGTCTCAGAGGAAGTCAATTTCCAAACTGCTGAGCCATTTCAAGTCCATGACCAAGATGGCAAGTCATTAGAGAAATAGATTCTATTAACAGCAATGTG
The DNA here is from genome assembly GCA_036365145.1 of Orientallactaga sibirica. Lineage (NCBI taxonomy): Eukaryota > Metazoa > Chordata > Mammalia > Rodentia > Dipodidae > Orientallactaga > Orientallactaga sibirica. The sequence continues at coordinate 44,576,361 of JAEOAD010000011.1, read as the reverse complement.
TAATCTTACAGTTTCAATGAGGAAAGTGTGCACTGGAGGCTTATTAGAGACGTAGGCTCTTTCTGGACCTTGGGGATTAGCATCTTCCTTCCTCTTGGGCAACACTGTTACCTGCTGAAATTTCTGGAGCACTGCCTCCCACCTCTCTTAGAAGAGCCACCTACTCTTGATCTTGACCCGGCCCATTGAAGTAAATTGAAGGTTGACACTTCCATGCTCCAGAGGACTCTCCCAGCAGGGTTAACACTGCTCCTTCTTTGTCAAGTCCCCACAGGAGGTGCCCAGCCCTCTCATGTGCTTGTACACCCTTGGGCTCGCTTTGTCAGAGTGCTCCAGTCGCTAACTTGGATTTTTCCTGGTCAGTGGAGGAAAGAACAGCAGCAGGGCACCATCCATCCCACCCGGCAGCTGTGTTTGTTCACAGGGGGAGGTGTGCCTGGTGATGATCACAACATACTATAATCCTGTATGTCCCACAATCACAACTGTAGAAGTGTCTGTTTCCACATTGATCTGGGGTGGGTGTGCTTGTCACTGTGTTGAGAGCTGTCCTCAGTGAGGGAGGACTCAATGGACTTGGGGACAACGGTCGGAGAACCAGCATTCAAGAACACTGGTGGGAAGCCCAGGATGCCTTTATGGCTGTTGCTACTGAGGCTCTGAGGGAATTGACACTGCTACACTTTGGCCTTGTTTTCAGAGTCCTGTAAGCAGAGTCACCCCAGGGAGTGGGGAACTGGGAGGTGAATCACCCCAGAGCTAGGTCAGGAGGAGGGGATGTCTTTCTTTTAGACACCACTAGCCCAGGTTATGCCTTCCCTGTGTGACTGACTCAGAGCTGAGGTCATACCTTTGTCCCTCCTCCCAACTCCTTCATTCCAGCTCCTCCGTCCCCCACTTCTACTTTCCTCTCAGTTCCTCCTTCATTCCAGCTCCTCCGTCCCCCACTTCTACTTTCCCCTCAGTTCCTCCTTCATTCCAGCTCCTCCGTCCCCCACTTCTACTTTCCCCTCAGTTCCTCCTTCATTCCAGCTTCTCCTTCCTTCTAGCTCTTTCCCAGCTCTCTCAAGCTTAGGGTTAGAATCACTTTCTATACTTTCCAAGTGCTCATACATCCCTGAGCGCCTGGGCCTTCCTTCTTGGACTTGGACTCTGCTCGCACTTTCTGAATAGCTCCTTTTTGAACTGTCCTGAGTCCGAGTCACAGGTGCCATCTGTCCCCATATGACATCTTCTGATGCCCCTTTCTATGTTGTAATCATTAATGGGAGGGAAGTTTTTCTTTTAATTTTTTTTATTGACAACTTCTATACTTACATACAAAAAAACCATGATATTTCCCTCCCCTCCCCCCATTCCCCTTTGGAACTCCATTCTCTGTCATATCCCCTCCCTCTCTCCATTAGTCTCTCTTTTAATGTGATGTCATCATCTTTTTCTTCTATTATGAGGGTCTTGCAAAGGTATTGCTAGGCACTTCAAGGTCATAGATATTGAGGCAATTTCTGTCTGGACAGTTGCATTGTAAGGATTCGTACCCTTCCTTTGGTTCTTACATTCTTTCTGCCCCCTCTTCCGTAATGGACCCTGAGCCTTGGAGGGTGTATAGAGATGTTTCATAAGTAGTTTGAGTGAATCCCAGGTCCAGGCTCCTAGGAGCCCCTCTTGCCCTCTGGATGTGAAACTATTCTGTGTAGGCCATGTGAAGGCAAGCTCTCTTACTGGTTCCTTCTGCCTGAGCTGTTCATGAAGATCTGGTTAGACAGGGTGCACATTATCTGTCACTGGGGAGGCCTGCTATGGTATGATTAAGCAAGAAATAGCCCTGAATTTAGAAACAGAAACACTGAAAGCCAAGAGCCACACACAGCAGTGTGGGCCCCAGCTGAATCTACAACAATGCTACCAACTCTGATACTTTTTTCACCTCAGACCTGAAGTCCAGAGCAGGAAGGCATACCTGCCCACACCATGTGGTTGCCATGTCAACCATAGAGATTCCTCTTTGTGAGCCTCAGCAAGCCTGGCTCGCCAGAATGCATTTCTGGGGGCGCAGTTGCCTTTTACAATTATTGCTTAAAATGAAACTGGATGGTGACAGAGTTCTGCCAGACATGGAGCTTTATTTCCAAAGTCTTTGACAGTGTCCCTCCTGGCACTCCTGTGAGTGGCTTTTGCATGAGCTATTTTATACAAAAATATTCCCAAGGTCAGAGTCATAATAACATCATTAAAATGCCTGCTGCAAATCAAAGGTGAACTTGTACAATTGCTATGCCTTCCAGGCAGGTCTTAATTTTAGATCTTAAGATGTTCATCTTTTCTGGGAAGAAATTTTCACCTGCTTTTATGAGTCTGCAGCATGTATTTTCTGTGATATAGCCACAGTACTGCCCACATATGGTTGCAGTATGTGTGTGAGATACATTTATGGTCCTTGGGCTCATGAGTGAAAAGCCTCAGAGACCCAAACATGAGTAGAAAAGGTTATATATCCAGGGCAGTGAGCAGGGGGCATTGTGAAGCCCAGCCTGCCTCTATCTTGGTGGTTGCTGCCATGGCCAAAGGCTGGAGTGGCGGTGAGAATGTTGTCTCCTCTGTGTAAGGCCTTCACACTGATCATAATGTTTACATGTTCTGACATGTTAATGGAGGAAAAGACTCTCCAAGGGCAGTTGAGGAAGCATAGTGTTTTTTTCTTGAGAGACAGAGAGAGAGAGAAAGAGAATAGGCCCAACAGTGGCCTCTCAGCCGCTCTGAACGAACTCCTGATGCATGCACCCCCTTGTGGGCAAGTGTGGTATTGTGCCCTTGTGTCACTTTTTACGTCTGGCTAAATGTGGGACCTGGAAAATCGAACGTGTGTTCTTAGGCTTCGCGGGCAGGCGCCTTAACCGCTAAGCCATCTCTCAAGCCCAAGCACAGTGGTTTTATGCATGTATTAGTTACTTTTCTCATTGCTGTAACCAAATATCCAACAAGAAGCAACTTAAGGGATAAGAAGATGGCTCAGTGGTTAAGCTTAACCCTTGCTGCTTAAGCATGAGGGCCTCTCAGTCTGGAGACTGCCAGCATGTACCACTGAGAACACACATTTGACAAAAGCTGGGCATGGCGAAGCATGTCTATAACCCCAGTGAGCAGGGGGGGTGGAGATTGGAGAATAACTGTGGTTTGCTGACAGACAGCAGCTCTGGGTTGTGGGAGAGACCCCAGTCTCAAGAAAGTATGCAGGTGACTGACAAGATGAAATCATCCAACATTCTCCTTTGGTCTCTACATGCATGTGCATGGGGCAAATGCTCCTGCACATGCACAGACCATGCAAGACACACTATACCACACACACACACATGCGTGCACGTGAAAAAAGGAGCAATATAAAGAAGGAAACATTTCTTTTTTTCATATAATTAATTAATTTAATTCTAATTTTACATTCATAAAGGTGACTCCATTATCCTCCTTTCTGTCTTCCCTCTTCCAAAGGGACCCTCATCAATGGGGAATGTGGGTCATGCATTGTGGGGGTAGTCAAGAGTTCTGGGGGACAGACCAAGTCTCTGTGCATAATGTCCCAACTTGTGGCTCTAACACTCTTTCCGCTCCCTTTTCCGTGAATTTCCCTGAGCCACGTTGGGATCATTTTAGTTCTACTTCAGTGGTGAGGTTTTGGGAACCTCTGTGTCTCTGGATATCTGGCTTAGTTGGAGTTGGATGTTCTCTGTGTTTTTCTCCTTCAGCCTTCTTCTGGTGTCATGTTCACCCTTTCCCCGCATTACTCTATGGTTTCAGCTGGGGCTCTGGTGAGGTATGATAGGCTGATCCTTCCTTCAGGTTCGTTGTCCATCTGAAAAAGATATGCAAATTCTCCAAGGGAGAGAGAAGTTAGTAGTAGATAGATGGAATGGCCATAGTTATTTTAGAGAGAATTTTATATGCGTAGGCCCTCTTCTAGCCCACATTTGGTGGGAGCTTGATCTTGGAGACTGGGCTTATTTTTTGTACATGGTTTTGACTTATTTCCCAGTTCCAGCAATGAGTTCCATTCCACTGAGTGGATTTATTAGCCAAATCAAGAGCAGTTAGTTACCCACCATGGCTGAGCGCCACTACTGCACTTGTTTGAGCATTGTGTCGGGTTGGAAGGAAACATTTTTTTCGGGACACAGTCCATCATGGCAGGGAAGGCATTGCAGCAGAAGTATGTGGTGACAGGTCATATTCAATCCACAGTCAGGAAGCAGAGAGAGAGAGAGAGAGATTAATGCTGGTGCTCAGCTTGTAGGATCTGAGCCCATGGGACAGTGCCACCCACATTCAGGGTGAGTCTTCCCATCTCAGTTAACTCAATCTAGAAATGCCCTCATAGTCATCCTCAGGGATTTTTCTCCTAGGTCATTCTAGATCCTGTCAAATTGATGATATTAACCATCACAATGATTGGGCCCAAATCTCAGCTGTGTCATCACCTTCTTATGTGATCTTGGCATGTCATTGAACTCTCTTGCCTCCATTTCTCTGCCAAATGGGGGTAATGATGGAACTGTCTTCATGGAGTTGTTATGAGCTTTGAGTGAATCAGCGTTTCTGCAATGTTGGGCCTAGCACATGATAAATGAAGTTAAATAGAATGCCTTCCCAGTCAGCTTCTCTCATTTCTGGCTTGAATTCTTTAGACTGTCATTGTGCTGCGAGGGTGATGCTCACAGGGTCATGTAAGGAAGTCTATGGCTTTAATCCAGGTTGATAGCTACAAACTTGAGATTTCACACAGTTTGCATTCTTTCTCCACTTGCTTATATTGAGTCTCAGCAGAGTTACAAAAGATACTCCAGCAGCGAGCCAGGATGATCATAACATCTAGCATTTTTTGAGCACTTACAATGTGCTTTTTAGCAAGAATTTTATCTGAATATGACATTTTGGCACCAGAAAGCCCCCTATGAGTTGAATAAGACATGGGGAAACTAAAGGTCACAGTCATTGTGACTGACCTTAGAGCTCATAGCTAGTGACTGTTTGCTGGTCACAACCTTGGACAGTGTACACAGTTCAGTCAGCCTGGGTGTGCATGATCAATTCTGCTGTCCTAATAACTGCTAATGATCTGATCTATGCAGACATAAAGATTCCCATGGCTGTTTGACTGCATATCTGTCTACTAATGTTTATGTCACCTTGTCAGAATCCACAGATTTGTTAAGAGTCTATAGTCCTGCTGTGTGAATCCCAGAAGAAGAACTAATGATGCCACTTCTTATCAGCTCAACAAAGCTCTTAAGACACCATGTATTAGCAATTCATTATGGAAATAGACTCTCATTCATATTTAAGCCATGGACTTGACTTTGTAAAATATCCCATTATATATTAGATAAGTTTTGTTCCCACCTACTACAATTGTGTCATTGTCTTAGAAATACCTATGTGAACCAATTTTCTTTTACAAATTTATTTACTTTTCAAGTCAATTTAGAAAGAAGGGGTGATTTGTGTCAAAGGTAGCTTGGCATATGTGGTTAGTATATATAGCTTCTTTTGAGAAAGTCCAAATGCCCACTAGTCTTTAACCTGTGTGACAAAATGAGACCAGAGAATGTGAGCTTTGAGTCTTCCTCTCCAACACAGATTACAGTTGACATTCTTTCCCTTATGATCAACTTGCTCATTTAAAAAACCCACCAGGTCTTCACATCACATAGTAAATACATCTGATAGTCAGGAGCACAAGCCTCCTCCACCCATATTAACCCACAACTGTGAAAAGTCTTGTGACATGGTTCAATGGTTGTTAATGTACGAGCTGAAACTACTGAGTGGAGTCTTGCTACTTGAACCTCTTGTCCCTTCAGCTTCTAATTGATAACTGTCCACTGATAATTGGAATGATTTGATAAAGGAATTGAATCCTGTAGGAAAACCGCAAAGTCTCTGGAAAAGAATCTCCTTTATATAAAAATATTGCTCTAAGTCTTGGCAACCCTAAGGGAGTGACTGAAATGCTGATACATTGAGACCTGCCCAGTTTTCTCTGGCCCCATCCTCCCTTACTACATTTATGCATTTTATTTTATCCTGGTGCATACTTCTGTTAAGGTGGACATAAACAAATAATAACTAAGCCCGTTTCACCCCTAAAATTTAGCATTGGAGCTGCCCTTGCCAAAGCAATAGGACAAAAGAAAAAAAAGGACAAGTTAGAAATGTAGTATGTTCAGAAAAACACAATTACCATTTTGATATTCTGTTAAATAACAAACTAAGCAAAGTTATTCTCAAAAATATCAAAAATTGAAAATTGAATTGTCACATAGTAACTGTACAAAAACATATTTAAATTTTCATTTCTTTTCATGCCATCTAAGTGCTTGTGGCCATGTGAGCATAGACAAGAAAGGTGACATAAAAAATTTCTCCTATGAATTAAGTCATGTGAAACACTCCATGGAGTTTGGGACAAAAGGACAGTATATAGATCCCCTTTATGACATCCAGGCCCTTAATGATCTGATGCAGCTTATTTCCATCTCCCCTCTACAAACAGGACTGGCCAGAACAGCTGGCAGGGCTTTTGTTCTTTGGGTGGGACCCTAGCTTGCTTCCCCTCTTTCTGTAATCCCTGCTGCAGTCAACTCTGTAAACCCTGTACTAGGCAGATCGAGTTGTATCTTTATTCATCGTTTTCCTATCATCTGAGCCATATAGGTGGACTTAGGAGGCAGGCATAGGACATAGGATCAGAAATGAACAGGTAAACATCACGAGAAGGTTTTGACACAGCCACCGTTGCATTTCAGCTGTGCATCTATGCCAATTGTACATTCTGCATCACTTGTCACGTCATTGGTGTTCCATAACTGTTGCTTTTTAAAAAGCTTTTCCTGTGTTATAGCCTCTGCTTTTCTGAGTAGATCCCATGCTCCCAAGACAGAGATGCCCTTACTACAGAACTTCATCCAGGCTTTAGATATGGTAAGAGCACCAAGTTATTAAAGTAATGGACTATTGGCAGGGAATGGTCCCTGTCATGTTTAGTATTTGATAGTTTAATTAAAAACAATTCATTGCCGGGCATGGTGGTGCACACCTTTAATCCCAGCACTTAGGAGGCAGAGGTAGGAGGATTGCCATGAGTTTGAGGCCACTGTGAGAATACCGAGTGAATTCCAGGTCAGCCTGGGCTAGAGTAAGACCCTACCTCGAAAAACCAAATCAAATCAAACCAAACCAAACCAAAACAAAAAACCACAAACAATTCATTGTGTATGTTCATGTATGTGATTGTGGGTGCACGTGTGCTATGAAACAATTTTGTGTGTTGGTCCTCATTTTGCACCTTGTTTTGATGCAGTGTCTCTTTGTTGTTCAATGCTGCATCTACCAGGATATCTGGACTGTGAGCTTTGAGGATTCTCTAATTTCCACCTCCTGTTTCACTATGGCAGAGCTGGGGTTATAGACGTTGCTGAAGTATGTCTTGTGTGAGTTCTAGGGATCTCTGCTCAGGTCGTTTGTACAGCAAGTACTTCTGTCCACTGAGCCATCTCTCTAACTCCTTACAAATTTAATTAAAAACAAAACTTTTTTATTTTGAAGCAAATTTAGACCCACATAGACATTGCAATCATATTGCAGGGAGTTCCCATGTATGAATTTCTTTTGTTGTTATCTAGATAGATTTAACTTTTATTATTAACAGTTTTAACTTTTTATCAATTGGAATAAGTTTTCTATCCAATAGGAAGGCATACCAACTTTTCCCGGTGGTGACATTACCCAGGAGCCTGGCACAGTGGTGGAACCCAAGCATAAGCATGGGACAGTACAGTGAGCCAAAGCCTGGTTTGGATTCAAAGCCCAGAATTGTTTTAATTTCATTTAAGCAATCCACACAGCCATGGGCAAGAGATCCCCCATGATTTAGCCAGAAAGCCAATGATACTATCCAATATTAAAGAGACTTGGGGCTTAGAGGATGCAGGCAGGTGGACATGGAAACACATGCATATCTAAGAATGGGGCTTTTGTCTTCTACGTAATAATCCAGGTGCACCCAGCTCTGCTGCAAAACAGGAAGCCGTAATCAGTGTCTCCCTAGAGGTGCTAGTGGAGAACAACAACAATGTTGCAGACATGACATCTTTACCTTCTGTGTCAAAAAACGATGCCCATGCTTTTGCGTGTGTGCATGGTGACCAGGTGACAGAGATTGCGGACACCCAAACATGGCTAATTAGCTAAAAATAAGTTTCTGGGGGGTGTGCAAGGTGCCCTCCTCTTTGCCGATGTGATTTTTATGATGTGCCCTATGTCAGCTTTCCCTAGCACCACCTTATAGAACTACAGTATAAACCTCGAATGTGACTTGAAATCTTCTTTGCCAGTAGACACATCACAAAAGGGAGGAAAAAGAACCTAGTTAAAAGAGTATGAGCAGATCATGAATAGGATGTACCTTACATATGCTCAGGTCGACAAGAAAGCAGCGTGGATTATTGTCATTTCATTTGATCTTCTATTTTGATACTAAGTCTAGAGAATCGGGTATACCCTTTACTAGGAGCATGGCCAGGGACCCAAGGCTGCTGCTCTGGGGCTCCTGTAGGAAATAGGGGTTTGTGTCTGATAGCTGCTCTTATGTGCGGTTTTAGGTACCAGGGAGTCTTAAGAGCAGGTTCTGTCATTGGCCACAGGTGTGGTTGAAATACAAATATCTCCCATGGGCTCCTGAGCTTGAACCCTTGGTCCCAAGCTGGTGGCACTATTTGGGAACGTTGTGGAAACTTGGGGGGGGGTAGAGCCTCACTGCTGGAAGTGGGTTACTGGGGGTGGGACTTGAGGTTTTATAGCCCAATGCCACGGTCTGTGATGGAATGTGACCAGCTGCTTCATGCTCCTGACAGCATGCCTTCCCTGCCATGAAATGTCCTCTCAGAAGTGTAGCTGATGCTAGCAGAGAGGCACAGCAGATATGTGCTGGCTTTGTAATCCAGAGGTGGGTGGGTCTTAACTATCCTGTTAACATTATCACCTTTGAAGTCAGGCCGAGGCAGGAGGATCACCATGTGTTTGAGATCAGCCTGAGACCATACAGAGTGAGTTCCAGGTCAGCCTGAGTTAGAGTAAGTCACTGCCTTGAAAACAAAAACAAAATCAAGCAAACAACCAAAACCTGTGAGACAAAATAAGCCCTTTCCTTAAGTTTCTTCTGGTCAGGTGTTTTGTTCACAGCGAGAAAGCAACTAATACAACCATCTTGTCAACTTTGAAAAAAATTCTAAATGTAACTGTTGAGAAATAAAGCTGTTGAGAAAGAAATGTTTGGTCCTGACCTAGGCTTTATCATATATCATAGTATAGCTGAACATAAACTTGTTATTTTGTTCATGGGATGCAGGGAATGCTTGAATCTTGTCCTGACACACGTCTCATAGACTACAGTATGGTCACCTGGCACAATGGCTCAGGCCTCTTTGGGCCAGTCTATCGCTGCCTGCTGGCTCTCCACCTGTCCATACCAAGCCCACAGTAGGCAACGTGGCATCACTTCTCTTTTTTTCAGCCAGCTTAGCATGAATTGAATCTCCCCTCTGCAATACTCTGCTGCCTACTGTAGTCTAATCTGCAAAGGGGTTAAGGGGAGGAGAGAGGGAGATGATGAAGGAAAGATTGGTCCCAAGACAGTCTTTCCCATTGGTTCCACTTACTGAGGCTCAGCATCCCTGAGATGCCCCACATCTTAGTCCTGGGTCCAGGTCCAACAAGTCAGAACTATATGATGTTTTAAAATTAATGAGATACAGTGGATATTGCTGTCCTTAATTTTGCATCTTCACCCTGTTGACAACAGAAAGGCTGACTTCCTGTCTTCAGCGTGGGTCCTGATGAATATGGCTTACACTGTCTGGGGAGGCAACCCGAGGCTGGGCAGATCCCAGTCCTGAGTTGGGTGGCTGCTGCATGGAGTGCTGAGCTGAGGTGTCTGGCATTCTCCTGCCTCTATGTGGATTTGAGGATACCTTTATAACAGAGTGAATTCCTTTTGATCAGGATGGAATTATTAATTCTGTCTTTTATTTTCTGTTCTAAAGAGGACTAGGTATATTCCAAAACAAAAGCTTAAACAGATAATTAGTGGTGAAAATTCGTGCCAGCTTCCAGATGAAGGAGAACCAAGGTTGTTGGTTTGAAGCTCAACAGGAGGGTCTCAGAACTGATATGATGTCCCAGGCCTTGTGTCCTGTCACCCATAGGGTTGAATACTTTAGGAAGAGGAAGGTACCTGGGAAAAGTCTCAGGAGTGGCTTTGATGTCCCCAAGGAACTTCCAGGAATAAATATGGGCTCTGAGTCCCAAAGAATGTTCCATGTTAGAGAGAAAGCTCATGGCTGGGCCAATGGAGAAATTGCTTGTTCCCAGATGCAACAGTTCCTGTGTGGAGCCAGGAGCCATTATAGCTGGGTGTGCCATGACTCCCTATGGAGAGATACACAGTGTGCCTGATGTCACATCCTGGGTCAGTATCTGGTGGCATTCCTGTTCCCACCTGCTGTAGCGTGTCTGAATCCTCTGCCCCTCCAGAGCCCCAGACACTTGCTTTTCTCAGGCCTGTGCTCCTCTGTGCTTTTGAGACAGCCATGGGCTCACTCTCCTTGTTACCCAGCTCTTATCCCCCTCTCCCTACACTTGATCTGCTGTGTCTTTTCATAGAGCCTCATTCATCAGACACATCTTCATTCCTTATTGTCCCTTTCAGGATACAATCCACAAGAGCAAGGTTTGCCTGTGGAGGAGCCCAGTGAGTAGGGTGGTACAAAAGCCATCTGGCCAGACTCACCCAACAGGACACAAAGGTCATTAGCTTAGCCACAGGGAGATCTTTGATCTGCACAAGGAATCCTATATGCTGTGCCTTATAAGTACCTATATTAGTTTCTTGTTATTGCCACAAAATACCTACAAAGGACTTTTGTCAGGGTTTATTTTGATTCACATTTGAGAGTACATTACATCATGATAGGGAAGGTGATAGGAGTGTGAGGTGGCTGCATTGCATCCCTATTAGGAGGCAGAGATGCATGCTGGTGTTCACCTTCTTTCTTCTTTTTATTCAGCTCACGGGATGGCCCTGCCCACAATGAGGGTGAGGTCTTTCCACCTCAGTTATCCCAATCTAGAAACTCCCTCACAGACATACACAGGGATTTGTCTCCTAGGAGATTCTAGATCCAATCAAATGGACAATCAAAATTAGAGATGACCTATCACAGCATCCAACCAACTTTTGTTACACAAGCCAAAGGCTGAGTCTGAGACATGGTGTGCTCCCTGCAGCATGGTGTGAATCCCCAGGACTGTCAGCTATTGTCTGTTATTACCCATCAGCCCCATGGCCCATGGATGCCTGTGATAAAATGCTTCAAAGGCAACCTTTCCAATTTCCCTTGTGAATAAGCCACAGCCCACTAAGGCTTTCATAGGCAGACATTGAGACTTCATGTTAAAATGAGCTGACAAGTAAAGTCACATCCAAAGCATAGAAGGAAGTCAGACTCTTGGGCCCCTGGGTGCAGCTGTGCTCTGTGTTTCCAGGGGAAGAATGTATCCTTGGACACATGGTCTTCTCTCAGCATTGCTGTGGGGAGGGAAAGAAACCATCTAAAATGGGAAGTCCCAGGCCCAAGAGACAGTTGAGTGCTAAGGGCTGGCATGACTGTGGGGAGAGGTTCTACAGGTACTCCTGTGGCCTACACACAGTTGGTTTGGCCTTGGAACATGACCTAAAGGGCAAAAGTCAAGGGACAAAAGTCCCTCTAACCACACAGTACCAAGGCAAGAAAGTTGAGAAAAAATGAGAGCCAGAGTGTGGGTCAGGTCTGCTCACAGAGGGCTGAAGGAATCTGGGGCAAAGCTCTCATATGCTCTTGTAAATACAGGACAGTGACTCCCTACCCTGTCCCTTCTGCTCTGACGGGGCTATCCCCAGCTCCTTTATCCTGTGACAACTGACAGTTTCTTAGCAGGCCAGAATGTCCATGTCACTTCCCAGTACCACATCATGGCCCCGTCCAATCCTGTTCTTGTACCTCGCTGGGGGTGGCCAACACCCGGCTATGGACCCTTTCTTCCTCTCACATAGGTTTGTCATCAGATCCTAGGGGAGGAACCTTTTTGATGCACTCAGAAACTTCCCCTGTTCACACCCTTTTTCAGCCTCTATTCAACCTGTCTTCCTCCATTTTGGCCCATATTGGATCTCTGTCCTGCTACAGCCTGGCCTCCTCCCCAAAGTGATCTTTGTGAAACATGCTGGGTTATGTCACTTGCCTGCTGCTCTCTAACCTTGATGGTTTCCCATCCACCCCTGAATTCAGCCCCAGCTCCTACTGTTCACTTAGTTGTTTCATTCTCATTCTCTCCCTGCCTTTCCCTTCCCATGCTCCATCTCACACCTTCATGCTCCTACTGCCTCTGTTGTGGTGACATCCCATGAGATGTCCTGTGGGTCTCTGAGCAGATGCCACCTTCCTGAAGACACTTTTCCTGACTATGTTTTTTACAAATCTCTTTCTTTTATCTTCTTTATTTCCCTACATTGCATTCACTGGTACAGTCAAATATATTTTAATAGTTCTATATTAAATATTTATCAACATTAACATTTATATCTATAAATATTTATATATATTTTAATAAATTTCAGTGTCAGCAAATACTGTGTAGGGAAATAAATAAGAGCGTAATCATATATAAATTATACATATATGCACAGATAAAAATATATAAATTTTATACACATATAATACTTAATATTTCTCCAAAGCTCTGCAATGATATGGACTTTGGTCAAGTATTTCACATGGTTTTAGCAAATAAACATTTGTGTGTTCATATGCGTGTGGGTACACGTGTATGCACATGCATGTGGAGGCCAGAGGCTGCTGACAGGGTCTTTGTCAGTTGCTCTTCACCTTTTATTTTGAGATAAGGTCTCTCCCTGAGCCTAGAATTCACCAATTCAGCTAGACTGGCTGGTCAGTGAGTAACAGGGAACCTCCTGTCTTTAACTTCCTAGTGCTAGTGTTACAGGTGCATTCTGAGGATCTGAATTCACATTCTCATGCTTTCTGGTAAATACTTTATCCAACAAGTCATTTCCCCAGCCCAACATAAACTTTCTTTCTGTTAAAAAAGATATGTTTATTCATTTGAGAGAGAGAGAGACAGACAGAGAGACAGAGACAGAGAGACAGACAGACAGACAGAGACAGACAGAGAGACAGAGAAAGAGAGACAGAGAAAGAGAGAATGAGATGGGTATGCCAGGACCTCTTGCCACTACAAACTCCAGATGCATGTGCTACTTTGTGGATTTGGCTTTATGTGGGAACTAGGGGATCAACCCAGACCAGCAGACTTTGTAAGCAAGTGCCTTTAGCTGTCTAGCCAGCACCCGAGTCCCAAAGAAACTTTCAATTCAACTTTACTTACAGAAGAGGAGGCTCACTGATGTGACTTGAGTGCCACTGGTCTAGAGTCCACAGACCGCAGGCTTGCAGAGGCCCAGGGTGCTAGGTGCATCCTGGCCCTCTTTATCCCACCTGGCTGTCCCCACTCCCCCACATTCTCCCTACTCTCTGTGCTAGAACACTGCAGAGCTGGATGGTGCTTCCATTCCTGGGACCTGGTGTAGGAAGAAGGGGAGAGCCTGGTGGTCAGATCTGGCCTGTGGGGCCTTAAGGACAGTGAGGGAGTCAGAGGAGGAGGAGCTTGGTTTGGTTCCTGTGGCCTGGGCTGCTGAGCTCTACAAATGCATGACTCCCTCTACTGAGGCAAGTGCTGTGAGGTCTGTTTCCCCTTCATAAGCCAAGCTGGCTCATTATAGCTCCCATGTTCACAGCTGACATGAGCAGACCCCAGAGCACAGGGTAACACAAAGGATATACTCCCAGGACAGCAGAAGTCCTGTGCAGGGTACGTGTCAGGACACGGGAGGAACAACACTCCTAAGGCCTGGGCATGGTCTCTTTGTACCCCTCCCCAAAGGCTCTTGTGCTGGAAGTTTCATCACTCTGTGGTGGTACTAAAGTAGTGGAACCTTCTAGAGTGGGGTTTAGTGGAGAGTGGCTAGGCTAAGGAGTGCATCCTTCAGGGATTAGTGTTGACCTAATGGGGTATGGCTGCATTACTTCTGGAAAGGGTGGGGGTGTTACAAAGCACCCTGGGCTGCCTCCGTTCCCTCTTGGGCTTCCTGTTACTTTCACACATGCTCTGATCTGAAATTGTCGGGGCCTCACTAGAGCCTGGGTGTGGGGCCAGTCTGATCATAGAAGTTCAGCCTCCCAAACTAATAAAACTTTTCTGCATAAAGTACCCTGTATCAGGTATTTATAACAACAAACTAGAGGAAAAGGGACATTGAATGAACAGCTAGACTTGGGATCTGAAATGGATTTGGTGTGTGATATTTTCATATCATCTATCCTCTCTGAAGGAGCCCAGCTGTAACCAAAGACAAACATGCACATTTATAGCCAATGGTGACCATCTGGAAAGTCAAACATAGCCTTGTCAGATTTACTGGTTTGTGTCAGAAAGTATTCATCCCTGTTTTCTTTTAAATTTCTAATGTTTAAATGTTGAAAATTATCTAAGTACCTGGAGGCACATAAAACTTGGAACCCAGAGTCTGGGGTTCTTCAGCGTGGGAACCTGCAGACACACCTTTTGTTACTTCCCAAACCTCACAATCCTACAGGAACTGAAATGTAAACAGCACCTCTGTTGACAATCCATCCAGAGAGACAGAGCAAGGCCAGTATGCTTAGAAGTATGTCATTTTCTGACCTCTAGTGTAGCCCAGCAGAATGGACAATTTAAATATGGCCCGCGATAGTTCTCAACCCTTCTGTGACATTTCAGGTGACAGGTGCCTCTCCGTTCATCTCTCTTGTTGGGAGGCCTTGCTCTGTACTGGCGGGGTGTGGGGGCTGGTGGATGTAACAGGAAATGGTTTTCTTTTGTAATCTAAAGGCACTGTGCATGGCTCAGTAGAGGAATTCTTGTCAGGAGGGGAGGGAGGCAGACTTTCCTTCTGCTATGTACCCAGATCTGTCACGAATGGGGAATAGTTCAATCTTCCTGTGACCCTCTCAGGCTGTGGGTTGCCATGCTCACTTATGCAGGATCGTGGGCGTTAGAGCCTCGAATAATTTGCTAATGCAACATTTAGCTAGAAATTGAGGGCTGTGGGCCCAGGGCCCTTCACTGAATACTTGCTGCCTCCTATCCATTAGGAGCTGGAGCCCAGGCTGCTTTGCTTCTGGAACTCCCAAGGACTCTGGCTTTGAGATCTGCCATGGAAGGGTAAACTGCTGGTCTCTGGAAGCATTGCTCTGTTCTTTCCAGAAGTGGCATCTGGGACTTAGGTGAGCTCTGTGTTTGCACACTTAAGGTTGCCACTGAACCCCATCAGAATGCCTTCCACAGAGAAGGCATGGCACTGTGGCTTGTAGGGCTGTGGGCCTCATGTGCTGCCTCTCCAGCCTATAGTAGTAGCTTCTAAGTGTATAGACATTGTACCATTAAAAGCTCCAGCCCTAGATGGCACACCTACTTTTGTTAAGAGACACACGTGTTCAAGAATTTTCTTTGCAACATGTTTTTGAGTCAGCATCTTGCTATGTAACCCTACCAGAACTGGTACTCACTCTGTAGCCTGGGCTAGCCTTGAATCAATAACTCACCTGCCTTAGCCTTCAGACTGCTGGGTTACAGGCATGTACTATCACTTCTGGCTGTGGCATCATTTTTTTTTAGTTTTTAATTTTTTTATTGACAACTTCCATAATTATAGACAATAAACAATGATAATTCCCTCCCTCCCCTTGCTTTTCCCTTGCAACTCCACTCTCCATCATATCCCTTCCCCTTCTCAGTCTCTCTTTTATTTTGATGTCATGATCTTTTCCTCCTATTATGATGGTCCTGTGTAGGTAGTGTCAGGCACTGCAAGGTCATGGATATCAAGGCCATTTTGTGTCTGGAAGATTGCATTGTAAGGAGTCCTACCCTTCCTTTTGCTCTTACATTCTTTTCACCACCTCTTCTGCAATGGACCCTGAGCCTTGGAAGATGTGATAGAGATGTTTCAGTGCTGAGCACTCCTCTGTCAATTTTTTTCTGAGCACTGTGGTGTCTTCTGAGTCATCCCAGTGGTCATTGCCATCTAAAAAGAGAAGCTTCTCCAACCAAAAGTGAAAGTAGCATTAATATATGGGTATGAACATCAAAAGTGGTGCTTATTGGACAGTTTGGTAAATATATGTATTTAGTCAGACATCAGCAGACGTTACACCCCTAGGGCTTATGACTTTCCTCATCATAGGTTTTCAGTATCAGGAATGTGTTCCCTCCAATGGAGCAGGCCTCCAGTCCAATTAGAGAGCAGTTGGTTTCCCTCATAACAGACATGTGGTATCATTTTTTTAATAAACTTTATTTATTTATTTATTTATTTATTTATTTATTTGAGAGAGAATGAGAATGGGTGCACCAGGGCCTCCAGCCACTGCAAACAAACTCCAGACACATGTGCCACCTTGTGTATCTGGTTTACATGGGACCTGGAGAATCGAACTGGGGTCCTTAGGCTTCACAGGCATGTGCTTTAGCTGCTTAAGCCACCTCTCCAGCCCATGGTATCATTTTAAAAAATTTTTAAATTACTTGTTATATAGTATATATACAGCCATGATGGTACCATCGTTAGCCTTCTCCCTGTCCTTCCCCCATGGGTAATGTGGGTCTTGCCTTATGGGGGTAGCCACCAGTTATGCAGGAGAGGCAATGACTCTGTGTATAATGATCCAACTCATGGCTCTAACAATCTTTCCGCCCCCTCTTCTGCAAATTTTCCTGAGCCATGTTGAGTTCATTTTAGGTCTATTTCAGTGACGAGGGTTTGGGAGTCTCTGTGTCTCTGGATATCTGATTTGGTAGGGGTTGAGTGTTCTTTGTGTCTATCTCCTTTGTTCTTTGTGCTGGTACCAAGTTCACCAATAAAACTCTATAACCTCTATAACTCTATGGCTTCAGCTGGTGTCCTGGTGAGGTGCGATGGGTTGATTCTCTCCTCAGGTTCTGCATCCATCTCTAAGAGAGAAGCCAATTCTCCAACAGAGAGTAAAGTCAGAGCAAGATACATGGATAACCATTATTATTTTAGAGAGAATTTAATAGGTGTAGGCCCTCTTGTATCCCACTATTGGTGGGAACTTGATATTGGAGAGCAGGCTCATTTTTGGATATGGTTCTGACTTGTTTCCCGTTTCCAGGTATGGGTTCCATTCCACTGAGCAGATCTGTTAGCCAAATCTAGCACATCGGTAATCCACCCTGGCTGTGTGCCACTACTGCACTTATGCGAGCATCACATCAGGTTGTTTGCTGCTGAGTAGCTTAGACCACGAGTTGCTTAGACAGATGTTGGTTGTTTCCCCCCAGTCACTTATGTAGCACCTTCTGACACTAGACAAGCTAACTGTCTGGGGACTGACTCTCTTCCAGATTCCAGCCAGGTCACTCCATGTTCCATCCCAACAGCATGTGGTGTCTTCAGCAGTAGGGTCTTACCAATAACCTTTGGTGGGTCATCAAGTACTCTGACAGAAATCTCATTGTGGATGTTAACCACATGCTGGTAATGGGAGTTACAGGTCAGTGCCAAGGGAAAAGAAGGAAGGAAAAGTATAGGTAATATGAAAGAGAAAGAGAGAAGAGAGAGAAGAGGGAGTGATAAAGAACCAGGAGAAGATTGAGGTTAGTCTTCATCATACCCTCTCCAGGCCCCTGTGATTCAGGTGTTCTCTCCAAGCACCTGATGCAGGTACGAACTTTTAGTATGTCTTTCAGGATATAGGATTTTATGGTACCATTTCCATTTAGGTCCACTTTTTTGTCCCCCCCCCGACCCTTTCCCTGTCCTCCCACCCCACCATCCCTATTGTCCAGCCCTCGAGATGTATATTAGGTGTGTCAGCATCTTGGGAAAATACAAATTAGGAGCCACAGATGAGTGAGACCATGTGATACTATGTGGTATCATTTTTAATAGCTCATAAATTATAATATCCTTGGTTACTGTGGTGGTTTGATTCAGGTGTCCCCCATAAACTTGGGTGTTCTGAATGCTAGGTTCTCAGATGATGGCAATTTAGGAATTAACACCTCCTGGAGGCAGAGTGTTGTTGGAGGCGGGCTTATGGGTATTATAGCCAGCTTCCCCTTGCCAGTGTTTGGCACACTCTACTGTTGCTGTTGTCCACCTTATGTTGACCAGAGAGTGATGTCCACCCTCTGCTCATGCCATCATTTTTCCTGCCATCATGGAGCTTCCCCCTTGAGCCTGTAAGCCAAAATAAACCTCTTTTTTCCCACAAGCTGCTCTTAATTGGGTGATTTCTGCCAGCAATGTGAACCTGACTGCAACAGTAAAGTGGTACCAAGGAGTGGGATTGCTGCTAGACACCTGACTGTGTGGCTTTGGAGCTTATTTTCAAGAGGAATGTGGAAGGATTTGAAATCTTGGCCTAAGAGATGCCTTGCAGTGCTGTAAGTACAGTTTGATGGACTATTCTGGTCAGAGCTGAAAGACCTGAATGCAGTAAGAACTATGGACTGTGAGGTTTGGCTTATGAGGGTGAGAAAGAAGTTTTCTTGGACTGGGCTAGCAGTTTGTGTGAGAAGCTTCCTGTCCTGAGAAGATGTGTAGGGTTGCTTTGTGTAGAAATGAACTGGTGTGAGCAGAGGGATATGGCACAGAAAAAATGAAATCTTTGGATGATCTCTACCCGTTCAGCTGCAGTTGAGAGATTACAACCTTTGAGATTGGGCCAGCTGACCTGCAATGGGGCAACAGGAAGAATGCAGATTCATTTGAAGGGGCCCGAATGCTGAAGGAGTATCCTGTTCTTCAAAGTCTGATTTATTCCCCCCTGGATTAACAGATTAGCACCCTACCTGGTATTATGGAGTATAACAAATGCAGGAAAGAGAGGGTCATTGAGTTTGTAAAGTGGTCTTGTGTTTTGGAAATGGCCATGGGCAGTGTGAAGCAGGTTTGCTGGATGCCTGCATGGAGATCCCATGGGGCCATGAGGATGGACCGTGGGTTGCGGTGAAGACCCATTGGAGATGCGGGGACCATGAGATGGCTACTAAGAAAAGCTGCCGGCCCTGGCTGAAGTTTTCCAGGACTGTGAGTAGCCTAACTGGAGGGGCGGAATTGGAAGTCCAGAGACTTGTTGCTGGTCAGAATTACCAGACTTGGGGATTTGTCACTGACTAGAGTTGTTGGACTTGGAATTACAGAGTTTGATGTTTGCCCTAGTTGTTTTAAATCTTGTGTTGGTTGAATATTTCTTTACTTTGCCCAATGCCATCTTTTGCAGTGTGGATGTTGATTCTGTGCCATTATGGGTTTTTTGGGGATTGTTTTTGGTATTATGGCTCAGTTAAAAGACCTTGGAGTATGGGGATTGTTGGACCATCATTAGGATTGATTTAAAAAAGGGGGCCTTTTTAAAGTTGGATGAATGCAATGCATTTGACATCATGTATGGTTATCATTTATGGGGGCCAAGGGCGGAATGTGGTGGTTTGATTCTGGTGTCCCCCATAAACTTGGGTGTTCTGAATGCTAGGTTCCCAGATGATGGCAATTTGGGAATTAACACCTCCTGGAGGCGCAGTATTGTTGGGGGCAGGCTTATGGGTATTATAGCCAGCTTCCCCTTGCCAGTGTTTGGCACACTCTACTGTTGCTGTTGTCCACCTTATGTTGACCAGAGAGTGATGTCCACCCTCTGCTCATGCCATCATTTTTCCTGCCATCATGGAGCTTCCCCCTTGAGCCTGTAAGCCAAAATAAACCTCTTTTTTTCCCACAAGCTGCTCTTAATTGGGTGATTTCTGCCAGCAATGTGAACCTGACTGCAACAGTAAAGTGGTACCAAGGAGTGGGATTGCTGCTAGACACCTGACTGTGTGGCTTTGGAGCTTATTTTCAAGAGGAATGTGGAAGGATTTGAAATCTTGGCCTAAGAGATGCCTTGCAGTGCTGTAAGTACAGTTTGATGGACTATTCTGGTCAGAGCTGAAAGACCTGAATGCAGTAAGAACTATGGACTGTGAGGTTTGGCTTATGAGGGTGAGAAAGAAGTTTTCTTGGACTGGGCTAGCAGTTTGTGTGAGAAGCTTCCTGTCCTGAGAAGATGTGTAGGGTTGCTTTGTGTAGAAATGAACTGGTGTGAGCAGAGGGATATGGCACAGAAAAAATGAAATCTTTGGGTGATCTCTACCCGTTCAGCTGCAGTTGAGAGATTACAACCTTTGAGATTGGGCCAGCTGACCTGCAATGGGGCAACAGGAAGAATGCAGATTCATTTGAAGGGGCCCGAATGCTGAAGGAGTATCCTGTTCTTCAAAGTCTGATTTATTCCCCCCTGGATTAACAGATTAGCACCCTACCTGGTATTATGGAGTATAACAAATGCAGGAAAGAGAGGGTCATTGAGTTTGTAAAGTGGTCTTGTGTTTTGGAAATGGCCATGGGCAGTGTGAAGCAGGTTTGCTGGATGCCTGCATGGAGATCCCATGGGGCCATGAGGATGGACCGTGGGTTGTGGTGAAGACCCAATGGAGATGCGGGGACCATGAGATGGCTGCTAAGAAAAGCTGCTGGCCCCGGATGAAGTTTTCCAGGACTGTGAGTAGCCTAACTGGAGGGGCGGAATTGGAACTCCAGAGACTTGTTGCTGGTCAGAATGATCAGACTTGGAGATTTGTCACTGACTAGAGTTGTTGGACTTGGAATTACAGAGTTTGATGTTTGCCCTAGTTGTTTTAAATCTTGTATTGGTTGACTATTTCTTTACTTTGCTCAATGCCATCTTTTGCAGTGTGGATGTTTATTCTGTGCCATTATGGGTTTTTTTTTAAATTGTTTTTGGTATTATGGCTCAGTTAAAAGACCTTGGAGTATGGGGATTGTTGGACCATCATTAGGATTGATTTTAAAAAGGGGGGCTTTTTAAAGTTGGATGAATGCAATGCATTTGACATCATGTATGGTTATCATTTATGGGGGCCAAGGGCGGAATGTGGTGGTTTGATTCTGGTGTCCCCCATAAACTTGGGTGTTCTGAATGCTAGGTTCCCAGATGATGGCAATTTGGGAATTAACACCTCCTGGAGGCGGTGTTTTGTTGGGGGCAGGCTTATGAGTATTATAGCCAGCTTCCCCTTGCCAGTGTTTGGCACACTCTCCTGTTGCTGTTGTCCACCTTATGTTGACCAGAGAGTGATGTCCACCCTCTGCTCATGCCATCATTTTTCCTGCCATCATGGAGCTTCCCCCTCAAGCCTGTAAGCCAAAATAAACCTCTTTTTTCCCACAAGCTGCTCTTAATTGGGTGATTTCTGCCAGCAATGTGAACCTGACTGCAACAGTTACAATGTAGCAAAACATAAACAGATAAAGCTCAGATTGTTCCTACATGACAACATGACACATCCATGCTGTGATGGTTAATCTCTGGTTGTCAAATTGTAGGACTTGGAATCACTATGGAAATAATCTGTGAGATTTCTAGATCAGATTAACTGAGGTGAAGGACCCACCCTAACTTTGGGCTCTGCCATTCGATTGGCTGGGATCCTGGACAGTATAAAAGGGGAACAAGCTGCTGAGCAGCTACATTCATCACACTTTACTTCCTTCCTGATGAGCTGATGACATGACTCTGGCTTCCTGTTCCTGCTCTAAAGGACTCTACCCTCTGAAACTGTAAGCAGAAATAAATACTTTCATTCCCTAAGTTGTTTCTGGTCAGTTATTTTGTCCCAGAAATGAGAAAGTAACTGAGATAGATGGATTACAACAAACTCCCATCTCTCACATGAAGAACTCCCAGACTAAAATGTGGAGATGGAGAGAGATGTCCAGACTTGTATTCGATTTTTTTAAAAACCTTTTATTGGGGCAGTTAAGGCATTTGCCTGCAAAGCCCAAGGATACAGGTTCAATTCCCCAGGACTCATATAAGCCAGATGCACAAGGGGGCACACACATCTGGAGTTCGTCTGCAGTGGCTGGAGACCTGGCACACCCATTCTTTCTCTTTTTCTCCCACTCTCTCCCTGCCTGTTTTTCTCTCTTTCAAATAAATGAAGAAAAATAAAATATTTTTTAAAACCCTCTTATTGACAACCTCCACATATACCTATAATATATCATGGTCATAATCTTCTCCAACCACACTTTGTCCCCCCCTCACCCCTTCTCCACTAAATCCCTTCTTTCTTACTAGTCTCACTTCTATTTTTTTTGAAAGAGTCAGAGAGAGAGAGAGACAGACAGACAGACAGAGAGACAGACAGAGACAGATAGAGAATGGGTGCACCAAGCAGCCTCTCAGCAGCTGTGAACAAATTCCAGGTGCGTGCGCCCCCTTGTGGGCAAGTGCAGCATTGTGCCCTTGCATCACTGCGTCTGGCTAAATGTGGGACCTGGAGCATCGAACGGGCATTCTTAGGCTTAGCAGATAGATGCCTTAACCGCTAAGCCATCTCTCCAGCCCTTGCTTCTATTTTAATGTCATCATATTTTTGCCCTCCTGTTATGCAGGACTTATGTAGGTAGCATTGGCCACTGTGAGGTCATGAATGCCATAGCCACTTTGTGTCTAGAAGATAGTTCTGCAAAGCACTCCTTCCCATCGTTTGGCTCTTATATTCTTTCCCCACCTCTTATATAATGGTCCCTGAGCCTTGGAGAGTGTGATGGAGATGTCTTACTTTATGCTGAACACTCCACGGTCATGTCTCAGCACTTTGAGTTATGAGTCACCCCAGTGGTCGCCACCATCTGAAAAGAGAAGCTTCTTTAACTAAAAATGAGAATAACATTAATATATGGGCATAAACATAAGTATTTCGAGGGCAATTTGGTTGGCATAACATATTCATTTGATTAGGTTTTTAGTATCAGGCAGTTCCAGGCTTCAAGTCCAATCAGAGAGCAATAGGTTTTTCTCATAACAGACATACCACCAGTTCACTAGTTGGTATATTTGGCCTGGCTGGCCTGGTATGAAGTTTGCAAGGTCCATTGCTAGTTAACAGTTGATGACTTTTCTCCCCCAGCAGGCTGCATAGCTCTTCCCAGCATCACCAGAGCTAGTCAACAGGAGTAGGAGGCTTCCATCTCTGTTCCAGCTTGATTTCACAGTATCCTATAGCCCAAGGATGTGGAGTCTTCAGAAATAGGGTCTTACCATCTATTTCTTGTAGGCAACCAAGAGCTTTGGCAATATCCTGTAATGTTTTGAGGGCATTAGTGGCCTCCCTGACCAGCAACTTGCTGGAAGATATCCCACCCCTATACAAGATATTCTTACTTCATTTGTGAAGAGTTACACACAGGCATAACATACTTACAGTGCTAGAAAATAGAATAGCAGCTGCCTTTTAGGGTAATTATAACTGGAAGAGATGAGAACAAAGATTTGGGAGCAGTGGGTCATTTTTTGTGGTGTGGTTATACTGGGACACACCATGTACCCATCAGCAGAGTGGCATCCCTGTTACATGTGCAGTTATGTGCATGTATGCTTAGTTCCAGTTTAGAATGCTAATTTGAAAGTGTCTAAAAATATCCATGTGGAAAGGGTGAGGTTTTGTTTCCCCCAGCAGTACATGGACCACTTATTGAGTAGAAGATGGGCTTGGGTCTCAGCTCAGTACACAATTTAAAACAGCTTGAGTTCTCTGAGTTTGTCTGGCAGAAAGGAAATCCAGCCTGTCATCAGTAATCAAAGTGGTCAGTCTTTGGGAAGAGAACTGTTATGTGTGTGTGTGTGTGTGTGTGTGTGTGTGTGTGTGTATAATAATTTTGATACTTTTATACATGTATACAATGTATTTTGATCACATTCATCCCCATTGCCCTCTCTTTTTCCTCTTCCACTTTCATGTCTCTTTGTGTGCAACCTGCTGAGTTTAATTAAGGTTACTTGCATGAACATGGGTGGGCATTATTGACTGGAGTATGGGCAATTTACCAGTGGCTACACCACTGAAGATCATGACTGTCTGTCCCAAGTAGCCATTAACTGAGGAATGAGGTCTCATGAACCCATCCCTCATCCATGATGAAATGTTGATGGGCCCAATCATGTGCAGCTCTTGTGTAACTAATGAAATTTGCTGTGAGGTCATAAATGCAATGGACATGTTATGTTCAATCTCAAGGCAGCTGAAGCAGCATTTCATATCACTCTTCCATCCTCTGGCTCTTACCTTCATTCTGCCTTTTCTTCTACGATGTCCCCTGTGCCTTGGAAGGAGTGATACCGATGCACCATTTAGGCATAAGTACCCGAAGAGTGTGTCTGTGGTAGCACAGACAGCTGACCCATCCCTGTAGTTTGTGCTTATGTTGCTCCCTTGGGGCCATTTTGCAAAACTAATGTCCTTATGCGCTGGCATATCCCAAGTGGGAAGTGGGCTTACTGGGAAATTTGTAAAGCAGAGAAGACCAGGCTGGAAGGAGGGGAAGAAGGCTGGTGGAAATCTTAGGAAAGTGTTCCTTCTACACACACTGATAGATCACCTCTAGAAAAAACAAATGCTCCAAAAAGTCACTTAATGTTTTCATGGCCTTGTCATTTGTGAAGGGTCCCATGGAGGCTCACCCCTTACATCAACACAGTTATAACTGATGTGACTTCCAGCCCACATCAGTGGTTGGTGAACTGCAAGCTTAAAGGCACTGTGTAGTTGTCAGAAAATGTCCTATGTGTAAAATTTCTGGCTATAAACTTCCCTACCATCATTTCCTTTTTCTTCTTTCAGTCATTATTCTAAGTGGTCTTGTCTCATTACTGCTTTTTTATTACAGACTTCCTTGAATCTCTTTAAGGGGTTGGGGATAGTTTGAGCTTTTGTACACTGTAGGGGTTGAACAAGCCCACCCATGAGTCACATTTTACCAAGATGCCATTCCAAACTTGGAAGGTCATGCTGAGATCACAGGTAGCAAAACATTATCGTGAAGGTGTCTTAAGCAGATCATGGTATCACAAGTCTTAACAGGCACCCTAGACAAATTACTGGCAGCCATAAATACACTTTCTGCCTCTATTGATTTACTTACTATGAATATTTAACATAAATGAATTAAATAATATGTGAACTTTTGTGCTTTTGAGTCTTGTCCATGTGATGACCCAATCTTTGCCTGTTCATCTTTTTTTTAATATATATTTTTTATTTATATTATTCTGATTTTACATTCATAGTTTTGGTTCCATTGTCCTCCTCCCTGTCCTCCCACTTTCAAAGGGACCCTCATCAATGGGGAATGTGGGTCATGCATTGTGAGGTTAGTCAAGAGTTCTGGGGGGTAGGCCCCAGTCTCTGTGCATAATGCCCCAACTTGTGACTCTAACAATCTTTCCGCCCCCTCTTCCGTGAGTTTCCCTGAGCCACATTGGGATCATTTTAGTTCTGCTTCAGTGATGAGGTTTTGGGAGCCTCTGTGTCTCTGGATATCTGGCTTAGCTGGAGTTGGATGTTCTCTGTGTTTATCTCCTTCAGTCTTTTTCTGGTGTCGTGATCGCCATGAACGCTGAACTCTTGCCCTTCCCCTGCGTTGTTCTATGGTTTCAGCTGGGGCCCTGGTGAGGTGTGGTTAGCTGATCCTCCCCTCAGGTTCATTGTCCACCTGAAAAAAGATAAGCAAATTCTCCATCGGAGAGAGAAGTTAGTACTAGATAGAAGGGATGACCATATATGTTTTGGAGGGAATTTTATATGCATTGGCTCTCTTCTAGCCCACATTTGGTGGTATCTTGATCTTGGAGACTGAGCTCATTTTTTGTACCTGGTTTTGACTTATTTCTCAGTTCCAGCAATGAGTTCCATTCCACTGAGTGGATCTATTAGCCACATCAAGAGCAGTTGGTTACCCACCATGGCTGTTTGCCACTACTGCACTTGTATGAGCATTACGTCAAGTTGTTTCCTGCTGGGTATCTTAGACTGCAAGTTGTTTGGACCAATGTTGGACCTGTTTCCCCAGTTGCTCGTGTAGCACCCTCTGGTACTAGACTAGCTAACTGTCTGGGGACTGACCTTCTTCCAGATTCTGGCCAGGTCTCTCTGTGTTTGGTCTCACACACGTATGCTATCTTCAACAGCAGGGTCTTACCATTAACCTTTAGTGGGTCACCAAGAACTCTGACAGAAATCTATCTTTTTTAGGAAACCTTGTAAGTATTTCAGATCAACAGCTCATCGTGGAAGTTAACCCCAGGCTGGCACTGGGTGTTATAAGTCTGCACCTAGGAAGGTGAGGGAGGAAAAAGATAGGTAATATAAAAGAGAAAGTGAGTATAGAGAAGAGAGGGAGAGAGAGAGAGAGAGAAGAGAAGAGAAAGACAAGCAGGACAAGATTAAAGTTGGCCTTCATGATGTTCTCTCCAGGTTCCTGTGGTTCGGGTGTTCCCTCTGTGGGCCTGCTGAAGGATCAATGTTTTAGCCTGTTGTTCAGAGTAAAGGGTTTTATAGTATCTTTTCCTTTTGGGGTCCCAGTTTGTATCCACCCCTTGTCCTCCCTCCCACCCTTACCCTCCCTCCATCCCACCTTCCCTCTTGTCTGGGCCTCAGAGTGTTTATTAGGTTTGGCTGCATGTCACGTGGATTCAGGTTAGGAGCGACAGATAAACGAGACCATGCGACGATTATCTTTTTGTGCTTGGGTGAGCTCACTGAGGATGATCTGTTCCATGTTTGGCCATTTATTTTTTCAAATTTCCTTATTTCATCTTTCCTTACTGCTATGTAGAATTCCATAGTATAGATATACCACATCTTTGTTATCCATTCATCTAGTGATGGACACCTGGGTTGATTCCAGCTCTTTATTATGAATTGAGCAGCTATGAACATGGTTGACCAAATGTCTCTGATCTGAGTCTTGGAGCCTTTAGGGTAAATGCCCAATAAGGGAATAACTGGATCCATTGGTAGGTCTATGGTCATCCTTTTCAGGAGTCTCCATATAGCTGTCCATAGTGGCTGAACCATTTTACATTCCCACCAGCAGTGAAAACTTGTTCCTATTTCTCCACAGCCTCACCAGCATTTGTTTTCATTGTTTTTTTTTTTTTTTTTTAATGTTAGCCATCCTTACTGGGGTAAGGTGGAATCTCATAGTTGTTTTAATTTGCATTTCCCTGATGATTAGGGATGTTGAACATTTTCTTAAATGTGTGTTTGATATTTGTATTTCTTCTTCTGAGAACTCCCTGTGCAGTTCTCTGCCCCACTTTGTGAGTGGGTTGTTTGGTGATTTATTGTTTAGGTTTTGGAGTTCTTTGTAGATTCTAGAAATTAGGCCTCTGTCAGTTGTATAGCTGGTGAAAAATTTCTCCCATTCTGTGGGTAATCTGCTGGCTTTGGTTATAGTATTTTTGTCAGTGAAAAAGCTTTTCAGCTTCATGAGGTCCCAATGGTTGAGTGATTATTTAATTTCCTGAGGTGCTGGGGTTTTGTTCAGGAAATCTTTTCCCACTCCTATATCGCGGAAGGTTCCTCCTATTTTTTCTTCCAGTAGTAGCAGAGTTTCTGGTTTTATATTAAGGTCTTTGATCCATTTGGACTTAATTTTTGTGCATGGAGAGATGTGTGGGTCAAGTTTCATTTTCCTACATATGATTGTCCAGCACCATTTGTTGAAGATGCTGTCTTTTTACCATTCTGCATTGGTAGGGCCTTTGTCAAATATCAAGCAGCTGTAGTTACTTGACCCAAAGTCTGGGTCTTCAATTCTGTTCCATTGGTCTATATTCCTGTTTTTATGCCAGTACCATGTTGTTTTTATTACAATGGCTTTGTAGTATAGCTTTAGATCAGGTATGGTGATGCCTCCAGAGGTGTTTCTTTTGCTGAGGATGAGTTTGGATATCCAAGGCCTTCTGCCTTTCCATATGAATTTTGAGATACTTTTTTCTATCTCATTGAAGAATGAAGTTGGGATTTTTATCGGCATTGCATTGAATTTATAAAGTGCTTTTGGTAAAATTGCCATTTTCACAATGTTAATTCTACCAATCCAGGATCATGGGAGGTCTTTCCATTTTTGTAGGACCTCCTCAATTTCTTTTTTTGAGAGTTTTTATGTTTTCATTGTATAGGTCTTTCACTTCCTTAGTTAATGTTATTCCAAGGTATTTAATTTTTTTGTTGCAATTGAAAATGGGATGATGTTAGTTATTTCTTTTTCTGTCTCTTTGTCCTTTGCATACAGAAAGGCTACTGATTTCTGTGCATTGATTTTGTATCCTGCTACTTTGCTGAAGGCGCTGATCACCTTTAAGAGTTTTGAGATGGAAGTTCTCGGGTCACTTATGTATAGAATCATGTCATCTGCAAATAGGGCTAACTTAACTTCTTCCTTTCCAATTTGTATCTCTTTGATTTCTCTCTCCTGTCTTATTGCTTGAGCTAATACTTCTAACACTATGTTGAAGAGTAGAGGTGAGAGTGGATACCCCTGCCTTGTCCTGACCTCAATGGGAATTCCTTCAGTCTCTCCCCATTAAGAATTACTTGGGCTTTAGGTGCTTTATATATAGCCTTTATTATGTTGAGATATGGGCCATCCATGCCTATTTTCTCCAGTGTTTTGATCATGAAGTGATGTTGTATTTTGTCAAAGGCCTTTTTTGCATCTATCGAAATGATCATGTGGTTTTTGTGTTTCAGCTTGTTTATGTGGTGTATTACATTGACAGATTTCCGTATGTTGAACCACCCCTGCGTTCCAGGGATGAAGCCTACTTGATCAAGGTGGATAATGCTTTTGATGTACTGTTGAATTCGGTTTGCAAGAATTTTGTTCGGGATCTTTGCATCTATGTTCATCAGAGAAATGGGCCTATAATTTTCCTTTCTTGTGGCATCCCTGCCTGGTTTTGGAATTAGGGTGATACTAGCTTAATAAAAGGAGTTAGGGATCTCTCCCTGTTCTCCTATTGTGTGGCACAATTTGAGAAGAATTTGTTTCAGTTCTTCCATGAAGGTTTGGTAGAATTCTGCTGAGAAACCGTCTGGTCCTGGACTCTTCTTTTTGGGGAGGTGTTTGATTACCTCTTCAATCTCGAAGGGTGTGATGGGTTTGTTTAGGAAATTAATCTGCTCTGGCCTTAGCTTTGGTAGGTGGTATGTTTCTAGGAATTCATCCACTTCCTCCATATTCTCCTGTTTTATGGAGTAGAGGTTTTTTTTTTTTTGGTTTTCGAGGTAGGGTCTCAGTCTGGTCCAGGCTGACCTGGAATTCACTCTGTATTCTCAGGGTGGCCTCGAACTCTCGGCAATCCTCCTACCTCTGCCTCCCGAGTGCTGGGATTAAAGGCGTGCGCCACCACACCCAGCTTGGAGTAGAGGTTTTTGAAATAAGTCCTAATAACTCTTCCTATTTCATTCATGTCTGTTGTGATCTCGCCCTTTTCATTTCTAATTTTGTTGATTTGAAGTGTTTCTTTTTTTTGCTTGATTAAATTGACCAGGGATGTATCAATCTTGTTAATTTTTTCAAAGAACCAGCTCTTTGTTTCATCAATTTTCTTAATTGCCCTCTTAGTTTCCAATTCATTAATTTCTGCTCTGATCTTAACTATATCTTTCCATCTGGAACTTTTTGGGATGGCTTCTTCTAGCTTTTCCAATGCCTTTAGGTGAATGGTTAGGTTATTGATTTGGGATCTCTTGGTTTTTGTTATGAGGGCATTTAGTGCTATGATTTTTCCCCTAAGGACTGCCTTCATTGTGTCCCACAAGTTTTGGTATGATGTGTTCTCATTGTCATTGAATTCTAGAAATTTTGCAATTTAATTCTTTATTTCATCCACAACCCATTTATTGTTTAAAAGTGTGTTGTTTAATTTCCAGGAGGTAGAGGGATTCCTGGTGTACTTTTTGTTGTTGATTTCTAGCATTACTGCATTGTGGTCTGATATCATGCAGGAAATTACATCAATTTTCTTGAAAA
This sequence comes from Orientallactaga sibirica, assembly GCA_036365145.1. NCBI lineage: Eukaryota > Metazoa > Chordata > Mammalia > Rodentia > Dipodidae > Orientallactaga > Orientallactaga sibirica. The sequence goes on along the minus strand of JAEOAD010000011.1, from coordinate 44,546,243 downwards.
TATGGAGGCAGGCTTTGTGATCAATTTTAGAGAAGGTTCTGTGGGCTGCTGAGAAGAATGTGTAATCTGTAGATTTTGGGTGGAATGTTCTGTATATGTCTGTCAGGTCTAGTTGCTCTATGGTGTTGTTGAGCTCTCTTACTTCCCTATTAATTTTCTGTTTGGATGATCTATCCATTGTGGATAGTGGAGTATTGAAGTCCCCGACTATGATGGTGTTGGTGTTTATTTCTGTTTTGTTGCCAAGTAGATTTTGCTTTATGAATTGTGGTGCACCTGTGTTTGGTACATATTGATGATTGTGATATCCTCTTGTTGGATTGTTCCCTTGATAAGTAAGAAGTGGCCTTCTTTGTCTTTTTTGGTTACTTTTGGTTTGAAGTCTATTTTATCCGATATAAGTATAGCTACGCCTGCCTTTTTTCATATTTGTGTTTGTTTGGAATATCATTTTCCACCCTTTCACCCTGAGGAGGTGTCTGTTTTTAGTGGTGAGGTGGGTTTCTTGAAGACAGCAGATTGAGGGGTCCAGTTTTCTGATCCACCCTGTTAGCTTATGTCTTTTGATGGGTGAATTAAGGCCATTAATATTCAGAGATATTACTTTGAGGTTTGATTTAATACCTGCCATATTGTGGTGGGTTGTGGTCTCTGTGGTTTTTTTTTTGGGGGGGGTGGTAATGTGGACTGCTTCTGGAGGGCTCTTGAGATTGGTTATTTGTTTCTTCTCTGTGGAGAATTCCCTGAAGTACTTTCTGCAGGCTTGGCTTTGTGTTCATATATTTGTAAAGATGAGTTTTATCGTGGAACATTTTTCTTTCACCATCTATTATGAGGGATACTTTTGCTGGGTAGAGTAGTTGGGGCTGGAAACCATGGGTTCTTAGAGTTTGCAGTGTTCCATTCCAGGCCCTTCTGGCTTTTAGGGTTTCCATTGAGAAGTCTGAGGTAATTCTGATGGGGTTCCCTTTATATGTAATGTGTTGGTTTTCCCTGGCTGCTTTTAGGATTTTCTCTTTGTGCTTCATGTTTAGAGTCTTAAAGATAATGTGTCTTGGAGAATTTCTCCTTTGGTCCAGTCTGTTTGGAGTTCTACTAGCTTCTTGTAATTTGATGGGATTTTCTTTTGAGAGAGTGGGAAAGTTTTCTTCAATTATTTTGTTGAATAAGTTTTCCATTCCTTTGGTCTGTGTTTTTTCCCCCTCTGATATACCCATGATCCTAATGTTTGGACACTTAAGGGTGTCCCACATTTCCCTCATGTTCTGTTCATAGAAAATTTTGAACTTGTTGAAATTTTTGGACTCACAAACTGTTTCTTCTGTTTTGTCTTCCAGTTCTGAGTTTCTGTCTTCCACTTGACTTACTCTGTTCTTAGCTTCTATAGAGTTTTGGGCTTGTTCAATTTGGTTAATATTTTCTACGTTTTTTTTTTTTTATGTATAGTTTCCATCCCTCTGTCTAGTTCCCTTTTTGTGTCATTTTCTGACTTTCTTAATGCTTCTTGGAGTTCATCCTTGCATTTCTTTATGTCTTCATTGAACTTAGCCAGCTGGTTATTGAGGACCTCTTTTTTTTTTTTTTTTTTTTCATTCTCCTTCAGATCATTTAACTGTCTTTGGAGCCCTTCCTGGTTCATTTCTATTAGGTCTAATCTAGCAAGGATACCATTCATACAGTTGTTGGCTCTTTGTTGAGTTTCTGAGAGTTGTGCTATTTGCTTGGCCAGGGTTGCATAGCTTGTCTCTTCATTTTGGGGTTCTGATTCTATTGTCTCTTCTGTGCATTGATTTGAGACATTCTTTGTAGGACTGGATAGTCTAGCTGGATTCACTTGCATCTGGTTTTTCATGCTATTCCTTTTTTGCTGTAGTCTGCCCATTGCAATGGTTCAGAAACCTTGTGTATGAAATGCTAGCCTGCTGCCCTGGGGTGGGGTGGGGCGCAGTGGTGATTGTCAGGGCAGTGGTCCCTGGAGTTCTGATTGACTGGGGTGGGGGACACTGGCCTGCTGGCCTGTGTTCCTTATGGAGGTGGGACCATAGCCACCCTAGTTGAGCTCAGGCAGGGTAGGGCGGGAACACTGGCCTACTTCCCTGGATCCCTAATCTGCCCCGGGAGGGGGAGTGGTGGCACCTGACTGATGGGGGTCAGGAAGGCTAGGGGGCACCTGACCATTGATGGGGATCTGGCCAGTGAGGGAGGGTCTGACTAGGGATGAGGGTCAGGCAGGGCCCCTGGGATCTGATGTGGTTCAGGAGGGCCTCCCCAGGACTGGCCAGGTGAGGGAGGGATCTGACCGGTCACTCAGACCGGCAAGTTCTGACACGCCTCTGGGCGGGTCGCCCTGGGCTCTGGTCAGTAATGGCGGGTGTCCAAGCGATCACTCAGACCAGCAGGGTCCGCAGCGCCTGCGGGCGGGTAGCCCCGGGCTCTGGCCGGTAATGGTGGGCATCCGAGTAATCACTCAGACCAGCAAGTTCTGCCACGCCTCTGGGCGGTGTCTGTTCATCTTGATGGGCATGACGGACAATCCCAATGTTTCCACATCTGTACTGTGTGAATGTACTGTGATGAGCACTCATATATAGAATCTGATCACATGTTTTCAGGGGCATGGATGTAGACCCAGGAGAAGGATCTGTGGGTGGAGGACGTGTGTGTGTGTGTGTGTATGTGTGTGTGTGGAGATCAGAGGACAACCTCAGTCATTCCTCAGGCACCATCCACCTTTGTGTTTTTTTTTTTTTTTTGTGATAGGGTCTCTTGCTAGTTGGTCTGAAATACAGTCAGTAGGCTAGACTGGCTGGCTGGCTGTTGAGCAACATAGATCCACCTGGCTCCTCCTCAGCTCTGGGATTACAAGTGTGTCACTACATTGTCATGAGCAGGACTTGGAACTGGGGAGCAGTTACCAGGCAGGAGTCAATATACTTTATCATAGACATGATTTATTTATCACTTCACATCCATCAATATGCTTATCACATTTTAAGTTAACAGCCACATATGGAGCTCTCTGTGGTTTCTGTCCCTGGCTAGGTGATATGGCTCCATCTCTTTACTCAGTTGGAGAGTGCAGCCATGTTTGTATTTACATCTTTAGGCATTGTTACCCAGCATGGCCTTGTTTACATCATACAGCACACATTGTTTACAATGCACAAGTTGTGCAACCCGTTTGGTGAGGTGTTCTTGTCATTCCATCCCCAGATGCTTCATGTGTACCGTAAGGCACCTGGAAGCATCTTAAATTAACAAATCCTTACTTGTCACAGCGCATGATATCAAAAGGTAAAAAAGAAAATTGCATAGCACATAATAATAATTATAACATATTCATCCCATCCAACAGTCTTCCACACCCAATACAATCCAGACTTAATCCAATTCCAAAGGTCCCATAAGGATAGGTGCAAGGAGTGTGTCCTGTTAAATACCTGGATATCATACCCCACATGGAGCCTGGAGTATTTAAAATATACACTAGATTCCTATGGGCTGAAATGTCTGTATTGACAATGTGGACATCACCCACATGTTGCTTGCCTTTTGCCATTCCTTCTTTGCTCTGGATGGTTGCTTTTTCATTTTACTCAGGTATCAAGATGATGCTCTAAGTGATCATTCAAGGGTTTATAGTCCAATTCATGCTACTGGATGTATAAATCCAATCCTGGCAAGAGTGCTGACCAAGTGGTATTATATACTAGGTTAGCCTGTGATATTGTACCGAGCTTATCATTGCTAACTTTCCATGTCCTGGCAATAGTACAGCAACCAGACTCAAAGAGAAATGTTGCCCATGCAGTTTTACTATAAATGGTCAAATTAAAACATGTGTCATCACAGGCCAAAAACTGGAAAGGTGCTATATTTATTTTTTTAAATTAATTAATTATTTATTTGCAAGCAGAGAGAGAGAGAGAGAGAGAGAGAGAGAGAGAGAGGCAGACAAAGAGAGAATGGGCACACCAGGGCCTCTAGCCACTGCAAACGAACTACAGATGCATGTGCCCCTTCGTGCATCTGGCTTACATGGGTCCTGGAGAATTGAACCGGGATCCTTTGGCTTCAGAGGAAAATTCCTTAGCTGCTAAGCCATTTCTCCAGCCCAGGTGCTATATTTATTAATTTTAAAGGAATTAAAAATATTTTTATTTATTTGCAACCAGAGACACAGAGAGAAGAGTGACAGAGAGAATGGGTATGCCTGGGCCTCCAGCCATTGTAAATGAACTCCAGATGCATATCCCATCATTATGTGGGTAGTGGGGAATCAAACCTGGGTCATTTGGCTTTGCAGGCAAGCACCTTAACCACTGAGTCACCTCTCCAGCCCAAACAGGGAATTTCATCAAGAATTTGTGTTGTAGGCTGGAGAAATGGCTTAGCAGTTAAGGCATTTGCCTGAGAAGCCAAAGGATCCTGGTTCAATTCTCCAGGACCCACATAAGCCAGATGTACAAGGGGCACATGCACCTGGAGTTCGTTTGCAGTGGCTAGAGGCCCTGGCATGCCCGTTCTTTCTCTGTCTGCCTCTCTCTCCCTGCAAATAAATAAATAATTTTTTTTTAAATTGTGTTATAATTAATTCAGTCTCAGGAACAAGAGTTTCAACTGAAGCATAAAGTATTGGACATAAATTTGTAAGAGGAGATGTTCTGAGGTAAGCACTTTGTACAGACAAGAATTCTATGTGCAGGGAAAAATGTGATACAAGATGCATAGGAGTTGGCAGAGTGAATATTTTTACATGGGTTTTGGGGTTGAACTCAGTCCTTATGCTTGTGAACAAGCACTTTATCAGCTGAGCGGTCTTCCCAACCCTCCATTCCAATTTTTTATCTCCCTAGCTAAGCAGCTTCTGAACTTTCCCCTTAAGGTCAATCCTGTTGTTTTGGGTGGAGAAGAGCTGCCTTGGGACAGATTGTATTCCAAAAGTACTTACAAGGATGACGAAATACATCTTTAACAGTGTTTGTTTTCCATGCCAAGTGTACGCACCCATCCCTGGAACAGACACTGATAAAATGCAATTATTAATAGAGGCTGTGTAATATGCAAGTCTCACGCATTTGTATTCAAACCTGTTTTGTCTGCTATATCCACTATCCTCCGTAAGCTTATCTGCAGCCTGTTGGGAAAACAGTTTTTGAGGAGCACAATATGAGTCTCTGCATCCCATTGTGGGCACCTTTGTGATGCCATGCCATCAAACAGGCCAGGAATCCTGTGTGTGGAGCCAATTAGGGTTCAATAGTGCTCATGGGCTTTTCTCAGAGTACATGCAAACTTAGAGGTTTGGAATTGTTCCTTGCTCATTTTGGGAAACCAGATGTGGTTGCTTTAGTGGCTGTCCCTTCATTTGCATAATAGTATTCATATTTAAATGATTTCATCCTATTAAAATTGTGAAGAATACTTGGAAGGGTTAAATAATTTCCTCACATTCACCCTTGGAGTGTTGGGACTAGTCCCCCAGTCCAGGCCCTCTAAATCTCTACGATTCTCCACAGGTAACTTAGCTGGCTGTCCTGGGCAGGAGGGGCTTCGGAACTCTCAGGGCCTCTCTTCCACTCTTGCTTTCTTCTTTACCTCTTCCTTGGTCTTTCTCTTTCTCCCTTCTCCTTCCTCTACTCCAACAAGTCTATTGTCCCCACCCATGTCACTAGGTGGGCACTACTAACAAAGCTTTCTCAGAAAGAAAAACGATCAAGCAGTCAGTGCTGGCTTAAGTTATGCTCATGTTGTGCTGAGTGACATAGTCATAGCTTTCTTCTGTAGTATCACTACATTTGCACATTGTGACTACACTGTCTTTATCTGAGCACAATGTGTATTTATAATCCATAATGTAATTACATGTGTCTAGACATAAAAGTATGATATTTCTGCAGCTTTTCTAGACCTATAAAGCTCAAATGGATTAACAGACGTGAGAGACAAATGCAAGAGGCCAGTCATATACATGTTTAAGCTCTCCCTTGATATACCAAGTATTATGGTCCTTAAATCAAATTTACCTTTGGAAGTAAAGGTAAAGATGTTACACTGGGATGAAAGTTATTCAACTCCTGCAGAGTCTTTGATTTTTTAATTTTATTTTATTTTTGGTTTTCTCAAGGTAGGGTCTTACTATAGCCAACTCATTAATTATTTTTTTTTCTTTTAACTTTTTTTTTGAGGTAGGATCTCACTCTAGCCCAGGTTGACCTAGAATTCACTATGTAGTCTCAGGGTGGCCTTGAACTCATGGCAATCCTCCTACCTCTGCCTCCTGAGTTGCTGGGATTAAAGGCGTGCACCACCATGCCTGGCTTAATTAAAAAAATATATTTTAGTATTTAGAGTGTGTGGGAGGCACTCACTTGTGCCAGGAGGTTCACTGTCTCCAAAGCTTTCTATTGCCACCCTCCTGTGGTCATCTGTGTCCTTCAGAGGCTCAAGTTGTGACATTGTCCTCCTGCTCTCAACCAATGTCCAGTGCCCTTCATGGAGCTCTCTCTTCTGCCCTTCCATCATCTTCTGCCCTTCCATCCCACTATCACCCAGTCCCTGCTGGTCTCATGTGCAGAGCCTCTGGAGAAGGTCACAAGAAATATAGTTGATGCTGCATCTCCAAGAGCCTCAATCTCCTAGATGTCTGGGCAGCAGATCTATTGACTCTTGTGTTCTGGACTCTGGTCCCTCAGCTTCTGGTGTCCTGTGGCTCCTGATATACTCTGCAGATCCTCTCATGCCCATTCCAATATCCATGTCCTGCTCAGCTCCAACTTGGCCCTGGAGCATGGCTCTGGGACAGAGATGGAGTCAGAAAATTGGACAGTGGTTCATGGGAAGTACTGCTTGCTAATGCAGGAATCAGATGTCAGCACACTGTGTGACAGGCTCACTGTGTGACACTGTCTGATACCTCATGGAGGAGTTCCCCCATCCAGATCATCTTCTCCAAGCAGCACCTGGCTACAAGGTTGGCAGCTCTGTCTCTCATCTCTGATGGCCACCATTAGCCCCTGCACTCTGTATCTAGCCAGGAGGGGCATTTCCCAGGCCTGTGTGCTCTGGTGTAAGCCCATATGTCTAGGATTCTGGGGAGAGTGCCAGCACTGAGTCCTATGAGTCAGAGGTACTACTGATATCTTTCATGAGTTTTTATTTTGTGTTCTTCCTCCAAGTGTCCCACGTACCCATCTCTCATCCCAGACGTGCTTTAGAACTAATCAAGCTCCCCCATTACTTCCCAAAACCACCTGCACAGTTGTCACTGACAAAGTCTCACGTACCCTGCCTCCCTTTCTCACAGGGCTAGAGGTTAGAGCTGTCTCCAGGGCACACCCATACCAGGCACTCATCCATCCTAGGGATTAAAGAAAGAAGACTCACAAAGTCTCCAGAGAACATGCTCCCTTTCTTGCCTCAGTTTCTCTTTCCCTCCAGGGGTGTGGCTATATTATCACTGAAGTTGGATGTAATAAAAATTCCTAGCCGGGCGTGGTGGCACACGCCTTTAATCCCAGCATTTGGGAGACAGAAGTAGGAGGATCGCCAAGAGTTCAAGACCACCCTGAGAATACACAGTTAATTCCAGGTCAGCTTGGACCAGAGTGAGACCCTACCTTGCAAAACAAAACAAAACAAAAAAAAAAAAAAAGAATTCCTGGAGGGCATTGGGGAATAATTTCTGAAACCAAATTTCTTCCTTGCCAAGGCCTTGGGCTGCTCTTGGGAAACTGGGGAACCCTGAAGGATCTTACATTTTGGGCAGGGTGAGCGATCAGCTTGGGTATGATAGACTGCATGCTTTAAATAAGAGCTATTCTGGAGGCTAGAAGCCCAAGATTAAAGTGCTGCTTGGTCGTGTTTCTATTGAAGTCATCCTTCCTGGCTTGCAGGTGGCTGTCTCTTCACATAGCAGTTTTGGTGGGTGTGATGGAGAGATAGAAGCAGATGACAGAGATTTGTGAATGATGAAGATGATAGATAGATGAAATATAGGTGATAGATAATAGATTTATGCATAGATGGATAGATAATAGGGCCCTACTCTTCTGACCTTATTTAGTCTAAATTATCTCCCAAGAGACCAAAATAGTACCACACCAAGGGTTCAGCATATGAACTTGGAGTAAGCATAGTCTGACCCACAACAGGTGGCCATGGCCACCTCAGGCTCAGATGGGTAGAAACAGTGTGGGACTCCAGGTCTCTTCCTTTCTCCCTGCATCTGGGCAGTTTCTGCCACCCTGCAGCTCCCTGTACCATCATCTACTCACTGATATTTGAACTTCTTTAACAAAATGCCTCATTGTTAAGGCAAATCCAACCTGTAGACATATCTATTTTGGGAAGGAATGCATACTGTGCTTTATTTGGTTTAGTATACAACATATCAGAATGGATAATTCAAACAGAAGCTCATGGTGACAGCTGCTGAAGACACATCTGCTCTGGTGACAGTAGGTGCACTTCTTGTATGGCACTATAGTAGATAGCTTCCACATTGCTGGGATGAACATCCAAACCAGGCACAGTTATGGAAGGAAGGGATTTATTTCAAGCTGCAGATCCAGGGGGAAGTTCTGTCAATGGCAGAAGAAGCTGCTTCCATATATCCCAGCATAGAGAAACAAGCAGCCAGCCAGCAAAAACCAAGCAGCAAATGGGCAGCAAACAGCAGGGACCCAGGTGGAGCTCAGGCTTGTCTGCACACCTTTGGGCTGGAATTCAGATCCTCCCCCAGTGACACCTTCGGGCTGGACTCCTGAATCTGCTCCCAGTGACCCATCCTCTGGCCAGAAATCTAGAGATCCAAGTTATAAGTTCTATCTGAATCTATGGGGGGAAACACATTCAAACAACCACAGGCACCCACAGTGGTGCTGAGCTGTAGTTGACTAGAGGAGGAATATATCATATCACCATCAGTCTGGAATGTTCTTGCATCCAGTCTGACTGCCTGTGTATGGTATGTGTCTTTCCATTGTGGGCAGGTGAGATTTGAACTCTTGCACTGGCCCCTCCACACTGCCTTATCCTCATCTGTATTTATCTTATTTTATTTTTCAAGTGTATGTGTGTGTGCATGCATGTTCATATGTGCGTGGTTGCACATGGGTGGGTGTGCACATGTGTGTGCATGTGTTTGGAAGCTACGGGTCAATGTTGGGTATCTTCCTCAGTTGCTCTCCACCTTACTTTTGAGACAGGGTCCCTCAATTGGACTAGATTAGCAAGCCAGCAAGCCTAGAGGATCTGTCTTATCTCTCCCCAGTGCTGGGATCACAGGCCACATAGCCACACCCAGCATTTGACATGGGTGGTGGGGACACAAACTCAGGTCCTTGTGGACCTGATGTGGTAGTTTGAATATATGTCCCCCAATATATTCAGTGTTTTATTAGTTATAATTCACATCTGCAATCACCTTGCTAGAGGCAATGTCACTGGGGGCCGGTCTTAAGGTGTGGTGATGGTTTGAGATTCCATTGTAAAGATATGCAAAGTGTGCCTAGCAGGAGTTCCTGAACTGTGCTGTGTGACTTTTTGGCTGTAGTTTTGCTCTATGTGCTGTGTGGCTGGTTGGTTTTTCTCTCTTGCTTGGCCCTGTGAAGGCAGGCCAGCTTCTTCTGCCATTATGGAACTTCCCCTGGATCTGTAAGCTTCAATAAATAATATCCCTTCCTCCATAACTGTGCCTGGTCTGGAAGTTCATCTCAGTGAACCTGAAGCTGTCTGTTACACCTGACTTTACTCACTGACTCATCTCCCTAGCCCTCTGAATTTATTTATTTATATTTGCCCATAATTCTGAATGTGCCAGAAATTCAAAAACAGGTGATTGCTAGTTAATGCATTAGTGAACATTAATCTCTTTTATTGATCCTTTCTATAGTGGCCCTGTGAGGAGGATCTTAGGATCTAGGCCCCAGAAGGTCAAGTCCAGTCACAGGACCACCTGTCAGTCGGGTTAACTGTGTGTGTCTGCTCCTCATGGCTGTGCACTCATCTGCAGAGGGGAGTGGGTGGTGCTTTCCTGTCTGTGGTATAGCCCTGAAATTGCACAGAAGTATGCCGAGCTTGCCGACTGTCTTTACTGCATCCACTGCCCTGCCAGGTGATCCTAAGCACTGTTCCTTTGCATGGTTTTGAACTTAAAGGATCAAAGGCTGTAACTTTCTTAGGAGCTAACTATCTGAGACAGATGGAGCTGGGTCAGCTGTCTTCACTATGTTACTCCAGGTCAAGAAGATGGGGGCAGATGAGACCCTGTGCAGACAGCATTCTGGAAGCACCCCCCCATCATAGTACTGACCATTCACAAGTCACAGTCTCCTCATCTCGAAGTTGTAAGTGTGTGTGTCTGAACGTAACTACAGAGCCCTCAGATGTTGTCAGCAGTCACTGATGTCTACCCCATGACAGGATCTGTTACCACACAGCTAGAACTATGTACCTCCATGTGATGGAGATATCTGAGTCCTGGCTGCCTCGCCCCAGCCATGGCAACCCCACTACTCAGACAGTAGTAGCATCAGATTGAGTTAAATCCAGCTAGTCCTTCCCACTCCTCCTCCTGTGGACTGTCATTGCTCCACCACCCACATTGGTGGCTGGAGATGAGTTTGTCGTGTTGCAGCTATGAGCCCACAGCCCTGGAGGCCTTCTGGTGTTAAGCACACAGCCAAGACATATGGCAGTCTCTGTTGGGTGGGGTTGGTTACTTCAGAGCAGTGTCTGCTTCCCTGGTGGACAGCTCTGCTCCTCGGTCTGTGTCACCTATGAGGCTTTCAGGGTAAGTCTTGCTTAGCAGGATAAGGGTGATATTGGGCATATGCTGTAATGCAGCAAGGCAGAACAGTAGGGGACAGCAGGTCCACATTGGCTTAAGCCACAGTGCCTCTTTCTGTGCCCACTCTGGGCTTCTTTGAAGGTGAGTCCTCATGCCTAGTGCCATGCTCCTAACTTATTGCTCAGCTTGGGGCTGTGCAGGCTCAACCCGGCCTCTTCTTCCTTCTCTTTGTCAGTGACTGGGTCTTCAGAGTCTCCTCATGCAGCCATGGCTCTGCTGAGCTGGTCTGTGATTCTCCATGTGTGGGGTAGGATGGGGCTGTGGGTTTTGAGGGTGATGTTGGTTGATTTCTGGAACCTCTTCCTATGTTTGGCTCCTCACCATGGGGGCCAGGGTAGTAAGTAGGCTCAAAGTGTAAGTTTGTTCTTGCAGCAATTTAGAGACACCAGTTGGAGAGGAGATGACCTTGTGTGATACTGTCATGAGTGTCCCCTGCTGGGTCAGATAAAGCCACTTCCTTTTTCTTGGTAGGTTTGACTCCAGTGACTACACCCAGTGAGATGGGATTTAAATATAGGAAACAGGTATGATCTTTCCATGGTCCTGGAATAGCGGGTGACAGACCCTCGTAATTCCAAGTGCCAAGTGCTGCGGGCATGATACATATGTGTACATGACACCATGTCATGCAGTGTTTCTAGTCCCTTTGCTGACCTGGAAACAGAACTGGAAGGAAGTAAAACACAATCCCTAAATCACATGTGGCCTGGGAGATGCAGAGTCAATGCCCAAGCCTGGGACAGTCCCTGATTCATGACTCTGTCAGTGCCTGTAGTTTGAATGTGTGTTCCCCATAGGCTCGTGTCTTTTATTAAAGCTTGTAACTCGGATTTCTAACCATCTGCTTGGGGGAGGTGTCATTGGAGGCAGATCCTGGGGTCCAGCCCAAAGGTGTAGTTGGGGCCAGATCTGATTTCTAGCCCAAAGGTGTAAGAGAATAATCTGAACTCTGGCGGGTTCTGCTTACTGCCGGTTTTGGTGCTTGTTACTCTTGGTGTTTGCTGGCTGGTGATGGTTTCTCTCTGCTTGGATGTATGGAAGCAGGTTCTCCCATCACCGATGGAACTTCCCCCCTTGTATGAGTAAGTTTGAAATAAATCCCTTCCTCCCCTAAACTATGCCTGGTTGGATGTTCATCCCAGCAATGTGGAACTCACTACAACAGTGTCCAAGCCTGGGTCAATCCCACAATCATGACTGTCCTCTGGGCTCTGCCTTGTCTCATGGTGCCCTTTCCTTCTGTTCCAGGAAAATGAACTAAAGGATGCCATCCTGTGGGAGCACCGCCTAAGGATCCTTTATGCCACCTTCCTGTGAGGGCCCAGCATCATGACCAGGTAATAACACCCATTAGCCTGCCACAGGAAGTGAGGAATGGGGAATGGACCAACTCAACTCCACCCAGTATGAGCTGACCTGAGGTTGCTGCCTGGTCCTCTGTGGGGACCCTGGTGACCAGCATATGACACATCCAATGATGTCTCACACACTTCACCTGGACCTCAACCAAACTCTGTGTCTTGATGATTTCTGGAGTCTGCTCCCACCCCTACCCCTCCAGCAAACAACCCTGCTGCCCACATTCTAGCTCACTTCAGGGTGTGTGGGTCTGTTTTGGATTCTGCCTGTTCCCCCATCACTCCTACCCACCAGCCACATTGGCACTAGACAGGTTCCAGCTCTCCTTCAATACTCACCCAACAGCTGGCATCCATGTCAGGCTGCCATTTTGCCCAGATGGGGAAAAAATTCTTTTCTTAAAAAAATTATTATTTATTTGTGTATGTACATGCATGCATTTGCCATTGCAAGCATCCTATTTGGCTTTTATGTGGATGGCAGGAGAACTGATCTTGGGCTGTCAAGCTTTGCAAGCAAGCACCTTTAACTGCTGAGCCATCTCCCCCCATACTAACTCCCCTTCCTTCCTTCCTTCCTTCCTTCCTTCCTTCCTTCCTTCCTTCCTTCCTTCCTTCCTTCCTTCCTTTTTCCTTCCATCCTTCCTTTTTCCTTCCTTCCTTCCTTCCTTTTTCCTTCCTTCCTTCCTTCCTTTTTCCTTCCTTCCTTCCTTCCTTCCTTCCTTCCTTCCTTCCTTCCTTTTCTATTTTCTATTTTTCTCCCTTCTTCCTTGCTCCCTCCACCTCCCTTCTTTCCTTTCCTTTCCTTTCCTTTCCTTTCCTTTCCTTTCCTTTCCTTTCCTTTCCTTTCCTTTCTCTTTCTCTTTCTCTTCTTCTTCTTTTGATATGAGTTCTCATTTAGCCCAGGCTGTCCTCAAACTCACAATGTAGCTGAGCATGACCTTGAACTGTTGATCCTCCTGTAACTTCTCCAGAGTTCTGGTATCACAGGTGTCTGCCACCATTCCAGGTTTGTAAGGCAGGGATTGAACTTGGGTATTTGTATATGATAGGTAGGCATTCTACCCACTGATCCATATCCTCAGTCAGGAAACAATTTCTTCTTTTAAAAATTTTATTATATATATTATAACAGGTTATATGTTTTTATCCCCTAGTCCAAACTCCCATTACCCTGGGAATTGGGGCAGGGGGATAAATCCCTGGACCCTTCTCCACAGGGTTATAGTAATTACTGTGGGGTCATGAAGGGGGACCATGTCTCAGGGGATTTCTACCCACTTTGTAGCTATTACAATCTTTCTGCCTCCTCTTCCACAATGTTTCATGAGCCACTGCAGGCCTGATGGCAGTTTGATTTAGTGTTGAGTTCTTTTTAGCCTCTGGATTTCTGCTTTCATAGGTTTTAATCAAAATTAATCTTCATGTCTATCCCCATTCCTCTGGGGCTGGTTTTCAGGCTAGCAGTAAGACCAGTATTCATGATGTCAATTCCTCTGCAATTTCTCCTGGGCTCTGGCAGATGTGGTAGAGGTGGTGAGTCTCATGTGGGCTAGGCACTGTGAGGTCGGTCATAGATATCAAGGCCAATTTGTACCTGAATGATTGCATTGTAAGCATGCCTACCCTTCCTTTGGCTCTTACATTTTTTTTTTTTTCACAACCTTTTCTGCAATGGACTCTGAGCCTTGGAAGGTATGATAGAGATGTTTCAGTGATGAATACTATGGCTTCTGGATTATTCACAACATTTTGAATTTCATTAACCCTTCCCCACACTTCTTTTACTCAATCTCTTCCCATGACCTCACTTAGGCCATTACAACCCCAGTAATCTGTTCATCTACTTAAATATATCGAATACCATCTCCTTAAGACCTCCCGTCTCCTCCCGCCCTTATAGTCAGTCCCTTTCTACCTTACTGGCCTCTGCTACTGATTTTTACTCCAACTCACATGTAAGTCTAAACATTTGTACCTAGGATCCACATATGAGAGAGAACATGTGACATTTGGCTTTCTGAGTCTGGGTTGCCTCACTTAGTATAATCCTTTCCAGGTCCATCCATTTCCCTGCAAATTTCATAATTTCACCCTTCTTTACTGCTGAATAGAACTCCATTATGTAAATGTACCACATCTTCATCAGTTGAAGGACATTTAGGCTGGTTGCATTTCCTAGCTATTGTAAATAGAGCGGGAATAAGCATGGTTGAGCAAGTATCTCTAAGCTAGTGAGAAGAGTCCTCAGGATATATGCCTAGGACTTGTATAGCTCGGTCATATGGTAAATCTGTTTTCAGCTGTCTCAGGAACCTCCACACTGATTTTCTCAATGGCTGTACCAGTTTACATTCCCCACCAGTAGTGTAGAAGGGTTCCTCTTTTTCTGCATCCTTGCCAGCATATATTGTCATTGTTTTCTTGGTGGTAGCCATTCTGACAGGAGTGAGATGGAATCTCAAAGTAGTTTTAATTTTCATTTCCCTGATGGTTAAGGATATAGAACTTTTTTAAAAAAAGATTTTTATGTGCCATCTGTATTTCTTCTTTTGAGAACTCTGTATATAATTCCATATCCCATTTTTGTTTTGGAGTCAGAGAGGGAGGGAGGGAAGGAGGGAGGGATAGAGAGAGAGAGAGAGAGAGAGAGAGAGAGAGAGAGAGAGAGAGAGATAGATAGAGGATGGGCATGCCAGCAGCCTCTCAGCCACTGTGAAAGAACTTGATGCATACGCCCCCTTGTGGACAATTGCAGCATTGCTCCCTTACATCACTTTGCGTCTGGCTAAACACTAAACACGGGACCTGGGGAATTGAACAGGTGTTCTTAGGCTTAGGAGGCAGATTCCTTAACCGCTAAGCCATCTCTCCAGCCCCCATATCTCATTTTTAGTTGGGTTGTTTGGTTTTTTATTTAGTTTTTGGTATATCCTGGATATTAATCCTCCATCAGATGTATAGCTGGCAAAGATTTTGTCACATTCTGTAGGTTGCCTCTTTACTCTATTCAAAGTGTCTGTTGCAGTACAAAACTTTAATTTCATGAGGTCCCAGTGGTAGATTAGTGGTTTTATTTCCTGAGTAAGTGGGGTTATATTCAGAAAGTCATTGCCTATGCCAATATGTTGAAGAGTTTCCCCTACTTTTAAAAAAATTGTTTATTTTTATTTATTTATTTGAGAGTGACAGACACAGAGAGAAAGAGGCAGAAAAAGAGAGAAAGAGAATGGACATGCCAGGGCCTTCAGCCACTGCAAATGAACTCCAGATGCATGCGCCACCTTGTTCATCTGGCTTATGTAGGTACTGGGGAATTGAGCCTCGAACCAGGGTCCTTAGGCTTCACAGGCAAGCGCTTAACCACTAAGCTATCACTCCAGCCCTATCACCTACTTTTCCTTCTAGCAATTTCAGAGTTTCAGGTCTGATATTCAGGTCTTTGATATATTTTGACTTGATTGTTGTGCATGGAGAGAAAGAAGGATCTATTTTCATCTTTCTACATGTAGATATCCAGTTTTCCCAGCACCATTTCTTAAAGAGGCTCTTTTCTTCATTGATTTTTTTTTTTTTTTTTGGCACTTTTGTCTATATCTGCCTGGATTTACATCTGGGTCCTATATTCGATTCCATTGATGTACATATCTGTCTTTGTGCTACTACCACGCTGTTTTTGTTAGTATGGCTCTGTAGTATAGCTTAAAATCAGGTATGGGCACTACAAGCCTTATTTTTGTGGCTCAAAATTGTTTTAGGTATTCGAGGTTTTTTGTGCTTCCAAATGTATTTTAGGATTTTATTTCCATGAAGAATGTTGAGCTGGGTGTGGTGGCACACACCTTTAATCCTAGCACTTGGGAGGCAGAGGTAGGAGGATTGCTGTAAGTTTGAGGCCACCCTGAGACTACATAGTGAATTCCAGGTCAGCCTGGGCTAGAGCAAGACCCTACCTTGACAAAAAAAAAAAACCAAATGAAATTAGAATTTTGTTCGGGATTGCATTAAATGTGTAGATTGCTCTTGGTAAGATTGACATTTTCACAATATTGGTTCTTCCAATCCAAGAACATGGGATGTCTTTCCATTTCCTAATGTCTTCTGCAATTTCTCACTTGAGTGTATTAAAGTTTTCATTGTAGAGATCCTTCACTTCCTTCATTAGGTTTATTCCAAGATTCTTTATTTTTTGAGGCAATTATGAATGGTCATGATTCCCTGATTTCATCCTCAGCCTGTTTATTGTTAGTATATAGGAAGGCTACTGATTTCTGTGTATTTATTTTGTATCCCACTACATTTCTAAAAGCGTTTATTAGCTCTAACAGTTTGCTGGTAGAGTCTTTAGGGTCCTTTTGTCTAGAATCATATCATCTGCAAATAATGATAATTTGATCTCTTCCTTTCCAATTTGTGTCCTTTATTTTATTTTATTTTTAAATTTTTTTATTGACAACTTCTATACTTACAGACAATAAAACATGATATTTCCCTCCCCTCCCCCATTCCCCTTCACAACTCCATTCTCCATCATATCCCCTCCCTCTCTCTATTAGTCTCTCTTTTAATTTGATGTCATCATCTTTTTCTCCTATTATGAGGGTCTTGCGAAGGTATTGCTAGGCACTGAAAGGTCATGGATATAGAGGCCAATTTCTGTCTGGACAGTTGCATTGTCGTCGTACCC
Source organism: Orientallactaga sibirica (assembly GCA_036365145.1). Taxonomy (NCBI): domain Eukaryota; kingdom Metazoa; phylum Chordata; class Mammalia; order Rodentia; family Dipodidae; genus Orientallactaga; species Orientallactaga sibirica. The sequence continues at coordinate 44,529,346 of JAEOAD010000011.1, read as the reverse complement.
TTCCTTTGGCTCTTACATTCTTTCTGCCCCCTCTTCTGCCATGGACCCTGAGCTTTGGAGGGTGTGACAGAGATGTTTTGGTGTTGGACACTTCTCCATCCCTTCTTCTCATCACTATGTTGCCTTTTGGGTCATCCCAGTGGTTATTGCCATCTGAAAAGAGAAGCTTCTCTAACCAGAAGTGAGAGTAGCATTAATATGTGAATATGAACATTAAGTATAGTGCTTTCAGGGCAGTTTGGTGGGAATAAAATATACAGTTAGCCAGACAAGAGCAGGCTTTATACCCCTAAGGCTCATGACCTCCCCTGCCATAGACTTTTGATTAGTTTTTTTCAGTGCCAGGCATGTATTCCCTCCCATAGAGAGGGCCTTCAGTCCAATTAGGGAGCAGTTGGTTTCCCCAAGAGCAGGCACGCCACTTTTGCACCTGTTCGGTCATTGGGCCTGTCTGGCCAAACTTGAATTTTCCAGTGTCCACTGTTTTCACCGCAGATGACTTCTGTCTCCCATATGGCTGCATTCAGTGCAGCTTTTTCCAGCTTTCAGTTGGCTGGACTATAGGGAGAAGGTTTTCTGCTCAGCACAAACTTATTTTCTCAGTGACCTTGCCTCTCAGGCAAGAGATGTCTTCAGCAATAGGGTCTTACCATCTGTTTCTCAAGGGAAACCAAGGGCCTTGGCAATAGCCTTTAATGTTTTGGAGGCTACAGGGACCTCCTTGGCCAACAACTTACGGAAGGTATCCCATCCCAGGCACTGAAAATTTTCTAGTAACAATCTATAGCTTCTGGATGTGCCATTATTCAAAAAAGTAGGTTTACATAAGTCTTATTCAGACTACCTTGAATTTTGATTGACCCTCCCCTTGCCCTTCTTTTATGCATTCTCTTCCCCTGGCCTCACTTAGGCCTTTCCCCTCCCTGTAATCTGATTTCTGTATGTTTATTTTCTATCTTGCTTCATTGCTACAAGTGTTTATCAGCTCTAACAGTTTGCTGGTAGAGTCTTTAGGGTCTGTTATGCATAGAATTCCATTGTGCATATGTACCACATCTTCATTATCCATTGGATATGGATTGATTCCAGTTCCTAGCAATTATGCATAGAGCTGTGACAGACATGGTTGAACAAGTATCTCTGTAGTAAAGAGTGCAGTACTTTGCGTACATGCCTAGGAATGGTATAGCTGGGTCAAATGGTAGATATATTTTCATCTTTTTCAGGAGCCTCCATATTGATTTCCATAGTGGTTGTACCAGTTTGCACTCCCACCAGCAGTGGTAAGGGCTTCTCTTTCCCCATAGTCTTGCCAGCATTTGTTGTCATTTGACTTGACTAGAATATGAAATCTCAGAGTTTTTTTATTTGCATTTCTCTGGTAACTAAAGATGTCAAACACCTCTGTAAGTGTATAATGACCATTATATTTCTTCCTTTGAGAATTCTCTACCCCATTTTTTGGTTGGGTTGTTTGACTTTTTATTGTTTAGATTATTTGTGTGTGTGTGTGTTCTTTGTAGATTCTTTCTTTCATCTTGTTTTTGTTTGAAGCTCACTCTGTTCCAAACTGACCTGGAACTCATGCTGTAGGTCAGGCTGGCCTTGAACTTATGGTGATCCTCCTACTTCAGTGCACACCATGCCTGGCCTGGAAACAATTTATTTGGTCTGTACATCTCCCTGCTAGTCAGCCTAAGGTCATCTTCCCCACAGCAGCTTGAGTAGTCTTGTGATGAAAACCATGGAACGTGGCTCCCTGGATGAATACCTCACATACCTTGAAAAGTGCACTGAGTTCTGGTGACCTGAGATCCAGCTACCAACCATTTTTCTACTTGCAGCACTAAACTGTTTTATCCAGAATGGTTTCTCACCTTGGAACACTCTGTTGCCTCATCATCCAGCAATCCTGGCATCTAGTATTGAAGTTTCAGTTTCAAAGTCCTCCTGTAAAGCTGGCCAGGGCCACTTATTTCTTCTGCCTATGTGACCACCCCTTGTCTGGTCCTTATGTCCTCTAACCTGTCACCCCCATTTGTGTGTGTGTATGAGTGTTTGAGTACATGTGGTTGCACATATGTGCATAGAGGTCAGAGGACAACCTCAGGTGTCATCCTCAGAAATGCCATCTGCCTTTTAAAAACTTACTGATACTTTCATACATGTACTTAAATGCATTTTGATTATAACCTATAATCTTTTAAAACCTCTTTTGTCCTCCTTCCCTCATCCCCTTCCACTGAATTTCTTTGTTAACCACTAAGCAATCTCTCCAGTCTTTGTCACCCCTTTTTTACCATAGCATATTCTCACTGCTGTGCTTGTCTCTCCTCCAGGATTATTGGCTCTAAGAATCCAATGTCTCTGTTGTCTCCTCCATAACTTAGCTCCCAGTACATGGGCCACAAAGAGCCTGTATCAGCTAGTCTATCGTCACTGGGACAAAATACCTGACCAGAAGTATCTTAAGGAAGAAGAGGGTTTATTTTGGCTTACAGATACAATGTGAAGTTTCATCATGGTGGGGCAATAATAGCAGGAGCAGACAGCCAGTGGAGCATCATGCCATTAGCAGTGAGGAAGGAGTAGGAACAAGAACATCAAGCAGGGCTAGGCTGCCTCCAGTAACATACTTCCTCCAGCAAGGGTCCACCTCCTGAAGATTTAACAACCTTCCTGAACAATGCTACCAGCTGGGGATTAAGTCTTCAAACACTGAGGTTATGGGCAGTCATTTTACATTCAAACCATCACAAAGACCCTTATTATAAGTTGAATGGCAGATGAGTGTTTTGGGGCTTTTGATTTTTAGAGCCAGCATTTTATCATGGAGCACAGCTTGTTCTTGAACCTACCATCCTCCCTCAGCCTTGTGAGTGCTGAGATGACAGTAATGACAGGAATACACCGCCAGGCCCAGCTTTACAACAACATTTGTTTTTGTAGTGCTGGAGGGTAGAATCTGGGCCTAATGTATGCTAGGCAAGGGCTCTACCATTGAGCCATACCCCAGCCCTGACTGGTGGTTTTCAGATGCAAATTTCACAGCTTCAACTCAGTCATGTGCCAAGGAATAGCTGAGATCTCACACTTTACCATAAAAATTAGACGTTTCTTGCTTTGACACTCTTTCTTTTTCTTTTCTTTTCTTTTTTTTTGGCTACCTGCTTGGTATTTTTTTAAGTGTGTTTTTGTTTTCTCCCTAAGAATTATAATGTCAATAACAACAAGAAGCCAAGTGCACTGCTGATGCAAGTGGAAAGTGAGATAATCCTTCCCAGATTTAATGACAGGGTCACATATGATCCAGCAATCCACTCTCAGTGTATATATGCACAAAAGAATGAAAAGCCGGGGCTCACACATACATTTGTAAATCCATGTTACATGCTATAGTGGCCAAGTCTGAAGTAACCCAATAGCCATTGAGATAAACATAAACTAAATGCGGTGCACACACACAGTGGACCTCATGCAATCCAGCTTCCCTATTTCCTTAAGACCAGAAACTTCCAACCTTGAAGCCCTCCCCATGTGGCTTTTTAAATAGGCTGGAGGTGCAGAGTGCTGCCTCTTTAGCTATGCAGGGGTGTCAGGGCAAAGAAGCCCGTGACTCATGGAAGGGGGGCCCAGATGGGAGCAGCAAGCTAGCACTGTGTGTCTAGGCCTGCCCCACCCCCTCACCAGCCTGTTCTCTGTTCATATTTAAAAAGAGAAAATTCTCTCACAGGCTACAGCATAGGTGGATCTTGGGGATATCAAGCTGTATGAAATATGCCAGCCATAAAAGGAGTGATACTACATAGTTCCACTGGGACCTCATGTATGCTAGGCAAGTACTCTACCACTGAGTCACACCTCAGCCCCCTTCACTGGAAGGTCAGAGGACCAACTGGACTGGGAGTCATGGGTGTGGTAGACAAGGATAGGGTAGACTTCAGGAATAGAGCAGCAGGGACGAGGGTGGGTGAGACCCCACCTGGGACCATGGAATGCCTCTCTGTTAATCCTAAACTGTCCAGATCCACTCCCAGCTCTGAGGCAGGGTGCTGCCTGGGAGCAGCTCGAGTGACATGCCAATGTGAGCAGCTTCAGGAAGTGTGAGCCACCACACAGGATAATGTCCACAGTGCAAAGGCCTGTGGGAAACAGCATAGCAAACCTGGAGGAGGTGGAGGCAGCTGGGTGGGAGAAGGGTTTTCCTTCACTTCTATGGCTTGGTGGGCCTGCTGAAGTGTTCTGCTCAGGGACAAGGCTAGATGCAGGATCCTGCTAGCGCATGATGCCACGTTGTGACAGGCTATAGACAATCCACAAATGAGAAACTCCTGGGGAGGGAATTTAGGGACAGAGACCAGGGTATGCTGAGAAGCAGGACAGGTCAGACCAGGGCAGCAGATGGGATGGGAACAGATCCTAAGAGCTCTGTAGACCCTGACAAGTTTTGATTTTATTCTAACATCCATGGGAACCACAGTAGCTTGCCAGCAGGGAGAAGTAGCACTGACATACACTTCAGAGAACTGCCCTGGACATGTCCCTTGATGTGCGGGAACACAAGAGATGGCAGCTTCCCGAGAACTTTGCCTTGGGGTCTGGGTTCTGGAGTTAGGACTCGGGCTCAAATAGGCAGTGGCATCTTCCCAAGTTCACTGCCAATGCTTCCCATGGCAGCGAGCTGCTCTACAGCACTCCTTTGTGCAGACTTCTCTGTGACCCCAGCTTCCCAGTAACTGTCAGGAGCTTGCATGCCTGCCTCCCTTGCTCTTGGTGCCAGGGAAATTGTCAGGTTAAAGAAACACCTGCAAAGTACAGAAAGTCTGAGACAGCAGGTACTTTTGTAGCTGGAAAACATGACTTCGTGACAGTCTGTTATTGAGGCTGTGATTGTGTTCTAACATTTGAGGGGGAGTCAACGAACTTAGAAGACTGCCTTGGGGTTGAGACATGTGGCTTTCTTCTGAAAATCAACAGGGAATCAAAACAGAAACGCATCAGTGAGTGGCATTCTGCTTCTGAGAAGCCACAGGAGAGACCAACACTTGAGTAGGATCTGTTACCAGATATTAATCCGATGTCAACATGGGGTGAAGCTTTCAGAGTTAGTACTCCTAGACAGTTTGGGTCACACTGTGCCTGTTAGGACTCTCACTCGGTACAACCAAGAGCAAATGATCCTAAGTAGCTCAAGTGAATGGAATAGAAACTAGCTTCTAGGTCCAACTGGTTCTAGGTGTTCACAGGATGCCATCAGGGTCCTGCCTTTCCTTCTGCATGTGGCCATTTCACTGGCATTGTCCCCAGATGGGTTCTTCCTTGTGGTGGCAAGTGGTATAGTCCTCGACTTTTGTCCCTACGTTTTTTTACACAAGGGTCACATGATTTCCTCAGCCAATCATCATTTCCAGGGGATAGGGTGACACTCATTAGCCAGGCCTGGGTCACATTTCCAGCTGGAACTAATCCCTAGGCTTTGGGGGAAGAGGAGGCAGGAGGAGGAAGTTGTGTGCCCATGGGCTACGCCGAGGCCCTGGGGGTCCACCCCTGCTGGAGTGGACCCCTGGCAGTCCACATTGAGAAGAGGGCAGAAGACTCTGCAGAGAAACTCAGGGCTCTTTGCTGTTCTTCAAGAGGAAGGGCAGGTGCCCATAGAGACCAGCACCCACTTCTGTCCCAGCAGGTCCTAATGGCCTTCTTCTCCCATGCTTCTGCTCACAGGTGAAGGCAGAGCATGTCGGGCTCCGCCACCAGCTCACTGTGGTGACCAGAAAGCGGGATTCGATTGTGAAGGAGAAACACCAGCTCCAAGCCAAGCTGGAGAACCTAGAACAGGTCCTGAAGGTAGGGTGGCTTTGTGCATGATGACTTGCCTATGGGCCAGTGAAACAGATGCATAGGGCTGCTCTCCGAGAGCAGGAAGTAGCCAAAGCTTCTGGTATAGGACTCCTGGGGTCACTTTTATTCTTCTATGGTGCAAAATGCAAAACCAAAAGTCAATGTTTGTGAAAGCCACCTCAAAGTTGACCCATTCCCATCTGGGAGGATGTTGAGCACAGCTGAGTGCTCCCTGGCAGAGGAAGGTTGGGGACCAGAGACATCTCTGCTGAGTTTCCAACCTTCATGAATTCCAAATGGGCCTTCAGATGTCTCATGGCCTTTCTCATAAACAGAATGACCACATCTGAGTGTTGCTTTAAGAAGGGCAGGCAAATGGGTGCTACCCTCCAATATCTGATGGTCAATTGGAGAGTCACTTTGTTGTAAATGTTGCAAAATTAAGCTGAGAATTCTTTAGCTTTTTTTTTTTTTTTTAACAAAGGAGTGTGTGTGTATGTGTGTGTGTGTTAGGTGCACATGTGTGTATGGAGTCCATAGGTTGATATTGAGTGCTACCTCAATCACTTCCCACCTTAGTTTTTTTTTTTAATTTATTTATTTTTATTTTTGGTGAGAGACAGAGAGGACAGAGAGGGAGAAGGAGACAGATAGAGAATGGGCGTGCCAGCAGTCTCTCAGCTGCTGTGAATGAAATCCAGATGTGTGCACCCCCTTGTGGTCAAGTGTGGCATTGCATCCTTGCGTCACTTTGCATCTGGCTAAACGTGGGACCTGGAGATTGGAACCCGGTTCTTAGGCTTAGCAGGCAGGCGCCTTAACCGCTAAGCCATCTCTCCAGCCCCCCACCTTAGTTTTTGAGACAAGATTTCTCACTGAACCTGGAACTCACCTATTTGGCTAGACTAGCTAGCCAGCAAGTCCCAGGGATCCTCCTGCATCTGCCTCCTTGGTGCTGGGATTGCAGGCGCATGTCACTGAGCTTAGATTTCTTGTGAGTGCTGGGGATCTGACTCAGGTCCTTATGCTTGGGCAGCAAACACTTTACCAGTACCCACGTAAGCCAGACACTAATCGTGGTGCATGCATCTGGAGTTTATTTGCAGTGGCTAGAGGAGCAGGCACACCCATTCATCCTCTCTCTTTCTCTGCCTTTCTCTCATAAATTAATTAATTGATTAATTAATTTAAAAAATTATTATATTCTTATTGTGGGAAATTAAAAGAAAGATGGACCATTTCTAGCCTCTCCAGCTAGCACCCGTGTTCCTTTTTTCATTGCTGTTTCTTGGGATGGCCCTCACCAACACACCACAGATCAAATGGGGCTTTAGTGTCTAGTGCCAGTTCACTTGGGAACCTGCTGAAGTACCCATGGGTGAGGAGGCACATGTGGTCTTGCTATTGTCAGGGGCAAGGAAGGGGGCAGCATTCTTTTAGGAGTGGTGACAGTGTGCTGGGGTTAGATGGTAATATAATGGCAGACTTTGTAATTGGAGCAGAACAACTGAATTGCACACTTTAAGACAGTGCATTTTGTGGCCTGTGAATTGTTTGCCAATGAAAAATGAAAGATGACCCATTTGCTCACAGCTGGCCCTGCATGTGGAACTGTGCTTTCTAGGTAAGCAGAGCCTTCTTGATATGGAGACAGTACCTGAGCCATGCATACTCACCTGACCCACACAGCCCTTTGCAGGACACAGGCCCAGGCCACCCTGGGTGACCTGCTCCTCACCTTGGGCTCTGAGCTCAGGAGACCTTTAAGAATAGAGATTCCACTTCAATCAGCCAAGCCAGTTACTGCCTCCTGCCCACTTTGTGCTCTCTTGTACATAGACCATTGCCTGTTTAAACCCTTGCTGGTAGGGTTTGCACCCAGAAAGGTATTCTGTTAGTTGAATGGAAGGCTGGCCCTGAACCCCTGGATATCTAGCACTAACTCACAAGTGGGGTGTTTTCTTTTGGGGGTATTATTCTGTTGCAGGTGGAAGGAAAGGAGTGTCTTCAAATTCTTGAGGCATAGACTATGATCTGCTTGTTTCCTTACAGCTACCCAGAGGACAAGGACACAGGGAGAGGTGACCACTGCCCACAGGGGCTGCTGTATCCCAGTGTCTTTGAGTGAATTTGATAAAAGCCCAGTGGCTCCCATGCTCTCCTGGATTTTTGTTACGATAGGTGATGCTACTAAATGTCTTTGCCTGAGCAGCAAGGCTTACTGCTGGCAACAGTTTGGAGGTATATGAAGGGCTGAGGGAGCTGGAGAACAGCCCTGCTGGTCCCCTGACCCAAGTCAGAGGTGGACCTCACCTTTCAGGAAGCCACCTGCCCTGCCACAGTGCCCACTACTGAGCAGGGAGAGTCTTGTCTTCCTGTCAAGGTCTGCACTGAAACCCGACCTACTTTCCATCAGTCTGATTTACTAAAAGCCACAGAGATCTCTGTGGGCTGAGACCCCTCTGACTGTCATGTCGTACAAAACTGCTGCCCAAGTAGAACAGGACACACCTGGCTGATGGCCAGCTCATTCTGAGATTCAGAGTGTGTCTGCAAAGGTACTGAAGTGCTGGTTGAGGGATGACAGCCAAGTCCACCCCTGTTTCAAATGCAGTTCCCTTTTTCCTCAGAATATAATCTTCAAGGAAGCAAACTGGACTGAAATGGGGCCAGTGGTTCCTGGGAGGGAGAAAACTGACTTGAATCCCTTCTCAGGCTAGTCAGATCAAAACTCTCCTGACCCAAATACCTCTTGATTTTGTGGGTTTCTTTTCTTTTCTTTATTTCTTCTTCTTTTTTTTTTCAAGGTAGGGTCTCACTCTAGTCCAGGGTGGCCTAAACTCATAGCAATCCTCCTACCTCTGTCTCCCAAGTTCTGAGATTAAAGGCATGCACACCACACCCAACAATTCCTGTGTCTTATTTTAATCTTTCTCTCTCTCTAGTTCTTCCTCTCTCTTTCTCTATTTCCATGGCATGTGTGTGGAGGCTAGGGGACAACCTTTGAGTTGGTCTTTGCTCTGTACCTTGTTTGAAGCAGGGTCTCTTGTTGACACTGCATTTGCCGGGCTAGCTGACCCCTGAGCTTCCCGGGATTCTCCTGTCTTGACCTCCCCTGGCACCTTAGGTGTTCTGGGTCTACAGATGCACATTTCCTTACCTGGCACTCTCACCCAGGTTCTGCAAATCAGATCCTCATATGGGCTTGACAAGCACTTTACTCAGTGAGCCTCCCTAGCTCTCATTTCTTTTGTTGTTGTTGTTGTTTGTTTGTTTTGTTTTTCAAGGTAGGGTCTGGCTCTAGCCCAGACTGACCTGGAATTCACTATGTAGTCTCAGGGTGGCCTTGAACTCACGATGATCCTCCTACCTCAGCCTCCCAAGTGCTGGGATTAAAGGCGTGCGCCACCACACCCGGCTAATTTCTTGTTTTTAAAAGTAACTGGAGCTGGAGAGATTGCTCAGTGGTTAAGGCACTTGCCTGCAAAACCTAACAACCTGGGTTCAGTTCCCCAGTGCCCATGTAAAGCCAGATGCACAGAGTGGTGCATGCATTTGGAGATCATTTGCTGGAGGCCCCGATGTACCTATTCTCTCTGTTTCTCTCCTTGCAAACAAATAATAACTGATGAGTTCATCTTCTACACATGTTGTCACAGCAAACATTTTCCCTGGGGTGTTGCAAACACGTCTTCACCCCCAACAGGGCTCAGATGGCAAACCAAAGTAGGATTGCACCAATACCAGTTTGGTAAGCCAGTGAGTTTACTGGGGTTCCATACAGAGCAGGATGAGGGGTTACTTACAGGACTGTGGAGCCCCTAAGGCAGCCACAGCACCGAGATTCTCATCCCATCCTGGGTGATGATCTCCCGCGGCTGCTTCAAGGAGCTCCGAGATTCTCATCCCATCCTGGGTGATGACCTCCCGCGGCTGCTTCAAGGAGCTCCCTGTGTCAAAATCAGCTCCTTGGATGCTTCTCCCTCAGTCTTGGGGTGAAGGCTTATTTACAGAGCATGGGGACCCCAGAGCAGCTGCAGCACTGAGAACTCAGCCTGTTCTGGATGACGACTTCGCATGGCCCCTTAGGTGGAGATCACTATGTTGGGGTGATCCCCACGGATATTCTTCCCTCAGCCTCGGGTGAGAGCTTACTTACTGAGCATGGGGACCCCGGAGCAGTCGTACCACTGAGAACTGTCATCCCTTCCTGGATGACAACCTCCCCATGACTCCTTAGGTGGAGATCACTGTTTTAAGATTACCTCCTGGAGACGCTCCTCCCTCAGTCTTGGGATGAGGGCTTACTTACAGAGCATGGGGACCCCAAGGCAGCGCTTCAGCAGGGCTATATGTCCTTGATCTTTTACCTTCTGTGTATTCTATCTCCCCCTTAGGCCATGAGCCCTCACGGGTCGTTGCATACAGCTGGCACAGGGGATGCCTGAGATCTTAGGTGGGGGTCTGATGACTCTCTCCTGAATTGTCCCCATCTCTTTTGATAAAGTAAAGTTGTTTTTTTTTTTTCTTTTCATGAAGGGATTTGCCAAATACAACACATGTTCTTTTATCGTCTTTCCAGCATATGGCCACATGATCAAAACAGTCACGTCTAAATGAAGCGTGAAGCAGTAGGATGAAAGTGGAGCCATGAATTAAGACAAGGGAGAATTTCAACATGCTGGCTGGGAGGGTGGAAAGCTATTCTCAGAGTTAAATTTGGACCCAAGTTTCCTGGGAGACTAGATATAAATGGAAATATGAGCCATTACTCAAACCTCATCTCTTTGGAGGAAAGAGTTATGTTTGGCCAGGACAACAAATCATGAAGTGTGCTGCCATGAACTTGGACCATTGCACGAGAGGTACTGAGAACCCTGGGAAAGACCATTTTCAGCAGCATTGTCATAGCACCCTAATGTTCTCTTTCTTTGGGGAATCTTTTGGGGAAGGACAGCCAAAGAAATGTGGTATCTTGTAACCACTGACTACACCACAAATAGAAAAACTGAGGGGGAATGGATGGGACCAGGTTGCCCCACACAAAGGAAGAATTCAAGAAGTGCTTTTTCTGGTAGAAACTGGAGAAGGAACCTTGAGATTCCACTCAAAATATGGAATTTGAAATACTAGCGTGCTAGGCAGTCAGGTTCTGGATCTGAGCTCAAGGTAGAGTCCACGGGATCCACTGATGGCTGTCAGTGGGGCTGAGAGGTAAAGTGTAGTCAGGATGTCACAGGGTCTGGAGGTGAGCCCAGGGGACATGTGCTGTGATGGGGCCCTTAGGGACAGGAGCTGGTGATCACTTTGTGTTGGAGACAGTGCATGGAGATAGCCGGGACCCTAAGCAGAAGGTGGAAATGACTCCTTGGGCTGATGCTGAAAGTTGATAGTGAAACATCCATCACCGTGTCATTTCAGTCAAGTATCCGAATTCTATGACCCCACACCCGACATGCTCTTGTCTTCCAGGTCTTTACCTTGATGGCCATATGTAACATTCAATAAGCAAAGAATGCTCGTCTCCTGTTATTGTGGTGTGATGGCAGCCCTGAAGCTGTGTCCACTGGCACTTGTGTTTATCTGCACCAGAAATTATCCACTGGTCACATTCACATGCTGGCTTTTCTGTTTCCAAATGCCCTGACATGCCACTTGTCTTAAGACTGATCATTCAACTTAGCCAAAGACTAGGCACCTCTTCTCCAAAGCTTCTGATTAGTTATATAAGTGGATTCTTTGACACACTTCTTTTCAGCTGCCATGGTGGGGGTCTGGAAGGCCATTTCTAGTTGAAGAGCTAGAAAAGAGCTCAGCTTAAGAGGAAAGGGGGCCGGGCGTGGTGGTGCACGCCTTTAATCCCAGCACTCGGGAGGCAGAGGTAGGAGGATCGCGAGAGTTCGAGGCCACCCTGAGACTACATAGTGAATTCCAGGTCAGCCTGGACCAGAGGTGAGACCCTGCCTCGAAAAACCAAAAAAAAAAAAAAAAAGAAGAGGAAAGGGGTCATTCACCTTGGACACTGACTTTCTGTAGACCTGCAAAGCCAAGAGTGACAGTCCTGATTGAGAAAGCCATTTGAGCCCACACCTGAAGACATTCATTCATTCACTCATTCATCTAATGTTGATAGAAGGGCAGATGCTATTTTGTGTGTGTGTTTGGTATTTATTTATTTATTGTGGTTCTGGGGATTGAACCCAGGGTCTTGCACATGCCAGGTGTGTACTCCACCACTGAGCCACATCTCCTCTCCAACACTGTGCTTCTGGAAGAGGCCAGTCAATATATTAGTGTCTGCTGGGAAGACAAAAGTACCAGAATGACATGAAAGAATGAATCACTCAACTTTGACTACTCCTCCTTTTGTTGAGGAAGCAGGGATCACTGATATTGAGTGAAACTTTAAAAAATATTTTATTTATTTACTTGAGAGAATGGGCATGCCAGGGCCTCTAGGCACTGCAAACAAACTCTGGACATGTGTGTCACCTTTGTGCATGTGGCTTTATGTGGATACTGGGGAATCAAACCCAGGTCCTTAGGTTTTGCACACAAGCACCTTAATCACTGAGCCATATCTCCAGCCTGAGTGACCCTTTTTCCTTGGGGAGATATGAACACCCCAGGTATGGGACAGATGACAGAGAAAAGCATGATTGCACCAAAACAGGTTGGGTGAACCAGTGAGTTTACCAGGGTTACTTACATAGCAGGGTGAGCGGTTGCTTACAGGTGTATGGAGATGCCAACTAACCCTGGATTTATTCTATGACAGTGTGCACAAGAGGCAGAGGTGGGCCACATGGGCCCAGACCTGTGTTTGTAGGAGAGATGATCAGCCCTGATCTTGACTATTTCCTACATTGGTTAGTGATGTTGGAGTTTCCTGGGGGCCAGAACAGGGGCTATCTACTAGACTTTTATCCCTTTTACAAGTGCAGGGAAACTAGTGGGCACTTTACCATGGCCTATGGGATGGATAGGAAGAGCTCCACCATCCCCCCAGGCCTGTGTAGACTTACCTGTTGCAAGTGTGCTCCTTTCATCTGTATGGGTGACAGTGTAGTTTTGTCTATGTTTGTCTCCAGTGTCATCCCAGTATCTGGTTCTCAGTAAAAACTGGATTGGGAAACAGAATTTGGAGAGAACAATAATACAATGGTAAATGTAATGAGCTATGAGAGAGCACTTTCCTCTTTTATATTTTTGAAGGTAGGTTGACAGCTCAGAGAAAAGCATTCTGATGGGCCTTCAACAACGTGTAAAAACAAACAAACATAAAACCTGCTACATAGGGCTTGGGAAAGCTCAGTTGGTAAAGTGCCTGCTTGTGTGTATTAGTTACTTTTTCATTGCTGTGACCAAATACCTGGCAAGAAGCAACTCAAGGAAGGACAGGGTTTGTTCAGTTTACAGTTCAAGGTTATAGTCCACCATGGCAAGAAAGGCATGGCACAGGAGCATGAGGCAGCTGGCCAATTGGGTCCAAAGTGAGGAAACAGAACAATATATGCTGCTGCCCACAACCCTTTCTCCTTTTTAGCCAGTCTGTGGGATGGTGCCACTCACTGGTAGGGTGGGCCTTCCCACCTCAACTGATCTAACCTAGGAACTTCCTCACAGATGTGCCCAGAGATTTGTCTCCATGGCTATTCTGAATTCTGTCAAGTTGGCAACTAGAAGTCAAGTATTACAAGTCCATCCCCTGTCAACTTAATACTCACACATAACATTTATAAGCATAGTCTTCTATGTCTTATCCCCATAGGCTTGTGGCCATTTCCTAATGCCAAATGGATTCAGTCCAACTTCAAAAGTGCCCATGGTTTTTAATAGTCTTAGCACTACTCAAAAATCTATATAAATGCAGAGTCTCTTCTGAGACTCAGTCTCCAACTGTGAGATCCAACATCAAAGCACTTTAGGTACATCCAATATAAAAAGAGCAAACATTCCCAATCCTGAAAGGAGGAATGGATAGCAAAGATTGATCAGACCCAGCAAGACAAATTCAGCAGGGCAAACCCTCAATCCTGCAGCTTCATGTCTGGCATTAAAAATGAAATCATTTGAGCTCCAAAGCACTTGGTTAGCTCCACTACTTCTGCGGTCTGTACCATTCATCGCTTCTCTTTGAGGCAGCTCCACTCTGAACTTTCATCTTTCCTTGGCAGACATCTTATGGTTCTGTCATTACCAACATCCTGGGTTCTGCATTGCAATTTACAGTTCACCTTCAAAGCTTCACGAAATGGCCTCTCAGGGCTTCCTTACATGGACTCTGACCCTACCACATTACCTGGGCTCAATGGCTCTATGGAACTATTGAGAAAGACTCTATTACCTCTTCAATCTTGCATCTTTTATTCCTCCAAACTATGTGGAAGAAGCTGCCAGATTCTTCTGCCAGCTTGGGGCGTATGTAGTCTGCCCCTTGACCACAGCTATAAACAGCCCAGCCCCAGCCCCAGCCCGGCTGTATGTAGACTGCCCTTGACCACAGCTGCAGTGGCCTCTGTGTACCTTAAAGGCTGATGTGGAGAAATGTTTCCCTAGGAGGGTGTGTTCCAGCAGGGAATCTTTTCAGTTTAAACTTTCTTCCCTCAAGTGAATTTAGATGTTCACTTCATAAAGCCTCTGATGAGTGGAGTTTTGCCCTCAAGATCCCTTTCCAATTGTGCCAGTACAGTACAGATTTTTCTTTAACAAATACAGTGGCTTTCTCAGCATCCACCTAAATGCTATTCTGTCTTGAGATTTCCTCCTCCAAACAAATTAGTCCAGTTCTCTTTAATTCAGCCTCATTCAAGTTCTCAGGATGGGATGAGAGTGCAGCTAGGCTCTTTTCCAGCATGTGGCATGAACTTCCTTTATCCCAGTTCCTGATATAGTGGTTCCCCTGTGAAGCCTATGAGCCAGGCCTTGACTGTCTGCGTTTCTCTCAGCATTCTTGTCCCTAAGCTCTCATCAGAATGGCTCGTTAAGCCCTCCTTTCAGCATTTATAGGCATTTCTTGCCCAAAGTTCCAAGATCAACATTCCTCTAGAATCAGTTCCAAAGGCCTAGGAACCACATGGTAACAGATATAGCATAGTAATGGCTTTACTTTTTGGCAGTTTTTTTTTTAATGTTAGTTACTTTCTCATTGCTGTGACCAAAAGAAAAGAAGCAAGTTAGGAAGGAAGGAAGGAAGGGTTTATTTTGGCTTACAGTTCAAGCCTACAGTCCATAATTACAGGGAAGGGATGACGCCAGGAGCATGTGGCCGCCGGTCCCGTTCGGCTCATAGTCAGGAAGCAGACAGTGATGAGCCCTGGTGCCCAGCTCACTTTCTCCTTTTTATCAGCCCATTGAATGGTGCCTCTCATAGTTAGGGCAGGTTCTCTTATTTATAGACTTTGCTAATCTAGACAATCCCTTATAGGCATGCTCAGAGATTTGTTTCTATATTGATTCTACATCTTTTCAAGTTGATATCCAGAGATAAACCATAGAATGTTGTATGCTTGTAATCCAAGTGCTGGAGACAGGAGCATTTCTGGGGCTTGCTGGCCCACCAGTCTAGTCTAACTGGTGAGCTCCAGGTCAGCGAGGACTCAAAGGAGGTGGATGGCAGGTCTGAGGATAGCACCCAAGATTGTCCTCTGGCTTCCATGTGCACATGCGCGTGCGTGCGCACACACACACACGCTGCCACATTAAGAGAAGACACCGAGACAAGGTTTCTACCTTGCACATGAAGTGGCATCCAAAATCAAATATGCATGTTGCGATTCCTGGAACAACCAGTGAGAATACATAGACGTGTCTAGGAAAATGATCCCTGGTTACATGAAATTGCAAGATTAAAAACCCTCACTAAACCCACAAGAAGACAGGAAAAGGGAAACCAAATAAGGAAAACAGAAGGGAACAAAAAATGAAAGATAAAATATACACTGGCAGATATCAATCAAATGTCTCCATAGTTGCATTGGATGTCACTTCCTTGAAGCCACATTGAACCTTGCGTGGCCTCCGGCCCTTGCCTTGGTGAGAAAGTACTCTTTCTGCCATTCAATGAGGAAACCAAGGCTCAGAGAGGTGCTTTCTTTGCCCTAGTGTACACAGTTGGCAAGCACTGAAAGTGGCATTTGAATGCATGTCTGGCTGTCTGGGTGCCCTCTACCAGCTGAGCTCTATCCCTGAGCCTAGGGCTGAAAATTGCTAGGGTAGAATTGAAATTGTGCTGAAGAAAAAAATCAGTGTCCCTACTTGTGAGGGATGGACGCACTGGTCTGGGTTTTCAGAGACCATCAGGGATAGAAGGAGAAAGGCTGGAAGAAAGAGCAGTCATAAAAGCACTGACACTTTTTTGGTGTGTGTATAGGTACAGATGTGTGTGGTATACGCGCGTGTGTGTGTGCGTGTGCGTGCGCTAATGTGCACACCCTGTCGTCGTGTACGTGGAGGCCAGAGGGGAATGTCGAGTGTCTTCCTCTATTGTTCTTCTGCTTTATTTCCTTGAGACAGAGAGTCTTGCTGAATTTGGAGTTTCCTGTTTTTCAGTTAGATAAGCTGACCAGGGAGCTCCAGTGATCCTCCTGTCACCACCCACACAGTGCTGGGGTTACAAGCATGGGTAGCCATGCCTAGCTTTTTATATGGGTTTTAGGGATTACAGTCAGGTCTCATTCTTGTGTGCTAAGCCATCTTCCAAGCACCACTGAGACTTTGAAGGGGCTCCAGACTACTTTCATTTTCTCAGTTTGAAATATTAAGAACCTCTGGCTAAAATAGATTCTAGCTCCCAGAGTACACATAACTCTCTCACTCTGGTGAATGAATCTGATGACATGTACATGAGATCGGAAGTCATACACCACTAAACACAGCTTGCTGTGTCCTTTCCTGTCTCCTCCTGAAGACACAGCGTGTGTGTGTGTGTGTGTGTGTGTGTGTGTGTGTGTGTGTGTGTTCGTAAGGCTCTGGATAGGAGGAAACTTCAAAGAAAAACCACTCTCTCCACTGTGCAGAGTCCACTAAGTATAGTCATGAAGGCCTGCTAAGGGAAGCAACACTTCTGTCACTTTTCTGCTCTGACAGAAGACAGTGTCTTTGATCTCCTAAGGAGGAGAGACGGGGATAATTACATTGGCTCCTGTGCGTCTGCTCCACGTCACAGCTGTGCTTCCTTGGGAGGCCTCCCTTGACATTTATAGGTGACTTAAGCTTGCTGGTGTTAATGTCGACATCCGGCTATAAATATCACCACTTTAAAAATAAATTCTGCCACAGGCGAGTGCTGGAAACAGGAGTTTTTGCCAAGCCTCGGTGTTTTCACATGGAAAGGTTTCCATGACGTGTGGCTCAAGCGCTTGGGATCCAGGTGGTATGGGCATGTGTCAGATGCTATCTCAGGAAAACCAGGGCTTCAGCATCCCTTTGAGGAGTCTGTACCCTATGTACTCAGGGTCTGTTGGCATCATGGCATGCACACGCATGAGGCAGTGCAAACATGGCTCCCACCATGGCCATGGGTATGTGCCAAACCAGGTAGAAGAACAGGGGATGCTTGGTGCCCTAAGATCACAGCAGGATGGGTGGGGAGTGAGTTCATGGCACTGCAGAGGCATCTCACATGCTAGTAGGGCCCACAGGAGGTCCACAAAGCAGAACACTAATAGGAGAATGTGAACTCAAACCATGGAGCTGAACCCTGATTCAGATCTGACCCTGGTTATGTGCCCCCTGTATTAGTTACTTTTCCCATCGCTGAAGCAAGTAGACAGAAGGGTGGAAGGAAGGAAGGAAGGATGGATGGAAGGAAGAATGGATGGATGGAAGGAAGGAGGAAGGAAGGAAGATGGAAGAAGGAAGGAAAGAAGGAAGGATAGAAGAAGGAAGGAAGGAAGGAAGGAAAGAAGGAAGGAAGGAAGGAAGGAAGCAAGGAAGCATTTACAAGCCCAGAAGTATGTCTCCCAAGTAATTACTAGATACACTTGACATTGAAGATTAACCATTACACTACCTGAGCAGACCTGGACAATTATATAACCCCTCTGGGCCTTGGTTTCCTTTTCTGTAAAGAGGAATCAAATATTGCCTGTTCTTAGAGATGTCCATCTCCCAAAGGAAATCACAAGATGAGAACAGCTGGGAACAGCCAGAGACAGTGGGTGCAAGGCGCTCTCAGTCCCTGTTGCAGGTTGGTAGGAGTGCTGGGGAATTCTTGGTTTTGTGCCTCTTCCTGTCTCTCCTTCTGAAGCAGCAATCTCAGAATGTACAAGTCATCTGATGGAGTGTGGAGAGGAGGAATAGGAGTTCATGATGAGAGGAACATAGTTTATCCTTTAAGAGACGTTTTTTCACAGCCTAAGATTCTCTGAAGTGTCTCCACAGACACAGGTGACCCTAAGCAGGCAATGCTCTCTAGAATGAATGTGTGCCCCAGCCAGTCTGAACAGAAGATTCAGTTGGCTCGAAGTGCCCGTCACCTATCCTCCTCTGGCTGGTTCACGAACTCGCTAATATCAGACACCCAGCCTTGCCACATCTCGTCTGAGTTAGTGTTTTTCTCAATATCCATTTTTTTTTCTCCCAAAACATCAACTTCAAATATAATTTCACTGGCTGGGGAGATGGCTCAGAGAATAAAGCACTTGTTGTCCAAGCACGAGTCCCTGAGTTCAGATCCCAGAACTGATATCAAGTGGGTGTCAGTAATCTCAGCAAGCCTAGTACAAGAAGAAATGAAGAGAAAGGAGGACCTTCCAGAAGCGCAAGAGCCAGCCACTCTGTGGAACTCAGCGGGGAACAATGAAAGCTCCTGTCTCAAACAGCACGGAAGGTGAAGACGGATACCCGAGGTTGTTCTCTGACCTCCATATATGCACCATGGCATGCATTCTCCACTGCTTTCTCTCTCCCTTCCCTTTTTTGGCTGAAGTTATCTGCATCCATATCATTTGACTTTCATTGATCTGGAAGCAATTTTATCCCCATTATCTTCTGAGACATTCTCCTTGAACCCTCCCAACGCCATGCCTTCTAGCAGGAAGCCCACATAGTTGTTGCCCTGTGCCTTCTGGTGATCTGTGGCCTGCAGCTCCATGCCTGAGTGATGTCCACATTTGTCTGATGTTCCTTGTAAGGAGCATGGTCTCCTCCCCTTTCTAATCACTTCCTTCCAGGTACTAAATAAAGAGCACCCAGGCTATATTTAGCTGCACCCAATTCCAAAAATAAACAGCAGCTCAGAGAGATGAACTGGAACAATAGTGCAGTTAAACAGCTGCATGCTGGTTTGTCCTGTTCACACCAGGTTGGTGGCTAGGGTTTCTGCAGATGCCTGCCTGCCCCTTCTGGGGTCTGAGTACCACCATGGCAGATTTACATTTTGTTTTTGCATGTATATGTGTGTGTAGTATACGTGCATGTGTGTATCCATTTTTGCATGTATGTCCTTAGACCAAGTAGGCTTCATCCTTAGGCTTTGCAGGCAAGTGCCTTAATTGCTGAGGCATTTCTCCAGCCTCCTCCCCCTTTTTTTGAGACAGGGTATCTCACTGAACCCAGAACTCACTGATCAGACCAGGCTAGCTACCAGTGAGCTCCAGGGGTCCTTGTGTTTCCTCTCCCCCAGCACTGGGATTGCAGTTGTGCACTACCAGATCTAGCATTTTAAAAATTATTATTTTATTTATTTTTGGAGAGAGAGACAGAGACAGACAGACAGAGAGGAGTTCATTTGCAGACAGAGAAATAAATAAATAAAATATATTTAAAAAAAATTATTATTTTATTTATTTTTGGAGAGAGAGACAGAGACAGACAGACAGAGAGGGAGACAGACAGAGATGGGCATGCCAGCAGTCTCTCAGCTGCTGTGAACGAAATCCAGATGTGTGCGCCCCCTTGTGGTCAAGTGCAGCATTGCACCCTTGCGTCACTTTGCATCTGGCTAAACGTGGGACCTGGAGATTGGAACCAGGTTCTTAGGCTTAGCAGGCAGGCGCCTTAACCACTAAGCCATCTCTCCAGCCCCAGATCCAGCATTTTTGTGAAGGTACTAGGGACAGAATTCAGGTCTCATGTTTGTATAGCAAGCACTTTATCCACTGTGCCATCTATCCAACCTATCTTTGCATCTTTATGTTTTGGGAAGGTGTCCAGGCTCTGTGGCATGCTAGCTGTGTGGTGTTAAGCAAGTTGCTCCACTGCTCTGAGTTTTATAAAATAATGATGAGAGCACCAACTTGGTGTCCAGGGAACTCATACTGGACTCAGCAGAGTGCTGTCATGTGGCAGGTATGTCCTTGTCTCAGGCATGCTATCATCTCACCAACAGCCATGGTCACTAGTGGTCCTATTGGCAGAGCCCTGGTCACCTCACAGGTCAATGGCCAGTGTTTGAGGGTGTTGTGCTTTGTATGTGAAATGTCCCCCATAGGCTTGTGTGTTTGAAGACTTGTTCCTAAGCTTGTCGTGCTACTTTAGGTAGGTTGTGAAACCTTTAGGAGTTGGGGTGTATCAGGTAGAAGCAAATCACTATGGGCCTCTGAGGGTTACTGGGCCTATTCTGCTCTCTGGCATGGGCCATGTGTCCACCAAGGCTCCATCTACTGCTTTGCTTTCCCTACCACCATGGATTGATGTCTCTGATCTTTCTTCATCTAAGAGTTCTGTATATCAGTTGTGATTAACACAAGGGACTCCTGAAGCCCTTTAGGAACCCCGAGAATTCTTGATAGATGACTCCAGGGCTTTGCTGAGTAGCCATCTGTCATATCTCATGTCCTTAAGAATGCCTGTGCTGGGGTGTTGGGCACTTCTGGTCAAGATGGCATCCACCTAACCACGCCTCACCTCGTGGGGAAGGAAAGGCAAGAGCTTTAGAGTTCATTGTGGTTCTTAGGGGTTTGCAGACTCTAGTAGACTTCCAGTGGGAGGGTGCCCTGTGTGTACCAGGTCCTACTGCACTTCCTGAAGGCCACTCAGACCGAGGCCAGCAGGCTATTCTTTACCCTTCCCCCCTTTTCCTGCCACCCCACTGGGACTGCTGCCAGTTCCTCCCTCCCACTATCACCTGACCCACAGCAGTCCCAAATCCCCACCCTGCCTTGTCACATGACCTGGCAGTCTCATCCACTCCCTGTTGTATGGTCCCAAAAGACCCACTGTCCCATCCCCTCACCCCCAGCATTGTGGAACCACCATATATTCCCACCATCCCCTACCCAGCCCAGCTGCAACACCAGTCTGCTTTGTCCCATTCCCCCCAACCCTTGTCCCGGCGGGCCACCTGACCACGTAGTTCCATACCCCAACCACTGAACAACAAGCCCCTTCACTAGGTCCTTGGGCCCTCTGCAGAGCCTCATGGGCTCCTTCCCTCTGAGCAGACAGGCCCCATTGCCATCAGAATCCTAATCAAGTCAAACATAAAAGGGAACAATCACTGAAGACACTTCAAGGATAAACTACAGCTTCCTGCTAAATTGAATAGGATTCCTACACTGTGATGGGCAGACCACAGCACAAAAGGAATAACATGAAAAATCGAATGCAAGTAAATCCAACAAGATTGCCCAGTCCCACAATGGATGTCTCTAACCAAAACATAGAAGAGACAATAGGATCAGAACCCCAAAATGAAGATACAAGCTATGCAACCCTGTCCAAGCAAATAGCAGAACTTGCAGAAAGTCAACAAAGGGCCAATAATTGTATGAATGCTATCCTTGCTAGATTAGACCTAATAGAAAAGAACCAGCAATGACTCCAAAGACAGTTAAATGATCTGAAGGAGAGCGGGGAAAAAAAAGAGGACCTTAATAACCAGCTGGCTAAGCTCAAGGAAGACATAAATAATGCAAGGATGAATTCCCAGGATCATTAAGAAAATAAGAAAATAATGTGAAAAGGGAACTTGACAGAGGGATGAAAACTGTACATAAAAAAATCATAGAAAATACAAACCAAATTTAACAAGCTCAAAACTCTATAGAATCTCTCATGAATAGAGTCAGCCATGTGGAGGATAGAAAATCAGAACTGGAAGACAAAACAGAAGAAACAGTTTGTGAGTCCAAAAGTTTCAATACGTTCCAAAACTTTTGAGAACAGAACATGAGGGAACTGTGGGATGCTATTAAATATCCCAACATTTGGATCATGGGAATACCAGAAGGGGAAGAAATTCAGAAAAAAGGCATGGAGAACTTATTCAACAAAATTATCAAAGAAAACTTTCCCAGTCTCTCAAAAGAAAGTCCTATCAAGTTACAAGAGGCTAACAGAATGCCAAACACACTGGGCCAAGACATATTATTAAGACTCTAAATATCAATAACAAAGAGAAAGTCCTAAAAGCAGCTAGGGAGAAACAACACATTACATAGAAAGGTAACCCCATCAGAATTACTTCAGACTTCTCAATGGAAACTCTGAAAGCCAGAAAGGCCTGGAATGGAACACTACAAAGTCTAAGAACTTATGGCTTCCAACCCAAACTACTCTACCCAACAAAAGTATCCCTCATAATAGATGGTGAAAGAAAAACTTTCCATGATAAAACCCAGCTTTACAACTATATGAACACAAAGCCAAACCTACAGAGAGTACTTCAGGGAATTCTCCACACAGAAGAATCAAATAACCAACAACAGATGCCTATAAGAAACAGATTACAACAACCAAACTCAGAGAAATCACAAAAACAAACTACAAAGTCCAAGAAAACACCAAACCACATAAACCACCACAATATGGCAGGGATTAAATCAAACCTCACAGTTATTACCCTAAATATTAATGGCCTTAATTCACCCATCAAGAGACATAAGCTAACAGGGTGGATCAGAAAATTAGACCCCTCAATCTGCTGTCTTCATGAAACCCACCCACCACTAAAGACAGACACCTCCTCAGGGTTAAAGGGTGGAAAATCATATTCCAAGCAAACGGAAATAAGAAACAAGCAGACATAGCTATACTAATATCAGATAAAATAGACTTCAAACCAAAAGTAATCAAAAAAAAAAACAAATAAGGCCACTTCTTACTTATCAAGGGAACAATCCAACAATCATCAATCTTTATGCACCAAACATAGGTGCCCCACAAATCATAAAATAAAACAAATAACCACCAATGCCATCATAGTTGGGGGACATCAATACTCCACTATCAGCAATAGACAGATATCCAAACTGAAAATTAGCAGGGAAGTAAGAGAGCTTAACAAACCATAGATCAATTAGATCTAACAGACATCTACAGAACATTCTACCCCAAATCCACATATTACACATTCTTCTCAGAAGCCCATGGAATCTTCTCTAAAATAGATCATATACTGGGTCATAAAGCCAGCCTCCATATATTTAGGAAGATTGATGTAATCTCTTGCATGATATCAAATCACAATGCTGTATTACTAGAAATTAACAACAAAAGATGCATTAGGAATCCCACCAGCTCCTGGAAACTGAATAACACACTTTTAAACAATAAATTGGTAGTGGAAAAAATAAAAATTAAATTGCAAAATTTCTAGAAATGAATAACAATGAGAACATAATGTACCAAAACTTATGGGACACAATGAAAGCAGTCGGTGGGGGAAAATTCATGGCACTAAATGCCTCCATAACAAAGACAGAGAGATACCAAATCAATAACCTAACCATCCACCTAAAGGCATTGGAAAAACCAGTACAATCCAACCCAAATAGCTCCAGATGGAAAGAAATAATTATGATCAGACCAGAAATTAATGAACTGGAAACTAAGAAAACAAGAAAATTGATGAAACAAAGAGCTGGTTCTTTGAAAAAATAAACAAGATTGATAAACCCCTGACCAATTTGATCAATAAAAAAAGAGATGTTTCAAATTAACAAAATTAGAAATGAAAAAGGACATAAGTGAAATTGGGAGAATCATCAGGACTTATTTCAAAAACCTCTACTTCACAAAACAGGAGAATATGGAGGAAATGGATGAATTCCTAGACACATACCACCTACCAAAGCTAAACCCAGAGCAGATTAATCTCCTAAACAAACCTATCACACCCCTCAAGATAGAAAAGGTAGCCGGGTGTGGTGGCACACGTCTTTAATCCCAGCACTTGGGAGGCAGAGGTAGGAGGATCGCCATGAGTTCAAGGCCACCCTGAGACTACATAGTGAATTCCAGGTTAGCCTCAGCTAGAGTGAGACCCTACCTCGAAAAACAAAAAAAAAAAAAAAAAAAAAAAATAAAGGTAATAAAACACCTCCCCAAAAAGAAGAGTCCAGCACTAGATGGCTTCTCAGCTGAGTTCTATCAAACCTTCATGAAAGAACTGAAACCAATTTTTCTCAAACTGTGCCACATAATCAGAGAACAGGGAAATCTCCCTAACTTCTTCTATGAAGTTAGTATCACCCTAATACCAAAACCAGACAAAGATGCCATAAGAAAAGAAAACTATAGGCCTATTTCCCTGATGAACTTAGATGCAAAGATCCTGAACAAAATCCTCACAAACCGAATTCAACAACATATCAAAACCAAAACTATTATCCACTTTGATCAAGTAGACTTCATCCCAGGAATGCAGGGCTGATTCAACATATGGAAATCTGTCCATGTGATACGGCATGTAAATAAGCTTAAACACAAAAACCACATGATCATTTTGACAGATGCAGTAAAGGCCTTTGACAAAATACAACATCACTTCATGATCAAAACATTGGAAAGTATAGGCATGGACGGTCCATATCTCAACATAATAAAGGCCATATATGAAGCTCCTAAAGCCCAAGTAATACTTAATGGGGAGAGACTGAAGGAATTCCCATTGAGATCAGGAACAAGACATGGGTGTCTACTCTTACCTCTGCTCTTCAACATAGTACTGGAAGTCCTAGCTCAAGCAATAAGACAGGAGAAAGAAATAAAAGGGATACAAATTGGAAATTGGAAGAAGTTAAGTTATGCCTATTTGCAGACAACATGATTCTATACACAAGTGAACCGAGAAGCTCCATCTCAAAACTCTTAAAGGTGATTAACTCCTTCAGCAAAGTAGCAGGATACAAAATCAATGCACAAAAATCAGTAGCCTTTCTATATGCAAATGACAAAGATACAAAGAAAGAAATAAGTGACATTGTCTCATTGTCAATAGCAACAAAAAATATAAAATACCTTGGAATAACATTAACCAAGGATGTGAAAGTCCTATATAATGAAAACATAAACACTCATATAAGAAACTGAGGGCGACATGAGAAAATGGAAAGACCTCCCATGTTCCTGAATAGGCAGAATTAACATTGTAAAAATGGCAATCTCATCAAAACAATATACAGATTTAATGCAATACCAATAAGGGAGGGAGGAAAGGGAAGGACTTAAGTGTATGGTAATGCACATTTGTAAGTAGAAGAACTGATTACAGGGAGGGGAATGGCCTAAGCGAGGCCATGGGAAGAGAATGCATAAAAGAAGGGCAGGGGGAGGGTCAATCTAAATTCAAGATATTGTGAATAAGACTTATGTAAAATTACTTTTTTGAATAAGGGCACATCTAGAAGCTGTAGACTGTTACTAGAAAATTTTCAGTACCTGGGATGGGATACCTTCCAGTGAGTTGTTGGCCAAGGAGGTCCTGGTAGCCTCCAAAACATTAAAGGCTTTTGCCAAAGCCCTTGGTTTCCCTTGAGAAACAGATAGTAAGACCCTATTGCTGAAGACATCTCTTGCCTGAGAGGCAAGGTCACTGAGAAAGAAAGCTGGTGTGGAGCAGAAAACCTTCTCCCTGTAGAACAGCCAACTGAAAGCTGGAAAAAGCTCTCACGCAGTGTATGGGAGACAGAAGTCATCAGCAGTGAAAACAGTGGATGCTGAATATTAAAGCTTGACCAGACAGGCCCAATGACTGAACGGGTGCAATAGTGGCATGTCTACTCTTGGGGTAACCAACTGCTCCATAATTGGACTGAAGGCCCTCTCTACGGGAGGGAATACATGCCTGGCACTGAAAAAAACTAATCAAAAGTCTATGGTAGGTGAAGTCATGAGCCTTAGGGGTATAAGCCTGCTCTTGTCTGACTAAATGTATATGTTATTCCCACCAAGCTGCCCTGAAAGCACTACACTTAATGTTCATATTCACATATTAATGCTACTCTCACTTCTGGTTAGAGAAGCTTCTCTTTTCAGATGGCGATGACCACTAGGATGACCCAAAAGGCAACATAGTGCTGAGAAGAAGGGATGGAGGAGTGCCCAGCACTGAAACACCTCTGTCACACCCTCCAAGGCTCAGGGACCATTGCGGAAGAGGGGCGGATAGAATGGAAGAGCCAAAGGAAGGGTACGACTCCTTTACAATGCAACTGCCCAGACAGAAATTGGCCTTGATATCCATGACCTTGCAGTGCCTAGCAATACCTCTGCAAGACCCTCAAAATAGAAGAAAAAGATGATGACATCAAATTAAAAGAGAGACTAATGGAGAAAGGGAGGGGACATGATGGAGACTGGAGTTCTAAAGTGGAATGGGGGGGAAGGGAGGGAAATATCAGGTGGGTTTTTTTGTATGTAAGCATAAAAGTTGTCAATAAAAAATAATAATTAAAAAAAAACCTAGAAAAAAAATCCCAACACTTCACAGAGACAGAAAAAATGACCTAAAAATTCATATGGAAAGGCAGAAAGCCAGATATCTAAGCATATCCTCAGCAAAAGAAACACCTCTGGAGGCATCACCATACCTGATCTTAAAAAGCTATATTACAAAGCCATAGTAATAAAAACACATGGTACCGGCAAAGAAAAAAAAAAATATTGTAGACCAATGGAACAGAATAGAGGACCTGGACTTTTGGTCAAGTAACTACTGCTACTTGATATTTGACAAAGACCCTAACAATGTGGACTGGAAAAAAAGACAGCATCTTCAACAAATAGTGCTGGACAAACTGGAAAACCATATACAGGAAAATGAAACTATATCCGCACATCTTGCCATGCAAAAAAATCAAGTCCAAATGTATCAAAAACCTCAATATAAGACCAGAAACTCTGCTACTACTGGAAGAAAAAAGTAAGAGGAACTTTCCATGATATAGGAATGGGACAAGACTTCATAAGCAAAACCCCAGTAGCTCAGGAAATTCAACAATCCCTCAACCACTGGAATCTCATGAAGCTGAAAAGTTTTTTTCACAGCCAAACATAAAATAAGCAGAGCCAATAGATTACCCACAGAATGGGAGAAAATTTTTGCCAGATATACAAATGACAGAGACCTAATTTCTAGAATCTACAAAGAACTAAAAACCTAAACAATAAAAAGACAAACAACCCATTCACAAAATGGGCAGAGAAATGTACAGGGAGTTCTCCGAGAAAGAAATACAAATGGCAAACACACACTTACGAAAATGTTCACCATTCCTAGTCATCAGGGAAATGCAAATTAAAACAGCTATGAAATTCCACCTTACCCCAGTAAGGATAGCAAACATTAAAAAAATCTAATGAAAAGAAATGCTGCTGAGGTTGTGGGGAAATAGGAACCCTCATTCACTGTTGGTAGGAATGCAAGATGGTACAACCACTATGGAAAGCATTATGGAGACTCCTGAAAAGGTTGACTACAGAGTTAACAGTTATTCCCTTACTGGACATTTACCCTAAAAGCTCCATGCCTCAGTCCAGAGATATTTGCTCAACCATGTTTATAGCTGCTCAATTCATAATATCTAAGAGGTATAATCAACCCAGATGTCCATCATTAGATGAATGAATAACTAAGATGTGGTATATCTACATGATGGAATTCTACACAGCAGTAAGGAAAAATGACACAATGAAATTTGAAGAAAAATGGTCAAACTTGGAACAGATCATTCTCAGTGAACTCACCCAAAGAAAGATAATCGTTGCATGGTCTCACTCATCTGTGGCTCCTAACCTGAATCTGCCCAAGATGCTGACATACTTAATAAGCATCTCAGACAATAGGGAGGGTGAGGCAGGAAGGGAGGGTGGGGGGTGACACAAAACTGGACCCAAATGGAAATGGTACCATAAAATCCTACAACATGAAAGACAGACTAAAAGGTTGAGCCTTCATCAGGTCCTTAGAGGGAACACCTGAATCACAGGGCTCTGGAGAGGGTATGATGAAGACTAACCTTAATCTTCTCCTGTTCCCCTCTCCCTGTCTCTCTCTTTTCTCTTTCTCTTTTATATTATCTATCTTTTTCTTCCTTCTTGGTTCTGGCCTGTAACTCCCAGGACCAGCATGTGGTTAACATCCACAATGAGCTATTGGTCAGAGAGACCTACAAGGTTTCTCAAAAGAAGACAGATTTCTATCAGAGTACTTGATAACCCACCAAATATTAATGGTAAGACCCTGGTGCCAAAGACACCATATGCTTTGGTATGGAACATGGAGTGACCTGGCTGGAATCTGGAAGACAGTCGGTCCCCAGACAGTTAGCTTGTCTAGTGCCAGAAGGTGCTACACGAGTGACTTGGGGAAAATGATCAACATCTGTCCAAGCAACATGTGACCTAAGCTACTCAGCAGCAAACAGCCTGACATGATGCTCACACAAATGCAATAGCGGCACACAGCCATGGTGAATAACCAAGCTCTTGATTTGACTAATGGATCTGCTTAGTGGAACAGAACCCATAGCTGGAACTGGGAAACAAGTCAGAACCATATCCAAAAAATGAGCCCACTCTCCAATATCAAACTCACACCAATTGTGGGCTACAAGAGGGCCTACACCTATTAAATTCTGAGATAATAATGGTTATCCCATTATCTGGTGTTGATTTCACTCTCCATTGGAGAATTTGCTTCTCCTTTTCAGAATGATGTAAAACCTGAGGAGAGAATCAGCCTATCACACCTCACCAGGGCACCAGCTGAAACCATATAGTAATTGGGGAATTGAGCAAGAGTGCTGCTTTCTTGGTGAACCTGATACCAGCACAAGAGTTAAGGAGATAGACTCAGAGAACACTCAACTCCTACCAAACCAGATATCCAGAGACACAGGGGCTCCCAAGACCTCATCACTGAAATAGACCAAAAACGAACCCAACATGGCTCAGGGAAATTCATGGAAGAGGGGGCGGAAAGATTGTTAGAGCCACAAGTTGGAACATTATACAGAGAGACCTTGCCTCTTCCCCATAACTGACGGCCACCCCCACAATGCATGACCCACATTCCCCAATGAGAAGGGTCCCTTCAGAGTGGGGAGGACAGGGAGGAGGCTAACGATGGTACCAACATAGCTGTATACACACCATGTACATAACTAATAAACAAAAAGAATGCCTGTGCTGTGCACTGAGGGTTGGTAAAATCATGCCAAAGCACAGTAGTGGGCAGAGGGGAGACGGAACTTCCATAAATGTTTCATTCAATGTTTCCAAGCCCATACTGACGGTCACAGCCTGGCAAGGCCAGTGAGCAGCAGGTCAAGACTGGCTCAAAGGAGAGTTCCATTGACAAACATGGCTCTCCTGCCCAGGAAGCCAAACCTGTGGGGCTAAAAATGGGAACAGGTGCTAAGGGTCTAGTTGGCAACTTTTGTGTCTGTGTATTTCTGAACATTCAACCAACGTAGATGGAGAATGTTCTAAAATACCTGTAGTGAGCATGCAGGGACTTTTGTCATGATTCCTCATCAATGCACTGTAACTTTTACCCAACACTGAGTACCGTATGTCACCTGGAGGGACTGTCAGCATATGGGAGGAAGTGCATGGACTACACACACGACACCACAGTGAATAGGGGCCTCAAAAGCCAGGGATTTGGTGTCCTTGTCATTCTGAAGTAATCTCCCAGACATTGCAGATGGCTATGTGTGTTGTCCCTATCCTGCCCATAGACCAAAAAAATAATCTGTGCTAACTCAGTGTGAACATGTTACAGCAACTGACACGATGCCCGTGTTTTATGGGGGTGTGCTCATATTTTGGGGACTTATATTTTCCCAGCATCCCAAGTTCCTGTGAGGGTTTCTATAGCAACCATGAAACTATCACTTGTCTGCGGAGGTGTGATAATTACAGTTCTGTAGTTCCCTGGGAGGGTTAGGGAGACAGTAGAGGGCATGCAGAAGTCACTGGTCCTTCACTGCACCCAGGGGAGACTACTTCACTGTCTGACAGACAAACCCCATTACCCACCAGTCACAGCCCTTTGTAAAGGCAAGTCAGAAGTCTCTGCAGACTGCCAAAATAGCTCAGCCAGGGCTGGGGAATGGCTTAGTAGTAGAGCAGCTACCTAGACTCCCTCAGTGAGGGGTTGGGGCATGTCTCAGCAGCAAAGTGCCTGCCTAGAATCCACAGTAAGGAGCCAGAGGTTGGCTCAGTGATAAAGCACCTGTCTAGCATGTCCAAGGCCATGAGATCTATTCCCAGTACAGCAAAAACAAAACTGCAGCACCAGCCTAGGGTGGTGGCACACACCTATCATCCTAGCACTTAGGAAGCTAAGGTAGAAGAATCTCAAATATGAGGCTACATATCAAGATCCTCTTTCCAAAATAAATGAATAAATAAATCCCCAAATCAACTACATAAATAGCAAAAAAAATCCCTAAAATTAAAAAAAAAGTCAAATTGAAAATAAATAAAAATAAGTCACCCAACCAGTTGAAGGCAAGGAGGAAGGTATTCTGGCCCCTGTATTATAACATGAACTTGTTTGTGACTCTCAGATGTGAGGTGGCATGTTGAAGGGGCATGTCCACAGGCAAACAGAAGGCTATGTGTCTGTCTGGTGGGATCAACTGACCTCACTTCTGACTGACCCTGACTTCCTGGGTGATATATGTGAAACCTTCCCACTTTGGAAGGAACCTGGGCCTGTTGGTAAAAGATTCAAACTTTAAAATGTTGACCACAAAGTCAGTTTTTTTTTTTTTTTTTTTTTTTTTTTGGTGTTTGGTTTTCAAGGTCTCACTCTAGCCCAGGCTGACCTGGAATGCACTATGTATTCTCAGGGTGGCCTCAAACTCACAGTGATCCTCCTACCTCTGCCTCCCGAGTGCTGGGATTAAAGGTGTGTGCCACTACTCCCAGCTTCATAAAGTCAGTTTTTAAAAATATTTTATTTATTTGCAAGGAGAGAGAGAGAGAATCGGCATGCCAGGGCCTCTAGCCTCTGCAAATGAACTCCAGATACATGTGTCACCTTGTGCATCTGGCTTATAGGGGTACTGGGGAATTGAACCTGGGTCTTTTGGCTTTTCCAGCAAATGCCTTAACTGCTAGGCTGTATCTCCAGCTCACAAAATCACTTTTTATTTTATTAATTTTTTAAATTTACCTGGCTTTTTGAGGTAGGGTTTTGCTCTAGGTCAGGCTGACCTGGAATTCACTCTGTAGTCTCAGGATGGCCTTGAACTCATGGCAATCCTCCTACCTCTGCCTCTTGAGTGCTGGAATTAAAGGAGCATTCCACCATGCCTGGCTTATTTTTTATTTACTTTTATTTATTTATTTATTTATTTATTTATTTATTTATTTATTTATTTGAGAGAGAGAGAGAGAAAGAGAGAGAGGATGCAGAGAAAGAGAGAATGGGCATGCCAGGGGCTCTAGCCATTGCAAACAAACTCCAGACACATGTGCTACCTTGTGTATCTGGCTTACGTGGGTCCTGGGGGAATTGAACCTGGGTCCTTTGGCTTTGCACACAAGTGGCTTAACTGCTAAGCCATCTCTCCAGCTCTTATTTTTATTTTACTGATTTTTTTTTTTTGAGCTAGGGTCTCGCTGTAGCCCAGAATGACCTGGAATTGGGTGGCCTCGAGCTCATGATGATCCTCCTCTGCTTCCTGTGTGCTGGGATTAAGGTGTGCACCACCATGCCCAGCCAAAGTCACCTTTAAGACACATCTCATAATATAAAAAAGTACAGAAATGAAAATTCAATGTGAACTTTTTTCACTTGCCCACCTTGGCCTCATGGAATCTGTGGCAGTTTCCCAGAAGGATTCACACTGAGTTGGTCTGTGTCACAGCTTCTCATACACAGCTCATT
This sequence comes from Orientallactaga sibirica, assembly GCA_036365145.1. Lineage (NCBI taxonomy): Eukaryota > Metazoa > Chordata > Mammalia > Rodentia > Dipodidae > Orientallactaga > Orientallactaga sibirica. The sequence goes on along the minus strand of JAEOAD010000011.1, from coordinate 44,497,437 downwards.
TCTCACATGCATGTGGCAGTGACTGCTGGTCATTGTGGACAGAACATAAGGTTTTCCACAGCCTTTTATGCTCCCCTTAGGGTCTTCTGACTGGTATCCTGAAGTACAAAGGTGAACATCAGACCCTAGGCTCCGGAGGCTTGGCTCTTTCTCTCTCTCTCTCTCTTTCCTTCCTTCCTTCCTTCCTTCCTTCCTTCCTTCCTTCCTTCCTTCCTTCCTTCCTTCCTTTCTTTCTCTTTCTTTCTTTCTCTTTCTTTCTTTGGAGAGAGACAGAGAGAGAGGGAGAGGAAGACAGACAGAGATGGGCGCGCCAGCAGCCTCTCAGCTGCTGCGAATGAAATCCAGATGTGTGCGCCCCCTTGTGGTCAAGTGCAGCATTGTGCTCTTGTGTCATTTTGCATCTGGCTAAACGTGGGACCTGGAGATTGGAACCAGTGTTCTTAGGCTTGGAGGCAGGCACCTTAACCACTAAGCTATCTTTCCAGCCCAGCTCTGTCTTTCTAATAAGGACAGACAGATGGCCTCTAGGTGGGAAGCTATCTGCTCTTTGTGACCTTTTGGTGGCAGACTCATAGCAGCCAGGCCAGCTTTAAGGTCCTGTGGGGTCATGTACTCTGGAGTCCGTCCTGTATAGTATGTACTTATGATGTGTGTGACTGGCTAGGGTGACCTCATGCCTCAGTTTCCCCTCTGTAGAAGAGGACCAGTTGGATAACCGACCTCCTATATTAGTAAGAGGTCATCTGACTTCAGGTAAAAACTGGAAGCAGTACCCAGCAGGCAGGAATAGATATATGCCTTGCCTGGTTCTTGCAAAATACCTGAGCAAAGACAGAGGGAGAGCAGTGAGCGCTTTCCCACGCTCCACGCGGGGGCAGAGGAGGTTCCCTTCTCTCAGAGCTGCAGCTCTGCCTAGCTCTTCACTGTGAATGTAGACAGTGAAAGCAGGGGAGGGCTCCTCAGGGACCAGGGTTTCCCCTCAGCTCTGCCTCCTTGTGGAAAAGCCCGGGGACTCTGTGGAGAAGAGGCAGGTGTTGCTCAGCTCCTGGGGGTGGCAGGAGGCCGAGTGGGAGGGTGTGCTGTCTGTGGTGGTGGGCTGGGCACTCAGGGACTCCCTGTCCCCACAGCATATGCGCGAAGCTGCAGAGCGGAGGCAACAGCTGGAGTTGGAGCATGAGCAAGCCTTGGCCATCCTCAACGCTAAGCAGCAGGAGATCCAACTTCTGCAGAAGGTGAGCCTGGGCTGGCGCACACACGTGTGCACGTGTGTGTGTGTGTGTGTGTGTGTGTGTGTGTGTGTGTGTAGGTACGTATTGGGCCTGGGGTGTGCTGGGTCAGTGAGGGTATATGTGTGTGTGTGGGGACTGGGTGGGTATGCATGTGTGTGTTCACTTCAACACTGCATACTCTCCTCTGTCTGGAGGGTCCCAATGGCCTTGCACCCTTCTGGGTCCTGGTTTCCTTGGCTGACTCCAGGCTTTGTTGTGTAAGGCATAAGCCAGTGTAAAGCCCTCCTGTCAGATGCTGAGGTGGAACGGAGAAAAGGATGTCTGATCAGTTGCTGGGAGGGGTGTGTCTTGCTTTAGCAATCTATAGCACTGACTTTATTTAACCTGCAGAGTTGTTCCCTTCACCCTAGCTTGAGATTGTGCCCTGCCCTTTGAGAACGCAGGAATTAGGCCAAAAGGACTTGATTTGTGCAGTACTGGTGTGCAGGGTGGAAGGATGGGAACTTGCCAAGATTGAATGCCCATCCGAGGCATGTGGCACATTCATGCCATAGCTGAGTGTGACATCAATGAAAGAAAGAATTTGGTTTATAATTGTGCTATGTGATGATGTTGTTAGGTCGTAAACCTAGTTTCAGAACAATATTTATAGAATGATCCTACTATCAGAGAGAAAGAGAGCAAGAGAGAATAAAAAGAGAAAGGAAGAGAGAAATACAGAGAAAATAGGAGACAGGAGAAAGGAGAGAAGGAAGGAAGAAAGCAGGGACAGGGATGGAGACTCAGGGCCAGCCCTCCAGGATGTCATGCTGGGCAGGGCTGAGGAAGTCACACTCCCCGCTGTCCTGTTCTGTCTCTTTCCAGAATATGTAGGAAGATCCTGCTTGCAAGCACAGGACTGGGGTGGGACTGAGGAGCTGGAACATGGAGCCCTGAGGATGGCTCTCCCGTCTTTCCTTCTTAAAGCCCAGTGTCCCCAGTCCCTGTTCACCCTTTCTCTTGGTGGAACAGCTGGAACCAAAGGGGAACTTTTCCACTGGAGTGTCAGAGGGAGAGAGCACTGAGTGGCAGGGCTTTCATTATATTGGGGCTGGGCTACTGTCATGGGCTATGGGGCTGTGAGCCCTGGCCCAACACTGGTCAGTTAGGTTACAGTAGCAGGTGGCCTCCGTGCTTTCCATATGGCTCCCTTCCTGGCTGATAGCCTTGCCATCTTTGATCTCACAAGAAATGACATGCATTGCTCCCCACACCTAGATGGTGATAGTAACCTGCCAGCTTTTCCCAGCCATAGTTTATCAGCAAGAGGCAGCAGGTACGTAGATGGTTTCTGATGACCTTTCTCTAGTTAATGCCTGAGACTACATATTAGGAATAAATTTCATTAAGCTAGCTCCGATGGGGCCCATCATAGCCCTATCACCTACCGTAACAAGTTGGATGGAACACTGAAAAGCAATATTTTGCTAGATGTTATCTGACAGGCACATCAGTGGGCCATGAGCAGAAATATTACTCTTATCTTCTTCCCCAGGGCTGGGAGGGGCCTTGGTGGCACTCTCGCCCATTCATTGCATCTTGGAAGCTGTGTCCCCAGGCAGCGTCTGTCTGAGACAGATAAAAAGTCTAAGAAGAACAATATCATTCAATAAGGGTGACAGGATGTTACTTCTTAACAGAATGTTCTCCACGAAGCTGGAGTGATAGTGATTGAGTATCTGAAGCCAAGGATGGCAAGCTCCATGATCCAGACCCATTGTCTGTGTTTTGTGTATTATCTGATCCCCTGATCCTTTATCTCTGCATTCATTGTGGACTCCATTGGATTAAGGGACACTTTCTCCATGGAAACAGAGGAAGAAAAACTGTATGAAATATGAAAGTGAGAATTCTGTAATTTCTTAGAAAACTGTTTTTTTTTTTTAAATTTTTAAAACATATTCGAGAGATTGAGGATGGAATGGAAGGAGATGAGTGAATTCCTCTCCAAGTTCGTGGTCCACTCACATCCATGGTGGATATGCTGACCACTCACTTGGGCCATCATTCTGAAAGCAAGTGACTGTCACTTCTGTGTTAGCCACTCAGCCGGGTTAGAAAGGGAGACACAGTGATCTGTGAGACACAGTGAGCTTAGCTACTTCCCCGTCAGGCTGAAGGAAAGGCCATGGCCAGTGGAATGACAACTACCAGGAAAGGAGATGAAAAGATGAAGCCATAGTTTGAAGGGCAGTGACTCTGCAATGACTCTCTAGATGAGCAGAATATATCCACCTAACTGACTGGGTCAGGAGACTGAGAGAACAGGGACCAACTACCTGGTCCTTGTAGGAGCAGATCAGATATCTGAGAGTTGGGGAAAGCCAGAGTAGCCGGGAGGCAGGCAGCCAGGCATAAGACTTGAGTGTAGGCCTGCAGTCTGAGATGGTGTCTCACCCACTGAGCTACAAGCCTCCTCCATTGTTGTAACAATTGGCCAGAAATCTACAGGGTAAAGTCTCATGTTCTGAGACTGTCTAGGCCTTCAGATGGTTTTAGGGTGGAGCTACCTTGAAAAAACTCCTTGGTCTCAGTGTCCATGGCACGGCCTAGTTGTCTCTTGTTATGGCAGCTATGTGGCATGGACTAAGCTCAGGGCTTAATGCACTGTAAGTGTAGTGCAGGTTTCTAGGATGTCGCCCTTTCTGGAGTCCTCCTGCCACATAGACCCCTCTGAGCACCAGGCATACCCTCTGCCACATCACTCTGCACTCAACACCCAGCCATCTTTCCTAGTCCTGGGGCTTAAGCCCCAGGTATGGGCCTCTAGCTAGGACTCCCTTCATAGCACCAGTTCTGATGTCCACCTTCTGCTGGCTGTCAACCTCCCATTCTGTGCTGCCCTTCTCCTGTGCCTTCCCAGGGCTGGAAGCACAGCATCCCTTTCCTGCATGGCTGTGCTTCTGTTGGAGTTAGTGGCTGGCTGATGGAGCTCCTGCTCCTGATTCAGTCTCTGCCACGGCTGCAAAGTCCTCCTGAGGGCTGAGGTCTCTAGTGTCCCCTGAGACCCCAACCTTGGCCTCTTCCCCTGGGCCAGGCTGCTTTGGGAAGGTCCTCGCTCTGTCTACTGACCTTTTCTCTGCTCCCCTGTGGAAGATTTGGCTTGCGCTTGTGTGAGTCTGAACACAACCTGGGCAAGCAATAGTGAGATGCCATCCATAGTACAGCCCACATCCACTGGGCATTGGTGAGATGCTAACCCCACTGATGAATTCTGGCTATACCTTTCTTCATGTGCTGAGGGAGTTTGAGAACTTGCTTGTCATAAATGATTACAAATGGGTTAGAGGCCTTGTAATGTAAGATTGCTTCTCCAGGGCCATTTATGATCCAAGAATCCAACAGCCCTGTGGCTGTAGATTTGCAGTCTAGGGCAGGTTGTGCCCTTGCTCCACAGACCACTGTACAAGCAAGAGCTTGTCCCTCTGAAAATAACACCTTAGAGCGCTGCCTGGATCGGAAGCAGCACTTTGGTGCTGAAGTGGCATACCGAGCCATTTGTTGATTTCTGTGCTTCTCTCCAATGTCTCCACTTTGCCACTATGTGTGACGGGCAAAGGGTGGCATGGACTGATGCTACATGTACTCAGGGCAGCCTTGGTCCCATGTTTTTTTTTTTGTTGTTGTTGTTGTTTTTTTTTTGGTGGTTCTTGGGGTGGAAGCCAGGAAGGGCCTTGTGCATGCTAGTCCAGCACTCTGGCATGAGCTGCGGCCCAGCCCTTGGCTAACCCCATGGGTAACCTCAGCCTTGATAAATGTCAGCTCAGTCTGGGACACGGTTGAGTCCGTATAACCTTTAATACAGTGGCAAGAATCCTATTTCCTTTTCTGTGGGGCTGACTAAACTAACAGGAATAGAATGCCTTGTGCTTGGCTCTGTCCCCCCCCAATTTCCCTAGTGCTGGATGTCTCTGGTGCTGAGCATCCTGTACCCCAACCGTAGGTCTATAAGGGACTTCTGCCTCCCTACCATGTGTGCATGTCTCTCTGGAAACCATCTCTGCATTGTGGGCTGCCCCTTCCTCCTGGACATCTGGCTGTCCAGGTGCAAGGCCCTCTTCGTAGGCGTCCTGTTTCCGTGAAGGTCACGCTTCCCTGCATGTTGGCGGTGGTCCCAAAATGAGCCTCGCTTGAGCTGCTGCTGGGATTAGGCAAGAATTCAGAGTTTCCAATTTTAAGCGTTAAATTTAACATAAATTTAACAATCTATTCCAACGGCCCAAATGGGCCAGCTTGGAAGTAGCCTACAGAAAATGAACTTGATTGTCATCCGAAGCGGAAATGGAATTGCTGTTGCCAACTTGGCAGGGGACCCTATCATGCTGTGGAGCTTTTTGTTAATTTTGAATCCTGGCTGTTGAAAACCACCTTTGATGCAACTGGCTCAATGGCAAATTATTTATGTTCCTTATTTATATTCTCTGGGAGTTTGTCTTTCTTTTTTCTGTTTTGTTATTTATTGCCATTCTTGCTGGTTTTGCTTTGAAAGAAATGATTTTGATTTTTGGCATTGGCGCCTGAGTTGAATTTAAGAATGGCTTAGTTAATGTGCTGTCTTCTCATCACTTGCCCAGCTCTTAAGCCCTTGCTGGGCATATGTGAGAGTGAATGCATGTGAATGAGCCACATGAAATCTTAGGCTGTTTTTTCTTGTCTGTGCTAGGAGCCAAGTTCTTACCTCAGTGCAGCCCCCACACCATCTTGCAAGTGAGAAGCAGAGTTGCCGATACAGTGCTCATTTCTCACTCATAACCATGCAAAATCCACAGTGGACTATGCTCTAGAGACAGAGACTCCCAGGCATGAACCTTGACTCTATAGACTTCTCATTAGGATGGGTTTAGAGATAGGAAACTGGAGGGACAGCAAGCGAACCTCTTCAAAAGCTGACAACTGAGGACTGGGCATGTGGCTCAGTGGGCAGAGTGCTTACTTACTTAGCATGCTCAAATCCCCAGGACCGCCTCCCTGGGTGTGATGGGGCACATCTAACATCAGCAGTCTTGGAGGTGGAGGTAGGAGTATTGGAAGTTCCAGGTCATTCTTGGCTACGTGATTATATTCAAGGCCAGCCTGGCTACAGGAGACCCCATTAAAAAAAAAAGAAAGAAAGAAAAAAAAAGAAAACTTAAAAAGCTGAAGATTGTCTTTGAACCACTGCTGAGTGAGGTGCCTGTCTTCTCCATCCTACAGTACAACCCCAGCCTTCCACTCCAGCCTCAGTTTCTCCAGTGTTAAAGTGAAGAACATCACATTCTTCACAGTGGGTGATAGTGGTCATTTACACTCTTGGTTTCTACTGCTAGATAACCCCAACAGGAAATTTTGTAACTTGTAAGTACAGTTTGATTTCAGACATGGCTGGATATAGGGACAAATCCCAAATGCATCCGAATTAATTTCTCTCTGTCTCCTTTTGGGTCAGCTTTATCCTTGGTTTCCAAGTGGAGGTTCCTGGACTCTCCAACCTTGTCCCTCATGGTAGCAAGATGGCTGCAATTGCTCCAGTGTCTCCTCTTCTCAGTTAAGTCCAAACAGAAAGGACTCGCCCTCTCTTCCAACATTCCTAGGCAAAGGTTCCTTGCTGGAATTAGCTCCTTTGGTCATCCAACAAACCAGGCATGGAAGATCTGGGACTATATTCAACTCTGTATAGGATAGCAGTGGGTCCAGAAAATCCAGGTGCTCTTCCCAGGAGAGAAGGCCAGACCCACCAACCAACACAGGCAGGCAAAGTGCTGAGGCGTCCATGCTCTGAGCCGGGAGCAATGGTGCTGGGCCTCAGTTTCTCATTAACTGTCCTGTGCTTAGCAGCAGCCATCTGAGGAATTTCTTTAGGGAAGTTTTATAAATGTCCTTTTTGTGGCGAAAAGGGTGTGATCTTAACTACTGGGAAGAGGGTAGCCCCTCTTGAAAGGCTGAAAGGGCAGGACTCCACCCAGGTGGACCTGGAGTTCCATAGGGTCCAGCTTACAGCATTAAATATGCTTCCCAGGCAGAAAAGGATGAATGAGGAGAAGGCACAGGTAAGCCTACTGCTCCTACCCAGGCGCCATCCAGAGAGTCTCTTCTGAGTGGTAGGATCTGAGCTGCTAGCCTTAGGCCCAGCCAGTCCCACAGGTCTATCCGTTATGTCTGTCTGGCTCCCCATGCCTCACACCCAGCCAAGTCCATGCCATCTGGCCCAGCATGGGTGCAGACCCTAAGTATTTGGACCATTGTTGGGACATGAAAACCCACTGGCACACCCTGGCTATGCAGCTGCTGACCCCAGTCCCTCCTCTCTTGCCTAACCACTCCCTCTTCTGTCTCCATCATGCACAGGCTCAGGTTGAAGCTAAGAAGGAGCACGAAGGTGCTGTTCAGCTGCTAGAGGTGAGCATGGGGGCCATTTCCTCACTTGGGTGGGTGAGGTTGGGAGTACCACACAGTGACCAGCAGAAACAATTGGTGCCATCTGCATACCAGAAACCAGATGTCAACATTTGTCCTCTTACGTTGTCCTCACCAACAAGCTATCACATAAGCACCATTAACATTTCTCTCTCTCTCTTTCCATATATATATATATATATATATATGTTTTAATTGAGAGAGAGAGAAAAAAGAAGCAAATATGGGGGGAGGAGAATGGGTGTGCCAGGGCTTCTAGCCACTGCAAATGAACTTCAGATACATGTACCACCTTAGGCATCTGGCTTATGTGGACAGTGGGGACTCAAACCTGGGCCTTTAGGCTTTGCAGGCAAGTGCCCTAATGGCTAAGCCATCTCTCTAGCCCACCATTAACATTTCTATCCTTACTCACGAAGAACAGAGGTGTGGCAATTCTTCCCCAGACATACAGTGCTGGGGTCAGAGCTGTGTCTCTGTGGGCATATGTCCCTTGGCTAGCCGAGGGGACAGGATGGGAAGCAGTTTCTTCTAAAAGAAGTGTTAAGCTATTCCTGGGAGTCTGTCCTCTGAGGGAAGATGTGGGAAACATTGCTGAAACTTGATGCTCCTGCTAGGGAGACATTTTCAGGGTCCGAGAAACAAGGGTCTACAAGCCAAAGGGGTCAGTATCGGCCAGGGCATCATGCCCAGGGAACTTACCTTCTCAGTTAGCTGCAGACTTCCCTTGGTGACCCTGAGGGTGGGAGACTAGAAATGAAACAGCTGGGGTGATACACTACTCTTCATCTCTGCCTCTTGGTCCCATGCCAACTTCCTTAGAAAAAGGTGGACAGAGGGAGGCAGAACTCTTGGGGTTCCCCAAGGTCCTTTGTCATACAGTCTTCCACACATAGTGAGCAACCAGCCTACCACGTACAGAAGAGAGAGGCCATGCAGTGAATGGGGCAGTGGCCTAGTGGATTATCCCAGGTGCCTGCCTCCAGTGGATGCATGCTTTCCAGATAATGGATGAGGCTGCCCTCTGCAAGATGACCTCGTCCCTCATCCCCAGGGGAATAGCTGTTACTGAATACATTGCCTTCCAGGATCTATTCCTCCCGTAGGAAAGGTTCTGTGGTTTCCATCCCGTATGCTAACATTGATCTTTTGCAGACACCCATTAGTTAATGAATATCTGGAGAGACGCACATGATGAATGACAAATAGAAAAAATACACAACATACAGAACCAAATGGCCCACCTAGAGACAGCTGTGCATCAGCCCGGGGAAGTGGCTGCTTTCCCTTATCCACATGGCTGTTGAAACTTCAGTTTGACCTCCCCTGGCTAGAAAAAAGTCCCTAGCCCCAGTTGTCACAAAACCTGCAGATTTGGCCACCCATGTCATTTCTGTCCCCTCCAGAACTGCTGCTGGGTACAATCCTGCTGCAGCCTGTCATGGCACTACTGGTGGCCACACCACAGCATGCCTTGGTCAGGAGCTGGGAACAATATTGTGGTCATGGGCTGCTTGGGGTTTTGTTTATTCATTCATGTCATCTTCCTGTGATTGTCTTGCTTGGCTTTCCGCTCAGAACACCCTGGACTGCATGCAGGTATTTAGCACAGCATCTCTGCCCACCTCCTGGTGCTCTCCACACATGGGCAGCCGTGAGCTCTGGGCCTTTTTGTCCTCCTTTTCTCCTCCTCACTCCCCACTGGGCTCCTCAATGGTCTGACCCAGCACATGTGGTACCCAGAGCTCTTTAGCCCCTAACTGGCATCAGAATGCTAATGCTATTCTTGGAATGTTGAGCTGGCCCTCTGCACACGGCTTCCCTGCCTGCCAATGATGTGAATTCAGATGACCACAATGAGGAGACATGGCTAGGACTGACATGTGATTTGAAGATTCTTAATCTAGCCTACAACTTCATCACAGGTCATCAGAATTCACACTGGCCCCTGAGTGATTGATTGTCTGTCTGTCCTGTCCACCTGGAAGCCAGCAGCAAGCTCTTTCCATGGAGGGGGAGGAGAGGGACTTGTTCTTTCTGACCCTGAGGTGGAGGGTCATCCATGTTCTTGCTTAGAACTCAGAGAAGAGCAGCTTTTGGTACTCCTAGAGAAGGGACTGTCAAAGAGGATCTCAGACTGGCAGTCTCTGCATCACTCAGAGTGTGTTGAAAACACAGGTTCTCAGGATCCTCCAACCAGAAGCTCTGGGGCATAAGTCTGTGCCTGATGTGGCCCTAGAGAGCCCAGGCAGCTGAGGCTGAGTGCTCTCTGAAGGCATTTGGCAGGCCAGCTATGGGAAGGAAGGATCTTTGAAGGAGCAGGTCCCTGAACTCTGGCCAGTCCACATGCAGTCGTTGTAATGACGGACTCTATCCAGAAGAGGCAGCAAAGCCACGTCATCAGAAGCCCTTCGCAACAGGAGCTTTCCTTTGTAAGTGTTGGTGCCTTTGGAGCATGTGGCCCATCCTAGATTGTCACTGCGCTGTCCTTAGACAGAAATGCTGCTGAGGACAAGGATAGCAGCCCTCTTCCCTGCCCAGCTTAGCTTCATGCTCACAAGAGGAAGTGGAGCTGGGGAGGGTCACACTAAACCCTCAGCCCATCTCTGTGGATGTCTCCAGGCCCAATTCCTGGTGAGTGTGTGGCCAGTGTACGGGATGAGGAGACCACTGTGCAGGTTACCCAAGGAAAGTCCATCTCCAAGGACTTTGGGCTGGCATGGGGCTCAGCACAGAGAAGTGTCAGGAGTTATAAAAGCACAGCAGTCTCCAGGTTTTCTCTTGGGCATAGATACACAAGTACATCCTGGCCCTCGGGAGTGGGAGCAGACTCTGTGGCACTTGTAGAAGGAAGTTCTACAAAGAAGCAAGAGAAAGTGACAACAGCAGTTTTGTGCCAGCAGTGACCTGAGTCCACTGGGCATGCCAAAAGACAATGTACATCTCACTGGTTTTCATATAGCCCGGGGAAGGCTGAGGCGTGGCAGGCTAAATGATGTGTCCACAGAGTTTTAGGAGACAAAGGGTGGATTGTCACCAAGCCCTGCCCTGTTAAAGCATAGCAGGTTTCTGTGCACCCCAACCTCAAGGTGCGGACAGCTGTCTTGCCTGAAAATATCTGCAAGGGAACACTTTGGGATCTGGCAGCACTGGAAGGACCCATCCACCTGGTGACATTCATGCACAGAAGTGAGGAATGCCTCAGCCGGGAAGACGTGTGGCAGAGGCCTTAGTGCTTGTGAGCAGTGTCAGACTGAGAAATAGGGCTCCAGGCCTCATAGCCAGTGGACCGTCTCCCAACGATGGGCACCAGTATTGAGTGCTATACCTGCAACTTCCAGCACTCCATAGCTGACTCGTTAACTGCCTTCATAGTCATTTGCTGCACGTTTCTGGACATTCCTGGTCACCTTCTCCTGGAGCAAGTGTGCTGTACCCTCAGAAGATCTTGTTGGACACTAACTGCAGCACAGAGCCCCCAGTATCACCTTTAAGAAATGGGAAAGCCAGAGAAACTCGCCTGGAGGCACACAGGAAGGCCACAGTCATGTCTTTGGACTTTACCTCAGTCATTATAAACACTCTACCCACATTTGCAAGTGTCTGCTGTTAGTTATAATTATAGAGTGCCTGCTTGATCATCAGCCATCTGTCATTGCTGTGGTCTAAGCACAGGCCCCCGGCTGGCATCCTCCACCCGCAGGTAGTCATTCTCTCTTGGAGGCATGAGCTGGGCCAGTAGAGATGGGTGGGTGGGGAAGTATGTCCCCATGGCCTGGTGAGCATATGCTTCAAGGTTCCCACCTACAGGACTCCATAATGCTCCAATCCTGAAATAACTATTGCTGTCCAAATGCACCAGCCAGGGACAGGACAGGGGACTGCTGTTTCAGCCTCCTGGAAGCAGATGCTCCTGCTAGTGACACATAGGCCATCGAGGACACCTAGTTAGTGAGTGGCTGTGGGCCCTCTGCAGCTGTGACCATGTCCAGGAGGCTCTGATGAGGTGTCACCAGGGAAATCTGGGGACTCAAGGCTTCCGTAAACCCTTATCTCAACTGCTTGCTCTCTGGAAGCTTCTGGGGTCTGAGTTGGTATACTGCTACTTGAAGCAGTTTCCTCTGATGCTTGGAGAAGCCAAGGAAGGGATGCCAGAAAAAAGAAGGTCAGGTCAGGTGTGGCTGGGCACAAGGCTCTACTTCTTTGTGGTGAATTTGGCTGGGAATATTCTCCCCCAGCTCTTCACTGCAGGTTGCCCCAAGAGCAAGGCTCACAACAGCACCCCTGTGTGAACAGACATTTATAAAGCAAGCATTCACTGACAGCCCCCAAGAGGGTACTTCTTGTGTTTGGTGGTCAGCTCCAAGATGTCTCAGCACTCGATGACTTTGATGTTGCCACCACTGGCTCTGTGGACACTTGTTCTAGGGAAAGCTACCAGACAGACAGGCCTCAGTGTCTGGACACAGAGCCTTGGCACCATTTCCAAGACTGCAAGCTCATGTCAGATTCATTTAAGAGCAAGACAGTGCTCAGACACATGAGTCCAGCCACATGTTTAAATGCTTATAATTTCACCAACAAATGGTAGCTTCTCCCATTCCTAAGGAAAACACTGATCATCTGGGTCTGATCCTGGCATCAGGATAGATGCAGTGAGGATGCCCTTGGGTGGCATAGCCCTTCTGACCTCTGCAGTAAGATTCTCATTGCAGCCACTGGGTGCCAAGGTTGGCCATTCAACCCAGAGGGCCACATGCTCTCGAGCATGGAGCACTGCAGGTCATAGAATCCGGAGCTATGAGGGAAGGCTTGGTGTATCAGTACCCTTTTGGATATATCTAGAAGGCCAAAGGCATCTGTGGGCCCATAGGACCATCCATCCTGACTGTGCCTGCTGACGGGGAAAGGTCAAGACCTGCATTTCAGAGCCACAGTATGCAGCCCTGGGCCCATCCACCTCTGGATGTGTTCAGACTCTGCTTATATGCGGAAACACCCACAATGGAAGAAATGAAAGATTTTGCATCAAAAGGGACACTCTGCTTCTCTGGAACCATAGACCTTTATTGGGGATAGAGATGGGAGTGAACAGACAGAACCCACAACCTGTGCAACTGCTTTCCCCATTTCCTGAGGGTTCAGCACCCCTGCTGGCTCTTACTTGCATCACCAGTTTGCTTGTTCCATCTGCAATCAGCTCAGTCCTCTTGCCCCAGGAGAGACTGGTGGTCAGCCAGGCAGGGTTCATAAGGTCTCAGTTTTCTGCAGCACAGCTCCCTGTTTCAGTCCCTATACGGTGACCTCTGCACACTCACATGCTATCCCTCTGCCCTGCAGTCCTCAGCCATTTTGCTGCCTTGACTTCAGGTTTCCCAGAGTGCCATTGCACCCCAGTGTTCCCACCCAATGGCCTCATTCTGCACAGGGGCAGTCCTGCACTGCCTCTTTCTCTTTTTTTAATTATTATTTTTTTTATTGACAACTTCTATACTTACATACAAAAAACATATATTTCCCTCCTTTCCCCCAATTCGACTTTAGAACTCCAATCTCCATCATATCCCTTCCCTCTCTTCATTAGTCTCTCTCTTAATTTGATGTCACCATCTTTTTCTTCTACTTTAAGGGTCTTGTGAAGGTATTGCTAGGCACTGCAAGGTCATGGATATCGAGGCCAGTTTCTGTCTGGGCAGTTTGCATTGTAAGAAGTCATACCCTTCCTTTGGCCCTTCCATTTTATCCGTCCCCTCTTCCGCAATGGTCCCTGAGCCTTGGAGGTACACTGCCTCTTTCTGCAAGGCAAACAAACCCTGGCTTGTGTGGGATTGCCCCCCCCCCCACCCCAGGGCCTTGGATCCAGAACTTCATCAATACAAATGCTCATATCCATAGGAAATCTTGGGATGTGGATCTTGACTCATGTCAACCTTGTAGGATGGTGCTGCTCTGAAGACTGGCTGGCTGTGTTCCTGGGACCTACCACTCCTGTGACATCTTTATATGCACAGGACCTCAAGGTGTAGGTCATTATAGATGCTTTTCTGGGCACACAGGACAGGACTATGTGACTATTCAGATGCTGCTTCCTGCTCATTCTCACACCCAGGAGCCTCACCTGCCACAGTAGGTCCCCACAGTCCCATTTGATAAGTCAGGTAAGCTATCCTTTCACTCATAGGGAGCTGTTTACACTGATGACCCTGCCCTCCCTGCAGGGTGCCTGGATACCTTAGGGCTGAGTGGAGGTTCCAGGGCACCTAGAAACATGTTGTCAGCTTCCCACATGTGACTCTGCTCTTGAGATCACACCTGTCTGTCCCTGCTCATGGAATCTCTCCATGTCTCTTCCATGTTCCATGTACTTTGGTTCCTCGCCTTCCTTAGTGGAGACTATTTTGGCCAAGCTCATTCAACTTTTTAAAAGAAGAACCCTGCTGATTTTGTTAATGGATGGAAGAGATTAATTGTAGGCTTGGGATCCAGTAGGCTTATATTTAGAAGCCTGTGGTCTCAGACATAAATAGCATCCACTTTGGATGAAGGAGCTGAAACATTTAATGCTTGGGGGGGGTGAGAGAAGTGGGGAGAAGAAGGATGAAGAGGAAGAAGAGGAGGACAAAGTGAAAAAGAAAGAGGTGGAGGAGGAACAGAAGAAGGAAGAAGAGGGGGAAGATGAAGATTGCCCACTTCTGAGCCCTGACCAGGCTGGTCCTCAGAGCGGTCCACAGCCACATTTCTGAAATGACTATATGCTTATATAAAAGCAAGCGGCTTCTGAGCACCAACTGGATACCTATGTTGGTACTGGGAAGAGCAGGAAATAGAGCAAACACTTTCTGCATGGAGTTGATGTGCTAGTTGAGGGCCTGACAACAAACAGGAGTAACCAGCCATGCATGGATGGAATTTTCCAGCTGTCGTGGAGTGGGGAATGACAAGAAAATTACATGTATATGCAGATTGAACAAACCTCTATTTCAAGAAACAGGAAACACACACCAGCTGCCCCTCTTTTAGCAAACATTCACTGAGCACCAACTATGGGCTAGGCATAGCCACTAAACAGGAAGCAGAAGCTGAGAGCTTAGAAACTGTGACAGGGAAGATGAAACAATCATGGGGGCATCCATAGAAAGCTGGGTGGGTGAGTACCCTGAGAAGGGTGGAGCTCAGGGCAAGAGGAGGGTGGACCTTGGAACACCTCCTCCAGGACTCTCCTCTGACTAGTCACGAACTTGTAACAGGAGGGGCAGAGAGAGAGCACTTGATTCTATACATCAGACCTAAGATTGGGTAGCCAGAGTGGCCAGAAAGCCAAGAAAAATCAGAGATCCTCCAAGCCAGTATCTATCTAGCCCAGGCCTGACCTGACCAAGGAGGGAGCTTGTGGCTGCTTTTTTTTTTTTTTAAATGTGTGTCCCCCAGGAGGTTTTAGTTCTTCCCAGAGCTTCCAATGTGTCTTTGTGACTGGGAAAATGGCAGCAGTATTGCTAACCCAGTCCAGCAAGTAGAAAATCCCTCATATTGCTGAAAGCCAAGTTCTTTAGGGGTTCTGCAGTCCTAGAGGATGGGTGCCCAGTCAGGAAGCATCCTGTGAAGGGTTGGCATTTGAGTCCCCAGTCAGAGCTGTGTCATAGCCTTGAAATTCACATTTCAAACAACTGTGGCAAGACATGCCAACCACAAAGTGCCCAGGCTGCGTACTGAGCCAATAACAATCTGCAGTTGGCTGGGAACTGAGGGATCTCAAGATTTCTTGGCACCTGTGGTCTCACAATGGCCAGCAGCCAGGCTGCATGTGAAGCTGGGCCATCAGATACTTACTGCTCTCTCATGGAGGTGGAGACAGCCCCTGTCAAACACGCATGCACACAGCACATGTGCACACACTCACACACCACCCCACATGCGCACACATCCCCACCACCAAATACTACCTGTTGACCCCTGTCCTTGCCTCTGCTGTGCAGTCCAAGGTCCGTGAGCTGGAAGAAAAATGCCGTGTACAGAGTGAGCAGTTCAACCTGCTGTCCCAGGACCTGGAGAAATTCCGGCAGCACACTGGGAACATTGACCTGCTGGGTAGCAGTTTGGTGGCCTCACTAGATGTACCCTCAGCCCCCAGAAAGCCTTTTCCACAGTTCATGAATGGACTAGCCACCTCCATTAGCAAAGGTAAGAGGCAAATGTCTCTGCCCAATGGAGGCAATATTGGGGGGGTAGTCTTAAAGGGAAGTTATATAACAACTGCTGCTCAAGGGTGTGGAAACCCATCTTAGCTGATATTAGGGTAGCACAGGCCACCTACGGCCTTGTCCACTCAGAGTGGCTTGGAAGCTCCATCTCCTTTGACAAGGTTTTGCTACATAACCCAGGTTGGCTTTGAGCTTGATACTCCTGCTTCAGCCTCCTGAGGGCAGGGGTTATAGATGTGCACCACTGTAAAGGGAGTAGCTGGGTTCTAGGGTGCTTTCTGGAACCCCAAGTCCTGAGTTCATATCTGCAAACTAATTAAAGAATTGGCAATTCTGGATTCGACAATTTATAAAATACCACATTTTATTCATATCTTACAAAGGAATGGGAAATGGAGAAAACTGAGGGGAAGGGAAGCCAAAGTGAAGAAAAATACACCAGGTGGAGCCCAAAAGCTCGTGTAGGCTGCATGTAGCCCAGGAGCCCATGTAACTGAACATGGATCTTAGGGGAAAAAAATATGAGAAGGGATTTTAAAAACATGCGCTTCCAAGAAAGATCAAATGTGAAAACAGTAATAAAGGGGAAAAAAGTCTCTTTCCACCCCAGCGTAAGAGCTCTTACCCATCCAAAGACCTCCCCACCCCCAAAAAAAAAATTGCTGCCAATTTTGGAGAGAGAGGAAAACGACCTACTCTCTCGGCGGATCCAGGGAGATAAAGGATTTGCACCATCCCACACGGACACACTTACACCAAGTATCACAGCCATCTGCCTGGGCTTAGAGGAGAAATCCACCCATACCTGGGCAGGGTGCACTCTTGAGAGAGATCTCATTGGGTGAGCTGGGCAAACACTAAATCCCAAGACTGGCACAGGCAGGGCAAACTGAGGTAGGCATGGTGTGACCTCCTAAGATGCCACCCTGGTCCTGCCTAATTAACTACCTAACTGCCTACTCTGGCACCCCCACCACCACATCTGTCTTCTGATGGCTTTGTAAGGATGTCATGGTACCCTCAGGTGCAATATAGTGGCTGCTGATTTTAGACTCATTTCACAGAAAAGGGGTCATACAGCTCATGGGGTTCCATGGGATGGGGACTCAGGAGTCTATTCCGGTGACTACTGAACAAGGTTTGCTGGCCTTGTGCTTCATTGCTCTGGAATGTTCATTGCTCTGCTGCTTGTACCTTCTTATCCAGCTATTGACATGATAGCTCCCCAAGACAATGATGGGGGAGGTGGTGAGTGGTCACCCTCACCCACCTGTCTTTGCTTGGGACATGAAGTGGGAGCAGCTGGCTTGACATTGCTGGTGTAGGCATGGCAGACTCGTGTCTGGACTTCAGTCAAAACACCACAGGTGTGGGACCTCCTTGGAGTAGCCATATTTCCCTGGTACAGGTTAACTAGCATGTCCTGAAGCTAAACAGGCTATATGCCCAGCCCTGTCTACCTGTTTACAAAATTGATTCTTATTTGGCTATGTTGGCGTATGCCTATAATCCAGCACTTTGAAAGGAGGATTATTGCTACTTTTAGAATAGCCTGGACTATGGCCTTAAAAAAAATGATTTAGTATGTTTGTGTAATTTAGGAGAGTTGATTGACAGACCTCACTCTGGACTTCCATAAAGATAGTTTCCAATTTTCTCCTAGTTCTTATCAGAATAGATTAGTGTTTTCTGTTTTTTTTTTAAACTATGAAAATGAGACAGCACTGCTTTAGTCTTCTCAGTAGCATTATCTCTGACACTCATGCTTTGCAGAGAGCAGGTGGAGTCTGGTCATGGCCCTGAGGAAGGGACAAGGGGGAGAGCTGGAGAGGCAGGTGTGCACCCAGGAGGTGGTGAAGGTGCCAAGGCCAGAGAGAACAGGGCTCTGTGGGAAGAGGTACCCCTTGTTGGTGGGCGGGGACAGAGTAAGTGAACAGATAGGCCTCAAGGTGGTGTCTGACTCAGACAGATGCATGCAGACGGGCAATGAGGTGGAAAGAGGTGGGGGCTATTCTAGATAGGGGTTGGGCTAGGCAGCCTTGAGACCTCAAGGAGGAAATGGCAAAGCCAGCTTCTTTTCTTCACATATGCAACTTCCTGTGTTCTCTCCCTCCTGCAGGAGTCTTACATTGCTCTAATCTGACCACCTGTCTCCTTCCTCCAAACCATACCCATGTTCCTTACCAGGTCCTGAGGGCCCCGCTGGATACAGCTCTGTGGCTAGTGACTATATTGTGCTGCCCAGAGACAAGCTGGAGCCTCCGTGTGTCAAGCCCACCTTCCTGTTGCGATCTGGAAGCCCAATATGCAGATTTGAGTACGACGTGAGTCTTGCCCAGCCACCCATGTCCTCTCTGTGCAAAAAGATGCCAATGGTCCCATTATGTCCTTTCCTTCCTTGCTCTTCCCATCCTCTCCATTTGAGTCTCTCTTCACTCCCATTAGTTCTCTGTACTCCTCTTTACTGACTCGCTGTATGTCAGGATGTGGGGACTGACTGTTGACAGGCAGAGGAGGCCCTTATTCTTGTGGAGATGGCAAGCCAGCAATGGGGAACACAGCACCCAGTCAACATTTATTCATTTTATTTATTTATTTTTAAAATTTTAAATTATTTTATTTATTTTTGGAGAGAGACACAGAGAGAGACAGACAGAGAGGGAGAGGGAGACAGATAGAGATGGGCACACCAGCAGTCTCTCAGCTGCTGTGAACAAAATCCAGATGTGAGCGCCCCCTTGTGGGCAAGTGCGACATTGCACCCTTGCATCACTTTGCATCTGGCTAAACGTGGGACCTGGAGATTGGAACTGGGTTCTTAAGCTTAGCAGGCAGGCGCCTTAACTGCTACACCATCTCTCCAGCCCTATTCATTTTATTTTTATTTTATGAGTGTGTATGCATGAGAGAATGGCAGGATGCATGTGTATAGGTTAGAGGATAACTCTGGGTATTGTTCCTCAGGAATTCTGTATACCTTTTTGAGCCAAGGCCTCTCATTGGCTTGGAGCTCACCAATTAGGCTAGATTCTGTGGCCAATGAGCTTCAGGGATTTTCCTTTCTCCTCTTTCCCAGTACTAGGATTAGAAGTGTGTCACTTAGTGTGTCACCATGACACTTAGAATTTTTATGTGGGTCCTGGGGTTGAAACTTAGGTCCTCATGCTTGTAAGGCAAGCACTTTACCCACCGAGCCATCTCCCCAACTGCTCCCCTGCCCCCAGGCAGCATTTAGACAGTCGGGTCCTAGCCTTGGCCATATGACCCAGCCATGGGACACTGAAGGACTTGTTAGGGCCAGGAGGGCTTTTCTCAGAGGGCTGTTAGGCATTGGTGGTGCTATATTGGTGAGAAGTAGCCAGAAGGAGTTTGAGTAATTAGAGCGGAGCTGGGAGGTGGGGAGATGGGTGTTGTTTGGGGCCCTAGGTCAGCATCCATCTTTGTGTAAGTCCCATGGGAGGTGCTAGAGGGTGTCGAGGTAGGAGCGATGTGGTTTGATGTTCAGTGCAGGACTGTACCCCAATTGTGTCTCTCCCAGATGGACCATGACCAGAACTCCAACACCTCCAAGCAGAGTGGCTCCGCGAAGGTGCACCTGTGTGTCGCCCGCTACAGGTAGGAGCTCAGCTTCCCCTGTGGGCGTGGTATGCTGGGGGCAGAAGAAGAGAAGGGGTCCAAGCTGGGAAAGTTCTGCTCCATCCCCAGTCTCCAACACTGCAGCTTCTTGTGGTCTCAGGCCCACCACACAAAGGCTTGCTCTCTCAGCTCGGAAGCCAGCAGTGGGAACCAACATTTCCCCATAGCCATGGCTGGGAAGTCTCTGGAAAAGGGTCCTGGGTTCCTTCTGGATTCTGGTGGTCCCAGGTACTCCTTGTCTGTGACCACAGCACTCCAGTCTCTGCCTCTGTTTCCTGTGTCACTGAGTCTCTTGGATTAACGTCCAAGTAGGCCAGAGTGACCATCTCTCACACACATAGAGACCTGTTTGCAGATGAGGTCACGTTCATAAGATCAGGAGTAGGAGTTGAGCGGTTATTTTGGTGGCAAACAGAACACCACAGAGGGAAGCAGTGCCCATAGCTACCCATCCCCATCCTCTGTAATGTTACCAGGATCCTAGACAACACATCCTGGAAGTAGATGCTCAGTGTGCATATCATTGACAGAACAAATACAGTTTCTAGGATTTATCTTTAAAGTATGTTTGCAAAGGAATTTGATACAACACTGAATATATTGGTCAAAAGTTAGAAGCAGAGCTGGGCATGGTGGTGCACGCCTTTAATCCCAGTTCTTGGGAGGCAGAGGTAGGAGGATTGCCGTGAGTTCAAGGCCACCCTGAGACTACATAGTTAATTCCAGGTCAGCCTGGGCCAGAGTGAGACCCTACCTCGAAAAACCAAAAAAAAAAATAAATAAATAAATAAAGTTAGAAGCAATATTAATGTTCTATATCAGGAAAATGGTTCAATAAAGTATGGTGAGTGAGATACTGCATGTCTACTAAATAGACATGGCAGAATATTTCATGAGGTATATAGCATACAGCATGCTAGGGCTGGGGAGATGGTTCAATTAGCAAAGTGCTTGACTCACAAGTATGAGAACCTGAGCCACTATGACAATGCCAGGTATGGTTGTGCGTACTTTACAATTCCAGGCCTGGGGAGGTGGAGACAGGAAGAGCCCTGGGGCTTATTGGCCAGCCAGTCTATTCTAGTTGGTGAGTTCCAGGCCAGTGAGATATCTCAAAAAAAGGTAGATGGCACCTGAGGAATGGCATCTGAGGTAGTCCTCTGGCTTCCACATGTATGCACAAGTGCACACACACATACATATAAAGAGGAATGTAGCATGCTACATTGCTAAGTGAAAAATAAATTGTTAAGTAGTATTTACGCTATGGTTATTTATTCATTAGCTATATGTTTAAAACAAGAGGATTCCTTCTCTTCCTAAACAGCCTGCTTTCTTCCTAAGCTTTGCCATTAAGTTGTAAATGTGTAATTTTGGTAGAAGAGACAGATGTGAGCAAATCATAATTATGTCTTTGGAGGCCGAGTGCTCTGAGTGGATAGTTGCTGCAGAATCACCTTTGTGCTTAAGTTGGTGTAAGGGAGCAGCAGAAGTTCACAGAGATGTTATCAGACTGGAGCTATTGTGTGGATTTGTGAGGAGCAGTGTGCAGGTCAGCTGCCATAGGGCCCGGCAGGAGCAGTCCCTGTCTGGGGCCACTAATGTGTCAACTCTGCTTCTTCCAGTTACAATCCCTTCGATGGACCCAATGAAAACCCAGAAGCTGAGCTTCCTCTCACGGCAGGAAAATACCTCTATGTCTATGGAGACATGGACGAGGATGGGTTCTACGAAGGTCTCTGTGAGATGCGGCTGTGGTTGGTAGAGATTGGCTGCCCCATGCAGCAGATGAGCATGTCTGGGCCCTGGGAGAACTATCAGGTTTCCAAATAGCTCTGGGATTCTGGCCCTCTGCTCTGTCTCTCCCCCTCCCCAGAGGTCCTGAGGGTCCCATTGTAATGGAGGGATGATGATAATGATGGCTATGGTGACAGTGATGTCAATACCCCAGATGTCCCCTCTATCTATGGAGAACCAATGGACACCCAGCCCTAGAGATGCTCACATCTTTTATATAGAATGGCCTAGTGTTTGCATGTAGCCTACGCTGTCCTCCTGTGTGCTGTAACTCATCTCTAGATGGCTATGACCCTCTCACAATGTAAGTACTATGCCAACGGCAGTTAGACTGTGGCTTAGGGAAGGGTGCTAAGAACAGCATTGTACATGTTCAGCATGGATGCACAAGTTTCCAGATCTTTCCATCATCAGATGTGGAATCTGTGGATGCCAGGGGCTGACTCTACTCCCCAAAGGGCTCTGTCTGCATCCTCTTTGCCAGATCCATCTGTTGACCTCATTCACTGTGAGTGGTTCTTGGTGCCTGCAGGGCCAGTCCCACCAACCCTGAGGCTATGATTAGCTCAAGGATCCTGCTTTGCATCCTGCCCCCTCCCCTTATCCATTACATCCCTACATTTAATTTAGCCTGGGGATGTGTGCATGTCACCCCCAACATCAGTTACAGCTCTGTACAGACAGAAGGCCTGGTTTCAGTCTGGTCCCCTGGGCACAGGGACTTTTCTAGTTCAGGTAGTTTTTTCTTGTGTGACCCCATGATGCTTCTCAGAGTACCCAGGAGCACTAATGCTCACTTCCAGGGTTCTTACTTAGAGGAGGCCAGGTACCCTCTGACATTGCCTGGCAATTGGGTATCCCTTCCACATATAGCCTGGAGGTTCTGGATGTGGCCAACCACGTCTCACCTGTGTACATGGATGTCCAGCCAGCTGTAAGATAATCTTGTACAAGTCTCTGACACTTCCAACAATAGTTTGCATCTACCTAAAGATTGGAAAACTCAGTGAGACTTATGCTTACTCTTTGTGCCTCAGGTTCCCCAGCTAGAGAATGGCTATAGTATAAGATTCACTTCTCAGAGTGACTGTGAAAATGAATGGTGTGATAGGAAGTATTCAGAGCCTGGCACCTAATTATTTCTCAATAAATATTACATACTATTGTCACCACTACTGTGATCACTGTCACCACCACCACTATCACCTCCACCACCATTGTTATGATCATCACCTCAGGCATCCCCTGCCCACGTGAGAACCAGTGTTGGGGCAAAAGGTTGACTGCCTAGGTAGATCCTAGGTAGAGGTCAGGACGGGCATCTGAGTCCTTTTTTTCTGTTAGAATCTGGGACTGATTTAGTGGCTGGCTTGCCCTCTGTGGGTCATATTACAGATTCTCTGAGAAGGGGATCTCCTGGGAGCAGAATCCAATGACCAGGGTGGCTTTGGTGTCCTCAGCTCACGTGGCCTCACTTGGGGGTGTGCTGTGATGAGTGGGAGGTGATGACTTTTTGGCTCTGTGCTGCATGTTATCCAAGCCACCGAATCTTCAAAGCCCTGAGTATTTGAGCCTCATCAATCAAGGGAACATCAAAAAGTTAGCCTATTGGACAGAAAAGAGGTCCCTATGGTGACCCCGGAACTATAGAGACAATTTCCATAGCATTTACATCTATCAACCAATAGATAATCTATGATAACAAGTAGATTACTTCATTTTCCATCAAATAACACTGGTATGTCCCTGAGGTGCTCCTGGCGATTTGCAAGGAGCAGGGAAATAGCTTTTAATTCCTGTTCATAAGATTGCTTGGTCAAAAATTATAGTAATAAGTTTTTTAAACATTATGAGGCCACAAATTTGACATTTTTGTTTGCCCTAGTATTTACGGCATACCTGCTATGTGCCAGGGTCACCCCGGAGCTGAGCATTCAGTCAGCACGAGCCCCCTGCCTCCATCAAACAGCTTCCTAGTTGTTGGGAGCAATCATGGTGTTCACCTAGATGAGAACACATGGTTGCCCCAGATTCTGATAGCCTTTATGGAGGGAACCAAACTTTGTGATGAAGGAGGGAATAGAGGTGACATTGGAGTGAACGCCTTGTGGCCCTATCAGGGAAATGCAGTGTGTCCATGCTGTGGGGCCCAAGGCCTTGTGGGACAGTTGAGTGATGCCTGCTCTTATACTCAACAGGAGAGCTACTGGATGGGCAGAGGGGCTTGGTCCCCTCCAACTTTGTGGATTTTATCCAAGATAATGAGTCTCGGTTGGCAAGCACTCTAGGGAGTGAGCAGGACCAGAACTTCCTCAACCATTCCAGCAGCCTTGGCCTGGAGAGAGGCAGCATCCTTGACCTCCACTCTCCAACTCACGTGGACTCGGGCATCACAGACAATGGTGGGGGAACACTCGATGTGAACATTGACGACATTGGAGAAGACACCGTGCCTTACCCTAGGAAAATCACCCTTATCAAACAGCTCGCCAAAAGTGTCATCGTGGGCTGGGAGCCCCCTGCTGTGCCACCTGGCTGGGGCACCGTGAGCAGCTACAATGTCCTAGTGGACAAAGAGACTCGCCTGAGTCTCGCCTTGGGCAGGAGAACCAAGGCGCTCATTGAGAAGCTCAACACGGCTGCCTGTACATACCGCATCTCTGTGCAGTGCATCACGAGCCGCGGGAGCTCAGACGAACTGCAGTGCACGCTGCTGGTGGGCAAGGATGTGGTGGTAGCGCCTTCCCAGCTGCGTGTGGACAATATCACACAGATCTCGGCCCAGCTGTCCTGGCTGCCCACCAACAGCAACTATAGCCACGTCATCTTCCTCAATGAGGAGGAACTAGACATTGTGAAGGCTGCCAGGTACAAGTATCAGTTCTTCAACCTCAGACCAAACATGGCCTACAAGGTCAAGGTCCTGGCCCAGCCCCACCAAATGCCCTGGCAGCTACCACTGGAGCAAAGGGAGAAGAAGGAGGCGTGCGTGGAGTTCTCCACATTACCGGCAGGTGAGCTGTGGCCTCAGGGGAGTCACTGAGGGGCAGACACTAGAGCTTACACTGTTTGGGTGGGGACAAGTATAAAGCAGACCATAATGCTGATGAAGTACATTGGTCTATATTTTTCTTATAATGTCCTTTGGTTTGGGTTCCAAGCTGTGCTGGACTTAGAAATATGTCAGTGTCTATGAGTTATTTTAGGTGTGTTACTTCCCTTTAATTTTCAATGGTCCCACTGAAACCATGTGGACCAGCTGTTTTCTTTGCACTGTTATAAATTATATGTTTAATGAATTTAATAGATAAAAGTTCTCTATGCCTCATTTTCAGTCTTGGAAAGTAGTTTCTCAAGGAATTTCATTGGCATTACTTAATTTATCACAAAATTATTTGTGGCATTATTATATTATTCTCTCAAATGTCTTTAGATGTACAGTCATGTCTCATTTACTTCCTATTGGCAATTTATGTTTTATCCTTTTCTGATCAACTTTATAATTTGTTTATTATTTTATTAGTGTACTCAAAAATGTAACACTTGTTTTTTCAAACAACTTTTAAATTTTTATTTATTTATTTATTAGAGGCAAGGAGAGAGAGAAAGAGTGAGAATGGGTGTGCCAGGGCCTTTAGCCACGGCAAATGAACTCCAGATGCATGTGTCCCCTTGTGCATCTGGATTATGTAGGTCCTAGAGCCATCTCTCCAGCTCCCAGCTGTTTTTGTTACTATGCCTCTGTAATATAGCTTTAGATAGGGTATGGTGATACCTGCAGAAGTGTTTTATTGCTGAGGATATTTTTGGATATATGAGGCCTGCTGCCATTCCATATGAATTTTGAGATCCTTGTTTCTATCTTTGTAAAGAATGATGCTGTAATTTTTATTGGTATTGCATTAAATCTGTATATTGCTTTTGGCAAAATTGTCATTTTCACAATATTAATTTTACCTATCCAGAAGCATGGGAGGTTTTCCATCTTCTCAAATCCTCAATTTCCAAGTTTTTTTATGTTTTTATGTTTTCATTATATAGGTCTTTCAAATCCTTGGTTAATGTTATTCCAAGGTATTAATTTTTTGTTGCTATTGAAAATGGTTTGTGTGTTTAGTAGTTTAATTATAATATGGCGAGGAGAGGTTCTTTCCAGGTTTTGTCTGTTTGGTGTTCTAAAATCTTCTTGTTTCTGCAATGGAATGTCTTTCCCAATTAGGGAAATTTTTCTTCTATGATTTTGTTGAAAATGCCTATTTCTTGATTAAAATTCTTCTCCTTCTATTGTACCCTGATTTCTTATGTTTGATCTTTTCATAGTGCCCCAGATATCTTGAAATTCCCATTCATACCTTCCTATTAGCTTGTCTTTCTCTTTGTTGGACTGTATTAGGTTGGCCACCTGGTCTTCAAGTTTAGATATTCTGTTCTCTCCTTCATCCATTCTACTGGTGAGATTACCACAGAGGTCTTTTTATTTGATGATGTTTTTCAGTGCTAGTATTTCTACCTGGTTTTTCTTCAATATATCTATTTCTTTACTCATGTCTTGTAATGATCTCCTTATTTCATTAAGCTGGTTTCGTGTGGTCTCTTGTAATTCCTTCAGGTTTTCTTCTTCTTCTTCTTTAATTCCTTTATTTTCTCCTTTGATTTCATTAGTTTTCTTCTTTGATTTCTTTGAGTATTGATAAAATCATTTTTGAGATCTTTGTTAGGCATCTCATCTAAAACAGTCTCATTGGGAGCCATTTCTGATGGGTTTATACTTTTTGGTAGGATTGTATTATCTTCATTCTTTGTGTTTCTTGTATTATAATATTGTGATTTTTGCATCCTGAGTTGATTTGATGCTTGGGTTGTCTAATAACCTGAGGTGCTTTTAGATTTGGAAATCCAACTTCATGTTCCTTCAGAGTAGGAGTTTAATTTGCCAAGTGTAGCTCTTGTATGCCAGTCTAACTGCAGAAGTACTCCTAAGTGTTGAGTTTGCCTGTTATTCAAGTATCCTAGTGGGCTGGGTGGAGCAATTTAATGGCAAATTCTAAAATCCAACTGAGCAATATACATATTCAATAAAACCAGCACAGAGTATGCAAGTGTAGGAATTGAAACAAACAGATAACCTTATAAAGCCAAAATCCCTAAGAGTTTGTGTTGCTCTATACCCTTAATCCTGTCACCTGGGAGGTTGAGATTTCTGTTCTGATATGGGTTCCAGGTCAGCCTGGGACTGAATCAGACACTGCCCCCAATAATGACAGAAGAAAAAGACAAAGGTTTTATGACTCTAAAAGCATCAAAGGCAACAATAGTCAACCCCTAAATATAGCTTAATTGAGAATGGTAAAGCCAACCATGAATATGTAACCCATAACCTGCCCTGACATGGAAAGAGTAATTAGCACTTCCAGTGCAGGCCTATGTATCTGCTTTTCTGTCAGTTGGCCTCGTTACCTTTTTTGGTGGCTTCCAATCTTACCAATAATGTGTGCCCACCTTGACCCCTCTGCATTGGGCTGTGGATCTAGTGCTCTGATCAGCTACTCTGGATGCCTTGCAGCCGGGAGCTGAATGCGCTCTCTGGACGGTTGTGGCTCTGATGGTTGGGGCATGGGAGAGTGCAGGAAGCCTGGAGTTGTACTGGAACTTCTCAGCTTGTCCCATCTGTGTCTCCTTCAGTAGGTCTTCTGATGTCTCCTCTTCAGATTTCTTGATTTTGTAGGGAGGCTGGAAAATCTCCTTGTTTGGTCTCTGTTCCTGCAGCTGGACACAGGGCAGGCACATGGATCCATCTTATATTTTTGATTTACCTATGTTGATCCATCCCTGCATCTCTGAGATAAAGCCTACTTGGTCAGGGTGAATGATATTTGTGATATTCTTCTTGTATTCTGTTTGTCAATATTTTGTTCAGAATTTTTGCATCTATGTTCATGAGGGTGATTAGTCTGTAACTTTCTTTTTTTGTTCTATCTTTGTCTGGTTTTGGTAACAGGATGATGCTGGCTTCATAGAAGAAATTTGGTAGGATTCCTTCCTTTGTTCCCCATGTAGGGCCTTTATTACTTCATTTATAAGTTGATTGATTAATTTCTAAATATTTGAGGGTTAAAAAATCAAGAGAATCTACCTCTAAAACGAGAGAGAGAGAGAGAGAGAGAGAGAGAGAGAGAGAGAGAGAGAGAGGAAGAGATATTGCTCATTTCTGATTTAATTTTTTGGGGTCCAGACACAATATCCACTATGAATCCAATACTTTCAAATGTATTAAGATTTACTGTGTGGTGAATATTCCCAATGCTTGTAGAAACTGTGTGTGTCCTGCAGGTCGGCTACAGTGTCGAGTATTAACCTAATCAAGTAACTCAACAGAACTCTTTCAGTGTTTTATGTCCTCACTGAGTTTTGTTCACCTGGCCTATTGTCCTTGTCAATAATTGTCTACTTTGTTCCTTAGTTTTTGCTTCTTCCACCAATGATGGAGCTTCCCCTTGAAAGTAATCTTGAAGTAAATCCCTTATTCCCCTAAACTCTGCCTGCTTTTGATGTTCATCCCAGCAACATGGAGCTGACTACAACAGTGGTGGTGATGATACTGGTGGTAGTGGTTGTAGTGATGGTGGTGGTAGTTGTGATGATTTGGTGAACTTAACAGTCATCAGTGTCACTTAAATGCTATATTATGACCATTTAAAGAGAAGGTAACTAAAGCAGAAGGTCATCCAGGGTTACATATGAGTGACTGAAGAGCTGGGTTTGACACCCAGGCGGCAGTTTCTATCAATCCACATCCTTCTCCACACCTGTCCTGCATGTAGTATGTTCATTCTAGGAAGATGCAGGTGATTGTCTTGGTTATGAAGTAAAAGTCCTTGCATATTCCAGCCACCGTGTCTGTGCTGAATGAGTGGAAGTTGGAGCAGAAAGGGATTTGGTTTCTGAGGCACATTCAGAACACACCTTCCTCAGGTAATGGTCATGTGAGAATGAACTGCCAAAGAGAAATGAACTTCTGACCATGTGAGAAGATACTGAGACCTTTGTCAAAGTGGAGTGACATTGTCCTGGGTCAAGAGAGCATAGGCACATGCTTCCACCACTGAGCAGCAGAGGCCCTTCCGTCAGCTTCCATTTCCTCATTTTCAAAATGATGACAGGTAGCAGTCACAGGGCTCTTGTAAACATCAAGTGACAGGAAACTTTTGAAGTGGATAGAAGAATAGACTTATCATGTGGGAAGTCCCCAGTGGGTGTCCTATGCTTCTCAGTCAGAAATCCACAGTCTTTTGGGAGCCTTAGTAAGGTATGTGACACATGTGGCCACCCTTGAGATCATAAGTACATTCCTTCCAAAACAAAGCTGCCATACTCTCAAAAAGAAAGAGTTTAGGGCATTCTCCAGGCCTGAAGAAAAGAGTTCTACCTGTGGGTTTCAGAGAGCAGGTTAACCACCTCATCACTGGAATGGCTGGAGGCATGGCTAATGCTTCCCTGTTGCCTAAATGAGGGACTCAAGATACTTCTTGGGGGCTGGAGAGATGGCTCAATTGTTCAGGTGATTGCTTTCCATGTCTAACAACCTGGGTTTGATTCCCCAGTACCCATATAAAGCCAGATGCACAAAGTGGTGCATGCATCTGGCATTCGTTTGCAATGGCTAGAGGCCTTAATGCACTCATTGCATCTCTCCTTGCAACTAAATACATAAAAAGTTTTTTTTTTTTTTAAAAAGGAGACCTCTTGGGAAACCTAGTGGGCATGGTTCACATGGTATAGACCTACAAGGAAATAATCAGCCTGGACAACAGATATCTATAGAGCTGGGCTCTGGAGCACACGCCTCTCAAGACCCAGCGTCTCTTGACTTCAGTTTGCCTAGATCTATGGGGTGGGTAGGTGGGTGATGTGAGGGTCAGGCTTGTTGTTTCTGGAGTCTGATGAAGGGTGGGAGATCAAGAGGAGAGAAAGAAGAGACAAAGAGGAAGAAAAGAAAGAGGAGGAAGAGAAGCAGGAAGAAGAGAAAGAAAGGAGAAGGAAAGGAAGGAGTGAGAGAAAAGCAGGAGGACAAGGAGAGCAGGAAAGCAAGAAAGAAATAAGTAGAAAGAGGAGGAAGAAAAAGAGAACAGCATTGGGAAGAAGAGATAGGGAGAGAGAAAGAAAGAGAGGAAGTGAGAGGAGGGAGGAAGGGAAGGAGAGAGAGAGAGAGAGAGAATAGATACCTGGGGTTTTTCCTCATGAGGTCCCTCTGGCTCCCCTGGCAGAAAGAGCTCTATTCAATTACAGCCTGAGAACAGGTGAGGAGGCTAGATGCCCAAGAATAGACAATCCATCCAAAGATGCACTGGTGCTCTGCCTCTGCTTACCAACTGCCGGCTTAGCCTCTGGTTTTCTTCAGCACTTTGTCTACTCTCCACACGTTGTATTCTCTTGTTGCTTCCTCACCAACACCAAGGAGTGGTCATTTCCAAGTGTAACAGGCAGTGTGCACAAAGGTCCAACAAGGCCATGTCCTGACGGCTTCTATGCTCTTCTCTCTCCCAGGCCCTCCAGCTCCTCCACAAGATATCACCGTCCAAGCGGGGACCTCAGCAGCCACCATCCAGGTCTCCTGGAAGCCCCCCGCACTGACTCCCACAGGGTTATCCAATGGTGCGAATGTCACAGGCTATGGCGTGTATGCCAAAGGGCAGAGGGTGAGTGTAGGGGTTTGAGGCTTTAACAGGGGCAGGCTCAGGGTGAGAGGGGACTATTACTTTCAGGGGTAAGCTTTAGGTATATCTTTCACTCCCCAGTTAGACATTTCCTATGTCTCCGCTGGGGTCTGTCTGTCATGACAAATCTGAATGCCAGAATGCCCTGTTCTATTTGGGTTCCTTCCTGGGCTCAGCATCCTTTTGCTATCTTCACAATTCCCTGGTCCATCCAGTATAGACACTTCACTTCTGAGGTCCACAGGGTCAAGCTCCTCAGCCAATGACTGGCCAGTTTTAACAGTCTGCTTCTTCGCAAGTTGAGAGGCAGAACAAGGTGAGTCCTGCTTTGAAAATCTTTCAGGACCAGGAGCTGGGGAAGACAGCTTAGTGGGTAAAGTGTTTGCCTCACAAACATGAGGACTTGAGTTTGATTCCCAGAACTCACATAAAAATGCCAGGCGTGGTGCTTATAATCTTAGCACTGGGGAGGCAGAAATAGGCAAATCCCTAGGACTTGCTGGCTAGCTAATCTAGCTTACTTGGTGAGCTCCAGACCAGTGAGAGAACCTGTCTCAAAATAGATGGATGGCATTCCTGAGGAATAATCAAGGTTATCCTCCAGTTTCCACATGCACACACGTGTACCCATACACACAAGCATGCACATACAAACATGCAAACACACATACACATTACAGGATCAGTACATTAGCATGTGATCAGACCTAGATTCTAGGAAACATGTACTTCTCTGATGCACAGGCAAAGAACCCATTGTCTCAGCCTGCTGCCCTGACCCAGGCACATGAAGCAGAAGGTCATAGTTTCTATTCAGCTGCCCAGAGTCACCATCCCATTCACCCTCTGGGTGATAGATCAGGTTGCCTGACTAGGGTGACAGTCAAAGCCATCCTTCCTCTCCCTCCAGGCTGCAGACTCTCCATGAAGGACACCCCTGGTGGCAGTAAATGTGCTCATTTCTGACTCCGCTGGTGCCCTGCCTCTGGTTCTGCATGTAGGAGGAAGGTTCTGCTCCACTGATCCCACAGCTGACTGGGTCCGAGGCCCACAAACTTCCCTTCCTCCATTCTCAAAAACTTCTGGACTTTTCTAGCTGTGTGGGTGGCTTGACCTGGAAGTCAGAGTAGGCTGTCTTCTCTCTGCCATCTGGTTGCAAGAGAGACCACCTCTGGGTCAGCACATGCAGGGAGAGGACTCAGGATCACCTCAAAGCCTGTGACATGACCTTCTCTGTGTGTGCAGGTGGCTGAAGTCATCTTCCCCACAGCACACAGTACAATGGTGGAGCTCGTGCGGCTACAGAGTCTGGAGGCCAAGGCTGTGAGCGTGCGCACACTGTCTGCCCAGGGCGAATCCATGGACTCTGTCCTCACCATCATTCCCCCTGAACTCCTGGTGCCTCCAACTCCCCACCCAAGGACTGTTCCCCCACCAAAGCCATTAGCAAGTACCCCGGATACCAAAGACCAACACTTGGGTCCCCACGCCAAAGTGGATGAGTCCTGGGAGCAGAGCCGGCCACCTGGCCATGTACATGGCCACATGCTGGAACCACCTGATGTGCACAGTGCCATCCCTGGCAGAAGGTCACCCTCACCCAGCCGGATCCTCCCACAGCCACAAGGAGCCCCTGTATCCACAACCGTTGCCAAGGCAATGGCCCGTGAGGCTGCACAGAGGGTGGCTGAGAGCAGCAGGGTAAGCTGTGCTTCCCTGCTGGTTGGTCTATGTGCTCTTGGGATGCGGCGGGGCCTGTTTCCTAACCCTGCAGATGGAGACAGAGTTGCCAGCGTGCACCCCATAGCCAGGCTGCAAATGCAAGGAAGGAAGGGGGGTCCCCTTCCCCTTCTCACTGGACTGGATTCCAATTGAATTCAAATGTTTCTGTTCTTCAAATACAGAACCAAGGAAATGCAGATGCCTATGTGGCTTAGAAATAAGCTTTTAGTAGGGTGGAGAATTGTCCGCTGGATCTCAGCTTGGGGCTGTCTTCCTGAACTGAGCAAGGCTTGGTCTCCCCCACTGCAGAGTTCTAGTGTGTGTGTGTGTGTGTGTGTGTGTGTGTGTGTGTGTGTGTGTGTGTGTTGGGATTGTGGTTGGGACATCGTCCCAATGAAGTGTGCAATGAGATGAAAACTGTTAAGTACTCCTGCTTCTAGGGCTGGGAGAGTGGGAACTGGGCTGGCCTGTGACCCTCCCATCTCTCTCAGGCATGCACTTACAAGATGCCCAGGTTTGGGATGAGCCTAAACCTCCTTCAGCAGACTTATACCAGGGCCCTCTAGTTGCCAAGCTGGCCTGTGGGGTTCATCTTGATGGTTAAGCCTGGGGACAGCTGTGACAGGGTTGAAGCACCCTATCCTGTTAGTCTGCCTTATACTAGGGGCCAGGTCAGATGACAAATGGGCCACACCAAGGGTCAACACTGACACTGCAGGAGCCTTTGAGAACAGTTTCAACCCACATTTCCTCGAAGGGGCAACAGCCAACTCCAGGTGTCCCCACGAGGGTACAGAGCAGGCCTAAACTCAGAGTGCCTTTGCCAGGCCTTCTTGTGACATCCCCTAAAGGGCTCAGTGATGTTCCTTCACCCCTTGTACATAGAAAACATTAAACATTTCAGAACGGGTGGGATCAAGGGACTCTGTTGGTTCAGGAGGCTGGAACTGTGTGCTGATGAGGCTTTCTGGGGGAGGCTCATGGCAGAGCTCCCAGGACAGCTCCAGAGTGATGGCAGGAAACTTTGGCTGCTGCTTTGACAGCCAGTAATCCTTCCCAGGCTTCTGTTAGAAGATGGCCATTCTGGAGGAGGCAGAATTCTCATCAGTATCCACAGTTTTCTCTAGTGTAGCTAGTGGTGTCACACAGAGAAGAGAGGCTTGGGGTACACCCCAGCCCTGGGAGTCCAGGCCCTGTGGGAAACACACCCAGGAGCAGCAGCAGCAGCAGCAGTATGAGATCATTTGTTCAAGGGATAACTTGGCCTTCATGCATCCATTCCAAAGCAAGCTTTCGGGCTCAGTGTATGAAAGATGTATCTCTAGGGCACACTTGGGACACCTGGGCCATTTTGCCTGAACAACACCTGGGGCCAAGAATGACAAGGGCGCATGCTCACGGGGTGCCTTCCAGCCCAGCATGACAAGGGCGCATGCTCACAGGGTGTCTTCCAGCCCAGCATGACAAGGGCGCATGCTCACAGGGTGCCTTCCAGCCCAGCATGACAAGGGCGCATGCTCACAGGGTGTCTTCCAGCCCTTCTACATCCTCACTCATTGTCTTCTTTTCTCTCTCCAAGTTAGAGAAAAGGAGCTTCTTTGTGGAGCGGAGCAGCACAGGGCAATATGCCAACTCAGATGAGGAGGACGGCTATGCCTCCCCAGAGGTGCAGAGAAGAGGCACATCAGTGGATGACTTCCTGAAAGGGTCAGAGCTGGGCAAGCCGGTGAGAACATGTGGTTCCTGCATCAGCCCTTGGTTGATGGTGGCTTTGGACAGGTCATGTGGTAGTCCAGAGGCATTGGGACATTGCCCGCTCCTGCTTTGGGGTTACTGTATCATACCAGACATACACATCTGCAAAGCTGTATGCAAAACTCACTACCCTCTGTTCTGTGCTCTGGACATGAGTTGGTTGGGCTAGGGGTCAGCTACAAGTGTCCATATGCTCTCCATTTGGGAAAATTCTGCCACCTGGGTGTTCACTGCTGCTAATTGGTAATGTTGGTTGAATATTTGCTATGTGCAAAGCATCATAGGAGATGAAAACCAAAAGGTTTGGCAGCCACCACTCAGAGCAGCAGCAAAACATTAGGCAGAGACACATGAATGAATTCTCCCCATTGGGATATGGATTTATCTCCATGTTTTGATCAGACATGTTCATATAGAATGCCCTTAAATGGCACAAAGTGCTAATATGGAAAGAAAACTTGCTTAGCATGTGCTCCTGAGTTTAATTCCTAGCACCTCAAAGACAGGCTGGGGGGAGGGGCCAAGGTAAAAAGGGGGGAGAAAGGAAGGAAGGAAGAAAGGAAGAGAGAAAGAATGAAAGCAGGCCAAACTAGTTTAAATCCAAAATCCAGGTCACTTCTATATCTTCTGCTTCCTGCCTGGTAGAAAGATTAGGGCTGGCAGCTCAGGTTTTCCTGTTGTAGACTGCTCCAGGGAGACGGCTCCCATTCACCCCTGTGGTGACTCTGTAGCCAGAACACCCTTCCTGTGGCTTACATGGGTTCCTTCTCAACTAGCCATAAGTCACTGTGGCTGTGTGTGCTTATATCTTTATCCAGGTTAGCAATGAGACGGGGTGCGGGGTGGGGATGGTGTTTTTCATAAGCCTGTCTCAGTATGGTAGTAATTCATCTCCCTTGTCACCTACCCATATAATAGGGAAGAACTCTTTCCTCACCCAAGCTAGCCCAAAGCACATCATTGTGGCTGTATCACATTTGTCTCAGCATGAGCTGATGGAACACTGTTTTTATTTTATTTTATTTTATTTATTTTATTTTATTTTATTTTATTTTATTTTATTTTATTTTATTTTTGAGGTAGGGTCTTACTACAGCCCAGGCTGACCTGGAATTCACTCTGTAGTCTCAGGGTGGCCTCGAACTCATGGTGATCCTCCTACCTCTGCCTCCCGAGTGCTGGGATTAAAGGTGTGTGCAGAACAATGTTCTTATTGCATGTGATACCCTAAGTGGCGGGTCGTCTGTTGGTAGGTCAGACCTGGAGGCTTGCTTCTTTTCCCATCAGTACTATAGGACTGCAAGAAGCTGCTGACACTCTGAATTTTGTTTCATTTTTAAAGTTTTAAAGTCTTCACTAGTATATACATTTGCTGTACAGTGTGATGGGTTTGACCATGACATTGTTATTCTAGTGCATCATATACTCTATTCTCATTCCCATAACCCTCTCCTGTCCAAATTTTAAAAGAGGCTATTTTATATGCATTTTGTTCTGTCCCCACCCCCCTCTGGGTACATCTTCTTCACAGCTTCTACTGGATGTTAGGACAGGTCCACAATGGTCACAGTGACTACACAGCCCACCACACCTGGGCTCCACCTTCTGATAGACCAGGAAGTGTAGAGCACTGAGTGTGTGTGTGTTGGTGGTGTTTCACAGTATGTGGCCTTTAAAAACCCTCAGTGACTTCTTGATGAATCACAACTCATGTGACCACCTGCCCCATCAAATCCTCTTGTGTGACACAACACCAATGTGCATATATCAGTGCCTGAGCCTTCAGCCATCTGAGGTGGCAATGTCAGGCACCAGCCTGTGTTCAGCAAGTGAGTCAAGAGGTTGACATACCCAGAAGTGGAGTGTTGTACTGTGGCTCTCCTCAGAGCCAAGCATCTTCACACCTGCCAGAGAGGGGTGGCCTATACCGTCCTCACACTGCTGCTGTTTGCATGAGTCTACTTGCCATCCAGGCCTTGTTTTCATCACCATCAACACGAGCTGGGCACCACACCCCACTCCATAGGCTCAGCCCGGGTGTCTGCATGGCTGCAGAGCCTATGGTGTGCTGCAGAAACCTGTAGGGTGGATGTCCTATATATGCCCCCTATTTTTGGCTGCAGCCCCATTGTTGTCATGGAGATGAGTACCACACGGAGAGCAGCAGGGGGTCAGACCTCTCAGACATCATGGAGGAGGATGAAGAGGAGCTGTACTCTGAAATGCAGCTGGAGGATGGGGGCCGAAGGCGGCCCAGTGGCACCTCCCACAATGCCCTCAAGGTGAGTGCTGGTTCAGGACAGAGGACATGACACGACATACTGCAGCAGCACCTGATGTCCCTTTGCTGGGGCTGCTCCATCTGCATTTAGGAATTACCCATAGCTGCTGTCCACTTTTCCAAATTATCTGAGTGCTGGAGTTTGGGGGATCCACTTGGTAGCCCCAAGGCCACCAGCACTTTAGCAGGAATTGAACTGAAAGCAATAGAACTATCTCAGCCTGATGTGCTCAGAGAGCAGTGTTGAGTAGGTTACAGCCTCCAGGTTAGCATGGAGTGGGCAG
Organism: Orientallactaga sibirica; assembly: GCA_036365145.1. Taxonomy (NCBI): domain Eukaryota; kingdom Metazoa; phylum Chordata; class Mammalia; order Rodentia; family Dipodidae; genus Orientallactaga; species Orientallactaga sibirica. The sequence goes on along the minus strand of JAEOAD010000011.1, from coordinate 44,461,389 downwards.
TGCAGTGCCTTGTTAGGCTCATAAATGAGGGAATCCAGGTGTCCTTGAGTGCAAGGTGGGTGGAAGCCAAGCAGGTGAGGTCAGAGATGGCCTGGCCATGGTGGGAAGCACAAAGGTCTATCACATAGGAGCCCACACCAAGAGGAAACACAGACTACCTATCACCTCTATATCTTCCTGGAGTGGCCCCAAGACACTCTTTTATCTCATGCAGAAGCTCTGGGGATAGCTGGAGGAGTGGCTGCTTCATAAGAATTGAGCCTGCGGTGCCCTGAAGCCCAGCAGGTGTCACCTACATCCTGCCACTGCTGGAGGGAGCATCTGGCTCCTCTGTTGATTGTGTCCACTGTGGAGTGTAGGCTGATGATCCACCTTAGTGCACCAGCCTTGTGCAGGGAAGGGTCCAGCCCTGCCCCTCACCCCGACAGCAATACCCAATGTGGTTCCAAGGCCAGGCAGCTGGTGGGACTGCTGTGGGATTTCACAATGTAAAGGCCCCAGTGAGGACTGTTGTGCAGGAGATGACGCCTACAGGGTTTGTCTCTGTACACACACATGACCTTGCACGTTGAGTGATGGGCAGAAGACAGCCCCCAATTCTGTTGCCAACCTAAGGCTTTGCACATAGAGATGGGACTGGCATCTTCTCCCAGCAAAGGCCTCGATAAAGTTTCAGGGCCCTGTCAGCACAGAACACACCACACCCCTATCAGCCCTGCATGATGTGGCTCATGACATTTCTGGCGCTTTCCCAAGCCCAATTTCCAGGGTCTCACCCCAGAAGAGCTCACACTGGCCTCTCTTGAGTGGTCCAGTCTGAGGCCCCCCATCTTGTCCCAGGCTATGAGAGAGGGCGGCAGAAGGAGAGGGGACATACCTCTGGAAAGTGCTCATGGTGCCTCAGGGCAGGTGTGCACTTGTGCTTCCCATCCTCTGGATGCTTCTCTGGACAGAGAAAGATGCTGAAGGCTGCTTTCTAAGAACTACCTAAAAATGGGCCATTTTGCACCTTGGGAAGGAAACTCCAAGGGCAAATGATGTCATTCTAGAGTCACGGGGTACAGCTACACTCACCCCTTACCCTCTTACAAACAGCAGGACAGCCATAGGGTTAGTAGGGGCAGAGCAAGACCATAAGGCGGCTACAGAGGCAGGCCACTATCCACTCAGTCATCCTAAAGTTTTAAAAAGCTGGAGGTTTTACAGGCTGGTCTAAATTTCTAGATTCTTTTTAGAAAGGTCCAGGCATAATTGGGAGCACTGGACACTAGCCTCACATGGCACATTCCCACATGGCAGTGACTGGCTGTGCCACACTGGGTTTCCTGGAGGACTAGGGTAAATGATTGTCCCCTCCACTGCCATCTCACCTCTCTTGCCTGCCATAGATAGCACCTGTCTCCCTCTTTTTTTTTGTTTGGCTGTCACTCTTCCCTCTGAGAGTGCTCAACATAGCGAAGACAAACACCCTGAATATGGCCTTACAAAGGAGAAGCATACATGAAGCAGCAGAGAGAGGGTCCACACCTGTATCTGGTAATGAGTCTCTTTCAAACCATAGCCTCTGCACTAGGAAAATGCTACATGGTCCCCAGTTCTGGGAAGCCTACAGCTCAGTGGGTGTACCTGGCCCGGCCATCACAGGCATCTGTTAGGGCTCATCTGTAATGCACAGAGCCTAGGAGGGGACGTGAGCAGCTTTCCTAATCCCCCAGAGGATCCCCCAAAGGAGAGATTTGCTAGGTGTGCCAGTCTGTACCAGAAGACGTGTTCAGAGCAGAGGATGAGGCTCAGGTACTGTTTCTTTTCTTAATTTTAATTTATTTATTTGAGAGAGGTAAAGAGGCAGACAGAGAGAGAGAGGGAGAGAGGGAGAGAGAATGGGCATGCCAGGGCTTTCAGCCACTGCAAATAAACTCCAGATGCATGTGCCACCTTGTGACTCTGGCTTACATAGGTACTGGGGAATCGAACTGAGGTCCTTTGGCTTTGCTGGCAAGTGCCTTAACCGCTAAGCCATCTCTCCAGCCCTCTTTTTTAAAAAAATCATATTTTATTTATTTGAGAGACAGCAAGAAAGAGAGAAAGACCGGGGGAGAGAGAGAGAGAGAGTGTGTGTGTGTGAGAGAGAGAAAGAATATGGGCACACCAGGGCCTCTAGCCACTGCAAAAAAAAAAAAAAAAACCCAACTAGATTCATGTGCCATCCTGTGAATTTGGCTTATGTGGGTACTGGGGAATTGAAACTGGGTTCTTAGACTTCACAGGCAAGTACCTTATCCACTAAGCAACCTCTCCAGCCCCAGGGCTGTTTCTTGACAGAGAGAATCATGCATCCAGAAGCATGCTGATTGTAGGCTCAATCCAGGCATGCTAAAGAGGTGGCCTCGGGGAGAGGCTAGCTCTGTGCCAGATGCTGAGGTTGTATGATCTAGAGGTGGCAAGTCATAGGTGCCAATGTTGATGATCTCAGTCCTCTGCAGCCACCATCTGAACACAGGGTGTCTGCATCATTCTCAGGGCCATATATATATATATATGTGCTATAAGAGCTAAGCCCCTTACACAGCTTATGCTTTAGCTGGGGGAGTGGAGGACTTCCCAGGGTGCTAAATGCTAAGAATACAGCAGTCCAGAGCAACAAAAGGGAGTACTTAGGTATTCTGTGGGGACGCTCAGACACACTTGGCATCCAGCAGCATTGTCCCTGGGTTGCAAGGATGTAGTATAGACAGTGGACACAGGTTCCCACACACACTCCATGCTCACTGCATGGGATCAGGCACAGGTGGGCTACCACTTTTCCCCATGGTTCACCGGCATGGCGTCTGCTCCTGAGGTCCCTGCTGGTTCTTCCCTGCACTGTCCCCTGCCTTCACACTCCTGTGTAGCCCATCCTTTCCATCCCAGAGCCCCAGCAGGCATGCTGCTGGCCCCATGAGCAAAGGCACGCTTCTGTCCCCGCTTTGCCACCAAGACTAATTCTGTGTGTGTTTTCTCTCCCTCTTCTGCTCCCCACTGTCTCATGTTTGGTCACACACTGCTCTTTCACACATGCTGTCCCTAAGGAATTCCATAAGACTAGGAGCTCTGACGTCGCTTTCTTGGAACAGTCCGAGTTCCCCCAACAGCCCCATCGCAGTAAGAGACTGTTCAGTATCCCTGAGGTAGCCGAGGAGGAAACGGAGCACGGAGAGCCACTGCTCAGGCAGGGCATGGGGGCCTCCAGAGCCAGGGCCCTGCTGGCCATGGAGCGTGGGCCTATCCAGCCCTGCTGGGGTCACCAGGCCTCGCAGGGCTCCTGGCTCCCTGCAGAACACAGGGGCTCAGGCGTCCACATGGAGGACCTCCTTCTGGAAGACAGAGGCTATCGGTTCAGCCGCTCGGCCACCAGGAGCCCAGACAGCGGCTTAGACTGTGGCAGTGAGGAGGAAGAATCTCGGTTTAGTTTCAGGAGTGCTGCAGCCAAGGGCAGCCCAGGCCCCAGTCACTGTCCCTGTAGGAGAAGCCCAAGGCCCCTGCTGGCCCGGCGGCGGACGCTGACCCGACAGAGCAGCATTGAAGAGGACTTTGGGGAGCAGGTGGACCCCAGTGACGTCATCAGGAGCGATGACACCCAGCCCAGCCCGGAGAGGCCCATGCCCAGGAGGTATGGCTGGGACGAGGCCAGCGACCACGAAGATTTTCGGGGTGTCTGGAGGAAAAGCCTAGCCATGCCTGACAGTAGGGCAGCTGACCACCATGCACAGCCTCTTCCCCGAGTGGCAGACGGCCCTTTGGTGTGTGAATTAACCATCCTCCCCACGCGCGCTTGCCAAACCAATCCGTGCTCATCCTTCCGTTGGTTTTTGCATTTGGTTCCGGGGTTTTGGCGTGCATCAGGGGACTCTCCCGGCCAGCTCTCTTTGGTTCTCCCTGCATTTTTGATTTATTCAGTCCCATTGCTTACCAATCGCTTGCCCATTCCAAAGATTTCTTTTCTTTGCTTTAGAGTAATGATCTCCCCCATGAAATCAGTAATGATTACGGCTGCTTTACTTAAAGGACAACTGACTGTAAGTTTTAATTAAGGGTTAGCTGAACTACAAGTATCCAAAACTTTGGCATCACATACTTTTTTTTCAAAAATTATTACTAGGGATTCATTTATGACTGCTGGTATTAGGCAAGGGGTTGCCTTTATTGAGAAAACAGTGGAAAAGCTAGTGTTGGAACAATTATGCTTGTGCATCCAAAGAAGAGACTGAGAGGAAGAAAGAAAAGGTTATGCTTTTGAGTTTGAACTCAAAAGTGGGCAGGCTCACAGTGTAGATCTGTAAGCAACTGCCTATTTTGGCTTTTTAGGTTATCATTTGGCATTCATCTATAATTGTTTCAAAATTAGAGAACGCTTTATGGAAGAAACTTATTTTTACATATTGTTTCCAAGATTTCTTTTCTGTTCCAAATATTGCTGACTCCCTGCCCCCATGCCAACCTGTGTCCACCATTTTCCAGGATGAATTTTGTCACTGGCCATAGACGTACCCCAGCCCTGGGTTGTGGGGTGGTAGCAGGTTTCCAGAGCAGCTCATCCAAGGCTTCATTCATCTGTATTGTGTCCCTTTTCCAGAACATCGGCTTTTGCCATGCTCAATGTGTCATTGGGTACATAGGTGGGCCACCAACATGGTGCCAGGTCCCAGTCTGGAGCCCCATACTCTGCAGTGTGTCCATATACAGTGCTTCCTGCACCCCTGGCTTTCCCACCATAGCAGCTCTGTCTCATTCATGACCACAGGCTTCTGACCTGTTCCTGTGTCCTGGGAATGGCCTTGGTCAGCCGGCTTTCTAGTGAGCTGAAGGTTTTGACTGGCTCCCCCAGTCAGTCCTGACCCCTAATCCAAAGAAGAGATGGACAGCTTTAGATTAGAGATCCACACAGGTCCATATTAGCCAGAGCTCTGCCAGGACGTCACTGGAGCTGACACAAGGTCAGGTGGTCCAAAGGCTGATAACAAGCAGTGCTTTCCTTTGAGTTTTCAGAAAGCTCAAGGTCCAACTTTTGTCCACATTGGACTTTGGGAGCTACACCAGTGTGTTCCCACTCGTGTGACAGCTGGGGGTGGCATACACAAAGCCAGGTGAAGATGAGCATGTCCAGATTGTGAAAGGTGTCCTGAGCTGTACTTCAACATTATTACTTTGGTCCAATGAGTTATCACATCAACCAAAAGACACCTCCCATGGCTCATTCTTACCCCACTCCTTTTCAGGGTGTCCAGAAAGTGACCCTGATATAGGAAGTGAAACCCCAGGGTCTAGCTTGTTTTTCTCCCAGGATCTTCAGCTAACCTTTCAGTTAAAAGCTAAGTTTAGTTGCCTTTAGAGCTTCTGCTTTCAATCTGGATTGATTTGGCTGACTTACTTTTTCCTTCCCAAAGCTGGTGGCACTTACAATCCTGTTGTTCTATGTCTAGATTCTAGGAAACCCAGCATCGGTGGGACGAATCGATAGGGTGGATCATGCGGGCAGGAGGTTTTCTCATGGGGGTGCAGGTCCTCCGAGGCCACCGCCGGCAATGGCCCCATCCATTGGTTAGTAGTGTGATTGATGTTTTTTTCTTCTTGCCACAGAGTGCATGGCTGCTTAATATTTAGTCCAAACATTTAAGAAATTGTCCAGAACTTTAAATATTGACAAAATGCATGAGTAAAACAACTTAAGGTAAGGAATGATTTTGGCTCATAGTGACAGGGTTCAACCCATCATGGCAAAGGGTGTGAGGGAGCAGAGCAGTTCACATCACCACAGCTGAGACAGTGGGGGGAGAGGGAAAAAGAGAAAAGAGGGTGGGAGTAGGAGAAAGAGAGGGAAGAGAGGCAGAGAGGGAGAGAGGAAGAGAGAAGAATGAGGAGAGAAAAAGAGATAAGAAAGGAGTAGAGCAAGTAGGAGGGAGTAGCCCCATTTCCATTCTCTGTACTGACTTCATGGCATCCCAGCTTCCTTCTCTTTCTGATCTTTTGGGTTTTAGTCAGTGCTGCTCAGAGCTGTTATTCGGTCATTGTCATCAAACTGCTACAAAGAGGGTGGCTGGAAGTTAGGTGAAGGGACAGTTCTGTTACTGATAATGAAATTAAGGGGGGCAAAAATTCCAAGAAGTGTTATTCATAAGGCAATGGGCTTGGGAATGGGCCCAAATAAAGCATGTTCTTGTGAAAGTGTACACATAACCTACAGCAGAAACACACACTCCACAGCAGAGACACGCCCCACACACACACAGAAGACACACCACAGCAGAGACAACTATTGGCAGAAATAATTGGAGCAAAATTCCTGGATATGGCATTTCAGAACTGAACGGTGATAGCTCAGGGGACCTAAGCTGGAAATCAATTCAAATCACACCTTGTTCCTACCTATTCAAGAGGAAGCAGAACTTTTCAAAGTCAAACAGAGCCCTAGCAGTCTGGCCCTTCCAGGATCTTTCCTGTTCAACTTAATTTCACAAAGCTGCTGCTGCTTCTTAAATTTTTTTAATATTTTTTTTTGGAGAGAGACACAGAGAGACACAGAGGGACACAGAGAGATAGGGAGAGGAAGACAGATAGAGATGGACACACCAGCAGCCTCTCAGCTGCTGTGAATGAAATCCAGATGCGTGCACCCCCTTGTGGGCAAGTGTGGCATTGCGCCTTTGCATCACTGTATCTGGCTAAACGTGGGACCTGGAGATTGGAACTCATATTCTTAGGCTTAGCGGGCAGGTGCCTTAACTGCTAAGCCATCTCTCCAGCCCTTCTTCTTTTTAATATCCAATTATACTGGGCTATACAGGCCATGTTCATGCAAGAACGTAATGTGCTTTGAGCATACTCCTCCAACACCCCATTACTCTCTTCCATCTCCTCTCTCCTATTAGTCCTTGTTGTTCTCCTAGACATTGTCACTGCTACTTTGATGTCATCTGTACACATATGATTTATGTATCTATATAAAATCTACTACCTACAAACGAGAAAAATATTCAACATTTGTATTTCTGACTTAATTCAGTTAATATGACCATCTCCAGCTGCATCCATTTTTCTGTAAGCAACATTACTTCATTCTTTTTTATGGCTCAAAAAATAATTCCATTAAATGGGAGGCTTCTGCCTTTACCAGTAAAGATGTTGTGGAATGTTAAAGATCCTCAAAAGACCTTATTTGCATTGAACTGAGAAGCAGCAATAGATTCCTGGCTATACTTAGAAACCAGGACTCCATGGTGGCAGATGAACCAGCAGGTGTGGATGCTCCAATCCTATTGGGTGGCCCATCAGCCTTAACCTGATGCATGTGCAGTCCCCTAGGCTACCTGCAGAGCAGATGTGGGGTTTTGGTGGCCACATTCAATAGAGTCAGAGGTTCCATGCAGATGGTCTGGAGGCTCGGGAGGCTGAGTTGGTTCCACTGGAATCTACAGACAAAGCTGAAGTGACAGTAAACGTGAAGACTAATGGCACAGCTCTGTGGTGCAGTGCCAGGTGGTCAGGCAGGTGCCATGTCCATGCTGTGGGAACCAAGACGTGTCCTCTGGTGAGGTAGGAGGAGTTCCTATTCTAGTCCCCCAGGACCAAGAATGGAAAACTGCACTGTGACAAGTTGTCAGCTGAACAGGAGGGACAGATCAGGACACAAGTCATGCCCACGGACTTGGTGGGATGTTGGGTATAATTGTCACTGATTCCCAACAGCAAGCAGTCTGCATTGTCTTGCTGGGCTTTGTCACTGTGGAACAAGAGCTTCGTCTGGATTTTCCTTACAGTGAGAGATTCTAAAGGTGCAAAAGTGTCTTAAGATGCACATAGCTTGGCCCCAAAGAGAGTGATACTATGTAGGAGAGAACACATCTCCTCAACATGAAGCTCAAGAAAATGTGAGCCCAGAATCCACAGCAGATTTCTGGATTTGTTCTCAGTTCTTGTAGCAACCCAAGAAGCCACATGAGACATCACTTAAACCAGGCACTTTGTCTATGTGTATATGTGTGTGGAAAAACCTCAGGGCCTGTGAACATTTCACAAGAAAGCATCCATGTGATGTGTCTGCCATACATGGAGATGATGTGACACCAGGTGAATGGACCCAGTGGTCTTTCCCGTCTTTGTTTACTCAGGTCCCTTTTATTGCTAAAATATTAGCTATGAATGGTTTAGAAATCTTGTATTCTCAAAGCAATAATTTTCTTTTCCAGAGGAAATTAATTTTATATAGCACATATTTCCTAACTATACTTTTATAAAGCAATGGGTCCACAGTTAAATAAAAAATACTGTAGTTTTTAGCATTCTCTGGTTTCCAAACCTAAAATTTTAAAAAATGAGTAAATAATATCTATCATGTAAAAACACAAGTTACAGTGTTACATGTCTAACAACACCTGGGTCATTTACTTCGCATAGACATGGCTTTGAACATGCTGTGCTGTTTGTCTCCAGAGACATTTAATTGTGCTTGGTTTCTGTGGCCTAACGTTTGGCCTTTGCATTCATCTGGTATCTACCTGTCAAAGGAAAAACCTGAGGGATGATCTTCCTGAAAATGAAGAGCCATGTCAGCCCAAATGTAATCAGTTCTGTTTCCCAAATCACCCCAAATGCCCCTTGGTGTTCCGTGGCTCTCCAGGATGTTTGGCCATGGAGCTTACCAAGCAAGGGAGTGCAGCACATTCTGTGACTGCAGAGGGAACATTCCAAACTCGTAACTACATTGAAAAAGTTTTACCCTCCAAAAGAGAGATCTCGTCTCTGGGCTCCTCTGCCAGGAAAGTATTGCACACTGTAGACAATTCCTTTTTTTCTCCTTAGTCACAGGAACAGGGTCACTGAACATGGTGGGTTTCAGGCAGGCTAGATGATATCATGCCCGCATGGAAGTACAAGTTTATTCTCACTACAGGGTAGACTCAGAGCTGGCCATGGCCAGGAGTCGTGAGCCCAACTTTGCACATGTGCAAATTGGGTGCCCTGTGCAGATCCTTCCTAGACATTCTAACCCACACCCTCCCACCACCACTAGGCTAGGGAATGCCCTCACAGGGCAGGGTAGTGTATACTCCCTCCAGGGCCTCATTGGAGGAAAATGCCTCCTGTGGTGTAGTCTGCCACCCTGGAGGAAAAGGATCTCTCAGCTGCTCCCTGCAGCTCCTGAAGGAACAGGACCAATGGATACATCCCATGGAGGCCATCATGCTCCACTCAGGTTGTCACATGGTACCCAGGCCACTGTCTCTGGAGGAATATCGAGTCAGTCACCCCATCCTGAGGAGTTTATTCATACGGAGCAAACTGCAATGCTCAAGCAACCCCCACCTACCATGACCCCCAAACACAAGAGAACGAGTGTCACACAAGGGCCATTCTGCTCCCCAGGAAGGAGCCTTTGATGGGAACCTTGCTGGTCTCATTGCTTGAGATCCTCCCACAGTGTGGCTACCATGTGGGGTATTCAATGCAGCAATGGTGCAGTTCATTACCAACCCTGTGCATAAGCCACTGCTAAGCAAAGGCACTCCTGTGTACACTGGAGAGCTTAAGGTGTTGTCTGGAGGAGGGTGGCCAGGGCTCTCCTTCCTGAAGCTCAGATTAGCTCCTGACCTCTGGAGCCCGATGCCCATGGTGGTACCACATCAGAAAAGCTCAGAGAAGTTGTGGGTACCAAGTACTAGGTAAAGCTAGAACCAGAAGTTGTTATGCCTGGGCCATTTCTGAGGTTGAAAACTCACCCCCCAGGTCCCATGACAGTGGGTTAAGTTCCCTCTGCAAGTCCTAGAGTGGCTTCAGGTTTCAGAGCAGGCACCTCACAGTGCTCCCAGGTTCCATGCATCTTCTGAGAGCAAGAACAAGTGTAAGCTTTTCCAGGCTGCTTTCTGCTCATCACCACTTTACCCCATGCTGATTCTCATGATATTTAGAACCCCCAAAATAATCAAGTCCTCTCATACTATTTTTAAAAAATTAGCTTTTGTGGGGCTTGGGAGATTGCTCAGTGGTTAATGGTGCTTAAAGGAAGTTGTTTGTAAGACTGATGGCCTGAGTTCAACTCCCCAGCACCCATGTAAAGCTGGATGCAGAGTGGCTCAGCACAGCAATGGGAGGTGGATCCAGGAGAACATGGAAGCTCATGGGCCAGCTACACTGATGCTTGCAAAGGGCAAAAACAAAACAAAATAGCAGCAATGGAGAGACTATCTCAAGCAAAGTAGAAGGAGAGAACAGACTCTCTGAGGTTGTACTCAGACCTCCATACATGTTCTGTGGCATGTGTGTGCACACACACACAATTAAAAAAACAGCCTTCCTTACAGCTAAATGGTATACTATTTTATTATTTTTTATGAATTTAAGATACACAGCACACATTTTTTTCCCAATAGCAAAGGCATAAACACTGGTGTATGGATAAATTTGGAGGCTGAGAAAGAGAAAAGAGAGGTGGTGGTACTGGGAGTTTATTTCTTCTTACTTACAAATCCCCCTAGCTTTATTGATGTATGATAGACTGATAAAAATTATATCTAAACATACATATATGTGATGTCCAATGTAATGTTTTAATATATGCATACATGGCCAATTATACTATACTTTCTATTTCAAAGTTACTAAGAGAGTAGACCTTAGATGATCTCACTGCAAAAAAAAGGTAATTGTAGGGACCTGGGGAGATGGCTCAGTGGATAAGAACACTTGCTGTGTAAGCACAAGGACCTGAGTTTGATCTCTGCCACCTGGGCATGGCCATGCGTGCCTGGACCCCAGTGCTGAGGAAGACAGAGATAGGAAGACCACCAGGACTCACTGGTTAACCAGGGGAACTAAAAAACAGCATGAGCTTCAGGTTCAGTGAGACACTGTGTCTCATGGAAATAAGGTACAACAGTAATAGAGGAGAGCATGTGTCCATTTCTAGCCTTTGCATGTGTGCACACAAGGTGCACACATCTGCATATACAAGAGCATAAATCACATGCATATACACACGCCACATATACTACTACTACTACTATACACACACACACAATACTTTGTTTTCTATCTACAATTGTGGAACCCACAGTTATGGAGGGCTGACTCTATATGTACCTTCCTTCCCACAGTTATACTCATGTATGAGTGTGAGCCACAGTTCTGTTCTACTGGGCTCACATGGCCTCTGTGTTTTGTTCCTTCCATGTTCCAGATGAATACACTGGGCGAGACCACCTTTCTCCAGACTTCTATGAAGAGTCAGAAACTGACCCTGGTGCTGAGGAGCTCCCTGCCCGAATCTTTGTGGCTCTGTTTGACTATGACCCACTTACTATGTCCCCAAATCCTGATGCTGCTGAAGAGGAGCTTCCCTTCAAAGAAGGACAGATCATCAAGGTGGGGGTGGCTACTCGGACAGGGTGAGGTAGGGCAGGGATAGACAGCAGGTCACCAGTCCCAAGATGGAGTGTGCATTTGTGGAACTGTATGCTGGGATTGCCTTGCATGTGGAAAAGGCCCTGCCTGTGCTTTACTGGGGAAAAGGGATGCTTTCTTCATCTGTCTGCCTTATAGTATTGCATGCATGTGCATGCACACATACACGTTTGCACTTCAGAATGACTTATGAACTACAGGTTTTACCAGGGACTGGACTGCTGGGAAACATATTACAGACTCTAAATTTTAAAGTCAGAACTTTCAGTGCCTAAATTCTAAACTTCAAGCAGACAAACAGGAGGAAAGGGAGAAGATGGGAGGGAAAGAGAGGGAAAGGAAGGAAGTACAGAAGAGAGGGAGGGTGATAGGGAGGAAGAGAAGGGATAGAGAAAGGAGGAAGGAAGAAAAGTGGGGGAAGAAAAGAAAAGGAAAGGAAGGAAGGAAGGAAAGGAAGGAAGGAAGGAAGGAAGGAAGGAAGGAAGGAAGGTGGAAGGTGATTCAATAGCTAGGCTTGGTCAGTAGACCTTCATCCTTAGCACACTGTGGTGGCTGGCTGTTTTCCAGCCCTCTGATGAGCAGAGGATGGAAGCCAGTGAATCCTTGGGAGGGAAAATGAGGGTAAGCATGTGCTTCTCACCCTGGGCTCTCTGGTTTGGAAAGTTCCACTTGGAAGTGGTCCAAATGGCTGGCCCATCACTCTTCACTTCCTATGGAAGAACCCACCTCACATGGACAGAAGCACCCACACAGGTCTGCAGGGAAGGGTCTCTTCCATGTGTGGGTTCAAATGTGTGTACTTATCTAACAACACCTCACTTTGTGGGAAATTCAAATTGTCCAAGCCATGAAGTGAAAACCATCTCATGAGCAAAGACCCTAGGGTGAGTGCACCACACACATGGCCACAACATGTGCAGGTGACTCACAAAGGCAAGGTGTGGAGTTTTAGGTGTGTGGTTAGTTTTGGTGTAAGTGATTCTGCTGTCATCTACATGGCTGAGTCAGCCAATGACGAGAGTTTGATTTTCCCCCTCCATGTCTGCAGGTCTCTAGGGATAAAGAAACGGATGGGGCCAATCATGATAGTGTAATCCTCTCCTGCCCCCCAAGTCTGTGGGGATAAAGATGCAGATGGGGGCTGGAGAGATGGCTTAACCATTACGGTGCTTGCCTGCAAAGCCTATGAATTCGTGTTGAATCTCTAGGTCTCATGTAAGCCAGATGCACAGAGACACAGCATGCACTTGCACACAATGGGGCACATGTGTCTGGAGTTCGTTTGCAGCAGCTGAAGGCCCTAGCATGCCCATTCCTTTCTCTCTCTCTCTCAAATAAATACCAATAATAATAATATATATATATTTATGAAAAAAAGATGCAGATGGGGCCAATGACAATGGTTTAATCCTCTGCTCCCCATGTCTGCAGGTCTATGGGGACAAAGATGCAGATGGGTTCTACCGTGGGGAGACGTGTGCACGGCTTGGCCTCATTCCTTGTAACATGGTCTCTGAGATCCAAGCGGATGATGAAGAGATGATGGACCAGTTGTTGAGACAAGGCTTCCTTCCTCTGAACACTCCTGTGGAGAAAATAGGTGTGCTTGGCCCCCACCCTGCATCTGCCGTTCATAGCAGGAAGAAGCTGCCGCCTGAGCAGGGGCCTCACAGCATCTCAGTGTGCCCAGGTTGGGAGGATTTGACACTGACTATTCTTGGGGTAAAGCTTACTTTGCACACTAGAATGGGAATAGAACTGCATTCAGGACACACGTGTACTCCAGTCTTGGTGTATGTACATGATCTGATGGTGACAAAGTGCAGCTCTGTCAGCTAAAAGTCCCTCACAGCTAGGAAACAACCCAACAATGGTTTTGGGGACCTAAGTTTTGCAGATTGGCTTGTCCATGATAATCTTCCAGGGACACAGGGTTGTACAAGGGCTTTTGTTTATCCAAAAGGTGCAACAGTTCTTGCCTTTTCCTTGAGGATACTACATTGTTTTGTGAGCTGGAATGCACACACTAGTGAGAAAATGTGGGCCAAGTGCTTGCAACACAAGCCTGAGGATCCGAGTTCAGATCCCCAGCAACCATGTAAAAGGCCAGGCATGGCAGCAGACACTTGCAGTCCTTTTGCTTGGAAGATGGACAAGGAGGATCCCTGTGATTTGGTGGCTAGCTGGTCTAGCCAAATTGGTGAGCTCTAGGTTCAGTGAGAGACCTTGTTTCAAAAAATAACATGAAGTGTGACTGAGGACATCCAATCTCAGCATCTGGCCTCCATGTACACATGCACACACATGTACCCACACACATGAACACACATAAACACTACACACACATATACCTGCCAAAAAAGAATGGGAAGATTGTCGGTGAGTGTGAAACAGCGTTGCACTTGCTTTTCCCTATACCTAGAAATCTGCTTGTGAACACAGCCTTTTCTGCCTTGCTGGAGAGAAGATCCATGTTATATCATTCACACTGGACATTTAATACTTCAAACATTAGATTAACTTTTAAATCAAATACAAAGCCCAATATCTCAAAAATAGACATAAACACAATAATCCATCCATTTTGGGCATAAATGAATTTTTTAAAAATTTTGCAGAACAGGGGACTGAACTCAGTCAGGGATTTCTGCAGGTTTTCTATTGCTAAGTCACATCCCCATCCCTTTTTCATTTTTATTATGAGGCAAGGTCTGGTCTTGAATTCAGTCTGTAGTTAAGGCAGGGTTTGAACTTGCAATCCTCTTGCCTCAGCTTTCTGAGAAGCTGGAATGACAGCCAATCCCCCAGGCCCAGCTGATGAACTCCTTGTCACAAGATCTAACATTTGCTGGTTGAGGTTAACATGACCTATAATGCCCACGTGAAGTCCACGAGGTTGAAGTTGAGTCCCTGTTATCTCTGCTTCTGATGCCAGCCATGATGGTTTCAAAGATACCTAGGTCATGAAGTCTGAAGAACATGCTGTGGGTGACCTGTGTTACCTGGTATTTCAGATGTCTTCTCAGTCTATAGTTGTTTCTCATCTGGTTTGTCAAGGGACCCATCCCTAGCTATCTGCTTGTCCCACTGTACCTAGGAATTCTACCCACAAAGATGACAGGCTGAATGTGGACAGAATTTTGTCAAATTATTGTAGTAACAGGAATAGGCATTTTTGAAAGTGCACTGGTGGTAGTTGTGTGACATTTCCTGGGGGACATATGAACAAGCATCCATCATTCCAAATAGGGTCCCAACAACAAACCAAAGAAATTATTCCATCCAAGTCTACCTTGTGAGCTAATGGGTTTATTGGAGTTGCTTTTAAGAGCATGGGTAAAGGTTTCTTATAGGAGCATGAGTAAGGGGTCACTTACAGGAATGTGGGTAACTCAAAGGCAGTTGCAAGGCCTGTCCCAGTACGGGTAACACCTCATGAAAACTGTGTAACTTTCAGGCAGCTCTGCTAAGATTCTCCCTCCTCAGCAATGGTTACTGCTTATACAAGCTAGAGGAGGGGGCTTATGACTCCTGCAGCTTTGTGAGCTTCCTGAGCCTTATAATTTTAGTTAACTTCTTGAGGCTTAAGAGCCTCCTGTACCCCTCCAGGAGGGACTCTTTTGGTTCAGAGGCAGTGCCTTCCCCAGAGGAGCAGTTAGAACTTCATGCTGCCTGCCAGAGCCATCTTACACATGTGCTAGCCCAGATTATTTGGACTCACTAAGGGAGAGGGTCTCCTGCCTCAGTGAGTCCTCATGGCATAGTGGACACAAGGGAACATGTCAGTGTGAGGTGACCATTACAGAGAAAACCATAAGCCCTAGAGGCCAAGGCAGTTGGCTCGAGTGTAGGACATTCAGTGAGATTTCACCCACTCTCCTGGGCACTGAACAGGGACACCACTGATTCTGAGATAACTTCACAGATGCTTCTTGTGGTCCTACAGAAAGAAGTAGAAGAGGTGGCCGGGTTCACTCCATGTCCACACGAAGAATGGTGGCTCTCTATGACTATGACCCAAGAGAAAGCTCGCCGAACGTGGACATCGAGGTACTAGTTATTTCACACTGACTTGGAATCATACCCCATAACTTCCTAGCTGAACTGTTCACAGACACCATGTTTAGCCATGTTCCCTTAGCTTCTCATTCCTTCTCCCTGAATATTGTAGGAAGGGCCACTTTGCCAATGCCCAATGACTGGCCATTGTAGACATGGCAGATGGTAAACAAAGCACTGACATTATCAAGAGTCTCTCCAGTCACAGCAATCTCCCATATTCACATCCAATTAACCATGGTCAACTGAGGTCCAAACATATTAGTGGGAAGTCCCTGGAAATCACTGGTAATTGTGGAATGGCTGTGCTCAATCATATGGTAGAACCTCATGGTCCTGCTACGAGTCACCCACCCCCTTGATCAGGTACTGTCTTCCCACCGAATCTATGAACCTTCATTCCACTGTCTGTCACAATTGCTCATTGTGTTTTTAGCTGCTGCTGATCTCTTTTGGTGCCTAGTTTATCATAAGGATACTCCCTGGCATGGGTAGAGTTGGGTACTATCTGCAGTGCTGGGCATACACTGGTGCTCCTGGAAGAGTGGGTGACTGTCATTTGGAAAATACTTGTCTCTGTGTCTCAGATTTCCCTGCATGCTATTGAAAGGGTAGTTTGTGATCTATAGCTACTTGTGATGGTGTCATAGTGTCCCCTTTGGCACAGTATTGAAAACAAAACTTCTTTTGACCAATCAGCCCTCACATTGGAAGAAGAGATGCATGGCCAGACTCCCTGGGCATTATGAAGGTAGAACATGAAGGCATTTACCTTCTATAAAGATACCTGCCATTTATGAGAATTCCTATATACATGGTACTTCTGTGAATGATGGCAAGCCTCCAGCTTATGAACTTTATTCCCTCAATGTCAAATTTAGATAGATATAATTTTAGATATGCTCTGCTAGGTTTATGTTGGGCTTCATGGTCTGAAATGCATGAGGACAGTTTGACAGTCATGATCAACAATGTCTGCTGTTCCTGGGCTGGGACCTGACACAGCAGACATTTAACTAATGGGAAAGTTAATGATCAGTTGGGAGATTTTCTTAGTGCTGAGAGAGTGTTTATGAAATGGTCCTCAATTTTGGGGCACATCCCCACATTGAAGGCTAGTAGTTAACCAAGAGGAGATGGTAATAATCTTGATTTCTGAATTTCCAGAGCACCACAACACTTTCAGGCTGTTGCCAGCTTTGAACACAGTCTTCCAGCCCTCCTCTTGACTTGGTTTAAAGATAGGTTAAAAGCTAATCATAAAGAGATATCACAAACTTAGTTAGGGCTAGGACAATGGCTCAGTTGGTAAAGTACTTGCCATGTAAGCATGAGGACCTGAGTTCAGATCCCCAGCTCCTGCATAACATATCAGGCATAGTATCAAATGCCTGTTATCCTAGCACTGAGGAAACAGACAGGTAACCCCTAGGACTCACAGGCTAGTATTTCTAGCGGTTACTAGAGTTTCTAGTTTCTAGAGTTGATGAACTCTGGGCTCAGTGAGAGATCCCATCTCAAAGAATACAATGGAGGAGCCAGGCATGGTGGCACACACCTTTAATCCCAGCACTTGGGAGGCAGAGATAGGAGGATTGCAGTGAGTTCGAGGCTACCCTAAGACTACATAGTTAATTCCAGGCCAGCCTGGGCCAGAGTGAGACCCTACCTTGAAAAACCAAAAAAAAAAAAAAAAAAAAAAAAAAAAAATACAATGGAGAATGATTAATAAGACACCCAACATTGAACTCTGGCCTCTATAGACATGTGTCTTTACATCTGCATACACATATGTATCCACATGCATATGAACATGCATACATACACACATACACATATTCATACCCCCTCACATATAAGCAAAAAAAAAAGAAAAAGAAAAACCACCATAACTAGATTGTGCAACATGGTCTTAAACTTGTCTTCCTTCTCTTCAGGCTGAGCTTCCCTTTTGCACAGGAGATATTATTACTGTTTTTGGTGAAATTGATGAAGATGGATTTTATTATGTAAGTTTTTGAAACATCAAAAAGCATTATTCATTTTGGCAGTGTTTATTCCTTTGTCTATTCTTTAAACATTGGCTGAGCTATGATCTTTATAGGGCTCTCTGTAATGTTCCCTTGGCCTGCCACCTCTCTGCTGAATTCTCTTTTGCATGTAATATAGAATTCTGGAAGTGGGTGGTACACACCTGCAATTTCAAACTTTGGAAGGCTGAGGCAAGGGAATTGCTGTGAGTTTGAGACCAGCCTGAGTTATGTAACTAGACCCTGCCTTGTAAAATAAAGAAAGAAAAGAAGGAAAGAAAATAGGAAGGAAGGAAGGAAGGAAGGAAGGAAGGAAGGAAGGAAGGAAGGAAGGAAGGAAGGAGAAAGAAAGCATAGTAAGCAAGCTGGCACTATGGTCTCTTGTTCCTACTCACAGCAGTACATTTGTGCCTATAAACTGCAGACAGAGCAAAGGCATTTACAATGTGATGGTTATAATCTGCCACCATTCAGTTACCAAACAATTTGATTTTATATATTATTAGTAGAAACACAAAATAAATAGGTAAGACCCCAGAGATTTCAAGTCCCCTCCTTCCCTTTCTTTCACAGCTAAACTACCAGCAGTTTGGGATCCACACTTTCCCAGAACTTCCTAGCAGCCAGTACCTCATAAATACCTTTCTTTTCTCTTCTACAGGTGTCTCTCTAATGTTCTCTGGGGAACAAGGGAGGCAGTGCTGTGGGAGGGTTGTTTCCCTGTCCTCTTGTGTGACTGTCCTCCTTGACCCAGTTGGCAATTCTGCTTCCCTGTGCAGTGGTGGAGGGTTCCAGGAGTCCCTATCTTGAGCCAGTGTCCCCATGTCGGGAAAATAAAACCCTTAATTTTATATTTTTTTAGTTTTTGACAATTTCATACATGTATATACTGTATTTGATCATATTCACTATTACCCTTGTTTTCTCTCCAACAAAACCTCTTCCCAACAAGTGTTCTTCCTACTTTAATGTCATTTTTGTTGATGTTACCCACTGAACTCCTACACCATAAGGTCCTAGTATGAAAATTCCTCCAAGTTGAGCCGTTTCCACAGTCTGAGGCACTAGGGTTTCTGTCCCGACTTAAGAGAATCACAGTGCTATTTTCAGTAGAGAGTCAATCTCATCACACAGGGTCACTGTTATGTTTCTTTTGAGATATTCAGTTTGTGTGTGATTTTGTTTATTGATTTGTATTTGGTCAAATTTTGTTTTCCTTGGTAAGATATTTAAAGGATCTGTCAAAGTGATGGAAATAATCACTTTGTTTCTTCACTTCTCACATTGTCTACTTTTTTCTTAATGAGTACATTATAATGACCTCGTTTGTTTTCCATGCACATGTATATGCATGTTTGTGTGTGTGCATGCGCACGTGCATGCATGCCAGAGGTTGGTGTTGAGTTGATGGTTTATCATCTCATTTACAAATGCAGTGTGACTTGAACCTGGAGCGCACCCATTTGTCTAGTCTGCTAGTCAGTTTACCCTTCTGAGCACTGAGATTATGGCTGACCACCAAGCCACCTGGCATTTACATGGAAGCTGAGGGTCCTCTTGCTTGCATGGCAAGCACTTTATCTACTGAGCCGTCTCCCAGCCCTAAGTTCCATTATTTTTGACCAGAATAAATTCACCATGCATCTATACACTCTTAGCTAGAGCGGCTTTGTGAGAGCAAGAAGTAGGTTTTGGACAATAATTAGTCCTTCTGATCCCTCCACTCCCTCTGTCCATGTTTGCAGGGTGAGCTGAATGGACAGAAAGGCCTTGTTCCTTCGAACTTCCTGGAAGAAGTGCCTGATGATGTGGAGGTCTACCTTTCTGATGCTCCTTCCCAGTATTCCCAAGACACGCCCATGCGCTCCAAGGCCAAAAGGGTAAGCAAGTTTCCTTAGCCTTTAGTTCCTGACCCTCTCTGCCCTGCGCTGTGTTTAGATCTTGAGCTGAAAAGCATATACCCTGAATGTCTTTCCATGGGGGTAATGCCCACAAATGCTTTGTTACAAGTTGTAAGTTTGTATCACACAATGGGTCCTCTTCAGTTCTAGCCAGTCTGCCTTGATCCAAAGGCCATCCCCGGCCTCCAGGACAGATGCATATTCAGGTGACATTCAGGGATACAAACAGTCCCCTCCATTCTTAGGGTTCTAGGCCTCCTTGCAAAGGTCAAAGGACCTCCCTAGCATAGCACCTGCCTGAGGCTGCATTCTCCTTGAGTGTCTCATCTTACGTCACACCATCACTGCGGGTTCTTATCGGTTATGTTTCATGTATATATTTTTGTTTCTTCGCTCATCTGCTTGGACAGAAGAAGAGTGTCCATTTCACACCCTAATCAGGCATGTAGCCTTCACGTAAGTGAGCAACCGAAGACACCTTAGAGAGATACCGGCTTAAGCTACCCTAAGCGGACAGCATGGTAGACTTAAGACTTCAATGCGGGCTTAAAGAGAAAAGAGAGAGAAAAGAAATATGTCTCAAAAAAAAAAAAAACCCCATTGGACTTAAAGTATTAGGCTGCCTCACCTGTTCTCAGTTGCCTAGCAACTGGATTCATAGTGAAATGAATCATCTTGAATAAGCATTCCCTGCTATTTCTATTGAGAGTATCAGAGAGGCCAACATTGGGAACATATTTCTTAATGAGCTAATTGTTTACACAGAGTGAGTGCTGCGATGTGTACTCATAACAAAAGCTGCATATTGCATTGTTTGCCACTCTTGGGAAAAGCACAAGTTAATAAATGTGTTTACTGTAGGATGTTTTGCTCAAAATAATAATGATAAAGTATAATTTGAGATTGAGCCATGAGTAATGAACAAAAGTGCCCTGGTGTTGGCGCTGAGTACTCCAAAGTTAGCCGAAACACCAAGTTCCAATACCTTGGCCTTATGAGCAAGTGTGCACTTCACAGTGGCTCAGAGCACATGGAGGTATGAGACAGGTGTGTTGGCGCACCAATGCAATACCATGTTTCAGACTCTGCAGCTCCAATGACTACACTAGCTGGGCTCCGTGGTATCCTCAGGTGTGCTTTGGATGCATTCCTAGGTGTTTTCCATTAGAATTAGTCCTTGATTTTAAATCCAAGCAAGCTCGAGGCCCCTTGGCCCATACCATGTGCCTGCCCAATACCCAGCTCTCACTTGCCACATGTTTTACTCTGGCAATGTTGGTGAACCTGAGATGTAGTGATATTATGTAATTTCAAATATGGGTCCAACTGCAGGACAAATTCTCTATGCAGTGTACCCCTTTAATAAATTTCTGACTCTTTGAGATTCAGTGGGTTGAATGGCTAAAGTATGTCAAAACTTACCATGTGCTCCATGCTGGGGAAGATTCAGGTTCAACTATTTGGGAATACTGAAAGCATACAAGAAGGGCCTTTGAGCTTTCTTTGATTGTAATTAAGGTTCATTTTAGTTTTTTTTCTTTCAAACAGTGTGCCATCTTCAAAATTTCTATAGAATTCTAGCTGACCCAAGGCTGCACGCAACCATGTCAGGATCTTATATACCTACTTTATATACCTCCTTTGCAAATCCATCCAAATTCCCATTAGGAGAGAACTGATGTGTACTAGGCCAAGTTTAGTATTAATCTGGTTGACAATAACTTTCCTTGCTTTTAGTCTGAATTTTTAGAGTCAATAATGACCTGGCTTTGTTTGCCAAAGCGATAGCCACCCCGTCTCCCAAGACAAAGACACAAAAAGCCACTAATGCGGCAGCCTCTCTCTCTCAGAGGCCTTGGGAGTAGGCGTGCGCTTCTCATGGCATACTTTAAAAATTGAAAGAAACAAATACCCTTTGCCCTGGCTGGTGGGAGATGGGGCAGTGTGTGTTTCGGAGTAAATTGTTGTTGTTGGCGCTCATGCACTCAATAAACTGTCACAATGTGCCTACTAGGTTCCTCCCGAGGGTTCAGGGGCAGCAAGGAGAGCTCCATCCCCCACAGTCCATCTCCATTCGGGGTCACCTACGTCATCCATGGGTTCTGGTAGTCCTGGGAGAGGCAGGGAAATGTCCTCGAAAAAGAAAAAGGGGCTGCTTTCCAAAGGCAAGAAACTGCTGAAAAGGCTGGGCGCAGTGAAGTGATTCACGTGCTTCCGGACAACTTCCAAATGGATGTCATTTTCTTTAATTCCAAATTAGGGCTTTCATGACTCCTAAAAAACCAGTCTTCTCCCCTGACAGCAGTAGAGAATTGCACTTTGCACTACCATCCACTTTAAACCAACTGCAAGACCAGAGAGGGCTGTGGTCCCCCTCCCGCTCTGCTGTCAATGTCCTATCCAAGTCCAAGGTCAGGCAGGGGTGGGAGGGGTGCTGGCTGACCAGCGGGGGTGAGAGGCTCCTGCAGCTTTCTCCCCATCTGCAGTTCCAGCTCTGTGCACTTGTCATCTGCCCTGAAAGAATGATTTCCAACCCTCCCTTTCAAAATGCTTGCCTCACCATGCATTGACTCTCACCTTGACTCTGGTCTTGAAATTCCTAGTTTAATTCGCCTTGATGTTCTGCCTTATTACTGCACAATGATTTGTACTGTCTAATAAAAACAGTGTGTATACTTTGTATGTGTTGTGCATTCCTAGCCTCCATTCTCATGGACATAGTGGCTTCACAGAACAGTTGTTCAGGCTGTGTTTAAGATGCTGGTCTTTGTCTCTCAGAGCAAGCCAGGCAACACAGAAAACGTTTACTTCTCCAACCACACAAAAATGAGCAAAGGAGAGGAAGTAACTTTGTTTCATAAAGTACCAGCACTCCAACCTGCTAGAAAGCTGGTACTCTTTGCTTTCATTGTTACATTCTGTGGCATTTGGATTTCTGTTCATTATTTGTTGAAATGCCATTCCCAGACACTTCACCATAAACAATACACACAAAAAAGCCATCCACACAATTCATTAGCCACACCAAAAAGAGCCTAAACTGAGATCTCCTGGGAAAGGTCCACACTCACCTTTATCATTGGCATCTGAACAAAAAACCAACAAAGTTACTGGCAGATGTACATGATGGTTACTATTTTGTAATTCTTGTCCACTTGTAAATTGTTTTTACTCTTTATACATACTTTTCAGATTGCCTTTCTTTTGTAAGTTCTGGAAGGTTTATAAATGAATGACAAAGCTTTCCCCATTGTGTGTCTTCAAAACCTATTGTAAATTGTTATATAATTGTATGTGGTAGATTTACTAATAGGTGATTACTTAGCGTGGTGAGTACTGTGTGGATGTGTGCATGTGTACAGTTAGGATCATGTATTTTCTAGAAATAAAATTTGTTATTTTGTATGATGTCATGTGTTCTGTGTCATCATTTTAAATACTTTATTGCTGCAGGGCAGGGGGATTCTTGTGTACTACATGTTCACAAAGCACCCATGAGTTTGCCTTTCCTGGGAATACTTTTTGAAATTTTTATTATTTTTTCAAACATGTACACAATGTTTTTATCACAACCCCTCTCATTGTCTTCATTTGCACCCATATCTCCCTTCCACTGAGTGCCTTCTTTCCAATTAATGCTTTTCTACTTTGATATCTTTTTTCCTTTCTCCACCATCCACGATGGGATGCTGAGATAGTTATTGTGCAGATAACAATAGTTGCTGTGAGGTTGTTGCAGTTACCTTCTCATTGCTGGGACAAACACCTGACCCAAAGCAGCTTAGGAAAAGCTTATGGAAAGGTTTTATTTCAGGCTTATATAGATTCTAGGGGAAGCTTCATCATGGTTGCAGAAGGTAGCTCACTGCATCACACATCCACAGCAGAAAGAGAACAGCTAGCACCAGCAAGGATGAGCTGGCTCTGAACACACCCCTAGGGCTGAATCCAAGATCCACATCCAGTAACACACCTCCTCCAGCAGAGCTCCACCTGCTGGAGACTAAGTAGGAAGATTAATAAAAAAATACCTGTGGCTATGGGGCCACTTACATTCAAACCATGAATGCATGAATGTAACTTCATGTCCAGAGATAGCATACAAAACATTCCTCCCCATCTTCTGGCTCCTTGTCTTTCTTCTCTCTCTCTCTCTCTCTCTCTCTCTCTCTCTCTCTCTCTCTCTCTCTCTCTCTCTCTCTCTCTCTCTCTCTCTCTCTCCCCTTCTCTCTTTTGCAATGTTTCCTGAACCTTGGTAGGTGTGATAGAGATGTCTCATTTGGTGCTGAGCACTCAACAGTTATTCTCAGCACTTTGATGAGTTTTCAGTTCTCACAGTAGTCATTGTCATCTGCTAAAACAAACTTCTCTGATCAAAAGTGAAAGCAACACTAATCTATAGGTATCATCACAAATATTTAGAGGGCAATTTGATGGCACATTTAGCTAAA
Organism: Orientallactaga sibirica; assembly: GCA_036365145.1. NCBI lineage: Eukaryota > Metazoa > Chordata > Mammalia > Rodentia > Dipodidae > Orientallactaga > Orientallactaga sibirica. The sequence continues at coordinate 44,437,515 of JAEOAD010000011.1, read as the reverse complement.
CAGCAGTAGGAGCTTCCCCACTAGGATCTATGACCTTCTCAGCCATAGGCTTTTGACAGGGTTTTCAGTATCAGGGGATGAATTAATAATCCTGTGAAGCAGACCTCGGGTCCAACCAGAGAGCAGTTAGTTACCCCCATAACAGTCATGCCACTATTGCACCAGTGGGCACATCTTGCCAGGCTGATTAGTTATGTATCTCACAGAATCTACCACTGGGTAGGATTATTGATGACTTTTCTTCTCCAGTAACCTGCACAATACTTTCCAGCACAATGACAGGTAGAAGCAGTGAGGAGACTTCCAATTCAGTTCCAGCTTGATTTCTCAATTGGGATGTTGTTAACAAATAATTTTGACTCATGTTTTGGGAGTCATTATGTGGTGATACACACTACTGGTAGCAATCCACATGGTGGGAAACAAAAGGTATTAGAATCAGGTCTCTGTGTTCTGAGTGAGAACTATGTGCAGCAGAGATGGCAGGATCTATTGAGCTATGGATTCAACCATTTTTTAGCATTCCTGTTAGACAGCTACTCTGACTTAACACAGTGTAATACAGCAGAACTTCCCAAGTATGAGGAGTTTCTCCTTTGTAGACCAAGATCAGTGACCTCATGGCTTCTCAATTGTGATAAGGTGGAACACTGTGGTGGAAGGGTGCACTAGAGAGAAACTGCTTACCTCAGTATGACCAGGAAGCAGAGGACAAGTGCATGGGTCCAAGGGATAGACATACTTGCAAAGGCATGTTCCTTATACACTTGGTACAATCAGACCCTAGCTCCTACTGCCCCATCCATCTGTGAACCCATCAGTAGATTGCTCCATTGATGAAGCTTGCCCTGAACACAGGAGCCTTCAGGGTTTTAGATTTAAACCTTAACAGATAGGAATTGTTAAATTGGGAAATAAAATCAGTGTGGGTTTATGGCAAGATTAAGACAATGCAATTCAAATGTATTACTTCATGGAAACATAGTACTTTCTGCTTTTACACAAAACATTTCATTTGAAGAATTGGTGACAGTTTTTCAAGAGGAAAAAGTACCTGTCAAGGGAGGCAGGAACAATGTTTCTCTGCATTAGTTACTTGGTGCTGAGACAAAGGACCTGAGAAAAGCAACTCAAGAAGGGAAGGGAAGTATATGCCAGGGTCATCTGTGGAACTAGGAAAGCTCTATTGGAGTGTGGTCTCCAAATGAAAGACAAAGAGCAGGTGGAGTCAAGCCAGTCCTGCCAGTGACAGAAGAGTCTCAAAGAGCCTCTGCTTCTGAGAGAAGAGGAGAGAGAGACAGAGTAGAGGGGAGTGAAAGAAAGAAGTCAAAGAATCAAAGAGAACTGGAAAACATGAAGGAAAGATGAAAGGAAGGAAGGGAAGAAAAAAGAGAAAAGGATAAAGCAGGAGAGAAAAGTGAGAGAAATAGGAGGAGGGACGAAAGTAAGAGGAGGGGAAGGATGGAAAAAGACACACACACAGAGGAAGGGAGGATGAATGAACCAGCAGACTATAAAAACATATCTCAGAATAAGAGGGAATTCAGACAGAACACTAGACAAGCCTTTAAATTTACAGTAAGAAATATCCACTGTGGTCCTGTCCTTAAAGCACAGGAAATAATATGGCCCTGGAACAGGACTCTGGGAATGGCTCCCTTACAGAGCTACTGGGACTGGGACAGGACAAGTGTGCAGGGCCAGAATTAAAATCTCCATAGTACACAATGATGACATTCACCTTTCACCCAGGACACTGGCAATTTGTATTTCTTTTTTCCCATGGTCAGTCTTGCTAAGAGTTTCCCAGTTTTGTCTTTTCATATTCCTATTCTTTGGCTTCATTCTCGTCTCCTCACACTTCACTTCTTAGGTTATTTTTATGCTTCTTGTCCTTCCATTTCCTTTGTTTAATTTTCTGTTGTTCTTGCTTTTTTTTTTTTTTCATTTGAGAGGGAGGTAAAGGGGAGGAAGAGAGAATGGCTGCTCCAGGGCCTCCAGATATGTGCGCCCCCTTATGCACATGTGTGATATTGTGTACTTGTTACTGTGCGACTGGCTTACGTGAGACCTGGAGGTTCAAACATGGGTTCTTAGGCTTCATAGGCAAGCACCTTAATCACTAAGCCATCTCTCTAGCCCTCTTCTCTTTGAAAAGAAACTCTCAATGACGGACTTTCATGCTTTTTACTTTTAAAAGTATATTTAAAAACAAAATGCCCCTGGCTCTGGTTTAGCTGCACTGCCCAAGTTTGACATACCACATTTCATTCTATCATATTTGTATATTCTCATTTATACTTGGATTTATTTTTTGAACTCTATTAAGTATATTGTCTTGTTTTCAAATATTTTGGAAAGTTTATGGTCACTTTTTGGTAACTGATTCCATTTTAATTCTACCCTGAATAATCCCTTGAGATTATGGCTCATTTTGCCACCATCTGGTGTTCTATGTTGGTAACTTCTATACACACTTGGTAAAAAGGTTTTCAGTTGCTATCCAAGTAGGCTAATCATGCTTGGTAAGTTTTCTATATCTTTACTAATTCTTTATCTCCCTGAATGTCAGTTTCTGTGAAAAAGTGGGCCCAAATCTTTAGCCATGATTAGATTGAAACTTGGCATATTTGTCCCATTACATCTACACTTTTGGGCTTCAAATATTCTGAGCTAGGTTGTTAGATAAATCCCAAGGCTTTTCACATCATATTAAGCAGCTGATTAACTTCTTGGTAATAATGCAGGACTGCCCTGCCCCCATGGCCTCAAAGCTGACTTTCTTTGGTTGGCAGCTCCAAGATTTGTATCTTTCCATTATCTTTGTTGTTAAGCATTGTAGCAGACAGCTTTGGGTTTGCTGAGATGAACTTCCAGACCAGGCACAGTTAAGGGATATTATTTATTGAAGTTTACAGATCCAGGGGAAGTTCCATAATGGCAGAGGAAGCTAGCCTGCCTTCACAGAACCAAACACAGAGGGCAAAGCCACAAGTCAAAAGCCACACAGCACAGCACACTTCAAGAACTCCAGCTAGGCACACTTTGCATATCTTTAGATTGAAATCTCAAACCCACCACCACACCTTAAGATCCACCCAGTGACACTGCCTCCAGCCAGGTGGATGCAGATGCAAACTATAAGCTAATAAAACACTGAATATATTGGGGGCCATCTGCTCAAACTACCACATTCCGCCCCGACCCCCAAAAGATTTATAACTATCACACATTGTAAATTGTACTCAGTCCAGTTTCAAAGGTCCCCATGGTCTTGACCAACTTAAGATAGTGAGTCCTGTAAAATCAAACAAGTTAAATACTTTCAACATGCAAAGGCACAGAGTAAACATTTTTACTGGTATATGACATAGCAAGGAGAAACTAGAACAATGCAAACCCCGCCACCATCAGCAATCATCAAACTTCTGCAGTTCAAGTTCAATATAACCTGAGACTGACAGTCTCCAGGTTTTCCAATTCCACCCCTCCAGCTGGGCAGAGTAACCAGGGAAAACTTCCATCTCATGCCAACACTTCACTCCATGGTAGCCTTTGCACAGCCCTGGTATATCCAAAACATCTTCAGGTCTCCATGCAAACCACGGTCCATCTTCCAAAGGCTCTTTCCGCCTCTCAGGGTATCACACCCTTCCTCATTCTGCATTTCAGCATCAGCTCCTGGAACCGTGTGTAATTCATAACCACTCCACGCATTTTTCATGCTTCCAAAACTAATAACAGATGTTCAAGACACAGCCATATTCTTAATACAGGGACAAAATAAATCATAGCCTTGCAAAGCAGGTTCCTTCTCCAGTCAACTCTTTCCAAAAGAGTTTGCATTTCTAACAGTCTTTCCTCAGGCATCCTCTCCATTGTTTTAATGTAAAGCAGTTGGGCCACCTTCCTTAAGATTGCTAATGTGTTTGACAATAGCAGCTCCAGTAACCTAAAACCAGTCTCAGTGCCTCTAATTTTAACTTGCTTGAGGTTTTCCAACTTAAAATCTTAAATAGCTTAGTCCAGTGTCATTAGCCAAGCACATCAGTCCATTACAAATTTAACCTTTATCAAACTCTCTGGGCCTGGGCAGCAGTGGGGGCCATCTATTCAAACTACCACAAGCATGTTCTTAAACACAACATATATCTCTTAGAAAAAAACATGTAGATGGGCCTTTAAAAAAGTCAAGCATGACAGTCTAGGTCTTTTGGTGTTTATAGTTCATTGCACAATTTAATAGATTGATAAAATCATGCTCGAGTCCTTCATATTTGCCTTGGCATTAATGTCTTTCCTTACTTTAGTTATCTTTTCCAGTTTTCTCTCAGATTACTATTTTAATTACTCCATTTTAACCTACCTATTCTCATTTGAAGTTATATAATTAAAGCAACACTGTAGAAACACAATAGACTCTGCACAGTCTTCTTCCACAACTTCACAAGCAAGGCAAGAATTTTAAACAATGGCTATCTATTTAGCTCACCTCATCCTTTGCCCAGTATTTTATTTGAACACATACTGTCATTTGTACAAGGTACTATTATTATTTTAGGCTTGAACATATATCAGCTGCACAGACATTAACTAGATACCATTATTTTTTATTCACTCACATAGCCTTCCAGTGTCATGGATATTGACAAGACATTAGATTTTGTGTCATGTTCTTCATGAGACATGGCTTCTCCTGAATCCACTTTTCCAAGCTCCAACTCCAAATGGAAAAGTGAGCAGGACCAGGTGATGTCCCCAGGCAGCTGTGTGGCAGCAGGGAAATCTGAACTGAGACAGTCCACCTTCTTTCATAAGGGAGAATAAACCTTGTCTGGTCGTTGCCTTCTGTCTCTAATACTGAATTGCAAGGATGCCTGCCCTTTCCTCTGTAGGGAGACACCATCTCTATCTTCTAATGCTGTTTGGTACATAAGTAACCTCAAAAAGAAAACCTCATATATACATTGGAATCTCATGCAGCCATAAAGAATATCCTCAAAAAAGATAATTTCATATACACAATGAGATTTCATGCAGCATTACAGAAAGTGAAATCATGACATTGGCAGGGAAGTAGATATAACTAAAAATAATTAAGAAAAATAATCTAGATTCAGAATGACAGATACCACATTTTATCTCATATGGAGAATCTAGTTTTAAATTTATAGATATGTGTGTGTAATTATTTATAGATGAGTGTTTGCAGGTCATGAAATTCAAAAAGGGACTGAGGGGAGGAAGAGATCTTTATGGAGGTGGAAAAAGAGAGGGTAGTAGAATATATGTGATAGGAAAGCAGAAGGGAGGGTTAAATGGGGGAAAAAAGAAAGCTATCTGGAATGAGAAGGCACAGGAGAGGGTATAAGCAAAGTCTAAGGACACATTTGAGTGAAGATGCCATGATAAAAGAGATTACTTTGTATACTAACCTGAACAGTTCAGTTAAACCAGACAATCTAGAAAAGAAGCTTGTCATCACAAGGTGTGAAGATGTACACATTTAGATGGACAATTGTCTCTCAACACTTTAAATAATTTTATTTATTTATTTTTGTTTATGCAGGGCATATATGCCATGGCATGTGTGCAGAGGTCAGATGACAACTTTTGGTTTTTCACCTTGTACCTAGTTTGAAGCAGGGTCATTCATTCATAATTCTGTTCCTGAGTGTCCAAAAGATTCTCCTGTCTCTGCCTCCTCTCTCACCATAGGCCCACTGGAATTACAGAAACCCACCAAAAGCTTTTGGCTTTTATGTGGGATCTGGATATATGAGCTCAGGAACTCAAAATTGTGTAGAAAGCACTTTATCCACTGAGCCCCTAACACTATGTTTGAACAAAATATCAGAAAACATTTTATGTATGTGTGTGTGTGTGTGTGTGTGTGTGTGTGTGTGTATGTGTGTGTGTATGTATATATATATCTTCAAAATTAAGGCCATACAGATGAGTTACAAAATAGTATGATGGGTGTTGACACCAGATGGGGGCAGAATCACAGGTTAGTAGAAAAGCTGCTGCTGTCTATGGTGGAAATAACTTGCTCAGTGGAGCAATGACAAGCTCTCTCTCTGGTGTGTACCTGTTTCTTGTGGGTTAGACATGACCATCACTATCTTGAATCAAAGCAGCTGTGATCATGCATATGAACCCTTCACAAGATTGGCAAGTGGAAAGTTGACTAGGGTGGGGATGCCAATGAAGCAGCTTTTGTGAACTGTCACCCATGCTGGGGTGGGCTTTTTAGTGATGCAGCTGCTTTTGAGTCACCCATATTCCTGTGAATAACCCTAACAGACTCACTGGATCACCAGGATGGATCTGGATTGAATTAGTTTCTTTGGTGTGCTAGTGTACTTTCTGGAGTAAGCAAGCATTTCTATGTTGTCCCAGGAAAAGTCAGGTAACAGAGCATCCACTGAGGAACAAACATAAAAATCAAATCTTTTGTTTTTGAGGCAGGGTTTCATACCATATCCCAGGCTGGCCTCAAACTCCTGGGATATGTTGGTAAGGACAAGGCAGGTTACAACACACATGGGCTCAAATTGATCTCATTCCAATCATCAGTTTATAAAAGAAGGAACAAAGAAGAAAATCCCTATTTATTCATCCATATCTAGACAACTCCCAGGGCACTTAGATGAGAGGTTCAAGGTGTCAGGCGAGTGCTACACCCAACTTTCCTTTAGCAAAAATGTAAGAGGCAGGCTGGAGAGATGGCTTAGCAGTTAAGGCGCTTTGCCTGTGAAGCCTAAGGACCCATGTTCAACTCTCCAGGTCCCACGTAGGCCAGACAAACAAGGTAATGCAAATGCACAAGGTGTTCAGAAGGTGGCACACATGTCTGGAATTCAATTACGGTAGCTGGAGGCCCTGACACACCAATTCTCCCCCTCTCTCCTTGCATTAAAAAAAAAGGGCCAGTCTGTTGGGCTTGCCTCAAAAAAAAAAAAAAAAAAAAGTCACCATCATGGTTGTAAGTCTGTAGACCTGCCTCAGAAGACAGTTACTCTACCACCTTGCTGAAGGAGAGACAGTGCACCCAGGTTATTAAAACTCACCTCCAGTGTGCCTTGGATAGTGCTTCAAAGGGATTAACTAAGGTGGGTAGCTGAATGTGAGTGGCACCAGTCCACTGGTCCCATTGGCTAGAGGGGGCCTGGCTGAAATAAAGAGGGGGGAAAGGAGAAAATCTGCTTGGGTAAGTATCCCCCACTCTTGCTGGTTGCCATGCTGTCACCTGCTCTTCCCTGCCATTTCTCTCAGGTAATATTTCAGAGAAATGGGAAAGTGACATACATACATATAGAAGGGAGCTCAAAGACTTCAGATGAAGAACAGACATCTAATTAGCTAGGTCAGTGGAGATTGGGTATAAACAGTCTCAGGGTCAGATGTTGACCTATTAGAAGTGGTATGGCTCTTGATGAGCATACATTTTAAACGGAGAGGACAGAGAAATCATATTTCTTAACTGCCTCAGCACTCAGTTCCTGCTTACCTTGGAAATCATTGTAGGGAGAAAATTATATGGATTTAAGTGTGTTAAAATGGCAAAATTACTCTTTGTCTTGAACAACTGGGATGTTGTTACACTGACACAAAAAAGTTGGAATACCAGGCTAATGTGACTGACTATATATCCTGCCCAGTAGCTGGTGGGGGGCATTCCTCCATCAGTGACTCTATCCAGTGTCCTCATCTTCAAAAAGGCAAGTCTGCCTTCATCAGTGTCAAACAAAGCCCTCTGGTAGCAAGTTAGAGATATTGGAGAGGGGTACCTTCACACCTAAGTCATTAACTATTTTAAGAAGACAACTAAAATATTTGACAGACCACAAAAGCATAGCAAAAGAGCTGAGGGAAAAACTCCACAAACCCCATATAAGGATGTGGTTTGTGATAATGGTCCAATAAGGAAGAAAAATCCAGAAGTTTGAATTACAGAGCACGTATACATTATACAGCATTAGCAAGCCTGCTGGAGATGAGCCTACAAGGCTGTGGACAAGGGGGTGGGGTGTGATGATGTGTTAGAAATGGCCATCACTGCTCTCATTCTCAGCTAACCATACCATACCACTGTTCCCTGTTGAGAGAGAAACCAACATCCACAAACAGCATCTCTCTGGGTCCTCAGTAATTGAGGAGGAAGGGGGTTCCAAGAGCAGAAGCTGGAGGGTCATCACAGGAACGTGCAGTGAGAAACATCTAGAGGACACTTATAACACAGTGTGAATTTTGGAAGGAACCTACAGATGTGCTCTGGGAACATCTTCCCAAAAATAAGTCTGAGTGGGAGGCAGGCCTATGGAAGAAGCATGGAGATTGCACTGGTGAGGCCATGCAGAACTGCAGGGTGGGAAGCCAGGTAGAGACTACATTAGAGTGGAGAGGATCTCAGTGTCAGCAGGGCCCACCATCTCAGCAGGGCCCACCAGTGTGGCTGGATGGCAGGAGCTGGCATGTCACATGGTCGAAAGTATGGTAAGAATGCTGGGCCCTAGCAAGGACAGAAGGGAAGGAGTCAGGTGCTAGCTGAAGGGCAAGGGCTCAAGGGCTTTTGTGTTAACATGGACAAAAACACTTCCATGGAGGGTGTGGATAAAGAGGGACATGGTGACAGGTGGGGTGTAGCAGTAGGAACAAGCCTCTTCCACCACCAGGGCAAGATGGCCCTAGCCAGGTATCTGGCCTTCCCCAGAAGCTTGGGACATTCTTGCAAGCACCCAGGGATAACTCTGAGCCTAGGTCTGTACCTTACTGAGGAATGGGTGTTCTCACACTCTGATGACCATCTTCTCACCTCATGTGGGCAGTCCACCCACAAGACAGGCCCAGCCCTTTGTACACTTTCCCATTCAGCCTCTGTCCCCATTCCTGGATGAGTTAGCTAGGTTTACCCCTTAAAGTCCTTTGTAGTTCAGAGTCCAGGAGCTGCTTTCATAGATGGCTAGTCAGGGGATGCCTGTGATGGAGACAGCCAGGGATGCCCATCACTGTGGATCTTTGGAAATTCCAGTTAGTAATGTCACAGCCCTAAGGACATTCCAGTCTTCCCTCCAAATCTTCATGTGGTGGTTTGAATGAAATGTTCCTCATAGGCTCAGGTGTTTTAGTAACTGGTTCTCAGCTGGTGGAACATGTGGGAGATATAGTCTTGCTGAGGGTGGACCCTGAAGTTTCTTAGTCCAGCCCCACTGGGTGTTCACAGATTGCTCACTCTGAGTACTTTCTTCCTGCTGCTATGTGACAAAGATGTGAGCCAGATTCCTGCTCATGCCAAGCTTAACCCCCCCATAATGAAACTTCCCTGGAAACTGTAAAAAGAAACAAAAACCCTTTCCTCTGTGTCCCAGCCAACAATGAGGTAAGTGCAACACTTGGGGAATAAGACTATAGGCCCCTGCTACTCACTAGCCTTGAAATCTGGAATGGCAGCATCCTGATTAGTGTTTTTATCACATGTATGGACTGGCTGCCTTCCTCAGCAATAGCAGCCTCTGCCACTTTGGTCCAACATCTTCCTATCTACCTTCTATCAGATGTTCAAGGCAGGCAGATGGGAAGGCATTTGCTATGAGGCCAGATGGTGGCTCAGCCACACACAGGCTTTGAGAACCATAAGGAAAACAAAATATTTTCCATTCACACTGTGTTAATAAATAAGACCAGATCTGAAAGACATTACAGGAAAAGACCACAGCAGTAATGGTGAGAAAGGAGCTTTATTGAGCTGTGTCAGAATGAATTACACTTGAACTCATTACACTTTAATAGTGCTCACCTCAAGTTGCTCTCCTGACATTATCTGTTTATTATCTCTAAGCCTCCTCTTTGAAAAAGTGACACAAATCTACAGATGCAGTCACAGCCTCACAGTGGCAGACTACTTAGCCTACCCTGCCTCACCAGCTATGGCACCCCATGCTCTGAACAGAGGTGGTACTTCCCAGTCAGCTGGGTTCAGACACTAGCATCCACAAAGGCACTACTTTTTCTTTTTCTTTTTAAGACAGAGTCTCACTATGTAGCCCAGGCTGGCCTTGAACTTGGGGTTCTCCTGCTTCTACCTCCTGAGTGTTGGGATTACAGGCGTGTGCCACCATGCCTGGCACAACTTATTTTTATGAGTGAAGTTCTATCTTCGTGTGCTCTCTAGTTTTAAAAATTAAATGGAAAAAATGAAAACTTTCAAAAATAAAAACTATCTTATTATTCAAAAAAGATGAAAATCACTTTAATTTTATTTTAAGAAATATTATGTTATCTAATTGCAAAATGAAATAAACAATGTTAATACAGAACATTAGCCTGTCATCTTTTGTGAGAGTCTTAAAATGTTACCTTACAGAAAAATTTAAATTTTTCAACTGTCTTCTTATTTAATTCCCATCTCACCGCCAAAAGAAAATCAAAATCAAAATTTCCTTTCTAGCTTATGTGTAGGTTATTCAATGGCTGCTTTCATTTTTAAAATGTGAGACAGATACACAACCCACTGCAACTGTCATAAGCACCCTGCTTTCTGACTTTTTCTCCTCTAAATGCAAATGTTCAAAACTAAAGTACATTCAGGTAAAACTTGTTCCCTGGGAAGTGCTTCTGGCTGCTTTAGGAAAGTCTATTTGTGGTACAAGGGCCTTATCCTCAACTGTGCACTACAATCTGTCACAGCATTCTTTGAAAAACAAGATGAAATATAAAACCTTAACTCTTATCTATAAAATAAGGAAGTGGTTAAATAGAAACACCAGAAATAAAACGTTGGCTCTCCCAATTCCCATCCCAGGTTTCCTCTAATGACAACTGCATACAAAATAAAAGCCTAAGAATGGGCAAAGTTCCCGAAGAAAGCCAGCATGCCAGCCTCCAAGTCAGAGGTAGTAGAGGCGGTTGGACAGGGACAGGTTTGGCTCTCTGTGGATACTCTGCCCCACAAGAAAGGCCAGCTTATGCGCATACTGGCAAGGTGCAGGGACACGGATGACACCCTGTGAGGAGGAGAGAGGGCTGGTCAGTGGGTTGAGCTGGTCTGGTGGGGCTTTTTGGAGCCCCTGTCATAGCTCAGTGGGGCAGGTTGTTCAGTAGAGTCCTTCACAGGCAGCACACTCACCGGCCAATTGTAATACACGTGGCAAAGCTTGTAGGTCAGCCGTTGGATGTGGTCAGGCTTCAGTCCGCTGTTGTCATAGATGACGTTGTAGTGAGTGGGGGACACACTCCCACTCCTTACTGCCTGGCTTACAATGAAAAAGTCATACCTGGAGAGATGGGCCAAGCCAAACAAGTCAAGATGCATATTTGCATATGGAAATGTCTGTGTTTTAAAGCACTCTCATCTCTCCTGCAGTCCCAGCATGCTCAGAAGAGTGTGAAGACATGACTTTTTTTTTTTTTGGTTTTTTCGAGGTAGGGTCTCACTCTGACCCAGGCTGACCTGGAATTACCTATGTAGTCTCAGGGTGGCCTTGAACTCACGGCGATCCTTCTACCTCTGCCTCCCGAGTGCTGGGATTAAAGGCATGCGCCACCACGCCTGGCTTGACTTTTTTTTTTTTAATTTTTATTTTTGGGGTTTTTTTTGAGGTAGGGTTTCACTATAGTCCATGCTGACCTGGAATTCACTATGTAGTCTCAGGGAGGCCTTGAACTTACAGTGATCCTCCTACCTCTGCCTCCCAAGTGTTGGGATTAAAGGTGTATGTCAAGATGCCTGGCTACATATGATTCTTAGTTCTATATGTGCCATGAGGCTGAAGCTGCAGAGCACTCTGGCCTTTCTCCCAGGACTTGTTCTTTCTCTCCACCCATCTCTCACCCACAGAGAGCTCTTTGCAATCCAGCTACATATAGAGCTGAGCAATAGAAATCCCTGCCTGCCTGCCTGCCTCAGAGGCTTACTACTCCCTGGATGTGGTTCTCAGAATCTACCTCTTCTGGATATTCCATCACTAGTAACAAAAGTGTAACTAAGTTTGATCATTAAAGACTTAAATTGCATGCATACGCGTGTGCATGCACACACACACGGAGTGTGGGGGGGAACGGAGGAGGGAGGGGGAGGGCAGAATAAACAACCCTAAATAGAGCTCGTTTTATATATAAAAGGCTTATATATAAAAGGCAAGCAGAAGGACAAAGCAAACAGCCATGGAAGCTGACATTGGAGGTCTTCATTTCCTGGTATCAATACAACATGGGTCAAGAGTTACTATGGTTTGACCCAATAAGCACAGAAAGAACTTTGTCCATCAGATATCAAATCACAATGTCCATAGAAACAGAAATAAGGAATCAAAACTGGTCTAAAATGTAATTACTAGATGAGAATGAGACATCAGAAATATTAAATGACAATCCCAAGAGAAAGACAAATTCTAACAGGGAGAATAAAATTTAACTGCTTATTGTTTATGCTTAATTGTATAAGTAAATAAAAGCTTACTGCTCTTCACTTAAAAGATAGTGCTATTTGCCCAAAGTGCTTGAGCAGCAATAAAAACTGCCAGGTTTAAGCAGCATTTAGAGTAAAGCACCTACTTACCACTTTCCAGACTCAGCTCATGTATTACCCTACTTGTCTTCTGGCCCTGGTGCCCAGCACAGTCAAGTCCAAAAGTGCCAGGGTTCCAGGAAAGTCAGAGAGGATTGCAGGAGGGGGATGGGCCTGTCTAGGTCTCAGCCTCATTGTCTACTGTTCAATATGGTGGAACCCTCCCAAACCAATGCTACAACCAATCTCTGAGCAAAAGAGAGACCCAAGAAAGACAATGCATTTCAAAATAAAGCCCTGCCTGTCCAATTGCAGAGCTGATGAGATGCAGTGGAAGCTTTCTCTCTCCTTGTCCTTTACTCATATTGACATGGGTTGAATATCCCAATTTGTAATGCTTTGAATAAGATGTGCTTCAAATTTCAGATTTTGGAATATTTGCATGGACTTGGCCAAGAGACACCCCAATACAGGTTTTCAGGCCAGTGGTGTTCAGCTATGACAGTTATACCTCCCCACCTGAGGTCATACAAGACAAGCCAAGACTTTGTTTCAAGGCTGATATTCCATCCTGAACCAATTTCTCTCTATTACAAAGACTCCCCTCACCTATGACACCAGAAGCTCTTTTCAGTCTCACCTCCTCAAGGAAAGAATGAGTCTAGGCTGAGTAGTGATAGGTCTGCCCTATGTGCTGCTGAGACTGTGGCCTTGAGCTCACAGGGTTCTAACCCCTTGCTGGCCTGCTCTTTCTCAGGTAGTATGCCTGCAGCTAATGTAGTCCTGCTGACACACCAGCCATTTTCAGTGGCGACTGCCTCTGATGGAACTCTCTGACCTTGGGAGAACTACACTGGCATCACAGGGTTAAAGATCCATTACCAACGACCTGTGAATGAGGTAATGGTGTAAAAATACAACCATCACCTTTACAAATTGTGCCTGGCATCTGAAGCCCCCACCTCAGAGCCCCCAGGTCCAAAGTTGAGGACACAGGCTTTATTGAGAATGTCAGAATCAGATCAACTGAGGAATTAGGATTTCCAAGAAATAGTGTTCAGAACTCAAAAGTACACCAAAGTTGATCAAGTCTCAAGATCATGTCAAAGGACACTGAAGCCCAGAACTCACCACTCAGGCCTGGTGACCTCCACATCAATGACTGTCCCTGGAAGTGGATTCTGGAGTCTTCCCCCGGACTGAGCAAAAAACCTGGCATTGACGCGCTTCTTCACTACAATCACCGTCAGTCTTGGGCTAAGGGATAAAGAGAACCATGACCACAGATGTGGTGGAACACTCAGTCATGTGGTCAAATGTTCAGGCACCCCTTAGGGAGGAGCCTCTCACCTGGGCACATCACCTGCCCATGTGCTGGAGGAGGGGTCAGAATGTTCCTCCAGAGGGGACCAAGAACCAAGAGTTACCTGGGAGTGGATAACAAACTGGTACTTATCTGCCTTGTGACACAAAGCTCAGCAGATGCACCCACAGATTAAACTGTCACACCAGCATGTTTCCAGAATTCTCAGGGTCAACACTCAGAAACAAGCAGTTCTTACCAAGTGGAAAATCCATACTTAGCTCTCAAGTCTGTCTAGGTGAGCTGGCTTTCATAATTACTGGTTTACAATGTATCACAATACATTTATGTATATATACACATACTATATATACAGTGCATTCTGTATATGACATATTTCACAGCATGCTAAATCTATAAACATATACACTAATGTACACTACCAAGAAATAACTTGGTATTCGTGTTCTGTATTTCACTGGAGTCTCAAAGGCATGTGCAGCCCTGGCAGCCCTGTCAATTCTTGGCTGTTCTGTATGCATCACTGATACTATTCACTCTGCATGATCCATGTCTAGGGGAACAAGAGTCCTAGCTACAGCATGCTGTGCTAGAAGGCCCCCACATCCTGTCCTCCCAACTCTGAAAGGCTCAAAGTCCTTTTGAGACAGCCACACTTGTGCACACAATTCATGCAGGAGTCAGGAGGCAACTGTGTCTAATGCACTTTGGCAGAGGTCAGGATCAACCTGTTCCAGATAACATCAGTGCCTTCTAAGCCTGGATGTGCTGACTCTGCACACTCAAGACAGAAAGGGTCCTACAACAACATTCAGCAGCTCAGAAACTGCTAACTCTTCAGTGCAAATGATTTAAGGTGGTTGGTTCCCAGGATGCTGGGAATGTGGACCAGAATGCTCAAGCTGGAAACTTTCTTCCACATGGTGGCAGTTAGCAGGAAATTGACTTTACTGAGAAGAGCAAGGGACATGGTCAGAAATGTCACTATCTATCCACAAAGTATTGCCACTGCCTGGGCCTGCCAGCTGCTCTAGCTCTGGACAGACCACAAAGAACACAGCTGGGTTCACACAATGAACAACATGAGGCTGTTTCAAATGCCTCTGTCAACCTAGTCTGGGATCAAAGTGGTGTTGGAGGGGACAGTACCTAAGGATGGCTAAGTATCATTGTGGGCACAGGTTCAGGAGCAAAGCACATAAGGGAGCAACACTGAGCTCTAATGTCACCAGACACAGCTTAGCAAACATGGCAGAAAATACAAGTCACAGCATACCCAGGGCACCTGACTTGTTCCTACATCCAACCCTCCACACCAGCCTATTTTGGTATTTCCATGGAGGAGCCGATATCCTGGTCCCAAGGAGGAGTACAAATACTCATATCCAAATTCTACATTTCTCAAAAGACAGAAGCAGTTCTTGGGCATTATTCTACTTTTATTTTCAATGGGAAGCTTTCTCCTATAAGATGTGTTGGCTGCTAACCAAGTTTTATGAGCTGTGTGTGACATGCATTCATGTTTTCCTTCTCCACTCCTTCCACAGTCTGGGCAGGATGGTTTCTGTTCCATCCAAGCAGCTGCTGGGATTAACCGGACTCTCACCTTCAGACTCTGCTCCAAGTACTGATCCCTACTGCCACCAGACACCATACACATCTCAGGCTCTGCATGCAGTGTTGTGGCACCAAAGAAAGCTTTCCTCCCTGCAGCAGCATATGCCAGCTGCTCCAGGACAAACCTGTTCACATATCCATACACACCTGTATGACCAGCCTACTCAACTTCTCTGCCCCACCATCTCCACTGTCTGGAGTCATACCCCATGTGGAGCCCACCTATCTGCTGCTCTCCTGTTTTGCCATCAAGTAACCCTAATTTCAATGGTATGTGTTTGTGAGCTGACTTGCATACTTACTTGTAACCTCTACCAACAGACTTGAGGCAGTCCAGGAACTGCGGGACCTCATAGCTGACCAGTGTTTTCAGCTGCCCGTCACCCACACCGTCCCGGTACACGATGATGCGGCTGGGCATGTACTCATTGCAGCTGTTCCAGGCCCTCAGAGCAGCTGCAACAGGGCAGAGGGCTTCAAAAATTCACACTGACCAGAATCAGAGCTTTTCCAAGTTCCCAAGCCATTTTCAATAATACAGCACAAGGGCCCCAGACAGAAGGTAGGGAGCAGAGAGACCCACCTTGCAAGCACACCTTGAGCCCATCTACCAGCTCCTGTCCGCGGTCCTGAAAGACGCAGCGGGAGAACCAGCTGTTCAGAGAAAAGCAGGATAGTGAGGACTCTTACAGTGTCTGCTCTGTCTATGCTGCTCTTTCCTGGCAAGGATTCAGCCAGCATCCCCTATGCTCAAGCAACCTTAGCTAAGTAGGAAGAGAGTATATTCAATGTACCTCTATGGTGGTGGGTGGGGTGAGGTACTAGAGGGGCCACCATCCTGACTCTGTTCCTGAGGAGCCAGGCAGTTTTTGAATCCCACCTGAAGCCTCAACACACTCACCAACACCAGAAATAAGACTGTCCAGTCTCTACTAAGGTCAGAAGTTCCCTCATTCCAAGATAAGTATCGAAAAATTATTTTGAAATGCAAAGAGCTGAGAAACTGGGTTTTTACATGAAAATATCAATCTCTATTTTGGGACCATAAACAATTTAAATGAAGGATGTTTAAAGATCGGCCATATTTAATGAATAAGGAAAATAACCTGGATTGTACTCTGACCCTGGAAGAGCAAGGGCCAGGGGAAAGGGGCACAGTGGGTAACACCCTGAGCATGGGGCAGGGCACAGCTAGAGCTTTACTGCCCCATGGCCACAGCACCTAACTCACCGAGTCATCCCTTCATTGATGCTGGCGACAAATCCTGCAATTGACCTCCGCCCAGCTGTGGTGTCATGGTAACAATCGATGCCAACTATCATCGCCAGCTTCAGCTTGAGTGAAAATGATGCCATTTAGACATGTCAGGCAATCTTTCCAAAGGCAAGCTTCTCTCCTTAAATACCCATTTAACCACTTTGTATCCCGACGGAAGTAGACTTACAGGCATGTCGACCCTCCAGAGCTCGCCTCCCATCTTGCAGTTCATCTGCAGGGCAATCTTGGTGGCAATGGCCATGACCGTTTGCTGCTTGCCCAAGGTCCGGGCCACCACACACTGGCTTGGGGTGGGGCAGTCTGTACATAGGTACTTTTTAATGGCGTCATATTTGTCCTTCCGATTACTTGACAACAAGCAGACTACCTGAAATCAAACCCAGTGCCTCATGACAGAATTGGGAACAGAAGGTCCAGCTTGGGAGGCAGGAGTGGGCCTATGGTGTAAATACCTTCATCATACACTTTTCCATGTGGTTAACCAGTGGGATAGGAGTGATGTTTACATACTGTTCCTTACATCATAATTGACAAGATGTTCATAGAGGGCATCACACAGAAACAAACATCATCAGTGAAACAAAGCCATTCAGATTTGAAACTGAGCAGTTCTGCTACCATTCGGCTAATTCAGGACAGGTCAGGGACCACAAGTTCACTGACTCAGGAGCACAGATATGGCTTCTCAGGACTGGGGCATTCAACTCTCCCATCCTCCCCCACTCCCTGACACATAAAAAGTTCTGGCTTGGGAGCTTGGGAGCCTGATCAAAGTGTGCACTTTCCTCTCATATTTGCATCACTGCTCCTTTCAGGTCCTATGCTGACCAGCACAAAGAGATGCCATCATCCCTGCTTTAAGGCCCACCAATCTGTTCCTATTTGGTATTCCCATTCCATTTTGTTCTTGGGGACCACTGACTAATAAGAGGAAACCATCATCCCTTCCTCCCCAAATGACCCTGATAATGACACCTGCAGCGGTGGCCTCAGGATTTGAGGCAGCAAGAACCCAACCAAAGTGATCAAGTGCAGGGTCTGTTCAGCTTGGGTAACATGAAAGCCTTGATCAACAAGCTACTTTCAGAGTATACACATGTGCAGAATGTCCTCTCCTCATACAAAGGTATGGAGACCATAGCTCAGCCCATGGGGGATTAGGATAAAGCTCTTCCTCTGGAGATAGGCTTTTAGCCAGACTCATGATGCCATGGTTTCCTTCTGAACAGGGATGCTTGTACTTCTTGAGCAGAGGGTGGCGGCCAGGCCAGGACAGGCCAGGCCAGGCCAGGCCTTGCTCCTGAGCCTTGACATCACACTGCTGCCTTGGCCAAGGACTCACAATCACCATAGTGCTATCTCTCATGTTAGTGAAGGCTATGTTCTCAGCATAATAGCAACAGGGAAAAGAATACCATGTCAATCACCAAATGTTGGTAGGAGAGCCTTTGGGACACACACCACTTGCTGGAAATGTTAAAAGCCAAAAATCTTTGCCAGGAAATACACAGATATGACTTAGAAGTGTGTCTGGAGTAAGCAGGGTACCAAATGACAGACTTGAGGCCATCTAGCTCACAAGGTCAGTCAAAGGCACACAGGGTAATACATTTGAGGTCTTACAGCTGACAAGGTTGATCATGGGCACACAGAATGGTGATACCACCAGACACAGGCTCCCTTCCCAAAGCCACAAGGATCAGGTGGTCCAGGGTAGCTGGTGACACTTCCACAACTCAATTTCAAAGGGACAAGTGGAGGAGTCAGAAGTGCCTGATGGCCTAAATCAGCTGGCAATTGTGTAGATGACTCTCTCCTTGGTAATTTAAAACACTTGCTAGGGTTTGGAGGGCTAGGTACTCTTAGATTGCACTTAAGCAGCACTTGGAAGGTTCAACATTCAACAGCATGCCCTCTGAGGAGGAACTATAGCACAAACTCTTGCTGGGATCACTCAGGTGGCTGGGCTGTGCAACCAGGGGCTCAACATCAGAGTAAGTCTACCTGGCCATGTCACAGACCACAACAGAACGGACAAGAAGACCCAACTTCTCCCAAAGACCTTGGGGTCACTATCCATCCTCTGATCTGCCCCACTTCCATATTTTCCCCTACCCCCGGAACACCCCAGGCAATGAATAGCCATCCCTAGGAGGAGTCTCACAAGTCCACATGGGAACTGGGTCACCACTCTGCCTAGGTGCCTGGTCTTACATGACAAAAGGATGGGCACTCACCACACCTGGGTGCAGTGACCTTTCCAGAAGTTCACAGGGCAGCCTATTGTCCCAGTCCCAACCACCACAGGTCTATGTAGCTCCACTGAACCCAGAACACACTCTTGTACTTGTGCCATTCTGCTTTTATAAAAGTTTCTAGAACTAAGGCCCCAAGGTAGAACAAACTGAAGATCATCTTCTGCAAGGCACATGCCTTGTGCAGACCATTAGCTGCCTTGTGGAAGTCAAATATATGTTTTGTGACTTTTTAGGGACTAAGTACATTTAGAAAAGGATCTCACAGCTCTAAGGTCCTCAAATGCCCCTCTAAGCCCCTTGTTTCTTGATATGGCCTGTATCCATCAGTTACTCACTATCTGGGTGTCTGATGTGACCTTCTGCTGTAAGGCTCTCAGGTAAGCTTCTGTTCTGTCATCCACTTCAATCCTAGGACAGAAGGCAATGTTTAGAGACAGACACGCAACAGATTGTTATCACATGTGCATCCTGAATCAACTATGAAATATTATAAAATAAAATGCCAGTAATAGCCTTTTGGGTAGAAAGCCATAGCCAACACAACCAGCACTGCTCGCCTGATTTACTAAACATGTATATTTGCAAAAGGGTCCTGTTTACTCTTTTCTCCCACCCACTCTCCATTTTGCATTCCAGGGAGCCATGGCACATTCTGAAGCTGGCAGGAGCTTACTGTCCTCCCCATTGTTGCACATCATTCTTCAGAGTGGATGTAGCCTGAGATACTCACATGATGGCCTTTTTCATCTGTATTCCCATGGCTGGGGTCACTTTGAAGAGGTTTTGTATCAGAGAATTGGCTGCTTCATAATTCTTGCGTGTGTAGATCAGCAGCCAGTTATCTAGTGGCTTCACACTGATCAGTGGAGCACCTCTGGTTTCTTTGGACCAGTCTGCAAACTGTGGGTTGTAATCAAACTAGAACGAAACACACACAGGTGAATTCCATGGCCAGCTCTCAGCAATGAAGTCACATATATTGACCCTTAAAACTACCACATTGCAGTTTGAAGCAGAGCCCCCAGCAGAAAGAAAGAAAACCAAAATGACTCTCAAGGAAGACAGCATTTCCTGTCAAATGCCCTCACTCAGGCCTCACTTGGCCAGGCACTTTCCTGAGTGTCCCAAGTGAGTCTTCTATGGCCTCTCCTAAATCATACAAGGATCAGTGTCATTTTTCTTATGATAAAGATATAAAAAATAAGTCCCTTGGCAGTGTGGTCCTATGCTAATAACAAGCTATAGACACTGCTGGCTAGCTTAGTGAAGAGCTGCCTGTGGCTGTGTCCACTTAGACTACACAGTACACATCATCCCAGCTAGTCCCTGGGGTCTCTGAAGGGCTATGGAAGACACTATAGGTCAGTTGTCCCTTCATGCTCTTGATTATTACTTATAGCACCACCAGAGGCAATAAGGGTTTGCTCTAAAGACTCAAGATTTGGTATTTGCAGTGCTTCAATTTCGTAAAATAATTGCCTTACTTTAAAAATTCTTTTAAGCTTGGCCAGAGACCAAGTCAATCAAATAGCAAGTTTCCCAGAAGATCACTTTGGTGCAGACCAAATTCTGGCCAATCATATGGTAGGACTCATTTCATACACTAAATAAGTTGGATTACTTAGAAAAGCAGCCCACTTTTAGCCAAGTCTCAGCTTATTCTAAGGACTAGCTCCAGAAATACAGGCTCTGGAGTTCCCAAGGTGGTCCCTGTGTGTAAGATGCCCCCTGTGCTGTACTGGTGTATTCCCTCAGGAGCTAGCAGAGCACATGAGAAAGGAGGGGAGGACAGAATTGCACTGGGCCTCCCTGCTTCACTGTGATCTGGCCAAAATCCCATTCCTCTAATGCTTATGCAAAGGACCTTACTGTTTTTCCTCCCTGGTGGATCTTCTCGGATTGCAGGATTCTCCCTGAGAAGGACAGCAAGTTGGAGTCAAAGCTCAAGCCCCAGTCTCGCAGCTCCCTCTGTACATTGTCATCCCTGTAAAGTGGACACATGTGCCTAGCACCACTGAGCAGGCAGAAGGCAACCCACATGCAGGCTGCAGAGTGTTACTGTGGCTCCTATTCCCTGCTATGCCTTCCTCTCTCCTCATACCCTTAAGAGTCCTTGAGCCTACTCAAAATGAACTGTACACCCAACAAAACCAGAAAGTAGACTTGTCCAAGAATCTCTCCTCTTTCCCTCCACTGCCTTTTCTCAACAGGACTGGAAGGGCGGCCTCAGGAATTCTGGGCTGCCCATCCCCAAATCCTGGTAACACATTAATACCACCTTCAGCCCTCCAAGAGCCACCCAGGCCCACAGGGGATCCCACAAAGAACCTGACACTGAGTGGGACCTACTTGTGGATGTAGTCGATGAGGCGGCCCACCTCCCGCTGCCGCTGCTCTGGGGTCAGTCGCGTGTGCACTGCCAGGTCTTTCATCACGTTGAAGTCATTGCGCATCTTGTCAGTCAGACCTTCGATTAAAGTGGCTTAGATGAGGAGCTGAGAAACCATCATGGCTGCACAGCCCCTGGAGTGGTGGTGCTGAGGGACGAGGGGTACACAGGGGTGTGGAGTTCGGAGAGGCATGGGGTGGCAAGGGGCATAGTGAGGGATGGACGTGGGGGAGTAAGGAACAGGGGTGCTGAAGGATATGGGATTTGCAGGGGTACAGCTGAGGGATGTAGGGCACTGAAGATGTGGAGGAGCAAAGAAAGAGGGGTGCATGGAGGGGACTGGACAGTCTTAATGACAGGGGCACTGGAGAGGTAGACAGGATGGGGTGAGGACCACATACCGGTGAGATAGCAGAGCTCTGGGATGAGCATGGCTGGCCCAGGCAGTGTGCCCCCTGGGCCCCTCCTCCGCTTGGGCTGGCTCACCAGCACGGGCTGCTTCAAGTCGGTGATCTCCTGGTTATACTGCTGCTCAGAAGGAAAGGAGGACTGTGGTGTGCACTGTGACAGATGTGACTACTGCCTGTTTAACTAAGGACTGTATCTGTGTGCTAGGCAGCATCAGTTCATATGTGAAGCATGAGAGGCCATGGACATGCTCTGTGAGCAGCTTCTTGCTGAGCTCAGGTCTGTCAGCAGATCTCCTGAGTGGCAGTATGGAGATCACACTGTGGAGATGTCCACCGAGGGTGTAGGGAACGGGTCTTGTACCACAGGATGAGCTTGGTTAGAACACACAACACCTTGGCGTTACCTTCTATTTCTGGGCCTGCCTTAGCACAAGGACAGACTTCTTGGGGAGTGTCATGGGTGCTCCCAGCTGGGGATGTCAAGACCGACTTTCCTAATCATCTCCTGTAACCCAGCATCTGTTTATTTCAAAATCACTTTTTATTTGAAAACAGTCATGTAAGCAAATACACACATGTCCACTGTGAACTACAGGAGCATTGCTGCATCTGCTTGGTCATCTGCCTGTCATCAACAAGCTCAGTTACCTGTCAGGTCCAATGTTTGCTATGGAAGGAGGTCCTGCCAGATGTCATGGCCATCTGAATGAAGAAGCCTTGACTCCTCATCTTTCCCAAACCCTGTTTCCTGATTAACTCACCACTAGTGTTAAGAAGCTAACTTTTACATATAGCTCTCCTCACACATCATCAATTAGACATGCACAGCTGACATGGCAGAAACTTGGGAGTATCTCTCTCGCTTGCCTGACTGCAGGTCTGTGTCAGAGTCCTGACTAAAGAATCCCGGGGTCTTGCTTCTTCTTTAGTTTGCACTTTCCTTAAAGTCACAGCACTGTCTGCTTCATTCACATCATTTACATGGCAGCTTGTCCTGCAGGCATTTCTTTTGCTCCAGGGTCTCTAGACTTTAATCCCTGAAGAGCACTCACTACTGCAGCTGCAGGTCACTAGGGAGCCCAAGGTGCTAAATCTCTCAGCCTACCCTGTTCCAGCTGTGTGCCCAGTACACACTGAGGTGTAGTGGCAGTGCAAATCCTCCTACAGAGCTGCTGAGCCTGAAGCATGAGAGTTATGTGCATAGCTTGCAAGTGGCAGAGGGAAGGGTTAGCATGGGGAACAGTTAGGAGGTGGTAGCCGCCTTATGCTCATCAGAGCCCAACTTGGCTTCAGAGGACAGGAGCATTATTACACTGACATGTCAGAAAGCACAAGAGGAATTCCAAAAGCATACACAGGTCCCCAGAGCTAGAGCCAGCAGTCATGACTAATGCAGTCACTGAGGGGAACAGGCTGTATAAGAGGACACTCATGCCAAAGGAGGGCTTCTGGCAACAAGGTGGAGGAACAGGCAAGTATATTGACTTATGAAATGGGGCCAAGGTTGTGAGAGTCTTTACCTGCCTTTCCAGCACTGGTGAGTTATAAGGAAGCCAATGGATGGACCAAGGGCTTCATAGCTTCAACATGGGCATCTGTAAGTCACTTGAGACAACCCAATGCTTAGGACAAGCAGGGATCTGAGGTGCTACAGCTGACAATGGGACTCCTTAAAATCTTTCCTAATGAGGGCACACACCTTAGGCTGGAGGGTCCACAGGAATGTTGGTGGGTGAAAGCTGTCTGCATAAGACCATACTGATGCACCATGGTTCCACTCTGGCCAGGCAAGAAGAAACTCTACCCTGGCCTGGCTACATGCTTAAACTGAGGTCTACATGCCAACCTTTCTAACAGTGACCATAAATAAGTCAGAGGTGGTGTTCAACCACCCCACCTCATACTTCAAGGACCCAGGCAGGTGTGGCTGAGTCCACAGAAGCTTGGTCAATGGCAAAACAGCTGGGATCACTTTTGGTCTTCTGGTTTTCTGTTCTTTTGCTCTATGGGGACCTTTCAGAGCTGTGTTTCCCAAAGTAGCTGAAAGGACACAGCCAAAGGACCTTTCAAGGCCAAGGCCATCAGCCAAATGCACATGTTCATATAGAACACACACCACACATGAGCTCATTTATTCAGGTTTTCAGAAAATAGTCTATCCTAAGTAGATAAAATGAGCCTCATTTTAAATCCACAAGGACATGTTCTAGGATTCCAACTATCAGCTCTTTGGAAGTGGCTGCTGCTTGTTCAGCAAAGCACAGTGAACCAGCCTGCTCCAGGAAGTCTACTCCTCTGCTTCAGGCCACACATAGCTGCCCCTCATTACTTCCTATGTGCCTGTGCACATATCCCCAGTGTGGCAATGGCTATGCTGTAGTTTTATTAGCCTAGGAACAGGAAATGTGCCAGAAGCTTTTCTGTATGGAAATCAAAAGGTACTGTTCACCCACCAGTGGCCATCAACAAAACTGTGGAGGATCAGCCATTTGTGAGGCCTCCCTGGGAAATTAGAGAACACTGGCTACAGAACTAGGGAGCAGGTAAACTGTTAACACATACTATTTCATCTGTTAATCCACTGTGATGTTAAAGCAACATAACCTCTGCTAGATATAGGATCAAAAGTGGGCTGCTTCTTACCATGTGGACAGTATCTCAGTGAGAAAGGGCAAGACTGATCAGGGCTGCACATGCACACCCTCACATTGCCTGGAGGCCTCATACCTTCCGGTAGTATTCCAAGAAGCTGACTTCTGAGCCGTCTGCCTTCTTAAAAGTGCTCTTTGGATTCTGGTCCCAATCGATATCATCCACCCTGTAGGTCTTATTGTTGTACCTGTGGTGTGAGCGCCATCCAATAAGCATTGGGTAAAAATGGTGAGGGGTCAGAGGACTTGGGAGTGGCAAGGGACAGCACCACTCACAGCGAAGTAGATGGGGAAGGGAGTAAATGATGGCTGGAAATAAAGCAACAAAAGGGGGAGAACATCATGAGGTGTGTCTGTCCTTTGTGGCTGACAAAGTGGGGAAGGGGATGGGTACCCCTTACTGTGCCAGCCTCTACCTAACCTTGCCACATGCCATTTTTGAACACTGCATTCCGAGGACCCCTGGAAGCAGAGGCTTACTTGGTGAGGACGATGAGCCCGATCAGCTCTTTGGAGACTTGCTCCTGAAACTTGTGCTCCTCAGTCTGGTGGTACAGGTTGAACATGAAGTCCAGCACAGTCTCACTACGCAGGACCTTGTGGCTGACATCTGTGCATAGCATGATATTGTTTTCATATTGAAGGATGGAAGTGGTGAAGCCAGGCCAGATCACCAACCTGCCAGCACAGTGCAAGTCACAAGCAGCCAGGACACCTGAGACTCTTCACACCTCATTCATTACATCTCAAGCAGGAAGTTGTTGAGTAAGTTTACTTCCAAGTTTCACAAGATTTCATATAGAGACTGTCTCTCCAAAGTCTTCAACAGCATTTTGGGATGTTAACTAATAATTTTATAAGTTACCTTGTAAAAGAACATACTAACTTGATTAAATTACTCTTTATGGTGGCCAAAGCACTGACATTATAATAGCTAACCTAAACCATCACATCATAGCACCTTTAGTGAATGGAGCTCAGGACTGACTGCAGTGAACAGGGTTTGCTCTAGACAATGACAGTTGATTATAATGGAAAATCACTCCAGGATGACTCCCTATCATTCACAGTTACTTGTTCCCCTAACAATAGGCATCACTGACAGGGTTTTTTTTCAGCCTTGTCATCCATTCCGGTCTGCATTGACCTAAGGGACAGGATATTTTCCACAGCATACAAACCTGTGATTTGGAATATCAATTGGGTCACTTGGGTTGTAGTAATTCCGGCCTATTTGTTGCAAGTTCATGATTTTCAAGAGCCTAGAAATGGAAAGTCAGAAGAGGATGGTTAACTCTGAGGAACACCTACTACTCCATGCAGTTGCTGCTCAGAACAGGGCTGACAACGTATAGCTATGGCCAGGCCAGTAGTTTTAATATGACCTGGGAATTATCAGCAGCTCTTATAATATTTAAAGACTGAGAAAATTAAAACATTATTTCAAGACACATGAAATGAGTGAAGTTCAAAGTTGAGTTCATGTCAATAAAATTTTATCTGGGCATACCTGTTTACCTCATGGCTCTGTGCAGGAAAGTCTGCCCTCTTCCATATAGAAAAATGTATTGACGAGTTTTTTTTTAAAATATATTTTATATGAGAGAGAGAAAGAGGGAGGGAGAGAGAGAGAGAATGAGCACACCAGGGCCTCAAGCCAGTGCAGATGAACTCCAGATGCATGCGCCTCCTTGTGCATTTGGCTTACGTGGGTCGAACTGGGGTCCTTAGGCTTCGCAGGCATGCACCTTAACCACTAAGCCATCTCTCCAATCCCCGACAAGTGTCTTTAATTAAGCCTACACCATACTGAATTATCCTACCACCAGTGAACTACTTATGAGCTATAAATCCAACTATCTTGTTCTACTACTCTCATGCAAATTCCAGCCCCCTTCACATCACTTTTCACAGGGACAGGGAAAGGTTCGAAAAACATGATTTGGAAAGTGTACTGTGTACAACAAAAGCCAATGGCTTAGCAAACAATTGTGTCCTACATGAAGCAGTCAAGGATCCCTCAGCCTTCCCTAGCACCCACCCAGAAGGAAGGAGCAAAGGCAACAGGAAGCACTTGAGATGTGTGTATTCCTAAGAAGTTCCAATAGCAGTTCAGAGACCTATTGTCAAAACCCATAGGAAGAGGGCCTACACATATAAAATTCTCTCTAAAATAATAATGGCCATCCCATCTATCTGATGCTGACTTCTCTCTCCATTGGAGAATTTGCTTCTCTTTTTCAGATGGACACCAAACCTGAGGGAAGGATCAGCCTATCACACCTCACCAGGGCCCCAGCTGAAACCATAAAGTAATGGGGGAAATGGGCAAGAGTGCAGCTTTCTTGGTGAACCTGACACCAGCACAAGGCTGAAGGAGATAGACACAGAGAACACTCAACTCCTACTAAACCAGATATCCAGAGACACAGAGGCTCCAAAGACCTCATCACTGAAGTAGACCTAAAATGAACCCAACAGGCCTCAGGGAAATTCATGGAAGAGGGGGCGGAAAGGTTGTTTGAACCACACGTTGGGTCATTATGCAGACACTCTGCCTCTTCCCCATAACTGAAGGCTACCCCCACAATAAACGACCTACATTCCCCAGTGAGGAGGGTCCCTTCGGAGGGGGAAGGACAGGGAGGAGAGTATCGAAGGCACCAACATGAATGTATGCACATTATGAGCATAACTAACAAAATAAATAATAAATTTAAAAAAAACATAGGAAAGTTAGGCAGAATCATGAAGAAAGTGAATTTCCTGTAAGAGAACCATACCTTAAAACTATGAACATGTAAGAAGCCTTGATATGCTAACAGGGCACCCCCTACCTCATTTTGATTGCTCCCTTGTGTGCACTCACCTCCTGAAGATGATGTTATAGAACTGTAGGCAGGTGGGTGAGGTGGGTGGCAGCTCGTTGGTCAGGGTGATGGTTATCCTCACATGTTCTCCATTCCGGGTCTGACTGAAAACTTCTGTGACCTAAAGTCAGAGAGGTGGGAATCCCAGCTCCTAATGCTACCAAGGAAAGCACACACTGTCTGCCTCAGAGGGCCCCTGTATTAAGGCAACCCTCCAAAAGTACAGTCATTTGTAAACTGGGACTTTGAAAAACTGGCTATGAGAAGTCCTGGCAGTCCTTCTACAACTGCATGCATTCCTCCAGTCTCAGAGGACCCAAGGACACAATTATGCCAGAGGGGCCTCTGAGCAGGCCTCATGTCCTCTGTCTGGAGACCCTATTTGTGCCTTGTTTTGAGGTGAAAACCCACACCTCCCTTTGTCCACCCAGTCACAGAAATAACCTTGTGCTGTAGTCGTTTGGGTAAAAAGAGTATTGTTCCATCAAAAGCATGACACCTTCCAATGAGATCTTCGTGTTGGAAAAGCAGTGCAGAGCGCAGCCTGCGGGCCTCCATCAGTGGGTTGTAGTCAATGTGGTACTGGTATAGGGCCCATTGGGGACGTGAGGTCAGTCTGAAGTGGTTGGTGCTCAGCTTCACGATGATGCCCGAGGAGCCTGAGAGGCCATCACATGTAGTCAGCCCCTCCAGGTTATGTTCTAAGACAGCCTTCCTTCACACACAGCAGCCCTAGTTCCCAGCCAGAAGCTACCCTCCTGACATCTGACCTTGGGGGCCCTGCCCTGCCTCTTCATGGGAGAGCCTGCAGAATCCTATTCACGAGAAAGCCCTTCAGAAACCCAACCAATGAAGGCTTTACAAGGTTTTACCTATGCAATAGCTAACAAACCCATCAGAATGTGAGTGAAAGTGTCACCAGCTGAGGGAGGGTGAACAGGCTGGAAAGGCTGCAGCTGCTGAGCAGTGCTCCTCCCAGGGAAGGCTGCCAACCACCTCTGTGCATGTGAAGAGTAACCTCCTAAAGAGGGCTTTTATGAGCTTACCTGTCTTTGATTCTTTGACATGGTCCAGGTTCTGTCTGGTGTTCACACCAAGGTCGTGAAAGTCTCTACGACGCCCCCCTCTCTCTGCCAGTGACAGATCCTGAAACCCAGCAGAGATCTGCAGTTCTTGAGGAGGAGAGGAAAGTGGTTCACCAACCTGGGCAGAGGATGGCAGTCCCACAGTGCTTTAAGGTGCCCAAGAATGTGTTGTTGCTGATGGCAATACCTGACAACCCTTCATCACACTATCTCTTCCACACCAGTAGCAACCAGTCAGGAAGATGCACCACAGTGAGCAGGACCCCCACAGAGCTATCCTCTCACTGTATTTGGCAGATTTGGCTACTCCTTACAAAACCCCTTCATTCTCAGGGGTCCAACAACCATCTGGGTCATGATGCAACAACTCATGGCAAAGTGTTTGTTGACTGGGAAATAACTTTTCTGTGTCATAGGTCCTAAGGCCTTAGAAGAATTTTCTGTCATCCATACCTACATCTGCAGGAATTGAGAGCTGAGAGGTTGGCATGACTCTAGAACATGGACTAGAGAGTGATGCAGGTCTAAAAAGTCAATCTCTTCACTATTTGGTTCCCTGACCAACCAGTAAGATGGGGACACATGGGAGTGTGTTCCCTGGCCAAGGGACATGTCTCACAATGTATCACACTGTGTAGGAAAGGAAGTACTGATTATACAACTCAGCTTCTGCTTTTTCCAGATCAATGAATGTACCCATGCACAACTCAACACCAGAGATCAATAGCATGGTGAAAGCTACAGGATCAAATGGTAGGTAGCATTATAGCTGAGTCCATGAACATTTTACCTTGTGCAGAAGGGCCTATTAGTTGATTCCCTGATAACTAATTCCTTTTCCTCCTCCTCATCTTCCCCTTTCCCCTCCTTCTT
Source organism: Orientallactaga sibirica (assembly GCA_036365145.1). Lineage (NCBI taxonomy): Eukaryota > Metazoa > Chordata > Mammalia > Rodentia > Dipodidae > Orientallactaga > Orientallactaga sibirica. The sequence goes on along the minus strand of JAEOAD010000011.1, from coordinate 44,408,251 downwards.
CAGAAAAGTGTAACTATATTGGAAGAAATGTCCCTCGTAGGCAAGACTTTCCACTCTCCCTACAGCTGGGCAGGCTTTGGCAAAGTGGCATTGAGAATCAGGAGCTAGCTGTGCTGGTTATATCTCTAACCCTACACAGGAAGCCACAGAAAAGTTGGTCTAGCTTTTGATGAAATCCCTACGATGGCTTAGTAATGTAAACTAGGAAAACATGGTGGATTTGGAATTTAATTTCCTTAACAGTAAGTTGGCTCTAGCAAGCCTGCATTCTTTCTTGTTTATTTAAAGGGGCACAGAGTAACAGGCATCCTGTGGTGCTGGACCCTCATGTACATTCCATCTATGTATCTTTCCCAGCTGTCCTGTGCTCAGCACTGGATGCAGTGACCCTGCACTCTCACTCACCTTGTGACTTGGCTGTGGCCCCAACTACCATTCCTCTCTGCCGTCCTCGGCCAACTAAGTCCCCCTCTGTGGGTGGCTGCTGAGGTCTTGGCTGGATGTACCCAGGCTGCTGACTCTAGTCACACACAAACAGAGGATCACATTCCTTTATTTCAAGCCTCGGGTACCAGAGGAAATGATTAGTCTTGAACTAGTCCAAAACATTTAGCAATGTCTTAGTGATCGAACAGTTTATCCTTAAGAAGAAACCTGAGGACAGTTAGTATGCCTTGTTAGCACGAAGAATTAAGTTTGATCCCTAGAACCTACTTTTAAAAAATGCCAGTGTGGTGGCAGTGCTGGGAAGTGGACATAGGAAGACCCTGGGGCTTAGTAGCCAGCCAGACTCAGCCTACTTGGCGAGCTCCAGGCCAATGAGAGACTTTGTCTCAAAAAAAGGTGGACAGCACCTAAAGAACATCCAAAGTTGTCCTCTGGCCTCCACATGCATACACACATGTGCATGTGCACATGCATGGAGATGCACATTCACCACCTCCCCCCAAAATTGAAGATACAAGGCATCAGGTCACGTCCAAAATCAGCTTCTCACCCTGTCCACTTCTCATTTCCTTCCCAGTGCACAGTGTGTGTTTTCTGGACTTGATGCTAGGGATGGAACCCAGGAAGAAAATGCTCTGTCACTGAGCCACACATGGCTCCAGTTTCTGATTCACAGTCACAAGGTGCCAAGACTCTTCTGAGCTGGGAAGAACCAGGCACTTACCATAGCAGCCCCAACATGCTGTACTGTCTCTTGACCTCGAGCTCTTCCACGGGCTCGGGCTCGGGCTCGGCCAGTCATTTTCTGTTGTGGGAAGAAATAATTGTGAGAACAGCACAGCATCAACCATTTCTATAGTGTAACTGCTAGTTATTTAAGATTCTAATAAGCTCCCAGGTAATTCTGCAAGTTTTTTTTTTTTTACTTTTTCTTAATGCATAGCTCTTTTTTAAAAAATATTTTTATTTATTTACTTGACAGAGAGAAAGGGGGGAAGAGAGAATGGGCACTCCAGAGCCTCCAGTCACTGCAATAAACTCCAGATGCATGCACCCCCTTGTGCATCTGGATAACGTGGGTCCTGGGGAATTGAACCTGGGCCCTTTGGCTTTGCAGGCAAAAGCCTTAACCACTAAGCCATCCCTCCAGCCCATAGCTCTTTTCTTTCAGCAGAACTGATGGAACCCAGAATCTCACGTATGATGGGAAAGTGCTCTACCCCTGAACTACAGTTCCCTTCTAAAAAAAAATTGTTTATTTGCAAGCAGAGACAGACGGGGGAGAGAGAGGGAGGGAGAGAATGGGCATGGGAGGGCCTCTAGCCACTGCAAATGAACTCCAGATGCATGTGCTACTTTGTACATCTGGCTCTACATGGGTACTCAGGAATCAAACTCCCGTCATCAGGTTTTGCAAGTGCCTTAAGAGCCATCTCTCCAGCCCCCAAAATAGTTTCTTAAAGGAAATTTTTCTGTGTCCTATAATCCTGTCCTGGCCACTATGCTAGGTGTTAAGGCTAAATGGGAGACACAGGTTAATGAAAGATTTAGTTTTTATTTATTTATATTTACTTGTACGTGAGTGTGGCAGAGGGCATTCCAGAGCCTCTTGCCACTGCAAAAGAACACCAGGCGCATCTGCCACTTTTTCCTCTGGCTTATGTGGATAGTTTGGGAATTTTGCAAGCAAGCACCTTTAACTTGCTGATCCATCTTTTCAGCCTCTAGATTTCATTTTCAATTTTTAATGATACACAGGCTTAGGGTCCAGTGTACAGAGCATTGCATTGTGGGCAATGGGTTTGTTCTTCTTGTGTGGGTCTATGTATCATGCATAATCCACTATGAAGCTGGACTTTATAGCATGTTTCTGGAAGACCCCTTAAAGATCCCTTCCTTAGACACATGGTCTTCTTCAATGAACACATCCAAATCCAAGCCCTCTCACCTCTTCACTTCTCCCACAATTCTGTAACTGGAAACCTATCACCAGCCACTGATCATTGAGGAGAATCCATGGGACAGTCTAAAGTACTCCTTTATAGCTCTCTGCTCACTGGAGGTCAGTGAGCATACTGTGAGCAGGTTTGTCTGAACCCACTCCTTCCCACTGCAGTGACTTTGAGCAAATTCTATAAAAGTAGGTCATGCAAGGTCACCTGCCAGGTGCAGCATGCTACAATGAGTGCCAAGCTTCATCCTAAGCACAGGTATTCACAACATCCCTGTGGCAAGTGTTGGACCTACATGTTTCCTTGAACAGACTAGAGACTCCAGCAAGTACCATGATGCCTTAGCTGAGGTCCTTCCCTGTCAGGAAGCCCAAGAATCTGGCTCATCTGCTAAGGAGTAGCTCAAAGACTGTCTCTTCTACCCTTTCTCCCATAGCCTTTTCTACCTGCTTAGACAAAAACCAACTACCTGCCACTTCTCATCTACTCTGGACTTCACACTGGCTCTCCTCACACCTTAGCAGAAATTATGTAAAATTCCCTTTAAAACCCCCAAAGTGAACAACGAATGAGTTACATGGTCACCTATAAGGTGTTATAAGGAATGTTCTCAGAGCGGCTTCTGACTGGCAAGGTCTGAGGTTTGCTGGAGAAGTTAAGTATTTGGTGGAGAATGTTGGTAGACCCAGTCTGCTTGCAGAGGGTGGTGGTGGTGGGGTTCTGATGACTATGTTCAAGCAGAGACTATTCCTATAGAGACTCAAGAGTTACACTTACCCAAGCAGCTCAGGGTCTCACCTTGGCCTGTCAGTCTCAGAAGTATCCCAATCTGGATGCAGGTGCAGTCTCTTGGGGGAAGAAGTAATTACATTAGCTAGCCAATAAGAATAGCTTTTAAGAAGGCTTTGGGGCTGGGGAGATGGCTCAGTGGTTAAAGGTACTTGCTTATAAAACCTGCCACCCTGGGTTCAATGCCCCAGCAATCCACATAAAACCAGATGCACAAAGTGGCACAACTTTCTGGCATTTGTTTGCAGCAGCAAGACAATCTGGCACATGTGTGTGACATGTGTGGCACAGATGACAGACACACACATGCAAATAAAAATGGCTTCCATCCATCCAGTTTTATATATGTTTATAAAGAAAACATGGCATACACTTAGCAAAACCAAACCCTACTGTACTATGTGCTCAGACATGGCTAGCATGTATCTTCATGCCATATATATATAATTTTGCCACAATGGGAACCAACAGACAGGAGTCTACATGCTTGAGTACACCATCAGAACACTGAGAGCACAACAATTCAAGGAGTTAGACTTCTCTCACTCCAGCCAAAAAGCCTCCGCTCCTTCCTCCAACACCCAGCCTCTGGCCCAGACAGTCTTGTGCCCAAACCCCAGCGCTGGCCCTCACCTCCCAGCTGGCTTAACCTTCTGTCGCCTGCTTGGCCCATCTTATGCGCCCCCCCCAGTCCCCCTTCATTAAGCTCTGGGAGGGCAAAGTCCTTCCTTGCGCTGACACCTTCACCTCTTGGCCCGTGCACAGTGTCTGCTAACCTGGAGGTTATGGAGCAGCCCCATAACCAGCCCGTCTCCCAAGAACCTGCCTAACTTGGGGGTCTCCACAGCTTCATCCCAGCCCCAGGGCTGGGCAAGATTCCTCTCAGAATGGGGCTGGGGGGGGGTGCTGATACCGCCGTGCAGCTGCCTGGAGAGAGGGCTGGAGACTGGGCGCGCTGGGAGAGGTGGGAACCGGATGGGTGGGCACCCGGGGGCGTGGACACGAGGCCTGGCTCTCAGTCACCAGCCACCCGCCCGTCCAGTCCCGGAGCTCCACACCTGCCCTGGGCTCTCGTGGAGTCGCCGCAGCCGGCCGCCGCCTGCCTCGCACAGCCGAGCGCGCTCGCTCGGCTCCGCTCCGGCTCCGCTCCGCCGCACCCGCCAACAGCCCCAACGGCCGACTCCTCCGCGCCCTCCACGAGGCCCGGCTCCTTTCCCGCGGAGGAACACGCTCCTGACGAGAGAGGGCCGCGCCTCGGCACGTGATTGCGGGTTAACGGCGAGGCCGGCACGTGCTGCTCTCTGATTGGCTGCCTCACAGGTGGCGGTTTCCATGGGGAGAAACCACAAGGCGGTGCCAAGCATCGCCCAGGCCCCGCCCCCTGCTCCCTGCTCCGGGGCCCTGGCTGTTAGTGGCCATATTCAGTAGACTTTGAGCCCTGAGGTGAAAGATGGACTTGGCCTTGGGCAGGGCCTTAAAAAAGCACAACTGTCTCACCCATCAGAAGCGGAGCATTTGAATTTTGAATCCAAAGAAAACAAAGTTCACCAAAGCCAGGGTGGAAAGCGAACAGCTTAATATTGCAAATTAGCAAAGTGGGTATCAGGTGTGTGTGTGCTGAAGCCCTTTGCAGGGATTCTTATCCTGACTCTCCCTCCTCACCCCCCCCCCCGGTGATATTGCGTAAGAGAGCTGGTTAACACGCAGACTGGGCTTCATCCTTGGAAATGCAATTAAGCCCAGCCCTCTGTTCTAAGGACCTGCAGGTGATCTGAAAGCTGTTGGTCCTAACCCGTCCTGAGCAAGGTGCTCTATTAAGAGCTCATTTCCTCACAGAAGCAAAATCCACTCCAGTAAAAACCAGTGGGGACACTGTAAAATAGCATACAGTCCTGCGATTTAGGAATACAGCACAAAGATGAACTTTTCCAGAGATGGCAAGCAAGCTGTTTCACAGCTTGCCAGCAAGAAGCAAGACTGCTGCTCACAGTGACCTGACTAGTTATGTTGTGTAGCTACAGAAGGAGTTAGCACAGGAGGTGATATATAGCTTGAATGTTCCTTGGGCAAATGGCTTGGGACCAGATATGTTTTATTTTTGCTTTTGGAATGTTGGCTCCTACAGAATGAGACATCTTGGAGATGGAAAGCCAGTCAAAGCAGGAAATTCATGTTTCAAGCCTATTTTAGACACACAGTCCAAAAGTAATTTTATACATGTTTCCAGTGCACATTCACTTGGATTGTGGCCTGTCTCAACAGTATCAGTTGTAGAATATTCCACTTGTGATGTCATGCCCATGGTCAGGAGTTTTGGATTTTTGAGCATTTCAATTTGGGGTCTCCTCTAAGACTTGTTTTATAGCTCCATTTGTATTGCAAACAAGTGTAATATTTATACTTAAGAGTATGTATTTGGGCAGAGGTTGATTATATAGTCTCCCAATGCATGAAGGAGACAGAAGTCAGTTTTCCCCTGAGTATAAGAATGTTGAAATTAAAAACAAATTCAAAAAAGAATGTTGAAATTTGCAAACTCCCACATATTTCTCATTCAATGGATTTGAGAAGGGAGCAATGAATTTTATTCTTTATTAAAAATATAGTTTTTATATTTATCTGTATGTGGGGGAAGCATTCACATGGCACATGTGTGGAAGTCATAGGGCAAGCTGAGTATCTGTGCTCTTCCTCCACCTTCTTTGACACAAATAACACCAACATAGTTGGCTCATGAGCTTTGGCTTCTCCTGGCATTGTCTAGGCATATTGGGATCACAGAGGCATGTGCCACTTTGCATATGGTTTATGTGGGAGAGTTGAACTAAGACCAGTAGGCTCTGCAATCAAGTGCCTTTAACCACTGAGCAATCTCCCTAGCCCAGAATTTTAAAAAAATATTTTATTTAGTTATTTATCTATTTATTTGAGGGTGGCAGATAGAATGGGTGCACCAGGGCCTCCAGCCATTGCAAATGATCTATAGACACATGCACCACCTTATATATTTAGCTTATGTGAGTGCTGGAGAATTGAACCTGGATTCATAGGCTTCCCAGGCAAGCGCCGTAAGTCCTAAGCCATCTCTCCAAACCCCAGAATTTTTTTAAGTGTTGGCAAATGCTGGGTGGTGATGCATATGCAAGTAATGCTAGCATTCCAGAGACTGAGGCAATCTCATGGGTTCAAGGCCTGCCTGGGATTATATATGGAGATCTTGTCTCTTACTAAATAAACAGATAAAGATACCAAATTATCTTTTCCTCTCATTCACACTTGGAATGTTAGTGAGAGGCCTGAGGGATTGCTCAATTGATAAAGTGCTTACTTTGTGCATCAGTGATTTTTCATTGTTGTGAATGAATACTTAACCAAAAACAACTCAGAGAAGAAAAGAGTATTTTGCCTTACAGTTCCAGAGGGCAGAGCCCATCATGGTGACAGGAAAGGCATGGAGGCAGGAGTGGGAGCAGAGCTGATCACAGGTACCAGAGTCAGGAAACAGAGCAAGTGGCAAATGATGCTTAAAAAGCCTCAAGGCTGACCCCCAGTGACCCACTTCCTTCAGAAAGGCTCTACCTCCTAAGATTCCACTTTCCCAAACAGCACCATCAGCTGGGCACCAAGTGTTCAAACACAAGAGCCTATAGTGGACATGTCACATTCAAGCCATAACATCTTATATGCCTGGGATGGTATGTGCTTGTACCCCCAGCACTGGGGAGGCAGGTTCCTGAGACAGCCAGTCTAGTCAACATGGCAAGTTCAAGGTAAGTAAGAGACTTCATCTCAAAAAATAAAAATAGGGCTGGAGAGATTGCTCAGTGGTTAAAGACACTTGATTGTAAAACCTGATGGCCAAAGTTTTATCCCCCAATAATCCCATAAAGCTGGATGCACAAAGTGGTGCATGCGTCTCGTGTTCATTTGCAGTGACACCAGGCCCTGGCTCACCCATTCTGTCTCTCTCTCTCTTTTCTGTCTGTTACTCTCTCCCTGAAGTAAATCAAACAACCCAGTTAAAAAATGGGCTATGGAACTAAATGGAGTTCTCAGAAGAAGAAATACAGATGGCATATAAACATCTAAAAAAGTGTTCCACATCCTTAGCCATCAGGGAAATGCAAATTAAAACCATTTTGAGATTCTATTTTACTCCTGTCAGAATGGCTACCATCAAGAAAGCAAATGACAATAAGTGTTAGGCGTGGATGTGGAAAAAGAGGAACACTTCTACACTGTTGGTGGGAATGTAATATGGTCCAGCCATTGTGGAAACCAGTGTGGAGGTTCTTGAGACAGCTAAAAATAGATTTACCATATGATCCAGCTATAGCACTCCTAGGCATATATCCAGAGGACTCATCTCACTACCTTAGAGATACTTGCACAACCATGTTTTTTGCTGTGCTATTCACAATAGCTAGGAAATGGAACCAGCCTAGATGTCCCTCCACAGATGAATGGATAATAAAGATGTGGTACATTTACACAATGGAGTTCGATTCAGCGGTAAAGAAAAATGTAATTATGAAATTTGCAGGGAAATTGATGGATCTGGAAAGGATTATACTAAGTGAGGTAACCCAGGCTCAGAAAGCCAAATGTCACATGTTCTCTCTCATATGTGGATCCTGGTTATAAATGTATAGACGTGTGTGAACTGGAACCAAAAATCAGTACCAGAAGCCAGTAAGCTGGTAAAAAGCTATAAGGGAGGAAGGAGAGGGAAGGACTTAAGTGTATGGTATTGCACATATGTAAGTAGAAGAACAGATTATAGGGAGGGGAAAGGCCTAAGTGAGGCCATAGGAAAAGAATGCGTAAAAGAAGGGCAGGGGGAGGGTTAATCAAAATTCAAGATAGTGTGAATAAGACATATGTAAACCTACTTTTTTGAATAATGGCACATCCAGAAGCTATAGACTGTTACTAGAAAATTTTCAGTGCCTGGGATGGGATACCTTCCAGTGAGTTGTTGGCCAAGGAGGTCCCGGTAGCCTCCAAAACATTAAAGGCTATTGCCAAGGCCCTTGGTTTCCCTTGAGAAACAGATGGTAAAGTCCCTATTGCTGAAGACATCTCTTGCCTGAGAGGCAAGGTCACTGAGAAAGCAAGCTGGTGCTGAGCAGAAAACCTTCTCCTTGTAGACCAGCCAACTGAAAGCTGGAAAAAGCTGCACTGCATGCAGCCGTATGGGAGACAGAAATCATCAGCAGTGAAAGCGGTGGATACTGGAAAATTCAAGTTTGGCCAAACACCCTCCAAGGCTTAGGGCCTATTGCAGAAGAGGGGGCAGAAAGAATGTAAGAGCCAAAGGAAGGGTACGACTCCTTATAATGCAACTGTCCAGTCAGAAATTGGCCTTGATATCCATGACCTTGCAGTGCCTAGCAATACTTTCACAAAAACCAGCACTGAAACATCTCTGTCACACCCTCTAAGGCTTAGGGCCTATTTCGGAAGAGGGGGCAGAAAGAATGTAAGAGCCAAAGGAAAGGTACGACTCCTTACAATACAACTGTCCAGACAGAAATTGGCCTTGATATCCATGACCTTGCAGTGCCTAGCAATACCTTCACAAAACCCTCATAATAGAAGAAAAAGATGATGACATCAAAGTAAAAGAGAGACTAATGGAGAGAGGGAGGCGATATGATGGAGATTGGAGTTCTAAAGGGGAATGGGGTGAGGGGAGGGAAATACCATGTGTTTTTTGTATGTAAGTATAGAAGTTGTCAATAAAAATAATTAAAAATGTGAGCACCCATTCTCTCTCCCCTTGCCTCTTTTCCTCTCTCAAATAAAAAAATAAAAAAATTTTTAAATGAATGTAGGAGAAATGGCTTAGCAGTAAAGGCATTTGCCTGAGAAGCCAAAGGACCCAGGTTCAATTCCCCAGGACCCACGTGATCTATATGCACAAGGAGCACATGCATCTGGAGTTTGTTTGCAGTGGCTAGAGGCCCTGGCATGCCCATTCTCTCACTGTCTCTTCTCTCTCTCTCTCTCTTCTTGCAAATAAATACATAAACTAAAAATTTTTTAAGTTACTTTAAAAATGTGACTGAGGGTCTGAGGAAATGGCTTAGTGGTTAAGGCATTTGCCTGCAAAGCCTAAGGACTCCAGTTCAATTCCCCAGGACCCACGTAAGCCAGATGCACAAGAGGGCGCATACGTCTGGAGTTTGTTTGCAGTGGCTGGAGGCCCTGGCATGCCCATTCTCTATCTGCCTCTCTCTCTCTCTCAGACTAATTAATGGATTAATTAAAAATTTTAAAATAAAATCAATGTGACTGAGGAACAACATCTGAGGTTGTCATTTGGCCTCCACTTGCATGTGCACACACACATGCACCTACACACACAAACATGGGCATGCACATGACCACACACAATATTAATTAGGAAAGTCTAAACACTTGAAACGAATAGCAGTTTGAAGAACAGAATGATTTCACAATGGCTTTCACTTTAAACACTGAATAGTCTGAAAAACAGGAAAATAATCTTTCCATAGATGGCAAGCAAGCTGTTCCACATGGATGCCAGCAGGTGGCGGAAGAAAACAAGAAATTGATATTTACTTCTCAGCTTGGGATAAAGTGGAAAGGCATTGGCATGTCTTGGTATATGGCCCACCAAATGACTGGTTCTAAAGACCTGGATGGCTTGGCAAACTCCAGTTCTCTCATCTCACAATGCCTCCTAAAACTTAAAAAGTAAATATATAGAGGGAAAATGGAGGAACATTATGATTTCATTTTCTATATTAACAGTTGACAGAACCCTACTAATGTCTTATCATTGGATACAAATATGCTTTAACTCTGGAAACTGAAAATGAATACAACAATTGGGCATGATGGTACATGCTTGTCATCCCAGCACTCTGCAGCTGAGGCAGGAGAATGGATAGTCACATGCTAGCTTAGGTTGCACAGTGAAACCTTGTCCTAAAAAACCCAAAATATTGGATTGGAGAGTGGCTCGGTGGATAAAGCACTTGCTGCAAGGTGTTATTACTGGAGTTCGGATCCTCAGCACCCACATAAAAAGCCAGATGCTGTAGCAGATGTCATTAATCCCAGCACATCTATGTGAGGAGGGAGGCAGAGGCAGGAGACTCCTCTGGAAGCTCTGGAGCCAGCTAGTCTGGCAAATGAAGCAGCAGTGAACAGTGAGAAGCTCTGTTTCAAACAAGATGAGAAGGCAAGGACTGACACCTGAAAGTTGTCCTCTGACCTCCACACAAGCGCTGTGACATGTCCATGCCTGCACTTATACACACTCCCTGCAAAAACAAGACAACAAAATGGATTCCTTCCAGAGCTGATGAGCAGAGTGTCACACACATACGGTGAGTGCCAGGAGGGATATTGCAGGACACCATGATGCCAAAGTCCTGTGGCATAGCTAGGATTCTGAATGCCACTGGCAGGCTCTCAGCAACAGCCAAGATCAATGGTCATGTAGGCTTCAGGTATTTAGGACCTGGCTTATCTGGCATAGCAGGAGCAACCTGCACAGGCGGGATGTGGATGATGGCACTGGTGAGCCTGAACAGGTTCTAGAATGCACGGAGAATCAAAAGTGAGCATCCCAATTGCTTGCCACAGCTTCTGGGGTACTGTAACTCGAACACCCCTCTGTTCTCCAGTGTATGGCTCATGAAGAGAAGGTGGGCAGGGCAAAGTGGGAGCACAAATGACCCCAAAAGGATCAGCAGCTGTGCGGTCCTAACTTCCTCAACAGGAAGGAATGAGATCCCACTTTTGCCGTTTCTATTTTGTTGTGATTGAGCTGAATGAATGACTTCAGCCTGCAGGCCCTCTTTTCATTCCTATTCTAACAGACTTGGGACAGTCGCTGCTTGCCCACCTATTACCCTGTCCTCAACCTCTACTGGGCCTGGATGCCATCTCCACCCTGGCCTTGGTCATGCCATCCACCCCATTCTATGCCAGGCCAGGCTGTAGCATGAGGCCAGGAGTACCACTGATGCCAGCCTGGCTGGGTTCCAGCCATCATTGTCTTTTCTCTTCTGGATAATTCTATTCTTCCCTTTCCACACACACTTAGGATCCCACCTACAAGAGGTGCTTATGAGACAGAAGAGGGAGACTCACTGCTCCCTGAGATTCTGGCAAGAATCTCACTTGCCAGAACACCACTTAAAATTTAAAAATGATTGTCAGTGTTAATGATAAGTTCTTATTGTAAGCCCACTTTCTGAATACATTCTCATAAATTAGCAATGTAATTCCCTCATATCAGCTGTTGCTGCCTTGGCTTCCTTGAGCAAAACGACCATTCACCAAACAGCCAGCTGAACTCCTGTACGCTATCACCAGCGATTCTGAACACCTCATGATGTCTTGAAGACACTACGCAGCAATTACAGCTAGTTGCAGTCCCAGGCAGACTCTTTCAGTTTGCACAAGACATTTTTCTATTCCAAGACTTGGTGAATATTAGATTGCCCTGAAGCAATTTCGACTCCAGCCAGAGGGGCCACACTTCCCTTTATGTCCCAGAAGACATGTGACTAATAAGCAGAGACAACGCTGTGATTGGTGCAAACACAAACCTTCATTTGCATGTGAGGTGTGCTGTGATTGGAGCTAAGACCTTTTCTCTGGCTATAGAAGCAGGCTGTTGGGCTTGTTTTGTAAGGAGACTAGGAAACGCCCTCCTGCATTGCCTCCCCCAATGTTGTAGCACTAGGCCAGTGAGTGGTCTTGTCTTTCTACTTTTAGCCCTGTGGTCTGAGCTGGTAACATGAAGTAAGGAACAATAGACAGTGGAGTGGCCATGACAGCTGAACAGTCAGCAGGCTAAACTACAAAAGCAGCAAGGTGACAAGCTGCTTGAGAGTTGGAAAAGAGATAGCTGTGTGGTTCGAGAGAAACCAGGCCAGGACTGAGGGGGCAGCAGAAGTAGAGAGAGGTTGGAGAGTTAAGAGTGATGACTGACAGAGGCTGTACTGAGGCAGAGAACAGAAAACGCAGGCCTCGGAGGCTGGAAGACTTCTGAAAAGTTGCCCAACTTATAGGATCAATGTCTCAGACACCCCAGGCCCAGGAGCTGCCATGTCAGCTGCTGTCAAGAAGAGCCCTGTAGAAGGTAGAAAAAACTTAACCTTAAACCACAGGCACTGGCTGGTGAATTCCAGGCCCAGAAGTTGGTTGCCACCCAAAGTGAGTTGTTGGCCAGGGGAGACACATGAGGTCCCCAAAATGAGGCAAGCCATTGCCAAAGCACCAGGTTGCCTGCCAGAGCTAAAAGGTAAGACCCTGTTGCTGATGACACCACAGTGACAAGTTCTTTTTGAAAAAAGACAGTTTCAGTTAGGGACAGGAGCCCAAAGAGAGAACCAGAAGATACCATCCCACCATGATAGGAATGGAACTTGTGTTCCTGAACTAGTTTCATCTACAACAGCTGCAGCACCCCCTTCTGCCTCCACACTACCTAGGTGGGCTGGCCCTTGGTTCAGCACCTTGACTCTGCAAACCAATCAGGTCCATTTTTTAATGTTTTTAAAAATATTCTTCATTTTTATTTATTGAGATGGGGAGAGAGGGAGAAAGAAAAAAAGAGAGAGGGAGGGGGAGAGAATGGTCATGCCAGGGAGTCTAGCCACTGCAAATGAACTCCAGAGGCATGTACCACTTTGTGCATCTGGCTTACGTAGATACTGGGGAATCAAACTGGAGTTCACAGGCTTTGTATCTGGCTTTCATGGGTACTGGGGAATCGAACCTGGGTCTATAGGCTTCGCAGGCAAGTGCCTTAACTGCTAAGCCATCTCTCCAGCTCAAAAATCCATTTTTAACCAACTATAAAGCCTGTCCATGTTGTTCCCATTCCTCTCTGTGCCCTGTGATCTCTGTCTGCACACATGTAAGTCTGGTTTTCCCCTATTTACCAGGGTAGGGGAGAGCACTGTTTCTTGGCCTGAGTAGTTTTCTGCTTGCCTCTATCTGCCTTATGCCTTGAGGTAACTTCTCTCTTTAATTATGTATGATTTCTTCTCTAATCTCTGCGTCTACCACATATGTATTTCCTTTAAACTCTAGATCTAGATCTATCATGCGGTATTTCCTCTAAACTATGGGCCTGCTATATGTGTAATTTCTACAAACTCGGGGTAACCATGGGTGTAACTCTTTTTACTACATATTTCTCATCTAAATTTCCTGGTCTCTGATTTGGTACTTTCCCTCTACTTTCCTTAAGCCATCACCACTTCCTCTCTTAACTTTCTTCCATGGGGATGCTCAGGGCAGATCCTGTGCCTTCCATATGAGTGTGCGTTTCTTGTAAAGCTCTCTGCATAAGCTCCTAGATACTATCTTCCATGTTCTTATGACTCTGCTCCAGCCTTTTCCAAGACCTCAATTTCTCTTAATGAACCTCATAAACTGTGCCGTACCTTCCATCTGAGTGCATTTTTCTTCTAAATCTCTCTCTATGAGCTTCTAGATCCTGTTTTCCATGTGCTAGTGATTCTGCTCTAGCCTTTTCTTAGATCCCAACTTCCCTTAAATGGACTTTTTATATGATTTCTCCCTAAATAAACTCAATAATTCATAATTTATCTTGCTTGAGTTTATTTTTGATCAATTTTTGGGAGACCACTCTTGAACCTTAAAATTATGCATTAACAGGGGGACATTGAGAGACGATGCTAGAACTGGAGAGGGGAACCAGTGCCCTCATAGTGCTATGGGAAAGTGCTATGGGAGCTGCTGGGGGATGACAGTTGTCAACAGCATGAATAAGTAGGAGATCCTGAAAGTTATGAAATCAACCAGCCAGGCGAGAAGTGCAATGGTGGTAAACAGCTTATGCAGGTAACCAACTGCTCTCAGATTGAACAAGAGACCTGCCCAATGGGGGAGAACGCTTACCTGGTACTGGGAACCAAATCAGAGTCTCATGCATAGGAAACCGGAGAGAACTTTTACTGTTGTTTGGCTAAGACGAGTTGGCATACACACCAATAAGTGTCTCAAATGATTATTCCCTTTAATCCAAGCTGCTCTCACTTTGGGTTGGAGAATGTTTTATCTTACAGATGGAGGAGAATACTGGAGAGATCCAGGATACATCGAGAATAGCTGACAGCCTACCACGAGACAGGTCACCTCCACCACATCTGCCTGCGTGGGCCCAGGCATCATTGCAGAAGAAGCAGTGACACGAGAACTGTTCTCACTGCCAGCCTGAAAACCAGTTCCAGGGAGATGACGACAGACACTGTGGTCACTCAAACCTCATCCAAACACAGATCCAGAGGTTATAGGAAGCTCAACACTAAATCCTATCTCTAGCATACACCTCCCAAGGCTCAGGGAACATTGTGATAAAAGGGGAAGAAAGACTGTAAGAGCCTCAGGGTGGGTGGGAATAGCCTGAGGCACCATCCCTTCCACACTGACTGACGCCTTCAGAACCCCACAAGGAATACCAATAACCCCACTGAGGAGGGCCCTCCATGGAATAGGTGCCAGGGAGAGGAGATATAAGAGTATAACCTTTCCTTAAAATGTTTTTAATTTTAAAAATGCTCACTGCTTACTGAAATTAAAACAAACAAACAAACAAACAAACAAACAAACAAACAAACAAACAAAAACCTGAGGACTCCTATGCTTGCCAGGAGTACATAGCATAGCTATTCCCACCAGGAACCTGCAGCCCTAGCTGTTTCCAAGAGCTAAGGAATCCCTACTCTGTAGGCCTGCCTAAAAGCATTTGCAGAGCTCAGGATTCTGGTGCTCAAGGCTGGCACAAGAGTTGTAACATTACAGGGGCCACTCGCTGCTGCTCCCACCTGTGTGCTGCCACTCAGTACTGTCAGTCACTGAGGGATACAAGAGGCTAGCACTTGAAGAGCTGCTTCTCACCTATGCATGACTTCCATCCTCTAGAGCAAAGGCCAGCAGCCAGCTCTCAGTGACACACAGTCATTATAGACACAAAGTAGATGGAGGAGATGGGGTTATTGTTTAATGGGGACAGTCTCAGCTCTACAAGATGAAGGCGTTCTATTCTTCACATGGATGGTAGCACGATATGGCTTTGTGTAACACTGAACTGTATATGTAGAAGTAGTTAAGATAATACATTTTGTTATGCATACTTTTACCACAATAAAAAATTAAAAAGCACAGAATGAAACAAAACTAAGTCCCCATCCCTGCTCCCTTCTCTTCTCCTTTGGAGCCTGTCTTCTTGAAAACTGTTTATAAGATTTTCACCTCCCTACTCCTCACCCCTCTGGTCTAATGGTCACTCCTGCAGGGCCCTCCTCTTCTGTGAGGCAGCTCACTACATCCATCTCAGCCACACCCCTTGTACCTTCAGTGACTGGGTTCTTCTTCCTCCAGCTCTGCTACTTCTTCCTGGAGTGATCTGCTGACTTCCCCTTTCTGCTTGCCTTTGAAATGCTGACACAACAAGGCAGGGTTTCTCATGGTGTTATACCTGCACCTTCAGCATCACCTAGAACCTGCTGGAAATGCATATCTGTGGTCCAGCCCTGACCTGCTGAAGCCACACTGTAGGAAGGCCCAGCTGTCTTCATGCAGCCAGCCACATTGATTTTAATGTGCTCTGATTCATTCTCAGTGAGAAGGTTAAACTTAGAACCTTTTCTTTCTTAGTGTGGTTCACTTTCAACCATAACTCCAAATAAGCACTTTAGTGCAGGGTCCTGAAGTCTGCACCTGCCCTGCGTTAGCTCTCAAGCTCATATGCATGTGCTCTAACAGGAGTTATTCTGCCTGGCTAATTCTTGCCCCTGGTGATGTCCAACTGAGGGACAAGACAGCCATGGGTAGTATAGGAAGAATTTATGCCTACATTTTTCTAATTTAAAAAATTTGTTTTACTTATTTATTAGAGAGAGAGAGAGAGAGAGAGAGAAGAGAGAAAAGAGAGAATGGGTGCACCAGGGCCTCTAGCCCCTGCAAGTGAACTCCAGATGCATATACTTGTGCACCTGGCTTATGTGGGTACTAGGGAACTGAACATGGGACCTTGGATTTTGCAGGCAAGCACCTTAACTACTAAGCCATTTCTCCAGCACTACAGTTACATTTTTTTTTTTTTTGGAGACACAGAGAGAGACAGAGAGAGAGGGAGAGGAAGACAGATAGAGATGGGCGCACCAGCAGCCTCTCAGCTTCTGCGAACGAAATCCAGATGCGTGCACCCCCTTGTGGTCAAGTGCGACATTGCGCCCTTGTGTCACTTTGCATCTGGCTAAACGTGGGACCTGGAGATTGGAACCGGCGTTCTTAGGCTTAGCAGGCAGGAGCCTTGACTGCTAAGCTATCTCTCCAGCCCTACAGTTACATTTAAAATTTTTTATTATTATTATTTTATTTATTTTTGGAGAGACACACACACACACACACAGAGAAAGAGAGAGAGAGGGAGGGAGACACATAGAGAATGGGCGCGCCAGCAGTCTCTCAGCTGCTGTGAATGAAATCCAGATGTGTGCACCCCCTTGTGGGCAAGTGCGGCATTGCGCCCTTGCATCACTTTGCATCTGGCTAAATGTGGGACCTGGAGATTGGAACCGGGTTCTTAGGCTTAGCAGGCAGGCGCCTTAACTGCTAAGCCGTCTCTCCAGCCCAACAGTTACATTTTTTAAATAAAGAAAACAAGTTGAGCTATTTGTGCATGGGTGGGGGGTGTACTGGGGATGGAACCTACAGCCCTGTGCATGCTAGACAAATCATTGAGCTCCACCATAGCTATAAATTAAGCTGTAATAATTCAATAGCCCCTTGCTGTCCAAAGGAGTTTGGTTCCAAGCTACCTCATGGACATCAAAATCCACAGATAATCAGGTCCGCATATGAATGGTGCAGTTAATATTTGCATATAACCCATCTGTGCCCTCCTATATACTTTATGATACTTTAAATTATCTATAGATTACTTAGAATACTTAACACAGAGAATAACAATGAGGAAAAGTTTGCACATGTTCAGTGTAGACTCGAAATTTTACTCAAAATACTTTCTACTCAAGGTTGGCTATTTTCATGGAAGTAGAACCCTCAGATGATAAGGCTGACTATTTAGGACAGAGGGGACATGTGCCCACATGGGCTTCTGCAGCTAATACACAAGGCATGAAGAGTAGCTGTGGGATGCGCCACATCCAGGGCTTGCCACACCCATCTCTGGATGTTGGCAGGAGCTGGTGACCTTCTTTTTAAACTTTTTTTTTATTAGTTATGTATATAGTGTGTATACAGCCATGATGGTACCATCGTTAGCCTTCTACCTGTTCTCCCCCTATGGAGATGGTGGGTCTTGCTTTGTGGGGGTAGCCATCAGTTAAGGGGGAGAGGCAATGTCTCTGTGACCCAACTCATGGCTCTAACAATCTTTCTGTGAGTCTTGAATGGAACCTAAAAATGAGTCATACAGTGGCTGGGGCTGTGTCATCTTGTTCTCTACACCTATGTTCTCAAAATGAAAGCCTGGCCTGAAATAATTCCTGCAATGATACGGGGGGGGGGGCATGAAAAAGATAAATATAAGCAATCACCAAAGAATTTCTAGTGTGCCACTTACTTAAAAAAAACTTTTATTGACAACTTCTATACTTACAGAAAATAAACAATGAAAATTCCCTCCCTTCCCCCACTTTCCCCTTCACAACTCCACTCTCCATCATATTCCCTCCCTCTCTCCATTAGTCTCTATTTTGATATCATCATCTTTTTCTCCTATTATGAGGGTCTTGTAAAAGTATTACTAGGCACTGCAAGGTCATGGATATCGAGGCCAATTTCTGCCTGGACAGTTGTATTGTAAGGAGTGGTACCCTTCCTTTGGGTACCATGTCCTCTTATTTTTATTCTCTTATTCTTTCTGCTACCTCTTCCACAATGGACCCTGAGCTTTGAAAGGTGTGATAGAGAGTTTTCAGTGCTGGTCGCTCCTCTATCATGTCTTCTCAGCATTTTGTTGCCTTTTGGGTCATCCCAGTGGTCACCTCCATCTGAAAAGAGAAGCTAATCTAACCAAAAGTGAGAGTAGCATTAATATGTGAATATGAACATTAAGTGCAGTGCTTTCATGGAAATTTGGTGAGAATAATATGTGAATTTAGCCCAGACAAGAGCGGGGTTTATACCCCTCAGGCTCATGACCTCCCCTGCCACAGGCTTTTGATTAGGTTTTCAGTACCAGGCATGTATTCCCTCCCATAGAGTGACCCTTCAGTCCAATTAGAGAGCAGTTTGTTTCCCCAAGAGTAGACATGCCACTATTGCACCTGGTCAGTCATTTGGCCTGTATGGCCAAACTTGAGGCTTCTAGTGGCCACTGTTTTAACTGCTGATGACTTCTGTCTCCCATAGGGCTGCATGCAGTGCAGCTTTTTCTAGATTTCAGTTGGCTGGTCTATAGGGAGAAGGGTTTCAGCTCAGCAACAGCTTGAGTTCTCAGTGATCTTGCTGCTGAGGCATGTGAAGTCTTCAGCAATAGGGTCTTACCATCGGTTACTCAGGAAACCAAGGTCCTTAGCAATGGCCTTTAATGTTTTGGAGGCAATAGGGACCTCCCTGGCCAATAATTCACTGGAAGATATCCCATCCCTGGCACTGAAAAATTTCTAGTAGCAATCTATGGCTTTGGGATGTGCCATTATCCAAAAAAGTAGGCTTTCATATGTCTTATTCAGAATATCTTGAATCTTGATTGCCTTTCCTCCACCTTCTTTTACTCAATCTCTTCAACTGGTCTCACTTAGACCATTCCACTCCCTGTAATCTGTTTTTCTACTTACATATATACAATACCATCCCTGTAAGTCCTTCCCTCTCCTCCCCTCCATAGCCTTTTTCTAGCTTACTGGCCTCTTTTGGTTCCAGCTCACATACAAGTCTAAAATTTGTAGCTAGGATCCACATATGAGAGAGAACATGCAATTTTTGGCTTTCTGGGCCTGGGTTACCTCACTTAGCCATTACAGATCCATCCATTTCCCTGCAAATCTCATTTTTCCTTACCACTGAATAGAACTCCATTGTGTAAATGTACCACATCTTTATTATCCATTCACCTGTTGAGAAACATCTAGGCTGGTTCCATTTCCTAGCTATTGTGAATAGAGTAGCAATAAACATGGTTATGCAAGTATCTCTAAGGTAGTGGGAAGAGTCCTTCGGATATATGCCTAGGAGTGGTATAGCTGGATCATATGGTAAATCTATTTTTAGCTGTCTCAAGAACCTCCACACTGATTTCCGCAATGGCTGGACCAGATTACATTCCCACCAACAGTATAGAAGGGTTCCCCTTTTTCCAAATCCTTACCAATATTTATTGTCATTTGTTTTCTTGATGGTAGCCATTCTGACAGGAGTGAGATGGAATCTTAAAGTAGTTTTAATTTGCATTTTCCTGATGGCTAGGGAAGTAGAACACTTTTTTAGATGTTTGTATGCCATCTGTGTTTCTTTGTGAACTCTCTACTTAGTTCCATACCCCATTTTTAATTGAGTTGTTTCATTTCTTATTGTTTTGTTTATTTAGTTCTTTGTATTTTCTGGATATTAATTCTCTGTCAGATGTATAACTGGCAAAGATTTTCTCCCATTTTGTAGGTTGTCTCTTTGCTCTATTCACTGTGTCCTTTGCTGTATAAAAGCATTGTAATTTCATGAGATCTCAGTGGTTGATTAATGGTTTTATTTCCTGAATAATTGGGATTATATTCAGAAAGTCATTGCCTATGCCTATATGTTGAAGGGTTTCTCCTACCTTTTCCTCTAGTAGTTTCAGAGTTTCAGGTCTGATATTAAGGTCCTTGATCCATTTGGGCTTGTATGTGGAGAAAAACAAGGATCTATTTTCATCCTTCTACATATAGATATCCAATTTTCCCAGCACCACTTGTTGAAGAGGCTGTCTTTTCTCCAGTGAATTTATTTGGCATTTTTGTCAAAAATAAGATGGCTGTAGCTGCCTGGATTAACATCTGGGTCCTCTATTCTGTTACATTGATCTACGTGTCTGTCTTTGTGCCAGTACCATGCTGTTTTTGTTGCTATGGCTTTGTAATATAGCTTAAAATCTGGTACCACCAGTCTTATTTTTGTTGCTCAAAATTGTTTTGGCTAGTCAAGGTTTTTTGTGCTTCCAAATTAATTTTAGGATTGTTTTTTCTATTTCTGTGAAGAATGCCATTGGGATTTTAATGGGGATTGCATTAAATGTATAGATTGCTTTTGGTAATATTGACATTTTCACAATATTGATTCTTCCAATTCAAGAACATGGGGTGTCTTTCCATTTTCTAGTGTCTTCTGCAATTTCTCGCTTGAATGTTGTAAAGTTCTCATTGTAGAGATCCTTCACTTCCTTGGTTAAGTTTATTCCATGGTACTTATTTTGTTTGAGGTAATTGTGAATGGGAAAGATTCTCTGATTTCATCCTCCACAAGTTTGTTGTTTGTATATAGGAAAGCTACTGATTTCTGTGTGTTTATTTTGTATCCAGCTACTTTGCTAAAGGTGTTTATCAGCTCTAACAGTTTGCTGGCAGAGTCTTTAGGGTCCTTTATGTATAGAATCATATAATCTGCAAATAATGATAATTTGATCTCTTCTTTTCCAATTTGTATCCCTTTTATGAGTGTTTCTTGCCTTACTCCTATAGCTAGGCTTTCCAGTACTATATTAAATAAAAGTAGGGCCAGTGGACATCCTTGTCTTCTTCCTGAATTTAGTGGAAAAGTTTCAAGTTTCTCACTATTTTCTATCATGTTTGCTGTAGATTTGTCATAAATAGCTTTTATTATGTTGAGATATGTTCCTTCTGTTCCCAGTTTTTGTAAGACTTTTAACATGAAGGAATGTCGGATTTTGTTGAATGCCTTTTCTGTATCTATTGAGATTATCTTGTAATTTTTAGCCTTCAGTCCAATTATATAGTCCATTTATCAATTTGTGTATGTTGGACCATCCTTGAATCTCTGGGATAAAGCCTACTTGGTTGGGGTGAATAATATTTCAGATATATTCTTGCATTCTGTTTGCCAATATTTTGTTCAGAATTTTTGCATCTATATTCATGAGGGAAATTGGTCTGTAATTTTCTTTTTTTGTTCTGTCTTTGTCTGGTTTTGGTGTCAGGGTGATGCTGGCTTCATAGATGGAATTCAGTAGAATTCTTTTCTTTTCTATGATATGGAAAAGTTTGAGAAGCAGTGGTATTAGTTCTTCCATGAAGTTCTGATAAAATTCACAAGTGAATCTATCTAGTCCTGGACAGTTTTTAGTTGGGAGACTTTTATAACTGCTTGGATCTCCATACTTGTTATAGGTCTTTTAAAATGGTTTATCTCATCTTGATTTAATTTTGGTAGGTCATATTAATCAAGGAAATCATCCATTTATTTCAGATTTTCAAACTTAGAGGTTAATATATTCTTAAAGTATGTCTTTATGATTTTCTGAATTTCTGTTGTAATGGGGCCTTTTCCATTTCTAATTTTATTAATTTTTGTGTCTTCTCTCTTTGGGTTTGATTTGCTAAGGATTTATCTATCTTGATTTTTCTTTCAAAGAACCAACTATTTTTTTCTTTGATTTTTTGGATTGTTTTTTGTTTTCTATTTCACTAATTTCTTCCCTAATCTTTATTATTTCTTCCCATCTACTGATTTTCTGTTTGCCTTGTTCTTCTTTTTCCAAGGCCTTAAGGTGATGCATTAAATTATTTAGTTGTGAGCCGTGCGTGGTGGCGCACGCCTTTAATCCCAGCACTCGGGAGGCAGAGGTTGGAGAATCACTGAGAGTTCAAGGCCACCCTGAGACTATATAGTGAATTCCAGGTCAGCCTGGACCAGAGTGAGACCCTACCTTGAAAAACCAAAAAAAAAAAAAAATTATTTAGTTGTGAACTCTCTAATTTCTTAATATTGGTACTTAGAGCTATAAATTTCCCTCTTAGGACTGCCTTCATTGTGAGCCAAAGGTTTTGGTATGTTGTATTCTCATCATCATTTGAGTCAATGAATTTATTGATTTCCTTTTTGATTTCTTCAATGACCCATTCATCATTCAATAGTGTACTGTTTAGTCTCCATGAATTTCTGTATGCTCTGTAGTTTTTCTTGTTGCTGATTTGTAGTTTAATCCCATTGTGGTCAGATAGAGTACAGGGATTTTTTCAGTTTTCCTATATTTGTTAAGATTTGCTTTGTGTCCTAATATATGATCTATTTTGGAGAATGTTCCATACACTGCTGAGAAAAATGTATATTCTACAGCATTTGGATGGAATGTTCTGTAGCTATCTATTAGGTCCATTTGTCCCATGACATCATTTAATCCAGGTGTTTCTCAATTTAGTTTTTGCCAGTTTGACCTGTCAATTGATGAGAGTGGGGTATTGAAGTTACCCACTGCAACTGTGTTTGGTGTTATCTGTGACCTTAAGTCTAATAGTGTTTGTCTACTGAAATTGGGAGCCCCCATATTAGGTACATATACACGTAAGATTGTAATGTCCTCCTATTGGAGTGTTCCTTTAATCAGTATAAAATAACCTTCTTTATCTTTCTTCACTGATGTTGATTTGAAGTCTATCCTGTCAGATATTAGGATAGCAGCCCTTGCTTATTTCCTAGACCCATTTGCTTGAAATACCATTTTCCATCCTTTCACCCTAAGACAGTGTCTGCCTTTTATTGAGAGATGAGTTTCCTGGTGGCAACAAACAGCAGGATCCTACCTTTTAATACAGTCTGCAAGCCTGTGTCTTTTGGTTGGGGCACTGAGGCCCATTGATATTAAGAGTTATTATTGCAAGGTATGTGATTATTCTTGCCATTCTTCTTCTTTTGTAGTGTATCCTATTTCCCTTTACTCTCTTGTTTTAACTGTTATTTGAGTATGTTTTAGTTTTTCCTGTTTCCTCCCATGTGTGCTTTGCTTTCTCTTCAGTGTGAAGGATTCCTTTGAGTATTTTCCCTAGAGCTGGCTTAGTTGCCATAAATTACTTTAGCCTGTTTTTCTTGTGGAATGTCCCTATTTCACCTTCAATTTGGATAAATAGCTTTGTAGGATAAAGTATTCTTGGTTGACAATTGTTTTCTTTGGGGACTTGAAATATATCACTCCAAGCCCTTCTGGCTTTTAAAGTTTGTGTTGGTAATTTGCTGTTATCCTGGTGGGCTTGGATTTATAGATGACTTGGTTTTTCTCTCTAACTGCTTTCAATATATTTTCTTTGGTTTGCATGTTTAGTAGTTTAATTATAACATGGTGATGAGATGTTCTTTCCAGGTTTGGTTTGTTTGGTGTTATAAAAGCTTCCTGTATCTGCATTGACATTTCTTTTCCAACTTGGGGGAAATTTTTCTTCTATGATTTTGTTGAAAATGCCTACTAAGCCTTTGGATTTAAATTCTTCTCTTTCTGCTATACCCTGAATTTCTTTCTTTTTTTTTTTTTCAAAGTAGGGTCTCACTCTAGCTCAGGCTGACCTGGAATTCACTATGTAGTTTCAGGGTGGCCTTGAACTCATGCAATCCTCTTACCTCTGCATCCCAAGTGGTGGGATTAAAGGCGTGTGCCACTACGCCCGGCTACCCTGAATTCTTATGTTTGATCTTTTCATAGTATCCTGGATATCTTGAAATTCCCATTCATACCTTCCTATTAGCTTGTCTTTCTCTTTGTTGGACTGTATTAGATCTGCCACCTGGACTTCTAGTTTAGATATTCTGTTCTCTCCTTCATCCATTCTACTGGTGACACTATCCACAGAGTTTTTTTTATTTGACTGAATGTGTTTTTCAGTACTAGTATTTCTGCCCAGTTTTTCTTCAGTATTTGTTTTTCCTTATTCATGTCTTATAATGACCTCCTTATTTCATTAAGCTGGTTTCCTGTGTTCTCTTGGAATTCCTTCAGGAGTTTGGTTTCTTCTTAAATTCCTTTGTTTTCTTCTTTGATTCCTTTGAGTTCTTCCTTGATTTCTTTGAGTATAGATAAAATCTTTTAAAAAAAATCTTTGTCAGGCATTTCATCTAAAACAGTCTCATTGTGGGCCATTTCTGATGGATTTATAATTTATGGTGGAATTGCATTGTCTGGATTCTTTATGTTTCTTGTATTATAATGTTGTGATTTTTGCATTCTGATTTGATTGGATGCCTTGGTTTTCTAATACTCTGCAGTGCTTTTAGATTTGGAAATCCAGCTTTATGTACCTTCAGAATAGGAGTTTAATGTGCCAGGTGTAGCTCTTGTAGTATAATCCAGCCACAAAGGTAATCCTATTTGTTGCGTTTACCTGCTGTTCAAGTATTCTAATAGGCTGGGTGGAGCAATTTACTGACAAATTCTAAAATTCAGCTGAGCAATATACACAGTCAATAAAAACCAGCACAGAGTATGCAAATGTAGGGATTGAAATAAACAGATAATGTTATAAAGCCAAAGTCCCTAAGGCTGTGTGTTGCTCTACACCCTTAATCCTGTCAGCTAGGAGGTAGAAAATTCTGTTCTGAAATGGGCTTCAGGTCAGCCTGTGTCTGAATCAGACCCTGTCCCCAGTAATGACAGAAGAAAAAAGGCAAAGGATCTATGAATCTGAAAGTATCAAAGACAACAATAGTGATCCTCCAAATACAGCTTAATTGAGAATGGTAAAGCCAGCCAAGAATATGTAATTCATAATCTTCCCTGACATGAAAAAAGAGATTAGCACTTCCAGTGCAGGCCTATGTACCTACTTCTTTGTCAATTGGCCTCATTACCATTTGGGGTGGTTTCCAATCTCACCAATTCTGAGTGCCCACCTCGATCCCTCCATGTTGTGCTGTGAATCTGGTGATCTGATCAGCTGTGCTGGATGCCCTGCCACAGGGAGCTGGATGTGTTCTTTGGAGGGTCACAGTGCTGTTGGTTGAGAGATGGGCAAGTGCAGGAAGCCTGGATTTGTACTGGAACTGGTCATCTGGCTCTACCTTTGTCCCCTTCATCAGCTCCTCAACTAATCTCTGCTGCCTCCCCTTCAGTTTTCTTGACTTTGTAAGGAGGATGATGAGGTTGGAAAATCCCCTTGTTTGGTCTCTGTTCCCGCATCTTAGCACCAGACAGGTGCGCAGATCTGCAAAGATCAGGTCCTGGTCCGCAAGCACCTTGTTGGGATTCTGGCCATTTTCCTCCTTTCTGATAGATCTTAGTCTTTCCTGCTTCTCTGCTGTGGCCAATAAAAATCTATACATCTTCACTTTTCTGATAAAGAGTGTATTTTGCTGTGGTTTTGCTTAAATCCCTCCCTAGGCTGGATTGGTGTAACTCCTATGCTGTACCAGTTACTTTTAGATCACTGACTGAAATGTCTGATAGACACTTAAGGGAGAAAGGATTGATATTGGATTGTGGTTTCAGAGGGTTTAGTACATCATGGTTGGCAGTTGTGAAGGAATAGCTCCATTCATGGAGCATGACACTGTTCAAATGGTGATGGACTGGGAATCCGAGAGTAAGGTGGGTATCACCTTCAAAGACTGTTCCCAAGGACCCACTTCTGCAGCCAGTCCACATCTCCTAAAGGCTCCACAGCAGCCCTAAATAGTGCCACCATATGGTGAACAAGGTTTCAAAGCATGAACCTGTGGGTATTCAGATTCTAATCATAACAGCCAGCCAGTCTCCTCCTTGTATGAGATTTTTGGCTGATCTAACTGCAGAATTACAGAGTTGACAAGGTCACACTGAGAAACAGTCATTAGTAATAACTATGATAGGAGAGAAATGCTTATCAAGAATGATTAAATAGGGGACAATGAGAAGTTGCATATGGTCTAAATACACTGTACATATGTGTGAAAATGTTATAATGAACCCATCATTTTGTACAATTAATGAATATTAAAAACACATTTAAAAAAATCTAAAGAATGTTTAAGGTATTTTCCTCTTTATTTTTAGTGTTTATTCTGAAGTATGCCCTACTACACTGGCATACTATAAATATATATGGAAACCCATTATTAATATATTATAAATATATCATGTGTACATATTTAAAATGTGGACTGTCCTAGGTGCATAGTCAAAGTTGTTTGATGACATTTGAGCCAAATAATTTTGGGAAAGCAGTTATACAAGGTGCGAAATAACTGTAGGAAAAAACCATCCCTTTGGGATAGGGCACCAGGTGGGGCTGGGGTCTTTATCCTGCAGATATTTCCAAGAGACAGAAACAGTTATTGGTGGAAAGAAGCTTTTTACAGTGTTGAAAATTTAGAATCAACATAAGCACTCAATCCAAGGAGACTATTTTTCCTAGGGCAAATCTACTTGATACCATAAGTCATTCAAAAGGTAAATTTGGGTTGAGGAGTTAGCTCAGTTAGTAAAATGCTGCCTCACAAGCATGAGGACATGAGTTTAATATCCAGAATCTATGGAAAAATCCCCGCATGGAGATGTGTGTCTGTAATCCCAGATTTGGGAAGGCAGAGTTAAACACTGAGTGACTTCCATGTCCTTTGGCTTGCCCTTGGCTCTCATGGCCAGCTTTGGTATTTTTAAAGCTTTACCCATGTCTCCAATGGAAGCCCCTCCCTCAGAGACCTTTAGACTTCAGCTTAACTGGAGCATCCAAACAAATTTTCCTTTTCTTCTATGTATGTAGAGGCCAGAGGAGAACCTCAGGTGTCCTCCTCAGGAGAACCATCCTCCTTTGAGACAGTCTCTCACTGGCCTGACATTCACACTGGTTAGGCTCGACTCTAGACTGGTTCTCCAGGGAGATTCAGGAATTCTCCTGTTTTGAATTGTGTCCCTATCTGTCATTTTTGCTTTTGTCTCTGTGCATTTTTGTATCATTTGAGTTTTGTGGGTATGACTCAAACCCGGAGCTTATTTCCATTTTAAAGTCAGCACTACAGACTACAGCTGTCAGCATGGGGAATACAGGCTTCACTTGGATGCCAGTTTTACTATAAAGAGCAGAAACCCATCCCAGCAAATCAAGCTCTTGGTGACCCTCTGAAGGAAAGATGTTTAATGTGTTGAGCCTGTGGAACTTGTCGCACCTGATGTTTGTGACTCCTGTGTCCATGCAGATGAACACTTCATCAGGACCAACACAGGCATGTGAGGTGCACAGACTCCAACAGTGAGCTCACCCTGGGTATGTTCCCCACAGTGGGGAGGTCTATTATGCTGGAGTTCACTGGGTTCTCTGATGTGTCAGGGGGTTGAAGCTACAGAAGTATGATTTGAGAATCATCTGAGCTGGGTTTCATTGGAAAGATATTCAGAAGGCTCATCAAAACCTTTTAATAATGTTATTTAAATGCCCCATAAAGGGTAGGTAGGGAAGAGGAGCAAGGATAAGAAATCTCATCAAAAGCATGCCTGGGAACAGCAGTGTCACTGTGGAAAAATCATCAGGTTGGAATGCATGCCCTCTTCCCCAAAGTTGCACCTATAGGTAGGGATTATCTTCAATTTGAGATTGTTCAAAGGGTGATTCTCCTGGTCTCCCCTACTCCACTACACACTGCAGATTGGAAGGTGTGCCCAGAGGGGTTGCTCTACTTGTCACACAGTGCTGGCATGGCACAGCCAGTTCTGGATATCCTTGTGAGGATTGGGGACAATGTGTTTGTGGGTGTGGGCTGCTTCTATGTGTATCAAGCAAGCCACCTTGACCTCAGTTTTACATTTGTCCACATGGCTTTCATGGAGACCCATCTCTCTACCTCTGTTACATGCCATTTATTGTCAGTCCTTCTGCTGTGTGTGGCACAAATACACATCTGTGGCTACCTCCAAGGGAGTGAGGGTGTCATCAATGGCTTGGCATTTGGGAACACCTGGTGAGGTTACAGAAGAGCTTGCGATATGCTATTAGGATAAATGTCCTCCAAACCATCTACATCACCCCTTCTCCCCATCCCCAAATCAGCTCCTACATAGGAATGTGGTCAGAGGGGAGTCAGGAAGGTCTTTCAGACTTACTTTCCAGGAACTGAAGTTTTCTGGTCTGGGCTATTCTTTCTTTCTATTTTTTTCTTTTCTCTTAATTTTGCATGTGTATGTCTGTGTAGTATACATTCTTGTGTACATGTGTGTTCTTATGTGCATGAAGGTGCACATGCATGTGGAGACCAGGGGTCAATCTTGGGTGTCTCAATAGCTAGTCACCTTATTCTTTGAGACAGGATCTTGAAGTCTAATGGGCATATTCTAGGTATCCTCCTGCCTCCATATTCCCAACACCAGTTTAACATGTTTGCACCACCATGGCCAGCTCCTGGTTTTCACTGTAAGTAATGTACACGGGGGAGTGTGATCTTGCTCTGCTCCTGGTTTTCACTGTAGGAACTGTACCTGGGGGAGTGTGATCTTGCTATGCTCCTGGTTTTCACTGTAGGAACTGTACCTGGGGGAGTGTGATCTTGCTCTGCTCCTGGTTTTCACTGTAGAAACTGTACCTGGGGGAGTGTGATCTTGCTCTGCTCCTGGTTTTCACTGTAGGAACTGTACCTGGGGGAGTGTGATCATGTTCTGCTCCTGGTTTTCACTGTAGGAACTGTACCTGGGGGAGTGTGATCTTGCTCTGCTCCTGGTTTTCATGGTAAGAACTGTACCTGGGGGAGTGTGATCGTGTTCTGCTCCTGTTTTTCAGCTGTGATATCATTCTGCTCATGGTTTTCTCTGTGGGGACTGTACATGGGGGAGGAAGGTCTTGTTCTGCTCCTTGTTTTCACTGTAGGGACTGTATATGGGAGAGCGTGATCTCATTCTGCTCCTGGTTTGCACTGGAGACACTGTGTATGTTGGAGTGTGATCTTGTTCTGCTCCTCGTTTTCACTATAGAGACTGTAACAGGGAGAGTGTAATCTCATTGTGCTCCTGGTTTTCACTGTAAGGACTGTATATGGGGAAGTATGATCTTGTTTTGTTCCTGCTTTTCATGGTATGACTGAATATGGGGGAGAGTGTTCTCATTCTACTCCTGATTTTCAATGTAGGTAATTTACATGGTGGAGTCTGATCTTGTGCTTCTGGTTTTCACTGTAGAGACTGTATATGGGTGATTGTGATCTTGTTTTTCTCTTGGTTTTCACTGTAGGTACTATACATGGGGGAGTATTCTTGTTCTGGTCCTGCCCCTGGTTTTCACCTTAGGGACAGTACATGTGGGAGTGTGATTTCATTCTGCTTATTGTTTTCACTGCAAGGACTGTACATGTGCTATTGTAACCTTGTTTTTCTCCTGGTTTTCACTGTAGGGACTGTACCTAGTCGAATGTGATCTCATTCTGTTCCTGGTTTTCAGTGTAGGGACTATACATGGGAGAGTGTGATCTCATTCTGCTCCTGGTTTTCACTGTGGGGACCAGACATGAGGGAGTGTGATCTTGTTCTTCTCCTGGTTTTCACCTTAGGGACAGTACATGGGGGATCGTGATCTAGTTATGCTCCTGGTTTTCACTGTAGGGACTGAATTTGACCATGTGTAATCTCATTCTGCTCCTGGTTTTCACTGTAGGACTGTACTTGGGGGACTGTGATCTTGTTTTGCTCCTGGTTTTCACTTTTGTAATGTACATGGAGGATTGTGATCTTGTTCTAGTCCTAGTTTTCACTGTAGGGACTATAGCTGGGAGAGTGTGATCTCATTCTCCTCCTGGTTTTCACTGTAAGGAGTGTACATGGGGGAGTGTGGTCTTGTTCTGCTCCTGGTTTTTACCAAGGGACTGTACACTGTAGTGTGATTTCATTGTGCTCCTGGTTTTCACTTTAGGGACTGTACATGAGGAATGTGATCTTGTTCTTCTCCTTTTTTTCACTGTAGTTAATATACCTGGAGGAGTGTGGTTTCATTCTGCTCTTGGTTTTCATTGTAGGTAATGTACATGGGGGACTATGATCTCATTCTTCTCCTTGTATTCACTGTAGGGACTATACCTGGGGGAGTGTGATGTCATTCTGCTCCTGGTTTTCACTGTAGGTACTGTACTTGGGGGAGCGTGATGTCATTCTGCTCCTGATTTTCACTTTAAGCAATGTACCTGGAGGAGTGTGATCTCATTCTGCTCCTGGTTTTCATTGACAGAAAGCACTGTCTCCTATGTGGTGCTTGGAATGTTCTAAAAGATCCTGCCCATTGATCAAACATATCTGGGAAATGCAAATAGTTTAAAATAAGGTTGAAGAGGAGAAGGTGCAATTATTCTGACAACCTTGAAGTTAGACTTCCAGTTCCTTTCTGCTCCTGTGATCAGAACTGACATCTTCTCCCAGTCAGATTGGTTTTCACTTCCACATGTGGAAGCAATGCATTTTTTTTCTGACTGAATGAGATTATGTAAGTCTTTCCTTCTCTAATGAGTTTTTAAGTAACATTTTTTTAATTTTAGTGATAAAATCTGCATGCTCAGACCTGGGGAGATGGCTTAGTGGTTAAGTCATTTTCCTGTGAAGCCTATGGACCTAGATTCAATTCTGTAGTACCCACATAAGTCAAATGCATAAGGTGGTAATGTGTCTAGAGTTGGTTCCTAGTGGCTGAAGGCCCTGGCAACCTATTCCCTCCCTCCCTCTATCTCTCTCTCTTTCTCAAACAAATAAATGAATGAATATAATATTTTAAAACAACAGTACTTTCATCACAAAGTCTAGAGGAAAGGTCTATATCAAACAACATAGCAAGTCAACTCTGAGGGCTTCATGTTGCTCCACAATGCTAGACATTCACTATCTGAGGTCATTATGAGTATGTGGCCTTGTGATTGCTTAGCAGGTGGTAACATTGAGGTCCAAATAGATTAAGTCACTGCTCAAGGCCACATGCTAGTGAGGTGTGAAAACATATTTCATTCCTTCCAGGGCATCTCATGGGGACTCTCATAGAATCATGAAATATGGTCTGTGCTGAGCATGCTTTTCAGTTTTCTTCCCTGCTTATTTCTTTATTCTTCAGACAAGATCTCACCATGTAGCTCAGACTGGTGTCAGACTTGTAATCATCCTGCCTCAGCCTGTCAAGTACTGAAAGGACAAGCAAGTGCCTTTGCACATGTCTGGCCAGCATTATCTATTTTTATCTGTGTGTCGTAGAGTCCAATTAAGATGAAGATAAGCCAATGACCAGAAAAAAATTTAGGTAAATCTACTTGGAAAAAGTGTGTCAAATGGTACTGGGAATATAGCTCAGTTGTAAAAGGTGTTTGCTTGTAAAACCTGCTGATCTAAGTTCCATTTTCCAGCACCCATGGAAAGTCAGACCCAGAGTGATGCACAGATTTGTGATCCCAATACTCCTATATGAATGGGATGCAGAACCAGGAGAATCCATAACCTTTTGGGCCAGTTAGACTGGTTCATATAAATCAGCAAAAACAACAAGAGAAACCTTGTCTCTAACAGAAGACGGAAAGAGAGGATAAACACCCAAGATTGTGTACACACACACACACAAATATTGGAGTGCAGTAAATTAAGAGAAAATCATTTTTTTTAGAAAACTAGAATTAGGAATGAACTAGAATCGGGAATGGAATATATCCCTTTCAGTTGACAAGAAGGATATTAAATGCCACTTGTCTCAGCAGTAATTTCATTTGACACAGAGCACCCTGGAGTGAGCTAAGGTCAGTGTGTCGTGATGTTCTATGTTCCTCAAGCCTTAGGTTTGCAAATCCCAGAGCTTAACCCTTCCACTGCTGTATCCCTTTGCTTCAAGTCACCCATGTTCCTCCTCTGTTTCTATTTTCTCTTCTCTTCTCTTCTCCTCACCTCTCCTTTCCTCTTCTCTTCTTTTTTCTTCTTCTTCCTTCTCCCCCCCTCCTTGCAGGCAGCTGCAGGCCTGGGGCCCTTTTCATAAAGAGCAGGAAGTACGCAAAGCCGCAGCCAGGATGAAAGAGTTATCTCAACCTTAGATCTCTGCTTTAAAGTTCTAATGTACAGTGAATTTGGTAACATGGAGAAGGAAACAGTAATTGTTGAAGTATGTTTTCCCAATGTTTGTCTTTAATCCACGTGCAGCTTGCATTTGAGAAAATACTGTCTTGCTGCTGGAGAAGGAGCAGGGCAGCCGCAGAGTTGGATCTTTGGGCTGCATTGTTGTCAGTTTTCGAAATGCACAAGGACCCCTTGTGTCCAGTAGCATGGCCACTTTTTCTAGTCATTGCTGTTCTGCTGCTTTGTGTACAAGAAGTTGAGTAATTCAATTCCTGGTGTTCTGTTTTTGTTGTTTTGTTGTAGTACTGAGGATGGAAGGACTCACGGTCTCATGCCTGCCAGGCAAGCAGTCCACCACAGAGCTACATCCCTAGCTCTTTTTGACTTTTGATCTGGAGACATGATCTAACTTAGTTGCCCTGGCTAAACTTGAAGTCATTCTGTAGCAGGCATGCTCTAAATTGTGATCCTTCTGCCTCAGTTTCCCTGGTAGCCAGAATGGCAGGCCCATACCACCAGCCTTGACTCCAAGCACTTCTTACTTAAAAATAGGAAGATAGATGATAGATAGATGATAGATAGATAGATAGATGATAGATAGATAGATAGATAGATAGATAGATAGATAGATAGATAGGGTTGAGTAAAATGCTTACTATGCAAGAATAAGGACAATCCCCAGAACACACATACAAATGATGTGTGGTAGCATAAACTTGTTGCTGGGCAGTTAGAGACAGGAGGATCTTCGGCTAGCTGCCTAGCCAATCTAGTTTAATTGGTGAGTGCCCAATAAGTGAGAGACCTTGTTTCACAAAAACAGGTGAACTGCACTGCTAAGAATGACACCTAAGGACAACCTCTAACCTCCATATGTATGTACACATGCAAACATCTGCACACATACATGTACACACACATATGAACATACATACACACAGGCCCAAAAAGCACATACCCACATATGAAAATCAATAAACAATACTGGAACTTGTGATGATGCCCACTCCTGATTTCTGTCCTCTCTCTGTAGCTGGTTGATGGATAGTCAGGAGTTTGTAGACAGATCACACTTTGGGAATAGAAGGATATAGCTTTATAGGATAGGTCATGTATTCAGGTTGTAACAATAAGCATCACACATGGGCTCCTGTGCACAGAGTAACACCTGTTCTGGAGCCCAGGAGCTCCTAATCCTGCAGGTTGGGGAGGGGAAGATGCAAAGATCAGACTCATGTCCTCCCCTCAAGGTCTGGAAGTCAGTGAAGAAAGGGCCTGTGATACCATAACGGAAGTGGGAGCAAAGTTCACAGACTTCTCAGAAGCCAGGGAAGCCTTCCTGAGCAGGAGGGCTTGGGAAAGTCTTAGAAATATGAGAGTTCAAAGGTATGGGAAGGATACCCTGGCAAAGCCAGTAGCAGCAGGTCATGACCTTGGGATCTTCATCAGACCCTGGTAAGCTACAGGAGTCCTTCTGAGAGATGAACCTAGCAATGCTTGCCTTTTGTGGACATTAGTGGTGACACACAGATGGGTTCATGTCTCTCATCCTGCTCTGAAGCATATACTCAGTGGGATATGACCAGGCTTGATTGTGGATCAGGGTTGGCAGGAGGCTGTTTTATTATTCAAAAGTGTAAGCAGGGGCTGGAGAGATTGCTTAGCAGTTAAGGCTTGCCTATAAAGACTAAGAACTCATGCTCAAGTTTCTAGGTCCCATGTAATCCAGATGCAATGATGCAAACACACAATGTCACACATGAACACAAGAGGAAGCTCTCTCTCTCCCATCCTCCCTTCCTCTTTCTCTCTCTTTCCAAATAAGTAATTTTAAAAGTATGTGCAGTTGGAGTCCATGAAGGAAAGAGCCAGTAGAATTGTGGACAGTCAGGGACACCTAAGAGGGACATGGGGCAACCCAGGGTCAGTGGACAAATGGTTAGAAATCTGAAATAATAAGGCTGGGAGGCAAGGATAATAAGGGAAAGGTAGAGGTAGGCACTGATGGGGAAGCCTATATGGAGCTTAAAACGTCTTAGTTTAGTGTAGTCACAAAAAAGATGGAAAACATCGACTTTGTTTTACAAGTCCAGCCTAATCCACCTTCCAAAACCCAAGAGTTCAAGAACAACAATAGAAATCACTCTCCTTCACATTAAAGGGCTCTAAACCCTACCAAAACATTAGAAAATCAAGTTCAATGCTGCATTGCCAAGATAATTCAGCACAGCCAACTAAGCATACTTTGGGAATGCAGGGATAGTTCAACACTTCTTAAGAGAATTCATTGTGAGAACCAGCTAAAGAGAAAGTCCATGGCATCTGATTGATGAACAGCTGAAGGTGTTTGATAAAACAAGAAGCTGGCAAGGAAGAGACAGCTTCACCTGGAAGAGAACATCTGCCTTACACTAAAGTGGGCACGGCCTAGCAGGGGAAAGGAGCATTGCCCATGGGGATGGGAAGCCTGGATTCATAGCACCACTGTTCACATCTGATCATCTTCTTGCTAGTGGAAGAGGACAATGGCAAACATGAGAGGCATTAGTAGAAAAAGGAAGAAAGGGCTAGAGAGATTGCTTAGTGGTTAAGGTGTTTGCCTATGAAGCCTAAGGACCCAGGTTTGACTCCCCAGAACCCACGTAAGCCAGAGTTCTTTGCAGTGGCCAGAGGTCCTGGTGTGCCCATTCTCTCTCACTCTCTTTAATAAATAAATAAAAATAAAATATAATTTTTTAATAAAAAAGATAAGGAGGGCTAGAGAGATGGCTTAGTAGTTAAGGCATTTGCCTGCAAAGCCAAAGGATCCTGGTTCAATTCTTCAGGACCACATAAGCCAGATGCACAAGGAGGCAAATGCATCTGGAGTTTGTTTGTGGTGGCTGGAGGCCCTGGCACACCCATTATTTCTCTTTCTCTCTCTCCCTCCCTCTTTCTCTCTCTCAATAAATAAATATATTTTTAAAAAAGAAAAGGAAGAAAACTATGTGAACAAGAACCCCTACAATCTGCTGGTGGTGACAGAAAGGTGGAGGACATAAGTGTCAGCTTCTGAGAGAGAGTACTGAGGTACAAAAATACTGAAAAGATGGATTCAGCCAAGAAAACTGCTTCTACCTGTGGAAGGAGAAGAACACAAGTACAGGTATACAAGAGGCAGGGTTTTCTGTCTCCACTGTGCACCCAGAACACCTATTTCCTAGTGGTCGTCAGTGCTGACCCCACCTGATGTCACCTTCCCTTTGTGCCTCCACATGGACCAGACTGCAGCCTTCCCAGCACCTCTCTCTGCACACCCTGCACATGGCCACGGGCTATGGCTCACCTGCTGACCCCCCTGGGGTCTGCCCCTAGGGAGCTGAACCTGGGTAGCTCCTGTCTTGTCTAGATATGATTCTTTGTGTTCAACCTTTTCTGTTCAAATCTATGGACAGTTTATATCTTTTGATTATGCCCAGACAATACAGCCGCTGCTAAATTTTGCAAAAGAACCAGACAATACAACTGGTGCTACATTTTACAAAAGAAGCAGAGGAAAATCTTGTAATGTTAGCCATGTCACACTTGTATGCCTACATGTTTGTACAGGTATATGCATAAAGTGCATTCATATATCAAAGTCAGACTGATATGTGTGCAGACAGAAACTACTTATATACATATATAATTAATTAGTTGAAGGGACTGGCAAGGGTCAAACATCATTGGAACAAGATACAAAGATGAAGGCAAGATCAATAAACAAACAGAGCACTTCAAATCAGAGATAGTGTGTTTTGAAACAACTAGAGAACCATAAGAATAAAATTAGTTAATCAAAAAACCCTAATTTACAACTCTATTTAAGTACATTTTAGGTGGTTTAAATAAGGACAAGTGAAACATGAAAAGCAAACATTGTGTTTCTATGGGGAAGAATCCCTAAAGATGAAGGATGATCACTTAAAAGGTTTAACGGAAGACACAAACTCACTTGGCTATACACACTTTAAACTTTTACATAAACCTAAAGTATTCCAAAAGCAAATTTAAACTGAAAATGACAGGCTAGAAATACTGCCTTTGACAAAGGTTAATCTCAAGCATATAAAGACAGAACTAGACAGTGTATCTAAGGTACATAGTGGGAAAATGAATAAAGGCTGCTATAGTGGTTTGATTCAGGTGTCTCCCATAAACTTAGGTGTTCTTGAAGTCTGGGTTACCAGGTGATTGCAGTTTGGGAACTAAATCCTCCTGGAGGCAGTATATTGTTGGGGGTAGGGTTATGAGTGTTGTAGCCAGCTTCCCCTTGCCAGCATTTGGCATACTGTCCTGTTTCTATCATCTACCTGATGTCATCAAGGAGGTGATGTACTCCCTCTGCTCATGCTATTGTTTTTCCCCTGGCATCATGGAGTTTCCCCTCAAGTCTGTAAGCCTGAATAAGTCCTCTTCCCTACAAGCTGTTGTTGGTCAGGTGTTTGATGCCAGCAATGTGAACCTCACTGCAACAGTAAAATTGGTACCAAGAAGTGGGATTGTTACTGCTAGAAAACTGACTGTTTCTTTGGCCTTTTTGGAACTGATTTGCAGGAGCAATGTGGACAGATTTGAAACCTTGGCCTAGGAGATGCCTTGCAGTGCTGTGGGTACAGCTTGATGGATAATTCTGGTTAGTGTTGAAACATCTACTTGCAGTAAGAATTATGGACTGTGAGGTTTGGCTTGTAAAGGTGAGAAAGAGCTTTGCCTAGACTGGGCTGGAGGCAGTTTGTGTGAGAGGCTTGCTGTTATGCCAATGTCCTGTGAATTTGTGCAGGGTTGCATTGCATAGAAATGGACTGGTGTGAGCAGAGGGATATGGCACAGAAAAAATGAAATCTTTGGGCTGAAACTGCTTCCTGTTCAGTTGCAATTGTATGAGAGATTACAAATACTGACATTGGGCCAGCTGACCTGCATTAGGACCGCAGGGGTGGTGGAGAGTATTTTGAGGGGGACTGAATGCTAAAGGAGTATTCTGATCTTCAAAATCTGCTTTATTTCCCCCTGGATTGGCAAGATGGTAGCCCTCCTGGTATTGTAGAGTATAGCAGGTGCAGGAAGGAGAGTCATTGAATTTGCAACATGGTTTTGTATTTTGAAAGTGACCATGGGCAGT
The DNA here is from genome assembly GCA_036365145.1 of Orientallactaga sibirica. NCBI lineage: Eukaryota > Metazoa > Chordata > Mammalia > Rodentia > Dipodidae > Orientallactaga > Orientallactaga sibirica. The sequence continues at coordinate 44,370,933 of JAEOAD010000011.1, read as the reverse complement.
ATGAGCAGACTTATTGGATTACTTGTGTGGAGCTTAATGGAGCCATGAGGATGAACCATGGGTTGTAGTGGAGACCCAATGGAGATGCCAGGACTGTGGGCTGGCTGCCAAGGAGCACTACCAGCACTGGATGAGGTTTTCTGGGACTGTAGTAGCCTAGCTGGAGAGGTAAAATTGGAACTCCAGAGCCTTGTCACTGGTTAGAATTATCAGACTTGGAGACTTGTCACTGACTAGAATTGTTGGACTTGGAGCTTACAATTTGATGTTTGCCCTGTTTAAATCTTGTATTGGTTGAATATTTCTTTGCTATGCCCAATGCTATCTTTTGCAGTGTGAATGTTTGTTCTGTGCCATTATGAGTTTGGGGTTTTGATTTTTTTTTTTTTGGTATTATGGCTCAGTTAATAGACCTTGGACTACTCTCTCCCCCTCACCCCATTTCTCTGTTTCTAATAAGTAAATAAAAATAATAAAAAATTAAAACTTTAAAAACTATGAAGACTTTTAATACATTGGATTTTACATCCTGTATGGTAATAAGTTCATGGGGGTCAGGGACAGAATGTGTTGGTTTGATTCAGGTGTCCCCCTTCAACTTAGATGTTCTTGAATGCTGGGATCCAAGCTGATGGCAATTTGGGTATTGAAGCCTCCTGGAGGCAGTATATTGTTGGGTGTAGGATTATGGGTGTTGTAGCCAGCTTCCCCTTGCCAGTGTTTGGCACACTCTTCTGTTGCTTTTGTCCACCTGATGTTGGCAAGGAAGTGATGTCCACCCTCTGCTCATGCCATTGTTTTACCCTGCCATCATGGAGCTTCCCCTTGAGTCTATAAGCCAAAATAAGCCTTCTTCCCCACAAGCTGCTCTTGGTCAGGTGCTTTTTGCCAGCAATGTGAACCTGACTGAACAGTTGCATAGTCACCTAAATCTTTAAGAAAAAAGAACAGCAGCTCACTAGCAGACAAAGAGAAGCAAATCTACTGGAGTTTCATTCTGTGCCCACCCATCACAAAGTCTAAGAGGACAGCAGTCCTTTGGTGGGACCAAGATGACTGCCATCTTCCAATGGGGTGTGTTGGTGACACATCTACAAGTCTTTGACATATGAATTCTACCATAAAGAACTTGGCCCAAAGAAATGGTCAGAAAGAAACCTGAGCTCTAAACAAGAATGTTCATGACTAGTTAGAAAAGTGAGAACGCTCAAATGACCAGATGTGAAATTATAGTCGATTGGCTAAGTGACTACAACAGGCACGAAGTGGGAATCTGCACAGTAATGCTAGGTAAAGTCACAAAGGGATTTTTGATGGACATGTGGAAATGCTCACATTGTATTTTGAACTAATGCAAATGAGTTGTGTGCCCTTTCTGGATATAGGTACATATTGCATGAGTCCAACTATCAGCACAGAAGGAGCAGAGCCACTTCCTTGGGCTCTGGTCTTGGTCTCTTTCTGAAATGACTTCTCTGGGGAGGCGGCATTTCTGTTTGTGCAGTTGAGGTCATCCTCTTGCCTAGGTCCCATGGTGGGTGGGTGGGAGGGTCACAGATGGAAGCCCCTCTTGCTTCAGAAATGACAGCTCACCCCAGCATGGGTGTGCTCCTATCTCTATCAGCCAGACCTCATGGCTGGGATTACAGGGTTCTCTGCTGTTCCCAGCCTCAATGAGCACGGAAAGATGCAACAGCATGTGGACGGTCTGCGGTTGGTCCCTCAGAGGAATATTATCAAAGAGGACACCAGTGGTGCTTGGTAATCAAATCAACAGTCACAGTAGGATGATATCAGCTGGGGCAGGAGAGACTCTGGAGGATCCAGGCACGGCAGGAAGTGAAGAATTCACAAGCTTGCTGACTTAGCCAAGACAGCTGTCCATTACACTCCTGTATTTAAGTGAATTTTAATTTAGCAATATTACTAGAGTGCACAGCTGAGCCCCATGGATCCCCTTCCTGCTGATTCATAGATAAGATGGAAAAGCCATCTAGCCAGACTGGACTGCCTTTACTGCTTGTACTGAACAAAGTACATCAGTGACAACTTCTGATTCAATCAGGGTCCCAGCAGGAGAAAGAATTTCCATCAGGTGGCTTGGTGGAAGATATTTTAATGAAAACTCTCCGCACAAAGAAGGGCCAGGTTAGGGAGACAGCAAGAGGGATGAAGAACATAGGGACAAGTAACAATGGACTGTCACTGTCTCCAGGCCTCAGAAAAGAGAGAGGAGGGTGTGGAGCATGGTAGGGGCCACATAGAAAATGGCTGGGGTATGCCATAGCAGAAGGCAGTTGGAAGAATGCCCCAGTCCTTTCCTGATTCTGGCCACTGCCTTGCATGGCTGATGCAGCTTGAACCAGCTTAGCAAAGTTGCCTGAGGTAGGAGAACCCCTTCATTCATGTTCACACACACTGTTAGAATGGTCTTGGGGTTTTCACCCATGAATTAAGAATCTTGTTCGCTCTAGTTTAGTGCAGGCCTTAAACCCAATGGCTGGTATGCCTGTAAGAAGAGGAGAGGGCACAGACAGCCACACAGATGAAAGGCCATATGCACATGGAGAAAAAATGGAAATATGGCAGATCCAAGGCAAGGGACAACCAGGATGACCATGAGCCTCCTATGCCTTTGCAGGGAGTCCTGCCCTGCTGCTGTTGCTATTTCAGACTTCTGACTCCAGAACTGTGCAAGTATAGATTTCTGTTGTTTTAAGTCACCTTGTTTGTGGTCACTCACCACCGAAGGGGTAGGACTTGATGCAGCACAGGATGGGGCTCTGAGGTGGCACAGGAAGAGTCCTCAGACGAGCACTTGCACAGCCTCCTTACAGGTGGCCAAGATGGCTGGAGTGCTTTCTGTATGGGACTGTGAAAAACAGATTGATCTTGGCCACTGTACAGGGAAAGGGGATCATGGAATTGGAGGAAGGAGTGGATAAGGAAAATGAAAAGCAGACAGAAACACAGGTGCTCAAGGGGCTAGTATTTACCCACAATAGTACTAGAGAGGGAACTTTGGGGTGGGACCTACAATAGTCAAAACAGCATTGTGAAAAAAATAAAGAGATTTGGATGACTCATGTGTTCCAACTATAAAGCTTCAGTTGCCAAAAGCAATGAGGTTCTAGAATTATTATAGATATGGAGCTCAAAGGATTGATATGACAGCCCAGATAGAAAACTCACAGTTTCAGTAAATTAACTTTCTGCCAAGGTACTAAGGTGGGTAGAAAGCAGAGCTATTTTGATAAATGATCAAAATAACTGCATATCCTCATGCCAAAGAATGAAGTTGCATATTAGCCTCATGCCACATTAATGTAACAAGAGAATGGAACAAAGACACAAACTAAGAGATAAAAGAATAAATGTTGGTGATCTTAGCTCAGACTGGTTTCTTAGATATGACAACAAAATCAATAGAGAAGAAAAAAAATTAAGTGGGTTCCATCAAAATTAAAAATATTTATGTCTTGAAATATTCTGTAAAGAAACTGTAGAGTGTAATGTACAGAATCAAAAGGTGCATTTGAAGCCATCTATCTTATAAGATCTTATAAGAGATGCATATGGGGCTGGAGAGATGGCTTAGCTGTTAAGGCACATACAGGTGAGCCTAAAGGACCCAGGTTCAATTCCCTAGGACCCACATAAGCCAAATGTACAAGGTGGTGTATGCATCTGAAGTTTGCTTGCTCTGGCATGCCCATTCTTTCTCTCTCCTCTCTCTTTCTCTTTCTTTCTCTCTCTCTCTCTCTCCATCTTTCTCTCTCTCAAATAAATAAATGAAAATTAAAAAAAACAGATGAATATCTAGGCTATAAGTATTAGTTACTTTCTCATTGCTGGGACAAAATATCTGAGCAGAAGTAACTTAAGTATTAAAAAAGCTTATTCTAGGAGATACTTAGCACTATGGTGGGAAAGGCATGGCTGCAGCAGGAGGTCAGCTCAGGTGATTACATCTGCAGGCAGGAAACAGAGGGTGATCAGGAAGTGGGGCCATGCTACAAAACTTCAAGGCCTTCTAGAGTGAGTCACTTCCTCCACCAAGGCTTCACCTCCTAAAGTGCCACCTGCTGGGAATCAAGTGTTCAAACATGTGAATCTGTGTGGGACACTTTATATTCAAACCACATGTATTCTTGCAACACATCCATATAAAACAACAAACATATGCATCTTTTGAAAATAGCAAAGGATCTGAGCAGACATTATTCATAGAAGAGAAGCATGCTAAAAGATTCTCAACATTATTAGTCATTAATTAACATACACATCAATGGGTACATGAGGTGGTCTGGAGTAAGTGGGCCAGACCTCTTTTTTCCGGCTCCTTCCGCCTCCCTGGTCTAGGTTCCCTGCACAGACATTGTGCAGGCAGGTAAGCGCGGTGGTCTGGAGTGAGTAGGCCAGACCAAATGTTTCCAGGCTCCTCCCATCTCCCTTGTCTGGGTTTACTTGCATGGAGAGTGTGCTGGTGGGTACTGTGGTGGAATGAGTAGGCCTGACCCTTCCTTCCTGGCTCCCGCCAGTTCCCTGGTTCAAGTTCTCTGGGCCTGTCTGTGTGCTGGAGGGCACAGCTCAGAATAGGTAGGCCAGATCCCTGTTCCCTGGCTTCTCCCAGTCCCCTGGTCCTGGTAGGTTTCATTGTGCCAGGCTTTGGCTCTGGTATCCTGACTGGTCACTGGGTACCAACATCCCTGTTCACCCGAGTCAGAGGATGAATGGGCCAAAAGAAAAAAACTTGCTTCTTCCTCAATAAAATAGTCTTCCTAAAATGAGTAGAAAACAATGTAAAAAAGCCAACAAAAGTCAGGAAATTGAGCGATCTCCACCAAGGATGCTTAGTCCTACAGTGGAAGCCTCCACTGAAATCATAGAGAATTCAACAGAAATTCATGCCCAAAGTGAAAACACAACAACCAATGAGCCCTTGATCAAAAAACATCCCTGAACTGGAAGCAAACCACCAAAGAATCAACAATTGTGTCAATGGAATTGAACAGAATCATCTCCTGGAGTGGTCAGCTTTTGACAATAGACTTAACTTGATTGAAGAAAATGTTAGAACCCTATGAAGAGATATGAATAAATTGAAGGTAAGTCAAGAAATGGAAGATCTCAACAACCAGTTGGTTATGTTTATTGAAAACTTGATCAAATGTAAGAATGAATTCCAGGAAGCATCAAGAGAATCAGAACTCTAATTGAAATTGTACCTCAAAAAAGAGATGGTCATGATACAAAATAACAACTGAAAACAAAAATCAAATAGAAATTATAAAAACCTCTCAAGAACCCCTCACCAACAGAGTTACTCATGTGGAAGACAGACCTCTGACCTGGAAGACAAGACAGAAGAAAATGATCAGGAGGCCAAAAACTTTGCCAAGTTTAAAAAATCAAGTGAACAGAATACAAGGGAACTGTAGGATACCCTAAAATGACCAAACATCTGGATCATGGGTATACCAGAAGGAGAGGAAATCCAGGCCAGAGGCATAGAGACCATATTCAACAAAATTAGTGAAGAAAATTTTCTGAATCTCTCAAAAGAGGGGCCCATCCAGATATAAGAAGCCCACAGAACACCAAACAGACAGGACCAAAGAAGAAACTTCAAGACACATCATAGTTAAAACTCTTAACAATGAAACAAAGAGAGCATTAAAAGCAGCAAGAGAGAAGCAATTCACAGCATACAAAGGCAATCCCATCAGAATTACATCAGATTTCTCAATGGAAACCCTGAAAGCCAAAAGGGCCTGGAATCAAGTACTTTAAAGTCTGAAAGACTGTGGCTTCCAACCGAAGCTACTCTACCCAGCAAAAGCATCCCTCATAATAGATGGTGAAAGGAAAACTTTCCAAGTCAACTCTATGATTATATGAACACAAAGCCAAACCTACAGAGAATACTTGAGGGAATACTCCACACAGAACAGTCAAACAACCAATTCTCAAGAACCAATGAGAAAAAGATCACAATAACCAAACTAGACCAGACTCAAAATATTACAAAACACAGAAAGCACTAAACCTCATAAAACACCTCATCATGACAGGGATTAATTCAAACCTCACAGTAATAACCTTAAATATTAATGATCTTAACTCACCCATCAAAAAAACACAGGTTATCAGGATAGATCAAAAACTGGACCCTTCTATCTGCTGTCTTCAAGAAACCCACCTCACAACTAAAGATAGAGAACTCTTCAGGGTGAAAAGTTGGAAAATGATATTCCAAGCAAATGGAAATAAAAAAAAACAGGTAGGTGTTGCAATATTAGTATCTGAGAAAGATTAAAGAAGGCCACTTCTTACTCATCAAGGGAATGATCTAACATGAGTACAACCATAACTAGGTGCACCACACTTTATAACACAAAATCTACTCAACAATAAAACAGAAACAAACACCAACACCATCATAGCCAAGACTTTAATATTCATCAATAGACACATCATCCAAGCAGACAATCAACAGGGAAATAATAGAGCTCAACATCATAGATCAACTAGACCTACCAGATATCTACACAACTTTCCACCCCAACTCTACAGAAACACAATCTTCTCAGCAGCCCATGGAACCTTCTCCAACATTGACCATATATTAAGCCAAAAAGCATGCCTTCATAAAGTCAGAAAAATTGAAGTAACTTCCTGCATCATGTCAGATCACAATGCTTTAAAGCTAGAACTTAACAACAAGAGTTATATCAAGAACTCCACCACAACACATCAAAAGCATTATCCACCTTGATCAAGTAGGCTTTATCCCAGGGATGCAGGAAAGGTTTAACATACAGAAATTGGTCAATGTAATACGCCATATAAATAAACTTAACCATAAAAACCACATGATCATCTCAATTGATGCAGAGAAGGCCTTTGACAAAATACAACACCACTCCATAATCAAAACAATGGAAAGACTATGTACGGAGGGTTTATATCTCAACACAATAAAGGCCATATATAAAGTTCCTAAAGCCCAAATAATTCTTAATGGGGAAATATTCAAGGAGTTCCCACTTAGATCAGGAACAAGACAGGGGTGCCCACTCTCACCACTGCTCTTCCACATAGTCCTGGAAGTACTAGCCCAAGCAATAAGACAGGAGAAAGAAATAAAAAAGGATTCAACTTGGAATGGAAGAAGTCAAGTTAGCCCTATCTTCAGATGACATGATTCTATCTATAAGTGACCAAAAAGTCTCTATCTAGAAACCTCTAAAGGTGATAAATTCCTTCAGCAAAGTGGCAGGATACAAAATCAATGCACAAAATCAGTAGCTTTTCTATATGTAAATGACAAATATACAGAGAAAGAAATCAGTCAGGTTGTCCCATTTTCAATAGCAACAAAAAATTAAATACCTCAGAATAACATTAACCAAGGATGTGAAAGACCTATATAATGAAAACATAAACACACTTAAGAAAGAAATAGAGAAGGACTTGAGAAGATGAAAGTCCTCCCATGCTCCTGGATAGGTAGAGTTAATATTGGGAAAATGGCAATTCTACCAAAAGCAATATATAGATTTAACACAATACAATAAAAACACCAGCATCATTCTTCACAGAAATTGAAAAAATGATCTCAAAATTCATATGGAAGGGCAGAAGGCTTCAAATATCCAAACATCCTTAGGGGGAAAAAAAATTCTGGTGGAATCACCATACCTGATCTAAAGCTATATTACAAAGCCATAGTGACAGAAACAGCATGGTACTGGAAAAGAATAGAAGACCCACACCTTAGGTCAAGTAACTAAAGCTGCTTGATCTTTGACAAAGGTGCTAATAATATAGACTGGAGAAAAGACAGCATCTTTAACAAATTGTGTTGGACAGATAGGAAGACCATATGTAGAAAAATGAAATTAGACCCACTCACTTCTCCATACACAAAAATCAAGTCCAAATGGATTAAAAACCTCAATATAAAACCCAAAACTCTTCAACTACTGAAAGAAAAAATAGGAGGCACTCTCCACAATATAGGACTGGGAAAGACTTCCTGAAGAGAGCCCCAGTAGCCCTTAAAATTAAACAATCACTCAACCAATGGAATCTCATGAAGGTATAAAGCTTCCAAACAGACAAACATACCATAAGCAGAGCCAATAGATTACCCACTGAATGAGAGAAAATCTTTGCCAGCTATACCATGACAAAAGCCTAATATCTAGAAGCTATAAAGAATTCAAAAAGTAAACAATAAAAAAAATCAAACAATCCATTCCAAAAGTGGGGCAAAGAACTAAATAGGGAGTTCTCAGAGGAAGAATTACAAATGGCTAACACACACTTAAGAAAATCTTCAATACCCTAACCATTAGGGAAATGCAAATTAAAACAATTGTGAGATTCCATCTTACCCCAGTAAGGATAGAAAACATTTAAAAAAAAATCAAATGAAAACAAATGGTGGCAAGGATGTGGAGAAATAGGAATACTCATTCACTGTTGGTGGGAATTTAAGCTGGTACAACCATTATGAAAATCAATATGGAGACTCCCGAAAAGGATGAATATAGACTTACCAACAGACCCTGTTATTCCCTTACTGGGAATTTACCCTAAAAGCTCCACATATCAGTTCAGAGATATTTGCTCAACCATGTTTATAGCTTCTCAATTCATAATAGCTAAGAACTGGAATCAATTTAGGTGCCCATCATTGGATGAATGGATAACCAAGATGTGGTATATCTACATGATAGATATACATCAGCAGTAAGACAAAATGACACAATGAAATCTATAGAGATATGGTTGAAATTGGAACACATCATTCAAAGTGAACTCACACAATCACAGAAAAACAGCCTTCTCATGGTCTTACTAATCTATGGTTCCTAACCTGGATTAGTCCAAGTTGCTGACATATCTGAATAGCATATCGAGGCTTAGCAATAGGGAGGGTAGGGTATGGGGGAAGGGGAATGGTGGGGGCATTACAAAACTGAACCCAAATTGAACTGGTACAATAGAATCCTATATCCTGGAAGTTAGACTAAAAGGTGGAACCCTCAAGAGGACCATAGGGGGAGCACCTGAATCAAAGGGCCCTGGAGAGGGTGAGATGAAACCTAACCTTAAATTTCTCCTGTTTCTCTTTCTTCTCTGTCTTTTTCTTTGTTCTTTTCCCTTGGCATTGGCCTGTAATTCCCTGTACCAGGATGTGCTTTACATCCACACTGAGCTGTTGATCAGAGAGACCTACTAGATCTCCCAAAACAAACAAGACAGACTTCTGTCAGAGCACTTGATTACCCACCAGAGGTTAGTGGTAAGACCCTACTGCTAAAGACACCATCTGCTGTTGGCATGGACCATGGAGAGACCTGGTTGGAATCTGGAAGACAGCCAGCCAGTCCCCAGAAAATTAGCCCATCTAATGCTGGAAGGTGCTACACGAGCTACCAGGGGAAAGTGGCCAACATCTGTCCAAGCAACTCAAAGTCTAAGTGACTTAGAAGCAAACAACCTGACATGATGCTCACACAAGTACAATAGTGGCACACAGCTATGGTGGGTAACCAACTGCTCTTGGATTGGCTAACAGATCTGCTCAGTGGAAAGGAAACCACATCTGGAACTGGGAAACAAGTCAGAATTATATCCAGATAATGATTCTGTTTTCCATTGTTAAGCTCCCACTAATCTTGGGCTATAAGAGGATCTATACCATCTACAAACTTTAAATTCTCTCTAAATTAATAATGGCTATCCCATCTAACTGGTGCTGACATCACTCTCTGTTGGAAAATCTGTTTCTCTTTTTCTGACTGGAGCTGGACTTGAGGAGATAAATAACCCAGTGCACTCCACCCTAGCCCCAGCTGAAACCATTGAAAAATTGGAGAAATGAACAAGAGTGCTGCTTTCTTAGAGCATCTGGTGTCAGCACAAGGATCAAGGAGATAAACACTGAGGACACTCAACACCTACCAAACCAGAGATCCAGAGGTTCCTAAGTGCCCATCACTGAAATGCTCCCACCATGGCTCAGGGAATTTTGTGGAAGAGAGGGTGGAAAGATTGTTAGAGCCACAAGTTGAGACATTTTGCACAGAGACATTGCCTCTTCCCCATAACTGACTGCTGCCCCTATAATGCAGAACCCACAATCCCCATGGGGTTGACCTGCATGCCCAATGAGGAAGCCTCTTCAGAAAAGGGGCAGGGAGGAGGGAAAGGATGGTACCAACAGGTATTGTTTACATACAAAATATGTCCATATCTAATAAAAACAAACAAGCAATAAATAAATAAATGTACAAAGGCAAAAAAAAGAAAGAAAATACACATCAAAACCACATGTCACAAGGATATTTATAGCAAAGACACACAACAAGTGTTGGTAAGGATATGAAAAATTGGAACCTATTTGAATCCATGGTCTGATTGTAAAATGGGGTACCCACTCTAGAAAACAGTTTATTGGACTGTCCAAACTTCAGCCTGGAGCTCCAATAGGACCCAACAATTCCATGTGTGGCTATCTACCTTAGAGAACTGAAAGTGTGTCTGCTGAAAAGTTTGTACCTGAATATTCATACTAGCTACAAAGTAGAAAAAACCCAAATATTCATCACGGGACAAATGGTTAAACATAATGTGGTATATCCATAAACTAGATCATTATTCAGTTGTGAAAAGAAATATAAAACACATGCCATGATATGGATCAACTTTTAAAACATTAAGCTAAGTGAAAGAAGCCAGGCACAGAGGACCACATGGACATGTCTTGGAGAGACAAATTCATTGAGGCATATGCAGGGGCCAGATAGAGTATGTGGAGTGGTGATTCTTTTTTAGTAGCCCTAAAATCAGATATTGGTGCTAATTAAACAGCTGTATGAATGTACTAAGAATCCACTGAATCAGAAACTTTAAAACTTGCCATGGTTGTGGTGATGTACTTCTTTAATCCCAGCACTCAGAGGACAGAGGTAGGAGGATGGCCATGAGTTCGAGGCCACCCTGAGACTACATAGTAAATTTCAGGTCAGCCTGAGCTACAGTGAGACCCTATCTTGAAATATCAACAACAACAACAAACACAAACCAAAAAAAATAAAATAAAATAACACCAAATTGCCACAAAGGGGGATCATTCTCTTCCATGACATAGTCACTGATAAATGAGGAGTATAGTGAGACGGGTAGGAGACGGGCAATGTGGAGTACATATGATCAAAATGTAACATATATGTATGAAAATGGCAAAAACAAATCAAAAATAAATAACCTTGAAATTTATTGTACATGAAGTACAATTTGAAAAATTCTAGCCTGTGAAAGTGATGTATTTTCTTGTCTTCTTATCCAGAGCTTTGCTTTTTTCTTTTAAAAGTATTTATTTAGTGAAGTAACTTGAAGGTCTTGGAGTTTTCCATGAGAATCAAGTCATATTTCTGTCTTTTGTCCATATGATTGATGTTTTGAGTTGGGTCACTTTTGCTTGCTTTTCTGTGTGGTGTCTTGGGTGGAGCAGGGAGGAAACCATCCTTTTATTCTGTGGTGACACTTGCTCATGATAAATTTATAGAAAGACAAACATTCCTTCGTAACCTTCATTTACTAAACCCCTTTTACCAGCTTTCAACAATAAAATAAGTATTTTTGTTTGCAAACATCAAAATCTCTTTCTTTAAAATATTATGCCACTCATACAGTGTAAATTTTGGAAAATTTAATTTTTACTTATTTGTATGTATGAATGTGGGTGTGTGGAGCACATGTATGGAGGTCAGAGGGCATCTTTCAGGGGAGTCCTCATCTGTCCACCTCATTTGAGGCAGAGATTCTCACCCTGGATTCTAGCTCTGCTATACATTGCTATGCTTTCCAAGAGCTTCCAGAATCAGAAGGCTGCCAAAGCTTCTGAGCTTCTGGCTTTTTTTAATGTGAGGACTGAGAATCAAACTTGGGTTCTCCAGCATGAGTTAAAAGTGTTTTATCCACTGAGCCAGCTCCTCAGCCCTCTAAAACTTTTTTAATACCTCTGGTTCAGAATTCATCAACCTGTCTAATATGGTCCACAGTGTGACATCATATAATAAGGATTTAATGCACAAAATACTCATCACAATTGATAGGTGTTTAGCCAAATGATGTTGACTTCAAAATAAATTCACTTTCTTAACTTTCGAAGATTTCATAAACTATTCATGAATTTAAGTAAATGTATCTATTTCAATATGTCTATTTAAATGTAAGCACTTGGATGACATGGAAAATTAAATATACCGACTCATCTATAACTCAATGATTCAAGTATGTATTATGATATTTTATAGTCAGAATAAACTGTGTACTTGTTCTGTATTATATAATATATGTAATGTTTTAGATGTAATGAACGGAAATTATATTCATTAACTTATGAACAAGATATCAATAAAAAACATTGACAAATAGCAAAACATTCTAATAAAAGGTACTGTAATTTCCTGAAAAAAATAAAAAAACAAAAATAAAAAGGTCTACATGCCTCACGTGAGTATATGACTTATTTACAAGTGGAAAGCAATCACTATGGTGCCCTTTTTTCTTTTCCTTTTAGGCTGTTGCTTGTTTAGTTCATAAGGATATTTAAATTATGAAAATATATGTGGGTGGGTTTAGGCTAAGAATGTGCCATTTATTTCTAAATTCCTTTACATGGAGTTTTGTATTAGTTATTCCACTTGTTTCTGTAAACAACTTCCTGACAAGAAGCAGCTTACGGAAGGTGAGGGTTTATTCTGGTTTAGTTTCAAGGGCATACATTCCATCATGGTGGGGAAGGCATGGCAGCTGGAGCAGGAGGCCCACGGTCATATTGCAGCCACAAGCAGGAAGCAGAGGATGAACAGGAAATGAGGCCCCTCAAGGCAGACTCCAGGAACCCACTCCCTTCAGCAAGGCTCCTCCTCCAGAAGGTTTCACAGCCTTCCCAAATGCACCACCAGCTGGCATCCAAGTGTTCGAATACATGAACTTATGGAGGGCACTTTACATTCAAGTAACATTTGCTGTCATGTGTACTGGTTGCAAGAGGCCTTTCTGCCTCTGGGGACATTAGAATGGGTCCTAATCTCATTTCCACCACATCCACTAGATGCTCTGAGTGCTGACTCGACCACCTGCTAAACAAGGCACATTCATCACCACAGGTGTATGGCTTCACCTAAGTGAGTACACACTGTCTACCTAAAGACTCACAGACCAGGGACATCTTAGCCCCAAATAGACAGCAGGAAAGAGGTCTGAAAGCCCATTGAAATACAGTGGGGGAGCTATTAGTGACAAGATACTGAAGTCTTTTTTTTAAATTATATATATACACGCATACATGCATACATACATATTTGAGAGACAAAAAGAGGGATATAGATAGCTACAGATATATATAGCCATATATAAATATAAGTATATATATATATATATATATATATAGAGAGAGAGAGAGAGAGAGAGAGACAGAGAGAGAGACAGAGAGAGACTGGGTGCTCTAGGGCCTCCTGCCACTGCAAACAAACTCCAAATGCATGTGCCATTTTGTGCATCTGGCTTACGTGGGTACTGGGACATTAAACCTGGGTCCTGAGGCTTTGCAGGCAAGCACCTTAACTGCTGAGCCATCTCTCCAGCTCTGAAGTCTTGAAAGCTGTAAAGACTGTGGATGTGTTTCCAACCCAGAATTGGTTACTCTGTTGGGCAATGCATTTGTTAATTGGCTAGACTCACTAGCCCAACAGTAAGTATGCAGTCAGCCCTCCAGGTCTGTGGGTCCACTCACCTGCAGATGGAAGATGCAATCAGGCCTGTGAAGGTCATGTCTGTGCTGAACACATAAGACTTTTTCTTGTCATTGCCCTCTATCTAAACAGTTCAGTAGAGCAAGTATCTGCACAGCACTTATATTGATTGCATCAGGTATTAAAAGGAGTTTACAGATGGGATTGTTAGCAGCAGTGGGACATGGGCCAGAGACCCAGCTCTACACTGTCATCCACAACAGGCTGGGATGTTCTCTTCAGAGATCTCTAGTCACGTGAGGCTGGAGTTTTTGATTTTGCTGCAGGAAGGAACGTCAGGATGTAGCAACATGTACCAGACTTGGAGCTTTAACAGATCGAAGCACAGAGGTTAACAGAAAGAGTTGCTCAGGGAAACAATAGGATGTGAATTCTCAAGAGAGAATCACTCCTGTGTCATAGCCATATAGGACCGTGGAGGCCTTTGGGACTGCATTGCTCAAAAGGTTTCTAAGAAACCACCTCTTCCTTCTTTTACCCTTTGTCAATACATGAGATCATGAGTGGCTCTGGAGGTGCCTTGGTAGAATAACAATCTGATAAGAGGAAACCATGGATTTCAAGGGTTTTTCGAGTGGATTAAGACATGTCTTTTACTATAAATGGAAGATCTTGTGAGGTTCCTAGAAATTTTCAGGTTTACATCTTGGAAAGGAGAAAGGTGATGCTCATTCATATACCCTTAGGCCTTCAGCATGGTGCATTGGTATTTCATTTGAAATCTCCATCTAAAAGGAATATTGTTCATATGCCGTATGTTGGCAACCTTCATAGCAAATGTTAATGATGCTGAAATTCTTGACTCTTAGCTAGTGAGAGCTTCAACCAGACTCTGGGGTGAGGGTCTCCTCCCATGGCCCTCTTCCCTCTTTCTGTCATGCTTCAGGATAAAGCACACAGGAAGGCATGTGTAGGTTCTATGCAGATACAACATTAGCACCATTTCATACAGGGGTTGAGCATTCAAGGATTTGGTGTGCATAGCTAAGAGACTGTGCATAATGGTCATACAGACAATTAGTGGGAAACTATGCAAAGATGGCTACTGAACCACATATATAGGCACACACATCCACAGCAGTCATACGATGTCTTCCCCCCTTGCTTTGTCCCTTAATCTTACCCCACAGCCCTGGGAATCCAAAATACTCCTTGTTTTCTCTGGGTGGCAGAGGGAATAACAGTTCATGATTTAGGCTCACAAGAACATTTGGTGGACGAGGGAGGTGGCTCAGAGTGCTTGCTCTACATCACTGTGCATGTGAAGCCAGATACAAAGTGGCCTGTAATCTCAGTGCATCATGGTAGATGGAGCCAGGAGAATCCCTCAACTCAGGACAGCTAGTCCAGCCTTCCACGAGGCAAACAACAAGAAGAAAACCTGTTTCAAAGAAGGTGGAAGGAGAAGACATACACACCAAAGTTGTCCTCTGACTGTCACATGCTCACTATGGTATGAGCATGCCTATAAATACACATACACATACACACACACACACACACCCCCATAAATACACACACACACACACACACACATGCACACACATGCCCATAAATACACACACACACACACACACACACACACACACACACACACACACACAAGTAAGTAAAAAAGAAATCTTGTTGTTGTTAACATTTATTTCTTTTTGCTGTACTAGGGATTGAATTTAGGGCCTCATGCATGCTAAGCAAGCACTGTACCACTGAGCCGTGTCCCCGGCCCCCATTTTACATTTTATATTGAGACAGGGTTTCACTAACTTACTCAGGATAGCCTTGAACTCACTCTGTGAGCCCAGACACTAAATTTTCAATCCTTTTCCCTCAATCTTCCAAATAACTGATATGACAGACCTGGGACATCAGGCCAAGCTTAACACTTCTGTAAGTAAAGAAACCACAATAAACTGTGACAGCTGCTCAACGACATGACAGGGAATTCCAGCAATGGGCCAGGCTGACACAGGTCTCAAGACCCTGTACTCTGAGCAAGTCAATGGCCAACAAGTTACACCAGACTGGCAAGTGTGACTCTTGACTCAGTGGAGAATATTCTCCTAGTTCTTTCAGAATTCAAATATGATTGCCTGTTGCCAAACACTGCTTTACCCAAGCAGCCATAAATATAATCATAAATTCCTAAGCCTGACTTTAACTTTATGATGTTGGCTTAATAATATTAACATCACAGTTAATATTTAATATTACCTTGGAATCCTTAAAATATAGTCAAATTTCAGCTACAGAAATATGTGATTATAAATATACACACACTTATATGTATGCACATATATATCTATGTCACTCTGACTAGTATATATATGTTTGTGTCTACATTAACTTATATAACATGTAGTCTTTCTTATGTAGACTATGCAATATGCATATATATTTGTTTAAAGTAGTTTCAAATAAATGTGTTTAAATATTTCACTTTTATGAAAACTTAAATAAGGCAAGTATAAGCAAGTTAAACTGAAAATACATCAGAAATCATTTCTACCTCTTTTCAGTATTCAAGACTCTGAAGACCAGTGTTTTCCTATCCAAATCCAATTTAAATGCTCTACATCACACTACCCTCATGATATTCATTGCATGTCACATTCAACATTTAGCTACTGTGCCCCAATAGTCACCCTGAGGGACTTGCACTAAACTGTCACCTCCATTGGGAAAACAGGTGAGACATAGCAATTTTTAATTAAAAATATTTGGTTTGTTTGCTTTTGATAGAGTGGCACACTGTGCTTTTGAAAATTTAACACATACCTCTCACGGGTATGCACATAAAAAAGGGAGAAAGAGGGGGAGGGAGGGAGAGAGGGAGAGAAGGAGAGAGACAGAAGAGGAGAAAGGGAGGGAGGTCAGCTTAGCTTAACTGCTTTGTATTTTCTCTTCCTTCATTCTCCTAGGCGAGCGGGTGGTGTTGCCTTCTCTCTCTCTCTCTCACCACATACATACATACATATTACATATGTGCGTGTGTGTCTGTGTGCGTGTTTTAGCCAGAAGTTGACATCAGGTGCCATTGTCAGCTACTCCTCACTTTATTTCCTGAGGTCTCTCACTGAACCCAAAACTCAAGGACTCTGAAGACTAGCTCGCCAGCAAACCCTAACTTACACTCCTGACTCTATCTCCCCAGTGTTGGGATTATAGGCAGACTGCCATGCCATGCTGGTACTTTTCATGTGGGTACTTGGGATCTGAACTCAGATTATGCAAATGTATGACAAACACTTGACCTACTCACTGAGCCATCTCCACAGTCTCCATTTTCTTACTTCTTAGAAACTGTAACTGGTCATGTCTGAAGACAAGGATGTGGAGCACGAGGTGTATCTTAAGGTGCTGTTGTGTTAGATCCCTCTCCAAGAGTGCCGATTGCAAAGGCAATGAGGGCCACAGCAGAGATCATACCTGGTCAGAGGTCAGAGTCTATCCATAGGAAGCCACCCCTCATCTTCCTCTCTGCTGGCCTTGCATAGGGATGCACAGAAAACTCTGTTAGCTGAGTGCAGATCACTCTATGAATGGTCCAAGAGCAGTTATACAAGGTCTTTTCTTGAGAAACCATCTCAACATTTAAAAAAATTACTTCCAGTAAGAAATTATTATTGTAGGAGGCTAGATGGCTGGATACGGGCTATGTTGGAGAGATTAGAGGAAGAAATACACAAAACAGAGGCTTCAAGGAGGTTTCTCTACCTAGCTAAACTCCAGGGCAGGGAGAGCAAGAAATGCAAACGTGGTAGGAAAATCCTGTCTCACTTGTCACCAGTTGCAAGCTGCTAGAAACCCAGCTGGGTTTCAAGCTCCTTAATATAGACCAGACAGGACTGAGAACAAGATGGGCAATCTCCACATCCTGTTCCTGTGTCCCAACTGATTAGAGCTTACCCTAGGCAGCAAAGATTTGTCCCGGCCGGCTACAGCAATTAGCCATCAGTATCAGCAGACATCTAAAGCATAGATCCTATGATTCTCAGCCCTGCCAGTTACCACAGGTGAATACTCCAATGGAGAGCAGACCCCCAGAACCCTGAGCTGCGCTACTAAGGATGCTCTTTCCTCAAAGGGGCCTCGTGCCCATCAAGCCTGCACCAACAAGCGCTCCCACGGAGAGCAGAGCAGGGAGCCCACAGCTGTGCTACTACAGATGCTGGTTACCTCTCCACCCCACCCTGCAGTTACAGAGGAACGCAGCACCTCAAGCTTCCACAACAGGATCCTTCAGCGGGGAAGACTTCTGCATTCCTCTAGCTCACAAGTAATTTGACCTTGCAGGCAGGAAAGCCCAAGTCTGAGATCAGATGGGCAAAAAAAAAAAAAAAAAAAAAAAAAAAAAAAAAGTGTCCTTTTTTCCTTTTTCGTACTAGAGCCAGGTCTCACTAGAGCCAGGGCTGTCCTGGAAGTCTGCAATCAAGGCTGTCTTCAGCTCAATAGGGACCCGCTACTCCAGCCTCCAGAGTGCTGGGTTAGTGGGCAGGTGCCACCATGCCCAGCTAATTTCATCATAGAACATGTTTCCTGAAAGACACAGATCAAACTGGTTGATGTGGGGTGCCACTCTTACAAGCTTTAATCCCAGGGCAGGACAAAAGGACATTTGTAAAAAAAAAATTCTCAATGAAAGTACCAAATTTGATAAGAAATAAAGGACATTTGCCCTTATATGTCTCTGTATATGTATATATATAGATCGAGACTCCACTAGTTTCCTGGTGTCTTTTTTTTTACTTTCTCTACTTTTTTTTCTTTATATTTTATTTATTTCTCTTTTTTTCTTGGAATTGTTTTGGTTACTGAGATTTTGTTGTTTGTGTTGTTGGACTCTGTTAATCTTTTTCTTTATTCTTTTTATATTGCTTGATTTTTATAATTATTATTTTTTTATTGACACCTTCTATACTTATTTTCTCCTTTCTTTTCCTCTCTTTTCCTCTCTCTTCTCACCCCCTCACCCTCAGGCCTACTGATTTGGCTTTTACAGTTCTCTTATATTAATATTGATGATTTATTTTTGAACATGGGTGTCTAAACCCTAGTAGTCAAACCACTCTTATTGTATACTGGCATTAATGGCTGGATTATTATATGTTAATTGTTAAATTATCCAAAGGACACAGAATGGGAACACAGAAGGTTACCAGTCAGCTGAGCAAAATCAAAGCTACCAACAAATCTGTGGGACTAACAGTGGGCCACTTCATGGAAACCTCATATAAACATTGCTGTGAGTGAAACTAAGACCCGACACAAGATAAACTAACCACATAAGATGGGGTAATAGAAAAGGAGGAGAAAGCATTCATCTCCACAAATGGCCAAGTCATAACAAATAAACCCAAAGAGCTTTAAGAGACAACAAGCCACCAAAACACCCCCCCAAATTCTCACCTCTCCCATAATGGGAACAGAAAATGACATAGCAGAAATGTCAGAGAAAGTTTAGAATTCCACTTCTATATCCTGAAGGACATATTAAAAGGTTGAACCTCTTCTAAAAATAATTAAAGAACATGTGCATTATTCAAACAGGCAGATAATGCTCTAAAAAACATATTTAAGATTTCAACAAGACAATCTCCAAAATAAATAAAACAGTGGGTAAACTTGAGGAAAAAGTCACAAACGTGGAGGGA
The DNA here is from genome assembly GCA_036365145.1 of Orientallactaga sibirica. Lineage (NCBI taxonomy): Eukaryota > Metazoa > Chordata > Mammalia > Rodentia > Dipodidae > Orientallactaga > Orientallactaga sibirica. Next base: position 44,351,444 of record JAEOAD010000011.1, on the reverse strand, counting down.
AATTTTAGCAAGGAAATTGAAATGCTGAAAAAGAATTAAACAGAAATGTAAGCAATGATCAATCAAAAAATAGGACATCAGATAGTACCACTAGCAGACAAGATCATACAGAAGAACAAATCTCAGAGATGGAGGACAAAGTCAATACAGGAATACCTACAGGGGCTGGAGAGATGGCTTAGCAGTTAAGCACTTTCCTGTGAAGCCTAAGGACCCCAGTTCGAGGCTCAATTCCCCAGGACCCACATAAGCCAGATGTACAAGGTGGCTCATGCATCTGAAATTCGTTTGCAGTGGCTGGAGGCCCTGGTGCACCCATTCTCTCTCTCTCTCTCTGCCTCTTTCTCTCTCTGTCTGTCTCTCTCAAATAAATAAATAAAAATGAACAAAAATTTTAAAAAAGAACACACATAGATTCATATGAAGAAAAAACAATTAAGTAACATGATCAATATTTCCAAGAACTCTGGGATAAATTCAAGAGACCAAACCTTAGAATACATGGAATAAAGGAGCTGAGAAAAATACAAAAGGGATTGATTGACTTTTTAATGAAATTATAAAAGAAAATTTCCCAGACCTAGAGAAAGAAGTTGATATCCAAACACAGGAGGCATCTAGAACTCCAAATACACTTGACCAGAGAAGGGTTTCTGTACAGTCCATCATAGTAACAATGTCCAAGATCCAAAGCAAAGAAACAATACTAAAAGCTGTGAGGGGAAAATTCCTACTCACTTACAAAAGTAAGAATATCAGAATAGGGCTGGAGAGATAGCTTAGCAGTTAAGGCACTTAGGTTCAATTCCCTAGTACCCACATAAGCCAGATGCACAGTTGGTGCTTGCATCTGGAGTTTCTTTGCAGTGGCTGGAGGTCCTGGCATGTGCATTCTCTCTCTCAAATAAATAAATGATAAAAAATACTTTTTTAAAAAAGAATATCAGAATAACCTCATACCTTTCATGAACAAGCCTAAAAGTCAGAAAAGACTGGAACAATATATTCTAAGCTCTGAAGGTAAATAACTTCCAACTAAAAATGCTGGTACCCACCAAAATTATCTTTCAAAATAGGTGGAGAAGGCTGGCGATATGGCACAGCAATTACAGCACTTGCCTACAAAGCTTGTTGGCCTGAGTTTGATTCTGTAGTACCCCATAAAGCCAGATGCACAAAGTGGCACATGCATCTGCAGTTTGTTTGCAGTGACAGGAGGCCCTGGTGCACCCATTCCCTGTCTCTCTCTTTCTCTCTCTTTATGTTTATCTCTCTCTTTTTGCAAACAAATAAATGTTTTCAAAAGTTGATAGAGAAATAAAGACATTTCAAGACAAACACAAATGAAGGCAATTTTATGTCAACTAGACCAGCACTACAGAAAATTCTGAAAGGAATACTTCACAGGGAAGCAGAAGAAAGATGGTCCCATCTGTGATTACATAAGATAGAATATACTTCATGAAAGAAACACGTGAACAGGAAGAAGAAACATTCAGCTATGCCTAACATAACACATCTGTGAAGTCTCAGTGGGAAAGGAAAAGAGAAGTCAGCTCTCCAACCAACCAGAGCAACACCCAACATACTGCTAGAGAATGATAAGCATCTTCCCATAATAGCCCTGAATATAGACCTAGCCAGTGACCAAAAAGGTGTTCATGAGACTTCCGGATAAGATGGCAGCATAGGAGCCACATCAGCCCAGCCCAGGGAGGAATTTAAGCAAAACCACAGCAAAATACACTCTTCTTCTGAAAAGTGCAGGACTATAGGTTTTCCTTAGACACAGCAGAGAAGCAGGAGAGACCAAGATCCACCAGAAAGGAGGAAAACAGCCAGAATCCCACTGGGGAGCTTGTGGCCCTGATCTGCGTGATCTGTGCATCCAGCACCTCCCGCCAGGTGCATTGAGCAGCAGCAGCAGCAGAGACCAAACAAGGGGACTTTCCAACCTCATCAGCCTCCTTGCAGACTTAAGAAATCTGAAGGAAAGTCAGCTGAGATTAACTAAGGAGCTACTGAAAGAGGTACGGGTGAGACTGTGTGAGCAACTCCAGGCTTCCTGAACTCTCCCACCCCCCAACCATTAGAACCACAAACCTCTCGCATTCAGCCCCCAGTGGCAGTGCATCCAGCACAGCTGAACAGAACTCAGCTCCACAGCACAACATGGAGGGATCAAGATGGGCATTCAGCACTGGTAAGATTGGAAGTCACACCAAAAGGTAACAAGGCCAATTGACCAAAACAAACAAATAAACAAAAACCAACAACAACAAAAATATAGGTATATAGGCCTCATTGTAAGTGCTAATCTTTCTTTCCACGTCATCCAAATGCTGCAGAATATACATTTTTCTCAGCAGCACATGGAACATTCTCTAAAATAGACCATATATTAGGGCACAAATCAAATCTTAACAAATACAGGAAAATTGAAATAACCCCTTGTAGTCTATCTGACCACAATGGGATTAAACTGCAAATCAGCAAGAAAAAACACAGAGCATGCAGAAATTCATGGAGCCTAAACAGTGCACTATGCAATGATGAATGGGTCATTGAAGAAATCAACAAGGAAATCAATAAATTCATAGAATCAAATGATGATGAGAATAAAACATACCAAAACCTTTGAGACACAATGAAGGCAGTTTTAAGGGAGAAATTTATAGCTCTAAGTGCCTATATTAAGAAATTAGAGAATTCACAAGTAAACAATTTAATGCTTCACCTTGGAAAAAGAAGAACAAGGCAAACCAAAAATCAATAGACAGGAATAAATAATAAAGATCAGGGCAGAAATTAATAAAGTAGAAACCAAAAAAAAAAAAAAAATCAAAGAATCAACGAAACAGAGTTGGTTCTTTGAAAGGATAAAGAAGATTGATAAACCCTTAGCAAATCTATTTTGTTGAGAATTTTTGCATCTATGTTCATGAGGGAGATTGATCTGTAATTTTAATTTTTTGTTCTGTCTTTGTCTGGTTTTGGTATCAGGGTAATGCTAAAGAAAGAGAGAAGAGATAAAAATTAATAAAATTAGAGATGAAAAAGGCACCATTACAATAGATACCAAAGAAATTCAGAAAATCATAAGGACATACTTTAAGAATATATATGCCTCAGCCGGGCGTGGTGGTGCACGCCTTTAATCCCAGCACTCGGGAGGCAGAGGTAGGAGGATCGCCGAGAGTTCAAGGCCACGCTGAGACTACATAGTTAATTTCAGGTCAGCCTGGACTGGACCAGAGTGAGACCCTACCTTGCAAAACCAAAAAAAAAAAAAAAAAAAAAAAAAAAAAGAATATATATGCCTCTAAGTTTGAAAATCTGAAAGAAATGGATGATTTCCTTGATTTATATGATATAACTAAATTAAATCAAGGTGAAATAGACCATTTAAATAGGCCTATAATGAGTATGGAGATCCAAGCAGTTATAAAAAGCCTTCTAGCTAAAAAAAAAGTCCAGGCCCAGAGGGATTCACTGGTGAATTTTATCAGACCTGCATAGAAGAACTAACACCACTGCTTCTCAAACTTTTCCATAAAATAGAAAAGGAAGGAATTCTACTGAACTTCTTCTATGAAGCCAGCATCACCCTGATACCAAAACCAGACAAATACAGAACAAAAAAAGAAAATTACAGACCAATCTGCCTTATGAACATAGATGCAAAAATTCTCAACAAAATATTGGCAAACAGAATACAAGAATATATCAGAAAGATTATTCACCCTGACCAACTTGGCTTTATCCAGCAATGCAGGGATAGTTCAACATATGCAAATCGATAAATGTAATATACCATATAAATGGCCAGAAGGACAAAAATCACATGATCATCTCAATAAGTGCAGAAAAGGCATTCAACAAAATGCAACATCCCTTCATGGTAAAAGTATTACATAAACTGGGAATAGAAGGAATATATCTCAACATAATAAAAGCTATTTATGACAAACCTACAGCCAATATAATACTAAATGGGGAAAAACTTGAAGCTTTTCCACTAAATTCAGGAGCAAAACAAGGGGTTCCACTTTCCTCACTTTTATTTAATCTAGTACTGGAAGTCTTAGCTATAGCAATAAGACAAGTGACACTCATAAAAGGGATACAATTGGAAAGGAAGAGATAAAATTTTCATTATTTGCAGAAGATATGATTCTATACCTAAAAGACCCTAAAGACTCTACCAGCAAACTGTTAGAGCTGATAAACACTTTTAGCAATGTACCAGGATACAAAATATGCACGTAGAAACCAGTAGCTTTTCTATATATTAACAACATACATGCAGAGGATGAAATCAGGGAATCTCTCCCATTCACAATTGTCTCAAAAAAAAAAAAAACAAAACAAAACAAAAAAAAACCTTGGAATAAACTTAACCAAGGAAATGAAGGATCTCTACAATGAGAACTTTAAAACATTCAAGCGAGAAATTGCAGAAGACACCAGGAAATGGAAAGACATCTCATGTTCTTGTATTGGAAGAATCAATATTGTGAAAATGTCATTCTTACCAAAAGCAATCTACACATTTAATGCAATCTCCATTAAAATTCCAATGGCATTCTTCACAGAAATGGAAAAAACAATCCTAAAATTCATCTGGAAGCACAAAAATCCTTGAATAGCCAAAAGAATTTTGCGCAACAAAAATCAGGCTGATGGTATCACCATACCCAATTTTAAGTTATGTTACAAGGCCATAGTAACAAAAACAGGCAAAAAGACAGACATATAGATCAATGGAACAGAATAGAGGACCCAGATATCACTCCAGGAAGCTACAGCATTCTGATTTTTGACAAAAATGCCAAAAATATTCATTGGAGAAAAGATAGCCTCTTCAACAAATAGTGCTGGGAAAACTGGACATCTATATGTAGAAAGATGAAAATAGAACCTTGTCTCTCTACATGCACAAGAATCAAGGCCAAGTGGATCAGGGACTTTTATATCAGACCTGAAACTCTAAAACTGCTAGCGGAAACTGTAGGGGAAACCCTTCAACACATTGGCATAGGCAATGACTTTCTGAATATAACCCCAATTGCTCAGGAAATAAAACCAGCAACCAACCACTGGGATCTCATGAAATTACAAAGCTTTTGTACAGCAAAGGACACTGTGAATAGAGCAAAAAGACAACCTACAGAATGGGAGAAAAATCTTTGCCAGCTACACATCTGACAGAGGATTAATATCCAGAATATACAAAGAACTCAAAAAAACAGAACAATAAGAAATCAAACAACTCAGTTAAAAAATGGGCTATGGAACTAAACAGAGAGTTCTCAGAAGAAGAAATACAGATGACATATAAACATCTAAAGAAGTGTTCTACATCCTTAGCCATCAGGGAAATGCAAATTAAAACTACTTTGAGATTCCATCTCACTCCTGTCAGAATGGCTACCATCAAGAAAACAAATGACAATGAGTGTTGGCATGGATGAGGAAAAAGAGGGACACGTCCACACTGTTGGTGGGAATGTAATCTGGTCCAGCCATTGTGGAAATCAGTGTGGAGGTTCTTGAGACAGCTAAAAATAGATTTACCATATGACCCAGCTATACCACTCCTAGACATATATCTGAAGGACTCTTCTCACTACCTTAGAGATACTTGCACAACCATGTTTATTGCTGCTCTATTCACAATAGCTAGGAAATGGAACCAGCCTAGACGTTCCTCTACATATGAATGGATATTAAAGATGTGGTACACAATGGAGTTTTATTCAGTGGTAAAGAAAAATGACATTACGAAATTTTCTGGGAAATGGATAGATCTGGAAAGGATTATACTAAGTGATGTAACCCAGGCTCAGAAAGCCAAACATCACATGTTCTCTCTCATATGTGGATGCTAGTTACAAATGTATAGACTTGTGTGTGATCTGGAACCAAAAATTGGTTAGCAGAGGCCAGTAAGCTAGAAAAAGGCTATAAGGGAGGGAGGAGAGGGAAGGACGTAAGGGCATGGTATTGTATATATGAAAGTAGAAGAATAGATTACAGGCAGGGGAAAGGCCTAAGCGAGGCCAGGGGAAGAGAATGTGTAAAAGAAGGGTTGGGGGGGAGGGCCAATCAAAATTCAAGATATTCTGAATAAGATTTATGTAAACCTACCTTTTTAAATAATGGCACATCCAGCAGCTATAGATTTTTACTAGAAAATTTTCAGTGCTAGGGATGGGATACCTTCCAGTGAGTTGTTGGCCAGAGAGGTCCCTGTTGCCTCCAAAACATCACAGGCTATTGCCAAGGCCCTTGGTTTCCCTTGAGAAACAGATGGTAAGACCCTATTGCTGAAGACTTCACTTGCCTAAGTGGCAAGGTCACTGAGAAATCAAGCTGGTGCTGAGCTGAAAACCTTCTCCCTGTAGACCAGCCAACTGAAAGCTGGAAAAAGCTGCACTGCATGCAGCCGTGTGGGACACAGAAGTCATCAGTGGTGAAAACTGTGGACATTGGAAACCTCAAGTTTGGACAGACAGATCAAATGATTGAACGGGTGCAATAGTAGCATGTCTGCTCTGGGGGAAACCAACTGCTCTCTAATTGGACTGCAGGCCTGCTTTTCAGGAGGGAATATATGCCTGCTGCTGAAAAACCTAATCAAAAGACTATGGCAAGGGAGGTCATGAGCCTTATAGGTATAAAGCCTACTCTTGTCTGGCTAAATATATATATCATTCCCACAAGCTGCCCTGCAAGCACTACACTTAATGTTCATATTCACATTTTAATGCTACTCTCACTTGTGGCTAGAGATGCTTCTTTTGTCAGATGGCAATGACCGCTGGATGACCCAAAAGGCAACATAGTGCTGAGAATAAGGGATGGAGGAGTGTCCAGCACTGAAACATCTATATCCCACCCTCCAAGGCTCAGGGTCCATTGCAGAAGAGGTGGCGGAAAGAATGTAAGAGCCAAAGAAAGAGTACGACTCCTTATAAAGCAACTGTCCAGACAGAAGTTGGCCTCAATATCCATGACCTTGCAGTGCCTAGCAATATCTTCACAAGACCCTCATAATAGGAGAAAAAGATGATGACATCAAATTCAAAGAGAGAGTAATGGAGAGAGGGAGGGAATATGAATGAGAGTGGAGTTCTGAAGGAGAATGGGGGGAGGGGAGGGAAATATGGTTTATTGTCTGTAAGTATAGAACTTGTCAATAAAAAAATAGCCAAAAGAGAATTAGTTTAGCTAGTAAATAAATATTTTTATAACATGCCTTGATAAAATTTGTAACATAGTTTCTACATCACTGTGAGATAATATTAATATTATTTTATAAGCAGTTTCACTGGAGTGTAGATATTAAAATTCATTGGCATGCTTTCAGAGATTTGGTGGAGAGAAAATGAGTATGTATATTGTTTGAGCTATAATACTGTAAAGGAAAGTAAATAAATGTGATAATATTTGGAAAGTTAAAAAAAAGATGTTCATAAACTGAATATCAAAGACTGGAAGTTGAAGTACCAAGCAAATAGAAGCTGCAAACAGTCAGGAGTGATCATCTTTATATCAAATTGGACTTCAGACCAAAACTAACCAGAAAAGACAAAAAGGTACATTTCATCTTAATAAGGGAACAAACCATCAAGAAGACATTACAGGGCTGGAGAGATGGTTTAGCGGTTAAAGCACTTGCCTGTGAAGCCTAAGGACCCATGTTCTACTTTTCAGGTCCCATGTAAGCCAGGCATACGAGGTGACGCAAGCATGCAGGGTAGCATATGCACACAAGATGGCACACACATCTAGAGTTGATTACAGTGGCTCGATGCCCTGGTGTGCCAATTCTCTCTCTCTCTCCCTCCCTCTTTCTCTCTCATAGAAAAGGCTAGTCTGTTGGGATTGCCTCAAAAAAAGAAGATATTATAGTTGTAATCATTTATACACTAAATATTGGGGTTCCTAACTTTATATAAACACTAGATGACATACAAGTCCAGACAAAATCCTTCAATACTTCAATAGCCCACTGTCTTACTTAGGTAGGTCATCCAGAGTATAAATCAGCAAAGAAAGTTCAGAACTAAACCACACCACTGATCAACTGAACCTAATAGATTTGTGCAGAGTATTCCACCCAAAAAAGAGGAAATATACATTCTTCTCAGCACTTCATGGGACCTTCTCCAAAATTGATCACATAATAGGCCACAAGCAAACCTTAACAAATCTGAAAGAAATTGAGATAATCTCTTGTATCCTATCAGATCACAATAAAATAAAACTAGAAATTAACAATCCAGTCATATATCCTAAAGACTCTATACTCTACTACAGAGATATTTTTGCACATCCATGTTTATTGCAGCTCTTTTAACATAGCTATGAAATGGGAAGGGTCTAGATGCCCTTTCCATTTGTGACAGATGAATGGATAATTAAAACATGGTACATATGCACAACGGAATTCTATTCAGCAGGATGGAAAACTGAAATTATGAAATTTGCAGAAAAATGGATAGATCTGGAAAGAATCATATTAAGTGAAATGACTCAAACTTAGAAAGATCAAATCCACATGTTCTCTCGGGTATGTGTAAAAGTATGCAAATATAGGGGGCAAATGTGGATAAACCCTTTAGAGATAGACTAGTGACCAAAAGTGAATATAAAAAGGGAGGGATAAGCAAAAGGATACATGTGACATGTAAACAAAAGGAGGTAAAATATAGGGGGGAGGGGAATTGTAAGGAAAAGGAAGAAGGGGAAAGATAAAAAAAAATTTATTGTAGATTATCATCCTAAATGGTGAATTCATTTGGAAATGAGGATATAACAAGTGAAAATGGTTATTAGAAACATTTCAATGCCAGGAGTGGGATATCTTCCAGCAAGTTGGCCATGGAGGCCCCTGATAGCCCCCAAACATTACAGTATATTGCTGAGGCTATTGGTTGCCCACCAGAACTAGATGTTAAGACCCTATTGTTGAAGACTTTACATGCTTGGGCTGTAAGTCACTGAGAAAGCAATCTGAAGCTGAACTGGAAGTCTCCTCCCTGTTGACTAGCTGTCAGGATGCTAGAAAGACCTATGCTTGTAAGCTTTATAGCTGTCCACCGGTGCAGTGATGGCATGTCTGTTTTGTGGTAAACCAAATGCTCTCTGATTGGATTTGAGACCCGATGCATGGTAGGGAATTCACACCTGGTACTGAAAACCTAGTTAGTCAAAAGCTATGGGTGAAGAGGTCATAAGCCCTAGGGGGAAAATTGCTACTGTTGTCTGGCTAAGTGGATATATTATGTCCACCAAACTGCCCTCTAAATACTTATGTTAATGCCCATATATTAATGCTATTCTCACTTTTGGTTATAGAAACTTCTCTTTTCAGATGGTGGTGACAACTGGGATGACTCAAAAATGGCCAAAAGTGTTGAGAAGTGACAATGGAATGTTCAGCACTAAGCGAGACATAACTATCATGCCCGCCAAGGCTCAGGGTCCATTGCAGAAGAGGTGTCAGAAAGAATGTAAGAGCCAAAGGAAGGAGAGGACTGCTTACAATGCACTCTTTCAGACGCAAAGTGGCTTTGATATTCTTGACCTCATAGTGGCTGATGTTACCTACACAAGACCTGCATAATAGAGGGAAAAATGATGGAATCAAAATAGAAGAGTTGGAAAGGGTGAGATTCAGTGGAGGGGAGATTAGGGAAGGGGAAAGGGGGAGTGTTGGGAGGATACTATGTTTATGGAGGTTGTTAATAAAAAGTCTAAAGAGCAATAACAGACTTATATTTTGCTATTATGGTTCTTTTGAAACAAGTTCTAGGTGACCCAGGCTATCTTCAGATTTTCCTTGAACTAACCTGGCCTTTACAGTCCATCCCGCCACTTTAGCTTCCCATGTGCTGCGTCTGTAGGCCCTCACTACCACAATCTTGGTACAATACTGTAGCTTTACAATGAAGCAGTTTCCATGGTGTTTCAGTTCTCAGAAACAAATAAAAGAGAAGCCAGAGTCCCCTCAAACATTTTGTTTTGAAAATCTTCAAACACTGAAAAAGCAAACGACTTGCAGAGAGCATGCTCACCCCCTGGGCTGCTCTTCTGCTCTGTATGTCTCTGTGAGGCATCCGTCTATCTGCTCATCCCGCTCCTCATCCACATCAACTTGCCCTAATTGTTTGATGCCCCAACTTACACTAGGGAAGCGTGGGTCCCCTCATCAGGTCAGAAGCAAACTAGAGGGCCTGGGTCAACAGTCAACTTGGCACATTACTTGAGAATCTGAGCTCTTCAGAGGGGCCTGTTACTTACACATAACATATGCCAAATACACCTATCCCAAGTTCTCTGTATGCATCCATGTAGCCATGGGCTACCTCCAAGTTGACAACCTTTTCCAACACCAAGTTTCTGCCTCCTGTGGACAGGAATTACAAATGTGTTTGGCCACACTCAGCTTTTTGTATGAGTTCTAGGGAGTTGAATTTGACAATCTCCCATCCAAGAGGTCCTCACATTTAAGAGGCACGGGCTGTTAACGGCTGAGCTCTCTTTCAGCTCTGACTTATTTTCTTAATGTATGCATGGTATACCTTCATGTGTGAATATGTGCACATGTCTGTGAGGGCCAGAGGTCTTCACCGGGCATCTTCCTCACTTGCTCTCCACCTTAGTTTTCGAGACAGAGTCTCTCCCTGAACCTAGAACTCACTGCTCACTGATTCAGCTAGACTAGCTGGTCAGCAAGCTCTAGAGATTCCCTGTCTCTGTCTCTGCCTCTGCCTCCCTGATGCTGGGATTACAGGCATGTGCTGGCCCACCTACCTTTTATGTGGGTTTGAACTCAGCCTTTCATGATTGCAGGGAAAGCATTTCACCCACAGAGCTAGCTCCCCAACCCAGCTTGCTAAAGTCTCAGAGGTCTCCACTCATTTCTCTCTCTCCCCTACACCTGGCCATGTTAAACCTTGGGTTCTGGGGCTGCCTCTTGGTATTGAGAGGAGCGAAGACCACCTTTCCCCAGCTTCACATGTTTGCACATCACCCAAGGTTCCTCCCTCACAGTTTCTCTCCTCTCCATAATACCCTCTCCCTGGCTCTCTCTCTCTCTCTCTCTCTTTGTCTCTCTCCTGCTCCAGGTATGTACATTCCCCCTCTTTCTCTCTTTCTTTCATTTCTCTTTCTCCCCCATATTTCTTGAAACTGGGTGATCATCTCTCACCTTCTGCAGCTATTCACTGGGGTAAATTTCCAGTGCAGTAGTGTGGGCATGACACTGGGTCTATATACCTTCACGTGCCCCTTGCTGAGTCAGCTGGCAAGAAACCAATCTACCAGGAGTCCTCTTGTTTTATTTGCAATCTGGAGATCCAGCCTGCAAAAAGCTACTTGGCCATGGGTAACCTTCTGCCCAGGTGATCGTGGACACTGTAGAAAATGTCCTTGTCAGGCTGGAGAGATGGCTTAGCAGTTAGCCTGAAAAGCCAAAAGAACGAGGTTCAATTCCCCAGGACCCTCATAAACCAGATGCACAAGGTAGCACATGTGTCTGGAGTTTGTTTGCAGTGGCTGGAGGTCCTATGGTGTCCATTCTTGTGCTCCCCCCCCCGTATCCACCTCCTCTCTCTCAAATAAATAAATAAAAATAAAATATTTTAAAAAAGAGAAAGAAGTCCTTGCCTTCATTGCCCTGCAGGAAGAAGTAAGGCTGAAATCTGCCTTTTGCTGCCTCAAGGTAGGTCAGCCAGAGTGACCCTCTGCCAGAGCCCTCCAGATACTCTAGCTTTCCCTCACACTCCCAATGTGCTACATTTCCAGACACCTTTTCCAGTGTGCTCCCCTCCCTCACACACCCTTCTCTGTTTTGGAAGGGTAGGCCTGGAACTCACTATATAGCCTAGGCTGTCCTCAAATTCTTGGCAGTCCTCCTGCCTCAGCCTCATGGGTGCTGGTATAACAGGAGTGCACCATCGCATCTGGCTCGGCATTTTCCTCTCAATCCATGCTTTTATAAGACATCAGGAGGATGAATCCCAAGTTTTTTTCTTTGCTCAATCCCTGACTGTGTCTGAGAACAACCTGAGCTTTAATGACAACAGTTTAAAAGCAGAAAGACAGATGGGAAATATAGCTCTGGCCCAGATGTGTTATTCAAACAAAGGTGCCAGTGGGTGAGTGGGAGCTCCGGGTATTAAGCAACAATCTGACAATCTGGTGTCTTGTGTGTGCTGTTCAGTAACCCTGCCAGTTAGAGGCTTGTGGGAAGGCCTGGGGGTGGGGCAGAGGGGCTTGAAAAGAACACCGAGCCAAAGCAGCAGACCAGGGAGAAGAGGAGGGCTCCCCCCTGCCAGGGTCTTGATGAATAGTCCAGAGTCTCAAGCTGGGCCTGTCGGCAGTGGCTGGGAGGCGGGTTGACTAATCCAGGGGGCTTCTCCATTCTAAAGGCAAATGAAGGAGCCCTTTCCACTGGAGCCCAAAGGAGGGGGAGGATTACAAGCCTGAGTTCAAAGCTCAAGAATGACACACGGTCCTTCTTTATCCCCTCCCCCACTTTAGTTTTTAAAGGGACCAGAAATATGGTTGGTTATTATCTTGAGTTATTGCAACAAAGAATTTCGAAATTAAAAGATAAGCATGCCGAGGAAGCTCAGTCATTTTCATAAAAGGGGACTTAAAACAGATGTAGCCTCTTTAATCGAGGCATGCTTGCAAAAAAAAAAAAAAAAAAAAAAAAAAAAAAAAAAAAAAAAAAAAGGCATGCATTTTTAACATAGCAGGAGAATTGCATAGCAGGAGAATTGTCACATGGCTCACTGTATTTGTCTCTAGAGTGTCCCTGGGTGTGACTGTGGGCAGGGACAGATAGGAGGATGTGTTACCACCATCACAAATGGCCTGCAGAAGGACTTTCATCTCCCTGGCCCTAGGACACATGACCACTATGTACACCAGACCTTTTGCTAACTACATAATTTAATTTCTTTTTGAATCTGTCCGACATTTTGCCATTCCAGATGTGTTCATGTGGTATAAACCACTGACACATGTCTGTGAAGAAAGTAAAGATTTTATTTGTAGTCAGCCTAATCTTTTTCTTTTTTTCTGCAGATTTTTTTTTGGGGGGGGACTGTCATATTATTATATATATATATATATATATTTGTCACAAACAAAATACACTTGTAGATGATGCTGGCTCTTAGACTGTTGGGATTCTACTAATTCAGCTTTGATCTCAAGTCATCTGTTCACCTAGACTGGGATCTATAAAAAAATTTGAGTGTGTTCATGTGTGTATAGGGACACATGTGTGTAGGGACATGTGTGTGCACATGCATGTGGAGGCCAAGGTTGATATTAGGTGTTTTCCTTAATCACTTTCCATCTTATTCTTTGAGTCAAGGTCTTGTACTGAGCCTACAGCTCACCACCATGTATAATTTCACTCTAATTTTGCCCAACATTTTATATCAAGCCAAACTCCAAAACTGCAAGTTTGGGGAACTACTTAAGAGCATTATATAGGTAATATAGGAATAAATTCCCACTGTTAAAGATTTGAACTCTATATGTGTGAGAAAGAGTCAGGTAGTTAGTTAATTTAGGCAGTTAGGGTGACTGGAGTCCTGAAAGTAAGAATCAGGAGTGGGCCTATCCTTACAGTCTATATTTGCTAGAGATCAAGGGGTGATCTGAATTCTTATCTCTTGCCTAAAGGAGATCTATTTTTCCACAAACAACTTGGGCGCCTCTTGAGAGGGAGGTCTTTCCTAGGATTTAAATCTAATCCTAACATTGTAGTTGGTCAAGCTTAGACCCCAGAACTTGGTGTCATGGACAGCCTCTTCCTGAGTCAGCCCCTTCCCAAACCAACCATCTGTCCCACTGGCTCACCTGAGCCAGAAGGTAGGGCCCACCAACATAAGGTTATAAATACGTTTGTGAGGGGAAGGCACATTGTCTGAGCTGCCTGACAGCTCCTGAACCTCCAGCTGCTGGTGAGTTGCCTCTTGGCTCAGCCCTGCTAGGCCTGGGCCCAGATGAGGGAAGAGCCCCTAGCCCTTATTTTCCACATGGGCTCTTTCTCCACATGGCAGGAGCTCTTTGAACTCTCTTTTCTACCTTCCCGTAGTTTTTCCAGGCCCACCACACAGGCTCTCAAGCCACGAGGGTGTATTCATTGTCCTTTTCTTGGTTCTGTACTTCCCTCAATAAATATAAAAATTTAATAATTATCCCTCTCAGACTTATTTTATTCAATTACTTGCTAAAAGTAGACACAAACCTAGGGTTTAGTGTTCAAAGACTTTCCTGAACCCCTAGCACTGAACTGCATATGGAATATAAGACAGGAGCACAGCAGGGCTCTCTTTATAGTGAGGAAAACTGTTATTACTTCCCTTGCTCCCTCTCTGCATCTTTTCTACCTGTTTACCTAGATATGTGTAGACACCTTGATACAGAGTTGTTTGTTGTCTGTGTCTGCTTCCTGCCCCACGGAGCTCTCCCTGGGCTGCAGGTAGATGCTTTTGCTCTTCCTAACACCTCAATATTATTTAGCCACAGTTGTTTGTTTATTAATGATTTCAGCTCTGCAAAAGACAATACCAAGAGAAAGTGAAGACAAGCCACAGTTTGGGAGAACATTTTGCAGGTGATATATTTGATGAAAGTTGTTACCCAAACTGTACAAAGAACTATTAAAATTCAACAATAAAAAGTAAACTACTCAGTTTTAGAAAGGGTGAAAGACTTGAAACTCTTTCTCACCAAAGAAGGTATACATGAGGTAAAAGACGCTTATAGAGAGTTGATCAATACTGTATGTTATTAAGGAACTGGAAATTAAAATAATGGTGAAATATAACTATTAGAACAGAACAACTCCACAACACTTAGGAGACTACATGCTGGTGAAAGTGTGGAACAATGGGAAGAGTCACTTGCTGTGATGAGAATGCAGAATGCTACCACCACTCTAAAGGCAACTTGGACATTGCTTGCAAAACTCAATATATCCTTACCATATGACTTGGTAATCATGCTTCTTGATATTCCACCCAAAGAACTGAACACTCATCCACTTAACCTGCACACAGATGGCTACAGCAACTTTATTCATGATGGCCAACATTTGAAAGCAAACAGCTTTCTTCTCAGTAGGTGAAAGAAGCATACACCATCCTACATCCAGACAATGGAACATTAATTAGTGACCAAAAGAAGCGAGCTCTATAGCCATGCAAACACAGGGAGAGACTAACGTGAGTGCTATCAAGTAAAAGAAGCCAGCCAGCCTGAAAATTATGACTACTGTATGGTCCTAGTTCCAGAAGAACATTCCAGAAAAACAAAACAAAGGGGATAGTATTCAGTGGTTGCCAGTATTAGAACATAGATGTGGTCATTTAAAAGGCCAAGATTGCCCTGCTGAGGCAATCTTTTTTTTTTTTTTAAAGAAGTAAGTCTTTATTTCCTTGTTTTACAAATCAAACTGGCTTTTAAAACAACTTTTAATATTTATTTTTATTTATTTATTTGAGAGAAATAGAGAGAGAGAGGGAAAATGGGCAAGCCAGGGCCTCCAGCCACTGCAAACGAGACACATGCACTCCCTTGTTCATCTGGCTAATGTGGGTCCTGGGGAATCAAACCTGGGTCCTTTAGCTTTGCAGGCAAATGCCTGAACTGCTAAGCCATCTCTCCAGCCCCAAATGGGCTTTTTTGTTTCTTTCTGGTGATGAGACAAAGAGACCAAATCCCATATCCTTGTGTGACTTCTCTGTCTCTTCCTTGGTTTCCATCTTGGCTAGGGCTGCAGTGGCAGCAGGAGCAGCAGTGGTGGCAGTGGCCACCAGGGCAGCAGCCACAAGTGCAGATGGATCAGCCAAGAAGGCCTTGACTTCAGCAGTTGGGAAGGCGTACTCTCTTCACAGTCAAACCAGGACCCATTTGTACCCATTGATGATTGCATGAGGCACTGAGGAAACAGTTGGGTAACCAATCTGCAGACAAACACTGGCAACACTGAGGACACCCTCAATGCAGGGGATCCTCTGTGATGTCAAGAACTTTGGGGTTGTAGATGCTGCCATTGTCAAACACCTGCTGCATGATCAGCCCATAGGAGGAGGGGGAGGTGTTCAGAATGCTTGGCAGGGTAGCCTCCTGGCTCTCACTTTGTCTCCAGTCTTGACGAGCTGCACATCACTCAGAATGTCAATGGTGTCACTGGAGATTTTAGTGGTGATGCCTGAAAGATGGAGGTCTTCTCAGGCCCCAGACCAGTGTTCTGGACTAGCTCAGTGATTTGACATGGGACAATGGCAATAAGGTGGCAGCTGGCACCTTATTGGCCATCAGTATGTCCCTGACTTCAGTGAAGTCCTCCTTGTGAAAAAAAAAAAAACCATATATATATACTTTTTCTTATACAGCCATACCTCAAATCAATTTAACTTATAAAGTAGTCATAGTAGCAGCTTAACAATGACCAATAACAAAGTAGAACAATCATAGTAAAATGCTACCATGAAACTTAATTACATAGTGGTGTAAGACGAATCAACATCTATATGACATGACAAATAACATGAATGCCCACTGCCTAAGTGTTATCTGAACTCAAGCTTGGTGATAACATAATAGATGATCTGACAACAGAGATAGCCACTAGGTGACTGACATGTGGGTAGCATGTACATTGTGATACACTGGGTAAAGGGATGGTTCCTGTCCTGGTCAGGAAGGTGTGTGAGTCCATCATCCTGCCCAGAATGGTGCTTTTTCTAAAACTTATTTTTTTTTCTTGAAATATTACATTTGTTTTCAGACTATGGCTATGCATCAGAGAGACTTCTGTGTTTGGGCTTCTGAGCATGGTGGCTGGCATTCTACAGGAAGCAGTCAACATCTATGATTATGGATGTGCTTATGCCTTGATCTATTAATGTCAACACTGGTTTTCCACAAGCTCAGAGAGGGTCTGCTTGCCTCTTTCAAAGCTAAACTGGGAAGTGGCTTTGCTAAGAATAGTTCTCATAATTAAGAACTGACCACAATTGTGACTCAATTAGTGCTCTTATTATGTGTTGTTAAAGGAAACCATTTTTCTTCGTGGGTATGTGTATATGTGCATGCCTGTGTGTATGAATATTTGTATGACTATATGCACAGGTCTGTAGGTAGGTATGCATACACATGTGTTCTGGTATGTGGGGTGGACATCAAGGTACTTTTCACCTTATTTTTTATTGTTTTATTTATTTGTTTGTTTGCTTTTTATTAAGTAGAAACTTTGTATGGATACATCATAGATTGGTATCATTTCCCTTCTGTCTGTCCCCATTCCGCTGAGGGCCCACCTTAGTGGGATTGCTGGTATTCACCATGGAGTTGTGGGTTATGAGTCGTGAGAACTGCAGTCAATTATTGTGGTGGGGCATTGCCTCTGGATATTCCCTCCCACCTTATGGCTCTTACATTCTTTCTGCCCCCTCTTCCACAAACTTCCCTGAGCCTTGGAGTGTGTGCTTTAAGTCTACTTTAGCATTGAGCTCTCAGCAGCTTCTGGATTTCTGCTTTGCTGCATTTTGAGTATCCTCAGTGTCTGTCTCCATCACCTTGGCCCAGGTTGTGAGGCTCGCCTTGGAAGCTGCACTCTTGTTTATCTCACCAGTGCTTCTCTGTGGTTTCACCTAGGCTCTAGCTGCTGTGGTTCATCTCCTGCTGCTTTCTGAAAAAGAAAACCAGAAGCAGACTCTCCAACAGAGAGCGAGATCAGGATAGGTTATAGGGGATAAGCATTGTTAATTTAGAGAGATTTTGATGGGTGTAGCCTCTCTTTTGGACAAAGGCTAGTGAGAGCTTCTCAATGGAGTCCATAATCTTGGTCTCCATAGGATTCTGACTTGGTTCTCAGTTCCAGTTATGGGTTCCTTTCCACTGAGCAGATCTCATAGCCAATCAGAGAGCCACTGGTTAACCACCTAGGCTGTATGCCACTATTGCACAGGTATGCACATCTTGTCAGGCTGGTTGTGTCATCTAGCAGTGTCCCCTTGTGGTAGTTTGAATAGATGGCCCCCAGTATATTCAGTGTTTTATTAGGTTGGATCTGTAGCCACCTGGCTGGAGGAGGTGGATCTTTGGGTCCCGCCGTCAGGTGTGGTGGTGGGTTTGAGAGCCTAATCTAAAGATATGCAAAGTGCCTGAGTTCCTCCTGGAGTCCCTGAAGTGTGCTGTGTGGAGTTTGGCTTGTGGCTTCAATCTCTCTCTGCCTGGTCCTATAAGAGCAGGCCAGCTTCTTCTGCCATTACAGACCTTCCCCTGGATCTGTAAGCTTCAATAAATATCCCTTTCTCCATAACTGTGCCTGGTTTGGAAGTTCATCTCAGTGAACCTGAAGATGTCTGCTACACCCCTGCTTGCTCATAATATTGTTGGTCATTTTCCCCAGCAGCTCAGGTTCTGCTTTTCAGCACTACACAGGCTAACCATCTAGACAGGCTTCTTTCCAGATTTAGCTGGATCTCCTGAAGTTCTGCATTTGCAGTGTGTGATGTCTTCAGCAATAGGGTCTTACCTTGCACCTCAGGTTGATATCAAGTTCTTTGGTAGAAGTCTGTCTTGTTTGAGGGGCCTCATAGATCTCTCCAATCAACATCTCAACATGGATTGTAACCAATTTCTGGTACTAGGAGTTACAAGCCAGAGCCAAATGTTTTAGTGTTAGACTTCATCCCACCCTCTCCAGGGCACTTCTTACCGGACAATCCCTCCATACTTCTATTTAGGCTTATATCTTTTAGTATGCTATCCAGGAGGAAGGTTACTATGGTACCAATTAATTTTAGATTTGTGTATGTGTGTGTGTGTATGTCCCCCTCCTGCCCATTCTCCTCTTCCCAAACTCTTCCATCCCTTTTATCTGTCTCCTGAGTTGTCTGTCAAGTATTCCCGCAACTCAAATTGTTCCAGTATAGAAACCACAAATAAAGGAGAACATGTGGCATTTATCTTAATGTGCTGTGTGGCCAAACTTATACATCCACCTTATTTTTTGAGACAGGAACTCTCACTGTACCTAGAGTTCACCAATTCAGCTAGACTAGCTAGCTGATGAGCCCCAAACATTCCCTGTCTCCACCTCCCCAGTGCTTGTGTTACAGGTATGTGCCACTATGCCTGTTCAAGTGCATGAATATAGTTTGAGATGGTGTATTACCTTTAAGGATCTACCTTGTTCTCTGCTTTGCTGACATAATAAAAGAAATGTCACTATAATGCTGATCATCTCAGTCCTGCTCTGATTGAGACTGACATTCTCCTCAGGCCTTTTGTTCAGTTTTAAACTTGCTATGTAGCTGAGGCTGGACCTCAGACTCCTGATTTTCTTGTCTCCACCTCCTATGGGCTGGGTTGACAGCAGTGTACCATCTCACTGGGCACTCCAAGGAAGTATAAAATATTTAAACAAATTTCAAGATGCATACTCTTAGTGTTTATACTTTCTGAATCTTATAAAGACTTCAAATTGTGCATGAGACTTTTCACTATTACCACAAATGTTTTCTGTAGTTTAAGTTACTAGTATCTTATGGTCAGCTTCATATCCACTTAGGTTATGTTGAAGATATCTTTTTTTTTTTTTTTTTTGAGAGAGAGAGAGAGAGAGAGAAAGAGAGAGAGAGAGGGAGGAAGAGGCAGAGAATGGGCCTGCCAGTGGCTTCTCAGCCCCTTGCGAGGCTGAGAATTCCAGATGCATGCACTCCCTTGTGGGCAAGTGCAGAATTATGCCCTTGCGTCACCTTTTGCATCTGGCTAAACTTGGGACCTGGAGAATCAAGCTGCCATTCTTAGGCTTGGCAGGCAGGTGCCTCAACTGCTAAGCCATCATTCCAGCCCGAAGATATCTTTTGATACTGATACTGGTATCCATGGCACAGAACACTTTGTAGTAACTGTTTCTAAAGGACAATTGATTTCATAACTCATTGCAAGCATGTAGCATAAGAGATCATAGAAGTAAGAAAGCCAGTATGCCCTTCCAGCCCCTCTTAGCAGCCACTTGGCCTTTAATAAGGCAGTTCCTATGTGTCAGCCTGAGCATCCCTTCTGTAAATAACAAGCTTTCTCTAACTTCCAAGATTCTCCACAATAAAATGTTCTATATATGAAAGGCACTTTCAGGACAGGTTGATCAGGCATCTGGGAGGTAGCCCTGATGGCTTCTTCCCTTGCTGCCTGGAGCCTACTGGAACCATTCAGGTTCCAAGCAGACAAGGGGCTCCCAGACTTGAGGGGGAAATCCTGGAAGACAACTTCCTGGAACATGGTCCAGTCAGCTACCCCCACCAGATGCCATGAGCCAGAAACACATGTTTGCCATACTCAGCACTAGGGTCTGCATCGTTCCTGATAACAAGTGGTCCCTGCTGACTCATGTAAGCAATGTGAATTCTGTAGCCACAGCATAGCATACTTACCTAATGTGAATATGAAGTGTCCCTCATAACCTCTTGGGTTTGTAATTAAGCCTCATAATCAATTCCCAGTTGAGCCTTTAGAAAGTGGATCCTTGCTGTGGAGGTATGTCACTGGGGGCAGGTCTTGAGTTCATTAGCCCAGCTCTACTGTACTGGGTGCTCACTTGCTTTCTCATTTTTGCTACCTCCCAGCTAATGTGACAAGATTTGATACCCATCCTCTGCTCTTCCATCCTTTCCCTGCCATGAAGAAACTTCTCCACAAAACTACACTGAAATAAAACTTTCCTCTCATAAGTCACTTTTGGTCAGGTGTTTTGTCCTAGCAACGAGAAAGTAATCAGACACCTTCCTTTGTAAAGATTATACTGAGAAAGACAAGTTCCTAATGGGCTCTGTAAATTTTGACTCTAAGAAGAACATGAGCAAAGCTAGGAATTTAGATATTCACTTGTGGATTTCCTCAATGTCATAGCTCAGGATCCTTTTTTAAGCTTTTGATCTGGAATCTTAGAAATTTAAAACAGGGGGCTGAGTAGATGGTTCAGTGGGTAAAGTGTTTGCCAAGCAAGCATGAGGACCTGAATTCAGATTCCCAGCAGTGGCACATGCTTGTAATTATAGCACTGGGGAAGTGGAGCCACGGGGATCCTTGGGGTTTTCTAGCTATCTAGTCTAGAGGAATCTGTGAGCTCTAAGTTCAGTAAGAATAAGGTAAGGAAAAATTAAGGATGAAATAAGACAACAACCTCTGGCCTCCACACACATGCATGCATACATGCAAACATACATACATGCACACACACATATGTGTGTGTAAAAATAACTAAATCTGCTGGTAGACTCAGTCATTCTGACTGTCAATCCTCACTCTGTAATTCAGAAGTTAATTTATTGCTGAAGATTCCACATACTTGGGCTGCAAGGTCATTGAGAAATCCTGCTGGAGCTGAGCTGAAAACCTCCCCTATGTAGACCAGCTGACTAAAAGCTGGAAAAAGCTACCCTGCAGGAAGTTCAATGGGAAAGAGAAAACACCAGTGAAGATACTCAACAGTGGACACTGCAAGCCTTAAATTTGGCCAACCAGGCCAAATGAGCCAACAGGTGCAAGAATGGCATGTCTGTTATGGGAGAAACCAACCACTCTCTAATTGGACTGGAGGTCCACTCCATGGGAGGGAATATGTGCCTGATTGAAAACCTACAACAGGGATAGTCATGAGCCCTAAGGGTGCAACATCTGCTGGTGTCTGGCTAAATATATATACTACTACTCACCTAACTGCCCAGTAAGCACTTCTCTTAATGTTCATACCCATATATTAATGCTACTCTCCCTTTTTTAAGAGAGAGAGACAGAGAGATAGAAAGAGAGAGAGAGATAGAGAATGGGCATGCCAGTGGCCTCTTAGCTGCTATGAACAAACTCCAGTCATGTGCGACCCTTTGTGGGCAAGTGAGGCATTGCGTCCTTGCATCACTTTTTGCATATGTCTAAAAGTGGGACCTGGAGAATCAAACGGGTGTTCCTAGGCTTTGCAGCCAGGTGCCTTAACCACTAAGCCATCTCTACAGCCCTACCCTCACTTTTGGTTAGAGAAGCTTCTCTTTTCAGATGGCGGTGACCTTGGGATGACTCAGAAGGCACCGTGATGCTGAGAAGAAGTGACAGAGAAGTGCTTAGCACTGAAACATTTCTATCACACCTTCCAAGGCTCAGGGCCCATTGTAGAAGATGTGGTGGAAAGAATGTAAGAGTCAAAGGGTAGGAATCCTTACAACGTGCTCCTCCAAACACAAAATGGCCTGGATATCCATGACCTCACAGTGTCTGACACTACCTACACAAGACCAGCATAACAAGAGGAAAAGATCATGACATCAAAATAAAAGAGAGACTGAGAGGGGAAGGGGTATGATGAAGAGTGGAGTTTCAAAGGGGAAAGTGGGGGGAGAGAGGGAATTACCATGGGATATTGTCTATAATTATGGAAGTTGTCAATAACAAATAAAAATTTAAAAAGAAGTTATTTGAGTATGCAAAGAAGATGGTGAGCTACTAATGAGTTGGATTCAGACCAGTTTGGTGACTGCCCACAGATTAGACATTATGGTTTGGTCTAAACTGTCCCCCAAGGGCTTGAGTGTTGAAGGCCCAATCCCGAGTGGAGCAGTGTCAGCGGTGGGAGATAAGTGGCTCATGAGTACTCTGACCTCATCAGCAGAATAAACCACTGAATATCCGAATGGATGTTGAGAGGCTGTGGAAACTGTAAGATAAGACCAAGATGGAGGAAAAAGCTCCTGAGGGAGTGTTCTTGAAGAACATGCCTTGTCCTGGCCCCTTCTTCACTCTGTCTCTGCCTCCTTTCTACCATAAGGTGAGCTGCTCTGCTCCCACCATGTTCTCTCCCATAATGCTCCACTACACTATAGAAACAACTGAGTCAAATAATCATCCATGGCAACCTCAGAAACAATGGGCCAAAATAACCCTTTCCTCACTTCAGCTAGTTTTCTTGGGTATTTGGTTGTGTTGACAGCTGACGAACACATCAGACTAATTCTATGCTCCAGTTTTCATACCTAAAGCCTGGTTTTGGATAAAGCATTAGTGTCAAGTATTCTTGGCTATCCAGTGAGGAGTATGGGTGGTTTGTGAACAGGAGAGCACTGAACTCCATCTCAGTTTCATCTCAAACAGAGTGAGAACACGTGATCTTTACATTTGACCTGAGATGACACCTTTCTAAGTCCCACCTGTCTGAATCACAAAGGAAATAGTGTGAAATGTGAACAGAGTGATATGTGGACCTATGAATGCATGTCAAAATAAAGTTGTTGTTGTTTTTTTTCCTTTGGTTTTCCAAGTTAGGGTCTCGCTCTAGCTCAGACTGATATGGAATTCACTATGTCGTCTCAAGATGGCCTCGAACTCACAGCAATTCTCCTACCTCTGCATCCTGAGTACTGGGATTAAAGTGTTTGCCACCAAGCGTGGCTAAAATAAAGATATTTTTTAAAGTTTTTATTTGTGTGTGTATGTGTGTGTGGTGTGCATGTGTGTAAGTATGCACCTTCATATGTGTGGGGAGCATTGTCTCTGCATGTGCACATGTATGCACTTTCACATGAGTGCCTGTGCAAATAGAGGCCAGAGGTTGATATTGGGTGTCTTCCTCAAATGCTCTCTGCCTTACTCTTTGAGACAGGATCTTGCACTGGACCTACAGCTCACTGACTTGGATAGACTAGCTAGTTAACCAACCGAGGGATCCTTCTGCTCTGTCTCCCCAAGGCTATGGTTATAGTTGGGAACTATCACATCTAGTTTTCTTGCATGAGTGCTAGAGATCCAAACTCAGTCCCTCATGCTTTACCCACCGAGCCACTTCCCAGCTTCCCACCAAACACAAGGATTTTTTTTAAAAACTTTTTATTTTTTATTATTTTTTTGGAGAGAGACACATAGAGAGAGACACAGAGAGAGAGAGAGAGAGAGAGAGAAAGGAAGACAGAGATGGGCACGCCAGCAGTGTCTCAGTTGCTGCGAATGATATCCAGATGTGTGCGCCCAAACACAAGGATTTTAAAAAAATCAAGCAAAAATCAAGAGATGGCTTAGCAGTTAAGGTGCTTGCCTGTGAAGCCTAAAGACCTGTGTTTGACTCCCCAAGTCCCATGTAAACCAGATGTACAAGGTGACACAAGCACACAAGGTTGCACATGCACACAAGGTGGCACACGCATCTGGAGTTCGATTGCAATGGCTGGAGGCCCCGGTGTGCCTATTCTCTGTCTCTTGCTCTCTCTCTTATAAAAAAAATTTTAAAAATCAAGTATGACTTTGAATAAGAAAGTGTACACTAGAAAGCTCCCAGTTCAAGGCAGTGTTTTATTATTCATGGGCAGCAGAAACATGGGCATCACTGGCACAGGCGTACTCACAGACATTTTGAATATCCTGTTTTCCTATCACTGGAATGGAGGCATTACGAAAGCATGTATGTACTGGGTGGTGATGGCTGGAGGAGTGAACCTGGGCCAGGTTACGCCAATAATTGCCAGCCCCCCAGGACACTAGCTAAGAAATTTTTGTGTGTTCTCGGGAGACAGAAATGAGTGATCATCAAAGGCGGTAGAACTCAGCAGGACTGTCATAAGCCTGAAGTTACAACTTAGACATGCAATAGAAAATACCATCCGCACCTCTCCAGTGCATCGCCTGTAGTAATTAAAACCTCGAACCCCGCTGTTTCATCATCTCATTAGCGACGGGGCACCACCCTTTTATCCTTGTTTGTCAGGAATCAAACATACCAGAGGAACTCTGATTATAAATTGATGAAGGTAAAGTTAAACTTTTAAATAAGAGAAGTGACTATTCACTGTGTGTTTTTTTAAAACTGATTAAAGGAATCTAGTGTTTTTTTTTTTTTTTTTTTTTTTTTTTTTTTTGATTCTCACAGTAATGTCTCTGTCCAGCCGAGTTGGGGAGGTCAGCTCAAGACTGGACCTACCATGTATATTGTAATGGGAACTTACATTTTGGCTGTCCTGATGTAAAATAAATACTAGCCCTAAAAATAAACTTCCTGAAAGCACAAATACAAAGTGAAGCCACCCTTTTCAAGGCTTTTGATGATGTTGGAACACCTTCCACCCTCTTGGCAAAATGCATTTTTGATGACTTTTATTTAGGGTGGAGGGCTGGCCCAGCATTTACAGCCCAGACAAGTTTTCTGCTTGTTTTAATAACATGCCTTTTGCTGAGAATGGGTGAAGAGCCCAGGGCTTCTCCAAATAGCTAATTTCTCTAGCATCTGTACCCAAGATGGAAATGTCCTTCCTCTGGAACCATCATTATTGTGTTTCAGTCCGAACAATGCTGGTGCTGTACCTCGCATGAGGGGCTTCAGCAAATGTTAACCTATGTTCCAGAAAGATGAGGCTACTTCAAGTGGGAGAAGGGGAATGGCTTACAGTACCTTCAGTTTAAAGCCTTTTCTCTCTTGTGGTTTGAATCAGGTGTCCCCCATAAACTCATATTTTGAATGGTTGGTCCCCACCTGGCAACAGTTTGGGAGATGGAGTCTTGTTGGGGCAGGCTTAGGGATGTGCTAGTCATTTTCTCCTTACCAGAGCCTTGGCTCGCTTTCTTCTTGCTCATATTTTCCACCTGCTGCCGCAGAGGTGATGTTCAGCTTCTGTTTATGCCACACTTTCCCCTGCCCTCATGAAGCTTCCCTTCAAGACCGAAAGTCAAAATAAAACTTTTCTCCCATCAGCTGCTTTTAGTCAGGTGTTTTATCCCAGCAACACAAAGGTAACTGCAACACCCATGGAAGTTGTTAGTGGCTGTGTTGTTACAGCACCTTGAAGAGGTATGTTGACATCATGTGCACCCACAGGTGCTGCTGACTAAGAAGCGAGATGCAACTCCAGCTGGTGGGAGATTCAAACTTCCCCCTATGTTCTCAGTAAACCTATGGGTAAGTTGTTTAGGATTACTAAGCAAAATGACGTAAGAAACAGACAGGGGCTGGAGAGATGGTTCTTTGGGTAAAGCACTTGCCATGCAAGCATGAAGACCTGAGTTCGGGTCCCCAGTAGGCACATAAGATGTTAGATATGGTGGTGTGCACATGTAATCCCAGTGCTGGGGAGGTGAGACAGGTGACTCTTTGGGCTTGCTGACCAAGTAGCCTAGATGAGTTCAGTGAGAGACTCTGTCTCAAAGAATAAAATAGAAAGTGATTGAAGATGACCATTGGCCGCTGCATGCATGTGCATACCCACACTCACATACAAACAAGCATGCACACACTCCACACACATACATACAAAAAAATAAGGGATTAAAACCAAGCAAAAAAAATCCAAACACTAGAAGTTGTATATTTCTTACTTGAGCACCATGGACACTAGAGTGTGTAATTCTTTATGTGGGGTTGTCCTCTGTTTTGGAGAATATGCATCAGTACTCCTGGCCTCCACCTCTCACATGTTTGTAGCCTCTCTGCAAGTTGTGGCAACCAAAAGTTTCCAGACATTGCTAAGTGTGTAAGTGCATTAAAGCTGTCCCCAGCTTAGAATGACTAGAAGAATGTGTACATCTTCATTTCACACACACACATGCACGCACACACACATACACATGAACTCATTGTCTATCCTGGAAAGGAATAAAGCTCCTAATTTATAGAAACTAGTTTCTGGGGCTGGAGAGGTGGTTCAGTGGTTAAGACACTTGCCTGCAAAGCCTAAGGTCATGAGTTCAATTCCCCAGCACCCAGGTAATGTCAGATGAACAAAGTGGCACATGTGTCTGAAGTTTATTTGCAATGACTAAAGTATCTGGTGTGCCCATTCTCTCTCTATCTGCCTCTCTATCAAATAAATAAATAAAATACTAAAAAAAAAAAGAAAGGAGTTTCTGTTTCTAGTTCTGCATCTTCTGTGCTCATCAGCTCCTGCCCTGTGTGTGATACCTATTCCAAGCCAACACACAAATAAATGAATAATTCAAGCCAGAAGTATTCATTCAGATAGATAAGTGGAGACTAAATTCACTAATAAATGACCCAACCACAGGAATGGGTACGTAGAGTTGTCACGTGAGGCTCCTTACAAGTTCCATGCTTCTAAAACAGCATTATGTAACCACCTCTGACAGTCCAAGGATACAATTCATCAGAATTATTGCAGGCAAAGCAAGGAGTGAGCCATGTTGGAAAACGTGAGGAGGAGTTTCCTATTTCAGTATAGCACAGGTGTTTTCCCCGCCTAACAAGTGAGAGGCCTCTCGGGATTCAACAGCCCTGTGGAGTGATCACTGCCACTGCTCAGAGGGGAGTGAAGATGGCTTGACTACTCAGAGGAGCTTGGAAGCTTGGTGTACTCTTGTTCATAGTACTGACATTTGATCTCCAAGAACAAAAGAAGCTGCCCTCTGGTAGCTGTTCCCAGGGTCAGGTGTAGGGTGTGCCAGGCCTGCTGCTCAGGACCCCAAAACAGCAGTGGGGAAGTGCTGTGTACTACTATCTTCTTACTGCATTTTCATGGGACCAGCATCCTGGCAACAGGGGGCAGGTGTGACTTATAAGACATACATGTACACCACACATCTGGAAGGTAGCCTTGTGTGGTAAGAACAGATGGGAGCCAAGAATCTTGGCCTTGCCACTGTAAGGCATCCAGGTGCCACATTGACTCGGTGCTAGGACAGGACTGTGTAATGCCACCAGCAGCCTGCACAGTTCCTGGGCTCCTGGGGTCCCTTGAAGAGGACGATTTCAATGAGGACAGACATCTCCTCTTGAAGGTCAATTGGGAAACGGCTTATGAAAGCACATGACGTGAGGGCTAAGGATTCAGCTCAGTTGGCAGAGTGCTTGTGTAGCATGCACGAAGCTCTGGGTTTGGTCCTTAGCACTGCATAAAATAGGGCATGGTGATGCATGCCTGTAATTCCAGCACTGGAGGTGGTGTGTGGAAACAGGAGGATCAGGAATTTAAGGTCATTCTCTGCCATGTAGAAAGTTTGAAGCCTTCCTGGGGAACATGAGACTGTGACTCAGAAAACAAAGACTTAAAAAATTCACTACTTATACCCCGAGTATTTTACTCTACAGCAAGTGCCCTTGTTCATTTTTGTAAGGCTATGCAGCCTTTCCCCCCAAAGGGTCATTGATACCTAATGTTATATTCTTCACAAGTTCATGCATAATGAGAGAGTAGAAATGCTAAATACTGTGAAGAATAGAACCAGGATCAACAACTTCTGAATCTATTAAACTTAACAGAGATGACGGCAGTCAGTTCTGTTACGGTGTGACATAAACACACACATGCATACACACATACAATCATGCCATGAAAATCACATGGCTTACTATGAAATAGGATCAGAGCATGGTACTCACATGTTTTACCATCGACACATCTAAACTACAATGCCCATGTCGTTTTACACAGCCCAAAGGGCCAAGAAAAACCTGATTACGGCTACTACAATGAATACAGCATTTGACCTGGAAGAAAACCCATGGATACTTGTAGGGTGGGGTGGGTCTTGGAAAGATTACAGCCAGCAAGTTTCAGTGACGTGTCAAAAATGTCCCATAGGAAGCAAGAAGCATGACGAGGCTGCAGACATGCGGGGTGGAAATGAAAGTCCTGTTAGCTAGGTGGTGGCTCCTTATCTGAGGCTTGCAAACACATATGTTTTATTCGTTCCTTCACTGCTCACTTGAGCTAAACTACAGCTTGCTGTGATCACTGAGTGTTTATCACAGATGAAATGGCCCACTAGTTTAGTATTCAGGTCACATTTGTAGTCTTCAATGGTAATACATCAATTATATTGGAACACATAGAGCCTTCTTCTCCCTGCTCTCTCCTTCCCGCACTCCCTGTTTGGTACTTTGGCTTGGGTGTTGCTAGAATGTCCCCTAGGGCTCATGTGTCCTAAGTAAATCCTCGCTGTCACCTATTAAGAGGCTAGAAGTTTGATTCAGCTATGGAGTGTAGAGTAGAGGTGGGGCCTCTGGGGGGATGACTGGGATTAGATAAGGTCATGGGGGCAAAGCCTCACAATCGAATCCCCATGGCTTCATAAGAACAGCTAGAAACTAGACCACAGGCACTTTCCCTGACTGGTGCTATGTGTTGGCGCCACCTCAGGATTCTGACAACAAGAAGGACACCACCAGATGTGTGTGGCCACTTGAATTTGAACCTCTAGTACTATGAGTTGAAATGAATTTTTTTTCAGATAACTTTAACCAGCCTGTGCTACTGTGTTATTGGTAGCAGAAGATGGATTAGTACGTGTGGTCTGCCCATAGGCCTGTGTGTCCTCACTCTCTGTCACTCACCCTCTATTTGAGAGTCTCTTTCTACTCGCTCCACCATCTAAACTGCTCCCAGGTCACCCGCATGGCCCTAGCTCTAGTTAGGACTTCATTCCCAACCACCTGTCCCAGAGGCTTGTCTCTCTGACATGGACCCTTGCCAGCCACATGGTGGTGTTTCTAGTCTCCAACTGCTGCAGTCAGCTTCACATTGCCGCCAGAAAACACCCAACTAACAGCAGTTCATGGGAGGAAATGGTTAATTTTGATTTACAGACTTGAGGGGAAGCTCCAGGATGGCAGGGGAAATGGTGGCATGAGCAGAGGGTGGGCATCACCACCTGGCCAACATCAGATGGACAACAGTAGTAGAAAAGTGTGACAAACACTGGCAAGGGGAAAATGTCCAGCACCCGACACTTGTGGGAATGCTGGAAGGGAGACTTCAGCAGCTTTCAGGCTTCTAGAGAGATGCAGTTATGACCTTGTGTGACAGACAGTTGCCTTGTTAAAGAGCTCCCTTGTGCCTGTAATACCACAGTAGACATGGCAAGCACTGACAGTTGATCCTCTGAGCAGTACCTCCCAAGAGACGGGAAGTTTCCGCTGCTAACCCTGTC
This sequence comes from Orientallactaga sibirica, assembly GCA_036365145.1. Lineage (NCBI taxonomy): Eukaryota > Metazoa > Chordata > Mammalia > Rodentia > Dipodidae > Orientallactaga > Orientallactaga sibirica. The sequence goes on along the minus strand of JAEOAD010000011.1, from coordinate 44,321,480 downwards.
AGAATGGGCAGAAGACGCTGGAATGGCTTTGTTTGAAACACTGAATCATCTTCTTTAGATTTACCCAGCTGCACTTCTCTCCTGCTCCTTTGACTACAGTTGTTCACAGCTGTGGGTACCTTTCCCAGAAGGAGGGGTGAGGACCCCTCTCCACTGTAAGTCAGTCCTGCAATGAGACTTTTCCAATAATGGGCAAGACATTATCTAGAATATGTCATATGGACCTGAAAGTAAAGAGACACAGCAATTTTCAGACCTATGTGTGAAAGGGGAAAACAAAAACATCTAAAGGTAGGTACACAGGCTGCAGGGAGTATAACTAAATAAGCCACAGGATAAAGCATGCATTTCCTCTGTTCTGCATACCTAGGGCCTTTCTCACGCAAAATGTTAGCCAGTGAAGAAAATTGAGCAAGGTGAAAGTTCTGCTAAAATTCTCATAAATCTGTCTTTCACAATAAAGTCACTTTCTATGTTTATTGCTGCACTATTCACAATGGCTAAATCATGGAATCAACTTAAGTGTCCAAGAACAGGGGCATAAAAAATGTACACAGCGGAATTTCATTTATCCATAAAGAAAGTTATATAATTTGTGGAAAAATGGATATAACTGGATACTATCATATTAAATAAATAAAACAATCTCAGGCAGATGAATATTGGATGTTTTGTCTTATTTACGGATCCTAGATTTTATATAGACACATAAAAGCATATATGTAAATTATGACATGAAAGTAGAAGTGAAACTGTCTAGGAAATGATGGGGAGGGAAGAAAAGAGGACGTGGGAGTGGGACTATGGGAGAACATGGTCAAAATACACTTGTATATTTTGTATACTGTCAGACAAATATATAAGTATATGAAAATGTTCTTATGAATCTCAGTACTATGTACAATGACGGTGCTCTTCACATCTCAGATTTTGCTCAGCCAGTGGCCACAGAGAATCCATTCCTGCAAAGTAGATGTGCTTGATAAAATATCCCTTGTCACATTTGTATAATTGGATGCTTTCACATACCTACCCAACCGTCTCATTCTTTATCCAATACTGTCCTCCAGCGGCAGACCCTGTCCCTTTGTTGAAATCTTTCTTAATCATCAGGGGAAGGTGTCATTACTACAAGAGAGAACATGAGGTGGACTGGCTCAACTAAGAGAAAGCAAAGAGCTACTTCTCTCCACAGGGGCTGTCCACGCCTTCTGTCTTTGCCCAGTTAGTGTCACTAGCTCTTACTGCCTCCTGGCAAGCACTAAAGGGAGACTGTTAGATGGAGTCTGCAGCGAGGAACAAATTGAGTTGAAAGCTTGGGTCCCTAGGAGTGAAGTCAACTGGTAATGGAGGTTAGCTCTATGGCTGACTATGTTCTGTGCAACATACCAGTTATATCCTCTACCAAATCTGCTCTTATGGGGGGACATTGACTTGTACCCCTCTCTTTTGAGACAAGGTCTTTGAATGTATCCCAGGTTCACCTGAAACTTGCAATCCTCCTACCTATTAAGGGCTGTGAATAGGGGTGTGTGCCACCATGCTCAGCTCAACTCATCCCTTTTCTTTGATAATTGGGGACAAATATTTCTTGCTTCTCAAAGATTTAGTATTTGTAGTCCTTACTCTTAAAATTATAACTTGCATGCACCAAGTTTCAACTACCAGTGAATATGAACACCCATTCATTCATCTACTCACTCACTCATTCATTCCTACATGTTTAGTGGTCATCGGAAGCAACTGCTTAACATTCATCTATGATGCACCACCTCCTAACTACTCCCTCTGTTTCCTTCTTGGAAACTTCAGGCCAATGCTACGATACAAGGCAAGTCAAAATAAGATACTCCCTGCTCAGCCCTCCCCTAACTTCATATGCCATTGGAAAAGAGGTCTAAGATGGCTATGAACTTGAAAGCCCCTGTGCACTGGCCTTCTATTTCTTCTTCATGTCATCTCCTATCTTCCCCATTATGGGGTACTCTGAGCCATATGGATCCTTCAACCTCCAGGCACTTCCCATGAGTAGGGTCTGCATGCGCCAGCCTGTACCTATGTCCCTCCTTTGACTGTTTCAGCTGCTAACAGGTATTCTGGAAGAGTCTTGGCAAACTGGAACCATGGCCCTTTATGTCTGGATCTAAAAGATTTGACCCATCAAGCAAGGCCAAATAACTTCCATCTTTATAAAACCAGATGTGTAGTGTGTCTTTAAAGGTAACCATTTATCTCTCCCCCTGTTTCTTTCCTTTCCAGTTAGAAGCAAATCCCCAAAAGGACTTGATAATAGCCTTCCATCATGGCAGGACAGTGGTAACAACACCCACTGCTCCAGGACATTGATAAAAATTCCCACTTTTAGCCGGGCATGGTGGCTCATGCCTTTAATCCCAGCACTTGGGAGGCAGAGGTAGGAGGATCACCTGAGTTTGAGGCCAGCCTGAGTCTACATAGTAAAATCCAGGTCAGCCTGGACTACAGCAAGACCCTACCTTGAAAAACAAACCAAACAAACAAAAAATTCCCACTTTTTCCTTCAGATAAGCCCCTGATGGTTTCTAGCTATGTCCCCTGCAGCAAATCCCACCAACATGGCCTCTTTTTTGGTCTTGCCCTACCCTGTGCCCTTTACATTGGGGTAATCTGCCTTACCCATTCAGCTCCTACACAGAGCCAGGCCTCAATAAAATGCCAGCACTCACCACCAATTAGCTTTGTTTCCAGTGTAAACAGCAAGCACTACCTTGAAGAACACATAGTCCTTCAAGCTCAGCATGATTCCCATGCTGAAAGTGGAATAATTGCTTTGTCTGGCAAACTGTATCTCTCAGATCACCAGAAGACCAGAGGCTGCTTGAGTGACCAGGCTCTTTTCCGCAGAGGGGAAAAGCTGAGTAATTTCATTCTTGGGGAAGCTTTTTTTTTTTTTTTTTTTTTGGTGGGGTCATTTGAATCTATGACAAGCATAGGCCAGCAGCATAAGCTGGCCCAGCCAGTCTCTAAAGACCTCACAAGTAACACAAAGGAATCTTTTACTTTTACATTGTGTGTCTTATATGAGTGGCCGACCCCTTATACTTTCTTTGTTTAAAAGCAAAAAAAAAAAAAAAAAAAAAATCCTACTTAAGCAATAGTAAACCACAGCCTGATACTGTGCCAACAATATTAACCAACTTCTCTTCAGAGCCTTTGAAGTTAGCAGGGGGCAACATGCTTGTGGTGTGAGGAAAGAATGATACTCTAAGCGATTCCTTTTCATCCCTTTAACTTAATGAAAGATTAATGGCCTTGTTATTTTTGTTTCTGCTCCTTTTTTCTCTTTAATTTCCACCTCCCTTCCCCCGTCAGAATTGAAAATCCTTCCCTATAATGGTTTTCTGGATCAGTGGGTTTTGTGAATAGAGCCCATATTCTTTTGCCAGCATCTGCAAACTGGGCCAACTCCTCCAAGTCCCAAGCCTCCAGGTGTTTTCCAGGGATGGGCCCGAGGGTGGGTGAGCAGGTGGGTGGCAGCCCAGCACTGGATCTCTTCAAACAATCCCACCTCCCTTGACAGGGCTGCAATACCTTGGCAAGGAATTATTTTATTTTCCCCTTGAAGATGTATTGTGTTTTCTGGTGCCCTGGCTGGCTGCCAGCCAACCAGCAAGGTCATGCATGAGAGACCTGGTGACTCGTGGCGAGGAAGAGGTAGGAAAGCATGAATGAATGTAAGATCATTCCGCAGGCAAGAGCGCTCCTCCATCTCCACAGCCCCTTCCCAAGCTTGCTTATCTGTCTCCTCCATGCTACTTACTGGAAACTTCCTGGACCAATTTTAAGCATCAAAAATGCAGGTAGGAGCTAGAGAGATGGTTCAGTGGTTAACAGCATTTCCTGGGCAAACATGAGGCCTCCTCGGGCCTGAGAGACCGCTTGCGTTCAGTCCATAGGACCCACATAAATAGCTGGGCATGACCATGCATATCTGTAACCCTAGTTCTGTGGGGAGCAAAGACCTGAAAATCAAAAATCATCGGGGCTCATGTGAAAACAAAAAGGCAAGCTTCAGGATCAGTAAGAACAAGAGAGTAATGGATCAGAACACCTGATGTTCACCTCCAGTCATTGCAGGCAAGTGCATGCTGCATGGGCACATACACAGGTGTATATCACACACATATACCCCTTACACGTACATATGCATAAAAATGCAGGTCACAGTCTCCAGAACAACTCACTTGTCCCCATATTCAGTCCATTATAAGACCTGTGGTTCCAATTTCCAAAACACACAAAGAACAGGACCATTTCCAAATCCTGGCTGTTTCCAAGTTCTATTCCTGCTCAGAGGACACCAGGAGCTTCAGTTCACCATCCTTCCCTTCCATCCTCTTGCCTTACTACTCCACAGCCATGCGCCTTGCCAAAATTTGGCTCACAGCACTCTGGTTTAAAACCCCTGATGACTCATTTCCATTAGAAGAAACTCTAGAGCTTGGGAGAGAACTCAGTGGGTAAAGTGCTTGCCTCGCAAGTATGAGGACCTGAGTTTGATCCCCAGGACCCACAAAAATGAAGGTGGGAGCACACTCATTGTGACCCTAGACCCCGGGATAGGGGATGTCAGGGAGATCCTTGGGGGTCATGGGCCAGTCAGTCTATAGCCTACTTGGTGAGCTCCAGACCAATGAGACCCTGTCTCAATAAGAAAGGATGACAGCTGAGCAACAGTACCCAAGATTGACCTCTGGCCTCCACATGCACAAACATGCACATGTGTACATGTACACACAAAAAAATCCAGCCTCACCCCCTGGGGGCTACTGAGTCTCTGCATGACACAGCCTTCCTAACTTGCTGGAGTCTCCTTTGTATACCAGGTTGGCTTCTGCCTCTACCTATTCCCTAACAGCTTTCCAAGATGAGTGCCTTTGGTCATTTGAACTTCTCCAGGGTGTCTTGGAGGCAGAAATATAAGAAAAGAGACTGGGGACCAGATATACCCTCAAAGGCACACTCCCAGGGACCCACTTTCTCTAGTCAGAATCCATCTTCCACAGTCTTTACTCCAAAATAAAAATACATAAGTGAATAGAGCTACCGTACCAAATTTGTAACTGTTACTTGGGATATAAGCTTATAAAGCTCGTGAAGGCTTCCCCCAGGCCAACACCATTGGCTTGGTGAGGATGCCCAGACCTTTGCAGGAGGAGTGGGACCCAGGTGGGATGGAGTCCAGGTGGGGGGAGGGTTCATGTGTGATGGGCCCTGGGTATGATAAGCCCTGGGTAGGATCAGCTCCAGGTGGGATGGGTCCAGTGTGACTCTGTGCTTTATCAGACCCAACTTGTCTATCTCATACTTCCTTTGGACTGTTAAAGACAGTTTTCTTCCCCAGGATGTCTGAAAACTCCTGTAAGTCCTGAAATAAGTGTGAAACATTTCACAGTCAGAACTCAGCGAATGCTTGCTGATAAGGTCTGTGAGCAGGTTAATCATACAGCTCTGGTTAAGAGCATCTTATCTGCAGAGCTGGCATGTGATAGGTGACACACAGCTGTTTTCTTTTGCATGCATATAGATATTGCATACATAATTACAATTTTATCTATGCATGACAAAGTTTTCTGAAGCATCTTCAGTTTGCCCAAGTTCAGACCACTTAGAAGATTCTAACATTTGGCTCAATTGTTTTCTTTAAAAAACAAACAACTATAACAACAAAACTAACCCTAGTGATCAAGAGTTCTTTGGATCCTATGAGTCTTAAGCATGGGGCCTCAGGCCTATTTATGGTATTTTATACCTGTCAATCATTCCAACACCAAAGAATCCCTGGAGGAGGGGACACCTGACTCAGTTTGTCCCCAGTCTGGAGCTATTGTCTTGCTTTCAACCAGACAATAGTCATGCTATGTAAATTCTCATACCTAGTCCTGGAAGAACTGTGAAGATACAACTGCAAGCGTAATGTTACTCCACACTTTCCTTTCTTTCATAACATAAGTTTATTTTACATCAGGAACCACAGTTGTCTGCGACTGTGAAAATTAAGCTAAATTTTCTGCCATTATGCCAAGCAGCCTGCTTAATAAATCAGTAATGAAAAAGAATAATTCATCATGGCTTGTGAATTCTGACAGCTCTAAAAAGATGTTCTTCCTCTCCCCCAAAGGAAGAGCGGGAATTTCTTTCTACCTTCATGTACTGGCACGAAGCATAATTTCTCTGTCTCTAGAACTTTACTGTGAAAGCGGAGAAGGGATTAGATTTTTACATCCCAACCTATTTTAAGCAATTATAATCCACAAGTTATCTTTCTTATTCAACCCTTTCTCCCCCGCAGGCAACAAAAACTGAAGAGACCCTCCTATGGCCTCAGTTCTGATCACTGCTCGTGCTCCCATTAGTTGAGTTAGCTGGAATCTGAGAGCAGAGCCTGTCTCTCTCAGGTACTAGGACATGTGGCTTATACCAGGAAGCTGGCCCAGACATTGTACTGACCTTCAGCCTTCATGTGCTGGAGAGTGAGTGCAGTGAGTGCGTGTTTCATACGAACCTATGGGCATCTATCCACACGCCTTTTCTTTCAATCCACTTCAATTTCTGGTAATTTCAACCTTGTGCCATGGAGTGCTGGAATGGGTTCATACTGGCTAGTGATGCTGAAGGACACATCTTCAAGGACTTTTATTTTTTTGTGTGTGTATGTGTGTTCATATGTGTGTATGTGTGTTCATATGTGTGTGTGTGTGTGTGTGTGTGTGTGTGTGTGTGTGCACCCTTGTGTATGCTTGCATGTGGAGGCCAGAGGTTGACATGGAATGGGGGAGTCTTGGTCAATGGCTCCCCACCTTATTACCTTATTCTTTTTAAAAAATTTTTTTATTATTTTTTTACTTATTTTTGGAGAGAGAGACAGAGAGAGATAGACAGAGAGGGAGAGGGAGACAGAGATGGGCGAGCCAGCAGTGTCTCAGCTGCTGAGAACGAAATCCAGATGTGTGCGCCCCCTTGTGGTCAAGTGCGGCATTGTGCCCTTGCCTCACTTTGCATCTGGCTAAACGTGGGACCTGGAGATTGGAACCGCTGGAGATTGGAACCAGGTTCTTAGGCTTAGCAGGCAGGCGCCTTAGCCTCTAAGCCATCTCTCCAGCCCTTATTACCTTATTCTTTAAGACAAAGTCACTTGCTAAACCTAGAACTCAGTGATTGGTTAGACCAGCTAGCCAGTGAGCCCCAGGGGTCCCCGTTTTGCCTCCCTCAGCTCTAGGATGGTCAGCCTTTTACATAGAATCTATATAAATTTTAAACTAAGGTCCTCATGCTTGAGTGGAAAGCACTTTACCCATTGAGCAATCTCCCTAGTCCCCTTCAGGAATTTTGAGTCAGTTGTTTAACATAGTGTGATTAAGAAAAATAAGTTGGAGAGAGGGAAGGGATACGATGGAGATTGGCATTCTAAAGGGGTATGGGAGCAGGGGAGGGAAATGTCATGCATTTTTTTTTGTATGTAAGTATAGAAGTTGTCAATAAAATAAATAAATAAATAAAAATTAAAAAAATAATAATAATAAAAAGAAAAATAAGTTAAAGCTGGGTGTGGTGGCACACACCTTTAATGCCAGCACTTGGGAGGCTGAGGTAGGAGGATTACTGAGAGTTCGAGGCCACCCTGAGACTACATAGTGAATTCCAGGTCAGCCTGAACTAGAGCAAGACCCTACCTTGGAACCCCCCCCCCCAAAAAAAAAGTTATATAACAATGCTGACAAGGATATGGTGGGGAGAAGAACCCTTGGACACTGCTCCTAGAATGCAAACTGATATAGCCACTGTGGAAATCAGTATGGAGGCTCTTCAGAAAACTAAAACTAAAACCAATATGACCCTGCAATACCACTCTTGGGCAAATATGGCTCTAAGTATGCACACCACAGAGACACTTACCCATCCATGTTTACTGCAACACTGCTAGCAATAGCCAAGTTATAGAATCAGCCTATATGTCCTTCAACAAGTGAATGATAAAGAAAATGTGGTATGGAGCTGGAGAGATGGCTTAGCAGTTAAGGCACTTGACTGCAAAGCCAAAGGACCTAGGTTCAATTCCCCAGACCCACAGAAGCCAGATGCACAAGATAGCACATCCATCTGGAGTTCGTTTGTAGTGGCTGGAGGCCCTGGCCCACCCATTCTCTATTTGCCTCTCTCTCTTTCTCTCTCCCCCCTCTCTCTTTCCTGCTTTCTCTCTCTCAAATAAATAAATAAATAAATAAATAAAAATAATAAAAAATAAAAAATAAAATGTATTGAATGGAGTTTTATCACTAATAAAGAAAAACAAAATTATGTCACTTACATGAAAATGGATGGAACTAGAGATCATCATGTCAAGGAAAATAAGCCATACTCAAAAAGACAAATGTATGTGTATTTTCTCTCATGTGTGGCACCCAGATAAATAACGAAAGTAGAAAGGGTCTATTTGAGAAGAGGAAGTGGAACAGCAGGAGGGGAACAGGGACAAGAAAAGAAAATGTGGGATAAATAAGATCAAAATACATGACATATGTGTAAGAAAATGTCATAAAAAAACTCATCTTTTACAGTGAATATGCACTGATAAAAATTAAGTTATATAAATGTACAATGATGCATGCACACACACCATATCTATCTATCTATCTATCTATCTATTTATCTATCTATCTATCTATCTATCTATCTATCTACTTTTCTCATTTGTTTGACAAAATATCCAACCAGAAACAAGTGGCTGGAAAGATTGCTCAGTGGTTTGGCACTTGCCTGCAAAGCCTAAGGATCCAGGTTTGATTCCCCAGTACCCACATAAAGCCAGATGCACAAAGTAAATAAATAAAATCTTTACAAGAAGAAGCAACTTAAAGAAGGAAGAGTTGACTTTGGCTCACAGTTTCAGGGGACACAATCTATCAGGGCAGGGTAGGCAGGCAGCAGGAGCGTGACGCAGTGGTCACATTGCATCTACAGTCAGGAGACAGAGAGCGATGAGTGCTGGTGCTCAGCTTGCTGTTTCCTTTTCATTCAGTCTGTGGTGCCAACCTATGGGACGGTGCTGCCCACATGCAAGGTGGGTCTTCCCTCCTCAGCTAAACCTCTCTGGAAGCCCTCAGAGACATGCACAGAAATGTGCCTACTAGGTTATTCTAGACCTGTCAAGTTGACATGAGCTGAGCTGAATCTGGGTTAATTGCAAGGAGAAACAGATGATGGTCAGGGGTCTCTTTCCAGCTTGGCTTGAAGCTGACTGCGCAGGGAATCTTCTTATGGTGGGAAGTGGCTCCTCACAAGGCAGGTTAGCTTATTTGAGATTGTTTTGCTTTGTTTTCCTGAGAAATTGTTTAACATTTACCAGCATACCAGCAGTGGGGGATTGAAGGAAAAGAGATGCCTGGCCAGGTGAAACCAGCTCCTACATCAGAAAGCCATTTATTTGAATCATTTGTTCACCTGTTCTTAGCACAGAAACAAGGCAGGGATGGCTTCTACTCTTGGAGCTTGCATGACTGTATAAGTGCAACAGCTGTAATAAGCAGTGTGCTCAAGAGTGCAGGGCTACATTAAAGGCTGCCTGAAGACATTCTGATGTACTTGCTTTATAACACTCAGCATAAATGAAAATTGCATTCTTATTCTTTTATTTGGGGAGGGGATTTAAATAGCTCCTATAGCTAAGTCTAACTATATGTAGCTGAAGCTGGCCTTGCACTCATGAATCTTCCACATCTACCTCCTGAGTGCTACAATGACGGGGGCATGCCATCACACCTGGTGAAAGTTAGGTTATTCATGTACATCCTGTTTGTGAACTGCAGCCCCATCATCCTGCCTTGAATGTGTGCTTCACTAGCACAGAGGCTGTGTCTTAACCTGTGTGCACAGGGTCCAGGCACATCACAGGTGACTGACATTTGCAGAAGGCATTTGGTAGGATGTAAGCTGACCTCTGTAGACTAAAAGCATAAGTCCAAGGCAGGAGGTGGTGTGTCCAAGCAGAGACTCTCATGGAAACTTCAGTAGCTGCCAAAGGCAGACACTTGCCACATGGAAACAGGAGCTGGGAGCCTTCTGTGTCCTAAAGGGAATGTCTTCTGAATCAACAGCAAGGGTCACACCAATGCTGGCAGAGCCTGCCATTTCATTCCACATGTCCACCTGTCCCTTCCTCTTTGTGTCACACATTCAGGACAATTCCTTCAGCTCTCTTTTTGCTCAATAACTCTTTCAACTGGGTTGGATTTGATCATACATCAGTCTGTTAACCTATTTCATTTCAAGTACATTGACTTATCACTTTAGAATTTCTATGTGCTTATTTTACAAATCTATACTTTAAAAAAACTATTCTGGGAGTGGGCAGATGGTTCAGTGGGTAAAGCACTTGCTGTGCAAGCATGAGAACGTGAGTTTGATTCCCAGCATCCATGTAAATGCCAGGCATGGTGGATGTGCATGTGATCCCAGCACTGGAGAAGCAGAGACAAGATGATCCCTAGTGTCCACTTACTGTCCAGTCTATCTGAATTGGTGAACTACAGATTCAGTGAGAGACTCTGTCTTAAAGAATAATGTGGGGCCATTGAGGTATATATCCAACATTTACCTTTGGCCTCTATACACATGTGCAAGTGCACACCCATATGAATGTTCATATACAAATATACACACCCCGTACATACAAAAATTGTTCTGTTATTTCATAGTTTTCTGTTATTCCTTTCTGCATTTCTTTGATCACTTTAAAGTCTTCTAGGATTAAAGCAATGCTGACATGATACATTACCTTATTGTGCTGCTGGACTTTATCTGCAAACATGTCGTCTGTGAAGTGTGTATATTCATACAGAAGAGTGGCTCACCACTTTCTGGCAAAAGGCTTTGCTATATTTTGCTTGACAGGTGCAGCTTTGGCAATCAGATTCATTCTTTTTTGTCAACTAATTTTGACTGCTTTTACCTGGTATTAGTTTTACTTTCTTTCCTTATTCCTTTATTTTCAAATTTTGTGTATCATGTGTGTGATGTAATAGCAAAATGAAGTTTCTACCTGTATCTAAGCATATCTTACCTTTACCAGAAGAGAATTTACTAATTAAGATTTATTATTATGATGTCACCACATTCTTAAGCCACTTTCTATTTATGATTCATATTTTCTGTACTTCCTTCTTTTTTTAAAAAAACTAACTAAACAATATTTATTTCACTTGCTTTCAGCTGTTATTCCTGCTGGTTATATTTTTCTGGAGAAAAATTAAAATTTTCATATTCAATTTGTTTTAGTTAGCATGTAATAATAATCAATAGTTTCACTTCATCAAGCAAAGCGAGACTGGAGCAGCTCTCTGCTCCTCGGGGTCCTCACATGCACTGGTTCTTGCTGCTTCCCTCTCAGCCCAGGTGCTGGGCACACCAGCCATGACCCCTTGTGACCCAACACCAATCTCAGGTGCTTCTGATTCGCAGGTGTTTCTGCAATTTCTACTGACAACAGCATTCTAGTTTCTCACAGATCTTAAAATTTAAAAATATGTATAATTACATTTTTGTGCAGTCTCTGGAGAGTTGGAATGAGGAGAAGCAGGTATTAACATGCCCCTTTGATCAATCCTTTCTTAAAGTACTTTGCTGATTAAAAAAAAAATTAAATGATCACTCAGCTTATTATCAATAGCCTTAAAGTAAGTATTATAGCCTGTTTTGCAGATGAAAAAAAAACTAAGACCTATAGACATTGACTGTATAAAGATACCCTTTTGTTAAGGAGGAAAACTAGATGGAAACTAGGTTTGGCTGATATTTATGCACAGGTTTTTCCACTCAAACAGGTAATGGTAAGCTCTTTTTCTCCTCTTCCTTTTCTATCTTTTCCCTCTTGTTCTTCTTCTCCCTCTACCATCACCACCATCCCTACTGTTCTCATCAACAGTATCATCACCACCATTACCATCATCACCATCACCACCATCATCATCACCATAATCAACATCGTCACAGTTGTTTCTTTGACCCCCTGGAAAGCAATGACCAGGTCTATCACCTTAGCATTGCTTGTCTGTGCTGATGTCCGTGATTATGACTCAAATGTGTTTCTATTTGCTAACTTGCAACTCTCTTTGAGCGGGCTTATTTTTTAATATTTCATTTTTATTTATTTATGAGGGGTGGGTAGAGAGAATGAGTGTACCAGGGCCTCTAGCCACTGCAAACGAATTCCAGATGGATGTGCCACCTTGTGCATCTGGCTTACATGGGTTCTGGGAATCAAACCTGGGTCCTTGGGTTTCACAGATAAGTGCCTTAAATGCTGAGCCATCTTTACAGCCCAAGCAGGATTATTTTGTTTACAAATGTTTTTCATAGTGTGCATATATTCCAGGGACAGGACAAACACTGGGCAAATATTCATAAATAACTAAATGAGTTGCATGTTTCCTAGATTGATTTTTGTTACTAGGGATTGAACCTAGGCCTTTACATGTTAGGCAAGTGCTCTAGTACAAACCATATCCCAATGCTCTTTTTACACTTTGAGACGTGATATCACCAACTCAACTAGACTGACTGGCCTTGAACTCAATGTGTAACCCAGGCAGGCCTTGAATTTTCCCTCCTTTTTTCCTCAGCCCCTACCCCCCAACTGCCCCAAGTATCTGGGCTTAAAGACTTGTTCCCAGGTCTGATCATAGATATTTCTGAATTGATGTTGCAAAGTATTACAGTATCAAAATAAGACTATAATGTTAAGACAATGGAGGGGAAGATGCCTTAGATGTTAACATGATGAGTTAATGGTCAGAATCATCTTTTGGTTTCATAGAAGACAGTTCAAAACCATTCTGCTAATGAAACCTCCTTCATTGTATTGTTTTTAAATAAAAATCTATCATCTCCACTCAACTTTCCCACATTTCCTGGTCCTGCATGATGTTTGATGCATGCAACACTACCTTCATATTTGTCATGAAGCGTCAGTCCAATTAAGGGGATTATGAATACCCATGATAATTAGCTCATCTAAAAACTATGCAGTGAGTGTCCATAGGATACCAGATACAGTGGGCAGCTGAAAATTCAAAGATAAATAAGAAGTTTGTTTTATAAAGATCACAGTCTGTGTCAGTAGCCATGCTTTCTTAATGAGGAAGGTGACCTTCTATCAGGAATGTGAAAGTCCTCTCACAGTCGGGCAGCTCTTGTCTTAGCCCAGAAGCTCCACTTGCTCAACTCTCCAGAGGAAAAGGGTTTGGCATAAACATGGCCTCCCAGGACTCATCTCCAGGTTGTGACTTGTGTCGGGTGGGAGTAAAGCTGTTGGACATGTTCCTTACGCAACCTCGTCAGCTAGTAAGCCCCCACCCTTCCCACCTTCCCTTTTAATCTTTTCAACAAGCGAGGAAAGTTGGCTCCACCTCAAACATCCTTTGCACAAGCAACACGTAGAGATGATGGATGGCTGTCCTAAATTGTTTTGGGTCCAGAACAGTGTTGTGTCTTCTGAGGCAGGTGTAAATTCTGGTTAAAGGTAAAGGTGGAGGGAGCTAGATTCCTCTTCTACAAAGAGAGTTTCCCCTCCCATGTGAGCCCACACTTTGAGGCCCTGGTTCTAATCAGCTTTTACTCACTGTAACCTAAAACAACTAGTATTGCAGTGTTTGCCAAGGGTTTTTTCCCCAGCAGCTTTTACAGGTGAGTATCACTTTTTCTGAATATAGTATGTATGGTGGTGTGGAAGTGTGTACAGATGTTCAGACATGTGGGGGTGCATGTGCATATGTGTTATTATGTGTGGAGGCCAGAGGTTGATATCAGGTGTCTTTCTCAATCATTCTCCACCTTAGTTTTTGAGACAAGGTCTCTCACTGAATCTAGAGCTCACTGAACAAGCTAGCAGCAAGCCCCAGATTCCCTGTCTCTGCCTCCTGAGTGGTGCTGGAATTACAAGCATGTACCATCATACCTGAGTATTTCACATGGGTGTTGGAGATCTGGGCTCAGTTCCTCATGCTTTCCCAACAAGCAGTTAACCCACTGGGCCATCACCCCAGCCCCTAAATGTGACTACCATTTAAAAAACAGCCTTGGGCTGGAGAGATGGCTTAGCCGTTAAGGTGTTTGCCTGCAAAGCCAAAAGATCTCAGTTCGATTCCCCAGGACCCATGTAAACCAGATGCACAAGGTGGTGCATGCATCTGGAGTTTGTTGTCAGTGGCTGGAGGCCTTGGTGCACCCAATTCTCTCTCTCTCTTTCTCTCCCTCTCTCTTCCCTTTTCCCTCTTTTGCTCTCTCAAATAAATAAACAAACAAACAGACAAACAAACAAACAAATAAATAAATAATTTTAAAAACAGCCTTAAAGACTCTGGCACTTCTCAGCCATCTGATCATGTTCTATATTCTCTCTGTATTTTATTTTCCTTTTCTGTAAATCATGAATAAAAATAAAAATGGATCCATAGGATTGTCTGAAATATTAAGTGAAGCAATGTGTGTAAAGCTCTTAAATAGAATGACATGAGTAGTCATATCCGATCAGTTATCACTTATTAATTACTTATCAATACTCCTGTGTTCTTACAAGTCAATTTAAGAGAATTCTGTGTATGAAGAAAATTTTGTGGGACTGTCCTGAGCTGAACAGTTTTTCACAAGGCAAGGAATGCAGATTGGTGTCTAGATTAGGGGGTGTACCTTAAAGCACATAGGAGACATGGAGGACACTGAGGGCCCCTAGCTCCTTCAAGTGGACATCTCTGGCCCTGAGAAAGGGACAGGCCAGTGCTTCTCTAGACAGATAAGAGGTTCTAGAAATGGTTTCTTTGGACTTGCTCTGAGGAGTAGGAATTGGACCATGGGGCTCATATTCATGGGAAATGACTCTCCTAAGGAATGTCAGCATTGCAGTGCATCTTCCCACCTGCACTGGAACCCTAGCTTGTTACCAGGCAGGGTGTTTTCATGTACAACTTGCATGGCGGTACAGATGTGGTAGTAGTGTCTGATTCTTATAAGAGGCCTGTATGAAGGTCTTGGTAGCTCCTGTGAAGGTATTTCTCCCAGCTTTCTTGTTGGCAGCATTCTTGTGTACTGACCATGAGTCTACAGAATGTTGCTTTCTTCAAGGGCAGCAGCAAGGGAGAAGGCTGGACCATGAGGTGGGAGAGCTTTTCTCCCACCCCGGAGCAGAGCCTTGGCGAGCAGCCAACCCCTTCCACTCCCTCAATGTGTAAGAGAGGGAAAATAATTGCACAGAGTTGAAAATTCACATCCACTTGGGACCTCAGAATGAGACTATTTGGAAAGAAAGCTTTGCAGATAGAATTACATTGAAGTCACAGTGGATTCCAATGGGCCCTCCTCTAATGACTAGTGTCCTTAATTTTAAAAAGAGAAGAACCTGGAGAGACATGAGAAAGATTGAATCTCAACATCCCCCAAAGAAACTAAGTCTGCTGACATCTACATCTAAGGAAGAACAAATGTCTGTTTTCAAATCAAGTTTATAGTACTTTATTGCAAAAGCTTTGGAAGGCTGGTACAATAATAAATTCTCCCCATTATAGATCTTGATGAGAGCCATTAGGAGAATGCAAGAAATGAATGGATAAAGAAAATATTTCTCGCCAGGCATGGTGGTGCACACCTTTAATCCCAGCACTCGGGAGGCAGAGGTAGGAGGATTGCTGTGAGTTTGAGGCCACCCTGAGAACACATAGTGAATTCCAGGTCAGCCTGAGCTAGAGTGAGACCCTGCCTTGAAAAACAACAACAACAGCAAAAAAAAAAAAAAAAAAAAAAAAAAAAAAAGAAAAAGGGAAATATTTCTCCATATGCACACAATGGAGTTTTATTTGGCCACAAAGAAGAACAGAATCAGGTTGTTGGAGTTACCTTCTTATTGTGGAGAGATTATCTTAAGTGAAATAAAGCAGACTCAGAAAGACACATTTCACATGATATAGTTCCACCTCATTTGGAGTGGGGTCTCTCTTTTTTATTTACCACTATTTTCATGAACTTCAGGAAAATTCTCCTGCCTCGTGCTTCCCTTCTTGCCATAGGCTTATTGGGATTACAGAAGCTTGCTACAACTGCCAGTTCAAAATGACAGTCAAGGAGAAGAGGGCATATTTGGAAAAAGGAGGAGAACTGGCTGGGTGAAAGAGAGGGTAAAGAGATGGTGTGGGGGATTGAATATGAGCAAAGAGCCTGACATGTATGAAAACGCCCGAGTGGGGACTGGGGAGATGGCTTAGTGGATGAAGTGCTTGCTACGTGATTGAGTACCTGAGTTCGTATTCCCAGTCCTATATAAAAGCTGGGAGCTATGGTGGACTTGTATAATCCCACATGCCTATTGAGCGATGACAGATGGAGACAGGAGAATTTCCCAGAAGCTCCCAAAAAGAAATGAACAAAATTAAAACCTTGCTTCAAATAAGGTGGACTGTGAGGACCAACCTGAAAGTTGTCCTTCCATTGCATGTGTTCCATGGCACACAAGAACTTGTACTCACACATGAATATACACATAAACATACATGCAAAATAGATAAACAGGGCTGTAGAAATGGCTTAGTGGTTAAGGCACTTGCCTGCAAAGCCAAATGATCCACTTTTGATTCCCTAATACCCACGTAGAGCCAGATGCACAAGGTGGAGTTTGTTCATTTGCAGTGGCTGGAGGCCTGGCCTGCCCATTTTCTATCTGCCTCTCTCTTTCTCTCAAATAAATAAATTTAAAAAATAAGTACTGTCGGGGCTGGAGAGATGGCTTAGCGGTTAAGGCGCCTGCCCGCTAAGCCTAAGAACGTCAGTTCCAATCTCCAGGTCCCACGTTTAGCCAGATGCAAAGTGACGCAAGGGCACAATGCCGCACTTGACCACAAGGAGGCACACACATCTAGAGTTCCTTCACAGCAGCTGAGAGTCTGCTGGCGCGCCCATCCCTATCTATCTTCCTCTCCCTCTCTCTCTGTCTCTCTCTGTGTCTCCCTGAAAAAAAAAAGTACTGTCTTAAAAATTCAAAATTGACATGAAACCCACCATTTTATAGAATGAATAGATACTAATAATTTAAAATTAATTTTTCAAAAGTAAATAAAGCAATTAAAGGAGAATAGAAAACAAACACACCTCAGAGAATATGTGCAAAAGCCTCTCTGGCATTGTGGTCAAGGGTAGTGGGATCTCTATGGGGCTCACAAGAGTGTGTGGTCCACATCTCCTAACTTAAGCTGGATGCCTCAAGTTCCCTAAGGGACCCTGAAGCAGGATGGGCCTCCACTTCCCTGTATGGATAAACAGCAGTGTCAACAGTGACCCGACTGGAAAAGGTACCTGTGCTCCTTGTTCACACTTGTGGAGAGAACCCTTGTATTTGGCTTCCGTGTCTTTGCTGCTTGGGCCGGGTACAGGATCTTCTTTATGATAGTTAATGTGTGCTCCCAGGCTCCCTTCTCTGTATGGGGACCAGGACATCATGTAGGAGCTAGGTCACTTGGCCTGAAAGAGGAAGGAGCACAGCAGTGAGATATGGAGGGGGGGAAGGGCGCTGCCAACCCCCTGTGCTGACAATGCTGAC
Source organism: Orientallactaga sibirica (assembly GCA_036365145.1). NCBI lineage: Eukaryota > Metazoa > Chordata > Mammalia > Rodentia > Dipodidae > Orientallactaga > Orientallactaga sibirica. The sequence goes on along the minus strand of JAEOAD010000011.1, from coordinate 44,303,866 downwards.
CTCATGCACACAAGTGACGCCTTCCCAATAGGCTATTCAAGTAAGGAGCTCCCTGATACACAAGACTGGGAAGAGCTGACTCCAGTGCAAGCTTAACCCATAGATGAGAACTGAAAGTGGTGTGGCTTCTGCCCCCTTTGGAGAGATGTAATAGGTGAGGCTGTGGCGTATTGACTGCTTTGAGCCAGAAGTGCTGGCTATAGATGCTATCTGAAGTTGTTTCCTCCACCCCAGGAAGTACACAGGCTGAATGTCCATGCAGAGATTTGAGTTTTTAAAAGAGACATGGGTGTGGGGCTTGCCTTCTAATCAGGTGCTTCAAACAGTAAAAATCCCACCAACAGTTCATTTTGGAAAATCAATGAATGGATCATGATCAAAGTGCTGACAAGTTTTCCACTTGCTCAAATGACATAGTTCTTGATGTTACATTAAAAGAAGCCCACAGCTAGAGGAAAGAACATATTTCTTTATTTGGTTTTTCAGCATGCTGTCTCACAAACGTCCATTGTATGCAATATTCCTCTTCTTTTATTCTAAGAAAAAGAATGTTCTTATTTTTCTCTATCATTGTGACTGTACTATGCTTATCAACCCAACTTATTAGTTGTAATTGAACTCATTCCTTCATTCATCATGTGTTTGCTGAGCACCACCATGTGCCAGGCTCTGTTCAAAACTTGAGGATACAGTGGTGAGCAAGAAACACAGCAGTGCCTGCCATCCTGAGCTGACCTCCTGGGGGGAGAGTGATGGGGGACAGAGACATTAGTAGTTAACATATATATAGTGCAGGGTGGTGACTATGGCTGGGGGCAAAATAACAATGATAGGGACTCCTGAGATTACAGGCTGGAATCAAGCAGATTCCAGAATAGTTCTCTGGGGGAAGCAGAATTGTGAGTAGGGGGCAAGGGAGCACTCCAGGTGGGGAGCAGAGGGGAGAGAGAGCAGAGGCAGGGGAAAGTGCACATGCAAAGGCTCCAGGTCAGTGGATTCAGTGTGTGAAGAATGGATGGACACCTGGTCAGAGTCAGCAAAGAGGGAAGTGGGAGTGAAGAGGGACCCTGGAGGGATGGAGCAGGGAATACATACCTGGTACAGTGAAGAGGGGTATAAAGGCCCCTGTCTGGTCTTTGGTGTTTTCTCTATTAATGCTACTCTCACTTCTGGTTAAGTCACCACTGGTGGGCAAATTGCTGGAGGGATGGAGCAGATAAGAACTAGGAAGAGCCAAAGGAAGGGTGCGACTATTGGCCTTGATATCCTGAGGGCAGAAGAAGTAAAAGAGGATGACATCAAATTAAAAAAAGAGACTGGAGAGAGGGAGGGGATATGATGGAGAGTGGAGTTCTAAAGGGCCTGGATGGAAAGTTGTCTATTTTTAAAAAATAAAATAAATGATCTCAGGAAAAAAAAAAAACTCAGGTGACTGATGAGCCTGGAGAAACTATGAGATGAGGAGAATAGAGGTGTGTGGAGTCAGATTCTATGTTGTTTCAATTGTATACTTATAAATGATTTTAAAGTACTACTAAATTGTATAATAATTGTTTACCTATTGTATTAGTTATTTTTCTCATTGATGTAACAAAATGCTTGCTAAAAACGATTGAAGGAAGGCAGGGTTTATTTTGGTTCTCAGTTTGAGATGATACTATCGATCATGTTAGGGAAGAAATGGCAGCAGGAGCGTGACGCAGCTGGTCATATTGTGCCCACATCAAGAAGTAGAGTGATGGATGCTGGTGCCTAGATCACTCTTTTTATGGAGTTCAAGACCCCAGGCCATGGGCTGGTGCTGCCCTCATTCAAGGTGAGTCTTCCCACCTCAGTTAAACCCCTTTAGAAACACCTTGAGAGACATGCCTGGAGGTGTGTCTCCAAAGTGATTCTCAATCTGTCAAGTTGACTATCAAGAGTCACCACCACACAGATCTTTATCCACACATCTTACCACCAACAGACCCCTGGTGTCCTAGGCCACATTCTTCACTGGAGCATGCCAACATCACTGGCCTGTTGCTCTGTAACATGTCATCACAACTTTAGCAGCAATGAAACAACACACATGTAGTTCCTTGCATCCCAAAGTCCAGACACATTAAATGGGTTCACTGGGCCATTTATTGTCTTTAACCTCCCCAGCCTCCAAATACACAAAAACCCTTGCTTGAACCTTGGGGATGTCCAGGGGTCATGCTGGTGGCAATGCTGGTCCTCATTCCTCCTCTGTAGCCTGGGACTCTGGTGAGAATTCCTTGGAGTTGCCAGTTCTCATCCCCAGAAGGCTGGGCATCATCCACAGATGAACCCGTGTGGACATGAAAGACAAAACAAGTCAGACTGTTGGACCACATTGGGACATTCCCTTACTCCTAAGGCTCCTCCATTTTGGTCCAAATACAGCTTGCAAAATTGAAACATACTGATGTTACCTACATAAGACCTGCATAATAGGAGGAAAAAATGATGACATCAAAATAAAAGCAAGACTAATTGGAAAACAGAAAGGATTCAGTGGAGGGGGAATTTGGAATAGGGAAAAAGGAGGGTTGATGGAAGGGGGTTATGGTGATGGTATTTTGTTTACATGTCTGGAAGTTGGTACATCCAAGATCTTGCCTGATTAATGTGATGGCCCAACAGGTTCCTTGTTTGCATTTCTCTTTGGGGTCCCGAGTGTGAATGGCTCAGCTCTTCCATGCCTGTGTCTGAGACTTCTCCTCCTGTCCTATTTGGATCATAGAAGAATCTGTCCAGATGCTGAGCTTCTGCATCCACCAAAGAGCTTTTGTCGTGATGCCGCTAAGTGGCCTTGCTTGCTCCCTTCTCTTCTCTGTGCCCTGGACTGCCGGCTCTTTCCTATGCCCTCTCTGGAAAGATGTATAGTATTAGAAGAGGCATGCAAGGAAACAGGGATTCCTGGGCCAAAAGAGGGAGATTGTAAAGAAATATGTGTCCCTTTCATCCTTTCATTTGCAATCTTGGAAACATTTTACCAGCAGAGTTAATGGATGAGGCAAAATGTTTAATAAATAATAAAGTTGGGCCATATGCTTTTCCCAATGAAAGAATAGAAAACACACACACACATACAGAGAGGGGGGTTGGGAGAGACTGTAGTGCATTCTTTGTCAATCTAGCCATAATACAGTTTATGATGATAGTGTTTCAGCCTCATTTTAGAGAGTGGGGAAGATTTCAGACCTGTCTCCCTATTACCTCTTAGGGGGCCCAAAAGGAAATCCTTACTCCAAAATATTTTCCAAATTAAAGTGTCTAACAATCAGTTCTGTCAACACATGCTTTCCCCTTTTCCTGAGTTTAGTGTTGGCTTCTTTTCAAATGTGAAATTTGCAGTTATGTCTATGAAGTGCTGAGCGGGTGCCCCCAGGCCCAGAGGCCCTCACAGTGCCAAGCCCACTTTTCTTTAAGCCTGTTTTCCTAGTATCTTTAAAAGATGCCACCCCCGAATCTGTGGGCGAAAGGGATAGGAGCCATATCATAGGTCCTCGACTGCCATACAAGAACACAAAGGGTTCAACCTCATGTGAAGCCTGCTTCTGGGCTGCTGCTCTCAGGCTGAGCGTGTCCCCACCCACGAAATTCATGAGTTTTGCTTTCTTTACCATAAGAGAAATAGTGACTGTCAAACCCAAATGCCCCCAACTTGCCCCACCCTCTGGTTATAAACCAAATCCTCATCTTTTTGTTTGTTTGTTTGTTTGTTTGTTTTTGTTTTTTCACGGTAGGGTCTCATTCTGGCCAAGGCTGACCTGGAATTCACTATGTAGTCTCAGGGTGGCCTAGAACTCATGGAGATCCTCCTACCTCTGCCTCCCCAGTGCTGGGATTAAAGCCATGTGCCACCACGCCTGGCTTTAATCCTCATCTCTTCCTTGAGGATAAACAAAGTTCTTCTTTCTCCACCCCCCCCAATCAATCCATCCTCTCTGCTCTTGGTATTCATGCCTTTCCTGCGTTTGCCTTCATCATCGAGCACCATGTTCAAGGGCATCTCCTGTCCTGTCTCATTTTCCCAGAAACTCTTGATACTGCTGAGCACCCAGCCCTCCAGATACTTCCTTTTCTGGGTTTCTAGAACATTTTTCTACCATATGTCTGGTTACCCTTTCCTTCTCTGTCATCTCTTGTCCCCAGAAGTTCCTCCACAAAGCACCCCAAGGCTGACAATTACTCCCAAAATTTCTGACCTACCTTGAACTCTGTTCTTGCTATACCAGACCTTTCTCCTACATGAATGGCTTATTTCCCAGATGTGACCCCAACACACCTCTGTCCATAGGCACCACAATGTCACTGACTCCAACTAGATTTACCATAGTCTGTGGCCCAAGTCGACTGCCCGCTTATCTTCCTTACTGATGACTGCCTTCCTTATCTTCCTTATCCTGGCCTCTTTATGTGGAGAGCATGACAGATCTAGGTGATCCTTTTGCCAGGACTGATAGAGAAGTCCCTAAGTACCTTCCAGGTAGTAACTTACTTTTTCCTCCAAGTCATCTTTTCTTACAGAATCACGCACCAGAAGTTACTGGGAAGAATATATATAGGTGCATTGACAGACTCTGTCTCAGAAATGAGGTGGAAGAATAATAGAGGAGAACTTCCAATGGCTTCCTCCACATGTGTGCACACGGGGTATTCACATACCAAAAACATATACAAAACATTTCCACAAGCATCATCACATTTAATCCTTGAAATAAACTTTCAAGGTTGGTTCTCACATCTCTTTACATTTCAATACTCAGGGAGGAAATAATCTGTCTATGGTCCCACAGTTGGTGCTGGAAACCTCCTTGTTATTATTCAAAATGTTCTCATTAATATTCATAATGTTCATTCTTATTTATTTACATTCACAGATGTGTGTCTATTTATACTTCTATTCCCAGAGCTGTCTGTGTATTGATTTAAGTGAAAGATTCTTCCTTTCAGCAAATGTGGCTATTTCAATTTTACATTTGTATTAATATCATATTAACAGCTCTCACCTATACACCAGGAAACTAGGCTCATCAAGTATTCCTGTGGTAGTGCTTGCGATCAAAACAAACTACCTTAAATAAGTAAGTTGTCTGGAAACCAGCAATGTGGGCAGCATGGCTGTTATCAGCTTTCTCCTACTCTGGGCTATGACCAAATGGTTACATGCAAATATTCACACTCACACACATGTACACATGAGTACATGTGCATAAGCACACATAGGCACACAGATTTATACACAACGGCATAAATCCATAGGCTTTTTAAAAATACAGAAGTTTGTGGACTAAATTTCAATGTGTACTTAAATATTTGGAATTTTTGTCTTTGTAAATATATATATTAAACTCTTTATTGTGTAGTGTATACAGTAAGACATTGAAAGTGACACTAAGAAAGCATATGAGGCAAGCCACGTCTCTGAAAAGGAAAGCTAAGCATTGTTTTGCTTGTTAGATTTCTGTGTTTTTGTTTTTACATCATATGTATGTCTGATATGTGTGTGTATGCCTGTATGTATATGAGCACATGTGTGTGGGTACTTATGATTGACTTCAGGTGTGTTTCCCCATTGCTCTTCAGTTTATTTACTGGGGTAGGGTTTCTCACTTGAGTCCAGAGCTGGCCAGGTGGACCTGATCCCTGGTCTCCACTGTCCAAGTGCTGGGATTGCAAGCATGTCACCATGCCACTAACAAAGCATCTTCTACTTGACATTAGTTCTGCTTGTCTTCTGTGCCAGTATTTGGTCATGAGGACCTGGAGTATGATGGAATCCTAGGTGGCAGGGTGCTATGTCATGGCTCATTTGATTCATCCCTCACCCACACACCGCAGTTCTAGAGTAATGGTACTGATGAAAATCTTAACTTTTCTGTATGATTTTCCCGTGTTTGGTACAGGATGTGCTAGAACACATAGTGATTTCATGCTGTGTTCAGCTTCCCGTGGTGCTCGGCCTTAACTGAACACATTTGTGCACAGCCCTCCCCTGTCCGCTGCTTGCAGCTCTCCAGCCACTGTGGTTGTTCAAAGTTAGTCATATGATGCAGTCTCAGAAAGGACCCTCGGAACACCGGCCCTGCGTTCTCATAGGCTGGAGGCCACTGTGCGGCTTCTTCTACTTCTGAGGGTTAGTTAGGTACAAAAGTCATGTTCTACTGCTGAATAAGGAATTCTGGGATTGTGAGGTTTGTGCCTATTTGCCTCTTCTTTCTTTTATTGGAGACAATGTCTTTAGTTGTAGTCTCAAAGTGTTTCATTCCATTACAAATTTCATACTTTTACTAGATAATTTGCTCAGTGTCAAATTTCTAAAGTGTCTGAGAGTCCTTGCACTAAGAAGCTTCCTTCTTTTACCTCAGAAAGTTTACAATGAATTATAATTATAAATAGATTTTTTAATTTTTTAATTTTTATTTTTAAAAATTTAATTAAATTTAATTTTTTGGAGATAGGGTTTATTTTATTTTTTTTCCTTTTTTATTGACAACTTTAAAAAAATTTTTTTATTGACAACTTCTTTACTTACAGACAATAAACCATGACAGTTCCTCCCTTCCCCATTCCCTTTAGAACTCCACTAATTTGATGTCATTATCTTTTTAGTCTCTCTTTTAATTTGATGGTCTTTTTTTTCTCCTATTATGAGGGTCTTGTGATTTGTTAGGCACAAGGTCATGGATATCGAGGCCAATTTCTGTCTGGACAGTTGCATTGTAAGGAGTCGTAGTCATACCTTTCCTTTGGATCCTTGGAGGGTGTGACAGAGATGTTTCAGTGCTGGACACTTCTCCATCCCTTCTTCTCAGCACTATGGACCCCCAGTGGTCAGCCATCTGAAAAGGGTGTGATCAGAGATGTTTCAGTGCTGGGCACTCCTCCATCCACACAAGATCAGGCTTTATCTTTAGGTTTTTCAGTACCAGGTCAGCACTATGTTGCAGACATGGTTTCTAAAAGCAGACATATTGCACCCATTCGGTCATTGGGCCTGTCTGGCCAAACTTGAGTTTTCCAGTGTCCACTGTTTTCATTACTGATGACTTCTGTCTCCCATATGGCTGCATGCAGTGCAGCTTTTTCCAGCTTTCAGTTGGCTGGTCTATAGGGAGAAGGTTTTCTGCTCAGCACCAGCTTGCTTTCTCAGTGGCCTTGCCTCTCAGGCAAGAGATGTCTTCAGCAATAGGGTCTTACCATCTGTTTCTCAAGAGAAACCAAGGGCCTTGGCAATAGCCTTTAATGTTTTGGAGGCTACAGGACCCTCCTTGGCCAACAACTCATTGGAAGGTATCCCATCCCAGGCACTGAAAATTTTTTAGTAACAATCTATAGCTTCTGGATGTGCTATTATTCAAAAAAGTAGGTTTACATAAGTCTTTTTCAGGCTATCTTGAATTTTGATTGATCCTCCCCCTGCCCTTCTTTTATGCATTCTCTTCCCCTGGCCTCGCTTAGGCCATTCCCCTCCCTGTAATCAGTTCTTCTACTTACATATGTGCAATACCATACACTTAAGTCCTTCCCTCTCCTCCCTCCCTTATAGCCTTTTACCAGCTTACTGGCTTCTGCTACCGACTTTTGGTTCCAGTTCACACACAAGTCTATACATTTGTAGCTAGGATCCACATATGAGAGAGAACATGTGACATTTGGCTTTCTGAGCCTGGGTTACCTCACTTAGTATAATCCTTTTCAGATCCATCCATTTCCCTGCAAATTCCATAATTTCATTTTTCTTTACCATTGAACAGAACTCCATTGTGTAAATGTACCACATCTTTATTATCCATTCATCTGTGGAGTGATATCTAGGCTGGTTCCATTCCCTAGCTATTGTGAATAGCGCAGCAAAAAACATGGTTGTGCAAGTATCTCTAAGGTAGTGAGAAGAGTCCTCTGGATATATGCCTAGGAGTGCTATAGCTGGGTCATATGGTAAATCTATTTCTAGCTGTCTCAAGAACCTCCACACTCCACACTGGCTGGACCAGATTACATTCCCACCAACAGTGTTGAAGTGTACCTCTTTTTCCACATCCATGCCAACACTTATTGTCATTTGTTTTCTTGATGGTAGCCATTCTGACAGGAGTGAGATGGAATCTCAAAGTAGTTTTAAATTATATTTATTTTTATATAGTTTGTATAATTTTATATATTTATTCTCTTTTCTTGCATCTATTTTACCTATCTTCTAATTTTGTACTTTCTTTAAAATCCTTTTAAAATTTCTCTTCAAGTTATTTACTTAATCTTTGACTTTCCTCTAAAGACCTTGGACATGGCTACACTGGATTCTACTTGAGAAGAGTATTGTAATCATTTGGGTCTCTGTGCTGTCTCATGGTCTAAGCACTCAGAGACCATCCATTCTGTAGGAATTACTATGTTTTCAATTAAAACAGCTTTGGTTGTGATGATGATGATCATCATCGCAATGCCCGTTACTACTGTCCATTGACTCTGCCCTAGGTCCTGTGTAGATGTCATGCACACAATTACACTTAATTCTCAGTTTCCAATGAAGAAAGTACTCCTTGACTTTGCTAATAATAAGACTAAGGAGCAGCGCATGGTGGCACACGCTTCTAATCCCAGCACTCGGGAGGCAGAGGAGGTGGTTCGAGGCCACCCTGAGACTACATAGTGAATTGCAGATCAGCCTGGACTAGAGTAAGACTCTACCTCGAAAAACAAAACAACAACAAAAAAAGACTAAGGTTCCGAGGGAGGCTGACCACTGCTGACCACAGCTACCAAACAGATGTGGAGACACTGCAACCATCACTACAGATGTGGAGACAGAGATACTAATTTCTCAAGAGCTGGAAATATGGGGAGGGTGGGCATGCAACTGGGAATGGTTAGAGAGGGACATCCAGCCAGATGATAGATAGATGATAGCAAACTAACTAGCTAGCTAAATAAATAAATGGTAGATAAAAGATGGGTTGATGATAGGGATAGAAAATAGATAAATGATCAATAGAATGGATAATAGATAGGTAGACAGTAAATGACAGGTATATAAATGGAGATAATAGATGATAGATAGGTGTACATATATAGATGATTGATATATGATAGATATTGATACTAACAAGGGGTTCTTTTTTTTCTGCCAAGTAAAGAATTAAAGGATGGGAAAGTATTTCAAAGAATAAAGTTTATTTATTTTAGAGTAAGAGGGAAAGAAAGTGGAAAGAGCAGGTTCCTTTGGGGTAGGGGATTTCCAGAAGCCAAGAGATCCACAGTCCCAATGGGAACTGAACTTTTTTTTTGTTTGTTTGTTTGTTTGTTTATTTTTCTAGGTAGGGTCTCACTCTAGCTCAGGCTGATCTGGAATTCACTCTGTAGTCTCAAGGACGGCCTCGAACTCACAGCGATCCTCCTACCTCTGCCTCCCGGGATTAAAGGCGTGCGCCGCCACACCTGTCCTGGAACTTAGCTTTTATTGAATGGAGGAATTCTACCCATCCAGGGTCCATTATTGGTCAGCTTGAATTAAGATGAAGGCAGTGGTTGGTCCATGATGCATCTAGTACTGCACAGGTCCCAGAAATCCCACAAAACCAGCACAGTGGTTTGAAAAATTCACCTAAGCCAGGAAGAAGAAGGAGAAAGTGGAGTCACCCCCTTTGCCTTCTTGGGTTAGAATATAGTTAGAACATAGCCACCTACCAAGAACCCTATCTGTCTGCCCAGTTAAGGAGACTGTTTAGCTCCTTATAGTATTTCAGTATGTAGATGTTTAAATGGATAAGGATGTGAATAGTACTTATATAAACATACATAGATTTGTGTGTAGATGGATAGTTTATGGAGCTAGCTAGATGAGAAAAAGAGATACATATATACAGAAGCAAGTAGAGACACATGTACATACATATACACCTATCTGCATCTCTGCAGAGAGATGTACATGTAATGTACTTGATCTTCAATCTATAACTAAAAAAGGGTAATGAAGAAAACATGTTTCTCTGAGTTCATGGAGAAAATTTGCCAGCAATGTGTCATTGACTTGGGAGCCGATGCATGCAGAGGAAGTAGCATTTTAGGAGAGAGAAGATATACTGCTCATCTAGGTGAATGAGGACTTCCAGAAATGTGTTTGAGTTTGTTGCTGTGAAAAGAGAATAATCAGTAAATTTTAATTTTCTGAAATAAAACTTCAGGCAGTAAGTCTAAAAGATAAAGACTGTTGGCCATCTGGAAACACAGAGGAAAAAGGCCAAGACATGGGAAGTGGGATAGACTCGAGCTTCCCCCTTTGCATAATCTGTAAAGCAGGGTAAGTGTCTGCACAGGACCTGCAGAAGGGCATAATGACTCTGCTGAGTGCAGTAGCATTCATGCTCCGTGTGGATTTCCTGCTCAACAGAGCATTACAATCTTAGCTATACAACCAAGTGGCAGTGGGACAATACAGTGACGATGTGAGAGCAACAAGATGGTGGGTGTGCAGTGCTGGATGATTTGGTGGCTCCATTAAGAAGTTCTTGTAGACTCACTGTACCTCAGCAGCTGCCAGTACAACATGCAACCTCACCAACTTTTTATTTCATCCTGTGACTTCTACAGCACAGTGGAAGCCCACACTGGCCACAGTGTCATGAAGAACAAAAAAAGTCTGAACAGCCAGGAAGGAGAGAATTTGCATGTGTTTCTGAGATGGGGAAATACGTCAGGGTTTTATTCAAAGGGGACTGTGGTCAGGCAGCACTAGCAGGGCCTGACTTGAGAACTATTTAGAAGAGGACCCTTTACTAAACCAAAGGTAACTCTAGGGAAGAGAGAGAAGATTAAGAACCCAGGTTGGGATGTTTCAAGTGCCTGTGAGATGCAGTGTGGAAAAGTGAAAATGAGGAAACCAGTCTCCTGCCTTTGAGCCTCCAGGTCACAGGAAAGTGAGGAGTGTCCATCACGTGGACACAAAACCTGCCCACTGAGAGCACCTCACAAAAAGCTGCACCTCATAGCCAGATTGATGGCTCAGGCAAGCATGAGGGCCTGAGTTCAATCTGTAGAACCCATGTGAGAAAAGCCAGGCATTGTGGTGTGTACTTGTAATTCCAGCCCAGGGAGAGAAGAGACTCCTCAGGACTGCTGGCCAGCCAGTCGAGCCTATCTAGTGAGCTTCAGGCCAAAGGAAGATCCTATCTTCAAAAAGGTGGATGGTACAGGCTGGAGAGATTGCTTAGCACTTAAGGCACTTGCCTTCAAAGCCAAAGGACCCAGGTTCATTTCCCCAGGACCCATATAAGCCAGATGCACAAGATGGCACATGCATCTGAAGTTTGTTTGCAGTGGCTGAAACCCTGTTGCACTGTACCCATTTTCTCTCTCTCTCTTTCTCTCTCTCTCTCACTCAAATAAATAAAAGAAATATGTTTTTCTTAAAAGCTGGATGTTGTTCTTGAGAAATGACACCAAAGATTATCGTCTGATTTACACACACACACACACACACACACACACACACTCACTTGAAAACAAACATGCAGGCACACACACATACCCACACACAAACACAATTTTTGTAGGAACAGATCATGTGCCCAGAAACAGACAAAAGATGCTATCTGTTGACTTTTCCTTTAGTCAGACAATTAGGGACAAATGAGACAAGTAGGAACCCATTTTTTTTAAACTTTCAACTTTATTTATTTATTTATTTTATTTATTTTTTAATTTGAGAGAGACAGAAACAGAGAGACAATGGGCACACCAGGGCCTCTCAGCAACTGTGAACAAACTCCAGCTGCATGCACCCCCTTGTGCGCATGTGTGACATTTCATGCTTGTGTCACTTTTTTTTTCAGTTTTTAAAAATATTTTTTTAATTAGTTATTTTGTTTTCACTCCACATCACAGTTACAGTTTCCAAGTGGTCTGGTATTGCATTTGAGTTCAGAATCAGGCCAGACCAAGCCTGACAGCTCATTTTGTCCCTCTGTTCCATGCCATTCCCTTTCCTTGGCCCAGACCTCTGCCTCCTCATGAGGATTTGCTCTCTGAAGGTCTCTGGACAGGGCAAAGTGTAACATTTTCACCTACATTGTCCTTGGTCAAGGAAAGGACTGTGATGTGGAATCCAGAAAAGAAATTCAGAGTATAGAGAGGATAGTGGACTTACCAGCACAGCTCATGGCTCAAAGCTGTGCTGTTTGAAAGCTCAGAGAGCTACAAAACAACATACACATAAAAGGCTTCGTTAGTAGGGGGATTTTGCTTCTTTTATGTGAAAATGGTGAGGTGAGTTATCAAACCATGACCCATCCTTTAATTTCATCTGTTTGAAGGCGCAAAGAATAGGCTCTCAGTATACAGGACAATTGTGCTTCTGAAGGTCCTTCTAAACCTAGGGCTTAGATCTTACTCTGTGTAAGCCCCACAGTCTCTGGCCAGGGTGTCTGACCTTCGCTCAGACACAATACACACTTTCTGATTTTCTAAAATAATTGTGTAACTGTGTGTGTGTGTGTTTTCTCCATAAAGCGTTTTCCATGTGAAGAGCGTCCTTTGAAGTGGGGCAAAGGTGAGCAGCACCTTACAGAGGTATGAATTCCAGGCAGGGGCCAGCTGCAGGGGCCCAACAGTCTATTGACATTCAGGGCTGTGACTGCTCCAGTATATGCTGCCCTGGGGTTACCCCAGCCCATTCCTGCACTGCTGTGTGGGGCTGAGGGACAGACAGGCCTTACCAGTTCTAGTTTGCTTTGCCAGGAACCTTTAGACTTTGGTCAGGGGATCACCAGTTGCTCTTGGGTACAAATGGGGTACAGAGTGCATGGGGGTTGATAGATGAAGGATTTCCTCCACTTCCATAGCCCAAGTGGCAAACATTCTTAAAATAAGTCTCCCTCAGATTGGCAGGGTGGTAGATATTTTTCAAACCTCAGGCCAGAAGAGGAGAAAATTAATAGTGTACCCAGAAGCTGGAATTTTAAAGGACACAGACAGAGTTAGGCAACACCCTGCTGTTGCTATTTCTTTCTTTGTGTCTAAAAAAAATTGCCTTTCCTGACTTTGAAAGTAGCTACTGCTTTTTTTTTAAGAAAAAAAAAAAATCAAAGCCCGATCAACTATTTCCCTTTGACAATGGAAAGAGCTTATCCCCCTGATACTCACCTCGTTTGGAATACAGCCTACCCAGTCTTGTAGAATCCACACTAGGCGTGGCATATCTTTATTACAGAACTCCTAGGCAGGCTTACTGCACAGAGAAAGAAGACACACGAGCCTCCCACTGCTGGCTCCAAGCTCTTCCATGAGGTTCCTGAGCCTCTGTGCCATGGCCTTTGTTCTCCATGACCACCTTATGAGAGTCCCACTTCTGAAATGTGTCCATGCAAGAGGACCCTACTGTTTAGTCTGCAGCCACAGGCAGAGGCAGAGCCCAAGTGCTTTCACTTTGGTTTCTTCACTGCCCTTCACCTGCTTCCCCCCCCATCAGAAGGACCATGTTTTGTTGTTCTTGATGCATTATTTAATAGCTATATTTTTAACAAGGATACTTCATAGGTCTGTGTATTAAGGCACTGTATAGCTGTGGAGGAAGAGCTCTGCATGGTGGCCGCTGTGTAAGACCCCACACTGGTGTGCATTATCCATTATCCAGAGTGCTTTCCATATGGATGTGCCCTTCCTTACAAATGGGCTCTCTGCCCCTGTCTCAGGGTGTGGGATTGGTCAAGGAGCTGCCAGCCCTTCCTCATCATTCTGGTGACATACTGCTAGCTACCTGTACAGGTTTGTGGTGCACATGCTTTCGCAAGTATCCGAGTCCAAGACAGTTCTCCAAAGCTGACAGAGTCAGTTGGCTGGGACATTCCCATGCCTTGAGGGGAGACAGGTCTAGCTTGGTCTCAGTGCTTCCCAGCTTTCACTGATTTCCAGCTTTCTGCCCAGCCCACTGATCACAGTTTTTGTTCTCCAATGGAACAGGATCCTACAGGCAGATGGGATTGCCTTCAACAGTTATATAAAGCCAAGGTCTAAGCAAAACAAGCGAAAGGAAAAGAGACGGGTTGACCCCTTGCTACTGATCACAAGCAGAAGAAGACTGGATGAGGCTGCAAGGTCGCCACTGTCTTCAGCAGAGCATCCTGGGAGGATCAACTTGCCAGGGACTCAGGTGAGTGACAAGAATGACCATGTAGTAGGGAGAGATGCCCTGTGGCTTCCCCTCAGAATGTATATATGCTCACACCTACACATATATGCATGCTAACACACTCCCTAACATGCATGCACAGACACACTCTCATATGCACACATCTGCATGTTAACATATACTCACTGACATATGCACTCACAATGGAGACATGAGCTCTCACATATTCTCATATAGACATGTATGCACCCATGCACAAATGCACAAGTGATCTCATTCGTACAAGTGCACACTTAAGCATACTCTTTGATACAATGTGTGCATATATACATGCACACAGACACCCTTCATGTACACAGGTATACACAAATAAATGAGCACTCTCATACACTCACACACAGTCTTATGCATATATACATGTGGCACATGTGCACCCATGTACAATTTTCACTCACACATGTATATATACTCATAAACACGCACACACAGGTGTTGTGTATGCACATGCACATTTTCAGCCACACACATTCACACATGTGCACTCTCACATGCATAGACACGTACAAGTATGCCACACTCCCTTTATGTACATGTTCAGTCATAGGTAAACACACACACATATGCACACACCCCTAACCCAACCTTGAGAGTTTCCCTCCCCAAACACATTTCATGTCTCTGATTTAAGGACTCTTGTTCCTATTTCTAGGGAGACTTACAGGCATGGGGTTCTGATCCCCAAACTGTCTGCTTTTGTTCGTGGCCCTAGTTTAGAGTACATGACTTGCTGTCTTGGGTGGCTCTGCTGGACATGGGCATGTATTTAGGCAGTGTGACCTCAGAGGAGGGAGAAGCTGTGCTGTCCTGTGGCACACGTTCATCTTCTATTCTGATGCAGACCCACTTGGAACCAAGTTTCTAAAGAGCACCCTCCACAATTATTAAACAAAAGTCCTCCAAAGCCACCGCCATTTTCTTAACGAATGGCCAGTCTTTTTCAGTCGCAGGAAGGGTTTGGCTTTCTTTTGATGTTGGGCTTTCTGCTGTCAGTTCAGGAAGGACGCGACCACCGCTGGAGGAGCTCACCATTACCCCGTCTCCTGAGATGCGTTCTTTCTTTTTCATTTTCTTCCTAAGAGGCAAAAGGCTGCGCTCCCCACACCCGAGCTGAGTGGCAGCCATTACTCTGACTCCATGTGGCTGATGAGGTCCGAGGCTGCCTTAGGTACTGCTGCTCAGCCTTTGTTTCACTGGAGTTATGTTCCCCTTTACAAGTGAAGAGACGGAGGACAAGAGCATCCAGAGAGTGAGGGACACCACCCAGTGATGAACCTGTAAAACACCATTGGTTCTGCCAGCCTTGGAGCTGTGACAGGATGAAGAGGGATCTTCACAAAGGACTTCAAAAGGACAAAGATTCAAACAGCAGGCATTACTGTACTCTCCTTTGGCACAGAACCCCATTTTCTGTTCTCCCAGATTAGCCTGAAGTAGTGGTGGGAGGGCCTCTCCACTGGCTGCGAGACTGTATCTCCCACTAGAGCATCTGTGTCTGAGAGGGATGAAAATGTTCTACTGCTGAGACAAGAATCCAGCTCTTCAAGTGCTCAAATACACAAACTGGACTCCCACAGGGGTGCCAGGAGCTCAGCGTGGCCGTGCAAAGACTTTGACAAAGAGGTCAGTAGAGTGGCCCTGCTCCAATAGAACTGGTGTCCTCAGATGGGATCAAGATTCAGAAACAATGAGAAAATAGTAAGGGACTTGTTAGAGGGAGGAAGGGACAGAGAAAGGAGCCAGAAGGATAGGGAGAAGACAGAGAGAGGCAAGGAGGTTATGATCTAAATACATTTTGTACAGACATAAACATTATCAAAAAATAGGAAAGGGACTAGCTGGAAAGAAGGGATTCAGTGGAGGAGATAAGTGAGAGGAGAAGGAGGTTGGTGGGAGGGGTCTATGACCATGGTATAGAATATATATGTATGGATGTTGTGAATAAAAGAAAAGGGGGCCAGTCAGCCTGAGACTACACAGTGAATTCCAGGTCAGCCTGGGCTAGAGTGGTACCCTACCCACCCACCTCCACACACAAAAAAAGTTAAAATAAAGATTCAGACATACCTAGAGGACAGCTATGTGGGAACACCAGGATCAGATATTATCCTTCAGAAGTCAACCTGCCCCAGAACTTGACTCTCACATTTCTAGTCTCCACAGCTGTAAAAAAGGAAATTTCTGTTGACTCTCAGGCCTGTGGTACCTTGTTATGCTAGATCTCATTCAGTAAGCAATAAGACTTTACTTTCACTAGTCTCCTTCACATTAGTGTAAAGGATCTTTCATCCTCAAAACCTTCATTTAACTTCTCAACTTTGTGAAACAGTTGTCTGAATGATCAATGAAACAAGTAAAAGAAGCCTCCGACGTTCCAGGATAAGACGTACAGCCAGCAGTATTGGGGCCAAAGGACCAAGGATCCAGGCTCTGTCCACTAAATCTTACCCCTCTTTGTATTTAGAGACCCTATTCAGTATGGGCAAGAAAATACACCATAGTCAGGCAGAATGTTCCAACACTTACATTTTGATGGCAAGTTTCCTTTATGATATGCAAACGTTCTTCCTTGAATCTGTGAATTGAGGTGCCCAGAAAAAAAAAAAAAAAGCTACACGTGTTCAAAGATTCTAAAATGTCAATAACTGATGAGAACTGTGTGACTATAGAGTTGAGATGTTGCAGGTGCAGAGCAAAATTATCCTGGGTTCTCTTTAGTCACTGCTCACCTTTGTGTGCTATGACGATCACATGAAACCTTTGGGACACATTAACTTACTAGACTCCTAGCTTCCACCAACCCAAAGAACAAGAATGTCATCAGATAACATCTGAGTCCTACCACAGAGATTTACCACTTTTCTGTAACCCACCTGCCTGATATTTTTACCAATGTATTTGAAAAATGACTTTTGTTCTGTTTCTGTAAAAATTTCAAAAAACTGACACCACGAAAAGACATGGTATTGGGGAGACCTGAATCTGTGTTCTGAAGCCATGGTCACTCATATTTAGCTCCAGAATAAAGGCTTTCTTGCTCCCACTGAGCTGTGTTCTATGCTGCTGGATCCTCCACCCGGGCTGGTGGGCCTCATGCTTATGGGTGCGAGGGTCTGCTGGCTCTTCCTCTCAGATTGTAATTCTGCCAGGGGCACTATTAGAATTAGAGTGCTGATAAGGGGAAACTGGGCCAGGATTTAAATTAATGCTTTTAGACAAATCTCCATTCCATCTCAATAGTAATGCTAATTATATTTGTGGATCAAAGACCACTCACTAAAGTTTTGCTTAAAATCAGGAAGAGATTTACTTTTTTGTTTGATATTTTTATGGGACTTGATGGGAATGTGAGGGTGGAAGACAAGATAGGAGAGCCTCCTTCCAGGGCCTGGGCCTAGTCTCTTGGGACTTGTGAGGGGACAAGGCTCTGCAGAGTCCTCTAGAAGCTGGGACTCTGAAGCTCTGAGGATCCTCCTTCAGCCCTTTCTTCTGTTGGCCCACTGTCTTGGCCATAGGTGAGCACAAGCTATGGGGGGGGGGGAAGAAAGATGGGAAAAGACTTCCAACCAATGCCAGGAATAAACTCCAGAGTGAACAGTGGACCTGGGTGACTGTGATGTAGCCAGTCCATTTGTGTGTTCATCAACTGCATAAAAGGA
This sequence comes from Orientallactaga sibirica, assembly GCA_036365145.1. Classification (NCBI taxonomy): domain Eukaryota; kingdom Metazoa; phylum Chordata; class Mammalia; order Rodentia; family Dipodidae; genus Orientallactaga; species Orientallactaga sibirica. The sequence goes on along the minus strand of JAEOAD010000011.1, from coordinate 44,286,013 downwards.
CCCTCTGTTGGGATGCTGTCAGTGGGGCAGCTGAACATGTATGGAGATTTCCTTGCAATTTTGCTGTGAGCTTGAACTACCCTAAAAAAAAATTAAAGAATTGTTCTGTTTTGTTTTTTGTTTTCCGAGACAGGGTCTCATTCTAGCTCAGGATGACCTGGAATTCACTATGTAGTTCCAGGCTAGCCAAAGTGCATGCCACCACTGGAGAAAGAAAATATTTTTTTATTTATTTTTATTTTTATTTATTTTTGGAAAGAGACACAGAGAGAGACAGACAGACAGAGAGGGAGAGGGAGACAGAGAGAGAATGGGCGCGCCAGCAGTCTCTCAGCTGCTATAAATGAAATCCAGATGTGTGTGCCCCCTTGTGGGCAAGTGCGGCATTGCGCCCTTGCGTCACTTTGCATCTGGCTAAATGTGGGACGTAGAGATTGGCACCGGGTTCTTAGGCTTAGCAGGCAGGCGCCTTAACCACTAAGCCATCTCTCCAGCCTGAAAGAAAATATTTTTAAAAGTGGAAAAAGTTGCCCGTAGTACTTTTTAACCTTAGCAAAGGCTCTTGAGGACTGGGACCCTCTTGCATTGCTGAGTGTAAGGATGGGGCAGTAAAGAGGAGGCAGGGTAAGGAGGAGGCAAAGGCCAGGCAGGGGAGAGATGGATACAGGGTGAGGTGGAGGCGAAGGCCAGGCAGGGGAGAACTGGAGGCAGGGTGAGGAGCGGGCGAAGGCCAGGCAGGGGAGAGATGGAGGCAGGGTGAAGTGGAGGTGAAGGCCAGGCAGGAGAGAGATGGAGGCAGGGTGAGGAGCAGGCAAAGGCCAGCCAGGGGAGAGGTGGAGGCAGGGTGAGGTGGAGGCGAAGGCCAGGCAGGGGAGAGATGGAGGCAGAGGCCAGAGTGAGCAGGTGAGAACAGAAGAGGGATGGGAGGAGCCGACTGTGTGGTCAGGGTAGAAATCCTAGGGTGCCCTGGAAGCCAAGAGGAAGGGTAGCCAGGGAGGCAGCTAATGTTAGAAAAGTTGAGAAACCAATAGGAAATGTTCAAACTTGAGCACCTCCCCCTCCTTTAACTTGGCATCACCTAACTACACCCGAGGGTGTGTCCACATGGCATACACAGACAGTGTATCATAAGGAACAAACACAACCTATGTTTGTGTGTCTGGGCTTTATTTCTTTCTTTCCCTATCTTGCTCCCCCTAGCCAGTTAACTTCAAACTCTTCATTGAATGGACATCACAGAGCCTTCTAGAAGAATGTACAGCCATTAACCATGAAAACTTAGAAACCCACCCAATAGAGACAACCGTGTCACCGGAAAGAGGACTAGTAGGAGGGGTCCTTGCAGAGACGCTAGTAGACAAAACTTCCCAGAGTAGGACCTGTTGGGACACAGGTTTGGATACAAGAATCAGATTTCATAAAAAAATTTTCAGGAAGAGTCTTCTAGGCAAAGGACAGAAAAGGGCAAAGTGTCAGCTGGAATGTTCCATAACCTTATTAAAGAGCCCACACCCTGAGTATAGAAGCATGGGGAACTTAGCGGAGGTGAAGATGGAGAACTCACCATGACTTCAGCTCATGTAGGGTGTGGGAAGTCCTGACAAGGACAATACTTGCCCTCTAACCAGGAAGTCCTTGTTACTCTGTCCTGGTCCATGTTTGTGGCTCTGATTCTGGACAGTAGTATCCCTCAAACAGCCTGCCCCTGTTGTCTGGGAGGGATGTGAAAGATGTACAGACTGCCCATCCCCCAAAGCAGCCTGTGCTCCCAGGATGCCCAAGATCCGCTATTCAGATGTTTCCTTACCAATGAAAGATGATCAGTGTCCTCTCTGAGTGCCTGGAACCTCAGCTTCTGCTCATTGACTAACACTGAACATATCTTCTGAGAGCAAATGGAGACCAGCAGCTCTGGCCCCGTCCTGCTGGCCTTTGAAAGCTCTGGGTAGTTCCCGAGCCAACTAAAACCTGCAGCGGCTCACGTAGAGTAAGGTTCCGCCTAAGTGTTTCTGAGCAGGAGCATTTACACCTGACTTGTCCTCATAAAGGTCGTCACCTCAACTTCCTGTCAACTCTATGTTCCTGGTGCTCCTATCTTCTCACAATGATATTAGACCATAGGTGAGACAATCTCCTAGCTAATAACCTTTCTTTTAGCTTCAGCTAAAAATATTTGGGAAAACAGAGCAGTCTGCCATGTTTATGATGCAAACTGACCATGCTTAGAGATTCTTCTGTCTGCCATCTTTATGATGCCCATTTAACATGCCCAGAGGAGCTCCTGAACTATTTATGATGCAAACTGAGCATGCTCAGGGGAATTTCTGATGTGTACAATACAAGCTAAGCATAACCAGTGTTACTGTCCCCATGTCTCTGATATAAGGTAAGCATGCCCAGAAGTGTTTCTGTTCACTTGATTGCACCTTTTGAACATGGGCTCCATAGCCTAACCTGACACAAGCATGGCCAAGAATGTGCCTGTCATCTTTCCTTCTTGCACTATTACCTTGAACTGAATGTGCACAGTAATGTACATGTTAAACTGGGAAGTGCCCACTTCAAAGTACTTTCCTATATGAATACATAGAAAAAATTCACCTGTGCTTTGTTTGAGGAAAGCACTGTTTCGTAAATAATTCCAGTATCCAGAGTTCATTCTACAGTTATCAGCTTCCTCAATTCTCCTGTCTTCTGTGTGTTTTGCATTCATCAGAAGGAGAACTTCTGTCCTCAGTGTTGAGGACAGAGGAAGGGACCCTTCCCCAGTCTCCCGAGGACACAGAGTGACCCTTGCTCAGTCTCCTGGGGATCTCTGCACCACTGCTCAAGGCTAGCCTCCAGTATCGCTCTTCTTCCTGATAACGCAATATCTCCTCTACTAGGTGGTTTTATTGACCTGTGAACATGCATGATGGAGTCTCTCCAGTCCCAGACAGTCCTGTGACCCACACACCCTGTCATTCTCTTCACATAAACATGTCATGAATGGTGCCATTCACTTCTGCTGTTTGCAGAGCCTCGCCTCCCTCCAGCCTTCAGTCCACTCCCTGGCTGCACCACCTCTTCCCCACATCCAGGCTTCTCAGGACATTGGCCACTGCTGTGTTGCTTTTGCAGTGGTAACTTCTGAGTTATTGTCCCACTCACAAGTCCCATAATGTCTCGTGTACTTCCTGCTTCCATTTACCTGCCTCTCATCTCCTGGTTCTCCTCTATCAGCCTCTCTATCCAACATCTTGTGCCTTGCTGGCCTCCCCTGCAGCTTATTCATGGAGGTTCCTCCTGGCACGCCTGTCCTCTCAGCTCTTTCCAGTCTGAGGGCTGCTTGTCAAGTGTCAAGGTGACTTATTCCCATGCTTTTATGTACTCTTCATATGTCAAACAGGCCCAAATCCACCCCTGCAGCTCAAACCTGGGCTTGATTGCATGTGTTTCCCTGGCATGTCAATGTTGGAGCTGCAGTGTCATTCTTAAACTTTCTGCGTTCAAGATGGTCTGCTCCTCGACCTGTCACCCGATGACCTCTGGGTCCGGCTGCTGCCCTGTGCTTAGCACTTCATAAATGGCCTCCTTATTTCTACCATTGGCCATTTTCCAATCTTTTCTCCAAATACTTGCATAACACTCTGTGGGCTTTTCATGGTTTGGGTACAAATTTCTACCCTGCTCTGCCCATAGACCCTTCCAGCCTGGCGCTGCCCATGTTGCCAGCCTCATCTCTTATCATTTCACTGGCCATCTGAGAGCTCCACCCTACATGACACCTTACATGACAGGGTTGTTTTCTGCTGTACTATTTTCCAGAATTTTCTTCTGGTGTCTCTTGTCATGGCTCTTTAACTCTCCATGTTCACACTGTGAGAAGCAGCCCCCGTCAAGTGCTGTTGGAATGTGTTCATTCATTGGTGGAGAACATGTCGACTTGTCCATCATCTGCCTCACTTGCAATTAGACGCTGGCTTCTGTGTTCCCTTGGGCTGTAGTGAAAGTCCTGGCCATGCTTGGGAGCAAGCATGAGTTGTAGCCAGTCTTGCTGTGCCTGTCTTCACACCGCCACTCTGCATCTCATGTTGATACAGCACTCTGATAGTCACTCAACAGTAATACGCCAACAAATATTTACAGAGATCTCCTGTCAGATGCTGCTGGGGATTTTGTATTAAAAGATGAATCAGTCTCTCCCTTGGCCCCCAGAAGGCTCACAATCTGGCTGGTAAAACAGACACCTCAGCAGCCGAACACGCTACTACTTGCCCTCCACTCCCATTGATGACTGCCCCTGTGTGCACCTAGCAGGGGTTATTGGGGTGGAGACCTTGGGTTTGACTATGGAGCTGAGGGCTCAGAACTTCTGGCCTCAGCCAGGTGTATGAGAGCAGAGGCTCCAGCCCCAGAATAAGGAGAGAGACTTCGAATAGACTTGTTGGGAGCATGCCTGTAGGATATCCAGGTGGGATGCTCCTGCCGACTCTGGTGTATGAACCTGTGTTCAGGGAACAGGCAGAAACGCAGCTAGGATTGAGGCCATGAGCCAAGCTTTAAACCCTGGGGACAAAAACCTCTGAAAAGCATTCTTTCAATTTAAGAATATATTAAGTTGGGGGAGGGGTATTTTCAGATGGTTCAAAGACATCCCTGTGGTTTCATGTGTCAACCTGTGACAGGTTAAAGAAGAAAATATTACCTACCCCATAACCTCCACCAGCTCCAAAATTGCAAGAGGAGCCCCAGGGACTCTTTTTTTTTTTTTTTTAATACACCAGTTTCCTTGCTTTGCCTTTTGTTGTCTTCATGGTCCTCCAAGATGCTGGGACTGGGGCCTACTTCTGACTCAGAGTCTCTAGCATTTCCACCCCTCCCCTCCAAACTCAGTGGCCAGATCATGTACACACAGTTTCAGTGCAACCCCTCACTGACCATCTCCAAGCCTCTTATATATGTCTCCTAGATAGAAATTTCTTAATACCCTTCAGATGAGATGAAAGCAGAACCAATAGAGAGCCAACAGCAGCGTGGCAGGCAGGAAGGATTGGGCTCTGGGAGCAAACAGGGCTTATTTCTTGTCACACTTGTCTCGCCACCAGATCAGTTCCCATGTTTGCAAGACTGACCTTATAGTCTGGAGATGAGGGTTAGACTCACCTGAGTTATACCTCTTGCCAAATTTCTCCTTTCTCCCTCTGTTTACATACTCACTAAGCTCCACTCCATATAGTCTTCTCATTTACCAAAAGTGGGAGTAAGAGGATGAGGTCCCACATCAAACGAACCCACAAGCTGGTGTGAGATATTGGTGATGCACATATTGTGTTCTCCAATGAGTTGTATAAATTATCCCCTCTAACTGGTATTTTTGTTTGTTTGTTTGTTTGTTGTCATTTGGGTTTTTGGTGGCAGGGTCTCACTTTAGCCCAGCCTGATCTATATAGTTGACTATGTAGTGTTAGGCTGGCCTCAGACTCACAGTGATCCTCCTATCTCTGCCTCCCAAGTGCTGGGATTAAAGGTGTGTGCCAACATGCCTGGCCCCTCCATCTTTATTCATGGAGTCTCTTCCTACCTATAGATGAGGTCATTAACAGTGAATAATGAAGAGATAGAAAATCTGAAAAGAAAATAAACACGTGACATAACAAGAACGCTTGGGCTAGGAAGATTGCCTAGTGGTTAGAGGTAGTTGCTTGCAAGACTGCTGACCGAAGTTCAATCCTCCTCAGCACACGTGTAAAGCAAAGTGGTGCACACATTTGCCATCCTGACGTGCATGGCCATGGAAGGTGGAGCCAGAAGAATGGAAGAGTACCGGCTACTTAGTCAGTGTTTCCAGAGGCACAAACCAGAAAGACCTGTCTTAAAGGAAGTGGGAGGAGAAGACAGACACCATGAGCTTATCCTCCATATTTGCCTGTGCACCCATACACACACACATATACACAGACAATAAACAAACAAGCAAATAAGTAAAAGGTTTATCAACAAACCTTCTAGAAGTAAGTAACTCTTATGTGACTTGACTATTGTAAAGCCTGGGACAGAGGACAGAAAAGTTTTTAGCATATTCTTCATGACTTACACAATTCTGACAACAAAACTTGACAAATGGGCTGGGAAGATGGCTCAGTGGTTAAAGGCACTTGCTTGCAAAGCCTGACAGCCCAGGTTTGATTCCCTCGTACCCATGTCAAGGCACATGTACAAAGTGGCACATTCGTCTGGAGTTTATTTTCTGCAGCAGGAGCCCTGGTGAGCCCATTCTCTTTCATAACTCAATTAATCTTGACAAAGGTAGCATTATGTCCACTTAAAAGATAAAGTTATAAATCTAAGCAGTGACTAAACATCCTCCGTATCATAGTTCCACTAATACTGCCCAGCATCATGGTTCTTGGCAAGCGCTGGGAGAAATGGAGATAGGGAGCATTCAGTTTCGCAAATGAGAATAAACACTACCAACAAGCCTGGTTCATCAGTCTGTTAAAGAATAATGTATTACAGGCTGGGAATGTGGCTCAATTGGTAGGGAGCCTGCCTAGCATGCATGAAGGCCTGGGTTCCTCCCCTACACCACATAAACCACGTGTGAATGTACACACCTGTAACCCCAACTTTGGAGGTGGAGGCAAGCGGGTCAAGAGTGCAAGGTCATCCTCAGCTACATCGCCAGTTTAAGTTTAGTCTGGGATACGTGCAACAGTATCTCAAGAAAAAAAATACCAATGAAGAATTATATAACTACATTGTTAATTCCAAAAATAATATGATGAATTAACATCAGGAAAGTTACTTAATAAGTCAAATTAGTAAGCACATAACATCCACAATTGCATAACAACCCACTTCAAAACTGCAGCTCAGAACAATAAATGTTGTTTCCTCATAATATCTTTGAGCTAATTAGGGTTGGTTTAACTGTAGCTCGAGTCTCTCAGGAAGCTGGGGTCCAGATACTGTCAGGGCCAGAGGACTGCCTTCAAGATGGTGCCTGGCCCTGACTGGCTGGGGGCAGGAGGCCTCAACTCTTGGATATGTGAACCTTGTTAGGCAACAAGTGTCTTTATCACATGCTGGCTGGTTCTTCCACAGCAAGGGGTTCAGGATGTGAAGTGACCTGGCTTTGTAATTCCCACTATGTTATTCTCTCTCTTCCAGTAGGAAGAAGCATGGGTGTCAAATGGTCACTTAGCGAACACTCTTCACATCCATCCCTGAATTCTGAACCTTGCTACACCACGCTGCTTCTTCTCCATGTCTATGAACAGTAGCGTGGCCACCCTGCAGTGTGCTGCTCAGATCCCTGTTAATCAAGGGCTCTATGTCACAGTGCTGGGGTACTGTTGGCTGACAGTACCCCATCCTAGATGCAGATCCTGATTGACCCAGATCAGACCACATGATGGGGTGGCCCATTCCCACAACTATAGATCCAAAGTCCCTGAAGGCTTGGTGGGGCTGTCTGCCCCAGGGATACCCCAACAGAAGTCATCTTACCCCCACCACTCCATCTCACTTCCAGGAGGACCATGTTTTTTACTTATCAAATACTTAAACAGATCTTATCTTGTGCTTTTGAATGACAATTTCCTTAATGTGGCTTGACAAATCTTAGCTTTCTTCATCCTCAGGTTAAACTTGACATCATGCCCCTGCACAGAAGTAGCTCCCCAATGGTAGTCTAGGGCTGGCATATACCTCTGCCAGAGAGCTTTCTTCCATAGCCCTGACTTGGCAGCCTACAGCAAGGTGGACTAAGGATGGTCTGGGAGACAGAAGGTGAGTCAGCAAGAGACCCACACTTCCTGTATGTCAGCAGCCTGGTGTGGGGTGTGGGAATCCAGAGATTCAGAAGCCCTGGCAGGCTTAGCCAGGTTTAAGAGAAATTGGTCAAGGGACTGGAGAGGGGAGGTCTTCCTGGCATGTAAGATGCAAAACTCAGTTTGGATGCCTTTCTTCTTTTCAGTATTCTTTTTTTTTTTTTTTTCTGAGACAGGGTCTCACATAGGCCAGTCTGGCCTCAAACTTGCTATGTAGCCAAGGTTGGCCTTGAATCCCTGATCTTCCTACCTCTACCTCCCAAGTGCTGTGATCTCAGAGGTGCATCACCATGGCTGGTTTAGAAGCTCATCTTGACTTTGCTTTTTGGAGATACAATGACATTAGGCAAACTGTCATACACTTATCACTGTATGTCTCTCCTAGAACATCTTCCAGAACCCTTCAATGTCTGTGATCCAAGTTCCCACCCTGCTATACAGAGTCCTCTCAGCCTGCCTCCTCCCTCAACAGTAGCCATTGGACCAGACATGATCTAGCCAGCTTCCTCCTGGCCTCAGTATTGGCTAAGGAGTTATCATGGACTCAGTGGGAACCCATGGGCTGCCAGATAATGGAATATCTGGGGAAATTGCTGTTTTTCTGTTGCAATTGTTATTTTGAGGGTTTGTTTGCTTGTTTGAGGAGTTTTGTTGTTTTTTTTTTAAATCAAACCCAGGGCTTTGCGAGTGGTAAGCATTTGTTTTACTGTGGGTCCTCGCTGTTCCCGGGGTCATTGGCCACCGATGTCCCCTGCACAGGAGGAGTTTGGGGGAAGAAGCAGGGTCCTGGAGCAGGTTGAGTGCAATGGGCAACGAACACCCGGGACACCCGGGAGACCTTCTGATGGACAGCACTCGTTTATTCAAAAGGGGAGTGGGTTTATAAACACTTGAGAAAGGTTGGGAAGGCACATACAGACTATAGGGTGATTGCCTACATAGTTTATGGGTTGTTATCTAATTGGTTGAAAGGCAGAAGTGTAAGGGAGATAGTGGTGGAAAAGCTACATGACTTCAGAGCTGTGAGGGAGGAGCTGTGAGAGACATAACAGGAATGGCGGTAAAGCTACTTGACTTCAGCCACATAAGGATCTCTTGGGCAGCTAGCCACAAAGTCAGGAAGTGTGGGGGGCAAAGCCTGACTTATGGAATGGTCAGAGCTTTGGGGATCAAAGAGGGGAGGGCCTTGCCAGTTCTGGGCTATGACAGGGCACACTACAACCTTGCCAGAGGGTAGGGAAGGCCAGTCACTGTCGCCAGGATGGGTTCCCAACAATAAGGCCAGCTGTAACCCCCCACAGCCCAAGGCCCCCGGCCATGCCCAACCGTTCAGGGCAGCTTCCTCACAGGCCCAGCCAGGGCTTTGCATGTGGTAAGCATTTGTTTTAGCACTAAGCTACACTCAAGCTCAAGGCTCATACCTCTCCTCACAGCTTGAGCTAAGCAGGCAGTAGCTTCTGCTGTGTCTTTCTGGAGGTTGAAAGGTCTGTTACGCTGAGAAACCGCTGAGAACTGCAGAGAACCGTGAACTCTGACTCTGCTTGCCCTGGTGCTTTCCTGGGCGCACATGTACACTCACACCTCCCCTGCTGCTAAGTAGATGTAAAGAGGTAGTAGCCCAATAAATCCACTTTCTTGCTCACTAATATTTGTGCCCCGATGGAGCCTGGTGTCCCAATGTCTCACATAGTCTGCTGTAGTAGTTTAAATAGAGTACCTCAATAGATTCAGGAGTTTATTCAAGCTTGTAACTTCCATCTCTAGCTGTCTGCCTAGAAGAGGTGTCTCTGTGGCTGGATCTTAGGGTCCAGCCCTAAGGTGTGTGTGGAGGTAAATCTGAATTTTAGCCCAAGGTATTATTTTATAATTGTAGCCTAAGTGTTTGAGCTTTGTCTGATTTTTTTAAAGATTTTATTTTTATTTGTTAATTTATTAGAGACAGAGAGAGGGAGAGAGAGAGAATGGGCATGCCAGGGCCTCTAGCCACTGCAGACAAAGTCCAGACATATGCCACCAGGTGCATCTGGCTTACGTGGGTCTTGGAGAGTTGAACAGGGATCCTTTGGTTTTGCAGGCATGGCCCTTAACTGCTAAGCCACCTCTCCAGCCACCTGGGTTTTTTTAAGAGTGTGATTGTTTATGGTATTGGTGGTGGTATCACTTTCTCTGTGGACCTGTGAAAGGGGGCTAGTTTCTTTCATCATTATGGAACTTTCCTAAATCTGTAAGCTTCAATAAATCCCTTCTTCCTCCCCATAAACTGTGTCTGGTCTGGAGGTTCATCCCAGTAATGTAAAGTTGACAACTACAGAATTGGTACCAACAAATCTGACCTTGTAGGTTTTGGTCTTTTAAAACTTTTGTTTTAGAGGAATGGACATGGTACTTACAACTAAAGATGACTTCCAGAGTGGTAAGCCAAGTTTTATGGACAATTCTGGAGAAAATTTAAAAATCCTAAGGACAAAAAAATTATATCTAAAGGCTTTGCTTATGAACTTTCAAATGGCAAAGAAAGACTATAAAAACATTGTTAGAACTGGGCTACTGACATAAGGGCTTGATGAATTCTCCTACATATACCCAGAGTTTGATTAAACTTATAATGTACTGATGTACTTAGATAAAGACATGAAACTAAAAAATTTTAAATTTAAACTTAAAAAACTCAAACAAGTTTACAATTAGTAATACTGAGACTGGTTGCTCAAGCTGCTATTGTTAAAAATATTACCAAGATTAAAGATGGCCCAACTGCTTTACATTAAAGCAATAAAAAGGATGCCTGAGGAAAGACTAAATGGTAAAAATACAAACTCTTTTAAAAGGCATTGAGTAAAAAAAAAAAAAAAAAAAAGAACCTGTTCTTCAAGGTCATGATTTATTTTGTCCCTAAATTAACAACGTGGTTGTGTCCTATACACCTGATAATGGTTTCAGAAACATAAAAAATACATAGAGTGGGTCATAAAGTACACATGGTTCCAAGAGCTGCTACTGAGACATGGTGTGATAACCCTAATAAAAAAGGCCAGTAAAGCCATTGGAAGATGGACTGTGGTTTACATGGAGACCCTAAGATATACCAGGACTATACAAGGGCTACCATGGAGTGATGTTTACTCGAGCTAAAAGTTTTCCCTGACTGGTGAGCCCAGCTGGAGGGGTAGAATTAAAAAATCCAAAAACTCTCAGTCACTGGTCATACATATCAGACTTAAATTACAGATGTTTGCTTGGTGGTTATTGATTTTACATTAGTCCAGTCTCTCCTTGTTATACCTTATAACAGTTAAGAATGTTTACTCTGGGCTTGGGGAAATCACTTAGTGGTTAAGGCGTTTGCCTGCAAAGCCTAAGGACCCCAGTTTGATTCCCCAGGACCCATGTAAGCCAGATGCACAAAGGGTGCATGTGTCTGGAGTTCCCTTGCAGTGGCTAGAGGCCCTGGCATGCCCATTCTCTCTTTATCTCTATCTGCCTCTTCCTCTCTCTCTCAAATAAATAAATTAATTAAATATTTTTAAATATTTACTCTGTGCCATTATATGTTAAAAATATGTAACTTGTTTTAAATTTATAGGACTCACAGTTAAAAAACAATCTTAATAGTCAGAATAAGACTTATGTAAACCTACTTTTTTGAATAATGGCACATCCAGAAGCTATAGACTGTTACTAGAAAATTTTCAGTGCCTGGGATAGGATACCTTCCAGTGAGTTGTTGGCCAAGGAGGGCCCGGTAGCCTCCAAAACATTAAAGGCTATTTCCAAGGCCCTTGGTTTCCCTTGAGAAACAGATGGCAAGACCCTATTGCTGAAGACATCTCTTGCCTGAGAGGCAAGGTCACTGAGAAAGCAAGCTGGTGCTGAGCAGAAAACCTTCTCCCTATAGACCAGCCAATTGAAAGCCAGAAAAAGCTGCACTGCATGCAGCCATAGGGGGAGACAGAAGTCATCAGCAGTGAAAACAGTGGACACTGGAAAACTCAAGTTTGGCCAGATAGGCCCAATGACTGAACAGGTGCAATAGTGGCATGTCTGCTCTTAGGGAAACCAACTGCTCCATAATTGGACTGAACGCCCTTTCTGTGGGAGGGAATACATACCTGGTACTGAAAAACCTAATCAAAAGTCTATGGCAGGGGAGGTCATGAGCCTTAGGGTATAAAGCCTGCTCTTGTCTGGCTAAATGTATATATTATTCCTACCACACTGCCCTGAAAGCACTTAATGTTCATATTCACATATTAATGCTGCTCTCACTTCTGGTCAGAGAAGCTTCTCTTTTCAGATGGTGATGACCACTGGGATGACCCAAAAGGCAACATAGTGCTGAGAAGAAGGGACGGAGGAGTGTCCAGCACTGAAACATCTCTGTCACACCCTCCAAGGCTCAGGATCCATTGCAGAAGAAGGGGCGGATAGAATGGAAGAGCCAAAGGAAGGGCATGACTTCTTACAATGCAACTGTCCAGACAGAAATTGGCCTCAATATCCATGACCTTGCAGTGCCTAGCAATACCTTAACAAGCCCCTCATAATAGAAGAAAAAGACGATGACATTAACTTAAAAGAGAGACTAATTGAGAGAGGGAGGGGATATGATGGAGAATGGAGTTCTGAAGGGGAATGGAGGAGGGGAGGGAAATATGGTGTTTTTGTCTGTAAATATGGAAGTTCTCAAAAAAAAACTTAAAAAATCATTTTAAATACCTTATTGAATAACTCATCCTAATAATAAAGAAGTGGTCCAATTAAAAAAAAAAAAAAACAGTCTTAGGGCTGGAGAGATGGCTTAGTGGTAAGGTGCCTGCCTCCTAAGCCTAAGAACACTGGGTCCAATCTCCAGCAGTTCCAATCTCCAGGTCCCACGTTTAGCCAGATGCAAAGTGACACAAGGGCGCAATGCCACACTTGACCACAAGGGGGAGCAAGCATCTGGATTTAGTTCGCAGCAGCTGAGAGGCTGCTGGCACTCCCATCTCTATCTGTCTTCCTTTCCCGCTCTCTCTCTGTCTCTCTCTGTGTGTCTCTCCAAAAAAAAAAAAAAAAAAAAAAAATCTTGAATCTCAGCTGAGACTTGGGGCTTTAAATGATTTTAAGTTGATGAAGACCTTTAAAGTGAAACTAAATACAATTTACAAAGTGAGATGGTTGTAAATCTATTGGGGACCAAGGGTGGAATGTAGTGATTTAAATATATTTCCCCCAATAGATTCAGAAGTTTATTAAAGCTTATAACTTAGATCTCCAACTGCCTGCCTGGAAGAGGTGTCACTGTGGATGGATCCTAGTGTCCAGCCCTAAGGTATATTTGGGGGCAGATCTGAATTTCAGCCTAAGGTATACAGAGTGTTTGAGCTCTGCCTGGGGTTTCCTAGAGTGTGCTAGCTTATAGTGCTGATAGCGGTATCACTCTCTTTGCATGGACCTGTGAAAGGGGGCCAGCTCTTTCTGCCATTATGGAACTCCCCCTGATTCTGTAAGCTTCAATAAATCCCTTCTTCCTGTGTCTGGTCTGGAGGTTCATTGCAACAATGTAAAGCTGACTACTACACTTATGATCAGCCCTGAGTTGATTTTTCCCTCATGGTACAACCTTGTTGGTACACAGCCAAGACTGGCTCTTGTTGCACATGGCCACTCCTGCCCCTACATTCAGTAGAGGGTCAAAGAAGTTCAGCTATTTGCACCATCCCACCCTTTATTTTACCAATGATAGAACTGCTTCATGCAGAGGCCAGGAGTTTCTCAAAGGCTACAAACCTCAGCAGAGCAGACTCAAATGCGTGGAGCACCAATGGATGCTGGGGAGTTTGGTGCAATCTGGTGACCTGATGGATAGGCCATGGGTTTTAACTCACAGGTGCATTCTGAGACCCGCAATTTCGAATTCTCAGTGTATACACAGTGATATTCACCAATTAAATAGCCAATTGAGATAGGACTATGCATTCTGCACATAGTACCCTCTTCCACAAGGTCTTTCTTCGGGTCTGCTGATCTGACTGATATAGGCTTCCTGCTGCTTTGTTTCCTATCCTGCTTTGACCATGACTGCTGTGGGATCCAACACAGATTTATGCTTCTCCAGCTCTGTGGGTTAGACATTCATCACAAGTGGTCCTGGGCTATCATCAAGGCTTCAGTAGTTTGCCTTTTCTCTGGAGATCCAGAGAAAAACTGTTTTCTTGGCTTTCCCTATTTCTACAGACTTTTGGAATGCCTTCAGTCCTGGCCCCTTTCTCCCTTGAAAGTATGTATTTTTCCTCGTAGCTTCTCTTGAATCATCTGTATCAGTCAACTTCTTGTTGTTAAGACAAAAATACCTGACAAAAGCCAGTTTAGGGGAGGAAGAGTCTGCATGGTAGGGAAGGCATGATGGCAAGAGCTTGGGGCAGTTGGTTGCATTCTTCATCACAGTGAATACCAGGGCAGAGCTATGCATGCTGCCACTCCGCCAGCTCTCTCCTTTCTCCCGGGAACCACAGTCCATGGGACGGTGCTGCCCACTGTGAGGGAGGGTCTTCCCATCTCAAGCTAATCTAGAACATCCCTCACAGTCATTCTCAGAGATTGGTTTCCATGGTGATTCTAAATCCTGTCAATTTGACAACCAGAGATTAACCATCATACTATACTACATCCTTCTAACTCTTCCCCACTTTTTTTGTCCTGAGATTACTATTGGCTCACCTAGGAAAACCAGGATGTCTGTGAGCAACTCATCCTCTTCATTCCCTCCACTGCCTGAGTTGTTCTTTGCCATATGGCCTGACATTCATGGAATCTGGGAATGGGAAGTGGACAGATGTGGGGACTTCAGTTCAGTACTGTAGCAGATATATGAAGCTCTCCAGTGAGGCCACCATGTGAATAAAACACCACAAACCGTCACAGGTCAATAAAATACTGAGGACATGCAGGCCTCTTTCTTTCTCTCTCTGTCTCTCAACATTCATTAGGCTATTACGGTTAACAGAAAGACTTTACACCTGATACTTGCTTCAACAGACAGGGGCGACTAACACACACTATGGTGGGAAAAACTATGAAGACAGATATGAAATTTCCATGCCTGCTCCAGTCTCCCTTGCTCATGGGAATTTCCATAAGAAGATGACCTTGGGCTGGTCCCCTAAGCCTGTCTCTTGGGCTAGCAGGTGCAGGAGCTGTGGCTCAGAAGATGAGGTCATCTCCTAAATTGTCACATACTGTCATTTCTCCCAACTCCCAGGCCAGAGACACTGGGCCATTAGCTTTTCCCAGGGTCTCCACTGACAGTTTCAACCCTCTGCTCTCCTGCTCCTGGGTAACATTTCACAGCCTTTGATGTTTAAGTCTCTCTCTAGGGCAGGGAGCATGTTTGGGGCTCTGCTGAACCATGCCGGGCAAGGATGGTATAGGGATCAGAGCACCCGCATCGAGTCTTCCAGAGGGCAGAGAACAAGGACCGGAGTGGCCACGCAGATACTAACAGAGGAGCCAGTGCGCTACACAACTTTGAGGTGTCCTGATGTTACCTAGGGTACAGTACAGAGAAACTAGGTGGACATTACCTAGGCAGTCAAGACCACCCAATGGCTAGGGAGGATTTGTGTGGTCATCAGTCTGGCATCTTCCTGGGATCTGACCCTCACCATTTGGCCATTCAGGCTTTTTTCTCTCCCACTCTGTGTATCCACTAATAACTTAGGAAGCGCCCCCAAAGTTTATGTCTACCAATAACCTTAGAGCATAATCTTCCTTGGAAATAGAGTTCAATGTAATTAGATAAATTGATGTGGTCCTCCCTAAGGCCAGCCCAGGAGGGACGGCAGGGTCTCTGCCGAGTTGGGGGTGAGCAGCACAGAATCACAACACAGACTCCGGGAGTTGGGTGGAAGCAACAGAGAGCAAGCTGCCACAAAACTCGTTTATTGAGGAAGTGCAGGGGGTTTTAAGGGGTTTGGCTGGCCAATCATTATATGGGGTGGTCCCCTTTTTGTGACCAATGACAGCCTGTCTCTGGACAGTTCATCTCGTAGCAGGTTTCTCGCAAGCATGGGACTGTAGCTGTTGTCACGCCAGGCCTGAGTAGAACGCCATGTTCACAGAAGCCACTTCCTGGTTTCTTCTGCCATCTGGTCTGGCTAGGGCCAGGCCTGCATTGTGCCATACATATCCTCCTTTTTGTTTTTATTATTGGCAACCCTAAGACACAAGCATACCCTTGTCCCTGTGTTAAAAGAGTGTGGGGCCTCTTCCAGATATTAGTAAGATGATCCTTCCAGCTGACTAAGGGTAAGGGTGTCGTGGTTGGTTGGGATCTCCAATGTTTGTAGGCTGGGGAGAGTCCTGCCTCATCAAAGGTGAGAAAATTGAGGGTGAAAGGAGCTTCCACTAGGGCCAAGTGGGGGTCCTTGGATGACATAGTGGACTTTTGTTTTATAATTAGTTCCTTTAGGGTCCGGTTTGTTCTCTCCATGATGGCTTGTCCTTGTGGGTCAGGGATCCCAAGGGAGTGTTTTATTCCCCAAGATTCCATGAAGGATGTGAATTGGGCAGATGTGTATGCAGGGCCATTGTCAGTTTTAATTGACCAGGGTACGCCTGTGGTTTTTGTCTCCTTAATGACATGGGAAGCCTTTTCCCCTGAGAGAACAATAGCAAAAGTAAGCTTAGAGTAAGTGTCCTCAATGACATGGACATATTTGAGGTTACCAAAGGAAAGTATGTGAGTAACATCCATCTGCCAGATAGAATTTGGGGTAAGGCCTCTAGGATTGACTCCTTGAGGCTGTAGGGGGGCTAGGGGGACATATGCTTTACAGGTACGGGTTAAATGCTTGCATTGGCTAAGCGAGAGCTCAGGGTATAGGGTTTTTAGATTAGTGGGGAATAGATGGAACCTTTGGTGTAAACGTCTAGCTTGTTGTAAAGGTGGCAAGGAGGAGACAGCAATAAATTTGTCTACCTGCGAATTCCCATTAGCAATAAAGCCAGGCAGGCCAGTGTGTGAGCGAACATGCTCAATAAACCAAGGGTACGATCTGTTTTCCATCTGTAATTGTAAAGGGGAGATGGCAATGTCTATGGGATGATGAGAGGGCCTGGGATTGGCTAAGGGCAGTATCTTTGTCATTTGAACAGCGTAACTGCTGTCAGAGAAGATGGTGACGGGCTCTTGTTGACAGAGCTCTAAGACTCTGATGATGGCATATAGTTCCCCTAGTTGGGCTGAATGGGGGTTAGGGAACTTCAGGGCCTCATCCGGTCAATTGGCTCTCTTAATAATTAGCCCATAGGTATGTTTATTGGGCTGCTAAGGGTATTGGCTAACCAGAAGGCCTGGAGAAATAGTTAGTTTTTATGGGCAAAGCCATTAGGAATTGAAGAAGTTTGTGAGTGGGGAGGTGATTGTCTATCTCATTTGGGAATCCCGCCATTAAGATGTGGAAAAGGGGGTCCTCCCTAAAAAGAGGTTGAAGTTCCGACATGATGGGCAGAATTATTTTGGAGGGTTCCATATTATAGATTTTATTAGTGTAGGTAAGTGCCTTAATTGCTATGAGGAGCATTGCTTGTATGTTGGTGGTGAGTTTATGGGCCTGTGCCCATGAGGGGTGTACCCAGTAAAGGGGCGATTGGTTTTGCCAGATGACTCCCAAAGGTGCCCCTGTCGTCCAAAGGACTACATTTAGGATTGGAGCAGACGGGTCATATCTTGTGAGGGTCATTGAAAAGAGGTAGTAGGATATTTTATGTAACAAATTTTTGGAGTGATCGTTTAGAGGAATTTTCCTTGAAGGGTTGTCAGTAACTCTAAGGAGGTCATGAAGTGGTAGGAGTTCACTAGGAGGGATGGGCAAGAAAGGTTTGAGCTAGTTAATTTGGCCACAGAGTTTTTGGAGATCATTGAGAGAATAATTAGAAGGTGAGAGGTAAGTGGTTGTATAGTAGTAGAAATTTTGTATCCTAAAAATCCAAAAGGGGGCACTGTTTGAATTTTTTCATTCGCTATGGCAAACCCAAGTTTTTTGAGGTCCTCAATGAGTAATTTAAGAAGGTCCAAAAGGACAGTTTTTGAGGTATGTGCAATCAAAAGATCATCCATGTAATGAACAAGAAGGCATTTAGATTGTATTCTCGCCGTGGCAGAGGATATAAACATTTGGCAACCAGACTGTTTTTATGCCCTGGAGGAGAACTCTCCATTGATATCTTTTAGGTGGGACAGAATGGTTGGTCTCCCAGGCAGTAAAGGCAAAATAGGGCCTGTCCTCTGCCTCTAAAAGGATAGAGAAAAAGCAATCTTTAATATCTAAGATAACTATATGGTGGTTAGTAGGGATGGCTCCAGGGTGGGGGAGGCCAGTCTGAAAGGAGCCCATTTTTAACATATGTTTATTAACCTGGCGAAGGTCTTGGAACAGTCTATGTTTACCAGTTTTCTTTTTAATAACAAAGATGGGGGAAATTATGGGGGCTAATATAGGGCTCATTATGGCCAAGAGCAAGCTGTTCTTTAATAAGGGATTTGAGAATAGTTAATTTAGGTTCTAGTATAGGCCACTGTTCAACCCAAATGGGTTCCATGGTATCCCACTAGAGGCATATGGGAGTGGTAGGGGATCGGACAGTGGCCTCTAGAATTGGGGGTGATGATGAGTGGTGGGTGGTTTGGAGCGGTTGGGATGCCCTGAGAGGCCAATGGTATCATGGGTGATAGCATCATCGTAAAAGACCTGGTCATCTGTTGTTATGACAACACCCATGTCAGTAAGGAGGTCTCTGTGCCAGAGGGTATTGGGGACATTTGCCAAGAAGGGGAGAAATTCCATGTAACTGGTCTCCTAACCTGTCTAGTAGTCTGTTGTCCCCCAACACCCTTAATATTGGGACCGTCTTCATAGGCCCAATTGGGCATGTGGAGTGCATCGTTGGCAGAGATAATAGTGGCATCCACACCTGTGTCTACTATACCCTTGAATTCAACCCTGTCCAAAAGGACAGAGATGCGGGGTGAATGGTCGTAAAGGGGCAGGGTCCACCTAATGTGGGAGGGGTTCCCTCTTACTTGTGGGGCCGAGGGTTGCCCCTGGGGAAGTTTAAAGGCAGGGAATTTCTACAATCCTTGGTCCAATGATATCCCCTTTGACATTTAGGGCAGGGGTTCGGGGCCTTAAAATAGGCTTAGTTGTGTTTGGACAGGTCCTCTGAAGGTGTCCTGGTTGGCCACAGCCCCAGCAGAGGGGTGGTTGTTGGGTAGGCTTTTGACCCATGGTCAGGGTTTGTATTGAGGCAGGCAGGGCCTCGAGGGGTGCAGACATGGGATTGATATCTTTGGTAGCTACAATCCATTTATGGAGATCCTCATTGCACACGGCAGCAATAGCATTACATGCTGCCGTGGATGCTCCTTCCCATGCCAGTTGCTTAACTAAAGCGTCCCTGGTGGGGCCAGGGGGAGTGCGTCGGTCCACGGACTACGTCACATGAGAGAGGAAATCTGTGAAGCCCTCGGATGGGCCCTGGACCAGGTTACGAAAATAGGTATCCGGCCTCTGTGGGAGGCAGGCCTTAAGCCCTTGGAGGGATAAAGATTTTATTTGGTCAAAGTAGACATGTATGCCCACTGTGGCTTGTGATACAAGGTCTGGATAAGGTCCTATGCCAAGGAGCATATCCAGGGTAATTGGAATTCCACTCCGAAGATTTTGGTGGGCCTGGGATTCAGCCAGGTCATTATAGGCGGCTTTCCATTGGAGGAATTCAGGGGGGAGAAGGACCACCTTGGGGAGTGAGTACCAGTCATTGCAAGTCTGCAGAGGGATGGCCCATTGTAAAAGGACTTGTTCAAAGTAAGAGGAGTCAATGCCAGATTACTGTGCTGTCTTGCAGATGAGAGCCAGATCAGAGAGGGGGTGGGATACCAAGGTCTGGCTGTTGCATCTGGCCCTGCATTGACAGGGAAGGAGGCAAAGGGGTGTGTCAGGGAACTGGCAGTCACCTGACTGAGTCAGTCAGGACTGAGGGGGAGAGGTCCTTGCAAGGGTAGAGAGGGGGAGGGGTGGTTGTGAGTGTGGCTGTAGCAGGAGGGGGTTGGGATGGCAGTCTATTATCATTTAAAGGTTTGACTTCCTCCTCATCTGAGTTATTGTAAGAGGGGGCTGGGAGGGACGAGCTTTGAAGAGCCAGTTTAGGTTCCTCCTTATAGCATTGAAATGACTTCCTCCACAGTGGAGCCTTTAAGGCCAGCAATTATGGCAAGGAGGATAGGAAAGAATGGGGCAGGGGGTGTGTGCCCTTTGTAAACCTCACGTTTCTTCACGAGGAAGAGAACCCAGGACCAAATGGAAGTGTCCTAGATGTTCTCCGGACTAATCCATGGGGCTAAAACAAAAGTTTCATCCCAAAAGCTATGAAGGTCCTTTTGTTTCACTTTTAAGCAACATTGCAGGAGGAGGGCCTTAAGAGCCTGCAATTGCAGAGTCCTCTGGTGGGGAGGGAGGTTGCCCATTATGGCATGGTGGTGTTTGGGGGGGACTAGGCTGGGACACTCCTGAATCAAAGAGACTGAGAAAATAATAGCCCAGATCAAAAATGATAGCCCAAAGGATAATCATGCAAACCACAAGTCCTAATGCCTGGGCCAGCTGAGACATACAGATAGAATGTTTCGGACCCACGTGTCTTGTGCTTAGTGGGGGACTTCTGTGGGTCGTTACTCCACGGCCGTATGCCCACACGGTGTCTCAGCCAAAGGCCTCGCCTTGGTTCCGAAATCAGGCTGGTCAAACCCTTATGTGATTTCGCTGGGATGAACCAAATAATGGAGGGGCCAACACAGGCTTTGGGGCTGTGCAATGATGTGTGCCTTCCAACCGGGGGAAAAAAGGATGAACAATGGAAAAGGGGGGAGGAATGGGCTGCTCGCTCACCCTCGGGCAACCATCAGCACACAAAACAGCCAGGGGCTTTTCTCACCAACCATCAAGAAGGGGGGGTCTTGCCAGTGCCAGGAGGGGGGCTGCTCACCGATGATCACGGATGGGGCATCTCGCCAACGCTGATGGGGCAGAGGGTCCCTGTTCAGGCCCCTAAGGCCAGCCCAGGAGGGACGGCAGGGTCTCTGCTGAGTTGGGGGTGAGCAGCACAGAATCACAACACAGACTCTGGGAGTTGGGTGGAAGCAATAGAGAGCAAGCTGCCACAAAAACTCATTTATTGAGGAAGTGCAGGGGGTTTTAAGGGGCTTGGCTGGCCAATCATTGTATGGGGTGGTCCCCTTTTTGTGACCAATGACAGCCTGTTTCTGGACAGGTCATCTCGTAGCAGGTTTCTTGCAAGCATGGGACTGTAGCTGTTGTCACTCCAGGTCTGCTCAGAATGCCATGTTCACAGAAGCCACTTCCTGGTTTCTTCTGCCATGGGGTCTGGCTAGGGCCAGGCCTGCATTGTGCCATACACTAAATTAAGGTAAGATTGTACTGGCTTCGAATGGGCCTGAACCCTATCTGAATGGTGCCCTTCACAGCAACAGATGGGGCACAGACAATGAAAAGCTCAAGTGGAGACCAAGGCAAGGGCTAGAGTGGTGGGTCTGTGATCCAAGGGGCCCCCAGTAGTCAGGTAGCATAGCTGGAGGCAGTATGCAACAGACAGAGGGAGCTGACTGCCCTTTTCTGAGTTTTGAACTTCTGCCTCTTATCCTGAGGGGACTGTTCATGCTGTTCACACACTCCCTTTGGGTCTGCATTAGTTATACATTCCTGAAACAATTTATGGAAGGAAATTCCTTCTGGATTGCATTTTCACCATCTCAGTGTATTATGGTGAGGAAGGTATAGCAAAACTGCTTAGTTCATTGTAGAAGCATGTGGCTCATGTAACACAAGACCAAAGTGGCCAAAACTAGGGGATCATATAATTTCCAAATCAGCCTGGAGAGATGACACAGCAGTTAAAGACACTTGCTTGCAAAGCCTGCTGGTCTCGATTAAATTCCCCAGTACCTATGCCCAAAGTGGTGTATATGTCTAGAGTTCATGTTCAGTAGCAAGAGGCCTTGGAATACCAATTCATTCTCTCTCTCTCTCTCTCTCTCTCTCTCTGAAATAAATAATAAGTAAATAAAAATATAATCTCTGAAGATCCACCTCTACTGGCTTACTTCTTTCAGCCTGGCCCCTCCATGTAAAGGTTCCACAGCTTCCCAAAACAGGGCCACGAGTTGGAGAACAAGCAATTACATGTCAGTCAGTCTGTCTGAACATAATCCCAGGAGACCAAAGCATCCAGAAGACTCCTCACAGTAGCCACAGTCTCTTTCAGCTATGACCTGCCTTTCTTTAGTGTCCCAGCACAGTTCACACTTGAGAGTTTTCTTACCACCTGAGCAATCCCACCTCAGAAACGACAAGTCTGAGTACACCCTTCTATTCTTCTGGTGTCTTGTGTGTTACTCCAAGTATGAACTCTTTTGTGTATGTATGCATACATGTGTGTTGTATATGTACATGTGTATATGTGCTCTTCTATGCATGGGCATATATATATCATGTGCATGTGGAGGTGAGAGGTTGATGTCAGGTAACTTCTCCATTGCTAAGTCACCTCCCCAACCTCACATCTTGGAGACATTTTGTAAAGAGAAGATGGTGCCTTCTCTGTCTTTGTGATAATTCCATGCCATGTCACCACAGGAAGAGCACATTAACTATATGGAAGATATCATACAGGGAGAGAGAGAGAGAGAAAGAGAGAGAGAGAGAGAGAACAAACTGAACGAACCATCTACGGCCTCATATCTCCATGCACATAATTCCTCCTGGATGACAGGTCCTAGAAGTGACTGCTGTGTAAGTGTGGCTCCCTTCCAGTGTGTGACAGGTGAACCTGGATGGCTGGTCACAGACTCAGCATGCGGGTCCCTTGGATCAAATGCAAATCAGCCTTTGCAGTCACACTGATGGGCAGGTTTGAGAATGCTTACAGTACTGTCTCTACTTTTAGAGCTGGCTGGAATATCTCATTGGTAATGTTTGATAAAGTCTCATTTTATCAAAAGCATTAACCTTATCACCAATAATGACTCTTTTGGTGGGAGTTCAGGAGGGAGACTACTCACAGTTGCTGGATCAACTCATGGGTTGAAAAAGTCAAGCAGTGGTTAACACAGGAACCAAGAGATCTGGGAAGATAGAGACCAGAGCAAGGGGAAAAAACCTTTCTTCAACTGGTAACCTGAAGCTATAGCATGTTAACCCAGGGGGTATGAATCTGCTACTCCAGTGCTTATGAGCTATCCCAAGAGGCTAGACCTGCAGCAAGATTGTTTAAAATCTTTGTGGGCCCCACCTCACTTCAGGGTCCTGGTGCTTTCTGCATCCTTGTGCTATGTTTGAGCAGCTCATCAATGGGTTCCCTATTAGATAAGCGATAGTTTCACATTGCAGGCATGAGCTTAAGAGGTTTTCCTTTTTTTTTTTTTAATTAAGCAGAAATTTTGTATGGACACATCATGTACCATCATTTCCTTCCTCCCTACCCCCATTCTACTGAGGGCCCCCCATGGGATTGGTGGTATTCACCACGTGGTTGTGGGTTATGAGTTGTGAGAGCAGCAGTCAGTCATCATGGGGCGGGGTGGCAATGCCTCTGGATATTCCCTCCCATGCTGTGGCTCTTACAATCTTTCTGCCTCCTCTTCCATAAAATTCCCTGTGCTTTAGTGGGTGTATTTTAATCTTACTTTAGTGTTGAGCTCTCAGCAGCTTCTGGATTTCTGCTTTGGTATGTTTGGAGTGTCCTCAGTGTCTGTCATCACCTCCCTGTCAGGCTCTCCGAGGACACAGCACTCTTGCTCACCATATCAATTCCTCTGTGGTTTCACCTGGCCCTAGCTGAGTATGAGAGTGGCTCATCTCATGATAGGAACTCAGCTATCTTTTCTTGTCTTGTTGATATATTTTGGTTGTCCTTGGTTTTCATTGCTTTCTGTAAAAGAAAAACAGATTCTCCAAAGGAGAGTGAGATCAGCATAGGTTAAAGAGAATAAGCATAGGTGATTTAGAGATTTGGGATGGGTGTACCCTGTCTTTTGGCCAAAGACTAGTGGGGGCATCTTGTTGGGAATCATGATCTTGGCCTCCATAGGATTCTGACTCCATTTCCTTTTCATTGAGTGGATCTCTTAACCAATTAGAAAGCCTTTGGTTAGCCATCTAGGCTGGGTGCCACTATTGCACAGGTATGTACATCTTATCCAGCTGGTTGATTTCATATAGCAGTTTCCCCTGCTTGCTCACAATGTTGTTGGCCATTTCCCCCCAGCAATTTATGTAGCACTTTTCAGCACTATATGTGCTAACCATCTGGGAATTGGCTTCCTTCCAGATTCCAGCCAGATCTCTTGGTGTTCTGTGTCAGCAGCATGTGGTGTCTTTAGCAACAAGGTCTTACTTTGGGTGGGAAATTAAGTGATTTGACAGAAACCTGTCTTGTTTTGGGGGCCTCATAGGTCTCTCCAGCCTAGTCTTACTAGTCAGTAAGTCCTAGGGATTCCTTGTCTCTGCACTCTCCCTTGCTAGGATTATCAATGTGGTTATAAACAATTTCTGGTACTGGGGTTTACAAAGCAGAGCCATTTGTTTTAGGATTAGCCTTCACCACCCCCCTTACTCCTATTGAGGGTTATATCTTTTACTCTGCTATCCAGGAGGAATGTTTCTATGGTAATAATTCATTTTGGCTTTAGTTTTGTGTATATCTCCCCCACCCTTCCATTCCCCTCCCCCACACTTTTCCAGTCTTATTATCTGTCTCTTGAGTTGCCCGTTGGGTATGCCTATAACTCAAGCTGCTCCAAGTTAGGAAGCACATATGAGGGAGAACATGTGGCATTTGTCTTCTTGTGCTTGTGTGAGTTTGCTTAGTGTGATCTGTTCCAAGTCCATCCATTTTCATATAGATTTCATTATTTTATTTTTCCTTGCTGCTGAGTAGAATTTCATTGTGTATATGTACCACATTTTCATTATCCATCTATTAAATGAAGAGTATCTGGGTTGATTCCAATTCTTAGCTGTTGTGAATAGAGCAGCTAGAAACATGGTTGAGCAAGTATCTCTGAAGTGAAGAGTGGAGCCTTTAGAGTAGATAGCCAGTAGAGGAATGGCTGGGTCAGTTGGCAGCTCTATTGTCATCTTCAGGAGCCTCCATACTAGTTTCCATAGTGGCTGTACAAGTTTGCACTCCCACCAGCATTTTAGGTTTGCTAGGCTTGTTCTCTTCCTGGAGGCATTGCTGAACGGGCCTCATACTCCTAATGTTTCATCTGCTCTTTTTTCTCAATGCCTTTGCTCATCAGCCATGATTATTTGGCATCTTGCTTACTGAAGTTGTACTTCTTTTTTAAAAATTTTTTGGCATGTGTATGTGTGTGGATGCACATATGTTTGTATGCATGTTTGTATGTGTATAGGTGCACATGCATATTTGTGGATATGAGTGTGAAGGCCCAAGGCCAGAGGCCAATGTCACAATATCTTCCTTATTACCTGCCACTCTATTCTTATTTTTTTTTATTTGTTTGTTTTTTCAAGGTAGGGTCTCCCTGTAGCCTAGACTAACCTGGAATGCACTATGTAGTTTCTGGGTGGCCTTGAACTCACAGTGATTCTCCTACCTGTGCCTCCCAAGTGCTGAGATTAAAAGTGTGTGCCACCATGCTCAGTGACTCTATTATTTTAGGTAGGGTTTCTCAGTGTACCTAGACCTCAAGCAACAGCTAGTCTTACTAGCCAGTGAGTTCCTGTCTCTGCCTCTCATGCTAGGATGACAAATATACACTGCCATGCATGACATTTTTCATAAGTACAGGAGATCTGAACTCAGGTTCTCAAGTTTATGTGACAACCCATTGCCCCAGTCCTGAAGATATGTTTCACTGAAGTATATAAGACTGGGCAACATGAGTCTGAGGCAATGGGGACATGTGGAGTCTCAGGACTGGGGTTTTGACTGCTATCCCAGCCAAAGGGAGAGCTTGCAGCATGTGCTTTCCACCTTTTACGTTCATAGGACTAATCCATGCAAGCCATACTCCTTCCTCTGGTCTTAACTGTCAGGGAAAGAGGGAAAGCAAGATTCATGCTGATATAAAGTCTCTGGCTCTGAGCTCACCTGGGAGGACACCCAGGGAAGTGGGTCAGGATGAAGGCATTGCTGCTCCCTGTGGACTCATTGTAACAAAAGTGACTTCAAGAAGCCAGGTGCATTGTGTGCACCTAGCAATGCATTATACCACTGATGAGACATGCTCTAAGGAAGCTGCTAGACATGAAAAGCTAATTAGGCCACACAATAAATCAAAATGTGGGGCTGGAGAGATGTCTTAGCAGTTGTGAAGCCTAAGGACCCAAATTCGAGGCTCAATTCTCCAGGACCCACATAAGCCAGATGCACAAGGGGGCGCACGCATTTGGAGTTCATGTGCAGTGGCTGGAGGCCCTGGTGTGCCCATCTCTCTCTCTACCTACCTATTTCGGTATCTTTCTCTCTCCAATATATAAATAATAAGATATTTTTTTAAATGTGAACCAACATGGACCACATAAGGACTTCAAATGGGGTGTTGCAGGGAGGGCTATGTGTGCATGTGAATGCATTTATGTACGTGTATGTATTGCACTTTTGAACTGGTGCATGCTATAATGAAGATGTTGGGTACCTCAGGCTAAAAGGGCCCTAAGACCAGATAAGGAAACCAAAAGTGGGACAAGTAAGAATTCTTAAACAAATAAGAATGTTGTCCCCTGGGGGAACTTCTAGAAGGTTCTATTAGCTTTTTCTAGATATTCCTGATAGTCACCTTAAAAGGAGTACCACTATGTAAAATAGTTGCACTTCAGAGACAAAGTGTCCATAACCTTCAAACCCCAAATACTCCTAACCAGGATGCAGGAAGGACAGGCTGGGGCTACAAACAGTAAGCAAGGCATCTCAGGAGTGCCCATGGCTTCCCCAGAATGTGTGACCAAGCTTCCTCTGCAGCCTCACTGGGAGCCAAGGGTGGTATGCTAGAGTGAGGGGCCTCAGAGTAAGCTGGGAAGGGCTTTTCCATAGTAGAGCCTCTGCTTCCTCCCTTCCCTGTGGGCACAATATGAAACATCTCTGACCAGGGGAAATATGGGGAGCAAAAACACAGAGGGGTAGGGTCCCTGATGCACTGGTGAGGCAGAAGCACCTGCTAAGTGGGCCTCTGTGCAATTCTTCAGCCATACTACAGTGGCCTGAGTCAGATCCCAGATCAGCTCTACCTACCTCTGCCCACCCACCATAACACAAAGGAAAGCGCCATCATGGCTCTGGGTAATGCTGCTCAGGCCAGAGTGAAAATGGCTGGACACATATGACATGGGGTGTCCTATGTGTAAACCATACATGTAAAGTGTAAGTGACACACCCATGGCACAGCTGAGGCTCTTGTTTTACATAAAGCTGCCTAGGCTGTGGAGCCTTCTTCTTCCTGTGACTACAAAAAAACTAAACAAAATTGTTGGGGTGAGGAGAGCTTGTTAGACTAACAGGTTCCCAAAGAGCCATCGGAGACCCCAGGCCCAAGGACAGGACCTGTGGTAGGCTGCTGGGTTGTCCTCACCCTTCCTCTCCCAGGCATGCAGTGGAGGGTCCCACAGCCCACGTGATGTCTCAGGCAACACACTGGAGGCAGATGATGAAGAGAGGCCAGCTGTTTCTCATTAAGGGGGAGATTATGGAGATTTGCAAAACTCTGAAACAATGTGCTCTTCTCTCCGACATTTAGGTTTTGGAAAATAGAATTAGATTGCATCTTGAAATGTCATTTTAGCATGCAATAGTATTATTTTATGGAAAGAAGTAAATATTTTCAAAGCTCTCAGCTTTAATTTATATCCAGATATAGGCATAACCTACATGAACCCTGGAAGTTATTGGAAAAGTTCCTCACATGCATGTGTACTTACATGTACACACATAAACATATGCATACACATACAGACACACCACATGCATTTGCAGAATGTTAATCACTTTTGACTTTCCCCTTTGTAGTGAGTGACAATCGCTTGCCCAAAGTATCCTTACAAAATGCATGTGAGTACAGACCTAGTACTAGCTTCATTCCATAAAGTCACTACCCTCAATACCAGACAGTGCAAATGTTTCTGTGACCATAGCTACACTGGGGATTTGTGGATGTGATGCTTAATGTTGATTGCCAACTTGACACTATTTGGAATCACTAAGGAGACAAATCTCTGGACATGTCTGTGAGAGAGTTTCTTGATAAGGTTAACTGAGAAAAGATGATTGGCCTTAAATGTGAGTGGCACTAGCCCATGGTCTGGGGTCCCGGACTGAATAAAAAGGAGGAAGACAGCTGTGATGATTAAGTTCTGTTGTCAACTTGATCAGATTAGGAATTCACAGACATTCCTCTTGGGTGGGTCTCTGAGGTTGCTTCCAGGAAGAACTGGCTAAAGGAGGAAGTCCTTCCTCCAGAGTGAGCCCTTCCCTCAGAGTGGATGGCCCTCCAGGAGGCGGGCTTTATGTAAGGAAGCTCTGGGAGCTCCTCCTACCAGGCTGCTAGTGCTGTTTGCAGCCCTCCAGCATGGACTGAAGAGCAGCGTCTCTCCAGGACACCTCCAGGTCTTCAGTGCCAGATCGGGACTGCTGAGGCATCCAGCCTTGAGGACTGAGTAGCTACCGGGTTCCTTGACTCTCGGGCCTACAAACTGCTATTGTTGGGCTGCCATAAGCTAATCCAATAAATCACTTTTTAATACAATTCATTCTATCAGTTCTGTTCCTCTAGAGAAGCCTGACTAAAGCAACAGCTGAGCACCAGCCGTCATTTCTTTGTTCCCCGACTGTGGATGCGATGTGACCAAGCCGCCTCATGATCCTGCCACCATGCCCCGCCCTGCCTTGAACTGTGAGCTAAAAAAAATTCCTTTATGAAGTTGCTTCTGTCAGGTGGTTTGTCACAGCTACAAGAAAGATAACTACTACAGTAGGCAACTGTCTCAGTGTTTCCGATTCCCAACTTTCTGGTCAGGGTGAGGTATGGAAGCCTGCCCACAGACGTCCTTCTGCCTCTGTGCTAGGATAGCATCTCTAGCCCCATGACTTTTCTAGAAGCCCACTACAATGAGAAGATGGAGGAAAAGAAAACACATCTAGTGCCCAAAACCCAGAGGGCACAACCCTTGCCATCATGTGAGTCCCTCAGAAAACAGAACCTTTGTGCCCCATGTGAGGACCAGTGACAGGATGTTCAAGCTACATGGCACAGGTGATCTTCTCCGACAACAGGAGTCATAAAAGTTTAACTGAGCAACCAGTTTTGTAATAGTTTTGAGAATTTACCTTCTAAACATCTTTGATTTTGTCTTTTTTTTTCTTTCGGTGCTGAGGTAAACATCTTTGAAATAGTAAATAAGTATTTAAATAAGAGGTACAGAAAATAACAATTACAGAAATACTAAAATTTATGGGGTGAGTCCATAGCTGCTCTCAAGGGAAGTTTTACTACCTTCAGTATTTAAAAAAGAAAAAGATTCAAAGATTAAAAACATTCAAAAAGAATCATATTTAAATTAAAAGTGGAAAGATCTAACAAAATCAATACGCATGTGGACATAACTCCAAGGAATATGAACATATATAAAGAAATAAGGAGCACCACTAATTAAAGTCACTAAAGTGGGGCCTGGGGATGTTGCTCAGTAGGTAGAGTATTTAGCTAATAGGCAGAAAGTCCTGGGTTCAATCCCCAGCACTACATAAATAGGGTATGATGGTGCATGATTATAATCCCAGCACTCAGGAGGTAGAGACAGGAAGATCTGAGTCCAAAAATCATCCTTGGTACACAGAAAGTTTAAGGCCAGCCTAGAATACATTAAATTCTGTCTCAAAAACTAATAATAATAACAATAAATGTGAAAATGATAAATTGAAGCAAAAAGAACATTAATGAAGAAAAATAAAAAAGATTCATAAATATATTTAACAAATATACCCACATACATTTTAAAATAAAGTACTAACCTAGAAAGAAATCCAAAGCATGTTTTTGAGGCACATGAAAAAGGTCTTAAAATAGATTAACATGTCTGTCCTTTAGGAAGAATAGACATACTAAAACAGTGTCCCTGGATGAATTAGTAAATGTGGTACAATTAAAATATGGACCCATGGTATTGTTATCTGCCAAAGTAAGTACTAGGTTTACTCTGTGAACTTGATGCAAAGGGATAATAAATATATCAGAAAGAAGAACAACAAGGAGTTAGTTGTCTGTCCACAAGGAGGAGGACAAATCCTTGACAAATCAAGGAGGAATCTGTATTACCAAAGTAAGTAGATCATACAAAGCTATAATTGCAAAAATTGCATTATTGATGCAGGAGCAATATTGTTATAGGAATTGAATAGAAATCCAATAACAGATTCAATAATATTCATATTTACAGCTGCAAACATATCAAATTATTTGATCACATAATATTGGAGTAATAGGGTAATACCAGGGAAAACATTAGGTTATATTTCTCATAACTACTGCAAATTAGGGCTAGGGATATAATCCAGTGGTGTCTTTCTAGTATGCAGGAGTCCCTAGGTTTGAAAAGAACATTAGGAAAGAATTAGAAAAATATTTGAGCACTAGAGGAGTTTATCTGCTAACAATGATGGTAGAATTAACATACAGACCAATGGACTGACTGAACATAAAAAATAAAGTATTGTCTATCAAAAATATCTTGGAAGGGACTCAGTGTTAGAACACTTGCCTAGCATGCATGAGGCCCTGTGTCTGGTATCTAGCACAGCAAAAGAAACAAGCGAAAACAGACCTTTGATAAAATGAAAAGATAAAGAAAACTAGAAAGATTATGTACAAGGTAGAGGGTTAAATTCTTTCATTTAGTTTTTTGAGACAGGGTCTTACTCTTAGCCCAGGCTGGCCTCAAACTCTGGGTGATTTTTCTGCCTTGACCTCCCATTACAGGATGTGCTACCATACCAAGCTAAATTCTTAATATATATTACTTTTATAAATAATGCAATTAACAGCTCAGTTAAAAAAAAAAAGACAAAGTCAAACAGAAGATTCAAAGGTAGAAATGCAAGTATTGAATAAGCCAATGATAGAGATGTCCATCCTCATTACTAACGAAGCCCCTCTAAATTGAAGTAACAGTGAACTGCCATGAACACTGACAAGTATATAGAAACATTATAAGCCCCAGTGCTAGAGGGTGTGGAAGGAGGCATTCCCCTGTGCTGTGGGCAAGGGTGTCAACTGCGTCACTTTCTGCAGGACAGCATGACAGGTGCATCAGAGTATTAATGTTCAGACCCTGTGACCCAGAAATTACACTTGGGAACATTCCCACAAGCCCACAACAGCTGTGTATATCTTAATACCATTTATATTTGGGGAAAAAAAAAAACACCACACCAGGAAAGTAGCCTAAATAACTTTTAGTGAGAGGTTGGCTTGATGAAGTATGGAAATCACGTGATGGAATAAATTAAAGCCATTTCAATTCATGGTGTTTAAATAAAGGCTCAGCACTTGGCAGGGGACAGAGTTTAGTGTACATGGTCAAGTACCAAAGTCACAAAATGAAATGTCAGTAAGGTCCCAGGTGGGAGAAGCAGTGGGTCTATGCATATGTCCACAGCAATGATCAAGAAAAGCTCTCAGGGATAAAGTGTGTGTGTGTGTGTGTGTCTGTGTGTGTGTGTGTGTGTCTGTGGGTGTAGGCCAGAGGACAACCTTCTGTCTACCTTTTTGTGAGACAAGTTCTCTTACTTGGCCTGGAGCTCACTTGGGATAGGCTGGTCATTGAGCTTCAGGAATTCTGCTCTCTCTGCCTCCCAGTGTGGTTCACAAGTTCACACCATCATGCCTGCTTTTATTACATGAGCTCTGAGGATAGAACTCAGATCCTCATGCTTGCATGGCAAGCACAGTACCAACTCAGCCATCTCTCCAGCCCCATTCCACAGCAATTTTTCAATGCAAACATGTGCTACCTTTGAGACTGGGAGAGAAATTGTCAAAGCAAACATGTTTTCGTCTCACCTCTGGTCTTCAAGGCATGAGGTGTCCTAGTCAGATAAGTCTTGTTCTCATTCAAAGTCTCCCTTTCCCCAAGAACTTTTTCACAGGAATTGTCCCAAGGAAATCTTCAAAGATGCTTACACTTTATAAGAAAGGATAAAAAGCATGATCCTGCTTCTAAATTACTTCTCACATACACAGAAACACAACAATGTGAAGGAGGACTGTCTGACTGGAGAAACTAGGGGAACTTTAACTTTTTTCTTTTGTCTTAGCTATGTTTAAAAAAAAAAAAAGTCTCACTGTTATAAAGAAGTAGCTTTCTGTAGGAAAAAACCTGCAGTGTGAATAATTTAATTTTACTTAAATTGTTTTCCTCTCCCTTCTTCTCTACCTTAAAATGAAGAGGCAGGAACCCAGGTGATGAGCTGCTGGCTTGCAGATTTATACAGGGCTCAGGGTGTAGGAATCAAAGACTAGAGACACTGGGCATGGCTTCTTCAGCTTCACCTTTGGAACTTGCCAAGAAAGCCCCTGGGGCAAATGGGTAGGGTGCTCAGAAAGGAAGACTGACCCTTACAGGGCACACCTAATTCCTTGCTTTCTTCTAGTTTAAGTCCATGACTCTTAAACTTACATGTGGAGAGCTGTTCAAACAGAAGGCTGGGTCCACTATAGCAAGCCAATGAGCAGACCTGGGTAAGAAAGGGGTTCTGGATTTGCAACTAGGCCTCAGGCACTGGTTTACCACCACACCTGGAGCCAGAAGTTCAATCAGAGATAGCTCAGTTGATCAAGTATTTGCCTTGCATGCATAAAGACCTGCATTTAATCCCTAGAACTCATGGGAAAATGCCATGTATGGTGCTATGTGTCTGTAATGCCAGCAATGGAGAGGTGGAGACTATAAGATCTCTGAGGCTTGCTGGCCAGCCAGTCTAGCCTAGTTGGTGAGCTTCAGGTCAATGAGAGACCCTGTCTCAGAAAAAGTGTATGTCTGGGCTGGAGAGATGGCTTAGCAGTTAAAAGCAGCACTTGTTTGCAAATCCTACCAACCTAGTTTTAATTCCCCAGCAACACATGTCAAGATAATATGCCTATAACAATGACAATGGGAGGTGCAGCCAGGAGAATCAGCTCTCAGGGTAGCTAGTCTGACATTCCTTTGAATTCTGGCAGTTCTTTTGCAGTGCTAAGAGATGTTGTTTTAAAGAAGGTGGAACATAGACACCTTGAAGTTGTCCTCTGATCTCCACATGCATGCTGTAGAATGAGTGGCATACACACACACACACGTAAATAAGTAAATTATTTTAAAAGTCAACATGTAATTGACATATGCACAGAATGCATTCAAATTTTTTTAAATACAAGAAGGTGGGAAGTGTTCCTGAAGATGACAACCTAAAGTTACCCACTGGCCTATACACACATGCATACAATGCACCTGCATGTGTGTACATACACACACATACTCTCACACAAATGCATAAAAAAAAAACAGAAGCCTATGGTTTTGAAGGTCATAGATCCTAGAGGGGAGCTTCTACTGTTCTTTGGCTAAAAGGAGAGGATATGCTTATCAAAAATCCATCTAAAGGTTTATGTTTATCTCCTTCAATCCATGCTGCTCTTACTCTTGGCTAGAGAATCTGCTTTTTACAGATGGTAGCAAACATCAGGGAGACCCAAGGCCCATTTGAATAACAAAAAGAAAAAGAAAGCCAAATGCCTAGCATGAGACATCCCTCCATGGCCCAGAAAGCATTACAAAGGAAGAGGCAGATTAAATATGAGTGCTGCTCTCACTGCTAGCCTGAGAGCCTCCTCCAGGGAGATGGAGGTAAACACTGAGGAGACTCAAAACTCATCAAAGCAGGTTAGAAGTTGAAGAGAGCTCAACACTAAAGGAAACACAGCACGCCCTCCAAGGCTCAGGAAACATTGTATAAGAGGGGCAGAAAGAAGGTAAGCACCATAGGGTGGGAAGATGTACTCTGAGGCACCACCCCTGCCACCACAGAGACTGACTGGTATATTCATGACTTCACAGTGATTACTGAAACATCACTGGGGAGGGCCCTCAGTGGAATGGTGATAGGGGAGAGGGAGCATAAGAGTATAATCCAATGGGAATATGACCAATTTACAATGTGTTTATATAACAAAGTTCTCAATTACACTAAAAGAAAAGAAAATAAAGCTTTTCTGAGGCAATAAAGAGAAATAAAAGAAAAATAAAGATTGGTGGAAGCTCATCCAAATCCATTTTTATCCATGAGAAGAAACAAATAAGTAAATAAATAAATAGAAAAATTCCTGGGCTATAGAGATGGCTCAGCAGTTAAACACGCTTGCTTGCAAAGCCTGGTGGCCTGGGTTTGATTCCCCAGTACCCATGTAAAGTCAGATGCACAAAGTGGTGCATGAGTCTGGAATTCATTTGCAGTGGCAGGAGGCCCTGGCATGCCCATACTCACTATCTTTCTGTCTGCCTCTTTCTCTCTGTCTCTGTTTCTCTCTCTCTCTCAAATACATAAATGAATGAATAAATAAAAATACTTTAAAATTTCCCAAGCAAATGGAAAAGAACAGGAGCCAGAACAAATCCTTGCTGACATTTCTCTTGGTGGCACAGTGTGCACAGGGACTCAGAGAGCTCTCTGCTCTCTCTCACCCTGACCCTGCCCTTGTGAATAATTCTAGAGCACGCTTTACTGTAAGTGCAAAATAAGCATGAGGTTGCCCAACAAATGTTGGCATTGGGCATGCTCACTTCTCTTGGATGCTCCCACGGAAAGATCAATTGCTTAAAAATAGCCTTCTGGCACCTGTGTTCTTCCGGCATCCTAAGCATGTTATTCGCTGGCCTGCTCAGGAACATGGCTCTGGTCAGAGGACATCTCTCCTGGGACTGAGCAGCCTGGGAAAGTAGAACAAATAGGCACAGGATGCAGAGCCCTTTGCCTGGCCTTCAGTCTTGCTTTTGGCCCTAGGGAAAGTGGCTTCAATGTCAAAACTCTCATCTGACTCCTGCTGAGTGGCAATCCATGCTGGCTCCAAGAGTAATGCAGAAGTCCTAGCTACCACCACTCTCCCTTCCTGAGGGGATGGGCTTGACTGGACTCTGTGGTCCCATAGAGAAGCTGTAATCAGAGTTGAGCGAAATCAGCTGCATATGCCAGCTCCACCCAGCTGCTCATCCCAGCTCCTTGAACCTGGCTGCCTTCTGCAGAGTCCCAGAGTGCAGGCCAGCCCAGGAGACATGGAGGGAAGAGGTTAGACCACCCAGAGGCCTCTCATGCTACCCTGGAGGAGATGCATGCTGCCAGCAGTCAGGGCCAGTCTGGACTATGGACCCTACTGGACATTTCCCAGGGTCTTCAGTGTGCTAGGACATAGCTAGTGTTGGTCATCTGGAAAGGTTTTCTAATCCTCTATTTCCAAGAAAATATCAACTGGCCTTTAGGAACCATCCTTTAGCTTGCTCTGAGAAAGAGACTTCTCAGACTGGGACCCAGGACTGACATGAGCTTTGCTTAGCTCCTGGCTTGTGTCACCTTGATAAAGAGCTGAACCTGTGAGATTGAGCTCCAGGC
Source organism: Orientallactaga sibirica (assembly GCA_036365145.1). Classification (NCBI taxonomy): domain Eukaryota; kingdom Metazoa; phylum Chordata; class Mammalia; order Rodentia; family Dipodidae; genus Orientallactaga; species Orientallactaga sibirica. Next base: position 44,250,491 of record JAEOAD010000011.1, on the reverse strand, counting down.
AGGCGAGGACAAGCCTGAACCTGCAACAGTGCTCCTGTTTCCAGAGTCCACACTCTGGCATCCCCTCAGTATCCTCTCTGGAGCTCAGTTGGTAAAGCACTTGCCTCTCAAGCATGAAGACCTGAATTGGATCCCCAGAATGCACATAAAAATGGCAAGCACAGCAATGTGAGCTTGTGATCCTAGTGCCAAGGAAGTGGAGACAGGAGGCTCTCTGGGGCTTGCAGGCCAGCCAGTCTAGCCTAATTGGTAAGTTCCAGGCCAGTGAGAGACCCCATATCAATAAAGGTGAATGGGGGCTGGAAAGATGGCTTAGCAGTTAAGGCGTATGCCTGCAAAGCCTAAGGACCCTGGTTCCGTTCTCCAGGTCCCACGTAAGCCAGATGCACAAGGTGATGCATGTGTCTGGAGTTCGTCTGCAGTGGCTAGAGGCCCTGGCATACCCATTCTCACTCTCTCTCTCTCTCTCTCTCTCTCCCCCTCTCTCTGTCTCTAATAACTAACTAAATAACTAAATAAATAAATAAATAAAAATAAAATCTTTTAAAAAAAGAAAAAAGAAAAAAAAGTGAATGGCACCTGAAAATGACACCTCAGGTTGTCCTCTTGCCTCCACAGACACACTCCCTCCCCCCTACATACACATGCACACATGTGCCTTTTGTTAAGGATGGCCGAGCTGATACTGTAGTGTCTGCTGCTTAGCTCCAAGATGAGGCACCTGTGTGGTGCACATGTTTAAAAGATGAACCATTACTCTAACTGTCATGGTGAAAGTGATTTCCAAAGACCTCAGGATACCCACTGAGGTCTCCATTATTCCCTGGACTATAGATGACCAAATGTCTACTGAGACCTGGTTTTGAAGTTTACCATGTCAGGCATGGGCAGTAAAAGTGATGAGTCAAGAGCAGAGGAGATTTAGGAGGTGAGAACCACGTTCCAGAAATGGTTGGGGTGTTTTCAAAGTCCATGTTTCACTACAGCCCATGTGTAGCTGTTTCTGTCCACCTTCCTCAGTGGCTAAGCTGGATTGGGCAAAGACAGAATGGGGTGTGACTGCAAGGGCAGGGTTTGATCAGTTAGGTCTTTTGGATCTGTCCATCCACTACCAGCCCTCTGAGATGCAGTCCAATTCCCTAATGGCATTGCTGAGGAGTGTCTACATTTGTGACTTGCATGCTCTGCCTTGCCATACTGTGACCCATCTGTAGCCAACTGCCCACATCCTAGGGGCATGAGAGGCGAGGGAGTTGAGTGTCAGACCTGAAAGTCAATGCCCTCAGTAGCTGCATCCTCTTCTCTCTTGCTCAGCCTACAGACTATAGTAGCTGAGACTGGCAGGCCAGATCTGGGGGCATACCTCTGGGAAAGCTGACATTCAAAAGCCTGAAGCCAGGACAGTACATGCCCTGAGGCTAGAAAGTTCTCTGTTATAACACAACACCCTTCTCAGCTCTTAGATCACAGGCAGAGCAGGACACAGACAGTGAGCTTTGTGTGGCTTTCTGCAGGGCACGTGCTCTGAACCAATGCTTCTCCCTGCCCGGCCCATGCCCATGATGAAGATGACTGTTGGTGTCTATTACTGGGAAGGCCCCTGGGTCTCCAAGGCACTTGCCTTTCCGGGTGGGGAGAAGACAGGAACAAGGGCCCCAGAGCCTCCCAGCAGTATACCAGAGGATTCTGCACCTCTGTGCAAACACTCCTGTCATTTGCTGTACTCCTGAGGTTAGGAGGCAGCATCCTCCCATCCTTCCTCTGTCTCAGTTTACATTCCATCCAGAGATCTGCACCCACACACTGAGTACTGCTCAGAGTAATGAAAGCAGCTCTCTGAAGAGACATGCTGACATTCTGGAAATCTCTCTGAGCATGTGAACCCCACAACCTATGTGGGAGGCCATGGGATTAGTTGGATGTGGCAGACAAGAGAAGAGTGAGAAGCTTGGGACAGATCAAAACTGAGCCAGTGTCCTGACACAAGGGCCAAGATTAAACATGGTATCCAGGTTTGAGTTTGAGTATAGCAGACATCACTCAGGATTGAGGGTCCAAAGGTGGTTTACAGCCAGTAAACCAGAGGCTCTGCTCTGACAGTTAGATGAGCTTACTTAGGGCTCACAAAGTTGCAGGCTCTCCTACTGCTGCTGTTTGTCCAGGGAGCCACACAAGTTTTAAATCACTTTCCAAAGGTCACTCCAATAGCAGGTGCCAGGAAGGGGGTTGAGCCCAGCCTATGTGGCTGTATTTAGCCAATCCCCTATAAACACCGTTGGGTAACAAAGGACCACACAGGGTGGCTTAAGACTACAGAGCTTTGTTCTCTCCGTTTTGAAGACCAGAGAGTTGAAACCAAGGGGTCTGAGGTCAGCAGTCTTTCTGGAGTTTCCATTGGACTGTTCCTCCTCCTTCTTCCAGTTTCTAGTGGCATGGAGCCTGATCTCTCCATCTCTGCCTGCGTCTGTGTCAGTGGCAGTGGGGTGTGGGCTAGAGACACAGTTCCACACTGCTGCCTGCTGCAGCTGAGGAGTACTCTCCAGATAACTCTATGTAGGTGAAGCCAGGATTCTTTTTGATTTTTTTTTTTTTTTTTTGGTATAGAGGCCAGAGGTCAATGCTGGGTGCCTTCCTCACTCACTCGCCACCTAATTTTTGTCACTGAACTTGGAGCTTACCAATTGGGCTCCACTAACTAGGCAGCAATCCCCCAGGATCCTCCTATCTCTGCCTTTGGCAAATGCCACCACACTCAACTTCTAATGGGGTTCTGGAGATCCAAACTCAAGTCCTAATGCTTTCATGGAAAGCACTTTAACAACGAAATCATCTCCCCAGCTCCCAAGCCAAGAGTCTTAATTTTGCTGCAAAAACGAATTTCACAGCAAGCCAGTATGAAGCCGAGTTGGAATTTATTGGGATATTTTTCATAGACTTAAGCTTGGGACTAGCAGGAAGAGAGGTGCTTAGGGAATGATAAATCGCACCCCAAAGTGGGAGTGTGGACATCTCAGGAGAGTCACACTTAAGTGCCTCAGTGGTAGTCATTCCTATGACTTTGATGGCTCCGGAAATTAACTTGGCCAAAGGATTTCTGAGGAAACTTCTTGTCCTCTTGCTTTGGTGAATGAGCTCATAGGGTGGCTGTGGAGGTGCCTCGTGCAAGATTGCAATCTGACCAGGCAACTCATGCGTCTCAAGGGCAGCATGGTGGGGGGTGGTTAAGACATGTCTTCCTAGAAATTTTCAGGTTTACATCTGGGAAAGGAGTAAGGTCATATACCCTTAAGCCTTAAGCATGGTTTCCTGCTATTTTAACATTCTTACTGGGAAAAATCTCTCTATAAAAAGCATATTGTCTCTGTGTCAGCAACCTTTACCCCAAATATTAATTGTACTGGAATTTTAACTCTTAGCTGGTAAGAGGTTACAATTAGACTCTAGAGGGAAGGGCTCCTTTCCTTTACCATGCGTCTTTCATTTTCCCTGTCTTTCTAGCCTGCCTCATCATGTGGTCCTCCTTGGTGTGCGTGTGTATTACCCATCCTAAATCCAGAAGAACTACAGCCTAAAACCCTTAACCTATTTTCTACATAAACTCTTTCTGAACAGTAAAAGGCCACAGCCAACAAGTGAGAGGGGAGAAGACTTGGACAAGTTATCTGTGGGGACACAGTTCAACCTCCTTCACTGTGGAAGAGGGAGTGGAAAGGTTGTTAGACATCATGCCCAGAGGCATTGCCTCTCCCCACAACTGACTGCTGTTCCCACAACACATAATTCACAGTCCCCACAGGGAGAGCCTGCAACCCCAGTGAGGAGGACCCCTTCGGAAAAGGGGCAGGGATGAGGGAAAGGATGGTACCAACAAGTGATGTGTCCATACTAAGTATGTCCGTAACTAATAAAAATAAATAAAACAAAGTAAATTTAAAAGAGATTTGTGGGGAGCTTAACAGGGCCAGAATGAACTCAGTAGAACCTAGTGCTTATACAGTATGCACAAGGCCCTATGTTTGACTCTCAGCATTGCTTGTTAAAAGGGAGAAAGAGGGAGGATAAATTGTGAACCCTACTTTGGATGGAAGCGCAAGGAGATTCAGGGTATAAGGCAGGGGGAGGAGTAAGAAATGGGGATAATAAAAATGTAATCTGAAAGCCAAGCGTGGTGGTGCACACCTTTAATCCCAGCACTCAGGAGGCAGAGGTAGGAGGATCGCCATGAGTTCGAGGCCACCCTGAGACTACGCAGTGAATTCCAGGTCAGCCTGGGCTAGAGTGAAACCCTACCTAGAAAAAAAAAATGTATTCTGAACACAGAAGCTGAAGGAAGAGCCTAGCCTCTTCAGGGACATCACAGCTCACCCCCTTGAGAGTGTGGGACTCGGAAGGGCTCAGGGCCCAGGAAAGAAGGCCTGCCAGGAAATTGAGACTGCCAGCCAGGCAGGGGCCAGACGAGCCACTGAAGCAGAAGGAGCTCTTCTGTCCTGGGGAAAATGAATGCTTCCCTCCTGTTTGTAAGGGTTTCGAAATTCTCTACTTGGAACAATCCATCCTCCACATCAAACAAACCTACCATCCAACTGGATTAAAGCACCAATCTAAAGGGAAGTGGAAACACGTGTCCACGTGAAAACGTGTACACAGATGTTCCCAACAAGCCAATCCACAACGGTCAAAATGGAGCCAGCCAAATGTCCTCCACAAATGACTGGGTAACAATGCAGGGTCCTCTGCATAAGGAGTGTTATTTAGCCATATAAAACAGTGACACTCTGACACCTGCTGCAGCCAGATAATTCTTGGAAATTAGTGAATGAAAGCCAGACGTGAAGGACCACATACTACGCCATGGGGCTTGTGTGCAATCACGTGGCTCAGCCCGGTGAGGCTGATGTGCAGAGACAGGATGACTCAAAGTTGCAGAGTGAGACAATAAAAAGGGGACTTGAGGATCAACTGTAAAGGCATGAGTTCTCTTTCTGGGGAATTAAGAATGTCCTATTGGGCTGGAGAGATGGCTTAGCAGTTAAGGCGCCTGCCTGCTAAGCCTAAGAACACGGGTTCCAATCTCCAAGTCCCACGTTTAGCCAGATGCAAAGTGACACAAGGGTACAATGCCGCACTTGACCACAAGGGGGTGCACACATCTGGATTTCGTCCACAGCAGCTGAGAGACTGCTGGCACGCCCATTCTCTATCTGTCTCCCTCTCCCTCTCTGTCTCTCTCTGTGTCTCTCTCCAAAAATAAATAAAATAATAAAAAAATTTAAAAAAAGAATGTCCTATTGTGCTCAGCAGTTAAAGGCACTTGCTTGCAGAGCCTGGTAGCCCAGGTTCAATTCCCCAGTACCCACACAGAGCCAAGAACACAAGGTGAGTTTGTTTGCAGTGGCAAAAGACCCTGACACACTCATTCTCTCCCTCTCTCCTCACAAATGCATAAATAAATACTTTTTTTTTAAATAAAAGAATGTCCTATTGGGCTGAGGAGATGTCTCAGTGGGTAAAGTTCTAGCTATACAAGCACGAGTTCAGATTCCCAGCACTCAATGTGAACATGCCAACACGATGACACGTGCTGTAACGCCGGCACTGGGAAGGTAGAGACAGGGAGTACCTGGGGCTTGCTAGTTAACTAACCTAGCTGAACCAGTGAGCTCTAGATTGGGCAAGAGATCCTGTCTCAAAGAAAAAAAAGTGGAACGCAATCAAGGAAGACATCTATCATCTATCTTGGGCCTCTACATACACGTGCACACATTTGAATTCACACAGCACACACATACAAACATGCATACACATACCCAGACCAAAAAAATAAAAAGCCTTACAGTGAATTGCAGTGACCATTGTACAATTCTGTAAATATATACCAAAAACCATTAACTTTCCCTGAGGAGCTCAAGGCAGGTGAAAACCCAGCAAAACATGGGCCCCCTGGGAGGGAATGCGATCTCCAACCCCAGAGCAAAGACTTGAAATAGTTAAGTGGAGAGAGGTGAGTTCAAGTCAGCCTGTAAGGGACACTTCATTTAGGAGGTGATATGAAGTATCCTGTCAGTCCTTGAGCCTATGGGCTTGTTCTCATCACTTCTCCTCGGAAGAGTTACCCATCCTGTCATCGTGTCTAGTAAAAAGAAAAAGCCATGCTTATTTACTTAAGCATTGGGAACTGGGAACACTGGGGCATTAATAATTGCTCTGGTCCTGGCTGGTGACCCTGGATATGTAAATGTCCCTGTCACTTCACTTGCCCTTCCTGCAAAATGAAGACGAAGGTGAGGAGAAGGTGATCCTGTGAGCCGTGCTAGGTGAACCTTCTCTGTCTAGTAGTAGCATGCCTAAACTGATCTATTGGGGTTCTTGAGCTGGCACTCAGAGGGTGCTAAAAGCTGTTTATGTCCAAAGTCTTCATATGTTTATGTCCTAACCCTCTAGAGGACAGTGCTATGAGCAAGAGATTTTGTGGGTGACTTGAGGTAATGGGGTAGGGGTTCTATGCGGGGAAGGGAATCAGTGTCCTTATAAGAAGGGGTAGGGGCCTGAGACTTGAAGTGCTGAAGATAAGCCCTGTGAGCTTGTGGGAAGAGATCACGGGGCGTGGTGTCTTCCAGCACGGGGATCTAGGATCCCAGCCTCTAGAACAGGGAGCACCCATGACTCCTGAGAACCACAGTGTATAGGGAGCCACTATTGGGACCTCCCAGAGGTCAAGAGGCTATGAAGAAACAGCTCAGTGGGCCACATCCCAGGATGCGGTAGAGGAGGCAGGAGAGCAGTTCTCTGAGGGTGCACAATGAAAATCCCCTTGGACCTTTCCTGATGCTTAGTTGAAGATGATGGAGTGCTTCTCTTATTTTTATAAACAGCACAATGGGGACAAAGGTGTGCAGTTGGTGCTAAACAATTGCCTGTCATTTCAGTGACTGCACCTGAATTTGAAGCTGCATGTGAGCCCCATTCACTATGCCTGGTACCTCAGTGCACTTTCTGCTGCCTTAGCAGAATAGCTGGGTGACTTATAATCAACCTATGTAGGTCACAGTTCTGAGGTCTGGGAAGCCCAAGATCCATTGCTATCATCAATAAGGCAACGGTCTTATCGCTCTACCATCCTACAGTTTAATAAGGTGAGAGGAAGAGAGAGCAAGGGGGCCCAGGCTTTCTTTTATAATCAACCCATTCCTGTGGTCACAAACCTGTTTCTGTGACAGTGACTTCCGTTCACCCTCCCATGATAGCAGAACCCTTCTAGACATCTCCTAAAGTTCTCCCTGTCAACAGTGCTACACAAGGGACGAAGTGTTCACCATGTGAGCTCCAATGGACCCATGGTAGCGGCATCCCTGTGAAACTGGGATGTGTTTTCAGGGATGGTGAGGTTGCCCCAACATGCTACCCTACAGCCTGCACTACAAGGAAGGGGTCCAGATGGACAGTGTAAGCTGCTTTTCTAGCCCTGGCCCCACACCAAGTTCTAATCCCTGCCTCCCTCCTGCCAGTGTTTCCTGTCAGATGAAACCCACACCTGATCACATTGCCATGGTCATGGGGCACCTGAAAATGGGAATGAAAGTCTCAGGAACTGTCTTAGGGTCCACTGGTCAGTTGCCCTTTCGAAGTGACTCCAGAAACAATGGAAGCCTGGAGTGACCCCATTTTGAGAAACCATCAGATTTGTTAAAGTTGTTCTTAAAGAGAATGCAGGAAAAAAGAGGAAGGGGAGGGGGAGGAAAAAGAAGGGAGGGAGGGAAGAAAGGAGGGAGGAAGTGAGACAGAGACAGAGAAGGGAGGGAAGGAGAGAAAGAGAGGAAAGGAAGGAAGAAAAGGAGGAGGAAGTGAAATGGAGAGATACTGTTAATAATAGTCTCAGGTCATTTGCCATCACCCCAGGAAGGTGGTCTTAAGCACAAAGTCGTGGTTTTCTATATGTTGACCTCCCTGATACTGTATTTTCTCCTTCTTCATCCGAATGCCAAGTGAGGGATCCTGCTGGTCACTGTCTATAACAAGACTGCAGACTATAAATCTCTGTGGAGCAGGTAAAAGGAAGACTGCTTGGCCCTCTGATAGAGCACAAGATTTAATGAGCTCTGCACTTCCTGGAGCCTTAATCTAAATAAGAAACATACTGAACACTATAAAAGCCATGGTCCTTTCTTTGAAAGTGCAATTAAAAACAACAGAAAACAAGAGTGTGTGGCATCCCCACTCAGGACCATCTCCCAGGAAGAAAAAAGAACCTCCAACTCAGAACATTAAATGAGAACCAACCCTTCCTGCATCTCTGTAATTTATTTAAAAATAAAGAAATTGTATGAAGCCGAAATTGCATACTGAGATAGTATACAGGTATGTCCACCACTGCAGACTCAGTTTTCAAACGATTTTGGTTCTGGCTCAGTGCCAAAGTGTGTTCTGATGAAATTCCTCCCCAAGAAGTGACAACCTCTGGGGCTCTGAGGGGAAATTTAATCCTGATGTTTCTAATTCCTGTTCACTTTACTCATGCAAGGCTGCCTTCGAAGAGCCATTTGATGTTAGGGCCTTGGAGCCCTTTTTTATGAGGTCTTTTAAACCTTCCCCCTCCCTGGAAACAGGAAGCCAGGTTCTCCCAGGAGTAAACACTCAGCCTACAGAGTGTCCCTAACCCTCATGCTTGGGCACAGAGAGCCATTTCTAAGGAAGAGGGTCAGCTAAAACCAGCAGGTCAGAGACAGGCAGAACAGTCCTGGCAGGAGGGAGCAGAATACCCTTTTACCCTTTCTTAGGACAACTTCCAGCACATTCTCTTTGAAACACAGATGGGACATTGGAGGGAGAAAAGAGGTGTCAGCTTAGTCATGCTTAAGGGGGAGGTAGAACTGGTCAGCTTTCTATCCCTCATCTGCACCTCTCCAAGAGCGCAGAAGACGCCTCTCCAACTGTGACTCCAGAGATCTCAGAAGCATCATTTGAGGCAGGCTTCTGTGGAAGAGCTTGAGTCCACGGGACTGACCGCCATGCCCCACGGAAGCCGAGGAGGATGAGGTATGTGTGTGAGTGGGGCAAAGACAGATAGAGATATAGTGAGAAAGAGATAAAAAGAAAGACAGAGTGTGTGTGAGATTCGGAGATAAAGACAGAGTGAAAAAGAGGCAGAGAGAAAAAGGGACAAAATGAGACAGAGAGTCAGAGAAAGACAGTTAGAGACAGTAAGAATGAGATAAAGACAGAGAGAGTCAGAGACAAAGGCAGAGAAACAGAGACAAAGAGAAGCACAAGATTACATGGAGGTGGATTCTGGTCCCAGCTGGCTGCAGCGTGGTCAGTTCATGCCAGAGCTTGTGACTCCCAACTCATGAACGGAGGAAAGGCTCCTTTAAGGCCACAGCTTAGGCTCTGCATGGAGACCTAACAGGAGGCCCGGTGGACCCCTCTCATTTGGCCAGCACAGTGATAAGGGCCTCATGCCAGCATGCTGTCCCTCCGCACACAGGAAGTAGAAGAGCCCTGCAGTCCCTGAAGCTCAGGACAGATGTTACCCAGACATAGTTTGCCTCTGGCCATACAGTGTTACTCATGTCATCATGGCTTCTTAAAGTCTCTCTTGGCTCTGTGCGCAGGGCAGGAGTCCTCTAGAAGAGGGACAAAACCACTGCAGCCCTATGATGCAGAGGAGGACCATGTCTCTGCAGTGAGCATCTGAGACTTGCTCAGGTCCCACTTAGGACAGCTTCAGGGAGGGACTCAGTGGAGTTGGAAATGGAGTCAGCATGCCCCAAACCACAAGGATGCCACACTAGAAGGGTGAAATGTCATTGGGGCAGCCACCAGCTCCTGTTCCCTGGGGAAGCAGGCACGGTCACCAGTCTCTGGGATGAGGCAACGACTATGTTCTGCTCTGCATAGGTCCTTAAATAAGTGCAGAGCTGAGGTGCAGGCACTGTCCTCCAAACCCAAACACTCACCCAGCAGACTCAGCATCATCACAACTCAAGAAGTGGACCGGAAAGCCAGGCTTCTGAGGTTGGTCTGTGTTTGCTCTCTCCTACCCACTTGTTCCATAGAACACAGGTAGGACATGAACAGCTGGTCACTCCCTCAACGAGAAAACAAGTCCATTTGTCAAGCCAGTGACTCCTGAATCCTTAACAAATGTTGAATGGCAAAGATTTTGGAGCCATTACATGAGAAGTGTCATGACAAAATAGGCATCAAGTGACCAGAAGATCATCATGTGATATGAAATAAACCAGACTACTACCTATCAGATTTTCTGCCATACAGAATCCAAATCCGCCTCCCCTCATCTCTCTGTTTCTCTGTCTCTTTCTCCTGCGTGCACACGTGTGTGTGAAGAAAGTGGAAAAGGAGCCATGAAATGAGAGGAAGAGCACTAAGGGAAGAGAGAGGGTAATGAAATACATGTGACATGAAAGCAGAAGGAGGGACTTTGGAGGAAAGAAGGGACCACCAAGGGGAGGCGGGGCAAGCAGTGGGGGATGAGTAAGAACAAAGCACAATCGCATGTGTATGGAAATACCACCAGAACATCCATTACTGCATGTGCAGACTGAAAAATAAACCACACGCCTCAAGGAAACAAAGTGCCAGGAATCAACAGATCAACAGGAGGAAGCAGAAGTTATTGGAAGTTTCCAAGAGAAAGTTCGAGGGCAGGTATGTTCTTGCACCTGGATAGAAGCAGATGACCTCTAAGAACAGAAAAGGGTGGGAGAGAGCAAGTTAGAGCTTGCTTGGACTCTCCACATGAGGCACCCAACACAAAGCTGGGGGTTCTGCACACGTGAACAGAATCTGAGGGTCTGAAGCAGGGCATAGACAGCAGGACAGAAGATTGCATATGCTCCCTAAATTCCAGTAAGAAGTCTATGTTCAAATGCAAGAGATTTCACAGTGGCACAAAACAATTGTTCTGGTTTATCGTGAAAGGTCAGAATGTCTGTAGACAATGGGCTCTCTTGTCTGCAATGGGAACAATAGTAGGACATGTGATGGAGACTGCCCTTTCATGGACCCTACCTGTGTGTATGGGTACTATGGACCTACCACCCTCCTTGTTCACTTTCTCTCAGTGTTCCATTGTTTTGGTAGCTAGAAATCTCTGTCTTCTATGTATCACGTATCTATCATCTGTTTACTAATCTATAATATATGATCTGTCATGCATCCAGCAATCATTTGTCAGTCAGTCACCTATGCATCTACCTACAATCTACCCACGATCACTTATTACCCACTATCATTTATCATCTATTATGTTCTTATCTATCATCTCTATGTCTGATTTACCTATCTATCTAGCATTTAACTATCATGGCTCTATCACCAGATATCATCAGTCTATTGCTCATCTATCATCTCTCTACTAGTTCTCTGTCCATCATCTGTCTATCATTTATTTGTCTATTATCTATCCAGGTATTATCTATTTACTATATCTGTTATATATCTATTTATTTACTGCCTATCATATGTCATCTAGCTATCTATATCTATCATCTATCCATCTATCATTTATTGTTCCATCATCTATCTACTAATCTATCATCAGTATATCATCTATTTTATCTAGTATCCACCTATCATAGATCCATCATCTATTTATCTACTACCTGTCATCTATTCTCTACTGTCATCTATCACCAATCATGTATTAATCATCTATCTCTCAATCTACCATCTATCCATCCATCTATCATCTATCTACCAATCCACTTGTCTATCATTGTTCCTCACAATACACATTTATTGCCAAAACTCAATACTGAGAAAATATTAAGGAAGAAGACAAAGATTACCCATAATCCCAGCCAACATGGATGAACATTGTGAATATCCTGTCTTTCTAAGGATAGAAATACATTTTATAGAGGCATGAAGCCAAGACAAAACCTGTGTTCTAGAACTAGCTTTGCTAGGTGAACTGCAAAGTGATCTTCAAGTGCTTAATTACTGATCAGGCAAAAGTGTGGATCATATGGAAACATACAAGCATGAGCAAGCAACAGCCATACGGGTCCATTCTGACAAGGCTGGCCTGCTTAGTAATGTGGCATGGCTGGGTTTCCAGGTAGGAAGTGGCTGTGCAAGACCTCTTCAATGACTGCATAGCCCCCTGCACTGGAGCAGTCAGCTCACTGCCATCCATTTAGGGTCCTTCCAATCTTTTTACTTTTTATTTTATTTATTTTATGAGAGAGGGAGAGAGAGGGAGAGAGAGTTGGCCTGTCAGGGCCTCCAGACACTGCAATCAAACTTCAGATCTATGTACAACCTTGTGTGCATGTATGGCCTTGTGTGCATGCATGACCTTGTGTGTTTGGCTTACATGGGTTCTGGAGAGTTTAACCTATGCCATTAGGCTTCTCAGGCAAGCACCTTAACTGCTAAGCCATTTCTCCAACCCCTTTATTTTTTATTTTATTTTATTTATTTTGAGAGAAGGAAAGAATCCTCCCAATTTTGATATGACATTTATTTTGCAGTAGGAATGCTGGGTGAGCATTCAGCTGTGGTCATGTAGCTACCACCTCTGATAGATGTGGGTCGCCTTACATCCTCCCTTGTGTGAAGTGGGGAGCTCATTTCTAGGCATTATCAGCCTAGAAAAAGCCAAGCCCTGGTCTGGTATGTGAAAATGACTATATTCCTCACATTTTCTTTTAGGACTGAGCAAGCAGATGCAGCTCTGCTCAGTGGCATTGTCAGAACTTCTAATCTGAAGCACTAAATACAGACCTATACAAGGAACTACAGCTCTTGTATTTCAGTGTGCCTTAAGAGGTTTAAATTTCTAATTTTAATAATTTTTGCCTCAAAGAACTTTATATTTTTATGTCATCATATCATGGATTTTTAAAAATACTTTGGCTTTGATCTATACTAAGAAGTGATATTCTTGATATGCTAAGAAAAATATTTACCACCAGCCTAGCATGGTGGTGCACGCCTTTAATCCCAGCACTCGGGAGGCAGAGGTAGGAGGAGCACCACGAGTTCGAGGATACCCTGAGACTACATAGTGAATACCAGGTCAGCCTGCACTAGAGTGAAACCTTACCTCGAAAAATGAAAAAAAAAAAAAAAAAGAATACCACCAGCAAGACTTGGTTATGGACCTGGCATCCCAGCTACTTGGGAGACTGAGGCAGGACAATCATATGTTCAAGGCCTGCCTGGGCTACAGAGTGAGTTCTAGACTAACCTGGGCAATTTAGTGCAACTATATCTCAAAATAAAATAGAACACTGGTGCCATAGCTCAGTGTCACAGCACTTGCCCAGAATACACAAGATCCTGGGTTTGATCTCAAGCATCAAAAAAAAAAGTTACCAATATTTTCTTTCCATTGAATAAAATATTTAGATGACATTTTTTCCTAATGGTGCTGTCATTTTTACATTTAAATGTTTTAACAGTCTACAATCTAGTTGGATGAAAGAAATGCGGTAGAGAGGTTAACTAACTCCTCAAATCTAAAAACAGCCCTCAACTCTATGTATTGAATAATCCACAGTTTCATAATTATTTGCAATGTATTTGAGACTCTTTCTAGATTTTATATTTTACTATATTGATGTCTCTATTTTGACATTCATCCTATGATGGTTTAATTATTGAAAATTAATGTTTGGTTTCCCTCTGTGGGAAATGATGTCCTTTCAATCAATGCTGCAAAGGGTTTTTTAATTTTTACTTTCTTGGCTAGTTCCACAAATTTGATGGGTTGAATATCAGTTTGTGGATTTCTACAAATGCATATGTTTAAATTTAAATTTAATGAATGTTAGGAATTAATTTGGGCATAATTGACATATTTACCTGGTATACCATGTAATTTTTCATTTATTTGAACCAATTATTTTTGTTCCTAAGTAATTTTTTAGCACTGACTTCAGAAGGGCTTGTGATCTCTTATTTCTATTGAAGGCATTTACAAATCTATATTACTACCTGGATCTGGCTGGGGTACAGGGTAGCTGCTATTTTGGGAGGCATGCTGTGACTCCTTTTGGAAAGCTCAGATGTGCTGTTCTCTGCCAACTCTTACAGTTATCAGGCTCCACAGAGCAAGTTTCCACTGACTTGAACTTCTATTCCTGCATGGCTGACGTGTTGCGAGAGGTGTGAGAGATACATTGTCTTTCCTGCTGTTGTAGTTAGCTCCATGTTACTAACTGACAGTTTATGGGAGGAGGGGGTTTATTTCAGACTTATAAAACCCAGGGGAAACTCCGTCATTAGTGGAAGAAGCTGCTTACTTCCATAGATCCAAGCAGAGAGAAACAATTGCAGCAAGCGAACACCAACAAGCAGCCAGCACGAACCTCCAGAGCTCAAACTGGTCTGAACACACCTAGTAGGGCTGGACCCAGATCGGACCCCAGTAACACGCTTTCTCTAGCAGGACTCTGCCTGCTAGGGCCTCAAGTAGGAGGTTTAAAAAAATGACTGAGTCTATAGGGCCAAACATTCAAACTATTACATTCAAACTACCACACCTACCAAAGAGTGAAGGAAAACAGGGAAGCTCCATTTTGAGAAAATGCCATTTGGTAAAAGTGCCCAAGTCAGCACTTCCTGGAATTCAAGGTTCCATTCCCTTAAGTTTCATGTCTCCATGAGAACTGTGCCATTCTACAAAAAGGCCAATCACACGGGAATGTGAGGCCAAACTCTGACTAATCAGAGTGAGGAATAGGACTCCCATGTTAGAAATGAAAACCCAGAGGACTTCTTACCTCTTTCTGGCTGCTCACACTTTAACAGAAGTAACACATTGCCATGCCAAAATATTTGAGACTGTGTAACCATTCTTGCAATCATTGCAGACTCGTTTCTAACAACCTTGGGGACGTGTCCAGGGTTTCTCCACTGGGGCGTGGAGGGTCTTGAAGACCGACCGATGCCCACGGCGGTGCGAGGGTTGGGGGTGGGAAGCTCACCATGCTGCCTTGCTATGGTGTCCCTGGGTGCAGAGACGTTTCTTGACCTTGAAACCAGCAGAAGCCCAGAATCAGAAATAAATTAGCAACATAGGAATAAGGGTCCTAAAGCAAACACTGTGGTGATCAGATAGCTCCATGTATGGACCAACGTAGAAAAAATTGAATTTTAAAGTATTGCCTTGGTGGCCAGGACATTGAGGAGGCTGTATGACTGTGACTGAGATGCATAATCACACACAAAGTGATTGCAAACCCCCCAATCCCATGTTTCCAGTATCCTGTGAGGGACCTGGCTGGAGATGGAGGAAGTTGTTCAGTAAGAGTACAAGAACCCTCAAGTAGAACCAGGGGCCACTCCAGAGGAGACTTTGTACAGTATAAGGAAGTCCACACAGACACTGTCCAGGAGCCACCTAGTAGGCAGTTTATACTGATTTCCTGTGGCCCAGAAGTGCTTCTGTGATGTTTTCTGAGCATCTCCATGATAGAAAGTGTGAGCTGAGCCTCTGATCGGGACACTATAGCCACAGGATAGGCATGGGAAACAAGGCTTTCTCTTTAGATCAGGGGAATATGAGGGACTTAAGATCAGTACCCAAATGTCTTCAGATAGTTCCCTGGGGTGCATGCTCCAGCACTGGGGAGATAATCCATGAATAGAATGGGGAAAGAAATGACAAGTAATAAAATACTGTTGCTTAGTTGGGCCCAAGAATCCATTCTTAAATAAGCATTTTCGGGGTGGGGCAAAATTCAGGTCCAGTGAAGATTGGCTGTGCCAATTGTTTGTTAGGTGTTGGGCCTCTCTTCTACTTTGTTTCCTCTTGGGTTCCAGGGTCTCCTAGCCCAGACCCTCCACTGGAGTTTCCCGCTCATCCTCACCAAACTGGGGACCAAGTGTTAGTAAAAGCTGGAAGGAGAACAAGCTGGAACTGATCTAGGAGGGACCCTTTGTGGTGCTGTTAACCACTAAGACTGTTGCTTGAACAGCAGGAAAGGGGTGGGCTCATTCCACTTGGGTAAAGAGGCTTACAAGGGAGACTCCAATGGAGAGAGAATCAAGCCAGTAGAATGTGAAGAGAGTGTCAGGAGAACCCTTGAAATTACCTTTAAAACTGAAAAAGATCTTCCCCTGATGAATAATCTTAAACCCACCCCTCTGTCCAGTGCTATTTTCTGATCTTCACCATCCTGCACCTCTCCTGCCTCCCAAAATTCTGGTGTCATTTCTGACCGAGAATATTTTAAAGTGCTAGAAAAACTATTCATTATGGGGCAGAACAATGGGAAACTTGGTGGTGATTGTAACTAAACAACCTCTGCACTAACTGTTCAGTTTGATGTACATCTAGTTTTGCCCTGTGGAAACTTAGAAGGTCAGAAACAAGTTTCAGAGGAATGAACATGTATTTGTGTCCTGAGTTTGTCCTATATGAGGTACATTCGTCTTCTCCTCCATGCCCCAAATGGGACAACATAAGGTTGACCATCCTTTGTCAGGGATGGACATACTTTCCCTCTCCTAGAAGCTCTCTTAGTGACCTCCACAAAAATATATGATTTGTAAGGGGAGATACTCCAAGAAATTTTCAAGGTCTCCAGATGTAACCCCCTTCTCCTAATTATAGATAAAGTCCAAGAATTAGAGCAAGGGCCATCTATGCTCAGAATGCATGGCCTAGGGGCAGGAACACCAGGTAATGATAGCCCAGGATATTTTTCTATTCAGTTGGTCTTTGTTGCAGTCACCCAACCAAGAGCAGCTTTGGGAAAGAAAAGGGCTTATTTTGACTTACTTGAGGGGAAGCTCCACAATGGCAGAGGAAAACAATGGCATGAGCAGAGGGTGGACATCACTCCCTGGCCAACATAAGGTGAACAACAGCAATAGGAGAATGTGCCAAACACTGGCAAGGGGAAACTGACTATAATATCATAATCCCACCCCCAATAATACACTGCCTCCAAGAGGCATTAGTTTCCAAATCTCCATCAGCTGGAAACCTAAATTCAGAACACCTAAGTTTATGGGGGACACCTGAATCAAACCATCATATTCTGCCTCTGGACCCCATAAACTGATAACCATCCATGATGTTAAATGCAATGTATTCAGTCTGTCCTTAAAAGTCCCCATAGTTTTTATCAATCCTAATGATGTTCAAACATTCCCATAGTCCAAGGTGTTTTTTTCTTTTTAATATATTTTTATTAGTTATAGTTTATATACAGCCATGATGGTACCATCTTTAGCCTTCTCCCTGTCCTCCCCCCATGGGTAATGTGGAATGGGGATAGCCATCAGTTATGCGGGAGAGGTAATGACTCTGTGTATAATGACCCAACTCATGGCTCTAACAATCTTCCCACCCCTTCTTCCATGAATTTCCCTGAGCCATGTTAGGTTCATTTTAGGTCTATTTCAGTGACAAGGTTTTGTAAGTCTCTGTGTCTCTGGATATCTGATTTGGTAGGGGTTGAGTGTTCTTTGTGTCTATCTCCTTCACCCTTGTGCTGGTAACAGGTTCATCAATAAAGCAGCACTCTTGCTCATCTCCCCTATGACTCTATGGCTTTAGCTGGTGCCCTGTTGAGGTGCAATGGGCTGATTCTCTCCTCAGGATGTGCGTTCATCTGAAAGAGAAAAGCAGATTCTCCAATGGAGAGTGAGGTCAGTGCAAGATACATAGATAATCATTATTATTTTTAGAGTGTTTTAACTGAGCCATAATACCAAAAAATCCCAAAACCCATAATGGCACAGAATAAATACTCACACTGCAAAAGATGGTATTGGCATAGCAAAGAAATATTCAATCAATACAAGATTTAAAACAACCAGGACAAACATCAAACTCTGTAGCTCCAAGTCCAACAACTCTAGCCAGTGACAAATCTCCAAGTCTAAAAATTCTAACCAGCCACACGACTCTGGAATTGCAGTTCCGCCCCTCCAGCTAGGCTATTCATGGTCCTGGAAAACTTCATTGGGAGCTGGCAGCTTTCCTTAGTGGCCATCTCATGGTCCTGGCATCTCCACTGGGTCTCCACTGCAACCCACGGTCCATCCTCATGGCTCCATTGGGTCTCTGTGCAGACATCCAGCAAACCTTTTTCACACTGCCCATGGCCATTTCCAAAACACAAGACCGTGTTGCAAATTCAATGACCCTCTCTTTCCTGCATTTCTTATATTCCATAATACCAGGAAGGATGCCAATTTGTTAATCCAGGGGAAATAAATCAGATTTTGAAGAACAGGACACTCCTCCAGCATTCAGGCCCCTTCAAAAGACTGCATTCTTTCTGTTGTCCCAATGCAGGTCAGCTGACCAAATCCCAAAGGTTGTAATCTTTCATACAATTGCAGCTGAACAGTGGAAGTTTTGGCCCAAAGATTTCATTTTTCTGTGCCATATCCCTCTTTACTCACACCAGTCCATTTTCACGCAATGCAACCCTGCACAACTTCTCAGAAAATGGGCATAACAGCAAACCCCTCACACAAACTGCTTCTAGCTCAGTCCAGGCAAAGCTCTTTCTCACCTTCACAAGCCAAACCTCACAGTCCATAACTCTTACTGCATTCAGGTCTTTCAGCTGTGACCAGAATAGTCCATCAAGCTGTACTTACAGCACTGCAAGATGTCTCTTAGGCCAAGGATTCAAATCCTTCTATATTCCTCTTGAAAATCAACTCCAAAAGGCCAAAGCCACACAGTCAGGTGTCTAGCACAAGGCCACTCCTTGTACCAACTGTACTATTACAGTCAGCTTCACATTGCTGGCAGAAATCACCTACTCAAGAGTAGCTTTGGGGAAAAAAAGGTTTATTTTGGCTTCCAGGCTCAAGGGGAAGTTCCACGATAGCAGGGGAAAACAATGTCATGAGCAGAGGGTGGACATCAACCCTGGCCAACATAAAGTGGACAATAGCAACAGAAGAGTGTGCCAAACACTGGCAAGGGGAAACTGGCTATGATACCCATAAGCCTACCCCAACAATACACTGCCTCCAGGAGGCATTAATTTCCAAATTTCCATCAGCTGGGAACCTAGCATTCAGAACATCTAAGTTAATGGTGGATACTGAATCAAACCACCACACTCATTAAACCTAGCTCAGTCCCTGGATCAGAGATTCCTAGGAATAAAAATTACCCTACTAAAGTACATGCATTAGAACTTAAAGATGTAAGGCAGACTATAGAGGTTGAAACTGGGTATAGGGTGATAAATGCATGGTTGGAAAGGATCAAATGTTCTGTCAGCACATTGAATAAGAATGATAGTACATCTGCACAGTAGGGAGGCCAGAAGCCCACGTGGTCCTCTTCCTGCTTGGATGGACCTCAGACAGACACCCTTGGGATGGAATATACAATTTTCCTTTTCCAGGACAAGATGGCTTGGGGACATCATTCTTGTAAGTCCCTGTCCTTTCTGCTCCTGGCTACCAAGGGACTGAAGCAGAGACCCCTGGAACTATCTGACCTCCCTTATTAAGATCCAGTTACACCTCCTGCCTTGAAAGGTGCATGTAGGGAGGGGGATGATTGGATTTTTTTGTGAAAAGTTTCTGGATGTGACCAGGACTGCCATTTCTTTGAGGAGATGTGAAAGCCCTCCTGTCTGAGCATTGCCAGCACAGGTGTCTGGTGGTGTTGTGTATGGACCACTTGGTAGGACCTGTACATTGATCCAACTGGCTATCTCTTTCATGATTGCAGATTGCCAGCCTGTCTTAGTTGTCTCACCAGGAAAGGGAGAGGGTTGGAAGACTCTACCAGGGTGCCGAGTGGACTCCCAAAGTGAATTAAAGGCCAGAAAACTAACAGCAGCAGGATTTGAGTCAGCACTATTTTAATTGTCTACCATAAACAAAAATGTATGTTAGATAAACTATATATATAACAACAAAGATTTGCCAATTGCACTAGATGTGTTACTAAGGGCATAGCAGGCCAGTGGGATCGCACAGTAGAATGGCATGGGAAAATAGGGAAGCTCTGGATATGATGTTAGTTGGTGGCCAGTGCTGCACTTTCATTCTTGACAACACGGCTCTCCAAGGGGTTGACGATTCTAGCTAGACAGTTGGCTAAAGACTCTGGAATGGATGACCCCTTTTCTAGCCTCATGAAGCAATGGTTTGAAAATGTCAAGGGGCAATGACCTCAGTCCTGACATTCCTTGCTGCATACTAGCAGTTATGATGCAGTTGGGTGTTGTGTTATCCCATGCAAACGAGGACTAACTTAGAGACTAATAAAAATAGTTGTAACCAAACAAATTCTGCATCTTGCCAAACAATTTATTAATGAAAATTTCAGAAAATTAAAAGCAATTAATGTTAAAAATTTGGTGAAAAGAATGAAAATGTGCTATAAAAGAGTAGGAACCTTTAATCCCAGCACTTGGGAGGCAGAGGTAGGAGGATTGCTGTGAGTTCGAGGCCACCCTGAGACTACATAGTGAATTCCAGGTCAGCCTGAGCTAAAGTGAGACCCTACCTCGAAAAACCAAAAAAAAAAAAAAAAGAGAAATTGTGAGAGATATACTGTTTTCTACCAAAGAGTTAAGTAGATAAAGAAAACCCATCTTGAGAGAAGAAGCCATTTGGTAAAAGTCCTCCTGAGTGAGCAGTTCCTAGAACTAGTTTCCATTCCCTTAAGCTTCATTTCCCCTAGAAACTGTGTTGTCTATATAAATTAGCCAATCACGTCAATGTGTGAGCCTGAGCTCCGACTAATCAGAGTGAGGCACAGGACTCTCACATTAGGGATAAAAGCCCAGTGGACTTCCTGCTGGGTGTGCCCCCTTGCCTGAACTCTGTGCTGTGCACCCTTCTGCAGTAGTAAAATTATTGCTTTGAGGAAATACTTTGGATGGAGTGTCATTCTTGTGACCCCAGACTCATTTCTAACAAGTGGCAACATCATGTCCAACTGCCGTTGCTTCCCTGTGCCCTCACATCACATCTACTGTGGTGCCTGGGAAGGGTAAATTTTCCATCTCAGAAAGCTGAACCCACCTGTGGACCCCTGCTTTATGGGAATTTGGGCCCAGGGGCACACTCTGGAGATAGGCTTCAGATGAAGCTAAATGATGGATAGCTGTTTCCTGGGGTTGGACATCACCCTGATCATCTTTAAGTAGAGCAGCTGTGATCACCAGCAGGCAATCTGCCTGTGGCCATTCCTCATCTATGTGAATAGAGGGGAGCCTCATGAGGCCCTTCCTTTGAGGTGGGAGTGGTAGAATTCTGGTGGTGCAGCTGCACAGTTACCTCTAAGCAGGACTCTTCCATGGAGCAGCTTTCTGGGAATTATTTGTGCTAGAGATGGGAGTTTCCAGTAGCGTAGCTGCCAGTCAGGTGACCAGGGGACCTCCCATGGCATAGCTGCCTGAATCACTCAAGCTTCTCTAAGTGACCTCCATAAACGCATTTACCAAGCTGGACTTGGATGGAGTCCTCTCTTCGGTCTGTTGGGTGCTCCCTGCCTCTTTCTTCAGGTCTCTGCAAGAGAAGTTCCTTGGCACTAAGCTATTGGGGCAATAGTCATAAAAATCAAGAAAACTTTAGCAAGCACGTAACCATGAACTTCAGATCCACACAGGGAAAGAGCCAGACCTGTGTTAAAAGTAGGACTAATAGGGGAAAAAAAGCCATAGGGAAGCAAATTCCAATTAATGCAGGACTGCGTTTGACAGCCGGTATCAACCAGGGCATTCACTGGGTGGAGACCAAGACAAGCCCACAGAGCTATATGGTCAGGAACACTGTGAGGGTTTAAACTTCAGGTGGGTAATGGGTTATATCAGGCTGCTCCAAATCAAGTACAGATCTATGGTGCACCCAGACCCACTGATTTAGCATCTCGCTTAGCAAAAGCCTGAGTGATCTATATGTAGGTTCAGCTTCAAGGAGCACTGAGCTGGTTGACTCAATCAGATCTACATTTAGAAGAGAGGACACCCAGCTTGCTGACACTCAGAAAACAGCCAGTTAATTACCTTGCCTAACAAGAAGACTGGAGGTGCAAAGGCTTAATGAAGCCATCAGGAAGCTGGCTGTTTCTTCATTCTACCTGTCATCAAGCTTTGGCTTTAATATTAGGCTTAGTGTGTCATGGACACAAAATTGTCACAATAGCACTACAGGTGACTTTCACATTCTGCAGAGGAAAGACAGGTTTCCTCAAATCTGTCTTTTCCTAGGCACACTACCCCATGTGCATAACCTGTTCCATCATGTATTGCATCTGGAAGATCCATCCTCCATCTCATGGGCCAGACTAAGGGACATCCATACACTTAATCTAGTGGAATCATCTTTCCTTGGGTTTTGGTTCCATACCTGAGACATGTGTGGCTCCTTTTCCCTGGAAAGGATAAAGCTCTCAAAAAGCACAGACAGAAGGTATGGGATTATAAACACTACACTTCCAGGCCTGGCCAAGGTCTCTTTCCTCTCTCACTGGTTGTGGTGGCTTGAATCAAATGTCCCCCCATAAACTCATGTGTTCAGAATGCCTGATCCCCAGTTGGTGGAATTTGGGAGGTGGAGTCTTGCTGGAGGAGGTGTGTTTTGAGGGTGGGTTTAGAGGCATTATAGCCAGTTCCCCCTTGCCAGAAGTTGGTTCATTCTCTTGCTGCTATTTTCCACCTGATGTGGCAGAGGTGATGCCCAGCCTCTGCTTGTCCATGCTTCTTTTCCCTGCCATCATGAAGTTGTCCCTCGAAATTGTAAGCCAAAATAAAAACTTTCCTCCAATCATCTGCTTTTGGTTAGATGTTTTTTCCCAACAACATGAAGTAACTACAACACTAATGAGTTTTCTCTTTAGTGCTCTGTTTGCCAAGTGGTGTGGCTAACACTGGGTAGGTCTGTGTGCATTTTAATGATGAAAAAGTGTTGCTATGGTGACCACTGTGGAAGAATGGAGAGTTTATAGCCAGCTTTTTTTCTGTTCTTCCAATGATCCATTTGTTCACTTAGACACGTATCTTCATGAGGGCAAACGGAAACACAGACGTGTCATAAATCCCTTTGCTTCATGTTGTGTGAGGAAGAGTAAGTGGCTAGCACTCAGCTTCTGAGTTCAGTTCAAATGCCAACCTTCCATCTGTATTTTGAAACCCAGGTGGCCTCAGAGGTTTTCAGGAATTCAGGACCTGCCTCAGAGGACTCACTGCAGTGAGAGTGGCTATCCCGGGAAGAACAGTACTCTCAAAGCCAGCAAACACTGGGTTTGGGGCAGCGGGAGGAGAGCAGGCACTGATGCTCCAGGAGCAGGCACCAGAGGGAATAAGGTGTCCACCATGATCTATTCACTCACTGATGTGTCTTCTGTTAGAGCTGGTAACTTAAAACTCTGTTAGAAGAAGCTTTCAGGGGCTTTGAGACAGGACTTCACACTGTAGCCCAGGCCGGCCTTGAACTGCATTTCCTTCTGCCTCAGCTTCCCATGCTGGAATTACAGGCATGCACCATCATGCTCCTTTTAGATTTTTGTTTATTGTTTTTTTAAAGTACAAATATTCTACAAGATGCCACCACATGCTCATGCTAAGGACTTGGTCCTGAAGGACACCCTGTCAGCAAGCCCCCTGGAAGTGAGAGATTCCAGAAAGACACAGGTGTGAGGCAAGCACTATCATCAAAAATCCTTGCATAAACATTAAAGCTCCTGGGAGCAGAGCTTGGGAACCCTAGTTTTTTAAAGTCAAAAATGTTTTCTATACTGAGAAGTTAAGTTGGAACTGAGATAGAGGCCATCTCTCAGCTGGATAGCACCACAGTGCTGGAAAGCTACTATGTGAGAAGAGTCATCTATTTTCAACAAACAGTGGATCCTTCAAGTTATAAAATTCAGCCAGCCTGACAGTGCAATAGTGGCACAAAAGTTATGAGGGTAATCAACTTCTCTGTGATTGGATAAGAGGTCCTGCTCTGTGGGAGGGAATTCATGCCCGTTACTGAGAATCAAGTCAAAAACCTATGGCTTAGAAAGCCATCAACACCAGAGGGAAGCTTCCACTATTCTTTGGCTAAGCAGAAATGTTACATCCATCAAACAGCCTTCTCACAGTGTATGTTTAAGCTCTTTTCTTAATGCTGTTCTTACTTTTTATTAGAGAATCTTCTCTTTCCAGATGGCAACAAATACCAGGAAGACTCAAGACTCATGAAGGTGAGGAGAAGATGAGAAATCCCAGGGCTCAGCACTGGACCAGTCGTCTCCATCACACCTGCCGTGACTGGGGGAATATGGCAGAGCTAATGGTGGAAAGAATATGAGTGCTGTTCTCATTGCGAGCCAGAGAACTGTTTCTGTGGAGACAGTGCCAAACACTGAGGAGACTCAAAACTCATCAAAGTAGAAAATAAGAGGCTGTCCAGAGTTTAGCGCTTAAGAATATTTCTACTACACTCTCCAAGGATCAGGGGAAATTATGGAAAAGGTGGTGGAAAGAATGTTAGGTGTGTAGGTGTGCTTTGTGGTGCTGCGTTCATGACCACACAGTGATTACTGATATCCCCAGAAGATGAGCACAGTTCTGAACCCATCAACATTTTACATGGAGATTGGAGGAGGACAAAAGGAATGAGGCAACAAACAGAAGAAGGACTACCTTGAAAGAAGAGGGTTATTGGGAATTGGGATGAGGAAAGAGGTCAAAAACGTTATCATTATCAAATTACTATATATACACATATTAGAGTTCTCAATAAAAAATGTCTTCTAATAACAGACAAAACATAGTGAGTTTTGAAAGTTTCTAAATATATGCTGAGGAGGACATCCTGATTGATCCAAGCCCAACTGTGTGTTTTTCCTACAGGTGTCCCCAATTATAACTGCTCACCTCCAGGACTGAAACTCATCCTTTGCAGATTTCAAAAACCCTCTCTCCTCCCTCCAGCTTGGCCTTCACACTCTTAATAAAAAGTGAAAACTCTCTTTCCCATATTGCCCACATGCAACATGTAGCCCCCCGCCACCCCACATCCTGGCTGCTTTCTCATCCATTTGCATGGGGAGGACTCTGCAGAGCCCAAGGCCCAGGATCTTGCTGTGATGTGAGGATGTGTTCAAAGCCACAAAGCAAGAATCCCTTTCACCACATGGAGCCTCCAAGCCTGCCTTTTACACTTGAAAGATCAGACGGTACTCACTGGACCCTGAGTATGGCATTGGACAAGTGTTTCTCTTTGGGGAAAACCCTTCATTAGTGTGATGCAGTTGTATTCCTTGGGGGACCTAGGATGATAAATAGTACCTCACATTGTGACACTGGGCCCCACAGCCACCCGAGCACACCACACCGATGACCATACTTGATCTTATACTATGTCAACCATTTAGCAAATGTGAGGGCAGCTGAACACATAGTAGTCACTCAGGAAGATTAGCTGTTGTCAGAGTAGTGCTGAAGCAGGTGCCATCATGTCCATTTCACTGATAAAAACAAAGAGGCAGGGCCATTCTGACTTCCCAGGAGGAAGGCCACTTGTACCTGGTTGCTTCATCTGGAGACAAGGCAGTGGGCCGTATCCAGTCCTGACCTAGATGGTATCCCAGAACCTCCAGGTGTAAGATGCTGCCTTTTGCTCCATTGGGTTATTGTTTGTGTTTCTTTCTCCCCCCTTTGCTATGGTTTGAATGTGAAATGTCCTCCACAGGTTCATGTGTTTGAATACTTGGTCCCCAGTTGGTGACACTGTGAAGACTGAAAACTTTAAGAGATGGAGCCTTGCTGGAGAATTAGGTAACGGGGTAGTCTTTAAGGTTTTATAGTCTAGTCTGACTTTCTGTTTGTCCTCTGCTTCATTGTAATGGATAAAATGTTACCAGCCAGCTTCCTGCTCCTGCTGCCATGCCTTCCCCACCAAAATGAAATATGTCTCCTGGGACTGTATGCTGAATGAAACCTTCCTTAAACTGCTTCTCGTCAGGTACTTGGTCACAACATGTGAGGTAACTGATCTATTCTTCTGACCAAAAGTCATCTGTTGTCCAGAGGACATCTTGCTCTTCCTCTGCTGTGTGTCTGGTCAACAGTATCACTGTTTGCAGGGGGGATGACAAACGAGCTATGAGCATTTCTGTCTTGCTCTGGAAGTCCAGAATTCAGTTAAAGATGTGAGGTAGAATGTGGACACTATGGGCAGAGAAGACTCTATCCCACCACTCCATGGGGAGGCTTGGATGCCTCCCTTGTCTACACCTAAGACTTTTAATTTCCACTCTAAATGAGTTCATTTATACCACTGTCTGCAATCCTCAAACTGGAGAAAAAAGTATTAATCCAGAGCCCGTGATGACTCTTTTTCACGGCTCCTGGACCTCCAGCCATCCCCTCCCTCCTCTGACCCTAGAGAGGCCTGTCTGAGCCTGCCACATTCAGCTTGCCTCTTCTCTCACCCAGTCACACCTGAGGACACTGTGTCCACTCAAGAGACTTCAGATCCATGGCCAGCGTCTTTGCAGGATTCATTCTTCCTTCTCTAACATGCTCTCTCCACTCCTGTCCAGGTGTCACTCAGCCAGTAGACCTCTCTGACAGGCCTCTGCATCAAACCACACCTGCTGGCTCCACTTACTGAGCTCTTCCCCATCTCCCTGCTCATGACCCCTGACCTCTGCTCTTTGCTGTGTGACCTTCCACAGGAACAAGGGCCCAGCAATGGTGCTGTGAGATGGAGTTGGAAGGACTTAACTCACAGGAGGTCATGAGGCAGGGAAACCAAGAGGCCAACAGTGAGGAGGTGAAGACCCAGGGTAGAACAAGTCTTAGACAGTCTTACAAGCTGCTAACAACTTGGGGCAGTAGACTTGAACTCTCTGTGCTTATGAGAATCTTACTGCCCAAGTCTGTTAGAGGGCTTGAGAAACACACAAGCGCTTTGTTTCCCATTCCTCCTCCTCCTCACATCGTCTGTGGGATGATTCCCTTCTGAGAGGGTGGCCTGAGTCTGGTGTTCTGGTTCCTGCCCTCACTTTAACTGGGATATTTCTGAGCATCTCTGTACATCATTGTCTTCCTATGGAAGGTGATCTGCTAAGTATAGCTACCTGAATGGATTGTGACAAGTTGACCTGGAAGGACCTTGGCTGGGGCTGGGGCTGGGCCATGGCTGTTGCTGCTATCCCCAGTCTACTTTCATCATAGCTCTTAATGCCTATAGGAGGCTGAGTGCTAGTCCAGCCCATGTCCTTCCTTTCTTTTCTCTTCCCTGTTATAACTCTGTTCTCACCTTTTGTGTGAACCTGTAGTCTCTCCATATCACAAAGTCATGCATACTGCATCTCTATCTCCCACCCTCTGTACATTCTCAGGCACAGTAGGGCACCTCATCTTAGGATGCCTCCCCACCACATGCTCTCTAGGAGATATGAGTTCCATCCCCTGTAGCCTCTGAAAAGCCACTGTTTCCAGCCTAGATTTGAGCAGGACTGAGTGAGTGTGATGCTGTGTGACCTTAACAGTCACCTTCTCTGGGCTGTTGCTTATGACATCACCATTCAAACCCCACAAAACAGGATCTTGGAGAAAACTCAGACCGGGCTGTGATATCAGCCTTTTCCAGATTAAGGAGTTAGTGATTTATTTGCAAAGCCTGTAAAGGGTTGAAGAATAGAAAGACTAGTAGTAGTAGTGTGTGTGTGTGTGTGCGAGAGAGAGAGAGAGAGAGAGGGCACGAGAGAGCTAGGGAAATTTCTAATCTGTAAGCTTTAATGCTTTTCGCAGAATTAGCTGTCTCTTGGGTCAGATTTTAACTGAGGGGGGTGGAGACATACTAGAAGCCACTTGCTAGAGGTGCTTGAGCTGGTATGGCCCCATGTTAAAGTCCCTTGACATTACAAGGTACCACATTGAAACATATTCAGGGCTGAACATTCAGGTCTCATCCATGGCATTGGACTTGCCTTTTCCTGGGACCCACTTTCAAAGGCTCCAGGCCTGACCCTGGCAGTTCTGAACAGAAGCCTGGCCAGCTTTGGGCTTTTCTGGTACTCTGCTCCATACCTGCTGTTACTATTTTCCCAGAGAGTCACCCAAAGGGGTGCAGTATATAACACCCACACTAGATATGTGTGTTTAGTCATTCTCTTTGGGGTGTGGACATTTCAAGTTTTACACTCACTGATTTGGCCTACCTGCTTATTTTGATTTCAGGAACTTGTTCCCCAAATCACTTGGTCTCCTGTCCTGCCTGCCTCAGAGACCTATGACCCCATAAAGTCACTCTGACCTACCTGAGGCCTTTTTCAATGGTCTAGCTTTGCTGGAGAACCTTGGCCTGACCCCAGGCTTCCTTCTAGACGTTTGCTTCAGAAAGCCATCCCAGCAACTTGCTCAGGGTCTCTGTTCATCCAAAGGACTGAAAAGTTGTTCAGGTCAGAGCTGGCAAGGCTCCAGGGCAGCTGGGCTTGTCTGTGTATCATCCTGCACGGCAGGGCAGGACAGGACTGTGCCCTTGGGTCCTTCTGGCTAGAACTGTGGGGTAGCTGTGCTTTAGCCCAGTGGATCCTGGGTCTGCGCCAGACCCTGCAGCTGCTACTCTGATGAGAACACACGGAAGCTGAGAGCAGCATGGTGCCCAAGCTTCTGGACTTCTCATTTACCCCAGCTAGCTCCAAGTTTAGGTCAGAAAACTTGCCCATGGCTCAGAGCTGCAGTAAACTCAGACTGAGGAACACATAGCTTTGTGGCCATATGAGGTGGCCAAGGCAGATCAAGTGGTCCCTGTTGACTGAATTCTCTTAGTGGGTCAGTCCTGCTCAGAGGAGCTTCATCTGGGTTCCTGAGTGCATCTGGGCTTGGCAGTTAAGGTCCTCTAGATGTTGTCTAATGTGAAGCCTTGTTCTCAAGCTACCAATCCAGGAACCACCTCTTATTTCACCCATTGCCTACACGTACTACCTCTGAAACCCTTAACAGAATTATTCTGCCAGCCTTGGCAGCCACAGGGAGACATAACCAGCAATTTCCAAGCAGCAGCGCATACCCAGAATCTACTTGAAACCAGAGAAAACACACCTTCCTTACAATGCACAGCAACTAGCAGCAAACTAAAGAACATCTTTTATTCTTAATAAAATAGTAGAGCATGAAAAATATCATATCTTACAAATATACAGAGGCAAGAATCATTCTCCCTGGCGGGTAGAGAAGGAGGAGGGACAGTCTGTCCTTCCCAGTGCTCTTGATCTATTCATGGAAATCATTTGTTTAACAAGTGGAAGAACCAATAAGCCCTTTGCATATTCCAAAATGATCCTCCTTGCTTCTTCTCTCCACACATCAGTCCAAACTTGTCTTAACACTGGCTTGGTTTTCATTAAAAAAAAAAAAAAAAAAAAGCCACAAAATGTAACAGGCAAAAGGGTTTGCAGGCCAGACCTCTTAATTCTTTTGTTAAATTTCTTTTGTTGTTTTTATATATAGTAAAACACTTGGTTCTTTTTATTTTCATGGAAAGAGAACAAAATGTATCAATTGCACAGCACTGGCTTCACCAGTGTTAGGTTTGGTTTCCGTGTGAAGGATGGCTATGAAGGCTGGGGGCAAGACTCTTAAGAGACCCCAAAGGCCCTGCAGTGCAAAGACTGGCCAGGGTTCTTTCTTTTATCCTCACACACGGGCTGCAATCTTCTTGGGGGAAAGCCCCTGGGTGGCTCATTTGAGAGCCCAAGGAGAAGCTCTTTAACTTGCAAAGGAATCTTGTTTGGAAGTGGGCAGCAAAGCCCACTCAGCACATATGTGTAGTTCTGACCTAAACAAAAGTTTTCTCCTAAAGGCCAAATCCACTACTTTATACATTAGTTACAGGAAGCTTCTGCAGTGAGGCGCCTCTTCACTGAAGCCCAAACCAGAATGAACCCTTTACTTTCAGCACACATGGCATCCTAAATTATCAGGGTAGCCTTTAAATACATATATATCAAAAAAGTAAAAAGATTTTATATATATACATATATCACTCATATTATATATAAAATCTTTTTACTTTTTTGATATATATATAGATAGATCGATAGACTTTCACTTTTATTTTAAAAGCCAACCAGTCAATCAAGAAAAGCCCATATAGGTCCCATCCTTCTCCTGGCCTCCTTCACATGCAGCCAGGAGGCTGGGCAGGGAGCTCATACTTCCCTAGGTGAGGTTTTGGGGGGATACTGTGCTTTTTTGTAGATTCCTGTGCTGGTGACCACACTGGCCGGTTTCCTCCGGCTCTTTCTCTTCAGCCCTCGGCTACACACATGCTGCCAGGACTGGAGGGTCTTGGAGGTCCAGACCCACACCCCACTGGTGATGCCTACCACCAGCAGCATGGACACTTTGACCATGAAGACCTCCACAGCAGGGATGGAGGTGGCCATCAGACAGTCTGATGTCTTGGTCTGATTGTTTATTTTGCACTTGTGCTGAGCGGCCAGCACCTTCCAGTAATCCATGTTGAGGCGTTCATAGAAATAGCAGGCGATCACACAGGTGGCCGGCACAGTGTACAGCAGGGAAAAGACCCCAATACGAACCATGAGTTTCTCTAGTTTGTCTGTGTTCTCCCCACCTGTTTTCATCACCCTCCGGATGTGGAACAGGGCCACAAAGCCTGAAAGGATGAAGGAAGTGCCGATAACCAGGTAGCAAGCCAGCGGGACCAGTACAAAGCTGGTGAGGGCACTGGCGTCCATGCTGCCCACATAGCACACTCCGGTGAGCTCATCCCCAGCGACCCTGCGCATCACCAGGATCAGGATGGTCTTCACTGCCGGAACGGCCCACGCTGCCAGGTGGAAGTAGCTGCTGTTGGCCTCGATGGCTTCATGGCCCCACTTTTTGCCAGCAGCCAAGAACCAGGTAAGAGTGAGGACCACCCACCACAGGGAGCTGGCCATGCCGAAGTAGTAAAGCACTAGGAAGACCAAGGTGCAGCCAGTGCTCTCCAAACCCTCCTGGATAACGTAGAGCTGCCCGCTGTCCCTATCGCAGGCAATGCTCTCGGCCCCAGCAAAAAGGCGGATGATGTAGCCCACCGAGTACACGCAGTAGCACATGGAGAGAAAG
The DNA here is from genome assembly GCA_036365145.1 of Orientallactaga sibirica. Classification (NCBI taxonomy): domain Eukaryota; kingdom Metazoa; phylum Chordata; class Mammalia; order Rodentia; family Dipodidae; genus Orientallactaga; species Orientallactaga sibirica. The sequence continues at coordinate 44,219,448 of JAEOAD010000011.1, read as the reverse complement.
ATGATGGGTCGCTCGGGGTACCTGAAACGGGAGGGGTCGATGAGAAAAGTGAGTACCGTGAAGGCACTGGAGAAGAAGCACAGCACGGACCAGATGGCTAGCCAGACCACCGCAAATCGCTTGTCATCCCGGCTCCAGTACACGTCTACCCCGGGCGTGCAGAGCGGCGCGCAGGACGCGCTCTTCTCCACGTGGTGAAACTTGCCGGGATTGTCGCAGCCAGCGCGCCCAGGACCCCCGTCTTTCAGCGGGTACTCCTGCGCGCTGTGGGGCCGCTGCGGCCTGAAGAGTGGCGGAAACATGCCCGAACCCCGGCTGGGCTCGTCGGAACCGTTATTGGGAGCCTCCATGCACAGGTAGTTGGGGTCATTCTTGTTGGGGAGCTTGCTGCAATCCAGAGAGTCCGGCCACTTGAAGTTGAACTGCTCCATGATAGGCGAGCACTTGAGCCGGGCTTGCTCACACATGACCCGGCAGGCGGGGATGGGCGTGGAGACCTGCTCAGTGCACATGGGCGCGTAGAGCGAGCACAGGAAGAAGCGAAGGTGGCTGTGGCAGCCGTACTCCACTAGCGGCGCGAACTCATGCAGCTGGATGGCGGCCTCTCGCTGGTTCTCATGACCCATTAGGTTGGGCATGCGGGTCGTGTTGTAGCCAATGTCCTTGCACATTGGGATCTCCACGGGCTGGCACTTGCCGTCTCCTGGACGCTCCATGTCCATAGAGCTGATGGCAGCGCACGAACCCATCACCTGCAGTACCAGCCACAGACCCGGTCCTGGGGGCCGCATGGTGGCGCCGGCGGTGCCCCGTGGGGAGCTCGGAGCCCCTCAGAGCTGCGGCTTCCGGGCTCCGGTTGCTGCTGGCCCGGGTTCCGCGCCCCAGCTCGGGCCCCCGCGCATGCCCACCCGGCCTGGCGAGAGCCCTGCGCTCGGCGCCGGGGGGGCCCAGCTCCGGAGCGCCGCCTCCACCGAGTGGCGGACCACGGGGGAGGGGAGCGAAGTTTGCAAACAATACCGTGAAGCCAGCTGAGCAAAGCCGCCGGGACTCAGGGGCGCAGTTTTCCAGTCCGTGCCGCGGCAAACTTTGGCCTCTTCTGGGCGCGCGCGTCCGCGGACCGCGGTGAGGTCCAGCGCGGGCGCACGGCGACCGCGGCCCGGGACCCCGCGGCTCCTCCCTCTCTGCGCCAGCCTCGCCAAAACCCGCCAGCGGCAGCTGTTCTGAGATTTGCGTCCCGGGAAGAGAAGACTTGTAAAAAGGCAAAGAGGGGTGGAGGAAGGAAAAAAGCCCAGCGGTGACAGACCCCGCCCACGACCGCCGCCCCGCCCCGCCACTGCTTTGCATGAGAAAGCCAGGAGCCCGCCTGGGCCCTCCGCCCGCCGCCCCTCAGCGCCCCGGCCCCCCGGGCCGACCCTGGCCAGCCGTGTCCGCCTGCGCACTTTCCCGGGCACCCCACCCCCTGCCCTGGGATCGTCCCCGGCACCCCAAGGACACAGAGGTTACTGGAAGTTGGGTGGCTGGCGTCGATCAGGGTGAGGGTGGTCTGAGACAGGGGCTGGAAGCGCATCTTTTCTTACTTTTATGGTGGGTCTCGGGCGGAGGGCTCTTTCAAAGAGAAATAGGATTTGCGTTTTATGGCTGAGCTCATAAAGTGGCTCCTTAGCTTGTAAACCTGCCCGCATCTTCCTCAGGCAGGGGGTTAGCAGCCCCGGGCTAGGGGCTCTGGCTCCGGGGAGGGGATGGCTTTGAAATTTCAAAGAGAAGTGCGCCGGGGAGGGGGAGGTGATCCGGGAAAACGGAGTTTAGGGCCGCGCCTAGGAGATCGACTCAAAGTAGAAGGGGTAGGAGATATTGCAGGCCCTTAACACCCCTTACCCGGGGTAGAAGGACGTGTCTTGGATCGCTGTGTCCCCCGATTCTCCAAGGCCACGGAGTCGGAGGGCGTCGCGCCAAGCATGCTGGTGGTTTCTCTAGCGGCTGGGTTTACTTATTATTGGAAGCCAGGTATTTATATTATTTGACGAGAGATGTGCCCGGCCAGCGGTGGGAGAGCGCAGAGTCTGTACGGTCGGAGACAGGCGCGGAGCCTAGGCGGAGGCGCGCAGGGTGGGTCCCCAACGCAACGCCGAGAGGCCGCGCCAGCCTAGCGTTCCTGCCACTTTCTGCTCGGATCTGGGCGGGTTTGTGATAAGGTCGCTCGGGACACAGCGCCGCTGCTTCGCTCACACAGGGCGTGCACAGTGGGAGCCACCTCCCGAAGTCCTTGTGTGTCCAGGTATACTGGGGTGCCGCGAGCTCTAACCTTGGATAAACTACTTTGGAAACTCGCAGGACCTGAGTGCAGCCTTCCCTGTCTCCCCAGCACACCCCTCTTCCCGACCCGAAGTGCACACCCGAGCTCAGGAGGTGCGCGAACGCCTGGGGACCCGCTGTGGCCGGGGCGACTGGTTTCCGATAGCTGTGGACCACGAGCTAGGGGTTAGGAGCATGCCTGACACCCCTCCCCGCACCCCAGTCCGCTGTGAGCCGCGGCAGAGCCGGGCTTCTAAAGTAAACAAGGCCCGGGGTTTACAAGTGCAGGAACCTCGGGAGTCCTTCATTGACGCTCCAGGAATTGGCAGACAAATCTGAAGCTGAAACGTGCAGAGGATCCCAGTTTACGTCACGCCTTTCACTGGATCCCGGAGTTCCCTGCGTTTCACCTAGAGGGGATGGAGAGGAGTTGAGGCGACAGGCAGAGACCAACAAACTCAGAACTTCACCCAACATAGTTATCCCCCCCCCCCAAAAAAAATCCCTTTGTGTGTAAAGGGTTGTCATTTGTATTGGGATGGATACCTTTTTGCTTGGAGTTTTGTTTTGTTTTGTTTTTAGTTGAGTAAACTTGTTTTCAAAACTTTAGGTTAGAAATGATTCCAGCTTTATTCCTAGCTCTTCCACTGTCTTGCTTGCAAAGGTCCTCCAGGATCCTCTTCGCTTTTATTTCTCCCCAGCTGAAAGAGCCTCAGCAAGCTTAGCTAGGCAGCAGGGTGCTAGCTATTTGAGAGTCCTCCTAACTGTTCTCTCATGTGCTGGTTTAATTCCGCAGTATTCAGACTTATTATTTTAGCCATTTGCCACTTCAGACGGCTTTCTTCTTTCTTTTTTTACGAAAATGTTAGCAGAAGTCCTCTGCTCTGCCCAGCCAAAGCAACAGACATTAGTATCAGAAAATGAGGGCCCCGGAAATCGGCCAGTCCAAGATAACTCTGTAACTAATAAATGAAAGGGTCCTTTTGATGGCTCCAGCTGAAAAGATATTTTATTTTATTATTTTTTTTCCAGTGTGTGGGATTTGAGATGTGTGACTCTGAAGAACAGCCTGGTCCCCTGCTGCTCATCCCTGGCTCCAAACGGCCCCCCTCTGGCAAGCGTTATGGAGAATTGGGAGGAATTTTATGGCTGTCTCTCCCCTCAGCTCTTTTTTCTTTTGTCTTCTTTGAAGAATGACTTTAGACATTTTATTTACATATTTAACCATGGATGAAAGAAGCAAAAGAAAGCATTGGGGGCTGTCCTGGGAATAGTGATATGTTTAAATTAATGGAAATCTTATTAGACCTTTAAAAATTTGAGCAAAGGTTTTTAATGAAACTTTATAATTAAACACGATTTCAGATAACATGTAGGAGCAAGGAATACTTTTGCCCTCAAATCACCTAATATATGCAGAATGCTATCCTTAAACATTACATGTAAGTTCCCACAAACAGCAGGGAATGTATATATTTTTTGAAAAATATTCCAGGAGGCAGACAGTATCTTCAACAAGAGCTCAGTATTTTTGGAGATGGCAGGAAGTTGAAAGGCCCAGTTTCATTCCTTTTCTTAAAAAAAAAAAAAAAAAAAAAAAAAAAGTAAAAAGTGCTTTGACATGGGTTTTGCTAGCAATCAAAGTTGTATCTTTCCTTATTATGTCATAGGGAACAGAAATCATAAACCCAGCACCAGGTTTTCAGAAATGGGATTAGAAAAAAACCAAATAATCTCTTTAAGATAAAAAAAAAAAAAAAGCCTGTCAGCAATAAAGAGAAATTAAACCAGAAACTCATCCAGTCACAAGCTCATTGCAAGAGCAGACACTTGGGATGTGGGATATCAGAAATGAAATCCTGTCAGGGAGTTTAAAGGTGGAGAGTGGTTTGGGCTTTCTGAGGCTTTTTCAGTAGCTTCCAGTTACACAGGCTTTCTTGGCATGTTCCTCTCTGAGGATCCAGTTAAAAGAAACCTGTGTTTTTCTCTTACCTTCTCATGTCATGAGTGTTTGCAGTTAGGATCTTTTTCAACTCTTTCTTTAGGAGAGTGATCTAATGTCGTTTCATCTTTCAGTAAGTTTCTCCAGAAACATGGAAGAATGCAATTTTCCAACCAAATGGGCTCAGTCTGCCACTTCCCTCCTGTTTTTTTTTTTTTTTTCTTTCTGTAGAAAACACCTTTAGCAATACTTGGTTGAAACATGCACACACTGGCAGGCATGCACCCTGTGTACCACAAAAGCAGGACAGCCTACAGCAAACTCCATGGGCACAAGTTTTAATTACACCTCAAAACCGCACTTGTAAGATGTTGTGGATAATGAGAAGAAGAAAAACACACAGAAAAGCCCCCCCCACACACCATCATAAAATGCATGAAGGAGTGTCCAGTACTGAGGCAGAACAATCTAGGCCGCTATTCTAAGGCCAGTTCCCTTGAAATGTGGATTGAAATATTACCAAAGGTTCCACAGGGCGCTTTCGTGTGAATTGCAAATCACAGCCTTGCTTTAATCCTCTTTCAAGGCCCGGCCTTGGATCGCCTGGCTCCCCACTGCTTCTGGCGCAGAAGGGACCATTCAAGGGGGCAGCTCCCCTCCTCTATTCCCACACTCCAAAAAACAACACCGCCAACAGACACCCTCCAACTAAATTAGATTAAACTCCTTCTCTTCCACAGTGAATTAGCCTTTTTGCAGCCTAGTCCCACAGACCAGCTCCTCCCCGTTTAAAGACACAGGGCTGCCCTGACACCCCAGGAACTGCCACATGAATGTGATAGCAAATAATTTTTATAAAGAGTGAAAGTGCTTCTGTCTAAGTGGCTTCAAACTACAAAGGATGCGGTCCGTTTTAAAGTACAGGTTGACCCAAGCAAGTCTGGGCCCATGGAAAAGTAAACCTGCACTCTCGCATGGGGCTCTTTTTGGAAAAAAAAAAAAAAAAATCACAGAATCCACACCCCCCCCACATGAAGCAGGCAAGTGTGTGATCCAGTTTTGTGTTAGTTTGCTGAGATGCACGCCTCTTCTTTTCAGCTGCAGACTGCTCACTTATCTGGCCTTTGCCCCTCAGGAGTGGCTCAGTGGCTCCATTGTCCACTGTCTCATCTGTTTCCTTCTGCTTTACCCGGCCTCCAGGACTTTTTCCTAGCCTGTCCCAAGGACCTGGGTCCCCTTTGGGAGGAAGCTGATGTCAGGTTCCTGATAGAGGACTGAGACAGTTGGTTTCTTTTATTTAACACCAGTGCCCTGCACAGGTGATGAGGAAGTTGCCAGGGAACAGGGAAATAGTGACAAAGCTGGGGCCCCCTGGATCCTGACATGGCCTCACAAAGAAGAATGGGCGAAGGGCCTTCCCTCCTAGGGCTGGGTGGCCCTCCACCACCTATAGCCATCTGAGTTGGGCTGAGCTACCTTCATTTCTATGTGCCTCAGTTTTCTCACCTGAAACATGAGTCTAGCATGAGAATAGTAACAAGGTGACAAACAAGCGCAGTAGAGGGTGGGATGTAACACTCATTCCTGGGCAAGGGTTGGAGAAGTAGGTAACTATGTTGGCACTGCAGTAACAGGAGCTAAGCATCCCAGAAGTAAAGAAAGTCAGTGAGAATCACAGGTGATGCCCAACCCAGCACACTGCTAAGCCTGATGTGAAGGAAGTCACTTGATCTCATGGGAAGCACTGTGAGGGAGGCCTCCCACTTCAGAGATGGAGCCCAAGGCCCTGGGATTCCCTCCTAGCCTCAGTCACAGAGGCCTCACCTAGTCAAGGCTCAGAGCTCCCGCATGGCATGTACCTCCCATCAGCAGATGCACTGGAAGTGTTTGCAGCCCTGCTGGACTTTCAGAAACAGGCTCTGCGTCCCTAACATCTTTGCAGCCAGCTCTCTAGAGCTGAGTGAGAGGTATCTGTTTCTTATCATCTTGTGTTCTGCGTTCTCTTTGAAGAGGAAATGTACTGGTTTATGCCTGACCTCATGAACAGGCAAATTGCTTAAGTTCTCTGAGATGTTTTCTGTTTCCTCAGCTATAAAATGAGGCTAATAACAATTATATAAGGTCAGTGGCAAGGCAAAATCAGATAGTTCATGTGAAGGGTTTTGAACTATATCAGGCCAGGTGGGATTAACTAAATAGTAGACAGGTAAATTGACGTGTGTGTGTGTGTGTGTGTGTGTGTGTGTGTGTGTGTGTGCTGGTTCATATGTTTATGGATTTGCAGGTATATGTGGGTATATAGTATACATGTATACACATGGGTGTGGAAGCCAGAGGTCAATGTTAAGTATCTTTCTCAATTCCACCTTATTTTTTGAAAGAAGTTCTCTCTGAATCTGGGGCTCACTATTCAGCTAGATAACTAGTCAGCTTGTTCTGGGGGTCTTCCTGTCTCTACCTTCCCAGTGCTGGGATTACAGGCACATGTTGCTAAACCCCACCGAGCCATTTCCTCAACCCTCAGTCTGTATTTTCTTTGTGTTTTGTGAAGCTGGAAGGCAAAATGGTTCACTGATAGCATCATATGCAAGTGGCACAAGCCTTCCTTCCTGGTGGCTATTTGCAGCTTCCTTCTCCTTTGGGGGAGTGTGAGAGGCAAAGCAGGTCCCCCAGCACCCTCTCCACCAGGCTCTCTTATGTGGCCTGACCAATCTCCCTGCCTAGGTGTGAAACCCTTACCTGTCTCTGAGGCCTGTTGAGAACAACTCTAGCCTCAGCCTCACATTTCATCACAGGAAAAGCAGCTCCTATTTCTGTGGCTTCTGCCTTGTCTGCTCAGCTTCTTCTGTGGTGAACTTGAGAGTTGTACTTTTCCCTGACAGAAGAACAGTGCTGGACTCCAGACTGCACTGCACTGCACCTTAATTCAGAGGACCTGTCCCTGCTCTGGCAGCAGGGACCCATCTCTCCTCCCTTTTTCTGTGTCTATCTTGGGCAGGGCCAACCCTTCCTCAACTTTTTTTTTTTTTTTTTTTTTTTTTTTGAGTCTTGCTCTAGCCCAGGCTGACCTGGAATTCACTATATAGTCTCAGGGTAGTCTTGAACTCACAGCAATCCTCCTTGCCGCTGCCTCCTGAGTGGAGTACTGCAACTTTAATCGTGACATCATGCCCGGCCCAACTTTTTTACACAGACGTGTGTATGTTATCTATGTCTTTTGATTTTGGACCTGAATTCCCAAGTTGCACGCACACCCATAATCAGCTCATCTCAGAGCTGAGTGATGAGATACAGCATGTGCAGGACCTGGTCTTGGCCACACCTCTTGTTGTCCTTACTCAAGTGCCACAGCTTATCCCCCACCCCCACCCCAGGCACATGGCAGCCTCACCCTGTGCTTTTTTGTCCCTGTACTTTGCACGCTCTTGGGTGAATGTGTTTGCTTGTTAGAACAGGCCATCCCAGAAGTACTGTGTACCCTTCCTGTCTCTTTGGACAGGCACAGAGTAAGTCATACTGGCTTTTCAGGCAGCTCAGTTGGGCTAGGACACAGCAGGACAGTGTCAGGCAGCCTGCACTCTGGAGGGTGGAGCCAGGTGAACATAACTATCAGCACTGAGAACAGCTTTGCAGACTTGTGACAGGTGTTCTACCAGAGGGCTGAGGGGACCTGGAGGAGGCAACTGCAGTTTTAGGCTGGACACTTAAAGAAAAGGGAAGATGTAAGAGGAGGGCTCACAGGAAGGAGGGTTCCTGGACTTGAGAAGAAGAACCTTCTGGGCAGAGATGTGTCAAGAGACCCAAGTATGAGTGCCAGAAGAACAGGGCTACACCACCTTGAGAACTGGGAGAGGACATGTCACCGCGACCAGCTTCATCTAGCAGTGGGGCCCCATCATCCCCTGGTGCCATTCACGTTGGTGTCTGTGTGTGCGTACATGTGTGTGTGTTTCGTGTGTGTGTGTTCTGGTCCTCATCGCTCCATGGAATGTTTCTCCAAGAAGAAAGAAAGAGTCAGTAGAAGGAAAGCGGGAATTTCATGGAAAATAGCATCACAGTTGTCATAATTCACTACATTAATAAATAGTGATTTCAGCAGTAATGTGAGCACTAGTGCAAGGTCAGTTCTTGGATCAGTGTCACACTGGGGGAACCATCTGGGAAAGCCAAAGTAGTTTAGGTGATGAGAGAGGCGAGAAGAGGGGCCGAGGAAAGGAGAGAGATGAACTGGAGCTCTGGCTCCCGCAGCTGCAACCCTGTCTGACAGTTCAGAGATGCAGCTGCCCTTCTCTTGGCTTTTCTATTTAGTGTTGTTTCTATGCTGCTCACGGTGACTCTTAGTGCTTTGCACACTGGTTCTAGGGGTCCCAGGCCAAATCTCATGGATTCCCGGGCCTTATGTATGCCTGGTTCTTCGTATTCAGTGTTTCAAAGGACTGGCTTAGCCTGACCAGCTACTAAGCACAACTGTACTTGAGATAGGCATCTTGAGACTTGTGGAGGGTCCCTCTCCAAAACACTTGCCAGTGCCATTTGGGAGAAGGGGACCACCAGATGCTTGGCATGCAGCACATAGGCAGTGCTTGCTGCTACCAGGTGGCACTGTAGACCAGCATCAGGCCGGGAGGGAGCCGCATCCACTGCTCACACTGGGTCTTCCCCGTGCCTGCCTCTCCTCTGCCCTTTGGCTTGCGACCCCTTGCTGAGTCCATGCTTTCATGGATCTTTGGATGGACTGGAATCTAAGCCATTGAATCCAAAAGTCCTTACTTACTAGAATTGGAAGACCAAGGGAGGAATATCGGATATTAGAGCACTCCAGAGTGCAAAGGACGGAAGGCTTAAGTGCAAGACTTTGGCAACAAGGGGCTGGTATGACCTGGAACCACAAAGCCACAGCTGGGAGAGTTCCAGGATTGGGCTGTTGGGATGAAAATTTCACCAAGACTCCCTTCATTTCTTCTTCCTGCTCTGCTATTTTCAGCCCGTAGGCTTGGCCTGCGTCATCTTACCTTCAGGATTGCTGCTGCTCTTCTGTCATCACATGCACACACCTTACCTGTCCAGTGAAAATGAAGAAGAGACACGTTAACCTTCAGGGATTTTTTTTTAAGTAAGGAGAACTGTTCCAGAAACCCCTCAAGACTCCTTCTTTCATGTCATTGGCCTGAATTGCCTCACATGTCCCGGCTACACCCATGATCAGTGAAGGAAAGACTACCTGGGCTGGTATAAACCAGCTAGGATGTTCCTTAGGAGAAAGATGAGCATGCTGTGGTAACCACACAGCTGTGTCTGTGGAGGGAGCTGTTGCTGGGTTGATGGATGAAAGCAGGGGAGCTGAGTCCATAACCACACCCTGACTTTCACTCTCCAATCCTGACCCTAGACTGCATGGCAGTCCCTACTCAGCTTCCACATCTGCTGGGATGGTAGCAAGGTGTCACTGGGGGGCTTTGGAGTCTTCCTGTGTCCCACCTAGAGAGGCATCTATTTATTTTTATTTTTTATTTTTTGTATTTTGGCAGCTTGTGTGTATCCACTGGGCCCAGGGAGTGGCTTAATTACCTACATAATAGCAGGTCACTGATGGCTTCAGGTTTCACAGGGGAGAAATATCCATGCAAAGGCTTTTGATGTGGTTTCTGAAGCCAGGAGACCTGGGAGACCTCTGATGATAAGTGCTTAATGGAATGCACCAGGAAAAAAAGCCCCCACTATACTTTATGAAGACATTTAGAACTAGCCTTTAGGTTGGACAGGCTGTAGGCAATGTTCTGCTCTGGCTTCTTGTTTCCAAAGGACCAGGTAGGTCTACACCATCCTACTGGCAGAGCTCCTATAGAGCCAGCACACCGTTTCTGGAAAAGAACCACTCCAAGTGACAAAGATATACATTCTTCAGAGTGTGTCTGTCTCCCTGAGGTCCCTACTGTGGTGCCCAAGTACATCCCTCCTCACCTGCTTCAGAGCCACACAGCTCAGTTCAGAGTTTGGAGCCAGAGTCTCTAGAGCCCACTGTGAATCAAGCATTTAGTTAACCTGCCTGAGCATAATTGTTGTTAACAGCAAAATAGAGATAGTCATTGCAGCAACTTCACAAGGTTGTGAGGATTCTGTGAACAATGATAATATTCTACAGCTTTTCAAGAGTTTATTTGTTTGCACAAGAGAGTGAAAGAGAGTATGGAATGCATCAGGACCTCTTACCACTGCAAGTGGTTTCATGTAACATGTAACATGTGTTACGTTTTGCATCTGCTTTTATGTGGGTACGGGGATTTGAACCCTGGCTGGCAGGCTTGCCAAGTAAGTGCTTTTAATTGTTAGGGCTTTGGGTCACAACTAACTCCACAGGGAATGGTACTGCAGGTCTTCAAATAGTGCTTGAAGGGTGCAGAGCAGGGTCTGGACTAGACCACTATATGGAACATGGGTAATATACAGGCAGAGATGATCTGCCTTGCTCTGGGGGGGTTGAGGAGCAGTACCTCAGAAGGGTTCCCAAGACAGGCAAGATTCAAACAGAGCCTTGGAACAGCAGTTGGAACCCCTCTCATGGAGAAGGGGGCACACATACATTTGGAGCCTCCTGGTCTCTGGAGAAGCATTCCAGGGCCTACAATACCAGCACAGGGCTATGGGGGGGGCCTGTTTATGGGATGCTGAGATAACAAATGGGAGTCCAAGAGCTGATTCTAGCAGTCACAGAGGGATAGAGCTGAGGGTGGAGAGCCCGAGGAACAGCCAGTTCAGGGTCTTCCAAAATAGCTTGGGTCAAAAGTGGGAAGGCCATGACAGTTACAGGGAAGGGAAACCAGGATGAGGAAGAGGTAAGGAAGCATTCCAGAAAGGCTTGGGTGGTCTTCCAGCTGGTTAGTGGGACCTGGATGGCAAGTGCAGTTTTGGGCCTGAGTACTGGGTCCCATGGGGCCTGGAATGTCCTGGCTAGGGCCAAAGAGCAGAGCCAGGAAAAAGACCAGGGTGAATGGAGTGATGGATGCCCAGTGCAGATCACCCAACTGTGTGCACTGATTCTGTGCTGAAATGATAGGATTTTGACATATTGGGTTATTTTGTAAAGTATGTTACCATGAGTATTTTATATTTTATTTATGTTTCTCTTTACTTTTTAAAAAATATTTATTTTTATTTATTTATTAGAGAGAGAGAGAGATACAGAAATAGGCAGGTACACAGAGAGAGAGAGAGAGAGAGAGAGAGAATGGGCACACCAGGGCTTCCAGCCACTGCAAACAAACTCCAGATGAATGTGCCCCTTTGTGCATCTGGCTTATGTGGGTCCTGGAGAATAGAGCCTTGAACCAGGGTCCTTAGGCTTCACAGGCAAGCGTTTAGCCACTAAGCCATCTCTCCAGCCCATCTCTTTACTTTTTAAAATATAGCTACTAGAAAACCAGACATGGTAGAGCACACATGCAATCTCAGCACTTGGGAGGCGGAGGCAGGAGAATCAAAAGTTCAAGGTCATCCTCGGCTACCTAATTCTAGGCCAGTCTAGGCTAATTGAGTGTCTGTATCAACATAAATAAATAAATAAATAAATAAATAAATAAATAAATAAATAAAAAAACATAGCTGGATGTGGTACCGCACACCTTTAATCCCAGCACTCTCCATGAGTTTGAGGCTACCCTGAGACTACACAGTGAATTCCAGGTCAGCCTGGGCTAGAGCGAGACCCTACCTTGAAAAAACAAAAATAAAAATTAAAAAAGAAAACAACAACAACAAAATCACAGAAAACCCTCCCCTCCAAAGTAGCTATATTAAAGACCCTGAAGCCACACCTGCTGACTTCACCTGTCATGACACACAGTCCCTATGTGTTTCCTAAGGGCCTAGTCCACTACACAGTCTTCGTTGTTCACTGATTCACATACAAAAGCAGAGTTTCCAGCTCCCCCCACCCCACCAAACTCTCAAATCTGGCCACAGGTGTGGGAGAGAGCCACGGGACCCCTAGATAGGGTTCTGCCCCTTCCTTGCTGTTGCCTGACTTGTCCCTTCTGATGCCTGATGGACCTCTGCAGATAGCAGGTGACATCCAGTCTAGTTCCTAGGGAGGTAGGAACTTCCCAGGTCAGCTGTGGTGAGACAGTGGGACAAGGTCACTGGGGCTGTGACCCACTTACGACACAGAAGGCACAGATTTCTGCCTCCATTTCCCTGCGTGGGAAGCAGTGTAATTATATGTACACAGCAGAGTTGGGAAGCCTAATTACCGCGTGGGAAACCCAGCAATGGCTGGAGCAGACATGGAAGGTTTCTCCTCCCAGCTAGGCAAAGACAGTGGTCTCCCTGACACCATAGCTAAGGGAGGCCTGGCTTGCCTGTGTGCTGAGGGAAGGATGAGTGTGCTATCACTATGATGCTGTGCCAATCCTGGAGACACAGCCTACTGTGGCCTCCCTCACCCAGCTGGGAGGGTGCCTCACCTGCCCAAATTTCCACCCTGGGACTCTTATACTGGCTGGACCACTGGCATTGGCATAATTAACATTCCCTACTTCCATGCCATCTTCTCCAGTAAGGCCCCAATATCTGTATTCTCCCAGGAGACAGGGAGGAGACTCTCCAGAGTCCTGAGCTGCCCAGATAGACAGCAATCCACCTGCACTGTACCTTCTGAGGGACAATGCAGAAGTCTCCTTCTTACCTCGGCACTGGGCACTGCCTGGAGGAGACCCAGCCCTGGGACTCAGCATACTCAGTATGCTGCAGGGGGCATGACCTTATGGGGCTCTGCGTGGCTGAGGATGAATCAGGTCTTGGTTGCTTGAAGATTGTAGGGTTGGTGGGCTGCAACAGGGAAACCTGCTGGGGAAACGGGTACCTGCGAGCCACTGGGGAGAATACAGGAGAGGGGTCTTATCCCAGTTTCCCCCTCTGCTGGATCCGTGAGCCAAGATTAAATCTGAAATAAGAGACCAGTAACAATACTCCACCCCCCCCCCCCACTCCACCACCATGCCTGTGGCTCAGCTAGGTCAGCCTTTCCATTCGCTCTGCCCAGGTCCTTGTGATGATACCTAAGATGCAAGAGTCCGAGGAGCCGGGATGGGGAAGAAACTGCTTCCTCTCAGTGCCCCACCTCAGAACCTCCCGCCTTACTGACTGCCATAAGCTAGCCTTAGCTCTCCCTGTCCCCAGTTTCCTCTGAGTTTTTGTTCTGGTCCTCACGGTCACACTGCTGAAGGGAGCCTAGTTATCAAAGACACAAAGCATGCCCCCTTTTCTTAATTCTTCCATAGGGGCTGGGCACCTCTGGAACCCAGGCCAGGGCTGGGAATCTGTGCAAGGACAGATGGAGGGACAAAGTGTGCAAGACACTGACCGTGTCTTTTTGCACAGTCTTAGGTCCTAAGGAATCCAGTTGAGCCAGCATCACCAGAGCTCCGCATCCCATCATCCCACTGGTGTCATGGTCCCATTTTCACAGCTAGAAGACTGAAGACAGGCTTGGCAACTTGCTCCTGGGTGCAGGAAATAGAGCCACATGAAACCTTGCCCTGCCTCTAAAGCCTCTTCTGGGTGGGACATTTAGCTCTGGGGTGAAGAGCTGGCAGAGACCAGGGCTATTTGCCTCTGAACAGCCACATTAAAGAACAGGACAGTGGGTATGGTGGCCCCCCAGCACTCAGGAGGCAGAGGTAGGAGGATTGCTGTGAGTGAGTTCAAGGCTACCTTGAGACTACATAGTGAATTCCAGTTCAGCCTGGACTAGAACGAGACACTACCTCAAAAAAGAAAAAAAAAAATCAATCTGTAGCCAGTGGTGATGACAGTCAAGACCTCACTGAGCTCAGGACTCTACAGTAGAGGGTCTCTGCAGGGACACTGTGGGCAGAAAGTCTGTCACCTGCTGAAGGCCTCGTAGTACAGAGCCACAGGGTGAACTGGAGCTTCCATGCTGCTAGTAAAAGCCAGAGCAAAGGTGATCTGTGCCAGGCTAATGAGAGATTGTCCGCATTGTTACAGGTCTGTCACCAAACAGGCTCCAACCACAGCAGGGTTTGTTCTGAGACCTTGGCTGGGCTCAGCCCTTCACAATGACTATCCTTGCTCAGATTCCCACCATCACTCCTTTGGTCAACAAGCACAGACAAAACACAAACACGCTGATAAGAGTCCATGAGTGGCTGTCACTTGAAACCTGTGTATGATGGTTACTCTTCATTCTCATCTTGCCTGGATTGACAAGCTTTAGAATCACCATGAAAACACACCTCCAGGTGTGTCTGGGAGGATGTTTCCAGAGGGGTTTAGTGGAGGAGGGAAGACCCAGCCTGAATGTGGGCAGCTCCCTCCCATGGGCCAGGGTCCTGGACTGAGTCAAAAGGAGAAGCTGTCTGAGCCGCAGCATTCATGCCTCTGCTTCCCGACTGCAGCTGCAATGTGACCACTGCCTCATGTTCCTGCTGCTGTGAAAGACTGTGTCCCCTCAAACTGTGTCTAAATAAACTCCTCATCCTTGAAGTTGCTTTTGTTGGGTATTTTGACATAGCAACAAGAAAAATATTAACACATTGTGAAGCATGAACTGCAATCAGAGACAGAAGTGACAGTCATGGAATATCCCCTCCTCCAGTAGGGACTCTGCATCTCCTGGTCACCTTTGATTCTAGAAGGCCAAGTTTCATAATATGCCATAATTACACACAACACATAGGCGGGATCTCATTGCCCACACTTTAGCTATCATGAAACTTCCCTGTCCTACAACCTCCCTGACAAATCTCATTCTGATAGTTCTCTAACTGCCCCTCCCCACCCCTGCCGCCCCACGTCACAGCTTTCCTATTTCCCATTTACTGGGCACTTACATTCTTTCCACGTTCTTTTCTCTTCTTTCTTCTCATTGTCACTTTCTGTTTTCCATATCCTGTAAAATTTTGGAAAATCAGTCTAGCTTTGATTTTATTTTCCAAAAGTGCTCAGCCATCATTGAGGTCCTGGGACATAGAATGGGAAACCATCTTTTGGGTTTTGATTTGTTGCTTTCACAAAACAAACTCAGTCTGGCTGCAGCATGCAAGCTGGCTATTTACTATTCAGCTTTTGGGTTGGGCTCAGAATGTGGGAGCCACTGGACCCCAAGCACCACAGTGCCCTATCTGGATGGACAGGTTTCCAGAGACTGAGTGAACATACAGACAAGTGGAGATGCTTATCCACGGGCACACAGAAAGGAGCCAGAACTGTACAGTCTCCTTCCCCGAGCTTTTGGCTTTGACACATGTTTCCCAGTGGCTCTAAAAGTCCTCAGTGCAGTGTATGTCTGACCACACAGTTCCCAGCCCTCCCCCTTACTGGCACCATGTCTGTGGTCCATGCACTCGCCTAGGCCATCTTCTTCCTGAGCTGCGCACAGTCTGCTTAGTTTCTCTTTTCATCTTTTGCTCCCCAGAAAAGGTTCTGCCAGCTTTGTGTTTTTTATTGACAGCCATTTCTGGGGCTTGAGATAACCAAGTCCCCAGAGATAGGCACTTTATGGCCCCAGTTTACTGTAAACAACTGGAAACAATACAAGGCAGTGGGGACTCAGCCGAGGCTGGAAAGCCCAGGGACCAGCGCCTTTCACGTGGTGCTGATTGAGAACATGGCACTGTCTGTCCCTCTCTTCTGGCTTCTTAAGGGGCTCCTTACAAGAATGGCAGGGATGTTTGACTGGAAACTTCTCTTCCAGCAGGTTCCCACTAGTGGAAGCTGGGCCAAGAATGACAAGCAAGAGTGGGGCTGGAGGAGTGCACTGGGTTGTCTGAAGCTCACATGGGCTGGGGACCTGTGAGGTGGCAGACATCCACTTTCTGGAGATGTTGTAGAGAGAAGACATAGGGAAGCTCTTGGTCGTGGTCACCATGGGTGGGGACTCTGCCGTCCTGAGTTACACTTGGGACTGGGCTTCATACTTGTAGCCACTCTCAGCTCTCTTTGCTGAGTTAGAAGATAGGAAGCACCTAGAAGCCCAGCTGCCCTTCCTGGCCCGCTGCTTAGGGCTGTGGGACTCCCAGCATACAACCTCTACTTCCTTGCCTGGGCAGGATACCTGCCAGAGGCTGAGGCTCAGCTTTCCTCTCCAGCTGCTGGGAAGGTGGGTTACAGATGTGGCTGGCATCTGCCATCAGTACAGATTACCCCCCAGATGTGAATGGACTGTACATATGTCATGGAAGGCCTGAATGGGAAAGCAAGGACTCCTGAGGAAGGAGAAATGCTGCCTCTGAGAAGCAGTGCAGCTGCAAATGGCAGAGTTACTGCGGCCTAGGGTTGATGAGCCAGCTCCTGGAAGCAAGGAAGACCATGTCTCTCTGTCACCTAGCTGTTTGTCTGCCTATCATCTATCTGTCTATCTTTCATCTATATCTATTACCTATCTGTTATCTATCCTTCTATCTTCTGTCATTATCATCGATCTACTTATCATTATCTATCATCACCATCTATCCCACCTCTACCTCCACCTATCAGTTATCTCTCACCAGGTGGGCATCACTATCTGCTCTCAACATGTCTTCCTGGTGCCTGATTCTTTGCTAGCAGGGCCTCAAGCATAGTTACTGGTTGTCTGAATGTGCAAGGACCGTCAGAGGGCGGCTGTGCTTGCCCAGCTCATTCTTCATGTTTAGATGACTCACACAGGTTGTGGAAATAGTGTGAGTCTCTAGAGGCTGATGAAGCACACGCACTCCATTGTCCCCTCTGCTGGGGCCACACTGAAGCTCTGCCCTGGGCCTGGCTGGATGCCCATTGAGATCCACTGCAGCCTGCTGAGCCTGCTCAGTGAACTCTGTACTGGGGAACTCCTACATTCCTGGAGAGACACAGAGTCAGAGGTGATAGATAAATAGGGAATTCTTGACACACTTCAGACAAAACCAATTCTGGGAGCACCTGGCTATGAGAACCCAGAGGAGCATGGGGTCAAGAATCCCATCTGAGTTCTAGTCAGTCAGCTTGGGGAGAACCGTGATTGACCAGACCCAGCTGAACCAGAAAGCACGTGGTTATTTTTCTTTTTGCTGCTTTAATAGAATCATTGCGTTCTGAAGTTGAGACAGGGCAGCACGGTGTGAGGAGATCGTCATCCTGTCCACGTGGCAAGGTGCCTTGGTTGCTGTGAGAAGCTGTCATTTCAGGGACACCAGCTGTCTGGACTCTGTTTCCTCCCTTTCTGTTTTCATTCTTTCCTTCTCACCAGTTTACTCCTTAAGGGCTTCTAAACAGGCCTCAACCTGGTCCTCTTCTTACCACTCTCTCCAGACCCCTCATGTCTCAAGCATCATCCTACCAAGTACCTCTGCCTGTCCCTGTCTTCCACACACACATGCCCATGTGCCTTCCAGCCCCAGTCCGCGCACCGCCGGCTTATTCTCTATTCCACAAGTTATGGAAGAAGTCCCAGAGCATCTGAACCACCATCCACAGAAAACACCCAACTGAACTCTTCCAAACACCTCAGGCTGGCCCAGCCCAGCAGGCTGCCTTCTGTGAGGGCAGGGCGAGCCCATCAGCTGGCAGGTATGGCTCACTGACACCCAGGAAGGCCAGGCAAACCCAGCAAGCAGTGTTTCTCTTAAGCTTAAACACACATTTCGAAACAGAGGGAGGCCACGCTTCATATAATTGTTATTACTCAGCTGTTTGACCTGCTGGGAGGTCAGAGAGGTTTAGTTCACCTTACCTAGGAGGGAGGCAGTCTCCCAATAGGTGATCCTCCACTCTCTGTTTACCTGGGCTCGTGACACACAGAAATGAGGTACCTCAGGGCCCTGCCCAAGCCATTGTGTTGTAGGCCAACTGCTTGGAGTGGCTTATAGTTACATGTAGTAATGTATAAAATTTTGATCATATTCACCTTCCATTACTTTTCTTTTGTCCCCCTCCTCTCCCACTGGCCCTATTCTTCCCAACTAGTCCCTCTCCTATTTCATGTTGTGTGTGTGTGTGTGTGTGTGTGTGTGTGTGTGTGTCTCACTGAATTTAACTAGGGTTGCTTGCATGAACATAGGTTGGGGGTTATTTTCAGGAACATGGGCAACTTGCCAATGGCTAAACTACTGAAGAAAATGTCTTCTGCTGTTGGCGGTTAAGGGACTGTAGCTTTCGGCCAGCAGGAGACATACTGCCTCTGACTGCTGGAAATGTTACAAGTGCTTTACTGAAATAAAAGAAGACTGGGCTTTGTGTTCTGGAGTTCTCCCTTAAGATGTCTGCTATGTCCCTTCAGGACTAAAGATCCTTTCCCCCCCAAAAGGATGTTCTCCCTGGAGTTATTTAGCAAGTCTGTTAGGATCCAAGCAAAGAACCACACACCAGAGAACAGAGTCTGAATTCCAGGGTGGGCTGGGCCAAGTTGCTCCTGAAGGTTCTCTCCATTTACTGGTTAGGGTGACTTGACTTGTGATTCTCCAGCTCCTCTGCTTCATCTTCGCTAGCCCTCTTCCCCCAGGTGCCTCTGTGTTGGTTCTCGGGAGCAGTGTAAGCTCATCCCAACCATCCAGTTCCACAATGACCTTCAATCCAGAGTCACATCCTGGGGTCTGAGTCCAGGACTTAAACATATCCCTTAAGGGGACACTAACCATCTTGAAGTACATAGCTTTGCGTCCACCCATGGATGATAAAATTAGGCTCCTTAGTGAACTGTGAACTGGACAAGACCACAGGAACAGATGGCAGGGGAGATGAACACTGAGAATGGGATTTTGGGGCCCCCAAGCCCAGCCCACAGGAAGTGTAAGGAGAATCAGGTATAAGACAGGCTCCTGCTTTCTGCTCCATGAGGGAGGCACAGGCAGACACCTTGAAACAGGTGCTAGGGATTCAGAAATATCTTTGAACCCCAAACCTTAGGTTTGTGTCTAATTTTAATCAAATAATTGAATAAAAGAAGACTGAGAAGGATAATGATTAAATTATTATATTTATTGAGGGAAGTACAGAGTCAAGGAAAGGAGAAGGCATACACCCACATGATGGGCCTGGAAAAACCGTACAGAGAGGAGAAAAGAAAGTACAAAGAGCTCCTACCATGTACAGAAAGAGCCCATGTGGAAAGTAAGCTGGGCCAAGCCAAGGGAAGCTCACCAGAAGCGGGACAGTCAGGAGAGGTCTGGCACCCAGAGACCTTGTTCTCCCCTCACAGACGTATTTATACCCTTACGGTGGTGGGCCCTACCTTCTGGCTCAGGTGAGCTGAGAGACAGCTGATTGATTTGGGCTAGGGGCTGTCTCAGGAAGAGGTCAGCCATGATGCCAAGTTCTGAGGGCTGAACTTGATCAACCACAATGTTAGGGCTAGACTTAAATCCTAGGAAAGACCTCCCTCCCTGGAGGTGCTCAGGTTGTTTGTGGAAAAACAGATCTCCTCTAGGCAAGAGATAAGAATCCAGATCATCCTCTGATCTCTAGCAAGTGCAGACTGCCAAGGAGAAGCCCAAAGACACTCCTGTTTCTTACTTTCAGGTCACCAGTCACCCTAACTGCCTGAAAGAGTTACCTGACCCCCTTCTCAACCTTCCATGCCCCTTGCTTCAACATGAGAAGACATTTCAGGAAGACAGATGACAGCCTTGGGAATAGAGACTCGACAGGACCTAGGCCTCCTCCAAGGAGCACCTTCTGCACAGACTTAAGTCCAGAGGCCTCTGGAGCTAGGCTTCCCATTATCGCCCAGAGGCTAGGCTGGGCAGCAAATGACAGGGCTTATGTAGCTTAGTCACGTGACAGGTTTTAATAACTGTGAGCATACTGGTGAAAATGGGCAGGGTTGATCTTGTGAATGTCATCTTTCTTGACTCATAATAAGCATGAAATAAGCCAGACCTGTTGTTACAGGCTTGGAATCCTACCTCCTTGGTAGGCTGAGGCAGGAGGATGGCAAGTTCACAAATAGCCAAAGAGTACAGAGTGAGTTCAAGGCTATCTTGAGCAACTTAGCAAGACCCTATCTCAAAATAAAACAATATCAAGGGCTAGGGATGTTGCTCAATGGTAGAGTCCTTACCTAGTATGTGTGAGGTTTGATCCCCCATATGGAATAAATTAAGGGGGAAATTGAGGGCAACTTGGTCATGGTTCTAGACATTTCTGTGGTCAGTCAGATAACAGACATTAGACATGCCCATATACTGATTCACAGACCAGGGACTGTGGACACCGCTGTCTTCTTCCTCCCCACTGGCTCTTCCTCCTGAGGCTGCTGGCCATGTTTGCAGCCAGTGCTGTTTCCTGGCCATTTTTCCAGGGAGCTTCTTGGATAGACATGCCCAGTACATGAGAGTTCTCCTGGATAATCACTGGCTGTCTGTCTGCTTGCTTCTCAGATGGGCTTTATCCTCATTGGTCTAAGTTCAGCAGCGAGGCCTGACACACTCCTCCATGTCCTTCTTCAAGAGGCAGGTGTATTTCTCCAGCCACAATGCAGTCTCAGCTGCTCTCCTTAAGCCCTTATATGCATTATGTGCATGAATCCCTTCATCTTATGAAGTCACTCCTTTTTAATTTAATATTTGCAAGGAGAGAGGTGGAGGGAATGGGCACCAGGGCCTTTTGCCACTGGAAATGAACTCCAGATGCATGTGCTACTTTGAACATCTGGCTTTACATGTGTACTGGGGAATTGAACCCGAGCCATCAGGCTTTACAAACAAGTGCCTTTAACCACTGAGCCATCTCTCCAGCCATAAAGTCACTCTTACTAGCTTCTTTGACAGGCAGGGAGGTACAGAAATAGAGATTAAGTTGTGAATGTGACTTCCTTAGGTGGTTGGGACAGAGAGATCTGAACCTCCTGCAGCCAGGGTTCACATTGTGTGTGTGTGTGTGTGTGTGTGTGTGTGTGTGTGTGTGTGTACATGCAGGGGCTTATGTGTGCATGTGAATGCAAAGGTCCCAGAACAACCTCAGGTGTCATCCTCAGAGACTCTGTACCTTTTTTTGAGGCAAGGTCTCTCTGGCCTGGGGCTTACCAATTAGGCTAGACTGGCTGGCCAGCAAACTTCAGGGATCTGCCTGTCTCTGCCTCCCCAGCGTTAGGATTTTAGGCATGTGCCACCATGCCCAGCATTTCTGGAGATAAAAATTCAGGTAGTCAAGATTACAAGGCAAACACCTGACCAACTGAGCTATCTCCCTAGACCTTCTAGACTTTCTCATTTTTTAATTGCTTTTTTTTTTTTCTCCCTTCAATACTGGGGATTGAGCCCAGGGTCTTGTGCATGTCAGGTAAATACTCTACCACTGAGCCACATCTGCAGCCCTTAATTTCAAGTTTTAGAGATCATTACAGAGTTTCAGAAAATTGTATGGAGATTCCATGGAGCCTTAATTCACTTTCCCTCCTGGAAAGCTGTATCCCAGTGTCATGATCAGACACTGAACAGGTCTGACTTCACTTTTCACTATGACATTGTTGGGCCATGCAGGCTGATATGTTTCCTCAGTTTGGAATCTGAGGTCAGTCCCTCCATAAGGGGTGCCCAGTTTTCCATGAGCAGAGTCAGTGAACAGAAAGATGCTTCAGTTTACTATCCTGCCTGATTCTCATTTGCTCCCCACCTGAGGAAACTCACAAGTCTACACCAGCACTATCCACCTCACATAGTCCTCTGACAGTGTGACACTGACAGCAACTGCCATCAAAGGGAGGGGCCTCTGTGAAGATAGCTCAGTGAGTAAAATTCTTGCTGGGCAGTGTGACACCTGCATTTGGATTCTGAGCACATACATGCTGGGTGGTCTTGGTGAGCAGCCTGTAATCTCAGTGCTTGGTAGGGAGAGACAGGTCAACCCCCCTGGAGCAAGCTGGTTGATTAGACTAGCCTAACTGGTGAACACTGAGTTCAAGTGAGAGAGGGGAGCGTGTTTGAGGAAAACACGCAACCTCAGCCTCTGACTTCCACATGCACACATGTGCATGCCCACCTGTACATGTGTGCCCACACATGCATGTATGTGTGTATATATACCCTTCCTCCCAATACACATGCATAAAAGAAGAAAAGAGAAGAAGGAAGGGCATGGAGTCCTTCTAGCATTTGTATGGCTTGTGGTGATGGAGGAAGCAGTGTGTGACACTGAGAATAAGATAGGTGATGGAGCTTGCCTGCTTTTTGTGAGAATGCCTGTCCTGTGGTCCTGCTATGGTGGGGAGAAAGCCCTCACTTGCCCCTTTGGAGAGACCTCAGGAAGCTGAAGCCCAGACCACAGAAATCCAACATCAGTCACCGGTCATGTGGGTGCATTCAGCTTCCAGCCTTGACTCACCCCAGCCTTGGTGACAAAGAGTCAACCTATCCTGTCTACATCCTTGTCCCCATGAATGTGACAGGTTGATATTTATGCTTTGAGTTAATTTCCTTATCTAGCAATGGGAACAGTAACCTAGTCCAGCAAATATTTCCTGGGTACCCACAGTGCACATGGCTCTGTGTGGTGGGCTGGGTACAGGGGACAAACGGAATGGCAGAGCCCCCTTCCAGTGAGCACAAAGGATAACATCCCAGCGCCGTTTCCCACCAGGGTATGTTGTTTATGCTTTGTTTTATTTATCTTTTAAAAAATATTTATTTATTTACGAGAGAGAAAGAGGAGATTGAGAGAGAGCAAGAGAGAAGGAGAGAGAGAGAATGGGCATGCCAGAGCCTCCAGCCACTGCAAACGAACTCCAGACGCATGCACCACATTGTGCATCTGGCTTACGTGGGGCCTGGGGAATTGAACCACGGTCCTTTGGCTTTGCAGGCAAATGCCTTAACCACTGAACCATCTCTCCAGCCCTTGTTTTATTTTTGAACGAGGTGGAAACTTGGTCTCTGTCTTTGTAAGACTTTGACTCTCCTGTCAGGCTGTGCTATCAGGAACATGTGGGTCTGGATCGGCCACCCCACTGCAGAATTAGCAGAATTAGCTGCAAGTACCTTTCTGTAAGTGGGTGCCTGTGTTTGGTTCTCAGTCCTACAGCATCTGACTTGGGGACTGGGTGGTGCAAGAGTTGCATGAGAAAGGGGGAGAAGTCTGGCCTTGGCTCTGACTTCCACTGGGGTAGCTACTTTAGGAGCTTGCTGACAGCTGTTCCCAGAGCACTCATCCTCAGCTCCTTGGAGGTTTCCCGGATGGTGTTCTTATGATACCCCAGAGGTTGATGGGGGTGGCAGTGGCAACTGGAAAAAGCCAATTGTTACCCTGGGGTAAGGCAAACCCAAGAGTAAATGTTCCCAATGCAGCAGAGAGGAAGGATTCCAAGGGGACGCACAAAGTGGGTAGCCCACAGAGAGCAACCTGCTCGTGGTAGACTTTCCCATGGGAATCAGGGGCTGATATGGGTGGTTACAACTTAAACTAATGTGATGGCAAAAGCACACCCCAGAAATATCCTTTTTGCAGTGTCCCCACATTCCCATTGACTCTGCCTCTTCCCAGGTCCATAGCTGCAAACAAGGTGACCTTCAACATGGGTCCACTACCTGGGGACACAGTGAGTACACTGTGGGCACACTGTGCTCTGCAGCATGAAGACACACAGGGGAAAAGGCCAGAGAGAAGAACCAGTGATGTGCCGTTTGCATCTCCTCTTGCCCAGACCCTCACTTTTCATTTAAGAAAGTGTGTATTAGTTACTCTTATCATTGCTGTGATAGAAGCAACTTAAGCAGGAAAGGTTTATTTTGGTTCATGGTTTCAGACCATCATCGTGGAGAAGGTGTGATGAAGTTTGTAGTGGTAATCATAGTGGCTCCTTGCAGCGTGGCACGTCAAGAAACAGGGAGCTGTATTAGAAGCCCAGAAGCAGAGTCAAGCTGTCAGCTCTCAAAGACCCACTCTCAGTGACCCACTTTGCTAGCAATGCTTTCCACCACAAAGGCTCCACAACCTTCTGAAAAAGTGCCACCACTGTTTGAACACCAAGTGTTCAAACGTGTGAGCCTGTGCAGGACATTCACATTTGAACCATAGAATTCGGAGTTGAGTCCTAGGGACTGGAGACTGAAGAGCCCTGGTTCAAACCCATTCTTGTCTCAGAAGTGATTGGCCAAGTGTCCCTCAACAGTGTAGAGAGCAGAGGTCAAAATCAAGGGAGGACATTTGATGGATGCAACAAGCCACCACAGCCTCAAGGCTGACATGGCACATGCCTGTGTTCTGATGGCTGTGGAAGCCAGAGGACTTTGAGCAAGAGTCAACAGTGTCCCCACCCTTCCTGCCCTTCCATGCCTCTGCAGCACCCACTATCCTGGGCTCCTGATCCCTACCCCATCTTCAGATGGCAGGCTTCTCAACTCAGTCATCAGCTCCTTGTGCTCATGGCTGGAAGGGCTTTGCCAATTTCAAGTCCTTACATGGACAGACAGGGCCCACTGGGGTGACTCATATCACTGTATGTTGAGACTGTTCTCAACCTCACTCTGCAAAGCCCAATGTGATGGTCACAGCCCCCAGAGCTGAATATGTGGACAGAGCATAGCTTTATTCTGCCTGCTGTAGTCACACTCTCAGCAGGCCCCTATCATGTACTTACTGTGTACTATAGTAGCTGTTGAGGGCATAAAGAGGTTGCAAAATAAACATTTGATCAGAAGGTTGAGAATTTGATGCTGGGTTCAGGGGAAGGTGTGTGTGTCAATGAACCAAGAACAGAGCCTCTGGTCAGGGGACAGGACAGGATGTGAAATTCCCCTCATACTGAGTGAAAGTCTCCCACCCACACCATAGCCAGAGAAGTGTGTGTCATCACCCCATAGCTGGGCTGTGGGATCTGCATGGATGAGAGAAAGGACCAGCCACTGACTGTGGAGGGTGTCTGAGAATGTGAAGGTCAGATTAGAACATGTGTGAGTGATGTGTGTTAGTGTGAGTTCACAAGTGTGAGCAGGTGAAAGCATGTTTGAGCAAGAAAGCATGAATGAATGAATACTTCTGTGTGTGAATGAATGTGTGATTGTGAGTGTGTGGGCCCTTATGTGGGGTGACTGTGCATGATGTGTGATTTTGTGTGTGTGTGTGTATGTATGTGTGTGTGTGTGTAAAGAAGGTGTGTGTGTCTTAGAACCTCACCCTCACAGCCAGCTGGCTGTACAAGTTTTATCACATGCCCTGCCCCCACTCACATCTGACCCTCAGTGTAAGGAGGCCTGTGACGAGGCTCTCAGCTGCACTGTGTCATTTGACCCACACATCACTTTGAGAGAGGGGTTATTTTTACTCTTTGGGGCACAAAGACAGCCACCACTACCAAGAAGATGTTAACTGAGGCCACCTGCCCACCCACCTGCAGATACCTGAGGAGGAAGGCTACTATTGTGGTCCCTGGCAGCCTGCATGGGGTGCTGTTAGGGAGGAAGTGACAATAATACAGTGAGCGTCTGCAAGCCTGTGCCAGCTCCTCTCCCCACCTGCTTGTGGCCTGCAAGGTGGCTGTCATGCTCTTGTCATCCTCACATCACAGGCAAAGAGCTAAGACGGGGCAGCTAGGAACTTACCAAGCTCACCTGCACCTTGGGGTTCAGTGGATGTGAGGTTGCAGGAGGGTGGCCGGTTCCTTCATGGGCTGGCCCTGAAGACCTGACAATGGATTCACTCCATGCTTAGCAGAGACTTGGCAGAGGGGTAGAGGGGTGACGTTAGCCCAATCCCATGAGGCAAGGCTGTACACTGTCATAGCCTCAGGCACCTCAAAGTACCACGAGTCCTGTCTTGTGCCTGCCTGCATGTGAAAGTGATTCCAAAGGCTTCTGGGCAAACTGGAATCTGCTTCACCTCCTTAATTGCACTGGGAGAGTTTACTCCTTTGAGCAACTGGGGGGACCACTCTCATTTCCTCCAGCCATTTGAGAAATGAGGTGGCTTTTGCCAAATCTTGTTATGTGAGCTGCAGGGACAATACATCCGGAAATCTGTGATGAAGAAACTTCTGAAGAAAACCAATTTAATAATCAAAGGAAAGTCTGCGGAGACAGGGCCAGGGGACTTTCCTCTGGCTCCTCCCTCCGAGCTGCTCACAGACCTGTCATCTAGATTGCCACGGAGCCATGTGCCCTGCAGGATGGAAGGCACACCCATGCACCAGCCCAGTCAGAGGGTGTGCAGAGCCAGGGGGCAGGTTTGTGGAGCACCAGCATGTGGCCAACTGTTGTCTGGGTGCAGGGTCCAGACACAGCACCTTCCGTCCACTTCCCTGATGGATGCCCAGCCCCTATGACCAACAGTGACCATTGCCACAACTGGTGGCAGGAGGGGGTTCTATGGCTGTGGGCAGGGCTTGGACCTTCTGTAGGGTCTCTCTGCATTCCTCAGCTGGTGACCCCTTCCCCAAGTACACTTATTCATTAAGTCCTGTCATCGCCCTCGTGATGATGTAATCCTGGGATATCACCCATCCCTAACGTAGTCACCTCAACAAGGTCCCTCTTGCCATCAAGCTCACATATTCACGGTCCCTAAGACTAGGATCTCATAACCATGTGATGCCAGCTGTTGAGACTTTCCAACACTTCCCACCAGTGAGAACTGTCCCCTTTGCCCACAGCCTCTAGGTTGGGGGGCTGATCCCAGATGCCTCAACCAAGGGCAATGAATTAAAAAGGTCCCAACCCAACATATCTGGAGTCCTGAAGCTCACAACTTAGCCATAGCACTAGATCGTCAAGAAAATGGTCTTAGGGCATCCCACTGATGTGAAGGGATGACCTAAGCAAATGCTTGTCATTACTAGCTCATAAGAGACAGCATAGACCTGATGAGAGGGTATGACTTGGGCCAGGTTAACAGTCTGACCTCCAGCAATGAGAGGCTCAGCTTTATTGAAGCTGCTTGGGAAACAGCAGTTTCTCAGGAAAAAAGAATTAAAGCAGTTACCACAAATGTCAGGCAGGCAGGCAGGCAGGCAGGCAGGGTCCTGCACCCTCAAGTCTTCCTGTGCATCCTGGCTCCCTCCCATGCTCCAGCAAGCTCCTGGGAATTCCCCCAGTTGTGGCCCTCAGTACCTCAGCAGCCCTCCCACGTTACTGGGGAAAGCAGTGCCTTAGTCTTTCTAGAACATTCTCCAGTCATTGAGAGTAGGATTCTTTGACTTAGTAGGTTCAGACTGACCTCCCTAAAAACACTATTATGTTTAGACAGGTTGTTGTCTGCCACAGGAGTACTCCCAATGACCAAGTCATGTAGCCTGCAGCTTTAGTGCTTTTTAAAATGAATCTCAAAGCTATGTCATAATTACCCAGACTGTGATGTAGGGTGGAATTAAATCTCCATAAAGTAAATCATGAGTAGCACATGGCTATCAACCCATTACCCATGCCCTACTTCCCTCACAAAGTAAGTCTTTTGTGAAAAAATTCTCATATTCCAGACAGGTGAAAATGATTTCAAGCTTTATGCTTTGGAATTCTAAGATAAAAAATGTGGTATGGCTGGAAGTCTCATTTGGGCCACATCACTTTCCGATAGAGTTCACAGTCCTTCAGAGCATGACTGTCCCTGCCAAGTGTATGTGACTTCTGAGAGGGGCCACAGACCCTCTGAAATCCCAGCAAGGAGACCAAAAGAGAAAAGCACAGAGACCCAGGGAAACCAGGGTGAGGCCTCTGCCTGGTACCCACCAGACTGGTAGGCAGAGGGGCTTCCTGCCTCTCTGAAGGAAGCCACAGAGAGGGCAGCCAATGTTGCTACAGTTCTTTGACGCTACAGCTTCCCAGTCCTTCAGTCCTGCTTCCTCCTCTGCTCTGCTCCTGAGGAAGTCCCTGCAGTGTGGGTGAGGGAGACGCCCCCAAGTGCTCAGCCTGGACTGTGAGCAAGAAATAGTCATGCAGCCCAGCTGACTCTTGGTGGGAGGCCCATGCCCAAAGTGCTGTGTGCTGGCCTGGCCATCAGAAGGAGCAAGTGCCCTGAGGCAGAGGCCATCTGAGGCTACCCTACTCAGACAGGGGCTACCCTACTCAGACAGGGGGTACTCTACTCAGACAGGGGGTACTCTACTCAGACAGGGGGTACTCTACTCAGACAGGGGATACTCTACTCAGACAGGGGGTACTCTACTCAGACATGGGCTACCACCTGCAGATACAGGTGCTCCTATCAGCTAGGGGCTGTCCCCCTCAGACAGAGGTTGCCCAACCTCAGACAGGCGCTGCATAGCAGGTGTCATCCAGCTGCAGTGGGCATGAGTGTCCAGGCCCATTGTGACAGCCAAGTGCCTTCAAGACCCCAGCATGTAGTCTAGTACCAGAGGGTGCTACACAAGCAACTGGGGAAAATGGCCGACATCTGTCCAAACAACTTGCAGTCTAAGATGCCCAGCAGGAAACAACTTGACTTAATGCTCATACAAGTGCAGTAGTGGCAAACAGCCATGGTGGGTAACCAACTGCTCTTGATTTGGCTAATAGATCCACTCAGTGGAATGGAACTCATTGCTGGAACTGGGAAATAAGTCAAAACCAGGTACAAAAAATGAGCTCAGTCTCCAAGATCAAGATGCCACCAAATGTGGGCTAGAAGAGAGCCAACGCATATAAAATTCCCTCCAAAACATATATGGTCATCCCTTCTATCTAGTACTAACTTCTCTCTCCGTTGGAGAATTTGCTTATCTTTTTTCAGATGGACAACGAACCTGAAGGGAGGATCAGCTAACCACACCTCACCAGGGCCCCAGCTGAAACCATAGAGTACCGCAGGGGAAGGGCAAGAATACAGAGCGTGCATGGCGATTACGACACCAGAAAAAGGCTGAAGGAGATAAACACAGAGAACATCCAACTCCAACTAAGCCAGATATCCAGAGACACAGAGGCTCCCAAAACCTCATCACTGAAGCAGAACTAAAATGACCCCGAATGACTTGCAGAAGAGGGGATGGAAAGATTGTTAGAGTCATAAGTTGGGGCATTATGCACAGAGACTGGGGCCTACCCCCCAGAACTCTTGACTAACCTCACAATGCATGACCCACATTCCCCTTGAAAGAAGGAGGACAGGGAGGAGGACAATGGAACCAATACTATGAATGTAAAATCAGAATAATATAAATAAAAATATATATTTAATTAAAAAAAGAAAAGAAAAAGACCCCAGCATGGTGTCCGTACATCTTTTTTTTATCTGATGAATTTATTTATTTATTTATTAATATATATTTTTTATTGACAACTTCTATACTTACATACAAAAATGCATGATATTTCCCTCCCCTCCTCCCATTCCCCTTTAGAACTCCAATCTCCATCATATCCCCTCCCTCTCTCCATTAGTCTCTCTTTTAATTTGATGTCATCATCTTTTTCTTCTGTTATGAGGGTCTTGCGAAGGTATTGCTAGGCACTGCAAGGTCATGGATATCGAGGCCAATTTCTGTCTGGACAGTTGCATTGTAAGAAGTCATACCCTTCCTTTGGCTCTTACATTCTATCCACCCCTCTTCCACAATGGGCCCTGAGCCTGTCCATTCATCTTACAGCCTGACTCATGCCCTAAAGCCTGTAAGAGATGGGTTCTTAGCTGTGAAGATCCAGGTGAACCTCTGATGAGGGGTGGTGACACCTCCTCTCTTTGGAGGTTTCCCCATCAATCATGATTGCCTCCAAGGACCTTTACTAGGAGGCTGGGCACAAACACTGATTCCTCCTCGGTTCCTCTGTTCAGGCTACAGTGCATGAGCAATCCAGGGCCCTGTCCCTGGCGACCTTGAGCAAGCTCGATCTTTAGTGTCATTTAGTGTCACGTTAGTGCCCAGTGAGACCAGCAGACTTTTGTGTTACTAAGGGTTGAACCTAGGGTCCCACACATGTTAGGTAGTGCCTATCACTGTGCTGCACCTTAACCCCTGTAGAACATTCTGTAACCTCAAATGGGAATCTAAGGCCATAGTGTCTACCACGTAAGATGAGGGGAGAGTTGAAGAGCAAATGCGGGGAAAGGCTGGGCCCTGAAGCATCGAAGTCTACTAGAAAATGACATAAGGGGAAGAAATGAGGATTTGAACTATCATATTCTCCTACTCTGAACTCAAAAAGTACCAGGTTTGAGAGGATTCTGACATAGGAAGTTAGGGTTTCCAAAACAGTTACTTTCTTGAGATACTTAGATGTCATTTGGTTTCTCTGACCAGAACATTCTGCAATTTTATAGTGAGGGAAATCACAGCCTCTGCCCAGGACATGAGTCCCTTGAGATGAGAACGCTCTGCTGAATCCTTCAAAGACAGGCCCACCACCAAGAGTTACACTCAACCTTTGATGTCTGCATGCAGAGAAAACTGATCCATTGCTGGGTGACTTCCAATGTGCTGCCTGTCCTTCCATTGTCTTAGGACACTGAGGAACAGTTTGGCCCATAAATTGTGCTCACTATCCCTTCATGACTGTGACCCATATTCACCACTCTCCTTCTTCCTCCCTCCAGCCTTTCTAGAGTCAGGACTGCTGATCTGATCTCTAGACTTTTACAACTGCTAGGAAAATTAAAGCTTGGGGTTGGGTAAGTGGCTCAGTTGTAAAGTGTTTGCTGCATAAGCATGAGGTTCTGAGTTCAGAATCCCAAGTCCCATGTAAAACCCAAGCATGCTGGCATTTGCCTGTAATCCCAGCGCTGAGGAAGTGATGACTGGAGGATCTATGAGACTCACTGGCTAGTCTAGCCAAATGAGTGAGCTCGGAGTTCAATGAGAGACCCTGCCCCAAGGGAAGTTGGAGAGTAGTTGAGGAAGACACCTGATGTGGAGCCCTGGTTCCACATTCACACACACACACACACACACACACACACATTTGCACATGTACCTGCACACATACATGCAGTCATTCACATATGAGCACGCATACTCACACAAGCATATTTTGCTGGGAAGAATATCCAACCAGACCCAGTTTATAGGAAGAATGTGCTTATTTCAGACTTATAGATGCGGGGGGAGTTCCATCAATGGTGGACGAATCTGCTCCCTTCCATGCATCCAAGCAGAGAGAAACAACTGCAGCAAGCCAATACCACCAAGCAGCCAGCACGAAGCCTGAGCTCAAGTTGCTCTCTCCACACCTTTGGGCTGAATTCAGATTTCTCTCCAGTGACACGCACCCCTGTAGTAGGAATCTGCCTGCTAGGGGCTGAGTTACGAAGTCAATTTTAATAAAACAATTGAGTCTATGATGTCATACATTTACATTACCACATCCAAACCACAACATACATATGAACACATACAAAAGCAAAACAATGAAGCTTGTAGAGAACAAAGCCGAAGAAGCAATTGCTCAGTCCACTGCAACTGCCAACATCAGAAGAAATTCAGAGGAAGGGCAGGTCACAGGCCCATTTTCTCCTTGGTATGTGGTTCCTATTCGACATTTGGTAACTAGTAAAAGTGCTCCTTAGAGGCAAAGAGGATAAGCATATAGAAGAGTTGGTCTGTGGCCAGTCCCATGTAGGGTTTCTGAAATACAAGTTAATTTCAAAATTCAAATCACTGCTTAGCCCCACACATGGAGAAAGCCAAAGCCATGTCGTGTCAGGAGCTCAACTGGGTGCTCCTGCTCTATTGGCTATGATGCCGGTAAATGTCTTCTTTTCTGCAATTCCATGTTATTCTTGTCCACCAGAACCATTGGAAAACACCCCAAGGCCACACCAATATGGGGTGGAGCTTGCACATGCTAGAGGACAGGTATAGCTATGCAGACCCCAGGCCTGGGCCTGCTGTCCCTTTGCTGTCTACAGGTGTCTGGATACTCTAGCCACAGCCCAGCCCTTCTTGGCCCACACGTCAACATTGCACTCTCAGGGCTCTTCATGTCACAGTGGAGTCTAACAGCTTCTCAGTTCCACTTCCTGTTCCCAGAAAGGAGATTTTCTGGTCCAGCTGAGTGAAGTGGACTTGCCCCTCCTTGCCAGCCAGCTGCTGCCTGGATAGCATTCACAGGAAGTATACCAGCATGATCCCTGGCGGTCCCTTCCTCCTACAGAGTGCTTGAGGAGTCTCTCAGGAAAGGAGGCTGGATAGTCATCTGCACTCCAAGGCCTAGTATACTTTCTTCTCTGTCTGTAACATGGGAATAGTTTCCATCTTGTAGGTTTGAACGAGAGTGCCTCCCAGAGACACTGCCCCATGGCAGAAGCATCTACTCACCATTACAGCTAAGAGACTTGATCCAAGTTTGTAGTAGAACACCTGGACACAATTGTGTCACGAGAGAGATTATTCCAGTTGCCCACTTACTACGCATGAATGCCCCAGAAACTCAGCAGCACCAAGTAGCAATTGTTACCTGCTTTGTGCACTTTGTGGTGTGGTAGAGTTAGCTCCTCTTGGCTCCACGCAGTGCTGACTGGAAGACCCCCTTCTCTAATGGCTTGCTCACATAGGGCAGGGCAAATGGAGTTGGGGGGATTGAATGGGAGCATGGTTCCCTCTACGTAGGCTTGTCCAAGAAATTCAGGGCCTCCTCATAGCAGGACGGTCTCAGGTGGCTGGCTTCACAGAGTTAGGTCTTGAGAGGCCCAAGTCAAAGTTAGAGGCTTTTCCTCATGTAATCCAAGCCTCTTGGAGAATTGCTTCTAATTTACTCTGCTAAGCAGTAAGTTAGTAAGTCACTAAGGCTGCCCCTATCCTAGGAAAGTCATTTTAGTCTATAAGATTGGCTGTAGTAGTGAGCTGTAGCTTTGCTGTGTTTGCTGAAATCAATGCATTCAAAACTTTCCTATCTCTCATTCATGAATGTAACCTTCAGTGCTTACCCTTATATACTGTAACGATTAAATTCCATTGCTAGCTTGATCAGATTAGGAATCACATAGAGATATGCCTTTTGGGCAGGGCTGTGAAAGTGTTCCCAGGAAGGACTGATGGAGAGAGGAAGACCTTTCCCCACAGAGGCTCTCTGGTAGTGCACTGTATATAAAGACTCTCCAAGGGCTGGAGGGATAGCTTAGTGGTTAAGGAGCTTACTGTAAAGCCAAAGGACCCAGGTTCAGCCCCCAAGGACCCACACAAGCCAGATGTACAAGGTGGTGCGTGCATCTGGAGTTCATTTACAGTGGCTGGAGGTCCTTGCACACCCAATCTCTGACTCTCTCTCGATCTTAAATAAATAAAGAAAAATAAGAAAAATTTAAATTGTTTTTTACAAAGGCTCTCCAAGTGTACTCCTGTGGATACATGACTCTGAGTGTTCCTCTGCACTGTGCTGCTGCAAAGGGCTATGCCACCAGAATTATCCAGATTTTCTTCTTGAAAGGGGAAAAGTTTCATGGTTGTAGGATACACTAGGACCAAAGGGTGTATAGTGAGAAGTGTATATTGGACCAGTTACAGCCCTAATGGAAGCAACAGGACACTGATTCATTGATGTTTTGCAGTTATGTTAAGCAAGTGAAAGTGGATATCAGCTCATACAAGTGTATGTCTATGGAAACACACATGGGACATACATATGTGTAATCCTTGTAAAGGATATGTAGTCTTCTTTAAGAAAATAGTATCTGTGTTGACCAGGTTCTTCAGAGAAATAGAACCAATAGAGGGGACACACACACACATGTACAGCTCAGTAAGAGGGTTAGTGATGTATCTCTGATCTCTGATAACACAAATGGCCAAGAGCAATGTTTGTGTCTGCTTCCTCAAAACCAAGGAGGGCACACCTTGCTGGTGGGAGATGTTGCACTTTAAGGCAAGCATCTAGGACTCAGGTGCCTTAGAAGGCCGAGGTCCAACTTCTGGGTCCTTCTGGCCTCGCCTATCTCTCTGTAGCTCCCATGACAGCAAGTCTTAGCAGCTTCCATCCCAAGAGATGCAGGAATGTGCTATTCCCATGTGATCACTGAGGTGCCTTCAGTGGATGTGGTTATAACACCCATACCACGAAGAACAGATTTTGCAGTCGCAGGTGAGAGGTTCTGCTGTCTGGAAGAAATTCCAGATCCCACTCTTCAGGTTGATGGAGTGACCAAGAGCAAGAACAATAGCTGAGGCTTACCTTCATTGATGATCTCGAAGCTCTGTGACTATATAGATGGGCGCACAATGTACTCGCTTTGGAAATACTGTACATTCTCAATGCCAAACGGCTTTGCCTAACATACAAAGATGGTGAATGTAGCTGGCACCCACATCAATGTTACAAAAGTATTTCAGGAGCAGCTGTGCGATGGCCAGCATTAAATAGAGTGGTGAGCTACTCCATGCTCTATAGTCCTTCTTAATTTGAAGAATTCTCCCCCTTTTCTTTCCCACATGACACACAAAACCATTACAACCTTCCTGACAGCCTCCAGATGCCCTGAATTGTCTGTGTAAAATTTCAGGGTCTTCAAGCTATTTAATGCCCTATGAAAGTAAAATAAAATGTGTACAAATAATTCAATAAGCTTGGGGAGCTGGGGGAGAAACGCTAAACATGTCACAGATGGCACCTCCAGGCAGTTTATCAAAGAGAGTTTCATAATTTAACAAACTTGTCTTGGCACTGCACACAAAGGCCTTCCTGTTTGATCCCCTAATAACACCGCTTAGCACTTTCTGGGGAACTGGCTTTTGGCGCCTGAGCTGTTTCCAAGCATTAGCTAATCAATCATCAAATGGATACTTTCCATGCAGCATCAGACTCAGAATCCTCGCTTGACCTCCACCAAGGCTGCGGGAAACAAGGGTGTTCCAAGGTCAATCCAGGGTGAGGTTGCAGCTCAGTCCCAGTTAACAAGTATCCAGGCTTTTTCAACGCTGCCACCTGCTCTTCTTCGTCCACATGGCTCCACCTGCAGAGTTCAAGGAGCTGCCAGGTTTTTCTCCAGGTCTCAATTTGAAACACCAGGGTCTTTATCAAAGTAGAGGCATGAAGTTGGATTTGTCTCCTCAGTCCGGTTCTGAGTATGGACCAGGCTCATTCTATTTTCTGGAGAGCAGAGAGCTTTGTGGATTTCATTTGCTTCTATTATTTTTTTGTTTTGGTTGTTTGTAGAACTAGTTATTTTTTCACATCAGAAATGTGATTTTTATTTAGATTTTAGATGCAAAGGCTGTACTTACTCTGGGCAGTAAGAGGAATGTGACGTCTGTTTAGAGTTTAGATGAGCACGTTGTAGTTACTGTGGACAGTAGTGTAAGAGAAGTCAGTGAGAGGTGGTGGAGCTTTTAAAAAAACTTTTTATTTATTTCTTTATTTGCAAGCAGAGAGAGGTAGAGAGACAGAGAGAATGGGCGAGCCAGGGCCTCCATCCACTGCAAGTGAACTCCAGATATATGCGCCACTTTGTGCATCTGCCTTTATGTGGGTACTGGGGAACTGAACTCCAGTTGTTAGGATTTACAGGCAAATGCTTTAACTGTTGAGCCATCTCTCCAGCCCTCGATATATATATTTGTTGTTGTTTGTTTGTTTGTTTTTTGAGGTAGGGTATCGCTATAGCCCAGGCTGACTGGAATTCACTCTGTAGTCTCAGGGTGGCCTTGAACTCATGGTGATCCTCCTACCTCTGCCTCCTGAATGCTGGGATTAAAGGCGTGCGCCACCACGCCCGGCTTCAAGCTATACTTTTAAATTTATCAATAATATGTGTATGAGTTAAAAAGGCCAAGCCCTTTCCCTAAAGGGAAGAAGAACAGCTAACAGAATCAATGCAGCAGGGCTAGGGAGATAGCTAAGTTAGGGAAGGGTTAACTTTGCAAGCATGCGGACTTAAGTTCAATTCCCAGAACATGTGTTAAAAATACCAAGTGTTGGGAGCTTGGACGATGGTTCAGTAGTTAAAGGCACTTCCTTACATAGCCTGCCAGCCCAGGTTCAATTCCCAAGCCACCCCAAGTAAGCCAGCCACAAAAAGTGGTGCAAGTGTCTGGTGTTCATTTGTAGCAGCAAGAGGCACTGCTAGAAACACACACACACACACACACACACACACAAATAAATAAATTAAAAAAAAATACCAGGGCTTGAGGTGCACACTTATAACGCCAGCCCTGGGGTGGCAGAGATTTGAGGCTTCCTGGAGCTTGCTGGCCATCCAGTCTGGTCGAATTGGTGAGTTTCAGGCTAGTGAAAGACCCTATCTCATGAAAGGTGGATGGTCCCTGAGGAACAACACCTGAGGTTGTCCTCAGGCCTCCACATACATGCACTCACATCCTCACATACATATATACTTCATACACATGTGCCTGCCTACATAGACACAAGAATACATGCACAACAGAATCAACACAATAGTCATCTAAGGATGAGTGGGGCCTGGTAACACGTCTGGAGAGCAGTGTAGACATCTGGAGGTTACCACGTCTACCATGGACTCTAAGAAGTCTCATGCACTCCAAAGTATTCCTCCCTAAACTCAGTGTGATTGTGAGCATCCATCCTGAACTGCACTCCTCAACATTTATCTGAGATTGCAACAATAAGGACAGAAGAAGAAGGATGCAGGCTAGTGGAGCAAGAGGCAGGAGGACTGTATGTAGCCTGGACTCCCCCCTGAGGTCCCAGAGCAGAAAAAAAAAAACTATGGGAAAACAACAGAAATGCAAAGAAAGCAGGGAGGTGGGCTGGGACAAGAGTTAAGTCACTATAGTGCTTGTTTTGTAAGAATGAGGACTAAGTCCAATCCTCAGGACCCACACAAGAATCTGGACACACACACACAAGTCAAAAGTAAAGTGGTTGACATCATTTTTGACTTCTTGGGTTGGCAGACATGGAGAAGTTTGTAGGTGGTGCTGAGAAAGATGTGGCAAATGGAGTATTGAATTCCACATTTCCAGTGTGGTATGAGTAATAGAAGGCCATGAAAGTGCGCTGGAGGTCATTTTGGTGACAGCCAGGCACAGTTCCAAGTGCTTTCTGCAAGGCAGTGACTGAGAAAGCCTAGGGTGGTGCAGGGGGGGCTGGGAAACCACTCTGTTAGTGCAGGCACAGCATGTTCACCTTGAAAAAATCCTGAGTACCACGTGCCTAATCCCTACATGTTCCACATTACACTTTAATAAAATGTTAAACATAAAAGAGCTCATAAGGGAACAGACTCCCAACCATTCCTGAACAACAAATATGTAAGAACAGAAGACTGAGGGAGCACCCTCAGAAATGACTCTTCATGGTTCCTTGTCTGAATTTATGTGTGCACCCAACAAAATTATATATGCATACATTCTACAAAAAACTTCTGTGGCTGGGGCTGGGGAGGTGTCTCAGTGGATAAAGTTCTTGGTGCACAAGTATGAGGACCTGAGTTCAGATGAGTAACCACGGTTGCGGTAGCATATGCCTATTATCCCAGCACTGGGGAAGTGGACATAGGAGGATCCCTGGAACTTGTTGGCTAGCTGGTCCAGCAGAGTTGATGAGCTCCAGGTTCAGTAAAGAGACCCTGTCTGAAAAACTAAGGTGAAGAGTGACTGAGAAAGATACTCAGTGCTGGTTGCTGACAGCCACACATGCAGGCACATTACAAGCATGTCACATCACAGAAGAACATATATACATGCAAAAAGAAATCTGGGACCAAATTTAGAAATTTCTTATTCACGTGACACTATGCCTTCTATATTCAACAAACAAAACCATGCCTGTTTACCTAAATTTCTTCTAGTAGGCTAACTAAATAAAGTATACAACATAGTCATAATTGTCACCTTAACTTCTTATTTGAAAGGACTTCAAAAAAATATCCCTGGAACTTAATTAGCAATTAGGATAGGAAAAGCAAGAAAAGTGATGTAAACTAAGCTATGA
The DNA here is from genome assembly GCA_036365145.1 of Orientallactaga sibirica. Taxonomy (NCBI): domain Eukaryota; kingdom Metazoa; phylum Chordata; class Mammalia; order Rodentia; family Dipodidae; genus Orientallactaga; species Orientallactaga sibirica. The sequence continues at coordinate 44,181,483 of JAEOAD010000011.1, read as the reverse complement.
GATAACCTGTTCGAATGACCTTTGGCCTGGGCTAACACAAAGTAGAATCAAAGATGCAGAACAGACTTGCTCTGAGAGAAGGTCTCATTGTATAGCCCAGGCTGGTCTAGACCTTGCAATCCTCCGGCCTCAACTTCCTGAGTGCCAGGATGACAAGGTGCCAAAGATGCTTGCCTGCAAAGATACTGCTTTGACAAATCCAGCCCATGTGGTGGAGCTGGAGGGAGCACCAGGGAGCAGCTGGGTCAGAAAAGCCAGCTACTGCTATAAGAGTGAGCAGTCCCAAAGGTCTCCCTCATGGAACAAGCCCAGGAACATGCTTGGGAACTATGGGGAGACACATGCCACAGAGCTGGATTGTGCCTGATACCCACAAACATGTTTCTAGACTCCACAGGGTTGCCCAGAGCCACCCTAGTGGACCTCAGCCTCAAGGTTATACAGTTGGAAAATGACATTGACCTCTCCACCCAAGAACCAACACCAGCCTTTATGTGGACTACTCTTTGATAAAACAAAGTCCCCTCTGATTTCTTTGCATGTTTCTAGCAGATTCAGCATGTCACACAAGCCTTTTACATTATTAATAAAAGTTTCAAATTTGGTTACTTTGCTCTTGAATATGAAAGGTTCCCTTTGGGGGACTTTGAAGCATGCAAGACGCACCCTTGCCATTAAGGAACTTAGAGATAAAGTCTGCTGCTGGTCTTGCTTTGAACCCTCAGGGGCTTGAAGAGGCAAGACCGCCCATGGAATGTGGAATTGTATTTGCATAAGAGGAGATCACTCCTTTCAGTGTGCCATAATTAAAAGTTTACTTTCTTTCCCCTGTTGCCATGGGAATAATGTTTGTTTGCTTGTCTGAAAAATCATAAGGCCAAATGGAATATTTTGAGGCCGCTAACATGATGTAGGAAAGGGTTTGAGCAGGGCAGGTTGAGTAGAAAGGAAAAGGGACAGATGCATCCAAACCTGAATTATTTTGCTCCAGACAAGGTAAGAGGTTCCTAGGCACAAGTGGGTGTGGGGTGAAAGGAAGTGTACTTTCCCAGCTTGGGAGCCTCCTGGTCCAAGAGAGTCCATGAGTGACGGCCAAACAGCACAGTCTGGCCTTGGCTCAATTCCTACCTTTTCCAGAAAGTCTTTCAGCAACATTCAGGCTCATACAAATGGATGTCTCTGTCTTTATCAGAAACACCACAATAACTTACTTCTTTGCATCTTTGCCTTCTCAGTGTGTAAAGGCTTTGAGCATGCTGTCCTGGGCCTTTTTTATTTTGATATTGTGTTGGTTTTATCATTGCTATGACCAAGTTAGAGGGAGGAAGGATTTGTCTCAAATCATAGATTCAGAGGATTCAGTTCAAGGTTGCTTGGCCCCTATATTAGTTACTTGTTTCATTGCTGTGACAAAAAAAAACTGGAGGAAGGGTGGGTTTATGTCAGCTCACAGTTTCAGGGGACAAAGTCCATTAGGGCAGGGTAGGCAGGCAGCAGGAGCATGAGGCAGTGGTCACATTGCATCTACAGTCAGGAGGCAGAGAGTGATGAACGCTGGTGCTCAGCTAACTTTCTCACTTTAAAAAAATTTATTTTATTTTATTTATTTTTGGAGAGAGACACAGAGAGAGAGACAGACAGACAGAGAGGGAGAGGGAGAGAGATGGAGATGGGCGCGCCAGCGGTCTCTCAGCTGCTGTGAACGAAATCCAGATGTGTGCGCCCCCTTGTGGGCAAGTGCAGCATTGCGCCCTTGCATCACTTGGCATCTAGCTAGACGTGGGACCTGGAGATTGGAACAGCTGGAGATTGGAACCAGCGTTCTTAGGCTTAGCAGGCAGGTGCCTCAACGGCTAAGCCATCTCTCCAGCCCCTTTCTCACTTTTGTACAGTTCAAAACTCCCAGCCCATGGAATGATGCTGCCAAAATTTAGGGTGTGGCTTCCTACCTCAACCTAATCTAGAAAACCCCTCATAAATATGCCCAATACTTCTAAATCTTGTCAAGCTGACGACAGAGATTAAATATCACAGCCCCCATACCCTTGGGCAAAACATCATGGTGGTGAGACCTTGAGGCAGAGAAAGACTGCTTACCTCATGGGAGACAGGAAGTAGAGAGCATGGCAGGAAGTGGCCAGGACTAAGATACCTCCAAGGACCCATCCCAAGTGACTCACCTCCTCCAGCTGGGTCCCATTTTTAAAAGTTTCTACAACCTCCCAAAATAGTTCCACCACCAGTCCCCAAAACAAGATCCTGTTGGGTGGCATTTCATATTTAAACCATGACAGATACATTTTTTGTTCATTTTTAAAGATGCAATACATATTGAATATACAGTATCACAGCATCTAGAGATATTTCATTACGCTTTCATTGTGTAGCTGCTCCTTAAGGACACACGGGGAAAGCACATCAATCAGCTGCCCAGGCTGCCTTCAAACCTACTTCTAGAAAGCCTGTCAATAAATGTCTTCAATGGAATTTAGATACTGATGACTTTTAATTCCAAAGGGCCTGGGTGTCTTTGACCTTATCATAACATTTCATCCCCAATATCATGCCTACACCCATGGTATTGAGGACTGCAGCACTGTCCACTGAACACAAAGCTAGACATGAGTGCTGTCCTGTGCCAGCATGCACACTTTGTATGGCAGGTGCTTAAGCATCAGCTAAAAGGCAAGGAGTTTTAAAATTAATATTAGGTAAGCACACATGGCAATGGGTTTAATTATTGCATTTGGATAGTCACTACATTTTGTTCTAATCTGTCCCCCCCTCTCTGCCCTCCCCTGTGCTTCCTAACCCCTTTGGCTGCCTCCCAAACATCCCCTCTTCTGTTTCCTGGCACATGTCCATTATCCTCTTTTCCTCCTTCCTTAAAACCTCTTCCCTCTTGAGGCCCTTTCTAGTTCCTCATATATACATACATACACACACATGTAGGTTCTGCAAATGAGAAAACATGCAGTATTTGCCTGAGTCTGGCTTATTTTGCTTAACATAATGATTCCATTTCCATCTATTTTCCTAAACGCAGTGAATTTTGAAAATGTATGTGCTTTACCCACAAGAAGTTTTATTTCTATAAGAAACAAGACCAGGAAATGAAAGAGCTAAGGAAATTTTGTACAATAAAATTATAAGACTAGCCTCTACACACTACTTCCAGTCAGTTCCAGTGCTCACGACGGCCTCAAGTTATGACATAGCAGGTAATTCCCCCTCGGGCCTCTCACAACCTCCGGCAATGTCACAAAATATTCAGGATGACATGAAACCTCTTGTCAGCTTTCCAAGTCGTGAACTCCTTTTTGTCAGCTTCTACTATAAAATAATGACCTTCAGTGTCCTTTGTTTCTTCATTAATAAATCTGTGGTAGAGATTTCTGTTCACAGAATTCACAGATGCTTTTGGTTGATCTTGTGTTTACTAGCTACTGCCTTGTTGATTTCTTTAATAACATCATTAATTGACAATAGGTTAAAAGAGATTTCATGTATGCAGGCACACCATTGAATTTATCAGTAGTTATAAATGGCATTTCTCTAATAATTCTTTGTTCTTTTGAGGGTTTCTTTGCTGGTACAGGTTCCTCAACTTTGACTGGTTCTTGAAGGCTAAGTTCTGATCCGTTAACCAAGCTCTGGGTTGCTGTTACTTGAGCAAATGGGGATGAAAGTTATCCTTGAGATGTTCCACATCTTTAAAATCTTCTTCAAGAGATTCATAGAGCTCCCTCAGTGAAGCGTTGGTTTGTTCTTGATACTGGATTTCCAATTCAAATTTATTTAGAAGTTCATTTATTATAATGATCTCAGCTTCTATTTTATTTAATATATTCTTTAAGGCAGGTTCCTGGCCAAGATTTCTTAATGACAGTTTTCTTAATATTGGCAGTGTTTTCATTAACATGAGAACATAACTGTTCCAGATCTGAAGCCATCTTTTCAGTGTCTGCTGAGAGATGCTTGGCTGCATCCAAGGCACGAACACCAACGCTAAGGGACTGGGAGCAAAGACCCTGCTCACTGCCGCCCCGCCCCACTCCACCACAAACACAAGGTGGCAGAAGCAACAGATACAACTTTAACAAGTATAGCCTCTGTTGTCAACTTGCCTATTCAGCCTGTCCAGGCTACTGTAGCACGTGACTAACTGTAAACTATGTCTCTCAGGTTTCCAAGGTGACATCCTCACCTCAGTGGGAAGGAATCAGGAGGTCATGAGGTTGGGAATGGGATCAACATTCTTTAATTGATTTGTTTGTTTTTCCGAGTTAGGGTCTTACTCTAGCCCAGACTGACCTGGAATTCACTATGTAGTCTCAGGGTGGCCTTGAACTCACAGAGATCCTTCTACCTCTGCCCCCTGAGTGCTGGGATTAAAGGTGTGTGCCACCACACCTGGCTAGACCCACCTTGGGACCAACATTCTTTTAAAGACACAGAGAGCTCCCCAGCCCTTCCTGTGCTGATCTAGCAAGAAGCCTGTGATCTGGAAGGCTCTCATCAGATCAGCTGGGATGGAATTACCTTGGACTAGTCCACCACCTTAGACTTCCAGCACGTAGGCTATGGGGTGCCAATGTCTGTTGTCTGCAAGCCACCCAGTGTGTGGGATCATACTGTGTTGGACAGCAAAGTCACCCAGCTCAGGCAGGTAAGAGGTGACGTGGAGTGCTGCCCTTTGAGTCAGGGGCTCTGTTTTCTTTTACTCCCTAGCAAATATTCTCCTAGTGTGAACCATGGCCTGTTAACTGCTTGGAACCTCCCTTCTTGTTCTCTCCTCCTGGAATCCACCTAGATATAATTAGTTCTACTTCATAGACAGGGAGACATGTTCTGGAAAGTCAGTTGACCTGCATACGGGTGGTGCCAGAATGAGGCAAGTTTAAACCTAGATTGTACAGGGCTGATTCTACCTGGGGCCTGATGAATCTGATCTCTTCTGTCAAGTGCCTTGGGGGAGGGCTTGGCCAACACCAGGTGCAGAAAGCATTAGATTTTTTATGGGGTGCCAATGGGGGCAATGAGAACCTAAATGATATATAAGAAGGGTGCTGCCAACTTTGTGAGCCAATTAGGGCAAATTATAGACCTTTACTCAATCTGACAATCAGAAATTTTCACAAGAGTCTTTAATCACCTTGTAAATCACCAAATAGCCAGATGGCAGAGGGTCTGCTGGTGCTACCTAGTTTGCTGTTTCTACATGTCACACTTACTGATTCTCTGCCTGTCTTTAGCCTCCTTAGTGGAGCAGCTGATGTGGACAGTTCAGCCAAGCTCAGCTTCTCTCCAGAGCTACCACCTCTAAACATCCTCTTCCTCAACACAGTCTCACCCATTTCACCATTGCTGTCGTCCAGCACATGGACGCTCAGCCCAGCATTATGGTGTCTTTCCCAGACAGACAGAGTCCAGGCTGTAGCATACCTAGCCATGGCTGGGGCTCTAGGGCACCTGGCTGAGCAACTATAGAAGGAGATGTTTGTCTCTGTGTGACCCTGGTTGTTTGAACATTTGATGCCAGCTCTGTGAGGTCTCTTCCTGCTTCCAGAATGAGCAAGCTGAGCCCACACACAGGATAGTGATAACTACCACTGGTGGTCTTCCAGGCAGTGGAATTCATCCAACCGGCATCCAAACTCAGCTTTCAGCACAGAGATTGGAAACTAGAATTCTTTGGGGTTGTAAAGAAATGAGCAGAGGGCTGAAGAGGCGGCTTAGTGGTTAAGACGCATGTCTGTGAAGCCTAAGGACCCCAGTTCGATTCTCCAGGTCCCACGTAAGCCAGATGCACACGGTGGCTCATGCGTATGTAGTTCATTTGCAGTGGCTAGAGGCCCTGGCACGCCCATTCTCACTCTCTCTCTCTTAAATCAAAATAAATAAATAAATAAATAAATAAATAAATAAATAAAAGTAATAATAATAAAAAAGAAATTAGCAGGGTCTGGGTCTCTACAGCTAGGGGTGACAAAGACTATGACCAGTAGAAGAGCCAGCCTCCCTGCTCCCCACTCTGTATTCATGGGGCAGATTGGCCTGGAATACTGTATCAATTTTCCAGAGACACATGGATACAATATTCACGCCACTTTTCTAGGCTGTGGCTGTACTAGAGGTGTACATCCTCAAAATGCCTCCTTGTGGTGTGCGGACTTACAAACCACTCTCTTCCTGTCTACATGAATACCACCCCACATTCTGCCCACATCTCTAGCATTTCCTGTTCTTTTCTCAGATACTTCCTGAACTTCAGGCCTGGTACAAAGCACTGGAGGAGGAGGTGGTCCTCAGGAGACACACAGGGTCCTGGAATATCTGCCCCACTGGCCTTGACTGAGCTCGTGGGATGGGGCCAGGTTCACTCTGGAAGTGCTGTTACCATGGGCCCAGTGCTTCCTCTTTCCTGGTATTTGTCACCGGGTGGTGCTCAGAGACCTAGCTTTCCCGCTTACTGTGTCTTGTCAGTTGGCATAGACCTGATGGCAAGCAGAGGCCAGCACCACAACCTTCCATCTTCTGCTGCTCTGGCACAGCTCCCAGCTTTCTCTACAAAAGCTGTAGAGAAGCCGGGCGTGGTGGTGCACGCCTTTAATCCCAGCACTTGGGAGGCAGAGGTAGGAGGATCGCCGAGAGTTCGAGGCCACCCTGAGAATACATAGTTAATTCCAGGTCAGCCCGGACCAGAGTGAGACCCTACCTTGCAAAACCAAAAAAAAAAAAAAAAAAAAAGCTGTAGAGAAAGCTTAGGGTACAGGAGCCTAAGTTTTACTGCTTTTGATCCTCCCAAGAAGTCCTCCCTTCGCCCCAGCAAAGGGTTTTAGCAGGACATAGGTCTGGAGTTGTCCCCAGACCACACAGCTCCAGCCCCTGGTGAGATTTTTTTTTTTTTTTTTTTGGTTTTACAAGGTAGGGTCTCACTCTAGTTCAGGCTGACCCAGAGTTCACTCTGTATTCTCAGGGTGGCCTCAAACTCACAGCGATCCTCCTATCTCTGCCTCCCTAGTACTGGGATTAAAGGCATGCACCACCACGCCCGGTTCCTGGTGAGATTTTTAAGACTTTAGTCTTCAGACACCATCTTATTATGACGATCTTTCTCATTTGTAGCACTGAACACTGGAACTTTATATGAAATCTCTTAATTTAAAAATGTGGGCTAGAGAGACATCTGAGCTAAGACTGTCTCCTGGTTCCCTGTATGGCTTCAACTGTCACAGCGATGTGATCCAGCCATAGTGAAAAACAAAAACTAAAGAAGGGAGGCTGCATGGACGAAGAGGCCTGCGGAGTGAGCCTGTAAAAGGAGGTGCTTACCTCCACGTGATCCCAAATATTTGAACAAGCCAACATTCTATAGAAAAGCAGCTACCTTTTTACTTAGCTGCCACTGTTATCCTGGACCTTGGAGCTAGTGACACATAGTTCAAGCAGGTGATTCTTTGTCTCCATTCAAAGCCAGTGGAACAACCAGGTAGTGTTGGCATCCTGTTATCAGCTGAGTTATTGTGAGGAAACGGATGTGGAAACCACAGCACAAGATGCCACTTGGTGACACCTGCTGTTCCTCCGTAGCAGTTACCGTCTTACTGATGGGACCCAACCAGAAGCAGCTCATGGAAGGAAAGGGCTTACAATTTCAAAGGGAAGTTCCATCATGGCAGGGGAAACAGCAGGAGCAGACAGCTGGGTGTCACGGCTCCACATCAGCATGGAGGAAGTGGAAAGGGTGAGCTGACCAGCCCCAGCAAGCAGAGCTGCAGTGTAACACCTCTAGGCCTGACACACTGCCTCCAGCAAGGCTCTGCCTCCCAAAGGTTCCTCCAGCTGGAAATGAAGTATGAGGCTAATCACAAACACCTGAGGCTATGGGGGACATTTAACATTCAAACCACCACATCCTCCTACCACACAGAGCCTTCTGGGAAATCTAAGTGGCATTCCAGGCTCTTCTGTGCATGCCTCATGGAAACTGTTTTGGAAGCTGGAACCTGTAGCCTCCAGGCCTGGGGTGATTCAGAGCCTCAGATGGGAGACAGTTCTTTCTTGTGGCTGGAGGGTGGAGAGAGTGGGGAAGGAAAGTCTCTAGAAAGTTGACTGCAGCACTGTCCTTTCACTGCCTGTGATCAGAATCCCCTTCCAAGAACATAGGCTCCCATGGATGTGAGTAAGCTCACAGAGAGCCAAAGCTCCTATAGAGGACAATGCAGAGAAGGCGCAGGGCCTTCTTCTCTTCTTTTCCATGGAGGAGCTGGTTGGGTGGAGAAAGTCAAAACAACAACGTCTACTGCTGGCCTGGGCTCAGAGCCTGGGACTGCACTGAACAAACCAGCTGCTTTTCACCAGGCGGGAGTGTCCCCAGCTTTGAAAAGGAAGCAGGGGAACTCTCTTTTCCTGACAACACAGTCTTACTCAGGGCCTCCAGAACAATCCAGGGATGGACTCAGTGCTCTGGAGTAACAAGGTGGGCTGGTGTTTACGAGTGTCCTGCAGCCTGAGGCTGTACATCAGTGTTTTCTTTGGACCGTGTGTGACCTACTTGGTGGCTTCTGAAGACCTGGCAGTACTTTGAACAATAACCACACAGATTTCTCATCTTGTGAGCACCTTCAGGCTGCACATGAAGGACAGGCGTCTGATTACAGAATGCCCCTTAGGAATGAGTTCTAAACAGACTCTCAGGAAGAGTTCTAAACAGACGCAAGAAAACACCAGCACATACCATGGTGCCAGCTAAAGACGGGGCACTCTCTCTCTCTCTCCAAAAGTGTGATTAACTCAGGTTCATTTGGTTGCAGACATGTGGAAACACGCATGGCTCTGCCTCTTTGTCAACATATCTCCAGCCTGCAGGTCTCTGGGCTGTTTGGTGTCTATTGCTACACAGTCACTTCCAGGCGAGTGCCAAGAATGGCCCGGAAAGTTACTCGACTTCTGCAGAGCCCTGATAGCTGTCTGTCTACCAGTCACAGCCAGAACAGATGTGAGGAAGTCACCAGGTCAGAAAGACAAAGCAGGCCTCTGTGGGCCTTTGATCTCCCTGCTGAGGAAAGTTAGAGTCGGTGCTGTGAAATCCACAGTTGGGACCTGGGAGACAAAGGGAGGGAAGTGTGAGCAGGGCAGGAAACAGGAAACCACACAGGGCAAGCGGTGGCTTTGAACAGCTTTGGGCCCAGTCCTGTGCCACGCACCGGCACCAGCCATTATCTGCATCCTGGAAGTTTGTCCTTTTCAATCTTTTGCCACTGGAGACATGCAGGCGCAGGCTTTTGATTGGGGTGGGACGAGAGGGTCATCCTGCTTTTCCCACTGGCTGTGGCCTTTAGCATGTGAAGAAGAGCAAGAAAGCACACCCAAGGTACCAATCTGGGCATGTCGTGCCCCACATCTCATCTCCTGCCTCCGCCGAGCATTTCCCCTAAGCAGAGAACCATGCACAAGACTGAGTGGGCATCTGTGGGCTTCCACTCCAGCCTAAGGGTATCCCCTGCTGATTCTGCAGCATTCCAGATAGGTACAGGTGCCCCAGGTTGTCCCCCAAGACACCCAGACCAACTCAAACCTTTCTCAAAGTATGTGGTGTCTTCTCACAGGCTTGAGGCACAGGCCTTGCATGCTCTGAGCCTTGCCTGGATGCTTGGGTTGGAGGAAGAAGGCCGTGTTTGCTGCCTTCACCCCAGGACAGGAGTTGCCCCGCTTCAATGATTCTTGGACAGGAAGGAGAGTCTGCTCCTTCTTGGCTTCAGCTTCTCCATCACCCCTTCCTTCTTTCCTCTCCCCACTCACATCCTACCAGCCCACATTCGGCATACTTTGGCCAGGCTCTGTGGCCAGACCCATAAACACCCTCTTCCCCTCAACCACACGAGGTAGGCACTATGATGCACCATTTTCCAGTTGACAACACTGTGTTCCACGTGGAAACCTTGGGCTCACATGGCCAGGAAGCAGGGGGGCAAAAGAGAGACCTTTAGTGTGGCTTCAGAGGGTGACATGGGCATGCTCTCAGGGTATGCTCCAAGTGATGAGAACAGGCTGGGGTCCTGGGTTGTACCTGTGTTTCTGTAGACCATGGGTGCTGGGGCAGCTGACTTCAGGGTGCAGGTATGGGGAGCCCTTACCTTCTTGGGCTCTGGACTCTTGGGCTGCTATAAGGTGTGATTGTTTACTGTAAGGGAAATGGCAGTGATAATGAAACCTTCCCACGCTGGGGCTGGCCAGTGTCGTGGCTGTTTTTTCCACAAGACTCTGCACCTGACCCAGGGAGCCCCTGTAAGCCGCATCCCTCAACAGCTATTTCCTAAGACATTGGCAGGCACTGTGGAGGGTATCTGACAATTTATAATATTCAGTGTACACTAGAGTAGATCCCAAAACCCCCAGTAGCACTCAGGCAAGCTGGTCAAGTTCTATTCCTGAACAAAATGATTGAGGACAAGGCCTGGATGGTTAAGAGAGCACACTTTTTCTTTGTGCACTGTAGGGATTGTGAACAGTAGCAGTACAGAGAGTAAAGCTCCTGTGATTACTTAGGCTTTTGGCTGCTTCTCTACCTGCCCACCCATCGGACCCTCCTTCTGTGCACCCCACATCTCCTATGTATACTAGCCTGGTCCATTTAGGCTGGATATTTCCTCCTCCTCCCACCTTCCCCTAATTCCTCTCATTTGTTTTTTCCTCCTCCTCTTCTTCTCCTTCTCACCTCCACCACTTCTCTCCACCTTTAGTCGCCCTGCCTTTTAGTGTCTTGCAAGGCCACACCTCTCCTATTTCCTGCTAAAGTGTCTACTGAGAAGGTCCCAGGCCCCATAGACTCAGGATGCTGGAATCAGACTTGCCATTTTCCCATTGTGGTTGACAGTCTAGCCTAGCAGTCCTCCCTTCCCTGGGCTCTGGAAAGGTACTTGTTGAGCTTCATACCACTTGGCCCTTTGTGGCACTCTTAGGCTACAGTCAAGAGATCCCAGCCTTGAATGCATGTCCCCCAGATGGAACCTCAGAGCCCAAAATTACTGTCTTCTTGAAGCTGGACCACAGACAAATGACTGGGATATTTTCATCTGATGCACCCAGAAACCATGGCTATGAAGGGTCCAGTGGGAGTGAGGAAACACTGGGAGTAGGTGCTGGTCAGATGTGTCTGGGGTGCTCCTAGCATGCCTAGATCAGCAGCATGAGGGGTTTACTGCTCTGTAGGCACCTCCACATGCACTGTCAGGGAACCTTTAATTCATGTGAGGTTTTCCATCCTTTTAGATGATTCTCAGAGTTTTGCGATATCACAACAATGAGTATCTTACTTCTTTACTGTTTCTGGAAACTGGCTGACAAGTGAGACAGCCCACTCAGCACGCTCACTCACCCTCTGCTTCACCTGCCTCCCAAGTGTCTTCAGCCTTCGACCTTGTCCTCCTGTCTTTCTTCTGCTCAGCCACCCGAGGGATCTTCCTAGGCACAACCTTCACCATGCAGATCCTCGCTCCATCGTCACAGTTCAGCCATCTTCCTAGTGCTGACTCATTACCAGCTCTCCCTTGCTTCTCTAACTAACATGCTCAGACCCAGGGAGCCTAGTGTGACCAGAAGGGCAGTCACCTTGGGTGGATCACAAGAAGGGCTGCCTCAGAGCCACTGGAAATATAAGCTTTAAATTTGTTTCTGCTCAGTGCCACAACAGTTTGTGCTGCCATAGATCTTCATGGTAGGCACAAATGACAGGTGTCATCCTCTTCCATGCATGGACTGAGGGTGTCTGCTCCTTTGCCTCATGTTGCCTTTTCATAGCCTCACCCTCGTTGGCCATGGGCTGCTTTGTCCTGTTAGATAGAATATGACTCATCTGTGGTCACTAGCATTGCACAATTTAACGTCTTTTGGACTTTGCTCCTGTTGGTGAGCTTTCTCATGTCAGTCCACTTCTTCCTTGAATTTAAGTGCAGGTGTTCTCTGATAGATGAATCAATGGTTGTTGCTCACTGCTGTGCTCCATTTGGCCTTGGTGTATGTCTGATATACATGTGCACACATCCACACTCATGTACATGTCACACACATACATGAACACTATGCATCTACGTGCACATGTATCCCATATACATACTTATATAAACACATGTTATCTGAACACTATATATATATATATACGTATATATATATATATATATATGTATATATACTATTTCCCACAGGAGAATACTGATCACAATATATAGCCACATATGAATTCTATATAACATACAACCAGTGTTCTCCACAAAGAGAAAATATAAAAGATACTTGTTCTGCCATCATGAGAAATGTTAATTATAAAATTATAATTATAAAATTCTCATATATGTATTGGTGGCAGTACTACACAAATGCTAGTCTCGCTCCCTCTTTCCCTTCTCACCTCTCTTTCTTTTCCTTCTTTCCTTTCCCCCTTCCTTCCTGAGACAAGGTTCCATGTAGCCCGGGTTGGCCTCAAACTTACCATGTATTTGAGGAGGAACTTCTGATCCTCCTGCCTCCCGAGTGCCGTGATTGATGACCGTGGGCACCCCCACACCTGGCGTGTACAGTGTGGGGGCAGAGCCAAGAGCGCCATGTCTGTTAGGCAAGCAGAACACTCTACCAACTGAGCCACATCTCCAGTCCTTAATGGTTATTTGTTGTTGACAAGAGTTTACTAGGCCATCCATAAATGCATCTCGTTCAAACAAAGGTTGTGCCCTCACAGGAAATGCCTTGCAGGGTCTAACTGAGCATCCTTCTCCTGATGGTGATGATGGTGATCAGCCTCACTGTGCAGCCAGTGTCTGTCCCACAGCCTCACCTGAGGCTCCAACACAGCTGGTGCTCTTTACAGGAAAAGGAGTGGGGTAGGGGCAGGGTGGATTTGAGACTGGCCACGCAGCCTTCTTCCACAGTGGGGTTCCCTGTGATCCACTGCCAGTCTCATTGCTGAATGGAGAGCAGCCTGGGTCTGGCACTGCTTAAGCTGAATTTTAAAGAAGCTCATTGTAAGTATAATCTTGACTTTTAACCCCTCAGATATCTTTATTTTTAAAAAGGGAAAAAGAAAAGTCACTCCCATCTGATTCTGAATGATAATACTGACAAAATTTTATGCTACATTTATATAATTTTTCCAGTCTCTTTATTATCATCACAGAAACTGCCCTCTAAATTCTTAAACAAAAAGCATTAGCCCAGTGTTATGGTATATGTCTGTAATTCCAGCACTTGGGAGGTGAAGGCAGAACTCTCAAAAAAAAAAAAAAAAAAAAAGAAAAGAAAAGAAAAATACAAAAAACAAACAAAAAAAAAAAAAAAAAAAAAGCACCATAGTGTGGATGGGCTGTCAGCTTTCAGGCATTTTCAATGCACAGATTCTTGCTTCTCACCACAAAGGTGGGTGCATTTTCTCCAGGTACCTCCCCATTCTTTCCAATGGCCAGAGCCAACAGTGAGGCTGCTATAAAAAATGACAAAGCCTTGGGGAAAGTTGGGTGGGTCAGCTCCATCTTGCAATTTGTCCCAACCTACTTTTTCCCTGTGTCTTTGGAGGGAAGATTAAATGACCACCTCTGCCACGGCCTGCTTATTTGATAACATAGTCAGCACTGGTTGAACTGTGCTAAAATTCCTGATATACTTGTGCTTGGAAAGCCCATGCCTGCCAGATGGTCCTTGTTCTCATTTTCCCAAAGTTCTTAGAAAGACCTCATATTCTCTGTGGCTTTGTCTTGTCCCTAGTGGAGCCAAAATTCCCAAATGATGGCTTCCTGGGCAAGGGATTGGTGTATGTGTCCTTTGGCTTCTGTTATCACTGGATTCAGCAAAATAACATTCCCAGAAAGGGAGTAGAGTGTCAGAATGCTCTGGGTGACAACAGCCCCTTTGTGGGGTCAGCTAAGAAGGAGGCAAGGACATGGAAGGCAGAGTCCTGGGACAGCTCTATAAGACTTCTTTTAAGGTCCCTTGTCCAGTTCATATGTGACCTGCTACAAATATTCCTGAGAGGCAGGCTGCTCTAATTTCCCAAACTGGATTTTCCCCACATTCAGTGCCAGGCAGTGAGTAACATTCAAGATGGTGCTCTGATCCCAAAGGTTCACTTTCATTTCTTCTCTGTGCATGGACTGGGTTAATATTCTGGCCCCCAACTGTCTGCTCACCTGTAGCTTAGGAATGACATTTACTGATTAAGTTAGGTCAAGCTGCTGAAACAAATAGCACACCACAGCAATCAGTAGCTTCACTCAGTGATGTTTGCACAGGCATAGTATGTGAGGTGTTCTGCTCTTGTGGTCATGAGGGAACCCAGATGAAGTGAGGCTCCTCCATCTTTGCCATACACATTCAATATCCCCTGACTATCCATCATCCCAGCCAACCTGGAGGTGCAGAGAGCAGGGGAAGGGCAAGGATCGTGTTTGAGGGGCCAGATATGATGTCTTTGCACACTTCTTTTCATGACAGCCTGGGAAATGACATGGCTAATAAGCATCAAACAGAAAAGGAGACTGGGAAAGGCTGACCAACCATCTGCTAGGGAGGAAAGGACAAGAAATCTCTTCAGGAATTCCCCACAGTGGGCAGTCTCTGTGAGTCTGTCCCTTCAAGTCACCCTTTCTGTACATTGGGCCTGGGCATGCGGCCCACACTTGGCCAACTGAAAGCTTTCTCCCATGACTTTTAAAGTGGATTGGCATTTACCTGGACAGGCTAGAAGAGCAGATTTAAGATGATTACGTACTAGGTGGCTGATGAAGCCTTCCAGTGCCTCCTGCTGCAGAGACCTCTTTGTCCACATCTAGCATGCCAGCCTTCTGCTGGTCACAGGAGCTCTTAAACCAGGAGAGGAACTTCTTTGATTCAATGAGACAAAGATGTTGCTCTGAGCAGCAAATAAGGACTGCTGGGGAATTTGGGCTGGCCTGACTACGTAATAGTTAAACTAATGTCAATCAAACCAGGCTGGGGATTCTGACCATCTCTCTGTTGTGTCACATTCAAATGTCCTCTGGGTCTTTTATTTCACAAGAATAAGTTAGCGACACACAGGTTGTGACCGAACAGAAAGAACCTAGAACAGAAGTCTTCAGGTGACAGTGAAGAATTTTCAGTACCTGAATTCTACTTCCCTGTACAAAGCTGGTTTGGGACACAGGTAGTACTCTGGTCAAAGGACACACAGGTTTATATTCTATGCAGCAATAACTTGAATTGTCAAGAATGACTGTGATGGACAACATTGAGGCATTTTAAAAATTATATAGACATTAGATATACATATACACACATATACATACACACATGTGTATGCATGTATATCCTCATGTTCCTGGATGACCATCCAAGCAGACACCATTTATGGGAGGAATAGGTTTATTTCAGACTTAGAGATCCAGGGGAAGTGCCATCAATGGCAGAGGAAGCTGGCTTTCTTTCTTAGATCCCAGCAAGGAGAAACCACCCAACAGCCAGCACCATAAGCCAGCATGAACCCCAGAGCACAAACCACTCTCTTTGCACCTTTGGTCTGGAATGAAGATCCTCTCCCAAACACACCTTAAAGCTGGTCTCAGATACACCCCCAGTGACACTTCCTCCAGGAGGGTGGCTGGAGAGCCAAGTACAAGCTTATAGTTTAATAAAAAACCCAAAGTCTATGGAGCCATACATTTGCAATATCACATTCAAACTACAACAGTATTTATTTTGGCGTGTGTACCTATGTGTATACCTATGGAGGCTAGGGGAAAATACTGAGTGTCCTCTTCTTTATTATTTTCCTGAGACAGTCTCTTACTGAACCTGGAACCAACATAATTTTTCAGTTAGACTTGCTGACCAGGAGACCTAGTGATCTTCCTCCCTCCATCCCCACAGCACCGGTGTTACACAGCTATGGCTAACTTTTACAAAATATTTTATTTATTCATTTATGAGAGGGGGACAGAAGGAGACCAAGTACCAGGACCTCTTGCTACTACAAACTCCAAATGCATGTGCCATTTTGTGCATCTGGCTTTATGTGGGTACTGGGGAATAGAACCTGGGCCATGAGGCTTTATAAGCAAGTGCCTTTAACCATGGAGCAGTCTCTTCAGCCCATGGGCAGCTTTTTATGTCACTGCTAAGGATTGAATTTAGGTCTTCATGCTTGCACAGCAAGTACTCTTAGCCATGGAGCCATCTCCCCAGCTTCACTTCAGCATTTTTTTAATTAGATATGGACATATTTTGTATGTAAACAACAAATGTTGGTACCATCCTTTCCCTCCTCCTTGCCCATTTTCTGAAGAGACTTCCTCATTGGGGATGCAGGTCAACCCAATGGGGATTGTGGATCATGCATTGTAGGGGCAACCATCAGTTATGGGGAAGAGGCAATGTCTGTGTAAAATGTCCCAACTTGTGGCTCTAATAGTCTTTCTGCCCCCTCCTCTGCAAAATTCCCTGAGCCATGCTGGGAGCATTTTAAGTCTATTTCAGTGATGGGCTCTTAGGAGTCTCTGGATCTCTGGTTTGGTAGGTGTTGAGTGTCCTCAGTGTCTATCTCCTTCACCCTTGTGCTGATATCAGGTTCACTAAGAAAGCAGCACTCTTGCTCATTTCCCCAGTTCCTCTGTGGTTTCTGCTGGGACCAGGGTGGAGTGCACTGGGTCATTTATCTCCTCAGGTCCAGCTACCATCTGAAAAAGAGAAGCAGATTCTCGAACAGAGAATGAAGTCAGCACTGGTGAAATGGGATCACCATTATTAATTTAGAGAGAATTGAAAGGGTATAGACCCTCTTATAGTGTAAAGTTAGTGGGTGCTTGACAATGGAAAGCAGTCATTATCTGGATATGATTTGACTTGTTTCCCAGTTCCAGATATGGTTTCCTTTCCACTGAGTGGATCTGTTAGCCAATCCAAGAGCAGGTGGTTACCCACCATGGCTGTGTGCCACTATTGCACTTGAGTGAACTTCACATCAGGTTATTTGCTTCTGAGTTGCGTAGACTTTGAGTTGCTTGGACATATGATGGCCACTTTCCCCTGGAAGCTCACGTCATGTCTTCCAGCACTAGATGGGCTGATTGTCTGGGGACTGGCTCTCTTCTGGATTCCAACCAGGTCCCTCTATGGTCTGTGCCAACAGCGTTTGGTGTCATCAGCAGTAGGGTCTTACCATTAACCTCTGGTGGGTAATCAAGTGCTCTGAAAGAAGTCTATGTTGTTTGTTTTGGGAGATCTAGTAGGTCTCTCTGTGGATGTAGACCATATCCTTGGACAGGGAATTACAGACCAACACCAAGGGAAAAGAAAAAAAGAAAAATACAGTGAAGAAAGAGAAACAGGAGAAATTTGAGGTTAGGTTTTATCTCACCCTCTCCAAGGCCCTTCGATTCCGGTGCTACCCATAAGGCCCTATTGAGGTCTCCACCCTGCAGTCTGATTTTCAGGATATAGGATCCTATGGTACCAGTTTAGTTTGGGTTCAGTTTTGTGTCTCCTCCAATCTTTACCTTCACCCAAGCCCTACCCTCCCTATTGCCCAAGCCTCAATATGCTATTCGATAATGTCAGCCACTTGGGCTGATCCCGGTTAGTAACTACAGATGAGTGAGATCATGTGACAGTTACCTTTCTGTGATTGTGTGAGTTCACTTAGAATGATCTGTTCTAAGTTCGACCATTTGTCTACAAATTTTAATGTATCATTTTTTCTTACTTCTGAGTAGAATTCCATCATGTAGATATACCACATCTTGGTTATACATTCATCCAATGATGGGCACGCAGGTTGATTCCAGTTTTTGGCTATTATGAATTGAGCAGCTATAAACATGGTTGAGCAAATATCTCTGAACTGAGATGTGGAGCTTTCAGGGTAAATGTCCAGTAAAGGAATAGCAGGGTCTGTTGGTAACTCTATAGTCATCCTTTTCAGGAGTCTCCATGCCACCAGAGCCCACCAAGTCTCTCTCTTGATCATGCGCATGGGAACTATAAGCCACATGATCCAAGTTTCATCATTGTCCTCAGATTCAGCCATCACTGTCTTCCCATCATGCTTAGCCTGGTCTCCTAGGCCAATAAGAGTGATAGGAAGAGCTCCTCCATTTAGATAGAGTATAATTATTACCAGGAGCAAAATTATTTAATTATTTTTAATAACTTTTGGCAGCTTTCTAGCCCCATCCCAGTGTCCATCCACCAGCAGAGAAAGGTTAAGAACCGGGGGGTAGGTCAGGGTTCTGGAAATGTTGAAGCTCTTGGCTGGCAATGATGAAGACAGATGCAAAAGTGTCAGCCTGGATAAGCATGAAGGTGGTGCTTTTAGGAACCATTATTAGAAGCATGGGATGCAAAGAAGAGACTTCAGGCTGAATGGCAGGACTGTATTCCCAAGAGTGAAATGGAGAAGCTTATGACGTCTCAATGGGCAGTAACAGTATGCTTCAAACCAGTCTTGGAAGGACTTCTGAGAAAAGGAGCATGTATGTATCCGAGCAGAGCACCCAGCAAAGTGCCCCCACCCCAGTTCTTTTTGCTTCATTTCTCTAATTTTTTTAAATAAAATTTGAGGCAATGTGTCTGGTTCTTTCCTCAAGGCCTGTTGCCCCAGGCCTTTGCTTCTCTCTCACTGGGTGGCTTTAGGATCATTTGTTTCTTCTTGTGATGGCCATTTGAAATTTGTCCTCACCCTGTCCAACTGCCCTGGGTGGACTGTGGCTTCCTTGTCTGTGAAACCACTCATCTTTGGAGCACAGATTCTTCCTCCCATGTTTTTATTTCTCTAATCTATTCTTTTATTTTTGTTCATTGCTGGGGGGAGGGATATTTAAAAGTGATGAGGACTATGGACTTTACAGTCCAGAGATCAGCATTGGATTTCTGGTTCTGGCTTTTCCAAGTTGTGTGGCTACACGGGCAAACAGCTCAAGCCTTAGTTTCCCTCAACTCCTATTCCCAGCATCCGCTACTTCCTAACCCCATGTTGGAGACATGCATGACTGTTCCCTTTCTATGTTCAGTGAGACAGCCTCCAAATCCTGGCCACAGCAAATGCATCTTGCAATAAAACTTTCTTTTTTTAAATTTTGTTTTCTGCTCATTTTTTTAATTGACAACTTCTATACTTACATACAAAAAACACATGATATTTCCCTCCCCTCCCCCATTCCACTTTAGAACTCCTATGTCCATCATATCCCCTCCCTCTCTCCATTAGTCTCTCTTTTAATTTGATGTCATCATCTTTTTCTTCCATTTTGAGGGTCTTGTGAAGGTATTGCTAGGCACTGCAAGGTCATGGATATCAAGGCCAATTTCTGTCTGGGCAGTTGCATTGTAAAAAGTCATACCCTTCCTTTGGCTCTTCCATTCTATCCGCCCCTTCCGCAATGGTCCCTGAGCTTTGGAGGGTGTGACAGAGGTGTTTCAGTGCTGGGCACTCCTCCATCCCTTCTTCTCAGCACTATGTTGCCTTTTGGGTCATCCCAGTGGTCATCGCCATCTGAAAAGAGAAGCTTCTCTAACCAGAAGTGAGAGTAGCGTTAATATGTGAATATGAACATTAAGTGTAGTGCTTTCAGGGCAGCTTGGTGGGAATAATATATACATTTAGTCAGGCAAGAGCAGGCTTTATATCCCTAAGGCTCATGATCTCACCTGCCATAGACTTTTGCTTAGGTTTTTCAGTACCAGGCATGTATTCCCTCCCATAGAGAGGGCCTTCAGTCCAATTATGGAGCAGTTGGTTACCCCAAGAGTAGACATGCCACTATTGCACCCATTCAGTCATTGGGCCTGTATGGCCAAACTTGAATATTCAGTGTCCACTGTTTTCACTGCTGATGACTTCTGTCTCCCATGCGGCTTCATGCAGTGCAGCTTTTTCCAGCTTTCAGTTGGCTGGTCTACAGGGAGAAGGTTTTCTGCTCCTCACCACCTTGCTTTCTCAGTGACCTTGCCTCTCAGGCAAGAGATGTCTTCAGCAATAGGGTCTTACTATCTGTTTCTCACGGGAAACCAAAGGCTTTGACAATAGCCTTTAATGTTTTGGAGGCTACTGGGACCTCCTTGGCCAACAACTCACTGGAAGGTATCCCATCCCAGGCACTGAAAATTTTCTAGTAACAGTCTACAGCTTTTAGACGTGCCCTTATTCAAAAAAATAATTTTACATATGTCTTATTGATAATATCTTGAGTTTAGATTGACCCTCCCCCTGCCCTTCTTTTATGCATTCCTTCCCATGGCCTCACTTAGGCCATTCCCCTCCCTGTAATCTGTTCTTCTACTTACATATGTGCAATAAACTTTCATTTATGTATTACATGTCATGGTGGCCAGTGTCTGCTGACCTCCAGATCCCCAACAACTCACTGGAAGAGTCTCCTATTATTATTACTGAAAATTTTCTTATTAACAATGTAATTGTAGACAATATCCCAGTGTTCCATTGTTCACTTCCCCTAAGAACCTTTCCCATCATGACTTATTTAATAGTCCTCTTTTAATTTTGATTATCCCTTTTCCTCTTATTATGATGGTCTTGTGTAGGTAGTGTCAATCTCTTCTCATGGATATCAGGCCATTTTATATCTGGAGGAGCATGTTGTACCCCCTTCCTTAATCTGTTCTTCTTTCTTACATATCTTCAGTACCCTGAGCCTTGGAAGGTGTAGATGTTTCAGTGCACACCCTCTGTCCCTTCTTCCACCATGGTTTCTGAATTCCCTTGCATATGTGAAAAGAGAAGATTCTTCTAAACAAAAGTGACTGTAGCATTAATATATGGGTTTTATTCTACTCACTGGGCAGTTTGTCCAAACTAGGAAATCCACATATGAGAGACATTACATGTGACATTTTGGCTTTTCAGTATCAGGGATTATTCCTCCCTGGAGTATAAAAGTGGTTGGTTTCCCCCCATAACAGAAATGCCATTTTGTACATCAAATTTGGCCTGGCTGGCCAAATTTATTTTGTTGAGTTTACCACTGGTGTTTTCTCTCCCCATTGAACTGCATGCATGTGCTTTTTCCAGCTTTTTGTCATTGGTCCATTCATAAGATTTAAGGACATCTATGCAGAATTCCATTTGCAGCCCAAATATGTGGATTCTTTAGAATAGGGTCTTACCAATAAACCTGCTGGGAAACAAAGGGCCTCGACAATGGCCTATAATGTAGTTTGGGGTATGAGTCCTCCTGGGAACAACTCACTGGAAGGTATCTGGCACTGAAAATTTTCTATTAACAATGTATTGCTGGGTGTTCCATTGCTCAGAAAAGTAGTTTCTATATTTAGCTTTTTATCCTCTTAGATTTTGAATCCTCCCTCCACCTTTCCTTTACTCAAATCTCTTCCCCTGACCACTAATTTCAGTCTATTTTTGTTCTTTTGCTTCATGTCACCTGAGCCTGTAGTCACATCTACTGTTCTAATACCAGGCAGTGCTCTTCTGCTAGGTCTGTTTTATTCCTCTGCATAGACTTCCAAACTAGCCACATATAAGAGAGAACATGTGCATTTGGTGGGGGTTGGCATAATCCTTTCCTGATTCCATTTTCCATCAAATTAATAACTCCAGTTTTCTTTATACTGAGTAAACTAATTGTCTAAATAAATTATCCATTCATTTTTACTACATCTATGCTGGTTCCATTTCTTGAATAGAGCATTCTTGGGGTTGTTAAGGGTGAGAAGTCCTTTTATTTGGGGTCAAATGTTAGATCTTATTTATCTGTCCCCAAACCTCCATAACACAATGGCTGGATGATTAAGAGTCTTATTTGCTTGTGCTTTGTCACCTTGTAGTCACATCTACTGTTCTAATACCAGGTATGACAGTGTGCCACATTAAGGAGATCTATGCTGGTTCCATTTGATAGGTGGGGGTTGGTGAATTCAGGAAAATTAATATCCAGTGTGCTATAAGTAAATAATGTCTAATAAACTCATTTTACTACCAAGGTGAACTTGAATAAGTTATTCTTGGGGTTGTTGGACCAATTTTTGTTTGGGGTCAAATGTTAATTTTACATCTTTCCCCAAAAGTTACATAACACTTTGGCGTGTGATTATTTCTTATTTCTTCTTTGTCTTGGGTTGTAGCCAGTAAATAGGTATGACAGTGTGGACCACTACACACCCACACCTGCGTATCCAAACACATGGACTCTGGTAGTCTTCCACCTGAAACTTTTCTGTTGACCTTCCTGTGGCCAGGCTATATGTGTTCTCTGACACAAAGGAGCAACAAGATAGAGGGACAGTTAACAGCCCTGAGGTAGCTAATGATCCCAGTGGTAGCTTTGTTCCTTAAGGCACATTGTCCCTCACAGGCCTTTAGGTTCTCTGACATTGGCGAAGTCCACTCCACTGAGATGGCCTTTCTCTCCCAGGCTGGGCATCATCTGTGTTTGGATTCACTCTGAAGTTTGTTTTCACAGTGCTAAGGTCTCAGAGCTGTGCCATGATGGCTCACAAAAGTGAGAAATGTCTCAAAGTACAAATAGAAAAAAAGAAAAGGTGGCTTATGACCCCCATGGTGTGGCGTCTGCCTGACTGTTGCACTTCCATGTGGATCCCTAGACCCCTCCCAACCCCAGTGAGAGCAATAGTCACCCCATCTCTGTAGTTCATTGCTCCTTCTGGCTACCTGGATTCTTGTGCCCTAAAACGTCCCTGATAATTTTAAAATACTCCCCCAAAATACTTGGCCATTCCACCCTTCAAGAGGTGGAAATGAATTTCTCTCACTTCAGTCTGGGCTTGACTTGGAGACTTACTTCTAAGAAATAAAAGATAGTGAACATGATGGTGTGTGATGGTGTGACAAGTGAGACAGCCACAGAAGTGTGGAAGCATGGGGGACTCCCCTACCTTTATTTCCCTTACTTTTGGGGAAAGCAATGCCAGGTTGCTAGGACATTCAGGCAGCAACTGCAGAGGTCCACATGACCAGGAACAAAAAGGTCTCATTCCCACAGCCACGTGAGGTGCCATCTTGGAAAGAGACTCTTATCTCTAATATTGCCTTGACAACCTCATGACCCAGAACCAGAGCTATTTCCTAGCACAGCCAGCTGCTCTCACATTACTGACTCAGAAACAAACACCAGTTTGGGGGTACTTGATACTCAGCAGTTGATAACAAATACAGAACCTCTATTTTTAAATTTTATTATGGTTGTGTGTATATGGTGTATGTTCATATGTGCGTAGATACATGTGCACATGTGTCCATGTAGTCAGAGGGCAGCCTTGAGTGTTATCCTCAGAAATATCTTCCACCTTTGTTTGAGACAGGATCTCTCATTGGTTGTAGCTCACCAAATAGGCTAGACTGGCTGGACAGCGAGCCCCAGGGATCCCTGTGTCTGTCTCCCAGCACTGGGATTACAGGCACACACCAGACACTTCCTATGGGCACTGAGGATCAAATACAGGTTCTCATACTTACAAGGCAAGCACTTTACCAACTAAGATATTTCCCCAACTGCTTAAATTTCTACTTTCTTGGAGCTCATATCAATCACTGCTTGACTCCTCTTTTTTTTTGTTTGTTTGTTTTGAGGCAGGGTCTCACCCTAGCCAGGTTGACCTGGAATTCACTGTGTAGTCTCAGGGTGGCCTCAAACTCATGGCGATCATCCTACCTCTGCCTCCCAAGTGCTGGGATTAAAGGCGTGTACCCCACACCCGACTTTGATTCCTCTTATATTCTTGCTATTCCTTCCTTCGTCCTCATGCCTACCGCATATATCTGCCCTTTAAGGTCCCATTGCTTATAGAATGGGGAAAATATCTGTAGAGGTGCTTTAAATGCTATTCGCACAGTGTCCCCAAACTGATGAACTCTGGGTAATAGTGAGTCATTTTTCATCCCTGGGCAGACCTCTATGCCTGTTGATCTCCAGTCCTGGCATGACTGATTAGCACGTGCTCATCTCCCAGGCCTATGATTCCTATCCCATGACCTGAAGCTCCACTCTAATTTATAGCCCACAGGACACCTCTGAGAAAGGTCTCACAGTGTCTTATCCTCCCTACTGGGACACCCATACCAAACTCCCATTATTTAAGTGCCCCTCCCAATTAATTAAGGAATACTTTGGTCTCTGAAGTTTTCTGAGTGTGCTACATCAGGTATGAATTCAAATGACAGTTCCTGCTCAAAGCTTCCCATGTCCAGGCAGACGCATGTGTGCAGACATGTGCCCTTAGGTATTGACTGGCAGGGAGGAGAGAGTGCACATAGGGGTGTAAGCTCTGGATGTGGTTTTCACCTGCGTTTCTCCTTGTTAGCTTTGGAAAACCCACAGTTCCTTGTTATCATCTGCTTTGGAAAACCCTCTTATGTCAGTGTCCCCTTAGCTGTGTCCTTTTTCAGCTCCATCATCTGGTCTCTTCTAGAAATATGAAGCCTTTGTAACTGTCATAACTGCCCTGGAAGTGGGTCTGAGCTCAAAGTGTGAGCATGGCCATCCGGGATTGAAGGGACACATGATAGAGATCTGGACTGCATTTCCACATAAGAAACATGACAGAAGAGGCACAGGTGACTGGAACCACAAATCTGGGCTTGAACATGATTTCCATTTTTACTTTGGAATCTTTTGTGTCAATCATGTGGATATTTCTGCAGAATTGCCACTGATGACAGTCTGCATTTAGATGAATGCTGACATACTAGGCAGGGGAGGCCAGCTATGTTAAAAACACAAATATTGTAGCCAGGCATGGTGGTGCACACCTTTAATCCCAGCACTCAGGAGGTAGAGGTAGAAGGATCGCCGTGAGTTTGAGGCCACCCTGAGGCTACACAGTGAATTCCAGGGGAGCTAGAGTGAGACCCTATGTAGTGGTTTGATTCAGGTATTCCCCGTAAACTTAAGTGTTCTGAATGCTAGTCTCCCCAGCTAATGGATTGGAAGTTAAAGCCTCCTGGAGGCAGTGTGTTGTTGGGGGCGGGATTATGGGTGTTATAGCCAGCTTCTCCTTGCCAGTATTTGGCACAATCTCCTGCTACTGTTGTCCACCTTATGTTGGCCAGGGGGTTATGTCAACCCTCTGCTCATGCTATTATTTTCCTTGCCATCATAGAGCTTCCCCCTCAACCCTGTAAGCCAAAATAAACCTCTTTTTTTTTTTTTCCCCATAAGCTGCTCTTGGTTGGGTGATTTCTACCAGCAATGTGAACCTGACTGCAACAGAAAAGGGTTGTTGCTAGACACCTGACTGTGAGGCTTTGGCCTTTTGTTGCTGATTTTCAAGAGGAATGTGGAAGGATTTGAAACCTTGGCCTAAGTGATGCCTTGCAGTGCTGTAAGTATAGCTTGATGGACTTTTCTGGTCAGAGGTGAAAGACCTGAATGCAGTGAGAACTATGGACTGTAAGGTTTGGTTTATGAAGGTGAGAAAGAGCTTTGCTTGGGCTCGACTAGAAGCAGTTTGAGAGGCTTGCTGTTATGGCCATGTCCTGAGAAGCTGTGCAGAGTTGCATTGCAAAGAAATGGACTGGAGTGAGCAGAGGGATATGGCACAGAAAAAAATGAAATCTTTAGCCTAAACTGCTGCCCATTCACCTGCAAATTGAGAGATTACAACCATTGAGATTGGACCAACTGACCTGCACTGGGGCAACAGGAAGAATGTAGACTCTTTTGAAGGGGCTGAGTGCTCAAAGGCATGTCCAGTTCTTCAAAATCTGCTTTATTCCTCCCTGGATTAACAAATTGGCACCCTACCTGGTATTATGGAGTATAAGAAATGCAGAAAAGAGAGGGTCATTGAGTTTGCAACGTGGTCTTGTATTTTGGAAATGGCCATGGCAATGTGAAGCAGGTTTGCTGGATGCCTGCATGGAGATCCCATGGGGCCATGAGGATGGACTGTGGGTTGCAATGGAGACCCAGTGGAGATGCCGGGACCATGAGATGGCTGCCAAGGAGAGCTGCCGGCCCTGGATGAAGTTTTCCAGGACTGTGAGTAGCCTAGCTAGAGGGGCAGAATCGGAACTCCAGAGACTTGTTGCTGGTTAGAATTATCAGTCTTGGAGACTTGTCACTGACTAGAGTTGTTGGACTTGGAGTTACAGAGGTTGATGTTTGCCCTGGTTGTTTTAAATCTTGTATTGGTTGAATATTTCTTTACTTTGCCCAATGCCATCTTTTGCAGTGGGAATGTTTATCCTGTGCCAGTATGGGTTTTTGGGGGATTTTTTTTTTTTTTTTTTATTATGGCTCAGTTAAAAGACCTTGGATTATGGGGATGTATGAACATCATTGGAATTGGTAAAAACTATGGGGACTTTTAAAGTTGCATGAATGCATGGCGTTTTACATCATGTATGGTTATTAGTTTTATGGGGGCCAGGGGCACAATGTGGTGGTTTGATTCAGGTGTCCCCCATAAACTTAAGTGTTCTGAAGGCTAGTCTCCCCAGCTGATGGAAATTGAAATTAAAGCCTCCTGGAGGCAGTGTATTGTTGGGGGCGGGCTTATGGGTATTATAGCCAGCTTCCCCTTGCCAGTATTTGGCACACTCTCCTGCTGCTGTTGTCCACCTTATGTTGGCCAGGGGGTGATGTCCACCCTCTGCTTATGCCATCATTTTCCCTGTTATCATAGAGCTTCCCCCCTTGAGCCTGTAAGCCAAAATAACCCTTTTTTTCCCCACAAGCTGCTCTTGGTCAGATGATTTCTACCATCAATGCAAACCTTACTGCAACACCCTACCTCATGGAAAAAACCCCACAAATATCAGAATAGACTTTTAAAGCTCTGAGTCAGAGGATGGATATAAGGGTGGATGGATGACTGATTGATTGACTAATTAACTGATCATTGCACAGGCCAGGCTGGCCAGAAGAAAGGGTGAGTCTTGCTGGGTGTGGCTCTGCTAGAAGTCATAGAGCAAGAAGGGGTGACTATAGCCCAAGGCCTCCTCTGTGAACCTGGAAACACAACTGAGAACATGAGCTGAGCACTTTTCAGGACATGCCCAGGTGTTTATGTATGATAGAAAACCAAAGATGTTCATGGATAGTGCTCTTGCAGACCCTGTGAGGATGAAAGAAGGGATGGAAAGTGGGAATAGCAAAGAGAAGAGAAGGAATGGAGGATAGAAAAGAGAAAGGATGGAAGTAGGGATAGTAAAGAGAAGAGATGGAAGGTGGGATAGTTAAGAGAAAAGATGGAAGGGGATAGGCAAGACATAAAATGGAAGGAGTGATAGTAAAGATAAGAAATGGAATGGAGACAGTAAAGAGAAGAGATGGAAGGAGACAGTAAAGAGAAGAGATGGAAGGAGACAGTAGAGAGAAGAGATGGAAGGGGGATAATAAAGAGGAAAAAATGGAAGAAGGATATTAAGGAGAAGAGATGGAAGGGAGCTAGTAAGGAGAAGAGAGGGAAGGGGTATAGTAAGGAGAAGAGAGGGAAGGGGGATAGTAAGGATAAGAGAGGGAAGGGGATAGTAAGGAGAAGAGAGGGAAGGGGATAGTAAGGATAAGAGAGGGAAGGGGATATAGTAAGGAGAAGAGAGGGAAGGGGATAGTAAGGAGAAGAGAGGGAAGGGGATAGTAAGGAGAAGAGAGGGAAGGGGATAGTAAGGAGAAGAGAGGGAAGGGGGATAGTAAGGAGAAGAGAGGGAAGGGAGCTAGTAAGGAGAAGAGAGGGAAGGGGGATAGTAAGGAGAAGAGAGGGAAGGGGATAGTAAGGAGAAGAGAGGGAAGGGGATAGTAAGGAGAAGAGAGGGAAGGGGATAGTAAGGAGAAGAGAGGGAAGGGGATAGTAAGGAGAAGAGAGGGGAGGAAGAGAGCAAAGAGAAGAGAAAGATGTAATGGGGATAATAATAATAAGATTTGGAAGGGAGGATATTAAAGTGAAGAGAAGGGGGATTTCAATGAGAACAAATAAAAGGGGGCTAAAGAGAAGATATGGAATAGAGATAGTAAAGAGAAGAGATGAAAGGGGATGATAATAAAGAGAAGAGATGGAAGGGGCTAGGAAAGAGAACTGATGGAAGGGGGATAGAAAAGAAGTAGAAGGGGATAGTAAAGAAAAAAGATAGAAGAAGGAGATAGTAAATAAAAGAGATGGAAAGAGGGATAGTAAAGAGAAGTGATGGAAGGTGGAGATAGTAAGAGAAGAGATGTAGGGGATGATAAAGAGAAAAGATAGAAGTAGGATGTAGTAAAGAAAATATATGGAAGGGGAATAGTAAAGAGAAGAGGTGGATAGGGGATATTAATGAAAAGAGATGGAAAGGATATAATAAAGAGAAAAGGTGGAAGGGGGATAGCAAAGAGGAGAGAGAAAAGGGGTATAACATTTAACAAGAGGGGAGGTGGAGATATCATAAGGTATGTCAGGTGAAGACACAATGTCACAGTGCCAGCACACAGCAACAGGATGATGGGGACCAGAGTGGAGCCACAGTTGAACAGAACAGGTAGATAGACAGGCTGGATGGTAGGGAACAGAAATGCATGGGGCAAGGTAGAATAGAATACATGTTGAGACACAGAAACACATCTTTGGAAGTGTGCTGACTGTGAAAAGAAGCAAGTCTCACCCATTCAATAATAGCTAAAAGCATGGAGGTGTCAAGGCAGGCTAAGGGACTTCTGGGCTCCCCTCCTACCAACCATCATTTTTCACCTGACTGCCTTGAGAGGTGGTAGCCCAGGTCACCTGCCCCAGGAGCCTTTAGCACGATGCCTATAAACATCAGCATAGGCTTGGGTGCATGAGATGAAAGTGTTGGTCTTTTGTGGCTCAACTCAGTGAGAGTCAAGTCCACTTCACTAATGTGTTGTTGTTGCAGGTGTTTGCATGCATGTATATATGCATGTTGCATGTTGGTATGTGTGTGTCCGATATATGTGCACCCATCTGCATAAGCATGTGGAGGTAGGTCAGAGGCCAACTGCAGATGTCCTGTTCAGGAACACCATCCTCTTTTTTTTTTTTTTTTTTTTTTTTTTTGAGACAAGGTGGCTCACTTGCCCGGAGCTTGCCAATGAGGCTAGACTGGCTGGGCAGCAAGCCCCAAAGATTCCCCTGTCTCCAGCTCCCCAGTGCTGGGTGTCTGAGGGATGCCATCACATCAGGATTTATTTTTATTTTTATTTTTGGAGAGAGACACACAGAGAGACAGACAAGAGAGGGAGAGGGAGACAGATAGAGATGGGCGCACCAGCAGTCTCTCAGCTGCTGTGAATGAAATCCAGATGCGTGCGCCCCCTTGTGGGTAAGTGCGGCATTGCGCCCTTGCGTCACTGCATCTGGCTAAATATGGGACCTGGAGATTGGAACCGGGTTCTTAGGCTTAGCAGGCAGGCGCCTTAACCACTAAGCCATCTCTCCAGCCCACATCCAGGGTTTTTATGTGGGTTTGGGAGATGGAATTCAGGTCCTTATGCTTATGAAGAAACACTGCCAACTGAGCAATTTCCCCAGCCCTTCACCGAAATTTTTTATGCCAATGGAGAGGGGTTGGTACACAGAGGACCTGGAGCTTGGTCTTACCCAGAGGACGCTACTGCAGGCCCAAGCTATGCAGCCTGAGCCTGTGCCTACGACCCTGGGATTGGGGGCTGACAAGCCCCCCTAGAAGACCTAGTGGCTTGGACCCCAAATACCACTGAACTAGCCCATCAGGGGGACTGGCACATCTTCCATAACCAGAGCCAGTTCATACAAAGAAAGTACCCTCTCAGCTCTGACATGGGGGGTCAGAGGGAATACCCCTGTGTTGCAGTCAGGTTCGCATTGCTAGCAGAAATCACCCAACCAAGATCAGCTCTTTTTGGGGGGAGGGGATTATTTTGGCTTACAGACTTGAGGAGAAGCTCCATGGTGTCAGGGGAAAATGATGGCATGAGCAAAGGGTGGACATCACCTCCTGGCCAACATCAGGTGGACAGTAGCAACAGGAGAGTGTGCTAAACACTGGGAAGGGGACACTGGCTATAACAGCCATAAGCCAGCCCCCAACAACACACTGCCTCCAGGAGGCGTTAATTCCCAAATCTCCATCACCTGGGAACCTAGCATTCAGAACACTTAAGTTTATGGGGGCCACCTGAATCAAACCACCACATCCTGCACCTCACAAAGTTGATGCTGTAAGCCATGAATGCCGCAGACAGATATAATGGCTTTGCCGCTGGCAAGCTCTGTGGTCCTTGGCAACTTTCTTAACCTCTCTGAGTCTTTTTTCTCAATTTAAAAATGCAGATGATGACAACAGCAGCTAATTTAGGGGACGTTTGTGTTGAAGCAAGTTATGTTTTAAACCCATCTGTGTTACTTAGCCATTACTGTTAATTATGCAGAATTATTAACAATTGTGTTAACGCTGTTAATCTTGCATTGTGTTGAAGACCTGGACTCCTCAGTAAAACTGGGTTTGCATACATATCTAAGTATTGATATATGATTCCAATTCTCCCTCAGCTTCGGTGGTGGGGTCCAAGGCATGTCAGTAGGGAGGAGTTGAAGACAAGATTGTCTGACGTAGACAAGGCTATTCCAGTCTGTGACACATCTTTGTGTGACTAGTCATGCTCTGTATAAGCAGGCTCCATGTTTGAACCCCAGCTTTTTTCTCATATTTGTGTGGGACAGTCTGCTCTGCTGTACTTACTCTAAGGCCTCGGAACACTCATGTTTTAATAGGAAATATGTGCATACAGAGCTGTGGGTGGAACTTGATAAGAAGATGGCATGTTATCTGAGGAGAAGGGTAATGAAGGCAGGGCATAGTGGAATGTCCAAGGCCGAGTTTGGCTGTTGGAACTAAGGGATGTTGGCTGTCACTCTGTGGGCACTGGACAACAGAATATGGGGCTAACGCTTTGTTTCATAGCAGTAGGGAGCCCCAGAAGGTACTTGAGGAGGGGCAAGGCAATCACTGAGATCTAAGTCAGACATTCCATCAGGACCTTGGTATCTTAGACATATGTCCACGATCCTCTAAGCCAAAAGAAACACACGATCCTTCTACTTAGTGAGTGGTCTGGCTGAAGCAAACTGAAAGAAGAAACTCATGTGGTTTCTGGCAGATGCTACGGTGTCCTCAAAACATTAAGACAGTGTTTGTGGTATCCTCCTTGGGAACCACGCGTTAGGATACTATCTAGCTTCATGCTGTGCTCTGCTCTTACTAGCTGTGTGGCCATGGTACAACAGAGTTAGCTCATGCTGCCTCAATCTCTTTGTTTGATGGGGCAGGGAGAAGAGTGTCTCACAGGTGGACTGTGGAGAAAGAAATAGCACGTTTAAAGTTGATGACAGAGCACCTGACACATGCTCAGTGACCGTCCTCATGAGCATCACCCCAGTGCCTTGTGCGGTGCACCACCTGCTCAGCAACACGGGCTGCAGGGCCTGGCAGGAGCTGTGAGACTGTGGTCAGAGGGACTTGTGCCAAGCAGGGGCTCTGCAAAGTTCAGGAAACTGGAGAACACTGGGAGGGCAGCAGTGCAGGGGTGATTAGCACATGTAGTAAGTTTATCCTCTTTCATTTGCTTTTTTCTTTCCCTCCTTCCTGCCCGCCTTCCATTCCTCCTCTTCCTCCCATCCCTTTCCTCCAGTCCTCCAGATTTTACTCATTGGCACCACCCGCAGGTCACGAGTGGAGATACATCGCTCTGCCCTGAGGGGTCTGGGTGGGTCTCTCTTGGCTTAATATTTCAATCCCCAGGCAGTGTTTTATGTTGATCCTTGGATCCTGTCCCAAAGCAAGTGAATAAAAGGTAAATCTGGGATGTGGCCTGGCTCTCCTTGTTTTGTTTTTTAAGAGACGTGCACAAGAGTCTCGGTTGCCAGAGTGAGGGCTGTTTTGCACAGTATTGCACAGTGACAAAGATATCCCTGGTGTCACTATTGAAGTACTTGTCTTCCCACTCCACACTGCAGGCCAGGTGCAGGGATTCCTGGTGCTGCCTCCCTGTTCTGGAGATCCAGGGACCGCAGCTGCTGGAGACAGCAGGTATTTTAATTATAATTTTAATTGTTTGAGACAGAGTCTTACATGGTCCAGGCTGGCCTTTAACTTGCATTGTAGCCAAGAATTACTTTGAACTTAGGATCCTCCTGCCTCCACTTCCCCAGTACTGGGGTTACAGGCATGTGCCACTGTGCCTAGTTTGTGCAGTGCTGGGGATTGGATCTGGGCTTCCTAAGCAAGCACTTTACCAGCTGAGCCACATCTGGAGCAATGGACTTTAATTTTTAATAGTTGTACCCAATTGCCCAATAATGGCTCTGCTAAGTGGTGGATCACTTCTCTACCCTCACGCAATAGTGCCAAGCCTTAGTACTTCTGCTGATGTGATGAATGGAGAATATTTTTCTAAAATGGCATTAGTTAAAACAAGTGGTACAGACTATACACCAATTTGGTGAGATCTCTCAGATAAACTGGGAGATGAATGAAACAAGTTTCAGAATTCATTAAGAATGAACTGACAGCTAGGCATGATAGTACAGGCCTTTAATCCCAGCACCTGAGAGGCAGAGGTCAAAAGATCCCTGTGAGTTTGAGGCCACCCTGAGACTACATAGTGAATTCCATGTCAGCCTGGGCTAGAGAGAGAGCCTACTTCAAAAAATCCAACCAAACAAACAAACAACAACAAAAACAAAAAAACAAGTAATGAGCTAGCCCATGCTACCAATTACCTGGGGTCTGGGTGGTGTCTGGCCTCAGAGTCTGAGGACCCTGGGAAGTACTTTGAGGGACCATGGGCAGCTGGTTAGGAAGTTGGGTGGGGGTGAGATAGGTGTCTCTGGGTGCCCATGAAGGGCAACGGGGCCCATCTGCCTCTCCATACTCCAGAGAGACAGGGCAGCTCTGCTCTCAAAGAAAGACTGTCTTGCTTGGCCAAAGCCTCTGGGACTGAAGTTCAAAGCCATCAGCTCCAGCTCTGTCAGGCTGCTGTTTGCCTGGGGATTTAGGGGATTACTCAGTCCTTGTCAAGGCAGTGGGTATCAGGGCCTCAGGTGCAAAGAGGCCTTTGATAAACCCTAACCCTTTAGGGGCCCAACAAAGCCAGGACAGGCCAGCTGGGCTGCCCAGGAGGGGGCCACTATGTTGACCCTTTCTTTCTAGTTCCAGAAAAACAAATACTTGATATTTCAAAGGAAAGCACACTCATTAGAAGGATTGTGGGCTTCCTGCCTTCATCCTCTCCAGTTCTACAAGCTTCTGGGCCAATTCCCCTAGGGCCTAGCTGAGGGGCAGTGACATGGCCTTCCTGGGCAGGCCACTGGGCCACCCCCACCTCTGCAACCCTCTGCAATTCCTTTCACAGGGTCCTAGGGTGGCACTCTCATCCTGTCCTGGCTAACGCATTTCTGGACCCTCTGCACCCTTGCTTCCTGCACCCTTCCAGGCCAGAGTTATCAGGACAGACCTGCTGCCTGTCAGGGAGCAGCCTTGTTCCTGGGAAGTATTGAAACCAGGTCCTTATCTGAGATTGGCATAGTGGGGGCACTTTTAGACATTTTTCTTAGGAAAATTCCATTTCCTCCTCAGTCCCAGTGGCTTAAACAACAGAAATGATGGCCGGTTCCCCCCGCGAGTCCGCACTGGCCTTTCTTCTATGAACCAGCGTTGAGCACCCTGGTGCCTCCTCTTCTTATAAGGACATTGGCACTTTGGATGGTGATCTACTCCACCAGAATCATTGTAACTTAACCATCTCTTCAAAGACCCTGCGTCCAAATCCTGCCACGGTGGGCAGTACTGGGTTAGGGCTTCATACTAGAACTTTTTTTTTTTTTTCGATTTTTTAAAATTTTTTATTGACAACTTCTTTAATTGTAGACAATATATGTAGGGTCTCACTCTAGTCCAGGCTGACCTGGAATTCACTATGTGGTCTCAGGGTGGCCTTCGAACTCACAGTGATCCTCCTTCCTCTGCCTCCCGAGTGCAGGGATTAAAGGCATGTGTCACCACGCCTGACTTAGAACTTTTTTTTTAAAGACAGGGTTTTATGAAGTTCAGGATAACCTTGCTAAGTAGTAAAGATCATCTTGAACTTCTGTTCCTTCTGCTTCTACCTCTCAAGTAATGGGATTACAGGTGTGTACCACCACAACTGCCTCAGGAAAGCTGAGGATCCAAGCCAGGGCTTTGTGTATGCTAGGCAAGCACTCTGCCAACTGAGCTATGTCCCTAGTCTCTGAATCGGGGCTCCAGGGTTGATTTGGAACACAATTCCACTGACAACAGTGTCTTTTCTTGTTGGCTTGTTTTCAAGGTAGGTTCTCACTCTGGCTAAGGCTGACCTGAAACTCACTTTGTAGTCCCAGGCTGACCTTCAACTCACAGTGATTCTCCTACCTCTGTCTCCCAAGTGCTGGGGTTAAAGGCATGCACCATGACAATAGTGTCTAGCTTGGTTCTGGTCACCAGCTGGTCAGTCAAGTTCAGACCTGACTTGGCTTCCAGTGTTTAACTGGACCTTGTACCCATGATGTTTAGAAGATCTGCAACAGCCTCCCACATCGTGTTGACCCCATCTGCCCAGACCCCCAAGCAACCTGCTGCCCACGCTCTATCCCCCACACATTGTCTTGCCTCAGTTTCCTTGATGCTTTTCTCACCTCCTAAATCAAACCACTTCTTCTTCCTCTTCTTTGTCTCCTCCTTTTTTTTTTTTTTTTTTTTTTTTTTTAGGTAGGTTCTCACTTTAGCTCAGGCTGACCTGGAATTCACTATATAGTCTCAGGCTGGCCTTGAACTCATGACGACCCATGAGGAACCTTTGTTAGGATCAAAAGCATGCACCACCACACCTGAAACCACATTTAAACTCCACTCAGAGTGTACATATATGCATAAATTCCATCAGCATTTTCTGAGTTAGACACTTAACAGTACTCAGAGCAGGGATCAAAGAAATGTGTGGAACATAGATTCTGCAAGGTCTCGCAATCTGCAGGTGGGGTAAAAAAGAGCTCTTAACCCATTCCAAGAGGAGAATCCCCCTCCCCCAGCGGTTTTCTTGGTGAAGAAAGCTAAGATCAGGGGCGCACATTCATAGCAAGCAGGTCGGTGACATGCTACAGAACCCGGGACTGTGGATGGAGAGCCGCCTCCACAGAGGGCCCCTTCCGTCAGCTCTGGCCAGTCACTGCCGCAGACAGCTGCTGTGTCTTGCTGGAGACATGGCTCTGCAAGTTCCCAAGGAGCTTGTGTGCATGTGGAATCCCTCAGTTCTTAAATGTTGACAACTCAAGAAGGTTTTAAACAGTTGTGGGCAGCACAACACTCATCTGTAGGCTAGCATGTTCCTCAAGGCTGAGGTTGCAACATTTGGTCTAAGCAGGATTTAGCCAGGTGAGAAACATATAAACAGACAGAGGAAATAGTAGGCCCAAAGGCCTGCGAGGAACGGGCTACATGCACCAGGGCCATATGCACCTGGGCATGCCTTTGGCAAGTGCTTGTCATCTAAACTGAAATGCCAGCTGCTAATTCAGGAGGTATGTCTATGCGCAAGTGGATACACATTTGTGTATACAAGCATGCATGCATGTACCTGTGCCTGTGTGGACCTGTACACCATATATACATATATATGTACACACGTACATATGTGTTGTTGTATAAGTATGTGCATATATACTCACGTGCACCCATGTTCATATGTTTATATATATATGTGTGAATGTGTGTGATTTTACAACTGTGCTTACACATGGGTGTACTTGTTTATATGCATGTGCTTATGTGTGCATATGCTTGTGTGATATACATGTGAGTATATGCACATATGTGCATGTTTATGATGTACACACATTGGATACTAATGCACATCCAAGCACACACATGCATGCATATGTGCGATTGTACTGTGTATGTATGTGTGTATGCCTATGTATACACATAAACATGTGCATGTGTTCATGGATACACATGTCTTTGCAAGTATGCTTGCACATGGACATAGTTGAGTGTATTCATGCTCACAGGCTCATATGTGCACATACTATTGTGTATGAATGTCTACATACATACATGAGTATGCACTTATAGTGTGTGAAGATACATGCGTGTGCATACAGTTACACATGTAGACAAGCACGTGCACTTGTGAGCTTTGTGGTGTATATGTATGCGCGGTCCTAGGATGCCTCTTCTAGAATAGCGTGAGAGACTGGAGGCGCTGGCAGAGGAATTGTGGGAGGAGTTTGGGGCTTGGGAAAAGTGGAAACACGGAGAATAGGAGCTTGCTGAATTCCAGACAGTGGGAGGGCAGGGAAAAGTGTAGGGTTTGTGAGTTCACAGGTGCGCTTCTCTTGTGGTCAAGTTCCCAAACTCAGTGTAAGCAGTGAACATGCTGCCCCCTGGTGGTAACATAGAGATGCTGCAGGTGTGTGTTTGGTGTCAGATGGGAGAAAGCTGTGCTCGGCTGGGAGCGTTCCTTGGTGGGTAGGAATGGAACCAACCCACACCTGTTTGCCTTTTTTTAATTTTAATTTTTTTATTTTTGGTGGATTTCAGGTTTCAGAGGCAAGTGAAAGAATCCAAACAAGTCTGTCTCCAGGGCAGTGATATTCATCAGGTGTGGACTTGTGCAGCCTCTGGCTAGGCACTCTTAGCTGCTGATAACCCAGAAGAGACTCTCTGGGTAGAGCCTAGACCCATTTTTTAAAGGAAAAATTATGTACTATTTATTTATTTGCAAGCAGAGAGAGATAGAGAGAGAGAGAGATAGATAGAGAGAATGGGTGTGCCAGGGCCTCTAGCTGCTGCAAATAAACTCCAGATGCATGCATCACTTTGTACATCTGGCTTTATGTGGGTACTGGGGAATCAGTTCGGGGTCACTCGGGTTTGCATAGAAGTGCCTTAATCGATGAGCCATTGTTCTAGTCCCCTAGATCCCTTTGGTGCAGCTTTGTGCCATGGGGTATAGTAGTCTCACCACCTTCTGCCTCAGTTTCCCCATTAAAATATATGGGTAGCAGCCTGGGACACTGAGAACCCCGTGACATGGGGCCTCTCCTAGTAGGTTTTCATTAGGTTCCACATTTCAGCCACAGTAACTGTCAGGAACTGAACTCCATATGCATGTGCAACATGCATGTGCATTCACACACATATGAACATCATACACACATGCATGCACCACATGCACACACACATATACAGGGCTGAGTATGTAGCTCAGATGTAGAATGTTTTCCTAGCATAGGGAAGCCCTGGGTTCACTCTCCAGTACTGCAAAAAAAAAAAAAAAAAAAAATAAGATCAAAATTCATTAGGGTTGGAGAGATGGCTTAGTGGTTAAGGCATATGCCTGCAAAATCTAAGGACTCAGGTTTGATTCCCCAGTACCCACATAAGCCAGATGCACAAAGCAGTGCATGCATCTGGAGTTCGTTCTCAGTAGCTAGAGGTTCTGTTGTGCCCATTCTCTCTTTCTGTATCTTTCTCTCTCTCTCAGATAAATAAAAAGATAAAAAGTTCATATTAATCAGCCATATAAAATGCAGCAGTATTTTGTGTATTCACAATGCTGTCACCCACCACTTCCATCCAGTTTCCAAACATCACAGGCATTGGCATCACTCTGAACCTGTTGCCCTTCTCCTCCAACACCATCCATCAGCTCCGTGGGTTATCTGGGGAACTCCATGTAAGTGCAGTCAGGGGGCTGGTGGCCTTGTGTGACTTTTCCCTGGCTCTGTCACCAAGGGTTATCTGTCTTGTGGCAGGAATCAGGCATCACTCCTATACATGGCAGACATTCATCCATTGTGTGAACACATCACAACTTGTTTCTCCCCACCTGTCCATTCCACTTTTTACCTGTTGTGACTATTGGGGCCACACACGTGTGGTGAACAGTCTATTACTGTTTCATGAGCATGTGAATATGCATTTGTTGACTTCTTCATTTTTAGCCCTTCTCCACACAGCTGAGGTGAGATGGTGGGGTTGTGTGCAATCCTGTTTGGCTTCCAGAGGAAACTCACCAGTGCTCTTCACAGCAGCAGATGGATGACATGCCACTTCCCATAATAGACAGTGCTCCTCTTCTCCACGTCCTCCCAATGCCTACTCTACAAAGCTGCAGCCAGTCCTGCCTTGTGTGGAAGGCAGTGCCTGTGGTCTGCATGCACCCCTCCACTGCCCATGCTTATTGGTCATCTGTGCTTTTATTTTGGAATGGGTTGCATTTATTTGGCTCCTCGGCGCAGCCATGGTCCTGAAGGCCTCCTTAGAAGTAGACAAACCCCAACTCCTCAGTCTTTCCTCACTGGGCCATCTGAGTCTCCTGTACCATCCCATTCTGTCCTCATGGTTCTGGGACACCCCAGAGCAAATGGCACATGTTGGTGCTGTTAACTCATCTCAGCATTGCCCTCCCACATATCGGGTGACACACAAGCAGGCTAATGACACCTATGTTGTAGGTTGTCATTATTATGCCTCCTATTAGGCTAAGTTCCCAGATGGGGATCTGAGATACCTGAGATACAGTGTGCTTTTAATGCTGTGGTGTCCCAGGGACACTAATTAAACCATTCATATTTCTAAGTGCTCCTGTATGTCAAGATGAAAGGGCCTGTGTTGGGCAGCCCTATTATTATCTGGATTCCTGCTTCCCCCAAGGACGCTTTCCCCTGTATTCACACTGGTGGGGTGGTGTAAGAGGCCCAATTTGAAGCTGGCTTATCTCCCCCATTCCCACCTAGAAAGCCTGTTTCTGGCCTCACCCCAGGCATCAAAGCTCCCTTGGATAAATATTCAAATCTGGGAGCTCACTGAGGTCACTCACCAGTTTACATGATGCCAAGGCCCACCCTGTGGAAACTTGGCTCTGAGACCCCTTGACCCACCTCTGGGGGTTCAGCAAGACTTCACTGTCGCACACCAGTGCTGTCTGCTGTCCACCTCCTCTTACTATCTTCGTTCTCTCTCTGTTTCTCTGTCTTTGTGTGTGGTATGTAAAGTGCATGTGTGTGCATGTGCGTGCCTGTAGTGATGCCCCTTTGTGTGCAGATGTTCCTACCTCAAAGAACACGTACGCAGAGGAAGAGGAAGATGGGGCAGGTGCCCTCCTCTATCACTCTTCCTACCTTGTTTCCCTGAGAAAGGGTCGCTCACTGACTGAGTTTGCCATTTTTGAGTTACACTGGCTGACCAGGAGAGCCCAGCAATTTTCTTGCCTCTGCCTCTGTCAGTGCTTAGGTTACAGGTATGTGTGGCCATGCCTAGCTTTGTCCATGGGTGCTGGGGATCAAACTCAGGTCCTCCTGCTTGTACAGGAAGTCCTCTTACCTGCCGAGCTCTCTCCTCCACCAAGACCTTCTCTTTTGGGGTCTTGCTAACGTGTATATGCTGGGCTGCTTGTTGATCCAGGAGGAATATGCATGATTTCACACTCATCCCTGATAGAAA
Source organism: Orientallactaga sibirica (assembly GCA_036365145.1). Lineage (NCBI taxonomy): Eukaryota > Metazoa > Chordata > Mammalia > Rodentia > Dipodidae > Orientallactaga > Orientallactaga sibirica. Next base: position 44,142,038 of record JAEOAD010000011.1, on the reverse strand, counting down.
CTAGTTAAGACCCAGTTCAACAAAAAGTGATTGAGCAGATACTATAAGGCAGGCCTTGGTGTCAGCAGTGTGGAAAGACACTCTGGTCCTGTCTCCTCTGATGTTATGATGAGGAAGGAGGAAGCAGGTGGTGAATATGCATAGGAAGAATCCTGTGCGGTTGGGATGTACATGGTGAGGGAGATGCAGCAGGGCCCGTGCTGGACAGGGGCCTGGGACAAACACTAACAGGGAGTCACAGGAGGCTTGTTGGAGTTAGAGATATGGGAACTGCAGCCTTCATGAGCACAGCATGGCAAGGTCGGCGGGCGAGTGGAAGCCAGGCCCAGACCCTGATGCCGGCAGGAGCCTGGTGACTGAAGTACCAGGCAGGAAGTCACCCACAGAGATGGGGCTGAGAGCAGGAGAGGAATCGCCACACCAGGCCTTGTGGACTGTGGCTGTAAGTGTGACAGAAAGTGTACTGTAGGTCAAGTTAAGCTATGTCATGGCCAATCCCCACCTCTCAGTGATTCTGTTCTGTCTGTGAGGCTGCAGGTCAGTGGGTTTGGTTGGCCTTGGTTGAGCAGGGCTGGGCTTGATGCCCCAGGCCCAGATCTTCCAGAAATTTTGCTATGGGCTGAACCAGGCCATCCTATCTTCACAGTGAGGGCAGGACACAAGAGCCCAAGCCAAACCACATAAGTGTACACAAAGCCAGCTGTACCACCTGTTCACACCCGATTAGATGCAGCAAGTTATATGACCATGGCTGAAAGAACAGGCTAGAGGAGACCATGGAGGACAATGAATCTCTCAAGCTAATCCTGTCCTCCTCAGCCCCAGAGGCTGCGCTGCCCACCTGAGGGTTGAGCTGCTTGCTCAGCTTGTATTTTTGCTCCTTTCTCATAAGCCAGCTTCCACTTTCTTTGATCTCTCAAATAAGACAGCCTTAGGCATTCACGTGTGCGTGTGTGGGGGGGTATAGTGTGGTGTGTGTGTACATTCTTTCCTTACTTTCCTGAGACAGAACTGAGTTGAAGTCCACTTCTTTAATTCCCCAAAATTAACATTGACTTGTAATACTTTTTTAGTAGGATTCTTTTTGTGGTGAAATTACGTAACATAACTTACCATCTTTGTCATCTTCAGGGCACAGCAAGGTGGCATAAGGACATTCCCAGAGCTTTGTAACCACCACCCATCCATCCACAGAGCCAAACCTCAGTCCCCACTAAGCCCTGGTCTTCCAATCCTTCCCTGAGGCCTGGCATCTACCATCCCACTGTCAGTTTCCATGGAATTTTGACTCTGGAGGCCTCACCTAGGTGCAGTCACAGTGTGTTTGTTTTTGTGTTTGCCTTATTTCACCTAACACAATGTTCTCACCATCCATCTATGTGGTAGGCCGTCAGAATTTTATTTTGAAGGCATAACCTTAGTCCATTGTAAGCACATACCACACTATTTTCTTGATCATGTTATGAGGGTCCTATGAGTGATTCAATGTCTGTTTATCTGTTTTGAAGCATTTGGATTAAAAACCCAGGTAAATTTTCTGTTTAAACTTCAGAGAGACAACTGTGATAAATTTTGTGGTGACTATACCATTTTACACCCCCACCAACAATGCACACTTCTCCACTTCCTGCCCAACACTTCCTGCCCATTGTCCTCCTTCTCCTCTTCCTCTTTTTCACAACTAGCGCAATCAGTGATGCATGATAATTTTATAAATCACTGTTGTATTTTCCTCTTTTATTTGTAGGAATTTGGACCAAAGATTCCAATAAATTTCTGTAGATTCATTTTCATTACAAGTTTCACATAACATGATAGTAAAACCCTGAGAAATTTACAAGCAAATGATCCCTTCCACAAGACCACATGGGTGGGCTTCCTTTGACTGCATGTTATTCTCCTCTCTCCCTGGTCGTGGGCTCTCTGCCACCACTTGAAATGCATGTCAATCCCAACCGATTTAATTTAGACTTACCAGCAGTGCCACCAGTTTCCAATGCTGCACAGAGGGCAGCCCTGGCTTCTGTCCTGGACCCACAATGGCATTGCTATTTTGTGACTGGATGAGGCGTTTGTTCAAGCACCTGGGAACTGTGTAATGCAGAGGAAAGTCATAGCAGAACAGAACTGCTGCGTCTGCTGCAGCCAAACCCCAAGACAGTATCAAACCAGGTTTCTGTGAAACAGGAGAGGAAGCTGCCCGCCAGCCTCAGGACAGTCACACTGCTGGCGTCAGGGAGAGGAGATGTTAGAAGGAGCCCTGTACCCAGATGTCCCTCGCCACACCAGGAATCTTTTGTATCTCCTGCTGACGCTGAGCTGAGCTGCTAGACTGTTAGGGGACAAGCCACCAACTGGTGTTCTCAGCAGGCAGGTTGGGGGGTCTCTGAGAGCCCCAGTGTCACTCACAGTAGGCAGCTTAGGGCACATGCAGTAGTAATGCCTGCTGGGCAACAATGGTTCCCTCCTCCCTGGATGGCTTCCTTTCTGAGACTCCACGTCTACACGTGGGAACACAAGGCCTGCGGAGCTCTGCCTGGGCGGCCCCGCTCTTAGTGTAGGCTTTCCCTTCCATTTCTTTCTTCAGTCCATTGCAAACAGTTTATGTAAGTGGGAACTGAAATGCTCTCTACTAAGTCTTCACAGGGCTGAGGCATTGGGAGACGGATGCCCACAGGGAGCAGCCATTCCTTTACCAGAGCAGGCGTGAGGTCTGAGCCATCTTGCTCCTTTTTATACAATCCAGGAGCCCAGCCTGTGTGGTCAGTGACCACAGTTAGGGTGGGTCCCCAGCCCATGCGGTGGGTGGATTCCCACAAGTAATCTAATGTGGAAATACCTTGACAGATCTGACCAGAGATTGGTTTCCATGGTGATCCTGTCAGGTTGGAAAACAGGGATTACCATCACACCTCCCTTAGACCCTTCAGTCCTCTGGACTCCTCCTTCTTGTCATCATGGAAGGAAGGACTCCACCCCTGACCCTGCAACCTTTACTTGTCATTAGCTCATCAGGGAGTGGAGTATCCAGCTTATTTTTAAAACAAGGTCTTTCTGAACCTGCAACTCTCTTGATTGGGTTAGACTGGGGGGCCACAAGCCCCAGCGATTTCCCGTCTCTAGCTCCCCAGCACTGGGACTACAGGCACGTACAGCCACCCAGCTTTCACGAGGATGCTGGGGATTCCAACTCATGCCTTCATGTGTGCATGCCAAGCACTTTACCCTGATCTCTTCTCAGCCCATATCTCATTAGTTTTATACTGATTACATACTGAAATAATTTTTTTTTTTTTTTTTTTTTTCGAGGTAGGATCTTGCTCAAACCCAGGCTGACATATAGTCTCAAGCTGAACTCAAACTCATGGGGATCCTCCTACCTCTGTCTCCCAAGTGCTGGGATTAAAGTCATGTACAACCACACCCAGTGAAATGTTTTACATATATTTAATAACATAAAATGTTATTATTGAAGTTGTTTGCTTGTTTCTTTTCTTTTTAAATGATGTTATTAAAAATTATTTTGAGGGGCTAGTGGTTAAGGCACTTGCCTGCAAAGCCTAAAGACTTATGTTCGACTCTCCAGGTCCTGCATAAGCCAGACGCACGAGGTGATGCAAGCGCACAAAGTCACACATGCACATACGGTGGCACACGCATCTGGAGTTTAATTACACTGACTGGAGGCCTTGGCATGCCAATTTTCTCTCTTTCTTCCTTTTTCTCTTTCACTCTGTTGCAAAAAAAGACCAGTTTCTTGGGTTTGCTTCAGAAAATTAATTTTTTAAAAAAGTCCAACCATTCCTGACAGATCCCAGATCCACTAGAAATGGTTTGGGACAAAAATTGCCTTCTCTCTGCCAGGCGTGGTGGTGCATGCCTTTAATCCCAGCACTTGAGAGGCAGAGGTAGGAGGATTGCCATGAGTTCAAGGCCACTTTGAGACTACATAGTGAATTCCAGGTCAGCCTGGGCTAGAGTGAGACCCTACCTCAAAAAAAAAAAAAAAAAAAAAAAAAAAAAGTCTTCTTTCTATATAAGTTTAAGGTAATTTTGGAGTTGCTGGAGAGGAAAACACTGTTATAACTAGGCCAGAAGACTATAATTTATAAAGCTGAAAGACTGTTTATTGCTATACAATCTTGCAAGAGCCCAATTATGATAAGATTAAATAAAAACTGTTAGCCACACCATGAAGAGTTTCTTACCTCTTCTGTGTGGCTGGCTATGGATTTGTTCATTGCCTCAGCAAAGCTGCTCTCGAGAGCAAAGCCACTGCTTCACTGTGTTTGAAAGCATTTTGTAAAAGGCCTTTGTTGATTTCTCTTGAAATTAAAGGTGCTTTTTTCAAAGGACAGTGCTTCACAGATATCCCTGTCTCAGGTCACATTGGGTTGTTGAGTGCTATTTCAGCCAAGACACAGCTCACAGGTGAGTGAGCACAAGGTTGGTAAAAGGAGTGTCACTGCACTTGTGACCAAGTACAGTTCCTGCAGCCATCGTTCTGTGCAGAATTATGATCTTTCAGGGGCTGGGCATGTGGTGTGTGTGTGTGTACAGGCGTGTGAGCACAGTGTGTACATGCAGAGGTCAGAGGAACATCTAGGTATTGTTTCTCAGAAATGCCGTCCACCACTTTTGGAGACAGAATCAATTAGGCTAGACTAGCTTGCCAAGGATGCACCCGTGTCCACCTTCTCAGGGCTGATTACAGCGTGCCCACCACACCTCCATTTTACATGAGTCTGTGAGGCAAGTACCTAACCCCTGAGCCATCACATTGTCACATGCAATGTCTTCTATAAGGAGATGTCTGAGGCCAGGGAACCAGGGATTGAAATTTAAAATGAGCATAGAAGATTTGTGACTTATATCATGCCAAAGCTGTGATTGGAGCCAGAGTCATGTGGAGCGGCACATGAGCTGAGCCTGAGGCAGAAGGAGAACATGGGGCAAACACCAGAAAACACTTCTCAGATCTACTTCTTTGCCCGTCTCCTCTTCCAGTGGAGAGAATCGCCACAGTAGGTGACTTCCTGACCACAGATGCTCTTACATGGGCCTTAACTAATCTCAGAGAGGGAAAATGACAAGTGCTGTGATGTGTCATTAATAAATTGAAACTTAGTGTATGTACGTCTTCAGATACCTGTTCTTCCCTTTCTTAATGTCTTTAGCTACTGAATGTTCTGGGAAAACAATCATTAAAACCAGATACAATAATGTGTGAGAGACAATTTTTCTTTTGTTCTAGGCAAAGTCGTGGCATGGAGAATAGAAGTCTTTGCTTCACAGAATGACTAAGACAAATCTTCCAGTGGGAGAAACACATAAATAGCTTTGATGGCCAGGGCAGGGCCAGAGAAAATTACTTATTTAGATGTCATATATATATATATATATATATGAAAGGCTTTGTGTTTTCAAAATTACAGTAGCAACTGCATCTTATTCGCTCATTGGATTAGGGATGTATAACCAATAGTTTGAATCAAGGCCAAAGATACTCCTAGGATTTGAGTATGTGTTACCCACACAAGCTCCTGCTCTGTGTGCCTCTTCTGAGAGCTGCCAGTAGAGGGCAGCATCAGCCATCATTTTCCAAATTTGGTGTTTGACCTGGTTTTTCATATAAAGATACCTTGGACACTGGTGGAAGAGGAGCTCATTTTCAGATTGGAAGTGGATTGAAATATAGTTGTGTTCCCCATTCTTTAAAACCTATTGTTTCTTTTATTATAGCAATTTCTGTGTTGCTCCTGAGCCATGTAGTGCACTGGTAATAAACTGAAATCTCAAATGCTGGATACATACATAACCTAATGCCACTTGGGCTTCATTGTGTGCTTGTTACTGGCTCATTTAAAAAGCTATGAAATAGTGTCCTCTGCTGAGACATTTTGTGCTGCTGGAGGTGCACATGCACATGTGTGCGTGTGTGTAGAAGCCAGAGGACAACCTCCATGCACCTCTTTTTAGATAGGGTTTCTCACTGGCCTAGATGGTCTGGCCAGTGAGCGCCAGGGACCTTCCCAGGACTGGCACTACAAGTATACACCCCTAAACCCAACTTTCTTCAGATGACTTCTGGGGCTCAAACTTAGGTCCTCATGCTTGCAAGGTGAGCATTTTACCACCAAGTCCTCTTTCTGGCTAGCTCTTTGTCAACTAAGCCATCTACCTAGCAAACACTACCCACCAAGCTATCTCCCCACTCTTTCCATTTTCGTCTCCATGCTGTCCAGGGCAATGTGGGGAGATGGGGAAGGGGTGCACATTCTTTACATCTCCTATAACTAAGTGGGCGTCTCCCCATCCCCTGGGTGGTTTCCTTTCTGTTCCATGGGCAACATGGTAGGTGTTTTGAATAGGGGCCTTGCTCAAGGATCCCCGTGTGCTGTGGCCTCCCACACTCAAGGCCAACACATCCTCGCAGAATGTCTGCTGCTTCATCTGCCACATGGTTAGGGAGAGAACGGTGTGTATATGCATGTGTGTGAGACACTAGGGCCCAAGGCAGTTATGGGAGCAGAAGTGGCTTCTGACCCAGTCTGTGGCATGTGTGGTCCTGCTCCTGTGACCGTGATGAGATGGGGGTTCTCTGGGACCAGATCTGCAGGTGTTAGGGGAACTTTTCCTCGAGGTCTTAGTCAGTCTGCAGGTGTAGCCTGCTGACCTACACCAAGTTCCCTGGGTCAAGTTCCCTCTTTTCCTAAGCCAGTCAGGCTAACTTCTGCTTCCAGATATAAGCATAGACAGTCCCAGGCATTGGGCATTTGTCAGAGGCTGATTAACTTTTCCTGTTTATATCCCGGTCCTATGCACTTGAAATTAGGGGAGACAGTCTATGCTACAACCCACATCTGTCACTGCACGGAAAAGCTGTCACGACCAGTGTGTAAATGAGTGGACAGTACTGACTTACAATAAAGTGTCATTGACCAAAGCAAGCTGCCGTTCTGTGGGCTATAGTTTTCTAGTTTGGTGGGTGGAATACGAATGCTGAAACAGAGATGCTATGCCACTGCGTGAGCAGGAGGAGATGGCAGCCATTGTCACAAAACACCCCAAGTGCTTAAGTATGCCAGGCTCATTCAAGCAAAAAAAGGAACAAAGGAGGTGATATGGGGACCCCATCTCTGGCTTGTGGGAAGGAGCTTAGATTTTATCTGAAGCTCACTAGAAGTCACTGAAGAACTTTGAGCAAGAAAGTGGCAAAATATCATTTGAATTTCAGACAGATCTTTCCAGCTGTCAGGTGGGAAGCCACAAGATGGTCATGCAGACTCAGGAGGCCAGGCACTCTGGTAGGGCTTGAAACTGAAATGCTCCAGACAGGATTGTTCTGCTTGTTTGCTCCGTAGCAGGTAGCACTATTTGGGTAGATTCTGGAAAATTTGGAAGGCAGAGGAAATAGGTCATTTGAGTAGGTCTTTGGGGGTTTATGATTCCTGGCCACTTGTTGTCACTTCTGCTTCTAGGTGGACAATGAAATGAGTAGCTCTCCTCTGCCACAAACTCCCACTACCAGAATGTTCTGATCAAGTACATAGGACTGAGCAGTAATGGCCTGAACCTTCTGAAACTGTGAGCCAAAATAAATTTTCCTTTTCTTAAGTTGTTTGTGTCAGGTTATTTGGTCAAAGTGACACACATCTACAGTGGGTCCAATCAAGCCTCAGAATCAAACTAACCACATCTCAGTTCCTTGTCTCTGGGGCTGAGGAGAATATACGGTTCAGGTCTCTGTCACCTCAGCATCACTTGTCCCTATTGCCCTTCTTGTTAGACAGGAGCCAAACAACAGCTGAGGAGCTTCTTCCTGTGTCAGCTCAGGTGGGCAGAAAATGCCCAGATGGCGTTCAAGTTTGCTTCTGGTGTGTCTGAGAGTGTGTTTCCAGGGGACAGTGGCCCTAAATTCATGAACTCAGCAAAGCATTCTGCCCCATGTGTTTTCATATCTTTTTAAAAATTTTATTACTTATTTATTTATTTTATTTATTTGACAGAGATAGAGAGGGAGAGAGAGAGAGAGAGAGGGAGAGAATGGGTGCCCTAGGGCCTCCAGCCACTGCAAACGAACTCCAGACATGTGCACCCCCTTGTGCATCTGGCTAACGTGGGTCCTGGGGAATCAAACCTAGGTCTTTTGGCTTTGCAGGTAAACACCTTAACCTGTAAGCCATCCCTCCAGCCCGTGTTTTCATAGCTTGATAGAAGCATAGGCCCAGAGAAGCAGCCACAAGAACCACAGATTGTGGTAGTGATTGGGGAGAGAGATAGCCTCTATCTCAGAGCTGGGTGGTTCCAGACACCATCTGCTGTGGGATGTCAAAGTTTCCCCACTAAGTATTACTACTGCCTGTATAGCATGTATTCAAAAGAATGCCTCCCAAAGGTGAAGTTGAGGCAGGTTAGGGGTGACAAGACCCCAAAGTGAATAACTTTCTCCTTCCCTAAACGTGGGAATTGTCCTTGGACCTATAAGGGATCATCTAGGTCATTACACTTTACTACAGGTCAGAAACATCAGAAGGGTCTGGCCTTTCCTGTGTATCTCTGTCCCTCTGGAAGTCCTTCCACTCCCTTCTGTGAAGGCCCTTCCTAGAGAACTGAGATTTCTGAGAAGACTGTCCTTTTCCAAAAACCCTGAGCCCAGACACTTGATGCTAAGACTAACTAGCTGAATAAGCCCCCCATCTATGGGGCTCATAAAAGCCCTAACCTAAGTCTTGAGGTGGGCTTCTCAAACCCCTTCTTGACTTCCTTGGCAAGTGCTCTGCCTATTTCCCTTCTCTTAAGTTTTAGGCTTCCCAGTATCTTCCTTCCTTCTCTTAAGTTCTGCTTCTTTTACAGCCTTCCCTCCAAAAGCTCGAGGACATCATAAAATCTTTCTGAACCTTATCCTCTGGTCTGTGAATTTCATTCACTGAATTCATAAGACAAGAATCTGTGGGCACCTCCAAAATTATCAGTGCATTGGTGTATATTGGCATATTGAATCTCAAAATGCCTGTATCGTTATTGGGGTGTTTGGCTGGGAATGTTAGAGGGTAATGTTCTGCTTCCTGCCTTGCATGGCAGGAGGTATGAACTGTTTTCCCTTCATTTTCAGTTCTGTCTAAGCAACTCTCCTCCTCCTGGGAACTGGCCACATTTAAACCTTCTTGGATGGTAAATGGTCAATTTGGGGAAATTTCTGTTGAGAGAAAGACATTAAAACTTTCTGCTTGTCACTGTTGTAAAGCCAATAAAAATGTAAATGCTGTGTGTAGAACATTGACTGGGTTTGTTCAGCATACATTTCCTGTGTTTGCTCTGTGGAACATTACGTTTTTAATACTAATGACCAATGCCAGTCTGCAGGGGAAATGCAAATTCTAACTAGGATTTCTGAACTAGGTTTGTGCTAGAGGCAGTGCTGTGGGACATGCACACATAGGGGCTTGCAGTGGTGGGACTCTGAACAGAATAACCAAAACTACATAGCTTGTCATTCTCCTTTGCTTTGTCACAGAGACAAGGGGTCACTTTGCTTCAGGCCACGTTCTGAAGGACAAATGGTTTAAACCAGCTTAGGGTCTGAGATGAAGGGGTGTTGAAGTCAGGTTCGCATTGCTGGCAGAAATCACCCAACCAAGAGCAGCTTGTGGGGAAAAAAAAAAAAAAGGTTTATTTCGGTTTACAGGCTCAAGGGGAAGCTCCATGATGGCAGGGGGAAACTATGGCATGAGCAGAGGGTGGACATCACCTCCTGGCCAACATCAGGTGGACAACAGGAACAGGAGAATGTGCCAAACACTGGCAAGGGGAAACTGGATATAACACCCATAAGCCAGCCCCCCACAATACACTGTCTCCAGGAGGCTTTAATTCCCAAATTTTCATCAGCTAGGAACCTAGCATTCAGAACACCTAAGTATTTGGGGGACACCTGAATTAAATCACCACAAGAGGACACCAACCTTTTCCCCAGGAACCATCTTACCATGAACTTAAACAGCATATCACAATTTATTAGCATAATTTACATTACAGTGAGGTAGAAAAAGTGAGAGAGAGAGTCAAAAATTTCAATATGTTGACCCTGATTTAAAGTCTCAGTAGTCTTGTGTGGCACCTTTATTTAGTTAGAATAACTAAAATAACTCAAGGGGCACCCAGACCTACAAGGCTTCATCCTGTGCTCAGTGGCAAAGGGTGATGGGGTGGCTGCAAGGTGACTTCAGACCACAGCCAACACAAGCAGCAGAAACGAGTTCACATTGAATTGGGCAGATGGCTGAGAAACTCATTTACCTTGTGTTTTCTGGTCTGGCTTTTTGGATATCTTCCATCTGGGAACACAACTGATTCATTGGTTAGAGACTAGTGACTGTGTCTGTCTAATACTTTCTGGATTGTTTCTGGTTTTAGAGGAAATAAAAGATGTCTACAGGTAAAATATCTTGGTTCCCGTATTGAATGTGATAAATTACAATATGGCTTTCATAGTCCAGACAGCCTGACAGATTTTATGAGAAATTCAGCCTGGCCTGACAGTTCTAGCATGCTTGCATCCTACCTAGAGTAAAGAATGAAGGAGGCCAGGTGTGGTGGTGCATGTTTTTAATCCCAGCACTTGGGAGGCAGAGGTAGGAGGATCACCATGAGTTCAAGGCCACCCTGAGACTACACAGTGACTTCCTGGTCAGCCTGAGCTAGAGTGAGACCCTACCTTGGAAAACAAAACAAAACAAAACAAAACAAAACAAAACAAACAAACAACAACAACAACAAAAAGAATGAAGGCGTTAAATTGTTTTAAGGGTATAGTAGAGCCTCAATCCACAAGGGGGTTGACTTGCCCTGTCTCTTGTACTTATTAGAAGATATTTGGCTTCCCTGGCATTTAAGTCTCAATGTTATTCTAGAGTTATGTTTTGTTTTGCTAATATGCTTAGAGGCTAAATGCATGAATGTGTGTGGAGCTGCCCTGCAAAGACAGGCTCAGACATATCTACATCATGGGTCACATGGCAGGGATAGTCCTGAGGCCCCCAAAGACTTGCTTTTATAACTAAATAAAAGTGCCACCAAAGCTATTGAGACTTTAAATCAGGGTCAACATATTGAGATTTTTTTAATTTTGAAAGTGTTTTAATAATATCTCAGATTTTGTGTCATCAGTACAAGGTCTCACAATCTAACATAGATGTATAGTAAGCATTAATCTGAATAATTAATCAAAATACTGGTAAGGATTAGAATTACATTATTTCAGTAATTAAAAGTCATTTCCAGGGCTGAAAGATGGCTCAGTGGTTAAAGGTGCTTGCTTGCAAAGCCTAATGGACCAGGTTCAATTCTCCAGTACCCATTAAGCCAGATGTACAAAGTGGCATATGTGTCTGTATTTTGTTTACAGTGGCAGAAGGCCCTGGCATGCACAAACACACACATATTGAGATTTTTGACTCTCTCTTTCTCTCACTTTTTCTACCTCACTGTAAGGTAAATGATGGTCATAATTGTCATATGCTGTTGAAGTGCATGGTAGATGGTTTCTGGGAAAAGGTTGGTGCTCCCTTCATCTCAGACTCTAAGCTGGTTCAAACACGTGTCCTCCAGAACTTGTCCTGAGGCACAGTGACCTCTTGCCTCTGTGAAAAGGCAAAGGAGAATGACAAGCTGCACAGTTTTGCTTTTCTTGATTTTCTCTGTTAGAATGCAATTCTCAGACTTTTGTGAAACAGATTTTTTATAAAAAGAGTACAGGGAGCAAGCAACAGCCATATTTAACCAAGGCTTACAGTGACCTACAACTTTGTAATTTAACATGTGGACAGGTAATCTTCATTGTTACATGGCTTCATGAGTGTAATTCAGGTTCAGCTCCTTTTGACAGGTTAATAGATTCATTTATGTCAGGCTTAGAATTCAATTTGCTGATGTTGGCTTGCTCATGAGGGTAGTTATAAAAACTAGCTTCAAAACACGTAATGAAGTTAGTGAGGCTTCTATGTCAAGCTTTTAACTACTGTAGAAACTTAGTCTTAGCAAGATCAAGATTTATTTATTAGTTACTGATTTTTTTATAAAACTGATTTGCTAAATATCTGTTGCTATGTTTATAAAAGAAATAACGTAGCTTTATTGGTTGTGACTTTTGTTCTTAGGGAGGAAAGGAAGTCTTTCCAATATTCTGATAACCTGTGTGCTTTCTCACTTTTAAAGGGGCTCTACTCACAATTTCTGGGTCAAAGTGAGTTAACCTGTTGTAAGGCTAGAATCTCTTATTTTTAAACAATGTCACTTAAACATAAACTGTTACATGATTATTAGACAGCTTCATCATGATGGCGTTGATAATGGTGTTGATCATGGTGGTGATGATAGAGATGATGGTGATGGTGTTGATAATGGTGATGGTGTTAGTTGTGGTGGTGATTATAGAGATGACGGTGATGGTGTTGATCATGGTGGTGATGATAGAGATGATGGTGATGGTGTTGATCATGGTGATGGTGCTGATCGTGGTGGTAACGATAGAGATGATGGTGATGGTGTTGATCATGGTGATGATGATAGAGATGATGGCGTTGGTGGTGTTGATAGTGGTGATGGTGCTGATCGTGGTGGTAACGATAGAGATGATGGCGTTGATGGTGTTGATAGTGGTGATAGTGCTGATCATGGTGGTGATGATAGAGATGATGGTGATGGTGTTGCTAGTGGTGATAGTGCTGATCATGGTGGTGATGATAGAGATCATGGTGTTGATGGTGTTGATAGTGGTGATGGTGTTGATCATGGTGGTGATGATAGAGATGATGGTGATGGTGTTGCTAGTGGTGATAGTGCTGATCGTGGTGGTGATGATAGAGATGATGGTGATGGTGTTGATAGTGGTGATAGTGCTGATCGTGGTGGTAATGATAGAGATGATGGTGATGGTGCGCTGATGGTGGTAGTATTGATAATATTGATGATTATGGAAGTGAATATTTTATACTAACTCTCTGGTCTAAGGTTTTCCTTAATACCCTTTAATGCCACCCATTCTTTTTTAAGTCTTGGCGTAGAACCTGTATCTAGTGCTGTTATAAGGTTGGAAGAACCAACATGGTTATAACAGCAGAAATCATATTTAGATTTGTTTTCTTTTTCAGGGCAGCACTGACCTATGAACTCTTGCATAAGTGTGGCTCTTGTGGGGCCTCACATAGGGTCTACAGTGTGGGGAAACACTGTGAGTCAGCTTGCTGTCATGGCTACAAAAGCTGTCAGCAGACATCACTGGCCATAGGCTATGTGTAGAGCACAGGAACATGGCCAGTCCAGGTGCAAGTGAAGTGCAGGGGAAGCTAAAAATCAGATTTGGGGTCCTTACTATATGACAGAGGCTGTAGACACGTTGTACACTGATTACATGTAGAAACGATAGCACTTGGGATACACTGGGTCATGCAAAATTAACAATTAACAATGATTTCACCTGTTGCTCTTTATTTCATAAATGTAAATGATGGAAAATCTAACATCAGGTTTTGAGCTCACACTGCATTCTCTCAGGCAGAGCTGGCTTCATACTGAGGTACTGAAGCAGCATATAGGTATTTTACAGGCTGGCTTATGTTCCTTGCAAATTGTGCATATGGTTGATGCAGCTAATAAAGGTGTTCCCAAGTTCCTGGACTTCTAAATCATGTCTTGCAGAAAAGGCAGCTGCCATCAGGCTACTGGAGAGATGTACTATAGAATCCATGTGCCATATCTTTATTGCCACCTCAGTGTTTTAATTCTGTATCTTTGTCCTATACAGAGCTTTTTAAAGAGACAGTGGCTTGTTGGATGATTTGTGGATGGATGGATAGGTGTGTAGATGGTTAGACAAAAGCTTCTTGATGACAAAAAACTTGACATTGCAATGATCCTTTTGGCCACCAGATGGCAGCATTGCACCACAGTTCCACCATCGAATGCTTGGCAGTCTCTGTCTCCTGCTGGAGCCCTCTTGGTGGCTTTCTTTTTCAAATAACTTTGCTTTGTCCTGTCCTTGAAGTGTTCTTGTCCTTCAACATACCATTCGTCCCCTTCTCTCTTTCATGTCCTCTCCAGGACTCATCCCCCAAAGTGTCTTTCTGGGTGTGAGGAGCTGAAGACATGAGAAAGTTCTACTAAGAGTAAAATGCCCAGTAGATTTTATTTATGGACTCATATGTGACCTTCCACAGAGGACCACTGAGACTGCATGCCCTGCCATGTCTTGCATTGCCAAGCAGTTTAAGTGACAACAATGCGATGGGTGTGGTAATGGTCCATTTTGGCCAGGTGGGGTGTGTGTGTCTTTCAACCAGTGCTGTAAATGAGGCTTGCATTTCATTCACTGACGTAAGGAAATGAGCTTTAATAACATGATAGGCCTCTTCTAGTCAGTTGAAGGCCTTAAGAATAACAACTGAGATTCCCAGAGACAGAATTCTACCTCAAGACTGTAGGCTGACAGGTGACCCAGTTCCAGAAACTAGTGCCTCCCCCTCCCCCTTTCTCTTTCTAGCTCCCCTCTTTCCTATCTAACTTTCATCTACCTTTCAATCAGCTAATCACTACCATCTATGTGTTTATTGATTCATCTACCCTTTTTCAATGTAAAATACAGCTCTCCTTTCAAAGGGAACAGAGAGAGTTTATTCTTAAGCCAGATATGAGTGACCATGGCCCACTGTCACAGGAAACTTCTCCTTGGGAGACTCCAACACACATCTTGTTTTCACCCCACTCACATGGCAGATCAAAGTGCAATACTGGTTTGGTGAACCGATGAGTTTATTGGGGGTTATAGAGCATGGGGAGGGTTGTTTATAGGGATGAGGAACCCCAGTGTAGCCACTTTGATGGGACTTCCTGTTTCGAAATTACTCCTCGGATGCTCCTCCCTTAGCTGCAGGATGAGGGCTTACTTACAGAGCATGGGGACCCCAGAGCAGCTGCCCCACCTAGAAGTCTCATCCTACCCTGGATGATGGCATCCCTGTGGCCACTTCTAGATGCTCCTTGTCCCTGTCCAGTAGTATGAGACCCCCCCAAAGCAGCACTTCAGTGGGGCTCCCTATGTTGGGATTACCCCTACAATGCTCCTCTCTCAGCCTCAGGGTGAGGGCTTACTTACAGCACTTCAGTGGTGCTACGTCGCGATTACTCTTGCAGATGCTCCTCCCTCGGTCTAGGGATTAGGGCTTACTTACAGAGCAGGGAGACTCAAAGAAACCATCTAGACGGAGCTCACTGTTCCTTGATTCCTTGATCTTTTACACTCTATATACTCTGCCTCTCACTAAGGTCACAAGACTTCAATTGTTTATTGTACACAGCTGGCACAGGAAGTGCCTAAGATTACAGGTGGGGTCTGATGACCCTCACAACGTCCAGCTCTTGTGAGTTGTCCCAGATGCTTTTGACAAAAGCTATCAATAGTTGTTTACTGCTTTCAGTGAGGAGGGATTTTTCCATACAACAGGCAGAGACCCAGATTCAGGTTGCTCCGAATACCATTCTAGAATGGAAATGGTTTCATGAAGATCTCTAGTCTCAGAACAATAGGAAGTCCTACATCAAAGCACTTTTCAAATATACTAGTGGGAACATCAGGTAGGTAGGTTACGGCATAGCGGGGAGACCTAGGCCAGAAGCCTTAGGTGTGATCTGATGACATTCTTAACTTTTAGGTTGGGGGAAGCTAGTCATCTCCTAAGTGAACGCATCCCAGAGGTTTCCGCTAACAGTCCTAGGACGTTAGGTCAGGTATGAAGGTGGCAATGAATGTCTATTCCAGGGACTAAAGGTAGCCCAAGATCATATAGCCTTGATCTGCATCATTCCAGCACTCCACAACCAGGAAATTCTAATCAGCCAGCCTTGAGGAATTTTCTGGGACTTCAGTCCACATCATCCCTCAGGTTACCTATTACAAGTTATCTAAATGTACATCTCTTCTCTACCCATCTTCCACCTGTCTATATCCACCAACTCATCTATGGTCTATTATATCTGTCCATCACACCATCTGCCTAAGGGATTCAGGGACATCATATTCTCAATAGGAACCCTGAGACTTGAGGATGCTGACCCAAGCCCATGGCTATCTCTCTTCCATTCAAATGGGGAACTGCTGGCTGGTCCAGCGCTTTCTGGGGGAGGGAGATGAGGAATGTTTTGCAGTCCATTTCTTCGATCCTATTTATCACACACAGATGCAGGAAGTTAGATTTTGATGATATGCTGAGCTGTGAGGAAGGCTGCGGGAGATGCTCTCCCTTCCACACAAGGGAGAAAATGAAGCATTCTTCCTTAAGAAAAGGCCTGATTAGACAGCCTGTGGTTGCAAGTGCTGCTGCCAGGTTACTGAGCCTAATGTGCAGGGGAGGGAGCCCGAGTGAGCTTCTCAGGCCACAGCTTTAGGCTGGGGTTTTGCAGGATCCCCCAGCTGTGTGATGGGTGCTATGGTCAGGCTTCATGGCCCTTGGGTGTGGGTGGCACAAACAGGCATCAGAGGCAGAGTGGGTGTCTAGATCCTTGTCAGGGATGAATACTGGGAAAGCCTCCCCACATGCCTCTAGGGTGGGGCATTTAACCCTTAATCTGTCACTGTGCGATTTGTACTGCTGTCGGTTTCAGATGAAATAGTATAATCTGTTTGCTCCTGAAGAGATATGGGCTTGATTAAACAGTATACACTCTGCAAGCATCAGAGATTAATGGCTGGAGGTGCCAAATGCACTGATTTTCCTCAGCATATTTCCTCTGCTGGAGCCCAGGGTGGGCTCTCCATAAGACAGCACCATGTGCAGACAGATGAGAATGTGGCTAGACCCCAGAGATGCATGTTCCTGTGTGAAGCTTTGGCTCCATGGTTGACTTCTCCATGGGCACCACACCTGCAGAAATCCTGGGGGCTGTATTCTCAGCAACCTATCCAAACCAAACACCTCTGAGGGCACATGGGAGCAGTGAGAGTGGGCCTGACCCTCAGACCATCACAGGATCTTGTTCCCAATACAGGGCTCAGCAGCCATGCAGGATGAAAACTACTTAGAAGGGCCTTTCCAACAATGCTGTCTGTAAGTCTAATTGGGAGCTGAAGGCAGGGGTGGGGTGAGGGGACCCTGTCTGTTTGGATTTCTAAAAGCTGATAGACCACCTAAGACATCACTAGAAACTTTGTTGGGATCTGCTGGGTTTCTGCCTCCCACTCCTCTAGCAGAAGTCATCGTGTGTTGGCACCAAGCACTCTTAGGCAGGTCGCTTACTCTCCAGGCTTCTAGTCCCTCCTGCTATGGACACCAGCACCTGGACTCCAGGCTGTTTGGGTTTTTATTCCAACTATGTGAGCTTCCCAGGCTCCAAGGATGTTTCTGAAGTATCCAGAGGCCAGTTCCTTCAGGATATTTTTAAATTGTGTATGTGAATGTGTGTTCATGTGTTTGGGTGCACATGTGTGTGCTTGTGCATGTGCATTTGTGTGCACATGTGTGTAAAGGCCAGAAGATAGCCTTAGCTGTTGTTCCTCAAGAACACTGTCCAACCTTTTTATTTTGAATACAGAATCTCTCATTGGCCTGTAGCTTGCAAAACAGGCTAGATTGGATGGCCCCAGAGCCCCCATTGACTCCACCTCCTCAGTGCTGGGATTACAGATGTGTACCATTCCATTATAGTCAACATTTTACGTGGGTTCTGGCTATTGTAGTCAGATGATCATGTTTTCAGATAAGCACTGTACTGACTGAGCCATCTCTCCAGCACTTAGGATACTTTTAAGGAAAAGAGATCAGTGGGTAGGTCACAACAAGACAGATCATGTGTATGGAAATAGAAAGCACTTGCTCAGCTCTTTCTAACAGCTGAGCAAGCAGGCCAGCTTCATCAAACACAGTGACCCCAATAGAACTTGTTCCAATTGTCTCCTAAGATAAAGAGCACTTGTGATGAACTGGCCAAGTGGTCCTCAGGACCCCAGATACCACTGGACCCCTAATTCCCAGGTTCTGGGCATCCTGTTACTCTTGTACACTTCCTTGGCTAGATGCCCTTTCCCTAGAGCACGTGACCTGAGGCACTGGCCCAGCCCCCTCTTGGTCACATCATTGCCTAACAATGTTTTGTATACATGACAGTGATATGGTAGCTGTGGGATAGGGTGGGCGGGAGCAATGTTGGCACTGCATACCCTGACATAGCATATGGGAGAAGTATCCCTCCCAGCAGTGAGGGGAGGCATAAAAGTTTCATCCCTGCTTGCATGGATGACTTTACATTCTATTTTGATAGGAAATAATAAATACCTACATAACAAAATATATGACCAGACCACACAACAGTGGGGGCTGTGGGCACAAAAGGCTGATGGTGGGATTTTGAAGGAACAAAGCCACCTTCCAAGTGGGGGAGGGTGAGATGATTGACAAGGTATGGGTACGGAAGGACTCTGCCAGGGACGGTGTAAACCTATGCAGAAAATAGAGAAGCACTTCTCCCAGCCAAGCCTAGGGATGTCCTGGACCTAAGAGGTTGGGTCAGCATGAGGTGAGGGCTGCTGGGAGGGCAGCGGATGGCCCACAGAGAGGGCTAGGAGAGGGAGGAAGGATGCCAAAGCCTGGCTCTGCCTCTCATCCATACCCAGTGCTGCAGTGGTGGCTGGCAGAAATCAGTGTATCTTGGCCTTAGCTTCAGTGTTTTCTCTTCTAGGTGCCTTGGTGCAGCCTCATCTTGTAATCAACACAGTATAACAGCAACGCCTGCAGCTGAGATAGGATCTCTCTCTTTGTGCACACTCTTGCTGTGGTGCACGCATGGAGGTCGGAGGACAACCTCAGCTTATTGTTCCTTTCCTTCTATCTTGTTTGAGGGTTAGGGTCTCTTGGGTTTTGTTGCTGTGAAGGCCAGGCTAGCTGGTCCATGCCCTTTGGAATTCCCCTACCACAGATGGAGCCCATTATCACAAACGCTTATGTCTGGACAACAGAGATGCCTAAATTTGGACATGACTGCTCACAGTTACTTTAGGAGCCCAGAGTGGAGACGCTATAAGGTATCCTTTTGGTTCAGAATGACATACTTAGATGGAGTCTCAACATAATTTTTATGCACACAATCAAAATCAATATGCCTTTCTGAGCTCTACTTACAACATAAATTAAGAAATTCAATCAAAATAATATGAATGCTAACACTTAGTCATACTAATCCAATATGTAAGTGCTTTGTTCTAACTCTGCAAGAAGGCAATAAGCCTTCTTCTATTCAAAGTAATACTTTCATGATGGTGACAGCAATTCCTGGTGAGCCACTTGGCCACCCAGTTTATTTCCATAGCTGGATGGACAGTCAATGAGTCCTGAGCAGCAAGACCGAAAGAGTAAATGGGCCTTTACAGGGGAAAACAAGGAAGGCCTTGTTTGCTCCTTCCTCTGGTGATGGGTTGTTTCTCATTGTGGCACTGTCTCACGGCCACAAGTGAACTTGAAGAAAGGACTACTTTTCCAGGACAAGGGAGCAGAAAGCTGTGAAGAGCATGAGTCAGTGGATGTGGGTGAGCCATGTATGAGCCTGCTTCAGTGGACTTCCTATGACACAGACTATGCACTTCCTTTTTACTGCCTAAGCACTCTTTCTCTGTGTGCCCACATATCCATGTGTGTAGGTACATGTGTGTGTATATGCATATGCACATGTGTGCACATGTTAATGGAGGCCAGAGACCTTACCTTTTTTTTTTTTTTTGATAGAGGGTCTCATATTGTCCTGAAGCTTGGCTTGAATGACAAGCCAGCATGTTTTGAAACATGGGTTTTAGGGATAGAATTCAGGTGCCCATGCTTGCACAGATAAGCGCTTTACCAACGAAACCAGCTCCCAGCCCCTCCTAAGCTGTCCCTTTCAGCTAAGTGTACCTTAATAGGTGAGCTTCTGCTTTCCCAGTGTGCTGCACATCTTAACATCTCTTGGCTTCCAGGTCACATAGAATCAACTTGAGCATTGGTGAGTACAAAGGTGGGGTTCTAAGATTTCTGGTTCCTCTCTAACATTGAACACTTCTGAGCCTTCTTCTAGGGACGGTTCTCAAGTGCAATTCCTGGCACCCATTGTAGAACCTCTTCCTGAACATTCTAAGACAGCCCATGCGTCCCCTTCCCAGCCCCCCCACCTCCTTATGTCTTCCTTTCTGGGCCATTGATTAACTTCTTATAGTTCAGTGAAGAAAAATGTCAGAGAGGACAGCCCAAGTTCCTGAAGAAAAGGAAGAAAATCTCAGGTCAATATAAAAGTTGTAATTTCCCCCTGACTCAGCATAGCTGCCTTTAGCCATTTTATGACAGCTATCAATTCAAGTATAGTTTTATGAACCTCCATAATAGGAAAGTTCTGCTTGGATTTTATAGAGCCAGACATGATTGACATTGCAAATATATATACATATATATAAATTTGGAGAGAGATATGCATATAGATAACTGTAAAGCTGCTCCAAGATGGAGGGCTCAAGATACATTCCGGGTACTAAGAGGGCTATGGGTTATGAGGCATGGGACTTCCTGCTAGAACATTCGCCTTGAGACACTAGACAGGGCCGAGTGATTCAAGCAAAACATGTAAGTTGGTTGAGGGTGTGAGGATGGTCATTAGAGAAGCCAGTGTGGAAATTTCAGCGAAGTTTCATTAGGCAGAGTCTCAGGATCCCAAGACCAACCACAGTCATTTGAAGACCTGGAGGCAGAATGGCTGCTTAAAAACTCAGGTATGAGGAGTCAAGAAAATGGCTCCATGGGTAAAATTCTTGCTGTAACTGTTTGGAACCCCCAGAACTACCATAAGGTGTGGCACAGCATGAGGTTGTGATCGCAGTTCTGGAGAGATGGAGACAGGAGGATCCCTAAGACTTATTCAGCAGTTGGACTAGCCAAATCTGTGAGTTCTGGATCAGTGTGAGATCTTGTCTCATGAGTAAGGTGGAGAGCCACTGAGGAAGTCACCTGACAATGACCTCTGGCCTTCACATGCATGCACACACACACACATGCACATACACCCGTGCTCACGTGTGCACCCACTTACATATGAACACATATACACAACATGCACACATTGCATAAAGGAAAAGGCAATCCACGGCACAATTCCCTACTTATGTTTCTCTGCATATGGATTATAGAAGGAAAGCATGGATCTGAAAAATGTAAAAGGTGGAAGAAAGGTTAGAAACCACACTTCTTTTTTTTCAGTTGTTCTCAGCTCCAGCTCTGCCTGCCTGAAGAGGTGCTGACATCACTGCTGCCTGCCCTCCATCTCCAGGGGCTTTCTTTGCTACTTTGGGGTGTGGTGCTGGAATCTTGACAAGTTCTAGAACCATGAGACCCTGTCTTAACTGGAATCTGAAGTTGATCTCTGGCCTCTACATGCACACACACATATGTACATGCAGTGGAACACACATAAACTTAAGTCTTTGAAGTCTGTATGTCAGTGTTAGCTGCTGTTACTCTATTTTGAGAATACAAAGCAGTCTTTGCACACAGTTTCATTTGTTCCCATATGGAGACATAGTGATTCCCCTGTCATTATTCAGTCCTATCTGTCAAAATAGCTGCTTTGTCCTACTGGAATAAAGATTTCTGCCTCTGTGAGGCAGAGAAGAGAAAGCTGAATCCTGAAGGCTGTTAAGTACAAAAGCTTTGATAAGACATGCCCCTCCCCTTTATAGGCAAGACAGAGGGACCACACACTGTCCAGTATTCCTCTGGGATGCTTACCATGGAGGTGCAGAATGTTTGCCTCTATTTTTGTTTTATTTCCCATCCTCCATCTGGGGGAGCTCATAAACCAATTTCTGTTCAAACAGAAGTGATGGAATCCATTTCAAGCTTGATCCTTAAAAACATTTCAAAAGTTGTTCTCATCCTTACTTCATTGTTACCACAAACTTGGGTGCTGTGTGTTCCATTGAAAAGAGCTTGGATCCTGAGCCAATGTACAGGACGGCCACCCTTGAGGTTTTGTGGCTTGTATTGGATTGTCATGTGAGCACAAAATAAAGGTCGATTGTGGGAGTCCACCAGGAGTGCTGGCTTGTTTATTACACTGAGATGGGTATGAACACACCAGTGCATATGTATGAGTACTGGGTGTGTATCAGAAGACAGTGTGAAGGCCCCCATGACTGGGTATACTTTTGAGATCAGAGAAGCAGTCTCCATTTACACACTAGTGTTGAGTGTGAAGTGCCAGCCTGGAACCTCATCCTGTGGATTTCAGTGCTGTGCTGCGGCAGGTAAGTGTCAGGGCTAAACCATGCTACACATCTGGATACTGGAATCACACAGACCCTTACTTCAAGTTCTGCTTCTTGCTACTGCCTCCGACTGCCTTCTTTCTAAGCCCGTTTCCTGTTTCCTTATCTGGAAATGGGTAAGTGAGCACACCTACCTCATAACTGTTATGGGAAGGAAATAAGATATATTTACATCAAAGTGTTTTGAGCAAATGGCATTTATTTATATTTCTCTAATATGACAGGGAGACAAGAGAGGCTGATCAATGTGTCTCTGTTTCTGTATGGCTCATTGGAGTGGGGAGTCTTAGGGACAACTCCGTCATCTTCGGGGCACCTGTCACCAAGCACTGGCCTTGATGTTTTCCCAACCCTGTGATCTTACCCAGCAACAGACAGCAGGCTGGGTTGGTCCCCACCTACTGGGTGCAAACTGTCTGTATTTGTAGCATCTAACCAGTCAATACTTGCACTTAGGAGACAAGTTAATCCTGATGCTGTGTATTACAGATAGTCAACAGTTTGGCAAAGGCTTGCAGGTCTAGACTTGAGCTTGGGCATCAGCAGCATTTCTCAGTGGTCCCAGAATGAGTTTTCTATCTGTGAGATCAACCACCACTGGGCACAGCCAGAAGTTCAAAAGTACATACATCCTCACAAGAGGAATAATTTGATTTTCTCCACTTTGTCCAGTATACACAAAGACCTAGGGCCCAAAGGAAATCCACGGTCAGTCCCCTGTGTGCTGACCAAACCCTGCCCGAAATCACACATTTGTAGTCCTGTGCTCGCCATCACATTCGGGACAACCATGTCCAGCCTTTTGTCTTTTCCTTATTGATTTGTAGGAGATATTTACCTATGGGCAACTTAGTCTTCCTTTCGTATTTATGAAATGCAAGTTTTACCTATGCCATTATTTTCCTTGGCCATTTCTTATATGTTTAGTTAGATTTATATATCTAAATGGGAAAGACCTCTTCTATTCTCAGAGTGCAGAACAACCTTTGCACACTTTCATTTGTTTTCCATATCGCTACTCAGTAATTCCTACAGTAATATGGTTGTTAAAATAGCTGCTTTGATTGCCTGGGGAAAAGATTTCTGCCTCTGTGAAGAAGAGAGAATCACAGAAAAAAAGCTTAAGATTTTTCCCCCTTATCTTTTCGGGAGAAAGGGGAAGGGAGGAAAAAAGGGACTGCGGGCGGACTTCTCTCTCTCCCACCCACGTCTCCCTCTCACGCCACCGCAGCAGGGAAAGCCGAAAGAGAAGAGCCCCGCGGCCGGGACACTCCCCCCCTTGGAAAAGGAGGCCACGGGGACCCCGGCCCGCCCGGCCCGGCCCGGCATCCTGGGCGAGAGGGAGCCACCCCGGCGGGCCAGGAGCGGTCGAGGCGCAGCGCTGGGCTGGAGCGGGATGACCCCCACCCACCGATCTCTCCGCCTCCCGGCGGACGGGGCGCCGCTCCGCCCTGCGGGCAGAGGAACCGGCTCCAGGAAGGCCTCCCAGGCGGTGCGGGCGCACGAACGCCGCCCTCGGGTCAGGGTATCCCGAAGAGACTGGAAGGCGGGTCCCCGAGGGCGCGAGGGAGGCGGCGGTCTTAGAGGGTCGACTTCCCCCGCGCTGGCAAGAGCGAGCGAGCAGGAAGCGTTCTCCACGCCGCGCCTCCCGGAGCTCTGAGCCAGGCGAGAGCCGTGGACCCGCGCGACAGACAGACAGACAGACAGACAGACAGACAGACAGACAGACAGACAGACAGACAACAGACGGACGAGATCGCGCGAGCGAGCCAGCGAACACGCCTGCGACTAACCCTTGTGTCGAGGGCTGACTTTGAATAGATCGCAGCGAGGAAGCTGCTCTGCTAAAAGCTCAAGTTTTGAATGCCGTTCAATTAGAAAAGATACTCTTTAGGAATTTGGGTTATCAAATTGGAGACGTTAAAATATTAAATGTTGATTGTATTCATAGTACTGACTCCGTTTAAGGGAGAAATTAACAGATTAGAAATCTAATTTAGATAACACTGAAGTGCAATGTTGCCAACCCATAAACCACAAGGACAAATCTAGCAACATAGCTTACGAAGCTTGGGGTGTCTAGGCAACATGGAATGACAGGGATCCCAAAGAGTTGTAAAGAGTCACTTTTCAAGAGCCCTTGATAACTCAGTTGATAGAAAGAGTTCATCTTGAGAAGGAGATAAGGGCTTCTCAGTTGTAGCTAATTGTTGTCAAGTAGAAGAGTCCAGTACAACTCCATCCTCCAGGTTTCAAGACAAGCTGCTACTTGATGTGGAATCGCTGAGTTTAAAAAAATTGTAATCATTTTAAAAACAGAATGGCTAGGTTATATTGTGAGGAGCAAATACAATATTTTTATGGGCTATGATTAAGATATAATTAAAAATCAACTGCATCTGGTGGAAATATTTATGAGAAAACCTGGGTTTCACTCTATCCCTTCTCTGTTCATATGGTGGTGATGGTAATGATGGTGGATATGAGGGTAGTGATAATGATGGTGGGTGGCAATGGTTAACTTCTCACTGCTGGGACAAAACAGCTGACCAAAAGCAGCTTATGAGGAAAGCGCTTATTTCAGGCTATCAGTTTTGAAAGGAAGTTTCATTATGGCAGAAAGCATGACAGAGCAGAGGCTGGACATCACATCTTTTTTTTTTTTTTTTAATTTGAGAGAGACAGAGAGAGAGAGACAAAGAGAGGAAGAGACAGAGAGAGAATGGGAGCACCAGGGCCTCTCAGCTGCTGTGAACAAACTCCAGATGCATGCGCCCCCCTCGTGGACATGTGCAACATTGTGTGCTTGCGTCACTTTTGCGTCTGGCTAAATGTGGGACCTGGAGATTGAACAGGTGTTCTTAGGCTTCACAGGCAGGCTCCTTAACCATTGAGCCATCTCTCCAGCCCTGGACATCACATTTTATCACATATCAGCAGTAGGAAACAGGAAGAGTGAGCTAACTAGTGAATACCCTGTAGGGCTGGACTAATAAACCTCAAGCTCCACCCCCAGTGACTCACCTACTTCAGCAAGGCTCTCCTCCCAAACGCTCACCAGCTGGGGACTGAGTATGAGGGTTAATCACAAACAAGTCACAAACACATAAGGCTCTGGGGGACACTTTACATTCAAACCACCACAGTGGCGATGTTGGTGATGATGGTGGTGATGAAGATGATGAGGGAGGTGGTGATGGACTTCTGCTCCCAGCCTTTGCTCATGGCTTTACTTCTACCTTCCATTATCAGGTGCTCAGTCAGGTCCTACAGGATAATGAGGCCATCTGTTTACTGATCTGAAGTTTCCCATATACTTTTCTACCCTTTACCTCCAGAATTAGAAAATAGATGCTTAAAGAAATCCTTGGAGTCACAGAAAAAAATAATTTGGGCACAAATTCTCTGGAGCCTTTGTGATACTATGTCACTTCCACCTCTTCCATTTTACAGCCTTCCCTCCAAACTGTGTTTTGAGTCCCTATGAGGATTTCACAAGGTTCTTTCCAGCCTTGAAACCTGGGAGCAGATCCTATTTGTATTGAGGTTTTCTCTGGGTTCTTGGTCATAGGCTTAAGTGTGCCTGACTTGTCCTAAGAGGAATCAGGACACCACCAAGAGCAGCAGTGTTTTCAATGACTTCAGTATTCACTCTCCAGTGGGACAGCCCCCTACACAGCAAGAGCCTCTCTAACATACCAATGGGGTTTGCTTTGGAAGATTTTGAAAAATAAGGGGACATCTAGTCTTTGGCTACCAGTACATGTCAAATGGCGTGTGCATTTATTGTTTCTAGTTAGAAGCAAAGTGTTAAGGTCCAACAGAACCGCAGACTCTGATGATTCAAATGTCAGCAGTGACAAATGGCTCCTGGGCTCTGTGGCATTTCCAGTGCATCTGTCAGAAGTTTTTATGCTTTTATGATGGCTGGGCACATTCATCTTTTGTAGAAACAGTGTAATCATTCTGGCCTCTGAGTTATGAAAAGTGACAATTTTTCTCTTGTGAATTATCATCTTATGATGTGGCACACACAGGCACATGGCTGACTAATTTTATGAAATGAGCAAAGCACACCACAAAGCATCCTTGATATGTTTTGGGCTTTCCTCCTTGGAGGATTTCCTGCCTGTGATGGTGAGATGAATGGAACGGAAGCCAGGTTGGGCACATCCCAGCTGGGAAGGCAGAAGCATTTAAATTTGCAGAGCAGCTTGTATGTAGTTTGTGAAAGAGGGGGTGACTTTTGCCTTGAGGGACCAAGTGTGCACTCTAACTGTGATATAGACCCATATCTATGACCTGTGGTCCTCTCTGCTTTGTGGACGTTATTTTATTTGGCTTAGCTTATGAAACTGAATGATTTACAGGAATTTTTTCCTTAGGGACTTTCAGAGTGTGAATCAATTCAAAATGGAAATTTGTGGTCACAAATTGGTATAAAAAATACAGAGGCTAAAGAGATGGTTTCAGGAGTTGAAATCAGTTGCTCCCTAGCATCCATGTAGAACTGGATGCACAGTGTGACTGTAATCCCAATGTGGCAATAGCAATTGGAGGCAGAGCCAGGAGAATCCGAAGTAAATGGGCCAGGTAGCCTGGCCTTCCCAGCAGCAAACAGCAAGAGAGACCCTGTTTTACACAGGGTGGAAGAAGAGAATCATCACATTAATGTTTGTTAAAGGGTTCGGTGTTGCACAAGTAAGACCATCAACTCACAGAATGTGACGCAAAGTTTTACTGGGTACAAAAGAAAGAAAAGAAAAAGAAGAAAAGCTGGTGCCCACCAGGGCTATGCCCAGAGTTCAGGTCCTCAAGATGTAGCATTGTACAGTTCGGTGTGTCAGCTTTTATTGGAAATAACCACATGATGTTCATAGAAAAAAAACAGGATGGAAGTTAAACCACAAAGTTACTGTTAAACAGGGTGGGGGGGTATTACAAGAAGTCACAAAGTATTCATTACATAGATCATACAGGTGGAACAGAGGCAAGAAACATTCTATGCTATGTAATCACAAAGATATTTACAAACAAAGAAATACAGGAAGGTCATGGTACATTTGCACAGAGGGGCTTGTCCCATTCCTTAGGTAACAGTAAACACCTGCATTCTGCAAGAAGGCCTATGATAAAGATTCCTGGAACTTCTCCTTTATCTGACAGGAAGATCAACTTTGGGTGGTGGCCTCCATTATGTGTGCCTAAAGGCAAGGGCTCCACAGGACGATGCCTGACCGGGTCTATTGTGTCCTTTGTCAGAAAAGCTTGATGTAAAGAAATAATAACATTTTGCCCTCTTTACATGTTGTCCTTTGACCTTCACATGTGCACCATGGTATACACGTGCACATTTATACATATACATGTACAACGCATTCTCATTTACACATGAATAATAATTAAAAGTACAACACACCTTTTACCTCCTAAAATTTTGCTGCCTTTTCTTTTATCCATGCTCTATGGTGTCAAGCACAATGTAACAGACAGCTTCAGATTCCTGAGATGAACCTCCAAACCAGGCACAGTTATGGAGGAAGGGATATTAACTAAAGCTTACAGATCCAGGGAAGTTCCATAATGGCAAAAGAAATTGTTCCTCTCTTACAAGACCAAGCAGAGAGAAAGAGAAAACCACAAGCCAAAACCCAAAAGCCACACCACCAACCAGCACAATTCAGGAACTCCAGGCAAAGCTCAGGCACTTTGCATATCTTTAGACTGAAATTCCAAATCCACCCCACACCTTAGGGCTGGACCCCAGCCAGGATACACCCACAGTGACACCACCTCCAGCCAGGTGGCTGCAGATCTAAATTACAAACTTTAATAAAATCCTGAATATATTGGGGCATCCATTCAAACTATCACACAGGGTCATGTGACTTTCTTTAGTCAATGAACTCTGAGCAGAAGTGAGTGTGAAGGGTCCAGAGGACACTGAAAAATGCTGTGTGGCTCTGCCATTGCTCTTTCCAAGTGGCTCCTTTGAGTCTCAGAGAGAGAAAAGCCCTGGAGAGACCTGCCTCTGCCTGGCCAGAGGCCCTATGGAAGAGTTCACATTTCCTATTTGTTAGTGTAGCATTACCTTGCATAAGCTAACCATTGTGGGTGCCCGTAGGTGGCACTTCACCATTGTCAGACCTGCACAGAGCTGACAATCTCTCATCCTGGCCATTGGTCAAGACTCACCCGTCTCCCCCATGCATAGGGCCTGTATGCAGCCTGGTGAGAAGGAGGAAGGTGGGAACTCCTAACTGGTGCTTAAAGTTTTTTTTCCTCACTTTTCCAATTTTTCTAGCCTCAATGTGAAGCTCACAAATGAAGACTATAAAATATATGCACACATACCCTTCTTAAAAATAGGTATACTTTATTTTTGTAATTATTTTCTAGACCAAAATTTATTTCTGTGTCACATCATACAAATAAATACTGGAGAACAGATAAGCGCATGTGCTTGCGTGATGGTTCTCCTCAGCTGTCTCCCTGACATTAATTGAGAACTCGAGTTCTGGTTGTTTTTGTCCTTTTCTGGCTATCTTGAGGTTTCGGCCTTGTGACCTATTCTCTAATTCAGATCTGAGGATGGAGACAGACTTACTTTATGTTGTCATCACGTCTTAGCCTGTCACATATGGTCTCTTTACCCTTATCCTTGCAGCCAGTCTGCAGCAGGAACCCAGTGGCTTGTCTTTCTTCAGGCATCACAGGACTCCTGACGGAGTTCTCTGTGACATCTTGGTCCTCCATCCAAACCACTCTGGCCAGGGGAGGACTGAGCATCCTGGTAACCCCTGCAGCAGCCAGTGCCACTGACACAGCTTCTGTCCCTTCTGTCACTTCAAAAGTTCCAAAAGTTACATTTTAAAAGCAGAACAACAACAACAACAAAACAAACCTGAGTGTTTTGTATTTATTTCTGTTGTAACACCCACCTCACCCAGGGTGATGTATTTCTTATTTTCACTCTCTGGAAAGGTGAGAAGAGAAACAAGAGGAAGGAAAGCATTATCTGTAAGACAAAGTGTCAACCATTCCCACCATCCCCCTTTGGTAGGAGACCAACCCCTGGAGAAAACTGTACACACATGTTTCTGCCTCCCTAAGATCCTTAAAGCAGATGCTACCAGAAAAGGAACTCTGAAAAGACCACATGTGGTCTCCCTCCCATTTGTCAATAAAGTTTTATCAGAACGGCAATACATATTTGCATACCTAACATCTCCAGCTGCTCTGGTGCATCCACAGCCAGACTGATTGTGATAGAGACTACATGGTTCATGTAGATCCTCAGCATTTGCTGTCTGCCCTTTAGAGAATTTTACAAACTCAGGCCTCAGACAGACTTCGTTGGCTGGTGTTTGTTTGCTATTTTAGGCCGGACCCAGCCAAGGGTTGTCATAGACCAGGGCAGGTAACAAGGCTTTTTGTCATCAGCCAGCACCATTAGCGTGTGGTTGGCCACCTGTCATTGTGAATATCAGAACTTCTCCATCACCCATGAAGCAAATAGGGTACAGAGGGGCGGTCAGGCCAACCATTTATTAACTTACTAGGGAGTCTAGGGAGAGAGCGCTTGGAACTTTGTTCTCTTAGGAACCTTCAGATTTCTGTGGAGTCTTTTATCATTAGCTAGGTGACCTTCAATCTGGCTGCTGGGAGGCCCTTCCTAACATTCTTTTCTCAAAAAGATGATCAAAGCATGAATATTGTGGCTGCAAAATGACTGCTACATCAACAGCTTTGTCTTTAGTAGGAAATGGGAAAGGAGGTGAGTTAGGCCATGGCACTGTGTGCCCCGTATCTATGGGACATTTTCAGTATTAACCAAAATAATCCCTGCACTAGAGCAGCTGATCATATCCTGCCCTGCATCTTGACTTGGTGTGGGTAATGAGGTTAGTATTTCCACTTGCTCATGAGAACCTCAGGCCTGAGGGAAAGGATATATGTGTGTGCATGTGTGTACATGTTGTGTATACAGTGCCAGACTGTTGTTTGGGCATTGCTAAAAACTGGCTGGTACTGTGAGGAAGCTGGCCTGAACTGTTGGACATGGCTGGGGACCTTGGGCTGTGGGGGTTGCAGCTGGCCTTATTGTAGGGAACCCACCCTGGTGACAGTGACTGGCCCTCCCTGCCCTTGGGAAAGGTTGTAGTGTGCTCTTTCATCACCCAGAGTGGGCAGAACTGGTGAGCCACCCCCCCACTTGATCCCAAAAAGCATTTGACCATTCCATAGGCAGGCTTTGTCCCCCCATAATTCCTGACCTTGTGAGCTAGCTGCCCAAGAGACCCTTATGTGGCTGAAGTCACATAGCTTTTCCCACCACTATCTCCCTTACAGTTCTACCTTTCAACCAATTAGATAGCAACCCATAAACTATGTAACCAAACACCATATAGTCTGTATGTGCCTTCTCAACCTTTCTCAAGTGTTTATAAACCCACTCCCCTGTTGAATAAATGAGAACATGCTATCCATCAGGCTGCCTTCCAGGTGTTCATTGCCCATTGTTGTCACACTCACCTGCTCCAGGACCCTGCTTCCCCCCAACTCCTCTTGTGCCCTGGATGTTGGTGGCCATCAACCCCCAGGAAGGGTGAGGACCAACAGCTGGCACCTGAACAGGGACCCTCTGGACACGTGGTTAATAGGTGAGCGCCCCCTTGAGGGACATCCTCCCCTTGGGATTAATGGGCCCCTGTGGCCCCCTCCCCATCGAGGGCTGGCAAGGTTTGGTTTCTCCTTCCTCCATCAGAGGAAGGCAGGTTTCTCCTCTCTCCATCAGAGAGAGGCAAGTTTCCCCTTTCTCCATCAGAGAGAGGCGACTATCTCTTTCCTCCATCAGAGGGAAGCTTATTTTCTCCTTTTCCTTCTTTACTTTTGGTTTGTGCCATTGCATGGGTTTGAAGGCAAAGTGAAAGGGCAATTGATGTCATTTGGCTGGGGCTACACTCTGGTATTGACTGAAAGCCCCTAGCTCCCTGTTTGAACCCTAACATCCCGCGGGCATTGGCAACAACCTCTATCTATTTCTCTTCATGATCAATAAACCGGTAACACATCAACCAGTAAAAGCCTCTAGGGCAGTCGCCAGTCTCTTAAATTGCAGACAGGCTTGCGTCTAGACCTTTGGGGAATCCCCCTTGATGCCATAGAACCCCAGGAATGTTGCCCTCTGGTCTTGGCATTTCTGGTCTTTTTCTATCATGGGAAACACTACCTCCTGTCAAAAGGAATCCAGAATCAGTGGATTGAGGACATTTGTTAAAGTTAGGGGCATAAAACTCTCTTAGAAAGAGGCCAATTCATTCTGTGAAAAAGTCTTCCAGATCACGGCCACTGCCATATTGCCGTGGCTGTCCTACGCCCCAAAGCCACGAGCAGTGGAGGCAGCAACAGCAGTAGCTGCAGGGAGAAAGGCACCTCCCCCACACCCTGCTTCTCTCCCTGATGGGCCACTGGATTCATGATCCAGGCCTCAGAGACCATGGCTGAACCACATGGACTCAGGTGCGGGCAACCTGACGACTTCCAGCCACACCCAACTGGCATGGTAGACAAGGAGATGATGGATTTTTTAAAAAAGGGCAAGATTCTCCTACTCTTTTTTTAAATTTTTTTATTAGTTATCTATATAATGTGCATAGAGCCATGATAGTACCATTGTTAGCATTCTCCCTGCCCAACCCCGTCAGGGATTGTGGGTCTTGCATTGTGGGGATAGCCATCAGTCATGGGGGTGAGGCAATGTCTCTGTGCATACCTACCCAACTTATGGCTCTAACAATCTTTCTTCCCCCTCTTCCACAAATTTCCCTGAGCCATGTTGGGTTCATTTCAGGTCTATTTGAGTGATGAGGTCATGGGAGTCTTTGTGACTCTGGATCTCTGGTTTGGTAGTGGTTGAGTGTTCTCTGTGTCTATCTCCTTCCCCTGTGTGCTGATACCAGGTTCTCTGAGAAAGCAGCACTCTTGCTCATTTCCCCAATTATTCTATGGGTTCAGCTGGTGCCCTGGTGAGGTGCAATGGGCTGATTCTCTCCTCAGGTTCTAAGTCCAAGATTCTCCTACTCTTAAAGAGTTGTAAAATGGTAAGATCAGAAAACTGCCTTATAGCCTGAGGGAAGTTGAAAACCCTCCCTGGAATTTAGAGGGGAAAAAAGCTCTTTCTTAGCTTTCCTGGCTTGCAGAGCCTGGGGCCTGCAAGCACAGGAAATCTCAAGATCCTGGCTCCAATAGCATATTGGGTGAATGCCAAAATGCTGTGAATAGATGGGGACTTCTTGTGAGAATTTGCAACTGTTTCAAGTTTACTTTGTGTCTCTATGCTTCTCTGGGACTCCTAACAAAAAACGGTCTCAAGATTTATGTTTAAATTTAAATGTGCTCGATACTAAATTTGTAAGAAAATTTCTAATAATGTTCAAAACTACTTTCATATTTAAAAAAATGTGTTTCAGAAGTCAAGTCTGGTCTACTCTTTTCTAAAAAATGTTATTTCAAAAGGCCTTTTATTAAAAGTCTTATGGTAAGGACAATGCAAGTTTTTGCTGGTAGTAATGAGATGAACTGACTAAGAAAGACAAACAGGAGAGGAAACTTTAAATGTTGGTAACTGATGAAAAAGATTGTTACAGAGTGGTTACATAGATTGTAAGTTAAAAGTATGTAGATGAAGGTATGAGTAAAGTATGTGGATGAAGGTATGTGTAAGCTTAAATAGAAGGTTAAAGACAAAATACTTAATCAGATTACAGACTTCTTGAGATATAATAAAATGATTATTAACCAAGTGCTTACATTAGACTAACAAAGCATGGCCCTGGCTGGTAGCAGGTTACTATGGTATTCAGGTTGTAAACTTAAAACTTTAACATGTCGATGTTAATCTGGTCATGATAATGGCTATGAAAGACTGAATTTAGAGTACCCCACCAAGTTAGTTAAGTTCTTCTATTTGCCAACATTTTAACTATATCTTAAGGTTAAAATTGGCTCATTAGTATTTTATTCTCTCACATGGTTAATATATCTAATATGCAAAAACTCCCAACATCCCCCTATCTCCCTCCATTGGCACACACCAGTAGCTGCCTCCTCTATTCTGGTGTGATGGCAAAATCCTTTGGATGGAACATGGAAGGGACCAGGCCCCCTACTAACTATGGGGAGAGGATTTGTTTCTATTTTCACAGGACCAGCCCAGGCCTATGTGGGTCCCAGCTCCAAATGTCTGGTTCAATTCCACCAACCAAGGAGATGGCTTGTCTGACACTGAAATGGAAGCATCCCAGGCCCCCCAGGAGGAAAAAATGCTGACTTGAGGCCAAATTGAGGCCCTGTGCCAGCAAGGAGTCAGGCTGGTATGAAATTCACAACAGCCTCTATCACCAGAGACTCTGTTTATATCCTTACTTGCTATCTTGACCTTAAAAGTAGCACAGGCTCAACAAGCATATTGGGCTTATGTACCTGACCCCCCTCTAGCTAGGGCTGCTCTTTGGGAAGAACCCGTACCTAAGATATTTCCCAGTGCTTCCCTTACCACTGCCAATTATGACCTAGAATTCCTGCAAGAAGTGACTAAACCAATTAACTGGACCTCTCTCACAGCAGAGCCTCCTATCTGCTTTTCAAGCAATAGGTATCATGAGGGATGTTATATAATGTATACAAACCACCCATTAATTATGGATGGAGGATACCAGAATAAATATAACAATTGGGTCCATGGGAAGACAAACAATCAGAGGTCCCACCCACCTTGAGTCCCCAAGGGCAGCCTCACCCAGAATTATGGAAAGTAATAGCTACCCTAAAAGAGAATCATTTTAAGTTTCAGATGTGTCTGCCCCTCCCTTACCTTTTCTTAGTTGGGCCTGGGTGGGTCAATCACCAAAATGGGATTTACTATCTTAGTTGTACCTGGTGTATTATCACCAATTGTATCAATTCTAAGGGAGGTACAGCTGCAGATCCTCCAATGTAGACTTTATTGTCATGTGGCCTCCTTACTTAATCGTGCCAGTCAAAATGACTGAGCCCTGGTACTCCAGCTTCGGAGCTCAAGTGTTCCAGCAGCTCAAGAGATTGATGACATGAAAATGAAGATTCATAGAATGGCTAATTGTGGGGATCATTGCTACAATCACCATCATCGCCTCTTCCACCGCAGCAGCAATATCCCTAGCACAATCAATGAACACAGCTGATCGTGTTAATGCACTGGCTAAAAATGTATCTCAAGCCCTTTCGTCACAGATAGATATTGATTAAAAGGTGTTAGTCTGGTTAGATGCTCTAGAGGATGCTGTTATGTATTTAGGAAGATGGGTTGCCAATCTGGCGGTTCAAATGCAGTTGGTCTGTCATGCTAATTATCAATTCATATGTGTTACTCCTCTATCCTACAATGGGACTGCTACTGAATGGTGGAAAGTTGAAAATCATATTTGGCATATTTGGAATCATAATAATCTCAGCATAGATTTACAAAGTTTACAATAATAAATATCTGTTATTTCACATAGTCATTTGTCTTTTGGTGATCCTTCTAAGGCAGCAAAAGGATTTTTTGATGCCTTACAGAACACATTACAAAAATTATCTCCCCAACAATTTCTTTCTCAGCTTTTCATTTGGCTACTTTTGGTGTCAGGCACCCTGCTACTACCCTTATGTGTAATTCCCTGTATGTGTAAATTAGGGCTCAAACAATATAAATAAATCTTGACTGATTGGGTCCTTATACATCATCTGGCTCTAACTGGACCCGCAGTAAGCCACAAAAAACTTACCCAAGATGACACTGCCCCATTTTAAAAACAAAAGGGGAGTTGTTGGGCATTGCTAAACATGGGCTGGGACTGTGAGGAAACTGGCCTGAACTGTTGGACATGGCTGGGGACCTTGGTTGAGGGGGTTGCAGCTGGCCTTATCATCGGGACCCACCCTGGTGACAGTGACTGGCCTTGGGAAAGGTTGTAGTGTGCTCTGTAATTGCCCAGAGTGGGCAGAACTGGTGAGGCCCTACCCTATGATCCCCAAAGCATCTGACCATTCCATAGGCAGGCTTTGTCCCCCCACCCACAGTTCCTGACCTTGTGGCTAGCTGCCCAAGAGACTCTTATGTGGCTGAAGTCACGTGGCTTTTCCCACCTCTTCTGTTATCTCTCTTACAGCTCCTCCCTCACAACTCTGCAGTCACATAGCTTTTCCCAGCACTATCTCCCTTACACTTCTGCCTTTCAACCAATTAGATAGTAACCCATAAACTATGTATCCAATCACCATATAGTCTGTATGTACCTTCTCTACCTTCCTCAAGTGTTTATAAACCCACTCCCCTGTTAAATAAATCAAAGCATACTAACCATCAGACTGCCTCTCAGGTGTTCATTGCCCATCATTGTTGCACTCACCCACTGCTCCAGGGCCCTGCTTTCCCCCAACTCCTCCTGTGCCTGGGGACGACAGTGGCCAATGACCCCTGGGAACGGTGAGGACCCACAGACTATAACATGGATTTCTTATATTTTATTCATGTTTTGTGACATTGTGAAAGAGGATAGGAGAAAAAATAGCCTTTTTTAGGCAGTTTCAGGTAGAAATTGAGGCCCAAAGGGAACCAGGAGATGCCACACCACATGTTACCTTGTCCTAACACAAGAAGGGAACTCTTGTCAGAAATGGAACTCATGTCTGATTAAGACAGATCTATTGTGCACCCTGCTGCCCACAGTCTAGTGCACTATCTGGGTGGGCTGGCTCAGGTGGGATGTCCCAAGTGGGGTGGCCTTGGGGTCTGTCCTCCAAATCTACAAACCAATCAGGTTGCATACCTGAACCTGATGCTATAAAGGCTGCAGCCTTCTGGTCCTTCCCTCTCTCTCGACAGGACTCTGACCTTCGGTGTGTGTGTGTGGGGGGGGAATCTCTTTGGATTCCTTCTAATCTCTGCTCAGACACACATGAATCTGGCTTCTACCAGAGACCATAACACTGTTTCTTGATCTGAACTTTTCTGCTTGTTTCTGTTTTACAGTTTGGAATAATTTACACTTTGATTACTTGTATGATTTTCCTCTGGTCTATGAATCTACCACATGCATGCTTCCCTTACACTTCAGATCTACCACATGCATGCTCTCACCAACTCTACGCTTTCTACCTCTGTATTTAAGCTCAGGATAACTATGTGTGTAACTCTCTTCATTACTCATTTCTCCTCTGAATCTCCTGGTCTGTGCCTTGATATTTTCTCCCTGCTATTCTTCCTTAAGTCACCACCATTTGCTCTTTCAACTTTGAAGCAGACAGCTTCAGGTTTGCTGAGATGAACTTCCAGACCAGTCACAGTTATGGAGGAAGGGATTTATTAAAGCTTACAGATCCAGGGTTTATTTTTGGCTTACAGGCTCAAAGGAAGCTCCATGATGGCAGGAAAAAGTGATGGCATGAGCAGAGGGTGGACATCACTCTCTGGTCAAAAAACGATGGCATGAGCATAAGGTGGACAACAGCAACAGGAGAGTGTGCCAAACACTGGCAAGGGAAGCTGGCTATAATACCCATAAGCCCGCCCCCAACAATACTCTGCCTCCAGGAGGTGTTAATTCCCAAGTTGCCATCAGCTGGGAACCTAGCATTCAGAACACTTGAAGTTTATGGGGGACACCTGAATCAAACCACCACATTCCGCCCCTGGCCCCCATAAACTGATAACCGTACATGATGTAAAATGTAATGCATTCATGCAAATTTAAAAGTCCCCATAGTTTTTATCAATTCCAATGATGTTCATACATCCCCATAATCCAAGGTCTTTTAACTGAGCCATAATACCAAAAATATCCCCAAAAAACCCATAATGGCACAGAATAAAACATTCACACTGCAAAGGATGGCATTGGGCAAAACAAAGAAATACTTAACCAATACAAGATTTTAAACAACCAGGGCAAACGTCAAACTCTGTAATTCCAATCCAACAACTAGTCAGTGACAAATCTCCAAGTCCGATACTTCTGAGCAGCAACAAGTCTCTGGGTTCCAATTCCGCCCCCAGCCAGCTAGGCTACTCACAGTCCTGGAAAACTTCATCCAGGGCCGGCAGCTCTCCTTGGCAGCCATCTCATAATCCCGGCATCTCCACTGGGTCTCCACTGCAACCCATGGTCCATCCTCATGGCCCCATGGGATCTCCATGCAGGCATCCAGCAAACCTGCTTCACACTGCCCATGGCCATTTCCAAAACACAAGACCGCGTTACAAACTCAATGACCCTCTTTTCCTGCATTTGTTATACTCCATAATACCAGGTAGGGTGCCAATTTGTTAATCCAGGGGAATAAATCAGACTTTGAAGAACAGGACACTCCTTCAGCATTCAGGCCCCTTCAAAAGAGTCTGCATTCTTCCTGTTGCCCCATTGCAGGTCAGCTGGCCCAATCTCAAAGGTTGTAATCTCTCAACTGCAGCTGAACGGGTGTAAAAGATTTCATTTTTCTCAAACCCTGCTCATGCTGCCAATGGAGCTTCCCCTCGAGCCTGTAAGCCAAAATAAACCTCTTTTTCCCACAAGCTGCTTTCAGTCCTCCCAGCAAACCTGATTTCGTGCCAGGATTAGTTCAAGCCTCCTTTAGTACCTACATGAAGCCAGAGGCACAAAGTGGTGCATGGGTCTGGATGTTTGTGTCTGGACTTCATTTGCAATGGGAAGAGTCCCTGGCATGCATGCATGCATGTGTGTGTGTGTGTATATATGTATATATGTATACATACATACATACATACATATATATGTATACATATATATATATATATACACATATATATCCCTCTCTCTCATCATAAACAAACAAATAAATAAATAAATAAATAAATAAATAAATAAAAAATAAAAGAGCTGGAGATGAAGCTCAGATGTACAGTACCTGACTAGCATATGCAAAGCCCTGCCTGAATTCAATTCCAATCAAGGAGAGAAAAATAAATAGATTGGTTTTCCTGAAATAGAGTGGAGAGGAGGATAGTGGATCAAAGCTATATGACAAAATGAACATAGAATAGCAGATAGACCCAGTGTCCTGGGACCCAACCCTTTGTAAAGTGTCTGAAGCAGTGGTCAACCTTGAGGTCCTTTCTCTTACCTATCATTCGCTGTGATGCTAATCTCTACTGTCCATTTGACAGGATCTAAAATCACCTAAGAGACAAACCTCTGAACATGTCCATGAGGAAGTTTATAGATGGGATTAATCAACTAAGAAAGGAGGACCTACCCTAACTGTGAGTGGCACCATCCATGGGCTGGAGTCCCAGACCAAATAAAAAGTAGCATTCATTTCTCTCTGCTCCCTGACTGCAGATACAGTGTGACTACTTCCTGCATGTTCTTGCTGCCATTCCTTCTCTACTATGGTAGACTTTACTGCAAACTATAAGCAAAAATAAACCATCCTCCCTTAACTTACTTTTGTCAAGTATTTTGTCATAGCAATTGGAAAGTAACTAATACCCACAGTATGAAAGAAGCTTTCCTTCCCTGGTCCCACAAAGGCCAATGAATGGAGACAAGAATTGAAAAAAAAATTGAGGTAGGGGCTCAGTCTAGCTCAGACTTACCTGGAATTCACTATGTAGTCTCAGGATGGCCTTGAACTCACAGTGATCCTCCTATCTCTGCCTCCCAAGTGCTGGGATTAAAGGCATGTGCCACCATGCCTGACAAGAATTGAAGTTTTATGTTGAGATTTATTCACAGCTGGCTGTATTAGTTACTTTCTCATTGCTGGGACAAAATACCTGACCAAGAGCATCTTATGAAAGAAAAGGTTTATTTTCACAGGGAAGTCTATCATGGCCAGGAAAGAATGGCAGGAGCAGACAGATGGCATCACACCATATGTCAACAGTGAGAAAGTAGAGAGCAATGGGCTGCAAGTAGGTCTGGGATGTAATACCTCAAGGACTGCCCCAATTGTCACACTTCCTCCAGCAAGGAGGAAGCTCCTAAAGGTTCCATAATCTTCTCAATAATGCCATATGCTCAGGAATCAACTATTCAAACACAAGAGTCTATGGGGTCCATTTTACATTCAAACCACCATATTGGTGATCTGAAAAGACAGTAGGTTAACATTCTAGAAACTGCCTTTATATCACCTCCAGCCAGAAAATTATATAGGGAGAAGGGGTGGTGAGAAGGGTTGTCAATCATTCTGCAGCTTAGTCTTGTCTCTCTGGTCAGCCACATTTCTGATACTTGTGATGTCTGCCTCTCTTGTTATTGCCCCTACTTCTTTGTCTGTCTAAGCTCAGGTGTGGCTTGAAATGCTGAGCCTAATTATTGTGGGTCACATCAACATTGACTTCTCTAGGAGTTTCTGTGTGGAGATTTAACTCAGAACAAATGATTCATTAGTGATGTGCACATGCTCAGCTATTAACAACATAACTGCAGATGTTTTCTACAGTATGGAATACAGAAGTGCCATTATCTATTCTTATTCCTTATCATTCCCTCAAGGGAATAGAGAGGCATCCTGGACATTGTAGAGGAGTCTCTAGACCTGCTCTGGGAATATTGACTTGGGAGAACATGACCAAGGACCTCACAGCTTCATAGGGGAGAGAGAATGGTCAATTGCCAAGCCCATGCCATCAGCATGTCCTCCTGGATAGGTGTTGCTTCAGCTGTGTCCAAGACTTACCTAGGTAGGCTGAGTATGATCAACCACCCAGCCATGACCTCATCTAGCATACTCCTCAGATTAATAGCTCCTAGGAGGAGTAAGCCATGTATTTTACTTAGCCTGCACTGTGTTTTCATATTTTGCAATCTGTTTCAGCATTTGGACATTATAAGGTCTTGTAGAATGATTCTATTTTTTTGCTCCCAAGAAAATTTGAAGATCAGACAACCTTTGGCTGGTGTCCCTGAGAGACAATGATGGGGTTGAGTGCAAGCTGTCACTGGGGCTGAAGCATCAGCTCTCATTCATTATCAACTTCACCCTCTGGTCCCCTCATTCCTGTATTTTTCCTACCCCTGTAGGCATGGCTGTCTGTAGTGATGAGATCCTTAGAGGAGAGAGCCCAGGCTGTGTTTATTTTTATTTTTATTATGGACAGACTCAGTATGTAAACAGCACATGTTGGTACCCTCTTTCCTTCATCCCTGCCCCCTCTCCAAGGGGACCCTCTTCATTGGGGATGCCAGTCATCACCATGGGGACTGTGGGTCATGCATTTTTAGGGGCAGTGGTCAGTTATCAGGGAGAGGCAATGTTTCTGTGCATAATGTTTCAACTTGTGGGTCTAACAATCTTTCCACCCCCTCTTCCACAAAATTCCCTTAGCCATTCTGGGAGCATTCTACTTCAGTAATGGCACTTAGGAGCCTCTGGATCTCTGGTTTGGTAGGTGTTGAGTGTCCTCAGTGTCTATCTCCTTCACCTTGTGCTATGTCAGACTCACTAAGAAAGCAGCACATTTGTTCATTTCCCCAGTTCCTCTGTGGTTTCAGCTGGGGTCAGGGTGGAGTGCACTGGGTCATTTTGGTAGGATTGCCATTTTCTCAATGTTAATTCTGCCTATCCAGGAGCATGGGAGGTCTTTCCATCTTCTCAAGTCCTCCTCAATTTCTTTCTTGAGTGTTTTTATGTTGTCCATATATATATATGGACATCCTTGGTTAGTGTTACTCCAAGGTATTTTATTGCTATTGAATGGGATAGTTTCACTAATTTATTTCTCTGTATCTTTGTCCTTTGAATATAGAAAGGTTATTGATTTTTGTGCATTGATTTTGTATCATGCTACTTTGATGAAGGAATTAATCACCTTTAAGAGTTTTTTTTTTTTTTTTTTTTTTTTTTTTTTTTTTCAAGGTAGGGTCTCACTCTAGTCCAGGCTGACCTGGAATTCACTATGTAGTCTCAGGGTGGCCTTGAAATCATGGTGATCCTCCTACCTCTGCCTCCCAAGTGCTGGGATTAAAGGCATGTGCCACCATGCCCAGCTCCCTTTAAGAGTTTTGAGATGGAAGTTCTTGGGTCACTTATGTATAGGATCATGTCATCTGCAAATAGGGCTAACTTGACTTCTTCCTTTCCAATTTGTATCCCTTTTATTTATTTCTCCTTTCTTATTGCTTGGGCTAGGACTTCTAGTACTATGTTGTAGAGCAGAGGTGAGAGTGGGTTCCTTATCTTAATGGAAATTCCTTGAGTTTTTCCCCATTAAGTATTACTTGGGCTTTAGGTGATATATATATATGTATATAGCCTTTATTGTGTTGAGATATAAACTGTCCATGCCTATTCTCTCCCATGTTTTGATCATGAAGTGATATATTTTGTCAAAGGCCTTTTCTGGCTCTATTGACATGATCATGTGATTTTTGTGATTAAGTTTATTTATGTGATGTATCACACTGACAGACTTCCATATGTTGAACTAACCCTGATTTCCTGGGATAAAGCCTACTTGATCAAGGTGGATAATGCTTTTGATGTGTTGTTGAATTTAGTTTGTGAGGATTTTGTTCAGGATCTTTGTGTCTAAGTTCATCAAGGAAATAGGCCTATAATATTCTTTTCTTGTTGTATCTCTGTCTGGTTTTGGTATTAGGGTGATACTAGCTTCATAAAAGGAGTTGGGGAGCTTGCCCTGTTCTTCAATCATGTGGAACAGTTTGAGAAAAATTGGTTTCAGTTCCTCCATGAAGGTTTGATAGAATTCAGCTGAGAAGCCATCTGGTCCTGGACTCTTCTTTTTGGGGAGACTTTTGATTACCTTTTCAGTCTCGATGGGTGTGATAGGTTTGTTTAGAATATTAATCTGCTCTGAGTTTAGTATTGGTAGTTGATATGTGTCCGGGAATTTATCCATTTCTTTCATATTATACATTTTTATGGAGTAGAGATTTTGGAAGTAAATCCTGATGATTTTTATAATTTCACTTATGTATGTTGTGATTTCTCCCTTTTTTGTTTCTAATTTTGTTAATTTGAAACCTCTCTCTCTCTCTCTCTCTCTTTTTTGCTTGATCAAATTGGCCAGGGGTTTATCAATCTTATTTATTTTCAAAGATCCAACTCTTTGTTTCATCAATTTTCTTAACTCAAAAACTGTTTCTTCTGTCTTGTCTTCCAGTTCTGAAGTTCTGTCCTCTACATCACTGACTCTAGAGAGTTTTGGACTTGCTCAATTTGGTTGGCATTTTCTATTGCCTTTTTTCAGTATTGTCAAGTACCCTTTTCAGGCCATTTTCTGATTTTCTTAATGCTTCTTTGAATTCATCCTTGCATTTATTCATGTCTTCATTGAGCTTAGCCAGCTTATTATTGAGGTCCTCTTTTTTTTCTTCTCTCTCTCTCTCTCTCTCTCTTTTTTTTTTTTTGAGGTTTTGGTAGGGTCTCACTCTAGCCCAGGCTGACCTGGAATTAACTATGTAATCTCAGGGTGGCCTTGAACTCATGCTGGGATTAAAGGCATATGCCACCATGCCTGGCTTTTTTTTTTTTTTTTTTTTTTTTTCTCATTCAGATCACTTAACTATTTTTGGAAGTCTCTCTGTTTTTTTTTTTTTTTTTTTTTTGTTTTGTTTTGTTTTTCTATTACATCCAACCTAGTAAGAACAGCATTCACACAATTGTTGGTCTTTTGTTGACTTTCTGCAAGTTCTGCCAATTGCTTGGTCAGGGTCACATGCCTTGTCACTTCATTTTGGGGTTCTGATCCTGTTGTCTCTTCTATGTTTTGATTAGAGACTTCCATTGTGGGACTAGGCAACCTTGTTGGGGTTCCTTCCATTTGATGTTTTGTGTTGCTCCTTTTGAGCTGTGGTATTCCCACCACAGTGTGGGAATCTTATTTAATTTAGGAGGAAGCTATAGTTTACCCTTGAAGTGTCTTCAGTGATTATTGGCTATTATGGTTGACTGGATTAGAATTTTGATTTCAAAGGGCATGTCTGCTCAGGCAGGAGGAGTCAGTGGGGCCCTAGTGAGGACCCAGAGACTGGTGGCAGGGAGGGACAGGAGTCTGGAGACTGTGTGGTCTTGAAAGCAGGTTGCCAGGTGGGGGGATAGGATGGTTCTGACCTGTTAATGGGTGGTAGGGCAGGAGGATGGGATGGCATGGACCCATTGGTGGGTGGCGGGGTGGCGATATGGTAACAGCATGGACCAGGTGGCCCAGATCTGGTGGCACCGATCAGGTGGCATGGACCAGGTGGTGAGGACCTAGGTGTGGATCTGGTGGCATAGACCTGGTGGTGGAGTGGGGTGGGGCAGGGGA
Organism: Orientallactaga sibirica; assembly: GCA_036365145.1. NCBI lineage: Eukaryota > Metazoa > Chordata > Mammalia > Rodentia > Dipodidae > Orientallactaga > Orientallactaga sibirica. Next base: position 44,098,392 of record JAEOAD010000011.1, on the reverse strand, counting down.
TGGGACAGTGTGTTCTTGGTGGCGGGGAAAGGGAGAAGAAAGGGAGGAAAGGTGCAGGAGGGAGGAATGAGTCCTGGTGGGCAGGAGGAAAAGTGAGAGCAGTTTGGAGACTCCTACACATGTGGGAAGTCAGCCTGCTTCCTAATTGAAGGCTCCAAGCTGAGAGTCTTAACAAGTTGTCACTTGAGGAACTAAGCCTTTGAAGTCCCATAGCATGCCTCTACTGTGCAGCTGGAGCCCATCTGAATCCCAAAGGCCAGAAGCGTAGTGCCTCTTGTTGGAGGGGCAAGGCCCTTTCTAGAAGTGCACATTGTGGGGAATGTTGGAGCCATCTTTGGAACACAAAATCTTCCTCATCATGGGCATGAAAACCCCTGGTACCTTGGGAACTGATGGTCAAATGGTCATGTTGTGTAATTTCCATGATACTGAGAGGTGCATTCTGTCCTTTTAGAAATGTCTTTCAAGTTCTGAAGAGGTTCATGGATTTTCCCACTTTCACCTGCTTCCATTGAGTCATATGGGAAGATGCTTACATTGGGAGTCAAATCTGTGGCTTCCCTGTCTGATAATTTTCTCTGCACAGTGACTGTGAATCCTGCAGGCTGTTGCTGGATTAGAGGAAGAAGTGGTACTGGACCCGTGGATGCAGCAGAACCTGCCCTCCCTCCTTCTTGGTAGACTAGGCCCTGGCTAATTGATGACCACCAGGCTCTCCACTGCTGGGCCCCCACTAATTGACAATCACCAGGCTCTCCACTACTGTTAAAGTTGATGTGGTGTTGGTTGGTGGTCAGGGAACTTCCTGTGGGCAGATTTCTTAATAGATTGCAGGCTTTGGATATAAACACATTAGCAGGCTACAACTGCTAGAGTGGAGAACTCATTTCCCACTGGTGATTAATAACAAAATTTCTGTGCATGGCTTTTCTAAAGAGTTACTGTTTTGGAATGGGCAGTTGAGGCTCGTTAAAGATGTGTGATTGCAGTCAGTGATGGCCCTGGAAGGAGACAGCTGCTGTGTGATTCCAAACTGAGCATGTAGTTTTAGCCTTGGCATGCTTCTAGTCTGACAGTGTTTTGGCTCCCTGGTTACATGGAACCTGCTGGCTCCATGTTCACTGCATATGTCCAAGTCCACTATGATCATGTCCATGGGGGTGGGGAATTGTGGAGTAATAATTGGTTTTCCTTTGTCTAAGTAGAAGTGGGTGAAATTTCAAGGTTATTGAATTAGTTGCTTTACTCATTGCTGTGACCAAGTGACTGACAAGAAGCAGCTTAAGAAAGAGAGGGTTTGTTCTGGCTGACAGTTTCAAGGGGGTGCAGTCCATCATGGCAGGTGCTGGGTCCTCCGGCAGGTAGGGCTGAAGAAGGAGCCAGTCCAGCCGGTCCCTTCTTGGGGCTGAGCAGGATGGTGAGTGTCGGCGACCCAGAACCCCCTCCTCCAAGGCACCGGAGAGAAAAACACACTGGGTTGGGAGTCTTGTCAAAGCAGGAACTTGTTTTATTGTAGTAGGAAGATGTTTATATAGCATTGAGAAAGAGGGTGGGGTCTCAGGATGGGATAAAGGTGTAGTGGCCAATAGTATTTCACCACTTCAGCAGTAGCTGGGCGGAGGCAGTTTTGGCTTAGGTCTTGCTGAGTCACTCCTAAGCGGGAGTAGTAGGCCAAAGACAGGTCACCAAACTCTAGCCAGGCTCAGGAAGTTCCACTGGGCCTCGCACCCAGGCCTCTTAGGGCCCAACAAGCAGGGAAGACATGGTGGCAGGAAAAGGAGGCAGATGGTCACATCCAGCTCATAGCAAGGAAGCAGAGAGCAGTGAATGCTTATGCTCAGCCAGCTCTGTTTTTTAATGCCATGCAGGACCTCAGCCCATGGAAAGCACACACAGTGAAGGTGGGTATTTACACCTCAAGCACCTGACTCTAGATAATCCCTTTGTACAGACATTCCTAGGTAATTCTAGGTCATGTTGTACTAGAAAAGAAGCTAAAAGTTGAACTGATTCACTGAGTTACTGTAAGAGTTAATTAGTGAGGAGCTAAAACTTATCTTTGTCAGCAGATGGAAAAATCTCAAAGAAGGAACTGTCCAGAAAAAGCCCCAAGGGATGATGAGAAGGAAAGAGGAAAGACAGTTTAGGATAAAACAAACTAAAATGGAGTTCATTGTTAGGGTGGCCTGACTACAGAAATGATTGATATACAAATTGCCACATCTTGTTTGTTCACTTACCCCTCCCCTTGGCTATGAAATCTATAAAATGGAAATCAAATCTCAGCTCAGGGCCAAAACTTCTTTGGAGGGCTACCTCAAGCTTTTTGGCCCCCAGGTAATGAACTCCTTTACTTTCACTCATTCTGGCATTGGAGTGATCTTTCCAGAGAATTTCTACAACAACGCCAAGTTGACAGTCAATATAAATTGTCACGGTGACATATCCAAACTAGTCAAGAAACCTGTATTACGATTTTTAATTCATTTGTATGAGTGTGTCTCTGTGTGCATGTGTGTGTAGAGGCCAAAGAGCAAACTCAGCAGGCATTCTCAGCTACACTACCTACCTCACTTGAGACAGGGTCTTTTACCATCCTGGACCTCACCAGTTAGGTTAGAACAGCTCAACAGCAAGCTGCAGGGATCCTCTTGTCTCCACCTTTTTACAACATTGGAATTATGAGCACACACCACCACACCTGGCATTATTATATGGGTTCTGGGGATTGAACTCAGGTCCTTATGCTTATGAAGCAACACTTTACCCACTAAGCCATCTACCCAGACCTTCATTACAAGTTTTAAAGCTGTTATCTAATTGGTAATCTCAATGCATTCAGAATGCTTGTCGGGCCTTGAAGGTAGATATGACATAAGTATTCTTTTACTTCTCTCAAACAAAGCAGAAATTCAGCAAAATGCACTGGGATGATATTTGTCATCTTTGTCTGGCATGGGACAAATATAAGAACTGCTCAGGAGGAAAAAGGATGTGCTCATGGAGTCAAAACGGGATTAAGCTGAACTCAATGGAATTTATCCAGGACAAGAGCAACCCTGACTTGAATGCACTCAGTTATGTGTCCATTAGTGACAAATGAATTATTAGTTCACTGGGAGGGGGCTACCTTTTTTGGTCAGGGAGGGAAACTCGAGCCCATCTAAGAAGCCACTGGTCTTTGAACTCAACCACCAGTGATCCCACCAGGTGATGGGAGGGTTCCTTCACGCCCTCTATCTCCAATGACACACAGGAAATGCTCTTTCCTTACCGCTTCTCTGGAGAGCTGGGGCTTCCCTCTCTTTGCCAAGGACATAAGCGTAGATTAAGTTTCTGCTTTTGAATTTGTGCTTCTTTTCAGAGCATGCTCTTTAAAAACCTAAAGGGGAAGAAAATAGAAAAAAACGACGAGCCTAGGTTCCACTGGCCCTGCCTCTGCCCTGTCTGGTCAAGTGGAATTCCTGGGAAATGCTCAGTTTTCAAGTCTGTCTTCTGTCTTCTGAGACTCCATCAAAAAATGTCCTCAGTTTTCTTCTATAGACAGTGAAGTCTTAGCATGTGCCAGATAAATGAGCCACCTTGGCTGGTATCTGATCCAGACCCACAGCCAACAGCTGTTCTTTCCAGGAATCTTTGGATTCTCTGAATCACCTCACACAAAGGTGTGTGGGGCTGTCCTGACCAGGCAGAATTTACAGAGCCAGCCCCAGTGCAAAGTGCTAGCTCAGGCTGCAGACCTCCGCCACAGGGAGAGAGTTGCTTATTGTGTGGGGACCTGCTTTCAAAGTCCTTGTTGTTATGTCTGGTATGGCACCACATGCCAGACACATTCTTTCTCAAGCACCCCCAGATTTGTAAAAACAGACACCTACATGCCGTACCTCTCCTCAGATCTCTATGTTGATGAGACTGAAAGTAATGAGCTGATGGAAGTGAAATTCCCAGAAGGATGGTCTCACTTCCTTCACACACACCCACAAAAACACCTCTATGCAGTTTTCAGGATGTTCAAAGACAGGAGAGAGAAAGCCTTGTGCTTGGTCCTCACAAGAGTCTCTTCATCTTCCCATTTATTTATTTTTTTTAAGATTTTTAAAAATTTATTTACTAGCGACAGAGAGGGAGGAAGAGAGAGAGAGAGAGAGAGAGAGAGAGAGAGGAGAGAGAGAATAGGCACTCTAGGGCCTCTAGCCACTGCAAAAAAAAAAAAAACCTCCAGATGTATGTGCCACCATGTGCATCTAGCTTACCTGGGACCTGGAGAATCAAACATGAGCCCTTAGGCTTCGCAGGCATGTGCCTTCACCACTAAGCCATCTCTCCAGCTCCCATTTATTTTTTTTTTAATTGAGAACTTTAACATATGAACATACAGTAATTTGATTGTGTTCCTATCCCTTTATCCTCTTTTTTCTCCTCTCCCAGGGCTCCCATTCTCTGAGGACACTCCTCTTTCAAGCTATTCCTTCTGTTTTGTTGTCTCATTCCTTTTGTCCTCCTCTGTCTTTCATGTCACAATGTTGATGGACTCAGAACCGTGCTGGTCTTGAGGGGGGTTTAATTTCTTAAGCTGCTTGAGCCAGAAGGCAAGGACAAGGCCTGGATGTGTCAGTAGGTTCCTGCTTTGCATGACAAAAGCAGAGAGCACAGTGACATGCACCAAGCAGAGTCCCTGTGTGGAGAGTTTCTAGAGTCTGGATGTTGCCGAGGATGCCAGCAAGAACCCACCTGTCCTTTCACACCCTGAGAGCTGGGACACCTCAAACTCCAGACATCTCTGCAGTTACTTCCCTCAGCAGCTGGGATCTTTCTAATTAGCCAACTTGTTTCCAGGCTGACCTCAATTTCAGCTCACCTGAGAAGGTAAATTGACTCCCTCACCCTCAGCTGATGGTTCATTTCAACCTCTATGCCCATGACGGTGAAGGAGAATAGGAGAAAGCTAGCTTAAAAAAATATATTTTATTTATTTATTTATTTATTTATTTATTTATTTATTTATTATTAACTAGTTAATGAGAGAGAAAGAGAGAGAATGGGCATGTCAGGGCCACTAGCCGCTGTAAACGAACTCCAGACTCATGCACCCCCATGTGCAACTGGTTTATGTGGGTACTGGGGAATCAAACCTGGGTCCTTAGGCTTCACAGGCAAGTGTCTTAAATGCTAAGTCATCTCTTCCACCTGAAAGCTAGCTTTTAAAAGGCAGTTTCAGTTAGGGATTGAGGCTCAAAGAGAAGTATGAGATGCCACCCCACAGATGGAACTTGTGTCTGATGGAGACTGATTTACAGTGCCCCCTGCTGCCCAGTGTAGCATGGACATAGTCAGATGGCAGGTTGGGCTGCCCCAGGGATCTGTCCTCTAAATTCACCAACCAGTGGGGTCTTCCCCTTTCCTATAAAGGCTCCTGCCTTCTTCACTCAGCCCTGTTCTGTTTCTCTGCTAGACCTGCCTACCTCTTTTCACTAGGGCCACAGGGATACACATGAGGTCAGTTTCCCCTTTACCGAACCTGGCTGGTTTGGGGGAAGAGTATAAAACTCTTTTTGGTTTGGATGGCTTTTCTGCTTGTCTCTGCTTTATAGTTTGGGGTAACTTCTCCCTTTGATTACATGCATGATTTTCCTCTGGTTTCTGAATCTACTATGTGCACATTCTTTCCAGCTTTCCCTGCACAAGCTCCTAGATTCTACTTTCCATGTGCTTGCAGCTTTAATCTCTCTTTAAAAGCTTCAGTTTCTCTCAAGTCCACGTGTTTGCAGCTTTACTCTCATTTCTCTTTAAAAGCCCCAGTTTCTCTTAAGTCCCCATGCTTGTGGCTCTGCTCCAGTTTTTTTTTTTTTTTTTTTTGTTTCAAACCTTTGTTCTGTGGGCACTGAGGTGAAGCTTTACACAGAGTTATGGAAGCAGCACAGGGGAACACTTTAGGAATCAATGCTCCATGTAGTCTGTAATGTGTTTTTTAGGGTTTTCATTCAAGAAAATTATATCAGACATTCCTGATCAGTCCCAGGAACATTTCTAAGTGCTGGATTCAGTGAAGCCCAAGCTGTTTTCTCAGGGGTATTACCATGGGAATCACATGGGCTAGAAAGAGCACTGATCCCAGAAGGAGAGGGAGGTTGGGAAGGCAGGAGCCAGTAGACTAGTGTTGCTATCACCTTTTCCATGCTTGCTTCTTCCCAAGGTCTGAGCTTTCTGAACTCTAACCTTTACCTAGCACATGTCCATCCAGTCCATTCCTGCCTCTATCTGTTTTCTTTTTTACATTTGTTTGTGTGGGTATGTGTGTGTTTACATGCACACATATACAAGAGCATGTGGATCCCAGAGATGTTTTCCTAAATTGCTTTCCATCTTATTGAGACAGGGTATCTCACTGAACCTAGAGCTTACAGATTTAACTGGAAAGGCTAACCACCAAGCCCCAGCAATCCTCCTGTTTCCACTCCCAAGTATTGGGATTAAAGGCTGTTGCAGTCAGGTTCACATTGCTGGCAGAAATCACCCAACTAAGAGGAGCTTTAGGAAAAAAATGGTTTATTTTGGCTTAAAGACTTGAGGGGAAGCTCCATGGCAGGGGAAAAAAAAGGCATGAGCAGTGGGTGGACATCACCCCTGGCCAACATAAGGTAGACAATAGCAACCGGAGAGTGTGACAAACACTGGGAAAGGGAAGTTAGCTATAATACCCATAAGCCCACCCCCAACAATACACCGCTCCAGGAGGCATTAATTTTCAAATCTCCATCAACTGGGAACCTAGCATTTAGAACACCTAAGTTTATGGGAACACCTGAATCAAACCACTACATGATAAAATACATGTTATAAAATACAATGCATTCAGTTCATCTTTAAAAGTCCCCATAGTTTTTATCAATCCTAAGGATGGTCAAACATCCCCATAATCCAAGATCTTTTAACTGAGCCATAATACAAACAATCCCCCCTCAAACCCATAACAGCACAGAATAAACACTCAAACTGCAAAGATGGCATTGGGCAAAGCAAAGAAATATTCAACCAATACAAGATTTAAAACAACCAGGGCAAACATCAAACTCTGTAGCTCCAAGTCCAACAACTCTAGCCAGTGACAAGTCTCCAAGTCCGGTAATTCTAACCAGCAACAAGACTCTGGAATTCTAATCCTGCCCCTCCAGCTAGGCTACTCACAGTCCTGGAAAACTTCATCTGGGGCTAGAAGCTTTCCTTAGCAGTTATCTCATGGTCCCAGCATCTCCACTGGGTCTCCACTGCAACCCACAGTGCATCCTCATTGCTCCATCAGGTCTCCATGCAGGCATCCAGCAAACCTGCTTCGCACTGTCCATGACCATTTCCAAAACACATGACCATGTTGCAAATTCAATGACCCTCTCTTTCCTGCATTTCTTATACTCCACAATACCAGGTAGAGTGCCAATTTGTTAATCCAGCAGACCTTGAAGAAAAAGACACTCCTTGAGCATTCAGGCCCCTTCAAAAGAGTCTACATTCTTTCTGTTGTCCAAATGCAAGTCAGCTGGCCCAATATCAATGATTGTAATCTCTTAATTGCAGCTGAATGGACAGCAGTTTCACCCAAAGATTTCGTTTTTTTCCTTTGTGACATGTCCTTGTCACACCAGTCCATTGCTATGCAATGCAACCAGGCAGAACTTCTCAGGACATGGCCATAACAACAAGCCTCTCACAAAAACTGCTTCTAGCCTAGTTCAGGCAAAGATTTTTCTCACCCTCACAAACCAAACCTCACAAGTCCATAGTTCTTACTGAATTCAGTTCTTTCAACTCTGACCAGAATAGTCCATCAAGCTGTACTTACAGCACTGCAAGGCCTCTTTTATGCCAAGGTTTCAAATCATTCCATTAAAAAATCATCTCCAAGGGGCAGGAGATATGGTTTAGAGGTTAAGTGCTTACCTGTGAAACCTAAGGACCCCAGTTCAAGGCTTGATTCCCCAGTACCCACATAAGCCAGATGCACAAGCTGGCACATGCATCTGGAGTTCTTTTGTAGTGGCTAGAGGCCCTGGTGCATCCATTCTCTCTCTCTCTCTCTGTCCCTATTTCTCTGTAGCTCTCAAATAAATAAATAAAAATAAACAAAAAATTTAAAAAAATAATTTTCAAAAGGCCAAAGCCATACAGTCAGTTGTCTAGCAACAATCCCACTCCTCTAGTATCAACTTTACTGTTGCAGTCAAGTTCTCATTGCTGGCAGAAATCACCCAACCAAGAGCAGCTTTTGGGGGAAAATGTTTATTTTGGCTTATAGAGTTGAAGGGAATCTCCATGAAGCAGGGGAAAATGATGGCATGAGCAGAGGGTGGACATCACACCCTTGCCAATATAAGGTGAACAATAGCAACAGAAGAGTATGCCAAACACTGGCAAGGGGACACTGTATATAATACCATAAGCCTGCCCCCAACAATACACTGCCTCCAAGGGGCATTAATTTTCAAATCTCCATCAGCTGGGAACCTAACATTCAGAACATCTGAGTTTATGGGGGACACCTGAATCAAACCACCACATAAGCATATATTATGATACCCAGCATTTTATGTGGGAGGGAGATGAGGATCCACAGTTAGGTCCTAGTGCTTTCATGACAAACATTTTGTTAACTGAGCCATCTCCCCAGCCCTTCTGTCTCTATCTGTAGCTCATGTGTTATGGTGACTGTTGGAAGAGGCTAGATATTCCCCTGAGTTTGATAAAAACACAACAAGCCAGATTTCTGAAGAACTCCAATTTGAAGATGCTCAGCCTCAGGAAATGTCAGTCTTGTATTTATTATTATTATGTTATTATTTTTCAGTGCTGGGGGATTGGATACAGAGTTTTACCATGCTAAATTAGTGGTCTACCACTGAGCTGCATTCCTAGCCCCTCTATATATTTTATTTTGAGATTCTCTCTCATTAAGTTGTCCTGGCTGGCCTTGAAATCACTCTACCTTCCAAATAGCTGGGATGACAGGCCTAGGCTTTCAGGCTCTGCAAAGCCCTGTCTTTTTGACATTTGCTTTCCCTGCTCACCTTTCTCACAGGTATGGTCCACACTGGGAAAGTCTTCGATGCACACTAGAATACAACACTAGTAATGCTGGGAACATTTCATGTCTTTCCTTGGGGGACCTACCAGAGATCACGTGCATGATGACAGCCTGGTCACATGTCCATGGCTCTTGCTGGTGGGGACAGCTGTTTTTGTGCACCTGCATCATCCTTTTGGAAAAATGAATTTTCCTTACTGTATGAGTCTGCTGAGGAACTAACTGTTGGCTAAGGAAGTGAAACACTTTTTTTTTTTTTTTTTCAGGGTCTCACTCTAGTTCAGGCTGACCTGGAATTCACTATGTAGTCTCAGGGTGGCCTCGAACTCTTGGTGATCCTCCTACCTCTTCCTCCCAAGTGCTAGGATTAAAGGTGTGCGCCACCACGCCCGGCCGGAACACTTTTTTAGATGTTTATATTGCCATCTGTATTTCTTCTTTTGAGGACTCTCTATTTAGTTCCATAGCCCATTTTTAATTGGGTTGTTTGATTTCTTGATTTTTTTTGGGGGGGGTTGAGTTCTTTCTATATTCTGGATATTAATCCTCTGTCAGATGTATAGCTGGCAAAGATTTTTATCCCATTCTGTAGGTTGCCTCTTTGCTCTAGTCACAGTGTCCTTTGTAGCACAAAAGTAATTTCATGAGATCCCAGTGGTTGATTAGCATTTTTTTTTTTTCTGAGCAATTGGGGTTATAATCAGAAAGTCATTGCCTATGCCAATATGTTGAAAGGTTTCCCCTACTTTTTCCTCTAGCAGTTTCAGAGTTTCAGGTCTGATATTAAGGTCCCTGATCCATTTGGACTTGATTCTTGTGCATGGAGAAAGACAAGGATCTATTTTCTTCCTTCTACATATAAATATCCAGTATTCCCAGCACCACTTGTTGAACAGGCTATTTTTTCTCCAGTGAATATTTTTGGAATTTTTGTCAAAAATCTGATGGTTGTAGCTGCTTAAATTAACATCTGGATCATCTATTCTATTCCATTGATCTACGTGTCTCCCTTTGGGCCAGTACCATGCTGTTTTTATTACTATGGCTTGGAAATATAGCTTAAAATCAGGTATAGTGATACCACCAGCCTTACTTTTGTTGCTCAAAATTGTTTTGGCTAGTTGAGGTTTTCTGAGCTTCCAAATGAAATTTAAGATTATTTTTCTATTTCTTAGAAGAATGCCATAGGAATTTAATGGGGATTGCATTAAATATGTAGATTGTTTTTGATGAGATTGACATTTTCACAATATTGATTCTTCCAATCCAAGACCATGGGATGTCTTTCCATTTCCTAGTGTCCTCTGCAATTCTTTGCTTGAGTGCTTTAAAGTTCTCATTCTAGTGATCCTTCCCTTCCCATGAAGTGATGTTGGATTTTTTTAACTGCCTTTTCTGAATCTATTGGGATGATCATGTAATTTTTGTCCTTCATTCCCTTTATATAGTGTATTACATTTATCAATTTGTATATGGTGAACCATCCCTGCATCTCTGGGATAAAGCCTAGTTGGTTAGTGTGAATAATCTTTCTGATATATTTTTGTATTATGTTTGCCAATATTTTGTTCAGAATTTTTGCATCTATGTTCATGAAGGAGATTGGTTTGTAATTTTCTTCTTTTTGTTCTGCCTTTGTTTGGTTTTGGTATCAGGGTGATGGTGTCTTCATAGATGGTGTTCAGTAGAATTCCTTCCTTTCTATTTTATGGAAATGTTTGAGAAGTAGTGGTGTTAGTTCTTCAATGAAGGTCTGGTAAATTTCACCAGTGAATTCATCTGGGCCTGGATATTTTTTTTTAGTTGAGAGACTTTTTATAACTTCTTAGGTCTCTGTACTTGTTGTAGGTCTATTTAAATGATTTACAACATTATGATTTATTTTTGGTAGTTCATACGAATCAAGGAAATCATCCATTTCATTGACATTTTCAAACTTAGAGGTATATATATTCTTAAAGTATGTCCTTTTGATTTTCTGAATTCCTTAGGTGTCTGTTGCAATGCTGCTTTTTTCATCTCTAATTTTATTAATTTTTGTCTCTTCTGTTTTCTTCTAGTCAGATTTGTTAAGGGCTTATCAATTTTGTTTAAACTTTCAAAGAACCAACTCTTCATTTCATTGATTCTTTGGGTTTTTTGGTTTATATTTCATTAATTTCTGCCCAGTTTTTATTATTTCTTCTTCTCTACTGATTTTTGGTTTGTCTTGTTCTTCTTTTGCCAAGAACTTAAGGTGAAGAATTAAATTTCTTACATATGAACTCCCTAATTTCTTAATATAGGCACTTAGAGCTATAAATTTCCCTCTTAGGAGAACCTTCACAAAGGTTTTGGTATGTTGTATTCTCATTATCACTTGATTCTATGGATTTATTGATTTCATTTTTTATTTCTTCAATGACCCATTCATCATTCAATAGTGTACTGTTTAGTCTCCATGAATTTCTGTATGCTCTGTGGTTTTTCTTGTTGCCGATTAGTAGTTTAATCCCACTGTGGTCAGATGGAGTGTAAGGAATTATTTCAATTTTCCTGTATTTGTTAAGATATTTGTTCTAATATATGGTCTATTTTAGAGAATGTTCCATGTGATGCTGAGAAAAAATGAATATTCTGTAGCATTTGGATAGAATGTTCTCTGTAGATATCTGTTAGGTCCATTTGTTCCATGATATCATTTAATCCAGATGTCTCTCTGTTTATGTTTTGACAGGATGACCTGTCAGTTGTTGAGAGTGGAGTATTGAAGTCACCCACTACAACTGTGTTTGGTGTTTTCTGTGACTTTAACTCTAATGGGTTTGCCTTAATAGGTAACTTGTTTTTTCTAACTGCTTTCAGTATATTTTCTTTGGTTTGAGTATTTATTAGTTTAATTATAACATGGTAATGTGAGGTTCTTCAGGTTTTGTCTGTTTGGTGTTCTAAAGGCTTCCTGTATCTGCATTGGCATTTCTTTCCCAATTTGGGGAAAAAATTTCTCTATGTTTTTATTGAAAATGCCTACTAAAGCCTCTGGATTGAAATTCTTCTCCTTCTACTATACCCTGAATTTTTATGTTTGATCTTTTCATAGTGTCCTGGATATCTTGAAATTCCCATTCATACTTTTCTGTTTTCTATTTTTACTTTGTTGGATTGCATTAGATCTGCTACCTGGTCTTCTAGTTTAGATATTCTGTTCTCGCCTTCTTCTACTCTACCGGTGAGACTTTCCAAAGAGTTTTTTTTTTTTTTTTTTTTTTTAATTTGGCTGACTGTCTTTTGCAGTGTTAGTACTTCTGCCTGGTTTTTCTTTGGCATTTCTATTTCCTTACTCATGTCTTGTAATGACCTTCTTATTCCATTAAGGTGGTTTCCTGTGTTCTCTTGGAATTTCTTCAGGAGTATTTCTTTTCTAATTCCTTTGTTTTCTTCCTTGATTGTTCTTTGATTTCTTTGAGTATAGATAAATCACTTTTTAAAAAATCTTTGTCAGCCATTTCAAGTCAAACAGTCTCATTGGGGGTGATTTCTGATAGATTTATAATTTTTGGTGGGATTGTATTGTCTTGATTCTTTCTGTTTCTTGTATTATAATGTAGTGATTTTTGCATCCTGAGTTGATTTGATGCTTGAGTTTTCTAATACTCTTCCATGCTTTTAGATTTGGAAATCCAACTTTATGAACCTTCAGAGTAGGAGATGCCAAGTGTAGCTCCAACCACAGAAGTAATCCAAGGTGTTGAGTTTGCCTGCTATTCTAGTGGGCTGGGTGGAGCAATTTACTGGAAAATTCTAAACTTCAACTTAGCAATATATACATTCAATAAAAACCAGCACAGAGTATGCAAGTGTGGGGAATGAAATGAACAGATAACCTTATAAAGCCAAAATACATAAGAGTGTGTGTTGCTCTACACTCTTCATCCTATTAGCTGGGCAGTTGAGATTTATGTTCTGAAATGGGTTCCAGATCTTGTCCCCCAATAATGACAGAAGAAAAAGACAAAGGACATGTGAGTCTGAAAGCATCAAAGGCAACAATACTCAACCCCCAAATACAGCTTAATTGAGAATGGTAAAGCCAACCATGAATATGTAACCCATAATCTGCCCTGACATGGAAAGAGAGATTAGCACTTCCAGTGCAGGCCTATGTATCTGCTTTTTTGTCAGTTGGCCTTGTTACCTTTTGGGGTGACTTCCAATCTCACCAATGATGAGTGCCCACCTTGATCCCTCCATGTTGTGCTGTGGATCTGTTGTTCTGATCAGCTGTGCTGGATGTCCTGCTGCCTGGAGCTTAATGCATTCTCCAGACGTTTGTGGTTCTGATGGTTGGGGGATGGGAGAGTGCAGGAAGCCTGGAGTTGTACTGGAACTGCTCTGTTGCTCCCACCTGTGTCCCTTTCAGCAGCTCTTTAGCTGATCTCCACTGTCTCCCTTTCAGGTCTGATGAGTATGGAAAATTCCATTGTTTGCTCCTTGATCCTGCACCTGGGTGCTGGGATGGGCATATGCGGGGATCCGCTTGGGCTGCCAGCACATCTGCTGGATTCTGGCTGGTTTCCTCCTTTCTGGCAGATCGTGGTCTTTACTATTTCTTCACTGTGGCCTATAAAAATCTATACATTTTCACTTTTTGGAAAAAAAAAGTGTATTTTGCTGTGGTTTTTCTTAAATCTTCACCCCCCAGGCTGGTTTGGTGTGACTCCTATGCCTTTGAATTTTTAAAAAAGTTAATTTTTAAAAATTGTATTAATTTATTTATTTAAGAAAGAGGGAGGGAGAGAGAGAGAGACAGAGAGAGACAGAGAGAGAGAATGGTGCACCAGGGCCTCTGGCCCCTGCAAACGAACTCCAGACACATGTGCCACCAAGTGTATCTGGCTTACATGGGTACTGGGGAATCAAACCTGGGTCCTTAGACTTCACAGGCAAGTGATTTTAACTGTTAAAGCTATCGCTCCAGCCTTTAAAGAGTTAATTTTTATTGAGAACTTTAATATATGAACATATTGCAAATTGGTCATATTCCCACTGGTTCTACTTCTACATTCCCTCTCCCTGCTTGTTCACACAGTTGGTGACTTTAATCCCCAGCAGCTCACAAAGTGCTTTCCAGCACTATGAGGGCTATCCAGCAGAGAGGTGGCTTCCATCTCAGTTTCAGCTTGATTTCTCAATGTCCTGTGACTGCAGCCTGTGGTGTCTTCAGCAGTAGGGTCTTACCATTTAGTTCTGGTGGGTAACTAAGTGCTTTGGCATGGGACTTATGGGCCCAGCAGCTCACTGTGGGAATAGCCCTGTTCTGGCCCTGCGATTTTTAACTCTGCAACCACTTTATCATAGTGTGTGTTCTTTTCTGCTTAAGCTAACCCAAGGTAGTATCTTTTCAGTACTATAGAGGTTCAAGTGGTGTGTGTGTGTGTGTGTGTGTGTGTGTGTGTATGTGTCTGTGTGTATGTGTCTGTGTGTTTCTCTCTCTCTCTCTCTCTCTCTCTGTGTGTGTGTGTGTGTGTGTGTGTGTGTAGAGGCTAAAGGACAACCTTGGATATCATTCCTCAGTCACAGTCATCATCATCATCCATACTTTTTGAGGCTCATTGGCCTGGAATTTGACAATTAGGCTAGACTGCCTGGCCAGTGAGCTCCAGGGATCCACCCATTTCCACCTTCCTTTTTTATTTTAATGTGGGCACTGGGAATTAAATTCAGGTCCTTATGCTTGTAAGGTAAGCACTTTACCAACTGAGCTCCTGCCAGAAACCCGAGGGAGGTTAGATTGATTTTGGGTCATAGTTTCAGTCCATTCATAGCAAAGAAGGAATGGTAGTATTCACGGTGATGGCAGTGTGTGGCACAGCTTGCTTATAGCTTATAGCTTACAGCTTGGGAGATCAAGAATCAGAACTGGGGCTGGAGCCAGAAGCAGATTCAATACCCTCACTCAGTGACCTATTTATGCTAGCTAGGCAACACATTCAAAAAGTTCCACAAACTACCAAAACAGTATCATTAACTGCTGCTCAACCACATGAGCCTGTGGGGGGCATGCCACACTCAGACCACATTCCCCAGTCCTAAGGCTGCTCATATCACCATGATGTTACTCTTCTTTCTTCCTGCTTCATGACTGGTACACTGTATTCTTCAGCCTCCACCAAAACTTCTTGTCACTGCTCACATCAGGCCTCTCTAAATCTACTTCCTGCTTTTATTTTGGCTCCTATGGGCAGTGTTTGGGATCAGAACTCCACAGGTACATAGGAGTGACACTTTGTCCTCTCTTACTACTGCAGTCACATCACCAGCCTCAGCATGAATTTGGAAGGCCACACCCTTAGCAAGCAGCTGTGACAGCACTTCTGTGCCTGTTAACATGACAGCACACCTCCAGCTGTGCAGCAATTTGAAGCCTTTTTATTTAACACAGTTTATTTTTGAAGCCAAATGTGTTTCTTTGTTGTGTGTTTCTGTTCGCATCTTTGAGACAGAATGGAAGGCATCCAGGTGGAAAGCATGCCCTATACTAGACTAATCCTGACAGACCTGTGGAGTGGGCTGTCCTTCTCATTCTCCTCCAGGTTACTCATGAAGGGTACATGAGAATGAAGCAGAAGGCACAATAAGAGACTGATCAGTCTTGACTCTACAGGGTAGACAGAACAAGAGAAGCCAACTAAGATCTGAGACAGTGTTGGGGTTCAGGGCTGCTCACCTTGGGAAGCCATTTCTACCTCTAATCTGAGGCAGGGGAAGGAAGTGGTTGCCTGGAAGCCTGGAGTGTGGCTTGGACAGTGCCTGTACCTGAGGCAAAGCCTTTGGAGGAAGAGCATGATGGCCACAAGGACCAGCAGGGGAGGAGCAATAGGCAGGGTGCCCTGGAGCTGTTGGCCCCACCTGCTGTCATTGGCTCAATGTCTCAGGAATCTGTGAATGTGGTTTCTCTCTCCTTCCTGCCTGGATGTTTCTCATTCCATCTCAGAGAAGTAGACAGAAGCCAGATTCTGTTTGTGATGGTTCAGAGCAAGTGGAGAAGAGCCAGAAGGGGCCTGCAGGGTGGAGGAGACCCACCTCCAGCACTGCCTGCCCCTGAGACCAAGGAGGCTTCTCATCTTATGCAGGGTGAAAAACAACCCTTCAGTGACTACAGGACCTTGTGCATGTGGCCTCAGCCATTTTGCCAACCTTGTATTCTAAGAATCCCTTGTGCTCATTCTATTTTGGGAAAAATAACATCCCTCTTGGTTCTGGAAACATCAGTCAGGTCTCAGCCACTTCATGTTGGCTATTTCCTTGGACACAGTGTTCTCAAGCAAGGGTGATTTTGGCTCCAGGGTGATCTTACAATGTCTAGAGATATTTTTGTCACCAATGGGGAATGATGCTGCTGGATTCTAGCAACAGAAGACATGGATGCTGCTGAGTGTCGCAAAGGATATGGGGCAGTTTCCACATGATAGCGATGAGTCTGAGAATCGCTGTGTCTATCTGAAAGCCCATTCCATCACACATCTGCAGTAGTATGTTTTACATTGGCTGTTGCTTTCTCAATAGGCCTTTTCCCTGACATCTTTTGTGTATTTGTGTGTGTGTGTGTGTGTGTGTGTGTGTGTGTGTGTGTGTGTGTGTAAGCCAGAGTTTGATATGGGGTGTCTTCCTCAATCTCTCTCCACCTTATTCTTTGACATAGGATTCTTCTCACTGAATGTGGAGCTCACCGATCCTGCTAGACTAGTTAGCTAGTCAGCCCCAGGGATACTGTCTTTGCCTCCCAGCACTGGGATTACAGGCATGTGGCAACATATTATGTGGGTGCAGGAGATCCAAATTCAGGTCCCAATACTTGCATAGCCAACACTGTACCCACAGAGCCATCTTTCCAACTTCCTGACAACTAATATTTCAATCCTCACCCCAGCATGTCCTGTCCCTTATAACTAGTGCATTCTCTACATAACATTCTTTATCTTCTGAAATTCTAGAATGGGTTTTTATTAGCAATTGCATGAGGTCCATGAGATTTCAAACGTGTGTGCATTTTTGCACATTGCCACTTCTCCACTGTGGAAAGAGTGTGGATATAGGTATGCAGTGGTCACATGGGATTTTCCTAGATGAGGAAATACTTTTAAAAAATATTTTATTTATTTACTTACTTATTTGTTTGAGAGAGAAAGAGGCATGCCAGGGCCTTCAACCACTGCAAATGAACTCCAGATGCATGCACCACCCTATGTATCTGGCTTTATGTGGGTACTGTGAACTCAAACCTGAGTCCTTTGGCTTTGCAGGCAAATGCCTCAGCCACTAAGCCATCTCTCCAGCTCCGAGGAAATAAATTTTTACAGAGATACATTTATTACTTATCTCTACCTTCTCTTATTTCTAGCATGGAAATTTGAGTGTCATATTTATTAGTCCCCCAAAGTGCATGGTTACCCCAAATCAAGTGAAGACACAGCATGCTCCATAAATGGATTCTTCTGAAGTTACATGGAGCAAATGGGTCCAACTACAGGTACACTGTGGTATAAATACGAAGTGTTTTCCATAAGCCCACATGTTAATCTTGGTCCCAAGCTGGCAGTGCTATTTTTGGGAGATTCCGGAAACTGTAGGAGGTGGGGCCTAGCTGAAAGAAGTAGATCCTCCTGGAGAATATACCTGATCTATAGTCACACCTGTCTCTGCTTACTGTCCATCATTCAGAGAACCACATTCTCTACTGCCCACTCCTGCTGTTATCACATTCTGTCTCAGGCCCAGAACTGACGGATCAAGGACTGTGGCTGTGGACTGAACCCACTGAAACATGAGCCCAGGTAAATCCTTCCTCTTCTGGATCAGGATTAGGGTGTTTCTGACAGGTGCTTTGTCAGAGTGAGGAAAGTAATGAATACAGGTATCTCACTACTTTTCCAGAAAACAAATTAAAGTGATGACCTCTGATAGCCTGCCTTGTTGGAGCTGCTAACCTTGGTGGTCACTTTTTCTTGGACCACATGGAGCTCCACTATACTTGCCTGAGGCGCTCACAGAAGAGCAACCACCAATGTCCCAGATGGCGGTCTGTTAGCGCCACCACACCTGCCTGAGGAGCTCAGAGAAGGACAGCTACTAGTGCCCAGGATGGCAGTCTGTGACTTAATACGTAAGCAGAGGTTGTCTTTCCCTTTGTTATTTTAAATTCTGAGCACTTATTTTTCCATGGATACATAACCTTTTGGGATACATTCTACACACACAGTGTACTGGCATACACAGACAGTGTTCAGTATCCCACTAGCCATAGAATACTGTTCATTTTTACCATTGCAATTCTCTTTTTCTCTCAGTTTCTAGAAAAATGCACACAAGAATGCAATCCAAGAAATTGGGATTTCATTATATCTAGCTCACCCATTATTTGTGTAATCTATATTGCAGAAATAATTTATTGTTCCTCTGGAGGTAGTTCTATGTCTGAAATCCATCATCTCTCAGTGAATAAAATAAAACTTTGATTCTGACTTAACCTTTCCTTTGCCTATGGCCGAGCCAAGGTAATTAAGCAACTTCTTTCAGATTGAACTTCACCATAATTAGATGGGTTTCATTCCAGGCCTCCCTTCCTATGATTTTACCTTACTGTTCAATTTCCTGTGGATTCCAGCCCATTTCCTACAAGCCAGATTCCTGTGGGCTCCCGAATAGGAGAAGCTATGAATATGAGTATCTGGTTTGGGCAAGGAAAGACCAGGGGCTCCATTCTCTTGTGTTTGACGAAAACCATGGTGAGGAAGAAAGTCAAAATGTGCTGCCCTCATGGTCAGTGGGCTTCCGAGTTCTGCCGTCTGCCACACCCATCTCAGTGACACTCTTGGGAAGTAGCTGAGAAAACCTGTACAAGTAGTCCATGGCTCATTTTATGAAGTGATTAAGAGCTCTCTGGTTCAGGATACATTGAACAGTGGCTTAATGGGCCATTGTTATTCATTTCTGGGTACTTTTGCCAGTCAGGGAGGAATCAGACAGGCAGAAATCACTCTGTGTGCAGGTATTTAGAGATCTAAGTTAGGGCTGGGTGGGAGGTCAGGGACACTGTCACTGTGGGCAGAGGCCACTGAGGGATGTGAAGGGTCCACCTAGATATCACTTGTAAGGACCCATGTGGCTGGCTCCCAAAGGCTTACTAGGATACAGCAGCAGTCTTTGAGACCCAGCTAACATGTTTGGTGGCTCCAGTGGAGGGTTGGCCTTTAGGAGCATGCCTGGAAGACACTGTGCCTGCTTGCAGGTGACTCTGCAGAAGACAAGCTCCTGCTTTGGCTGCAAATTGCACCTCCCAAGCAGGTTCTCTGATGGGCAAACTAACCTGCCAGAGCCTTTTTTGGAAGGGATTCTGGGACATGTGTTCCCCAGCCTTGAGAGAGGGGTATGCTGGGCTGAGTTTGGCAAGTGATCCTCTAGTTTGGTGGCTCATTAAATATTGCTTTATCTTATAATAGATGACATCTAACATTTAATAAGACATAGACTTCCCCTTTAAACAGAACCACTGCTTTAAGCTTAAAGAATAATGTGTGTGTGCGCGCACACACTTGAGGAGGCCAGAGGGTAACCTTTTTTGTGAGATTGTGTTTCTCACTGTTGGAGAATTCACCATACCAATTGGGTTCAACTGGCTGGCCAATGAGCCCCTGGTATCTGCCTTTCTCGGCTTCCCCAGTGCTGGATTACAGGTGCATACCACTATAATTGACTTATTTATTTATTTATTTATTTATTTATATTTTCAATTTTTCGAGGTAGGATTTCACTCTAGTTCAGGCTGACCTGGAATTCACTATGTGGTCTCAGGGTGGCCTCAAAATCACGGTGATCCTCCTACCTCTACCTCCCCAGTGCTGGGATTAAAGGGGTGAGCCACCACTTCCGGCTGACTTATTTATTTATTTTTTTCATGTGAACTTAGGTCCTCATGCTAGGCAAGCACTTTACTAACTAAGATATCTCCTTAGCCCTTAAATATTTTTAAAAGAAAAATGTTATCCCTACTAAATTGGACAGTTACTACATTTTATAAATAGAATTCAACCATAAAACTAATTGCAGTGAAAATTAGTTTCTTCCAGATCCTTATTGTTGGTTGCCAAGGGCTATAAGCCAAAATCCTACCCCTCTGTGTTAGAGGAGTAATGATCCAGAGTTTTAGAGCTATCACTGTGATGTTAACAAAGATGACTTTGACCTTGATGTTATCAGATTTACAAATGGGGAATATTTTCACCATGTCATGAAGTTATTTGACTCACATGGAATCAGAGGCCATTCCTACTCTGCTTGAAGCAATATTGTCTTAATTTTCTTTTGGGGGTTCAGGAAATGAAATGAGCTATGTGGAAACCATCTAATGACAGAGTCCTTTCTAAGTGACCCCTGTGATAATAAAGGGAAATGAGTTATGGAATGGTTGAGCATCCCCATATTGAGTGAGTGACATATGGGTGGGGGATGTCTCTATCTCTTTTTTTGTGTGTGCTTTTTATTTTAATTTTATTTATTTATTTGAGAGAGATACAGAAACAGGAAGAGAGAGAGGGAGAGAAAGAGAGAGAATGAGAGAGAAAGAGAGAATAAGCATGCCAGGGCCTCCAGCCACTGCAAATGAACTCCAAATGCAAGTGCCCCCTTGTGCATCTGGCTTATGTGGGTCCTGGGGAATCGAACCTGCGTCCTTTGGCTTTACAGACAAGCACCTTAACTGTTAAGCCATATCTCCAGCCCTGTGTGTGTGTGTGTGTGTGTGTGTGTGTGTGTGTGTGTGTTTGAGGTAGGGTCTCTATCTAGGCTGAACTGGAATTCACTATGTAGTCTCAGGGTGGCCTCAAACTTGCTCCATCTCTTTTTAAAAAAATATCTTTATGATTTTTCCCTTTTTCTTCAAATATTTTATTTTTTTATTGGGTGGATGTTTGCATGTTCCAGGGCCTCCTGATGCTGCAAAAAACTCCAGAGGCATGCAGCACATATTATGCATCTGTCTTTACATGTGTGGGTCCTGGGAAATTAAACCTAGGCCTTTAGGCTTTGCAAGCAAGCACCTTTAACCATGGAGCTATCTCTCCAGCTCTCCTCCTGTTTCTTTTTCTTTTTCTTTTTTATGTACATGTGCATGTATGGGCACCCTAGGAGCTCTTGTCACCAGACACACACTACTTAAAAAATTTTTATTTTAATTAATTAATTAATTAATTGAGAGAGAAAGAGAGAGAGAAAGAGAGAGAGAGAGAATGGGCACACTAGGGCCTCCAGCCACTGCAAATGCACTCCAAATGCATGTGCCATCTTGTGCATCTGGCTGTATGTGGGTACTGGGGAATCGAACTTGGCTTTGAAGGCAAGCACCTTTAACCACTGAACCATCTCTTCAGGCCTCCTATTTCTCATAAAGGTGAATTTCACTATTTCCACAGTGAAACATTCGTCATTCAAGAGAACTTGAATATGCGTTACGAGGCCAAAGTTACTCGCAGCTAGCTCAGAATCAGCTGTCTCTTATTGTTTTGCTGCCAGAGCTTTTGAACATGTTTTTCTTAGTTGCACATTTTTCTGTTTTATTTGTTTCCTAACAGTGTCTCTCATATAGCCCAGGCTGCACTTCAACACTTTTGGAAGAAGGGAGGGAGGAAGGGAAGAACAGAGGGAGGGGGGAAGAGAGAGAATATGGATGCACCAGGGCCTCTTGCTGCTGCAAAGAAAAGGAACAGACACCTTGGTGCTTCTGGCTTTGCATGAGGAACCAAACTTGGGCTGGCAGACTTTGTAAACAAGACCCTTTAATGGCTGAGCCATTTAAAAATTGAGAGAGAGAGACAGCATGGGTGTGACAGAGCCTCTAGCCACTGCAAACAACCTCCAGATGCATGATGTGTCACTTTGTGCAGCTGGCTTTATGTGGATACTGGGGAATTGAATCCAGGTTGTTAGGCTTTGCAGGCAAGCTCCTTAACCACTGAGCAATATCATTATGACAATTGCCTGAGACCAGGTGACTTATAAGCAATAGTTTATTCCACTCATGGTTCTGAGGCTGGGGCAATGTATGAGGTTGGTACTAGTATTTGCCAGGCATGAGCTGAGGGGCTTCCTGCTGCGTCCTAACATGGTGAAGGACATCACATGGTGATATGGAGCAAGTGTCCCAGCTTGGGTTTCTCTTTCCTGTCTTACAAGGTCATTAATGCCAGCACAGAGGCATACCTTCATCACCTTTTCTAATTCCAATTGCTTCCCTAGGACCTCACTCTAAATACTAATTCATAAGCACATGTAAATGGGGATTAAGTTTCCATACATGAATGTTTGAGGGCCATCTTGTTAGAAAGTGCTCTTAATTGCTTCCTGAAAGGAAGCAGAGCTCTGAGCTGGATGGTCAGCCTGTAACTGCTGATTGAGTTATATTGACAATAGGCCATGTAGCCAGCCTTCTCCCAGAGTCCTTTGCCATTGTGACAGCATTTCACCTCTCCTAGCCTTCCTCATGCTCTGCCCTCTCCTCTGCCACCTCTCTGGGACCTCAGTGGACATTATATTCTTTTTTTCTTTTTTTTTTATTGACACCTTCTATATTTACATACAAAAAACATATATTTCCCTCCCCTCCCCTCCCCTCCCCTCCCCCCATTCCACTTTAGAACACCAATCTCCATCATATCCCCTCCCTCTCTCCATTAGTCTTTCTTTGAATTTGATGTCATCATCTTTTTCTTCTATTTTGAGGGTCTTGTGAAGGTATTGCTAGGCAATGCAAGGTCATGGATATCGAGGCCAATTTCTGTCTGGGCAGTTGCATTGCAGGAAGTCATACCCTTCCTTTGGCTCTTCCATTCTATCCACCCCCTCTTCCGCAATGGGCCCTGAGCCTTGGAGGGTGTGACAGAGGTGTTTCAGTGCTGGGCACTCCTCCATCCCTTCTTCTCAGCACTATGTTGCCTTTTGGTGATCCCAGTGGTCATCGCCATCTGAAAAGAGAAGCTTCTCTAACCAGAAGTGAGAGTAGCGTTAATATGTGAACATGAACATTAAGTGTAGTGCCCCCAGGGCAGCTTGGTGGGAATAATATATACATTTAATCAGACAAGAGCATGCTTTATACCCCGAAGGCTCATGACCTCACCTGCCATAGACTTTTGCTTAGGTTTTTCAGTACCAGGTATGTATTCCCTCCCGTAGAGAGGGCCTTCAGTCCAATTATGGAGCAGTTGGTTACCCCAAGAGTAGACATGCCACTATTGTACCCGTTCAGTCATTGGGCCTGTATGGCCAAACTTGAATATTCAGTGTAGTGGACATGATATTCTTAGCATCAATTCTTGTTCCTTTTCTCCTTTATCAACAGCCAGCGCATCACTGTGGACTTCCTGGTCTTCTCCTCAGCAGCCACATTAGTCCCTGCAAGGTGGAGTGGAGGTTTTCCAGTCACAGCCTTGCCTCCTGCTTCCCAGGGCTGTTTTGGCTCAGGAGCACTTAGAGATTAGAAGGGATGTTCCATTTGCATGGAACCAGGGGCCTTTCTGAGATCTAAAGTGCCAATGGAAGGAGGAAGGGAGATGTATTCTGTTGACTGGACTTTGTTGGGTAAAGAGGTAGTCAGTGGGACTTGTGCAATATATGAATCTGTCTTACCAAGCTAAGGGAAAGCAAGGCTGAGCAGTTCTGGGGATGCAGCCACCAAGCCTCATGCATTGCTTCACAATCAAAATCTCAGACATCCAGATCTAACATACTGTTGAGCTCTTACTATCTTACGGGATGGGTGTTTTCTTGTATCCCTCATCCTTGTTTGCTCTTTTCTGTATCCGTTCTGCACTTCCCGTGGTTCATTCATGCACTTTTTCAGTCATGCCTCTGTCTCATTCTCCCTCCCAGTGGACCTCTCTCTCACTTGCTTCTCTCCATTAGGGTCAACAAGGTGATGGCAGCGATATGTGTTCCTATCATATGATACCACCAGCCTCTCCTGCAGGAACTCTGTGGCTTAGTGAAGATAGGGAACAACTTGGGGTCCAGGAGGCAATGAACAGAGGGCAGCCTGGAGGGCCTTCTTCTAGCTGTTCAGGGAGTTTGGGGGCCTTTCCTTCCCCTACCAAGTGTTCGCATGAGTCTTCTGAGACATGACCACACCAGCTGCACCTCTCACAGCACACAGTGAAGCCACGTCTGAACTCCAGACCCACAGAAATGGTGGATAAGAAACCACCAACAGGTTTTCACTCATTGTGGATGCATGTTCTTTTCCACAGCAGCCCCTGAAATGACTTTAGAACCCAGGTTGTTCATGACCTGGGCCTGCTAGCCCCTGGCGTCCCATTCGTGTCTTATCGGTGTGCCCCCATCCTAAAATGCTGGACTTCTAGCCTGGCTCCCACTAGCCCTGTCTGGATTAATATGTGGCTCACTTCCAGCTGGCTCTGCACTCTTCTCGCATAATTTGTTTCAGACCAAAACCCTGCATAATGTGTGGGCCACCTTCCCTTTAAAGAGCATTTCAGGCAGCCACTGTCATCGGTGGGTAAGTTTGGCTTTTATAAATGAGCTGCATTATAAATCAACGAGTCTGACTCTTAAGTACATGTGGTAATTTATGGGTGTTACGGAAGGCGGCAATGTCTTCTCTTAAGCTCATGATTAAGTATGATGCTACCTGTGAGTTGGAGGCCATCCCTCACTGTCCTGCCTGTTCCAACCACTGCCACTCCTTGAGGCCCCATCTTGCTGTTCCATCATAAAGGGCAACAAGAACTACCTGTAGTGGGGGGTTTATTCACCCCTAAATGTGCTTCATTCTTTGGTCAGCTATTTTCCGATGGGCATCGTGGGATCCATGGCCCTTTCTATGCCTAGTTTGGATGAGGTGAGACAAAAGCTGATCCATGCAGAGGATAGATAATACTTGTCACTTCAGAGCAGAGTAGAAGTTATCACACCAGACTTTTTCTGTTTGCTCTCAACCCTTCTTCTTGGCTCCATGTCTTGGAAACTGAATTTTATGACTGGCCCTTGTTATGATTAATCTCTGGTAACCAACTTGACTGAATTTAGGATATTTTATTTATTTATTTAAGAGAGGAAGGGAAAGAGAGAGCAAGAGATGCAGATAGACAGAATGGGTGCGCCAGCCGTTGCAAATGAACCTGACACCTGCACCACATTGTGCATCTCGTTTATTTGGGTGCTGGGGAATTGAACCTGGGTCCTTATGCTTTGCAGGCAAGTGCCTTAACAGCTAAGCCTTCTCTCCAGCCCTTGACAGAATTTGGAATAGCCACGGAAATAACTTCTGGGAGTGTCTGTGAGCAATTTTCTGGTTAGATGAATGTAGGTGGGAGGACTTCACTTGAATGTGAGTAACAAAGGAGAGCGCTATCTGAACAGGAGCATTCTCTCTGCTTCCTAACTGTGGATGCAATGTGAGGAACTCTTACACTACCACCACCATGCCTGGTGACATGCCAGGTCCTGTCACCATGATGAATTGTATCCCTGGCACTATAAGCTGAAAGAAACCTTTTCCTTCCTTCAGGTGCTTCTTGTAGGGTACTTGGTTAGAAGAGTGAAATGACTGATACTGTGTCCTCTGGCTTCATGTGCTTTGGTTAGACTTGCCTCATAAAATTCCCTGACAGAAAGCAGAGGACTGGAGGAGAGGGGCTCTAGGGTCTATGCCACTGATTCTGTCCCTGCAGGGTCACGACCTTGGGTTGACCATATACCTCCACGGATTCTCTCAGCCTCTCAGGGCAGGCTCCCTGTCTGTGTGGGTCTTGGATAGTACCAGGTTTCATATTACAATTTCATCTTTCTCTTGGGTGCCTTTGTCAAGGATCCCTTCCTGCTACTCTCTTTAGATAGGGTCCTCTGTACCTAGTTGACCTCCTGGACACTTGTAGATGTTGTGATCTTCTCTCTCCCCTTCAAGCACAAAGTCAGCTCAACAGTCAATGCCTCACATGTGAATGTGTTGGAGGAGAACAGAAAACACAACTCCTTGGACTTGCTCTACACCTTAATATTTGGAGAGATTTGGGTCATTATCATTTAATTCAGATGTGGGAGATACCACAGAGTGGCTTCTCCACAGGCCAGTGCCATGTTAGTGAGCATTTTGGCATTGTTTCATTGGTTTCAAGAGCCCAGAGGAAGCCATACATGGGGAGACGGTGCTGTGGGCCAATCCCTGCAAACATTCACATACCAAGGATGGAGCTGGAGGAAGATGCTCACCCTCAGCGACCACCTCAGGGGCCAGCTTACTAGGCACAAGACCAAAAGACAACCCTGCTGGCCCTGCATTTCCTGCATAGCCTCCAAGGAAGCCTGACACCACACTGGATGCAAGCAGGGGGTGGGAACTGTCCATGACAAGGGCAGCGGGCATGCACGAGGCTTCCATGCTGCATTAGGAATCTTTCATGTGCTTGTTACCTCCCTCTGCCTGAGTCTGAGAAGGCTGCCCAGGAACTGGGGGACAAGTAGGTCCCATGGTTAAGAAGCCCCAGTGACAGAGTTCAGACTCAGACAGTCTAGCTGCCACATCCTATCACTCATGAAGTTTGGAATTCCAGATCCAAACAGGAGAAGATCGCCCTTTCTTTTCTCTTTCCTTCTCCTTTTCAGTGCGTGTATATGTATGAAGATGATGATGATATGGGAGTGTGTGTACATGCATGTGCATGTAGGTGTACATGTGCTGTGGCAAACGTGGGTAGGTCAGGTGTGTCTGTCCTTGTTTTCCACCTTATTGTTTTGCTGCTGTAAATGCCAGACTAACTGGTCTGTGAGCTTCAGATTCTTCTGACTCTATCTCCTGTGGCTCTAGGCACGTTGGGATTACAGATGCATATGCCACTGTATCCAGCTTGATGTGGGTTCTGCAGATACAAACTCTAGTCCTCATGATTGTGGAGCAAGCACTTTTAACCACTGAGCCATCTCCCCAGCCCAGGAAGAGATTTCTCTCGTCCCTGTGATGCCCACAGCACAACTAGGGCTAAGCTGAGGATGCCAGGGTGACAGTCCTTTAATCTTTGCTGGGCTGCTGGTGTCATTCACAGCATGTCCACAGAGAGGAAGATAAAGATTTACTAGTTGCTTTGGAAGACTGGGAGGCAGAGCTGGAAAGGATGCTGTCACAGTCAGTTTCATGTTTCCGGGATGAACCTTTAAATCTACAACCTTTAAACAGTTTATGGGAGGAATGGGATTTATTTGAAGTTTACAGATCCAGGGCAAGTTCCATAATGGCAGAAAAAGCTGGCTCCCTTACACAGATCCATGCAGAGAGAAAACACAACCACCACCAGCACCACCATAAGCAAGCACACTCTAGGAACCGCCGGCAGAGCTCAAGTACTCTGCATACCTTAGTCTGGGATTCAGTGACACTTTCTCCAGCCAGGGCTGCAGTTCTAAGTGACAAGCTTTAACAAGCTCTTGAATCTGTTGGAGGACCTCCATTCAAACTACCACAATGCTACCTGGCATTCACCCCACCCCTGCTGTTCCATGTTAAGGTAAATGCTCTTCTCACAGACTACCAGGTGCCAGGCACTGTGCCTTCTTTGTGACCTCATCCCAGAGTTGACTCATCCCCAGCTCCACTTAGAGCTCCCTTCTTGACCTGTAGTCGAATCCCCTATAGACTTTTCAACTCAGCAGCCTGTCAGTTCCTATCAAGCTCTTGCCACTGCTGCGATAGTAAGGCTGCTTTCCTCTCACAGTTGGTCCCCTTGTGATGGCAAGTGCCATGCCTGCTCCCTTCCCCACATCCAGACCAGCACTGAACACATGGCAGGAAACAACTTCATACTTGCTGAATGAATTGGTCATCCTTAAAGTGAAGAGTCACCATATGGGAAGCAGGCTCAGAACTGGGAAAGATTTCTACCTCATCCAGCCCCATCTTCCACCAAATATGTGGATCCAAACTCCATTCATTCTGGATCTGTGCCCCAAATGCCCCTTTGATCCTCAGAATTTTTTTTTTTTTTTTTTTTGCATATGTACTATGGGTGGTGATGGAGATGGTGGTGGAGGTGGTGTGTGTGGCATATGCACATGTTTGTGCAGATACACATGCCCCATGTGTATGCATGTGGAGGCAAGAAAAGATTCTCTATCCCTCCCTAATTTCTCATAAATATATTTCTTCGATAAGAATCCCTCACTGAACCTAGAGCTGCTTTATTGTCAGTCAGACTGGCTGGCCAGAATGCTCCATGTATTCTCAGGTCTCTGCTCCTCACAGAACTGAAGTTCCAGGCATGCATGGCCATGCTCAGCTGTTTACATGGGGACTGTGGAATGACACTCAGGTGGTTTCAGTCTCTCCAAGGTCCTTGTGCATATGTGGAGCACGCTTACTCATTGAACAATCTCCCCAGGCTGCCTTGGAAATTTTAAACAGAATTCTATTCTGAACAAAGCAGCAGCTGCAGTCACATCATCATTGAATGAAGCTCCTAAATGCCATCTCTTTGGGAATCTGCATGTCTCTCTTTGGTAATTTTCCAAGACCATCAGTTTTAAAGGTAACTGTTGGGTAAGTGAACAGCTTAACTCTGAAAATTGTGGGTCATTTCATGTTTAAGATCAGCTTTTGCCAACAAGACACTGTGCTTCACTCAAACTGTCTTCCTAACTTACAAGTACCAATTATTTGCCTGCAATGTGCAAAACCAGAATTTCCAGGTCACATTTCATTTCTCAAAACCACTTGAGAAAATTGTAACAAAAGTTAAAAGGGCCATGGATATCAAGTACTGGTGGCTTGGAAGCAAGTCTCTCTGTATATACTGCTAAACATGACAT
This sequence comes from Orientallactaga sibirica, assembly GCA_036365145.1. Lineage (NCBI taxonomy): Eukaryota > Metazoa > Chordata > Mammalia > Rodentia > Dipodidae > Orientallactaga > Orientallactaga sibirica. The sequence continues at coordinate 44,069,474 of JAEOAD010000011.1, read as the reverse complement.
CTCTTCATATAGTGCTATACATTGCATCTCTGTGTACAGTGGTGCACATGGCATCTTTGATATGATAGTACACATGGCATCTCTGTGTACAGTGGTGCACATGGCATCTTTGATATGATAGTACACATGGCATCTCTGTGTACAGTGGTGCACATGGCATTTTGATATGATAGTACACATGGCATCTCTGTGTACACAGGTACACATGGCATCTTTGATATGATAGTACACATGGCATCTCTGTGTACAGAGGTACACATGGCATCTTCGATATTATAATATACATGGCATCTCTGTGTATAGTGGTACATACACATGGCATCTCTGTATATAGTATTATTACACATGGCATCTTTGACATTGTAATGCACAAGGCATCTCTGCATACAGTGGTAAACATTGCACCTCTGTATATAGTGTTACACATGGTATCTCTGTATATAATGGTGCACATGGTATCTCTGTATATAGTGGTACACATGGTATCTCTGTATATAATGATGCACATGGTATCTCTGTATATAGTGGTACACATGGTATCTCCCTATATTGTAGTTCACATGGAAATTAGAATTTGGAAAGCATACAATTTCATGTCTTTGAAATTTACACTAAGAATGTTCCTTCTCTTTACATGGGATGTTTATTTCATCATAAGCTCATAGGGAAAACTGAAAACAATTGAACCTGTTCATTAGTAGGGAGATGCAGCATAACAGAATGAATTTTACCTAGGTAGACTGGTATACAAATATTTTAAGCTATATTCTTGGAGAACTATGTTGTTTAAAAATAAAATATAAATGAACAAAAAGGTGGAACCCTTAAGATGACCTTAGGAGGAGCACCTGAATCGAAGGGCCCTGGAGAGGATGAGATGAAACCTAACCTCAAATTTCTCCTGTTTCTCTTTCTTCTCTGTCTTTTTCTTTTTTTCTTTCCCCTTGGTGCTGTCCTGTAATTCCCTGTACCAGGATGTGGTCTACACCCATAATGACTGTTGATCAGACAGACCTACTAGATCTTCCAAAACAAACAAGACAGACTTCTGTCAGAGCAGTTGGTTACCCACCATGGCTGTGTGCCACTATTGCACTTGTGTGAGCATTACATCAGGTTGTTTGCTTCTGAGTCACTTAGACTTTGAGTTGCTCAGACAATGTTGGCCACTTTCCCCCAGTAGCTCATGTAGCTCCTTCCAGCACTAGATGGGCTAATTGTCTGGGGACTGGCTGGCTCTCTTCTGGATTTCAACCAGGTCTCTCCATGGTCCATGCCAATAGTGTATGGTATCTTCAGCAGTAGGGTCTTACCATTAACCTCTGGTAATCAAGTGCTCTTGGATTGGCCAACAGATCTGCTCAGTGGAAAGGAAACCATAGCTGGAACTGGAAAACAAGTCAAATCATATCCAGATAATGATTCTGCTTTCCATTGTCAAGCTCCCACTAACCTTAGACTATAAGAGGGGCTACTCCCTTTTAATTATCTCTAAATTAATAATGGTTATTCCATTTCATGGGTGCTGACTTCATTCTCCATTGGAGAATCTGCTTCTCTTTTTCAGACAGAAGCTGGACCTGAGGAGATAAATGACCCAGCACACTCCACCCCAGCCCCAGCTGAAACCACAGAGGAACTGGGGAAATGAGAAAGAGTACTGCTTTCTCCGTGAACCTGATATCAGCACAAGGGTGAAGGAGATGGACACCAAGGACACTCAACTCCTACCAAACCAGAGATCCAGAGGCTCCTAAGAGCCCATCACTGAAGTAGACTTAAAATGCACCCAACATGACTCAGGGAAATTTGCAGAAGGGGGCGTAGAAAGATTGTAAGAGCCAAAGGTTGGGACATTTTACTCGGAGATGCTGCCTCTCCTCCCCCCAATAATACATGACCCACAATCCCCATTGGGTTGGCCTGCATCCCCAACAAGGAAGGCCTTTTCAGAAAAGGGGCAGGGAGGAGGGAAAGGATGGTACCAACATGTGTTGTTTACATACTAAATATGTCTATATCACATCAAAAATAAACAAAAAATAAAAACATAGGGCTGGAGAGATAGCTCAACAATTAAGATCACTTTGGGAGAAAGCATAAGGGTCAAAGGAGGCCTGAGATATCACTCAAGTTTGAATCCCAGGACCCTATAAACAGTTGAAAGTAGCCACACATGTCTGTAGCCCAGTCATATAGAGAAACAGAGACCTGAATATTGCTAGAGTTTGCGAAAAAAAATCAAGGTCTGGGATTAGCAAGAGATTCATTCTGGCTCACATAAGAAGAGGCAAAAGAGTGATAGATCAGTTTGCCCCACATTTAATTCTGGCTATTTCAGGTGAACACACTCTGCCAGAGGTGAGTGTATAAGGTATTGTATGGGCACATAGCTGTGCATACACACACCATATTACACACACACACACACATACAATAGTAAACTGTTGCTTGATTTTACCACTTTGTTCACTTTTCATGAAATGCTCACACATACAGGTACATACCAAGTTTCAACCAGTCAAATTCTGTGTTCCAATACTTCATGCATATTCGTGGGAAGAGGTCCCAGAGCTTGGAGATGAACAAGGAATCTATGATTGACTACAGTAGACAAGAGTATCTGGCTTGGCAGCAGCTGATAAGAACACCTGTGTTATCCTTGACCGTCCATATCTTCTAAGGAAATTTTTTGCATGTATTCCTGATGCAAGTAATATTTAATAAAACAAGTACTGGGGAGATGGCTCAGTATATAAAGTGGTTGTTGTGCAAGCATGAGGACCATAATTTGATCTCTAGAAATCATGTCCAAAACCTGGGTGTAGAGGTGTGTGCTTGTCATCCCAGCATTGTGGAAGCAGATACAGGAGGATCCCTGGGGTTCACTGGCTAGCCAGTCTAGCCTACTTCATGAGCTCCAGGCCAATGAGAGACCTTGTCTCAAAGGAAGTATATGGCATTCCTAAGGATAACCTCTGAGACTGTTGCATGGCTTCCACATGCATGTGCATTCACATGCAACTGCAGCCCCATCCCCAAACAAAATTTAAACAAACAATGCTACTGTTATAAAGCCAAATATAAGTGTGTGTGTATGTGTTGGTGTGTAGGGACAGGACAGCCACACAGTCTTAAGATGGAACACTCCCATGTTGAGGCAGCTTTCCATTATGCCACTGAAGGCAGGGACTCTGGAATCCTTCAGTCTATGCAAGAGACCAGCCCTTCTTTGTGTATTGGGAATTGATTCCTCTCAGTGTTCTTGGTAAGGACAGCCTGGAGTCAAGTAGGAGCTGACTAGCACATTCTGTCAACATCTGTCACTTGGTTCCCCACAAGCAACAAACAGATGAGGTAGGCACTTGTCTGTCTGCTGGCATCTCCCCTTGTTCTCACAATAGTCAGGTCCTCTGACACCTTGGCTGGTTCATGATGGAGTCAATAAACTCAATCCAAATCCATCAGAGAACTTCTACAGATGTGGGAATTTGGAATTTCGATGGTAGGGACACCCACTCTATCTTTAAAGCTTAGCACTGTTGCAGCTTTATTTCCCACTTCACAAAGAACTTAGGTCCCTGGCACAAGAATATAACTGAGGTGACACAGAGGAGTAAGAGATGGAAAGAAAGAGTCAGATTAGCCTTTAGGTCCTGTTTCACGTTTTCCTGACTTTGGTCCTGGTCCTATTATTTAGCTACCTTGATCCCCTTTAGGTTCCAAGAACATTAAGTTTCCACAGTGGATTGAGTCTAGGAGCCTGTATCAGCAGTGTGAACAGAGATTGGGAGGCACACATGCTCTTCATCTGTTCTTTCTTCCCCAGAACGGCTTCTGCTCTTGTCTGTGGAATCTATCAGGGGAAGTTACTGGTGTCTTTGATAATTCCAGCTTTTTGGCAAGAACATGCACAAGAGAAGCCAGCTAACTACTTTAAGACATCCAAGGTCTCTCTGTCTATTGAACACCAAGATTACTTCACACTTATGAAACATCCATTGAATTATGTATGAAACTCCAGTACTATATGAAGAAATTCTGTGTCTACAGAATGTTCCAGAAGAGCACAAGTTCAGAGACTGTCACTTGGTCTTATTTAAACAACACTGAAGACTTCAGGTCCTGCATCCTGATTTGCTCCTTAGAGCTTAGCTTCTCTTTTGACTTACCTAAGGAGAGACTTCCCATAGTTTGCTCCAAAAATACTGCTTGTGACCTCAGCATGGGAGGCAACTTGCCTAGGGAGCAAGATGTACTATTTCCTACAAGCTTCCAGGGTAACTTTCACAGTAGTGTCCAGAACCAGCACACATGGGGACAGGGCAGTCCTAAAAGATAAGTCGTCTCAGCTATGAAGAAATGCCTGCAAACTTTCCCATTTTACCACCCTACTTAGGACTGAAAAAATGCTCTAGCTCTGTTCTTGCCTCTCGGAGCCTTTCTCTGTACAGTAAGGTCATATCTAACCATACAGTCTCTAAATTCAGGCAGACCTATATTTGGTACTAGCTTATTTAGGGAGTATGCTAAGGAAAGCTGTCCCTCTGCAATTCAGTTTCCACATGTGTAATATGTGTATGGGACTCATATAAATTAGTTCACTTGTAGATGTTTATTATTTTTTCTGTTTTAAAATTGGGATTTAGTTATTTTTCTTTTTTTAATTTTTTTATTAACAACTTCCTTAATTGTAGACAATATCCCATAGTACTTCCCTCCCTCCCCCCACTTTCCCCTTTGAAACTCTACTCTCCATCATATCCCCTCTCAATCAGTCTCTCTTTTCATTTTGATGTCATGATCTTTTCCTCCTATTATGATGGTCTTGTGTAGGTAGTGTCAGGCACTGTGAGGTCATGGATATCCAGGCCATTTTGTGTGTGGAGGAGCACGTTGTAAGGAGTCCTACCCTTCCTTTGGCTCTTACATTCTTTCCACCGCCTCTTCCGCAATGGACCCTGAACCTTGGAAGGTGTATTAGAGATGTTTCAGTGCTGAGCACTCCTCTGTCCCTTCTTCTCAACACCATGGTGCCTTCTGAGTCATCCCAAGGTCACCACCATCTGGAAAGAGAAGCTTCTCTAACCAAAAGTGAGAGTAGCATTAATATATGGGTATGGACGTTAAGAGAAGTGCTTACTGGGCAGTTTGGTGAGCATAGTATATACATTTAGCCAGACACCAGAAGATGTTATACCACTAGGGATCATGACTAGCCCTGTTGTAGGTCTTCAGTATCAGGGATGTGTTCCCTCCCATGGAGTGGACCTCCAGTCCAATTAGAGAGCTGTTGGTTTCCCCCATAACAAACATGCTACTATTGCACCTGTTGGCTCATTTGGCCTGGCTGGCAAAATTTAAAGCTTGCAGTGTTCACTGCTGAGTATCTTCACTGGTGTTTTCTCTCTCTTCCATTGAACTGCATGCAGCATAGCTTTTTCTAGCTTTCTGTCAGCTGGTCCACATGGAGGAGGCTTTCAGCTCAGCTCCAGCAGGATTTTTCAGTGACCTTGAAGACCAAGTATGTGGAGTCTTCAGCAATAGGGTCTTACCATCTATTCCTGGTAGGAAACAAAGGCCTTGGCAATGGTCTATAATGTTTTGGGGGTATCTATGACCTCCCTGTCCAACAACTCACTGGAAGGTATCCCATCCCTGGCACTGAAAATTTTCTAGTAATAATCTATTGCTTCTGAGTGTTCCATTGTCCAGAAAAGTAGGTTTCCAAATGACTTATATATCCTCTTAGATTTTGATTAGCCCTCCATCCACCTTTCCTTTACTCAATCTCTTCCCCTGACCTCACTTAGGCCTTTTCACCCCCATTAATCTGTTCTTCTACTTACACTTACATATATACAATACCATCCTATTAAAACCCCCCTCCCTTTCTATTCTGTTTATTTCCCCTTTCTAGCTTACTGGCTTCTGCTACTGACTTTTATTCCTATTCACATAGAAGTCCAATCATTTGTAGCTAGGATCCACATATGAGAGAGAACATGTGATGTTTGGCTTTCTGGGCCTGGGTTACCTCACTAAGTATAATCCTTTCCAGATCCATCCATTTTCCAAAAAAATTTCACAACTTCATTTTTCTTTACTGCTGAGTAGAACTTCATTGTGTAAATGTGCCACATCTTCATTATCCACTCATAAATCTAGGCTGGTTCCATTTCCTAGTTACTGTGAATAGAGTGCCAAAAAACATGGTCAAGCAAGTATCTCTAAGGTAGTGAGATGAGTCCTTAGGATATATGCCTAGGAGTGGTATAGCTGGGTCATATAGTAGATCTATTTTTAGCTGTCTCAGGAAACTCCACACTGATTTCCACAATGGCTGGACCAGATTGAATTCCCACCAACAGTGTAAAAGGGTTCCTCTTTTTCCACATCCTTCCCAGCATTTATGGTCATTTGTTTCCATGATGGTAGCCATTCTGACAGGAGTGAGATGGAATCTCAATGTAGTTTTAATCTGCATTTCCCTGATGACTAGGGATGTAGAACATTTTTTAGATGTTTATATGCCATCTGTAGTTCTTCTTCTGAGAACTCTCTATTTAGTTCCATAGCCCATTTTTTAATTGGGTTGTTTGATTTCTTATTATTTAATTTTTGTGTTCTTTGTATATCCTAGATATGAATCCTCTGTCAGGTGTATAGCTGGCTAAGATTTTCTCCCATTCTGTAGGTTGTCTCTTTGCTCTATTTACAGTCTCCTAGGCTGTACAAAAGCCTTGTAATTTCATGAGGTGCCAGTGGTTGATCTGTGGTTTTATTTCCTGAGCAATTGGGGTTATATTCAAAACGTGTTTGCCAAACCGGGCGTGGTGGTGCATGCCTTTAATCACAGCACTCGGGAGGCAGAGGTAGGAGGATCGCTGTGAGTTTGAGGCCACCCTGAGACTACATAGTGAATTCCAGGTCAGCCTGAGCTAGAGACCCTACCTCAAAAAACCAAACCAAAACAAAACAAAACAAAAACAAATAAACAAACAAAAAACCAAAACAGTGTTTGCCAAGACCAATATGTTAAAGGGTTTCCCCTGCTTTTTCCTTTAGCAGTTTCAAAGTTTCAGGTCTGATATTAAGGTCTTTGATCCATTTGGACTTAATTTTTGTGCATAGAGAAAGATAAGGATCTATTTTCATCCTTCTCAGGATACATATCCAGTTTTCCCAGTACCATTTGCTGAAGAGGCTGGCTTTTTCCAATGAGTATTTTTAGCATTTTTGTCAAATAGCTACCCGGAATTACATCGGGGTCCTCTTTTCTTTTCCATTGATCTACATGTGTTTTTGTGCCAGTACCATACTGTTTTTGTTGCTATGGCTCTGTAATATAGGTTAAAATCAGGTATGGTGATACCACCAGCCTTATTTTTGTTGCTCAAAATTGTCTTAGATACCGAGGTTTTTGTATTTCCAAATGAATTTTTGTTTGTTTGTTTTGGTTTCATTGATTCTTTGGATTTTTTTGTTTCTATTTCATTAATTTCTGCCCTAGTCTTTATTATTTTTTCCTGTCTACTGATTTTTGGTTTGCCTTGTTCTTCTTTTTCCAAGGCCTTAAGGTGAAACACTAAGTTGTTTACTTGAGACCTTTCTAATTTCTTTCATTCCCTTTCTTTCTCTCTCTTTTTCTCTCTCTTTCTTTCTTTCTTTCTTTCTTTCTTTCTTTCTTTCTTTCTTTCTTTCTTTCTTTCTTTCTTTCTTTTGAGGTAGGGTCTCACTCTAGCCCAGGCTGACCTGGAATTCACTATGTAGTCTTAGGGTGGCCTTGAACTCATGGTGATCCTCCTACCTCTGCCTCCTGAGTGCTCGGATTAAAGGTGTGTGCCACCACACCTGGCTCTAATTTCATAATACAGGCACTTAAAAGCTATAAATGTCTCTCTTAGGACTGCCTTCATTGTGTCCTGAAGATTTTGGTATGTTGTGTTCTCATTTTCATTTGACTCCATGTAATTTTTTTATTTCCTTCTTGATTTCTTCATTGACCCATTCAAAATTTAGTAATGTATTGTTTAGTTCCCATGATTTTGTGTATGCTCTATAGCTTTTCTTGCTATTGATATGTAGTTTGATCCCATTGTGATCAGATAAAGTGCAAGGAATTATTTCAACTTTCCTGTATTTGTTAAGATTTGCTTTGTGTCCTAATATATGGTCTATTTTAGAGAATGTTCTGTGTACTGCTGAAAAGAATGTGTATTCTGCAGCATTGTATGAAATGTCTTGTTTATATCTGTTAGGTCCACTTGTTCTCTGACCTCATTTAATCCAGAAGCATCTCTGTTTATTTTTTGCTAGGATGACCTGTCAATTGGTGAGAGTGGGGTGTTAAAGCCACCCACTACAACTGTGTTTTGTGTTATCTGTGAGCTTAGCTCTAATAGCTTTTGTTTGATGAAATTAGGAGCCCTTGTGTTAGGGGCATATATGTTTAGCATTGTAACGTCCTCCTGTTGGAGTATTTCTTTAATCACTATAAAGTAACCTTCCTTATCTTTCCCAACTAATGATGGTCTGAAATATACCCTGTCAGATATTAGGATAGTGACCCCTGCCTGTTTTCTAGGCCCATTTGCTTGAAACACCATTTTCCAACCTTTCATCCTAACATAGTGTCCACTCTTTGTAGAAAGGTGAGTTTCTTGGAGGCAACAAATTGAAGGATCGTCTTTTGGTTGGGGCATTTTGGCCATTGATATTAAGAGTTATTTTTGAAAGGTGTGTATTCATTTTTGCCATTTTTCTTGTTTTTTAATTCTTCTGGTTTTACCTTTGCTCTCTTGTATTAACTAGTATTGGCATATGGTTTATTTTGTCCAGGTTCCTTATATGTGTGCTTTTCTTTCTCTTCAGCATGAAGGATCCTTTCAAGTAATTTCTGTAGAGCTGGTTTTGTCTTCAAATATTCCTTTAGCCTGCTTTTGTTGTGGAATGTCCTTATTTCTCTGTCTATTTGAATGGATAGCTTTGCAGGATAAAGTAACCTTGAGCTTGCCTTTGTAGGTGACTTGATTTTTCTCTATAACTGCTTTTGATATATTTTCTTTGGTTTGTATGTTTGGCAGTTTAATTATAATATGGCGAGGGAGTTTCTTTCAGGTTTTGTCTGTTTGGTGTTCTAAAGACTTCCTCTATCTGCATTGGAATCTCCCCCAGTTTGGGGAAAGTTTTCTTCTATGATTTTGTTAAAAAATCCTACTATGCCTTTGGAGTGAAATTCTTCTTCTTCTAATATACCCTGAATTCTTTTTTAAAAATTATTATTATTTTATTGACAACTTCTATACTTACATACAAAAAAACCCACATGCTGAATGTTCAAGATTAGCCAGGCAGGCCCAATTTCCTCCTTCCCCCATTCCACGTTAGAACTCCAATCTCCATCATATCCCCTCCCTCTCTCCATTAGTCTCTCTTTTAATTTGATGTCATCATCTTTTTCTTCTATTTTGAGGGTCTTGCGGAGGTATTGCTAGGCACTGCAAGGTCATGGTTATCAAGGCCAATTTCTGTCTGGGCAGTTGCATCGTAAGAGGTCATACCCTTCCTTTGGCTCTTCCATTCTATACTCCCCCTCTTCCGCAATGGTCCCTGAGCTTTGGAGGGTGTGACAGAGGTGTTTCAGTGCTGGGCACTTCTCCATCCCTTCTTCTCAGCACTAGGTTGCCTTTTGGGTCATCCCAGTGGTCACTGCCATAAAAGAGAAGCTTCTCTAACCAGAAGTGAGAGTAGCATTAATATGTGAATATGAACATGAAGTGTAGTACTTTCAGGGCAGCTTGGTGGGAATAATATATACATTTAGTCAGACAAGAGCAGGTTTTATACCCCTAAGGCTCATGACCTCACCTACCATAGACTTTTGCTTAGGTTTTCCAGTACCAGGTATGTATTCCTTCCCATAGAGAGGGCTTTCAGTCCAATTATGGAGCAGTTGGTTACCCCAAGAGTAGACATGCCACTATTGCACCTGTTCAGTCATTGAGCCTGTCTGGCCAAACTTTCAGCATCCACTATTTTTACAGCCGATGACTTCTGTCTCCCATACGCTGCATGCAGTGCAGATTTTTCCAGCTTTCAGTTGGCTGGTCTACAGGGAGAAGGTTTTCTGTTCAGCACCAGCTTGCTTTCTCAGTGACCTTGCCTCTCAGGCAAGAGATGTCTTCAGCAATAGGGTTTTACTATCTGTTTCTCAAGGGAAACCAAGGGTTTTGGCAAAAGCCTTTAATGTTTTGGAGGCTACCAGGACCTCCTTGGCTAACAACTCACTGGAAGGTATCCCATCCCAGGTACTGAAAATTTTCTAGTAACAGTCTACAGCTTCTAGATGTGCCATTATTCAAAAACATAATTTTACATAAGTCTTATTCACAATATCTTGAATTTGTTTGATCTTTTCATAGTGTCCCAAATATTTTGAGATTCCCACCCATACCTTCCTATTAGTTTGTCTTTGTCTTTGTTGGACTGTATTAGATCTGCCACCTGGTCTTCTAGTTTAGATATTCTGTTCTCTCCTTCATCCATTCTACTGGAGATATTTTTTATAGAGTTTTTTAAAATATATTTTTGTTTTTATTCTATTTATTTATTTGAGAGAAATATGGAGAGAGAGAGAGAGAGAGAGAGAGAGAGAGAGAGAGAGGGCGCACCAGGGCCTCCAGCCATTGCAAACAAACTCCAGATGCATGCGCCTCTTTGTGCATCTGGCTTACATGGGGCCTGGAGAGTGAAACTGGGATCCTTTGGCTTTGCAGGCAAGCACCTTAATTGCTAAACCAGCTCTCCAGCTCCCACCCCCACAGAGTTTTTTATTTCACTGACTGTGTTCCTCATTGCTAGTATTTCTGACTGGTTTTTCTTTATTATTTCTATTTCCTTATTTATGTATTGTATTGACCTCCTTATTTCACTAAATTGGTTTCATGTGTGTTCTTTAATTCCTTTGATTTACTCTTTGAGTTCTTTAAACATATTTATAATCATTCTTTTGAAATCTTTCTCAGGCATTTCCTATAAATCAGTCTCACTGAAGGTCATTTCTGATGTATTAATACTTTTTGGTGGATTTATAATGTCTTGATTTTTTGTGTTTCTTGTATTGTAATGTAGAGGTCTTTGCATCTTGGTTTAACTTAATTCTTGGGCTTTCTAATTATCTACAGTATTATTAGATGTATCAATCAATATAATGTTATATATCTTCAGAGTAGGAGCTTAAGGTGCTAGGTATGGCTCTTAAGACTCTCGAGTAACCACAAAAATGACCCTAGGTGTTGGTTTTGCCTGCAGTGAGAGTATTCAAGTAAGCTGAGTGGAACAAAATAGAGACAGATTCTAAAAATTTAACTAAATAATGTACACATTCAACGAAAAACAAGACAGAGCATTTATGCAAGAGTAGGTATTATGACACATAAATCCTGTATCAAAGTCACAGTCCCTAAGGATGTGTGTTGCCCCACACCCTTAATTCTGTCAACTGGGAGGCTGAGATTTCTGGTCTGTAGAGGGTTCCAAGGTTAGCTTGTGACCAAGTGAGACCCTTCCCCAAAGAATGACAGAAGAGGAAACAAAGGCACTATAAATCAGGAAGCAACAATTGACAAGCCCCAAAATAGCTTATTTAAGAATGTCAAATCTAACCATCCATCAGATTTAACATATAACTTTCCCTGACATGGAAGGTACAATTAGCATTCTCAATGCAAGCCTATATATCAGGCTTATTTGGTTTAATCCCAGTTACCTTTTTGGGATGGCTTTGGTCTCAGCTATGCTGCAGAGTCGCTTGGGTCCCTCTTTGCTGTGCTGTGGGCTCAGGTAGGCTGGCTGGGTCTGTGGGTCACTGCTCTGATGGCCTGTCCAGGGTGCTGTGTAGGTCAGCTGCCTTCCCCAAGTCTCTGGTGCTTGCTGGTGCTTGTGCTGGTGGTGGGGGAGGGGAGGCTGTGGATGGTAGCTGAAGTCCTCTTGCTGGTCCTCATGATTCTCTTCTTCACAAGCTGCTCTGCTGGTCTCTGCCGTCCTCCTTTCTTCCACGTTTCTTGAGTTTGTAAGGAGGCCGGTGTGAGTGGAGCCTGGCGGCTGTGGTCACGTGGAACTGGTGCCGCCACTGCTGGAGCCACTTCTGCCTGCTTCTGTGGGCTCTAGATGCTCTGGATCTCTCCTACTTCTCTGCTGCAGTTGATAATTTATTATAACACTCACTTTTTAGTAGAAGACTGTATTTTGCTTTTTTTTTTTCTTTTTCTCTCCTATGCTGTTTTGGTATGGTTCCTACACTGCCATCTTAACCAGAGAGATTTTTTTAAAAATAAAAATAGGGATTTACAGGAATCAGCAGTCCTGAGGTATCTTCAGTGGGTCAGAGATTTCCAAGAGCTGTATGTCTATGAATCTCTTAGTCTTTTCCTCATGTTTCCAGGATGGCTGCCATAGCTTCTGATACCATATTAGTACTAGGGGTGCTAAGTTAGTCAATGGCCATGAGAGTGTGCAAGGGTGATTTGTGGACAAAACTTTTTGCCCTGGGTCTCACTTCATCACTCACAGATGGTGAGTGTGGCCTTGGAAAATGGCTGCCTGGAGTGGGTCATTTGTCTTGTTCTGCTCCTGGGATGCTGAGGCCTTCCCAGAAGTTATGGGGATCAGAGAAAAGAAGCCCTCTGTCAGCCAGAGAGGCCACACAAGGTGCCACAGCAGGCAGAGTGGAGGCCAGCAATGGGGCCTCAGCTCACTTTCATGTGGCCAATTTAAGCAAATGAAAGGTAGACCACCTGCTCATCCACTGCTACTCCTCAACAAAGAGGGAGCTACCTGGTGAAAAGAACCAAGGAGACTCAGGCATGGGGTTGTATCCCTGTGAACCCAGAACTGGCAAGGGAAAGAAGAAGGATTGTGAGTTCAAGGCCAGCCTGGGCTACATAGTGAGATCCTGCCTCAAAAAGCCAATGAAAGGAAAGATAAAAGAGAATAAAGGAGATGTATTCATAAGCCACCTGTGACTTTGTTTATAAGAAGACAATAACCTTGTATACACGCTTACCCCTCCTCACACAATGTTCTGTGAGAGGCTAATAGGGATACCGAAGTAAGAGTAAGGCAGGCTGAGCTGGGTTCAGTTCCTGTCCTGATACTTTCTAGCTCACCTCTGTGTCCTCTGCTAAGTGGAAACAGTAGCATTCTCTCTCCCTCAGAGTTTCAAGAATCAAACCAAGTAAGTCAAAGGATCAAAGGCCACCTCACATTTCGTAAGTGCTTACTGTGACCTAGAAATGAAGACACAACACTGTGCCTCTGTCATATTACACTTAGCTCATGAGAATATATCATTTTAATAACACAGAAATATATTATCAAACACATATCATTGAACACGAGTATTTCAGGATGAATGTATGAACTGTATATGTATTAATTTGGTCTGTATGAGCAGATAAATGAGACATAAATGAATGTTGATAGTTGCAACATTTTTAGTTATCAGAACTTACAGGACAAAATGCAAGTATGTTTTAATACCTATGGTGGAGTTAACAAACACTTGGCAGAAACTAGAGTAATAATAAAGAAACCAAGTTAGCATCAAATTTAACAAAGGAAAACATTAGCCCCTGAGAACCATATCTCAGGCAAGACAGTTCTGAAGATGGGCTGGTAACAGTGGGGCCCTCTTAAGACTGTGGAAATGGCAACTGCTGTCTCCATCCTATACTTATTGATTGGCAGACATTCGTTATATATTGACCACGCTGATCTTTTGTCATATGCAGATATATTCCCAATTTCTCACACCCACTGCTGTGCCACAAGCTCTCACATCTTCATGGACAAGAGCTGGACCCACCACCATGCCTCCTTTTCCTCCTTTCCTCAACTGTGAGCCAAAGCAAATCCTTTCTCTAGTAAGTTGCTTCTTGCCAGGTATTTTGTCACAACAACAGCAAAAAAGTAACACTAAAGGAGATAAGGTGGAAGGTATGTCTTCTTGTGGTTGCACAGTGCAATGGAACTGAATAGCTAACTGCAGTTCCAGCATTTAGGAGACTGAGGCAAAAGAATTGCCATGAGTTCAAGGCTAACCAAAGCTGCATAGCAAGACCTTGTTTCCAAAAACAAATGAACAAACAACCAATGTGAAGCACTGACTGTGTGGCATATGTCACATGCAAGGACTTCTTATACTCCTCCCTCTCTACCTAGCCCCAGGTCTACCTGTGCAGACAGAAGGAACCTGGTCAGAGACATTTTCCCAGGCAGGCAAGTAAACTATACAGCCACCAGCCCACCAGCCTGGCCACTGCTAGCTCTGGGACTTGTTTTTGCAGTGGAGATAGAACAAAGACTATCCACCCTCCCTCCCAGGGAGGAGAAGCAAAGAGGACATACAGCACATTTCTGAGAATCACTTGGGGAACTAGTGCCAGCCAGCTCAAAGGGGCACAGGCTACATTTGTCATTTCTGCAGAGCTGGAGTTGACAACCACCTCCATTACTGTCCTCCCACATGCATTTCCAGCTATACTTGGTTCTGTCTGCACTGCAAAGTTGAAAGAAAGGCATCTTGTCACCCAACTTTCTTTTCCTTCCTGGTTTTGGGGAGGTACATGTGTCTTCAAGACATAGCTTTTTTTTTTCTTGACTTGTCCTTTACTTAGGATATTAGAATTATTGTGTTCTAGACCAAGCACTCATGACACGGTTTTGCATGTGTGTGGTCAAAAATGTCTCTTCTGAGCAACTATTATGGTGGACATCCCACCCACTTTTTACTTTCCAAAACAGTTAGCAAGGCAAGCTCCATTCAGTCTACCCCTTACTTGCTCACTGTATTCAAGGGTGATTTAAAACCAGCTCTCACACATAATGGGATGTTACATCCAATATTTATTCTTTTTCTCTCATTAGATAAATAATATTAAATTGGGATTCTTGATAAAATTGTACCAATAGTATGCTATTTGAATGTATTTTGTTCTCAAGACTCACTCAGGCAAATTTTTATCATATGGAAACTGCCATCACTATGCAAATAAATGCACTCTCGTTGCGTTGCAAGTGTGGAATGGATGTTTGTTTTTATGATGATGAATTATCTTTCCCAGGAGCAGTAATCTGCAGAGTGCAGTTTGGAAATCTGTGTGGGGGTTTGCATTTGCTTTACAGACATTTTTGTTGTTGGCTTCAATGTAAATTTATTGCCAATATGGGCAATGTGGGGAGCTTCTCTTTCCAGGTCTAGAGTCCTCCCCGTCTTTATCTTTTTATCTCTGTAGTGAAGCATGGAGCATTTAGGGTAAATGCCCAGATAGGGAATAACTGGGTCTGTTGATAGTTCTATTTTCATCTTTTCCAGGAATCTCCACATTGATTTCCACAGTGGCTATACATGTTTGCACTTTTACCAACAGTGAATGAGGGTTCTGCTTCCCCCGCATTCTTGCCAATATTCATTGTCGTTTGATTTTTTAATGATTGCCATCCTGACTGGAGGAAAGTGAAATCTCATAGTTTTAATTTGCACTTTCCTGATGGCTAAAGATGTTGACCATTTCCTTAAATGTTTATTAGCCATTTATATTTCTTCCTCAGAGAACTCCTTATTCAGTTCTTTATCCCATTTTTGATTGGCTTCCTTGATTTTTTTATTTCTTAGTTTTCTGAGTTCTTTGTAGATTCTAGATATTAGGCCTTTGTCAGTGGTATAGGTGGTGAAAAATTTCTCCCATTTTGTTGGTAATCTATTGGCTCTGCTTATGGTATGTGTGTCTGTGCAAAAGCTTTCTAGCTTCATGAGATCCCACTGCTTGAGCAATTGTTTAATTTCCTGGGCTACTGGGGTATTATTCAGGAAGTCTTTCCCCACTTCTATATCATGGAGAGTTCTTCCTATTTTTTCCTTCCAGTACTTGAGGAGTTTCAGGTCTTATATTGAAGCCTTTAATCCATTTACTCTCCATCTTTTTGATCAAACATCACTGGGGCTTGCTGTTGTGAATTTGTGGTCATATGTTGTAGCAGGTCTATAGAGCAGTGTGACAGCATACTTGAGAAGCTGAAACTCTCCTTTGTGCTACACTAGAACATTCCCTGCTGACTTTCATGATCTTCTGAGTTGTTTTTTTTTTTTTTTTACTGAAAGCCAAATGGCTATATAGACTCTCTCAAGGGAAAAAGATTGTGCACACAGAATTCTCAGGGACCCATTGTTCCCCCTGGGGAATAACATAGGGTCTGGACACTGACATGTTTTTTTCTTTTAAAAAAATATATTTTATTTATTTATGAGAGAGAGAGAGAGAATGGGCATGCCAGGGCCTCCAGCCACTGCAAACAAACTTCAGATGCATGCGCCACCTTGTACCTCTGTCTTACGTGGGTCCTGGAGAATCAAACTGGGATCCTTTGGCTTTGTAGGCAAATGACTTAACCACTAAGCCATCTCTCCAGCCCCCCTTTATATCTTGATGTGTGGAGAGAAAGGAGAGCGTGCTGAGGGTCCATGAGTGCTCTGCCCTCAGCATGGGGATTCACATCTACAGAAAGGCCCTGTGAGAGACTGAAGTTGGAGATAATTGACATTGCCAATTCTGGAAGGTGCTGCTGAAGGGAGGCTTGCCCAGATCCCTGCCTCCTGGCTTTTCCTCAGCCCTGCTCTGCTCTTGTCCTCTCTTCCTCTAAGTCTCAGCCTCCTTCTACATATTCACACATTCTGGGCTTGGAAGGGCCAGGATTCAGGGGTCAGAGACCCAGTGTGGTAGAATGTCCTTCTAAGACTGGTTAGTGTTCCTGTTATATAGTGTCATTTTTGGGTGCTCAACATTTTTCATCTTTGTTTGAAAATAGCAGCCTGGTTTTCTTGTTGGGAAATAACCATTTTCGCCAATTTCTCAATTTTCTAGACAATCGGCTCTTTCTAAGATTATGAGGGGGTAGACCATCCTCCTTCCTGGAACTCAATCTTGAAGTTGACAAACAAGTAGGGGTAGTGGAGTTCATTCATTCTGAACAGGCCTGCAGAGATAATCAAGTACTCTCTGCTATAGGACCTTTGCAGTTGACCTCAGAGGGACATGTCTTCTGAGCTTCCAGCTGATTCTTGAGCATCTCAGGTCTGCTGCTGCTGCCAACATGCCTTCCTGATAGCCTGCACAGAGTAGGTTGGAAGAAACAGCCCCTCCCTCCTGGATAGGGCTAACAGAGCTCCCAGCCGCCCAATAGGCAAGGAGCCACTACATTGACGCAGGGTGCTTCATCCACGGGCCTGGCGGTACACAGAAGGGGCAAGGAAATCCACGAAATTCCTTGAGGCCCCATTTTCCCCCAAAGCAGCACTTTGAGGAGTCAGGGCCCTAAAGCAAAGGTCTTTACTAATTTGGAGGCCAAGGATATGTTAAAAGGGGTTAGAGGGAACAGTGGAGAAAGACCCATCCCAGTGAAGAAACCTTTGCGATAAGGAGGTCTCTGAGATCCCACAGTCCCCATGTGCACTTCTGGCCTCTAGTATGTTGTGTGGCCTTGGAGGACAGCTTCCTCAAGACCTCCCCCAAAGCTTATCACTGCCCAGGATCAGTAGTGGAAGAACACATGAGGTCTGGCTTGGAGGCATTTCCTTGTGTCTCATGCTGGGAAGGCCATACAGACCTTTTAAAATCATGAGTGCAGGCTACATGCATCCAAGATAGTAGAAAAATGTAAATTTGGGCTGGAGAGATAGCTTAGTGGTTAAGGCACTTGCCTGTGAAGCCTAAGGACCCATGTTTGACTTTCCAGATCCCAAGTAAGTCAGATGCACAAAGATGAGGTAAGTGCAAGTTTGCACATTCCCACTACATGGCACAAACATCTGGCATTTGATTGCAGTGGCTAGGACCTGGTGTGCCAATTCTCTTTCTCACTCTCTAAAATGAAGTAAAAGAAAATAAAGAAAATTGTAAACTTACTTAAAACATAAGATTGTCTTTGCAGTTTTTTTTCTGTGTGTATGTATATGTGTATATGTATACATGCACACTCACATGTGGGCTCATGTGTTCAGGCTAGATGGCTCAACAAGTTTCCAGAAAATTCTCTTGTTTCAACCTCCCTTCTCAATAAGTGCACTGGGACTATAGAAGCCAGCTACAGTGACTTCTTCTTCTTATTATTATTATTAATGATTCCTTTTTAATTTAAGAGAGAGAGAGACACACAGAGAGAGAGAATCACACACTCACAGAGAGCGAGAGAATGGAGAATGGGCATTCCAGGGCCTCCTGCCACTGCAAAAATTTCTAGGCACTTGAGCTTCTTTGTACATCTGACTTTACATAGGGACTGGGAATAGAGCCTGAGTCTTCAGGCTTTGCAAACAAGTGCCTTTGACCATTAAGCCATCTCTCAAACTCCATTATTATTTTTTATGTGGGTTTTGGGGATCCAAACTCAAATACTCACATTTGTGTGGCTTTTACCCACTAAGCGATCATTTCCCTAGCTCTTGGTAACTTGATTGCATGATTCTCCAGAGTAAATTTTTTTTGTTTTCCTTTTTTTATTGACAACTTCCATAATTATAGACAATAAACCATGGTAATCCCAACCCCTCTTTCCCCTTCACAACTTCACTCTCCATCATATCCCTTCCCCTTCTCAATCAGTCTCTCTTTTACTTTCATGTAAACATCTTTTTCTCCTATTATGATGGTCCTATGTAGGTAGCGTCAGGCTCTGAAAGGTCATGGATATCCAGGCCATTTTGTATCTGGAAGACTGCATTGTAAGGAGTCCTACCCTTCCTTTGGCTCTTACATTCTTTCCATTACCTCTTCTACAATGGACCCTGAGCCTTGGGAGGTGTGATAGAGATGTTTCAGTGCTGAGCACTCCTCTGTCACTTTTCAGCACTATGGTGCCATCCCAAGGTCACCACCATCTGAAAAGAGAAGGTTTTCTAACCAAAAGTGAGAGTAGTATTAATATATGGGTATGAACATTAAGAGAAGTGCTTGCAGGGAAGTTTGGTGAGCATAGTATATACATGTAGTGAGACACCAACAGATGTTATACCCCTAGGGCTCATGGCTACCCCTATTGTAGGTTTTCAGTATCAGGGATGTGTTCCCTCCCATGGAGCAGGCCTCCAGTCCAACTAGAGAGTAGTTGCTTTCCCCCATAACAGACATGCCACTCTTGCACCCGTTGGCTCATTTGGCCTGGCTGGCCAAATTTAAGGCTTGCGCTGTCCACTGTTGTTTATCTCCACTGGTTGTTTCTCTTTTTCTGTCATGGAATGGCAGACAGCTTAGCTTTTACCAGCTTTCTTTCAGTTGGTCTACACAGAGGAGGTTTTCAGCTCAGCTCCAGCAGGATTTGTCAGTGACCTTGCAGCCCAAGTATGTGGAGTCTTCAGCATAGGGTCTTAACATTAATTCTGGGTAGGAAACCAAGAGCCTCAGCAATGACTTGTAATGTTTTGGGGGCATCAGGGATTTCATTGTGAACAACTCACTGAAAGGTATCCTATCCCTGACACTGAACATTTTCTAGTAACAATCTATGGTTTCTGGGTGTGTCATTGTCCAAAAAAACCATATGACTTATTCATACCCTCTTAGATTTTAATTAGCCTCCCCACACATTTCCTTTACTCAATCTCTTCCCCTGAACTCACTTAGGCTTTTCCACCCCCAGTAATCTGTTCTTCTACTTACATATATACAATACCATTCTATTAAGTTCCCCATCTCCTCTCGCCATTTCTATTCCCTTTATATCCCCTTTCTAGCTTACTGGCTCCGCTACTGCATTTATTCCTACTAACAAAATGTCCAAACATGGGTAGCTAGGATCCACATATTAGAGAGAACATGCAATGTGTGGCTTTCTGGGCCTTAGTTACCTCACTAAGTATAATCAATTCCAGATCCATCCATTTTCCTGCAAATTTCATAATTTCATTTTTCTTTACTGCTGAATAGAACTCTATTGTGTAAATATACCATGTCTTTATTATCCACTCATCAGTTGAAGGATATCTTGGCTGGTTCCATTCCCTAGCTATTGTGAATAGAGCAGCAATAAACATGGTTGAGCATGTTTATTTATTATTTATTTATTTATATATTTTATATAAATATTTATATATTTATAATTTATTTATTTATTTAAACAAGGAGTGCTATAGCTGGGTCATATGGTAAATCTATTTTTAGCTGTCTCAGGAACCTCCACACTGATTTCCACAATGGCTGGACCAGATCACACTCCCACCAACAGTGTAGACGGGTTCCTCTTCTACATCCTTGCCAGAATGTATTGTCATTTGTTTTCTTGATGGTAGCTGTGGCAGTCAGATTCACATTGCTGGCAGAAAACACCTGACAAAGAGCAGCTTGTGGGAAAAAAAGGGGTTTACTTTGGCTTACAGACTCAAGAGGAAGCTCCATGATGGCAGGGGGAAATGATGGTAAGAGAAGAGGGTGGACATCACCTCGTGGCCAACATCAGGTAGACAACATGAACAGGAGAGTGTGCCAAACACTGGCAAGGGGGAGCTAGCTATACTACCCATAAGCCCACCCCCAACAATACACTGCCTCCAGGAGGCATTAATTCCCAAATATCTATCAGCTGGGAACCTAGCATTCAGAGCATGTGGAACACCTGAATCAAACCACCACAGTAGCCATTCTGACAGGAAAGAAGTGGAATCTCAAAGAACTTTTAATTTGCATTTCCCTTATGACTAATTATCAGGCATTGCTAAACATGGGCTAGAACTGTGAGAGCTGGCCTGGGCTTTTGGACATGGCTGGGGACCTTGGGCTGTGGTGTTGCAGCTCACTTTATCCTTGGGAACCCATGCTGATGCCAGAGCTGGCCTTCCCTTCTCATGAGGTCGTAATGTGCCTCATCTTTGCCCAGAGGAAATGGGATGGATGGGCCCTCCCCCCTCTCCCAGAGCACCTGAGTATTCCACAGCCTAAGGTTCTGCCTTCCCCACAGTTCCCTGACCTTGTGAGCAGCTGCCCAAGAGACCCTTATATAGTAGTAAACAGTCTCGCTGCAGCTGCAGCCATCTGATATGTGGCTGAAGTCACGTAGCTTTTCCCACCACTTCTGTTATCTCCCTTGCAACTTCTTCCTCGCAGTTTCTGCTTTCCAACACCAGCCTATAAACCTATAAACCTATGTATCCAATCACCTTATGATCTGTATGTGCCTTCTCAGCCTTTCTCAAGTGTTTATAAACCCACTCACTTTTTGAATAAACGAGTACTGTCTATCAGATGGTTTCCCAGGTGGTTCATTGCCCATCACACTCACCAGCTCCAAGATCCTACTTCCCTCAGCTCCTCCTGAGCCCGGGACATTGGTGGTCAACGACCCCCGAGGACCCTCAACTAATGATGTAGAACATTTTTAGATGATTATATGCCATCTTTATTTCTTCTTTTGAGAACTCTGTATTTAGTTACATAGCCCTTTTAAAAACTGGGTTGTTTGATTTCTTATTATTGAGTTTTTTGAGATCTTTGTATATCCTGGATATTAATTCTCTGTCAGATGTATAGCTGGCAAAGATTTTCTCCCATCCTGTAGGTTACCTCTTTGCTCGATTCACAGTGTCCTTTGTTGTACAAAAGCTTTGTAATTTCATGAGGTCCCAGTGGTTGCTTAGTGGTTTTATTTCCTGTGCAACTGGGGTTATATTCAGAAAGTCTTTTCCTGTACCAATATGTTGAAGGCTATCACCTACTTTTCCGTCTAGCAATTTCAGAGTTTCAGGTCAGATATTAAGGTCCCTGATCAATTTGGACTTAATTCTTGTGCATGGGGAGAGACAAGGATCTATTTTCCTGCTTCTACATATAGATTTCCAGTTTTCCCAGTATGATTTATTGAAGAGGCTGTCTTTTCTCCAATGAGTATTTTTGGCATTTTTGTTGAATATCACATGGCTGTAGCTTCCTGGATTAACATCTGGGTCCTCTTTTCTGTTCCATTGGTCTACATGTTTGTTTTTGTGCCAGTACCATGCGTTTATTTATTTATTTATTTATTTATTTATTTATTTATTTTACTATAGCTCTGTAATATAGGTTAAAATCAGGTATGGTGATACCACCAGCCTTATTTTGTTGCTCAAAATTGTTTTAGATACTCAATGTTCTTTGTGCTTCCAAATGAATTTTAGGGTTTTTTTCTATTTCCATAAAGAATGCCATTGGAATTTTGATGTGTATTGTATTAAATGTATAGATTCCTTTTGGTAAGATTGCCACTTTCACAATATTGATTCTTCCAATCCAAGAAGATGGGATGTCTTTCCATTTCCTAGTGTCTTCTGCAATTTCTTGCATGAATCTTTTAAAGTTTTCATTGTAGAGATCCTTCACTTCCTTGGTTAGGTTTATTCCAGGGTACTTTTTTTTTTTTTTTTTTTTTTTTTTTTTTTTTGCAATTGTGAATGGGAGTGATTCCTGGATTTCATCCTCAGCATGTTTGTTAGCATATAGGAAGGCCACTAATTTCTGTGTGTTTATTTTTTTATCCTGTACATTGGTAGAAGTGTTTATTAGCTCTAATGTTTGCTGGTAGAGTTTTAGGGTTCTTTATGTATAGAATTATATTATCTCCAAATAATAATAATTTGTTCTCTTTGTTTCCAATTTGTATCCCTTTTATGTGTGTCTCTTGCCTTAGTTCTATGGCTATGTCTTTGAGTACTATAAGTGGGGACAGTGGACAACCTTGTTTTGTTCCTGATTTTAGTGGGAAAACTACAAGATTTTCTCCATTTAGTATTAAGTTGGCTGTAGGTTTGTCATAAATAGCCTTTATTATGTGGAGATATATTCCTTTTATCCCCAGTTTCTTTAGTACTTTTATCATGAAGCAATGTTGGATTTTGTCAAATGCTTTTTATACATCCTTCAGTCCATTTACATAGTGTATTAAATTTATTAATTTGCATATGTTGAATATTTATTTGCATATGTTGAACCATCCCTGTATTTCTGGGATAAAGCCTACTTGGTCAGAGTGAATGACCTTTCTAATATATTCTTGTATACTGTTTGCCAATATTTTATTCAGAATTTTTGCATTTATGTTCATGAGGAAGATTGGTCTGCAATTTTCTTTTTTTTTTTCTTTTTATTGACTACTTCCATACTTACAGATAATAAACCATGATAATTCCCTTCCCTCCCCCACTTTCCCCTTCTTGCATTCTTTCCTCAGGCAGAAAAGGGTGACTACCTCCTTCTGAGTCTGTATTTTATGACTTCTGGTTTACCAACCTCACACTGGGGGCACCAGCCCCACTCCCACTGTGTCCCTCTTTGATACACATACTAGGCTGCTTTTGCCTTACTGTCTGCTTTCTTTGGATCTATGACTTAGCTCCCATTTACCATTGAGGTGTGTGAGCATGCCATCCCTGATTAGAGTCTAGATCTCCCATTGGGTCTCCTCATTTTAGTTGTACTTACCAGGAGTTTGAGTTGCCAGCAACAGAAAACTAACTTTACCTCTCTTAATCCACCTGAAATGAAATCATAGTATCCAGGGTTCCTGGAGTATTAGGAGAATGCATACAACTCAGTAAGATGTACAAAGTATTCACATCAAAAGAACACTGGAAACAATTCACATGTCTGCAAACAAGTGAGCCAATAAACAGAATGTCATTTATTCACACTACAGAATATTATTAACCAATGAACAAGAATGAACTTCAGCAACATGGTACAATACTGACAACCCATCCCTAAACATTATACATATGATTCCATTTATATCAACTACTCAGGAAGGTCCCCTTTAAAGTGACAGAAACATTATACATACTGTATGATTCCATTTATGTCAACCTTTCAGGAAAGTCCCCTTTAAAGAGACAGAAACATTATACATACTGCATGATTCTATTTATGTCAACTATTCAGGAAGGTACCCCTTAAAGAGAAGAAACACTATACATACCATATTATTCCATTTATGTCAACTATTCAGGAAGGTCCCCTTTATAGAGACAGAGACATTGTACATACTGTACGATTCCATTTATATCAACTATTCAAGTAGGCCCTCTTTATAGAGACTGAGATATTATACATACTGTATGATTCCATGTATGTCAACTATTCAGGATGGTCCCCCTTACAAATAAGAGGACAGAGCCCCTGCACCAGATCTCAGCTCTTCCAACACGGGCCTGTTTCACCCCCTGCCATCTTCTCCCTGAGATTCACTTTCAGGCAGGACCATCTGATGCACTCAGCTTGGGTCATCTACACCACCAGAGTGGTAGGTTCCTCTAGCAAGAACAGGTGCTATTGGAGAGGACAGGATACTGAAAGGATGTACAGAGCAGTTAATCCTATAAGCTCTGTTTTCTGTCTTTGCAAAGCAGCTTGAACAATTTAATGAACTTT
The DNA here is from genome assembly GCA_036365145.1 of Orientallactaga sibirica. Taxonomy (NCBI): domain Eukaryota; kingdom Metazoa; phylum Chordata; class Mammalia; order Rodentia; family Dipodidae; genus Orientallactaga; species Orientallactaga sibirica. The sequence goes on along the minus strand of JAEOAD010000011.1, from coordinate 44,045,031 downwards.
TCAAAGTTTCTCATTCTTGAGGGAAAATACAATGTTTTCTCTAAAAATCTTGTGGGTTAAAGATTTTTTTTTTTTTATTACACAGTAGGGTCTTTAGCCCAGGCTGAGCTGGAATTAACTATGTAGTCTCAGGTTGACATTAAACTCACAGTGATCCTCTTACCTCTGCCTCCCAAGCGTTGGGATTAAACGTATGTGCCACCACACCTGGCTAGAATTTTTTGATGTCTATATGTGGTATGCATTTGTATGTATAGATATTCATATGTGTGTGAGTGTACTTATATGTGCATGTGTGTGGAGGCCAGATTTTGACATTGGGTATCTTCCTCAGTTACTTTCCACCTTATTCTTTGAGACAGGGTGTCAGGCTGGAACCTAGAGCTCACTGATTCAGGTAGACTAGCTGGACAGTGAGAGCCAGGGATCCTCCTGTCACCAGCAATCGCATAATAGGTGTGCCCTCTTACACTCAGCTTTTACCTGGTTTCTGGGGATCAAACTCTTGTCTTCATGCTGTGCAGAAAGCACTTTACCCATCTCCACAGTTGTGAAGTTTTATGTACCCAGAAGGCTATACATATTTAATTCATACAATTTTGTGAGTGTGGTGATAAGTACACACTTACGAAATTAAAGTTCAGTCTTGTTTATTTTTCAGAAATTCTCTTCCTACCCTATAAACATATAGACATATGAACCTGTCTGTAAGATTAATTGTCCAGAAAACTGTGTTGATTAATTGCTCACATTGTCAAAAGGTCAGAGGAAGCAATGGCTCTTTATACAGAAGTGGTCCTTTGGTGAGTATTTTTGGCTCTCTGGTGTTTTCCCAGTTCAGGATTATAGAGGTGTGAACAGAGCTCACTGGTCTCCCAGATAGAGCCTCAGTGACAGCAACAATCCATGAATTAAGAGGTGAGTGTGCACTGAAAATATCTCCTATAGAGACAAGTGAGAAGCACCTAGCCCTTCCCAGGACATTGAGGCTAGTGTTGAGCACTGTCAAGCATTGCTAAATATTTCTTCTTAATGATTTCTGTGAATGACTGATACTGTCCTTCCCGTATGCCTCGCTGAATTGAGTAGTGGCCTTTCAACCAAGTGGCCTCTCTTTGGAAACCATCTAGACTGTCCTCATGACACTCCAGCTCCACAGATGCCATGAGGAAGATACACAGCAACTACAGCTGCTTGCTGCTAAAGCTCAATTCTGTCCCCAGAAGGCATGACTGTTTCAAAGGCCATCACAAGACCCTCAGTGTTTAACTTGCAGCTATTTTCCTTCAGGCAAGAGGTGGAACACTTTCTCTGGTGCCCAGCAGAAAGCTTGTGATTGTTGAAAACATAGTTCTTCATTTGCATGAAGAACTGGAGTGACTGGTGCATTCTGGTCATGCCTTCTTTCTTGTTAGATAAGTAGTCTGTTGACTCACTTTTCAAGTCAGTGGGAGACACCCTCCTGTGCTGTTACCTTGTGTTGCAACCCTAGCTCAATAAAATGCTTCTCTTCAGTGGTCTTTTCTTCCCATCCTTGTGATTTTTTTAAAATCATAGGTAGAGTAGGCTGAGCTGGTAACACAAAGAGGAGTAGCAGCAGAGGTGGCACTGGTTGGACAAAAAGCTACAGAATGTGATAGGAATAGAAACAATGGGGAACAGAGGTGATGGAGACAGTGGGGTTTATAGAAGTAGAGAAAAGGCAGGAAAGGACAGAGAACTGAGGCTGAAGAAATACAGACTTTAACAAATCAAATGAGAAACTGAGTTGTGATCACAAGGAGAGATCCATGGAACTGTAACAGCAGCTGAGGGTCCCACTCCTGAGATCAATCCAAGAATGTAGCAATAGTTGGTGCTTCCTGGTGCTGCTGCTGCTGCTGCTGAGTGGAGGATTTCACTAGCTAAGGAGGCTGGACCATTGACAATCATAACTGGGTAGTAGGCACCTCTAACTTGACCTCCTAGAAGCCTCTGACTTCTAAAATCTGGAGCCATAAGTCTCTAGTTCTCAGTATGGAGCTACAAGCACCTGAGTCTGTCAGTTCATCACATAGTATTGGGCACTCAAGGACCCAGGACTGCCAACTTGAGAAGGAATGTTGTTTGCTTACTCATGGTTTCTATCAGAATAGACCCAAAGAGCTCCTGCCAGCTCCTCGTGAGCACTTTCTACCCTGTGCCCATTATGTTTCCAGAGGTTGAGACCTGTACAGAAACAGAGGGGGAAACAGCCACTTTCTTGAGCTTTTTGCTTTGTTTTGTTTTTAGGAGGAAGGGGTAACTTTCTTTTGCCGTCCCTTCACCTAGATGCCAAGTGTTGGTAAACAGTCCCAAGTTCTGCTGTGGGTCTCCCTGGAGTCAATTTCCATCATGTGATCCAGGGATGAAGACTGACCATGTGCAGCATCCTCTGGTCACTATGAATGGCTTAGCCTTGAGGACATGACCAAATCAGGGCCGTTCAGAATAATCAATCACAAAAGGCCTCCCTCAAGGTGACCTTGAGAGGTTGCATGACTGAAGAACCACTGGGAATCACATCCGCACAGATGCACAGCCAGGACTGTGAGAGAAGCCACAGCTCCGGAACCACACTTACCTCCCAGCAAGCTCTGTCCACAGCCAGACCTCAGCTTGTTCAGTTACTTGGTTTAATAACCTATCATTTTTTTGTCTGCCAGTCTGACTATGACAGCTCCATTTCTAGGTGAAACATCTAATGACAAAGACATTGTTCCATGGGTAGCTTGAACAAATGCTTGATGCAAAAGAGAAAAGATAGCTCATTTCTATTATACATTGCTTTCATGCCAATCACTCTGAAGGAGCTCCTGCCTCCTACCACAAGCAGAGAAAAAGCAGCCTTTGAATGTTGCTTACAGAGCAATAAGACTAAGCCATAAAACAGAAAACTGACTTCAATTTTCAATAAGTGATATGAACTAAAGTTCCTAGGAAGCACCTGCACCTACACTGAACATCTTACAAGGCTCGTTAACTAATTTAGAATTTCAATGATTGTGGAGAATTGGAAATGTTGCAGGTCCACATCCAAATTATCCTGGGCTATCTAGCTCCTTTAATGGCCATCTGTTGTCCACATCTGTGTGTGACACAATTCTGTAATTATTAAGTATATCCTTTTGGAATATATGAACAGACCCCTAGCTTCTGTGAACCTGAACACTAAGAACGCCATCAATGGTATCTGAGTTTTCCCCACTTTGCTGTAACTTGATGTTTCCACAAGTGCATCTGAACTGTGATTTGATTTATAACCTTCCTTTATTCTGTAACTATAAAACCTAAGTGAAATTGTTAACACCGTGGAACATGGAATTTGTGGTAATCCAAATCAGTGGTCCCAGTCCATGGTCATATTTGGCTCTAGAATAAACTTTTTCTCATTCTCTTTGAGATGAGAACTGTGTTATTTCCATTAATAGTGACAATAAACATTGATTTTCTAAGATATAAGGAAAAAGATAGTGGCTTCAGAAGAAAAAAAAAAATTGTAGATCCAGCATGCAAGAGACAAATGTAGGATTGTTGCAAGTTCAAAGCTAGCCTGGGCTACGTGGTGAGTTCCAGGCCCACCAGGACTATACATTGATACTCTGACTCAAAAACAATATGACGGAGAATGGAGTTCTAAAGGGGAATGGGGGGAGGGGAGGGAAATATCATGGGTTTTTTGTATGTAAGTATAGAAGTTGTCAATAAAAAAATTTAAAAAAACAAATAAAAAATTTCCCATGAAGATGGAGAAAAAGATTTTATTCCTCCCATGACATGCTTTTACATTTACTCCGTGCCAGTATAATAATTAGGTAACTAATGGCATCATAAGTAAACTTTACCCTCACTTCCTATCTCTCCTGCTGTAATATTAACTGTAGTGAGATGCAGCATCTGCTATGGAATTCAGTAACAGTTCCCTTAGACATTATAGGATCCCAGGGACAAATCAATGAAACTAGGAGTAAATGGCTCAGACATGTTAAGTAACTTGGCTGAGCTCGCATGCCTTATAAACGAAGCCTGCCCCCTGCTTCTCACCACCAAGGTATAAGGGTTTACAGGAAGAAAAGGACGGAGCACAGGTGGAAATGATGGTGAAGACTCTGTATGGCAAGTCTGTTCTCAATGACTCTGGTTGATTACCTCAAAGTCCAGGCTGTAAGAAAGCCCAAGTTGGGGTCTGGCTTTAGCAGCTGAGGTCTGTGCACAGAGCAATGACCTGGGAGGTTAGAGGATGACCTAGAGAGTCATGGCATGACATGCATTATGACCTTGGGAGGATGCCCAGCTGGGGACCCCATGTGCTGCTCCAGGAGAAGCAGGCTGATGTGGGAGGAGTCTTCCACCAAGAACAAACATGTGCATATGGGTGGGAGGTATCCAAGCCCAGACCAGGCACCAAAAGAGCATGCAATGCAGGCACTAGTTAAAAGAGGATGGTGAGGAAGCCCAGATGACCTGGGGCCATCCTGGGATTTTTTTTTGCGGGGGGGGGGGTTAAGGCATGTGGTGACACTGCCTACTGTGACCTGCACCTTTTCATAAGAGTATTGAGCACCCACTGCTCTCTCCCCCTCCCTCTAAACCTCTATGGGATTACCTAGTTAAGAATCTAGTGGCCAGACAACTGAAAGCTGGAAAAAAAAGCTGCACTGAATGCAGCCCTATGGGAGACAGAAGTCATTAGCAGTGAAAACAGTGGACACTGAAAATTTGAGTTTGGCCATACAGGCCCAATGACTGAACGGGTGCAATAGTGGCATGTCTGCTCTTGGGGTAACCAACTGCTCCATAATTGGACTGAACGCCCTCTCTATGGGAGGGAATACATACCTGGTACTGAAAAACCTAAGCAAAAGTCTATGGCAGGGGAGGTCATGAGCCTTAGGGGTATAAAGCCTGCGCTTGTCTGGTTAAATGTATATATTATTCCCACCAAGCTACCCTGAAAGCACTATGCTTAATGTTCATATTCACATATTAACGTTCCTCTCACTTCTGGTTAGAGAAGCTTCTCTTTTCAGATGGTGATGACCACTGGGATGACCCAAAAGGCAACGTAGTGCTGAGAAGAAGGGATGGAGGAGTGCCCAGCACTGAAACACCTCTGTCACACCCTCCAAGGCTCAGGGATCATTGCAGAAGAGGGGGCGGATAGAATGGAAAAGCCAAAGGAAGGGTATGACTTCTTAAAATGCAACTGTCCAGACAGAAATTGGCCTTGATATCCATGACCTTGCATTGCCTAGCAATACCTCCGCAAGACCCTCATAATAGAAGAAAAAGATGATGACATCAAATTAAAAGAGAGACTAATGGAGAGAGGGAGGGGATATGACAGAGATTGGAGTTCTAAAGGGGAATGGAAGGAGGGGAGGGAAATATCGTACTTTTTTTTGTATGTAAGTATAGAAGTTGTCAATAAAAAAATAAAATAAAAAGAATCTAGTGGCCAGATATACTGGATGAGGTGACCTTCAGGTGCCCAGTGTCACTGCTCCTGATCCAAGCTGGGGAGTGATGGGACTAAAGGGAGGGAAATGGGAGAACAGCTAGCATGTGACAGCCAGACTTGAATTCAGTTCTCTGCTTCAAAGCACAGCAGAACACTTAAAGGAAAGTTGTTTTTCCAGATGCTACTAGTGACCATGTGCTTTCCTATAAGATAGTCGTAGGAAGGATTTTATGGGCATGCACTATTCTTATCAGCAGTGGGTCTGGGAAGATGGATAAGCAATAAAGGCACTGGCTTGCAAAGCCTGATAATCTGCATTTGATCCCCTATTACCTACATATGTCCAGATGCGCCAAGGGGCTCAAGTGTCTGGAGTTTGTTTGCAGGGGCAGGAGGCCTTGGTGTGGCAATACCTACGCTGCCTTTGTTTGTCTGTCTTTCAAATAGATAAATAAATTTCAAAAAAAAAGTATCAGCAATAGCCATGAAACTTGTGTTTCTATCTTGTTCCATGCATCTAAGGCTCCAACTTAATGCAGTATGAGAAACAATTCAAAACATTTATTAATGGTGCTTTTTTGATATGTTGGGAACTTTCTGAGTGTGCCTGATGTCACTGGGAGGCAGAATTTTGTCTTCCGTTTGTGCTCCTATGAACCAGAGTTGAGAGTGAATCATTCATGGGTTGTTCAGTTGGGGGAGCTTTGGCAGGGTGGAAGCAGGCCTCACTTTCTCTTTCTTTATTAAGATTAAAGTTGCTGGGGCTGGAGAGATGGCTTAGCGGTTAAGGCACCAGCCTGCTAAGCCTAAGAACCCGGTTCTAATCTCCAGGTCCCATGTTTAGCTAGATGCAAAGTGACACAAGAGCGCAATGCTGCACTTGCCCACAAGGGGGTGCACACATCTGGATTTCGTTCACTGCAGCTGAGAGACTGCTGGCACACCCATTCTCTGTCTCCCTCTCCCTCTCTGTGTCTCTCTCTGTGTCTCTCTCCAAAAATAAATAAAATAATAAAAAAAAAGATTAAAGTTGCTTAACAATAAAAAGATCCTTGTAACTACTTGGTTTCATATTTATTTTTTTATTTCTTCCCAATTTTGGTAATGACTTTGATGAAGGTAACTGATTTTACAGATTCCTTGTCATCTACATGTGAACTTTTTAAAAATTTATTTTTATTTTTTTATTTATTTTTAAATTATTTTTCATTGACAACTTCCATAATTATAGACAATAAACCATGGTAATGCCCCCCACATTTTCCTTCGCACCTCCACTTTCTATCATATCCCCTCCCTCAGTCTCTTTTTTGTTTTTTATTTTTATTTTTATTTTTTAAAAATTATTATTATTTTTTTATTGACAACTTCTATACTTACATACAAAAACACATGATATTTCCCTCTCCTCCCCATTCCACTTTAGAACTCCAATCTCCATCATATCCTCTTCCTCTCTCCATTAGTCTCTCTTTTAATTTGATGTCATCATCTTTTTCTTCTATTTTGAGGGTCTTGCGAAGGTATTGCTAGGCACTGCAAGGTCATGGATATCAAGGCCAATTTATGTCTGGACAGTTGCATCGTAAGAAGTCATACCCTTCCTTTGGCTCTTCCATTCTATCCACCCCCTCTTCCGCAATGATCCCTGACCTGTGACCGAGGTGTTTCAGTGCTGGGCACTCCTCCATCCCTTCTTCTCAGCACTATGTTGCCTTTTGGGTCATCCCAGTGGTCATCGCCATCTGAAAAGAGAAGCTTCTCTAACCAGAAGTGAGAGTAGCGTTAATATGTGAAAATTACAGACCAATCTCCCTCATGAACATAGGTGCAAAAATTCTCAACAAGCCGGGCGTGGTGGCGCACGCTTTAATCCCAGCACTCGGGAGGCAGAGGTAGGAGGATCATCATGGGTTCGAGGCCACCCTGAGACTACATAGTGAATTCCAGGTCAGCCTGGACCAGAGTGAGACCCTACCTCGAAAAAACAAAAAAAAAAATAAATAAATAAAAATAAAAATAAATAAATAAATAATGAAAAAAATTCTCAACAAAATACTGGCAAACAGAATACAAGAATATATTAGAAAGATTATTCACCTTGACCAAGTAGGCTTTATCCCAGAGATGCAGGGATGGTTCAACATACGCAAATCCATAAATGTAATACACCATATAAATGGTCTGAAGGACAAAAATCACATGGTCATCTCAATAGATGGAGAAAAGGCATTTGACAAAATCCAACACCCCTTCATGGTGAAAGTATTACAGAAACTGAGAATAGAAGGAACATATCTCAACATAATAAAAGCTATTTATGACAAACCTACAGCCAACATAATACTAAATGGGGAAAAACTTGAAACTTTTCCTCTAAATTCAGGAACAAGACAAGGGTGTCCACTTTCCCCACTACTATTTAATGTGAACTTTTTAATCAGTGAAAGAATGCCATACTTGTCCTGGAGACATGCTCCCTAAATGTAGGGGGCTGTGGACAGAGGCCACATGCAGCTCCCCGAAGATTGCTGGTTACATCTGAGAGCTATGAACCACGTGAAAAATGCTGCACTGTTTTAACTGCAGCTGGCTCTGGTTACATCCTCACAGCAGAAATGACGTAAGGCTCAAGAGAAAGGTCCATGGTCAGTCAGATGGACTGGCTGTGGCCTTTCTCATTTTGTTACTCATGGAAAATCTCCCCTGAAAGTAGCAGAGTGACCAGAAGTTACAATCACAGGTGGGATTTTATTTCATGAATGAGTAAGAATACATCGTGTGGTACAGACATGTTCATGGCTGCTCCTGAGAAAGGCTGTAATGTCACTTGTGGTCATGCAGTCAAGTTCACCTTTAGTGCCTATGCATAAATAGGTAGATTATGTGTTAGGACTCTTGCTTGCAAATAACAGAAGCTCAGTTTAGACTTAGCAAAAAGGGAAACTTGGTTCATTCTGTTACCACAAAGCATGAGCTTAGGGCATGGCTGCGTTCAGGCACTCACACATGGATCAACTTCATTGCTAAGGCCCCTATCCTCCTGAGAGATGTCCTTTGTGCAAGTAGCCTCTCCTTTCCCTTTGGTCGGATGTCACAATGACTGCCCTGTGTGAGTCCCAGCAGGTGATTCTGGTGGCTTCACAGTCCCAGAAGAAGGTTTAGTGGCTTTAATGGCTCCAGTGAAAACATGTGCCTATCTTTCAACTCACTGCTGAGGCACTGTATTATATTTTTACTGTTCTTGTTGCTGTCACCAAATACTTGACAAGATACGACTCAAGGAAGGAGGGCTAACTGGCTATTGGTTTGAGGGGACAGTCTATCATTGCAGTGAAGGCATGGCGGCAGGAGTGGCCCAGGAATAATATAGCTGGAATGTGGGCTGCTTGTTCACATCTCCATGGAGCAGAAAGTGGGGAGGGGGTGGTACTTATGCTAAGCTGGCTTTTTTCTCTTTCCCATTTTATTCAGTTTGATCCCTGCCCAATGAATGATGCTACACACATTCAGGGGGAGCCTTCCCTCTTCAGTTAATTCTCTCTGGAAACACCCTCACAGATGCTCAAAGGTGTGCCCCATTAATGGCATAGGTATTTATTAATCCTATCAAGCAGACAATTGAAATCAACCACCACCCTCACCATGACCATAGGAAGCCTCTCATTGTTCCAGTCCCTCCCAGATAACACAGGTTAGTTCTTGTACTTGAAATGTATGTTCCATTAGGCCTTAGACTTACGGCTATTTAGATTTTGGTTTGTAGGTCTCCAGGGACATGACATCCTCATCTACACACAGTGGAACACCCTCTTTACACAGCAATAAAATGTATGCAGGATAGATTTGTTGACATCCTCACTCATTCTTTCTCTAACCATCTTAATAGCATTTCTATAACAAGTGAAGTTGGACATTTTAGTATTACAAGATTACTTTTTTGCAGGGGTGTTGCATGGATGGAAGTAATAAAAACTTCAAGCAGTGTGTGTGTGTGTGCGCGCACGTGTGCTTCATTTTCATGCCCTGCATGATCCATGCCCCACCTCTGTGAAGGCAAGTACCAATGGCATGCACTCCACATGAACACATCTCCAGGACCTGAGGGCTTTCTTGTGACCCACAGACTCTGTTATCTCCACAAACTCTGCCCTCTTAATGCCAGTCCCAGCTTTTTTTCCTGACATTAGCCTGCCTCAGGATTCAATTCCAAATGTCAGGAAGCCTGACTGGGTGGCTCCAGTGGGGATGGTTGCACTCCACTGGTTCCACCCTCAGTGGCCCAAGGAAGTGTCCCTTTGTACTCCTAGGACCAGGAACCACTGAAGAAACAGACATAGGAATCCAGGCATGGTGCACCAAAGGTGCTCACCAGAGCTTCTCAGATGTGGGGGAGGAGAGAAAGGTGAGAGATGAGCCTGTCTGCCACTCAAGGATTTCAGCTGGATACTTGCCCTTTGCTAATAGTGAGGTGCCACAGGGCATCTGCTGTGGCCATTAGCATCTGGAGACTGTGGGGATGAAAGTGACAAAGTGACATTATGCATGAGTGTCTGTGGGCTTGTGGATCATAGCTGTCCTCACAATCCTCACCTTCCAAGAGGCCATTCTTCTTAGCGATTGAGCTTCCAGGGTAAAAGGCCAGTTTTCAATGAACTATATGTTGCTTCCATCTTATTTGCCAAGGAACAAGGGATAAATAAATGCACTCAGAAATATAAAATCATAATGAATAAGACCGGTGGCAACAGGACTCAGTTTACCTTGTGAATTACCTACTTATTTTAATTTGTTGTGCAATTTTCCAGCCATGGGTCCAATCTAGTATAAAGTCTTAATAAGGCATCAAGCTCCCATGGTGTTTTCCAGATACCTATAAAATCAGGGAGGATTTCTACTTGTTAGCCCAAATGTGACTGATAGATTCTGTGCTGTGGATCCAGACAGAATGGCTGTATTTATTTTTGTCAAGGCAGGGCAAATGGCTTTGATTAAAACTCCATGAAGTACAAAATACTCCATTGTTATGTACTCAGCAAATAGTGTGCTTAGAATGAATGACCTTCTATGTCTGAGGGGATGGATTAGAAAAATTCTACCTGGTTAGGGTGATTCCTAGATATTGAACTCCCAGTCACTCACATGGACTTTCAGATGGATCCCATCAGACAAACCCACGATTATGAGTTTTTCTGATGAAAGTTGAGGTTTTGCTACATAATGGCTATGGCTTGAAAATGCTGTCTTCAGAGGTTCAACTCTAGCTTTAATAACACCGTCTCTATTTCATTTCAGAGTGGAGAAAGAGACCACTTAATCTCTGGCTCTGAGACAATCTGGGGCACAAAACTGAACTCAAATTGAACTTGTACCATAGAATCCTATATCCTGGAAGTCACACTAAAAGGTGGAACCTTCAAGAGGACCTTAGGGGGAGCACCTGAATCAGAGGGCCCTGTAGAGGGTGAGACAAAACCTAACCTCAAATTTCTCCTGTTTCTCTTTCTTCTCTGTCTTTTTCTTTTTCCTTTTCCCTTGGTATTGGTCTGTAATTCCCTATACAAGGATGTGGTCTACATTACAATGAGAGAGATCTACTAGATCTCTCAAAACAAATAAGACAGTGCCGGGCGTGGTGGTGCACACCTTTAATCCCAGCACTGGGGAGGCAGAGGTAGGAGGATCGCCGAGAGTTCGAGGCCACCCTGAGACTACAGAGTTAATTCCAGGTCAGCCTGGACCAGAGTGAGACCCTACCTCAAAAACTAAAAAAAAAAAAAAAAAAAAAAAAAAAATAAGACAGACTTCTGTCAGACCCACTTGATTAAGCACAGAGATTAACGGTAAGACTCTACTGCTGAAGACACCAAATGCTGTTAGCATGGACCATGGAGAGACCTGGTTGGAATCCAGAGGAGAGCCAGTCCCCAGACAATTAGCCCATCTAGTGCTGGAAGGCACTACACGACCTTCTGGGGGAAAATGGCCAACACATGTCCAAGCAACTCAAAGTCTACGTGACTCAGAAGCAAACAACCTGACGTGATGCTCACACAAGTGCAATAGTGGCACACAGCCATGGTGGGTAACAAACTGTTTTTAGATTGGCTAACAGATTCACTCAGTGGGAAAGAAACCATATCTGGAATTGGGAAACAAATCAGAATCATATCCAGATAATGATTCTGCTTTCCATTGTCAAGCTCCCCCTAACCTTAGAATATAAGAGGGTCTACACCCTTTAATTTCTCTCTAAATTAATAATGGTTATCCCATTTAACCAGTGCTGACTTCATTCTCTGTTGGAGAATCTGCTTCTCTTTTTCAGACTGGAACTGGACCTGAGGAGATAAACGACCTAGTGTAGTCCACCCAGGCCCCAGCAGAAACCACAGAGGAACTGGGGAAATGAGCAAGAGTGATGCTTTCTCAGTGACTCTGATATCAGCACAAGGGTGAAGGAGATAGACACTGAGGACACTCAACATCTACCCAAACAGAGATCCAGAGGCTTCTGAATGCCCATCACTGAAATAGACTTAAAATGCTCCCAGCATGGTTCAGGGAATTTTGCAGAAGAGGGGGCAGAAAGATTTTTACAGCCACAAGTTGGGACATTTTGCATAGAGACATCCCCCCCATAATGCATGGTACCAACATGTGTTGTTTACATAAAAAATATGTCCATATCTAATAAAAATAAAGTAAATAAAAAAATAAAGAAAGTGCCTATGCTTGGGAAGTGTCACTGAACCACCCCTGGAGGTCACAACCTATCCCTGTAGATTCATGAAAGCATATTTGTTTGGAGGTTGGCTGGGGATGGGTATCTGAACAAAGCCAGTATTTATCTTATTCTTGAGGGATTTGTTTGTGTGCATGTGCATGCATGCTCAGATTTGTGTGGGTGCATGTATGTGAGCGTGTGTGTGGATGTCAATTTTGGGTGCCTTCAATTGCTCTCCATCCTATATTTTTCTCTTATTTTTTCAAGGTAGGATTTCACTCTAGCCCAGGCTGGCCTGGAATTCACTATGTAGTCTCAGGGTGGCCTAGAACTCATGGCAATCCTCCTACCTCTACCTCCTGAGTGCTGGAATTAAAGGTGTGCACCACCATGCCCGGTTTTATCCTTTTTTGGGGACAAGGTGGCTCACTGAACCTAGAGCTCACCCGATTTGGCTAACAAGCTAGCCAGCAAGCCCTATCACACCATATCTCCACCTCTCCAGTGCTTGAATTGCAGGCACACACCACCACACTTGGAATTTTACATGAGTGCTGGGGATCCACGCTCAAATAGTCATGCTTCCACAGAATGTCCCTACCCACTGGCTATCTCTCCAGCCCCTTGTTTTGGTTTTGGAAACAGGGTGTCTGTCACATTGTAGGCTAGGCTTGCCTGGGGTTCACTATGTACCCCAGGCTGGCCTTAAACCTGTGGGGGAGTGCTAGGATTGCACACCTGAGTTCCCATACCTGGTTTGTGAGGTCAGTTATTAAACAGTGAATGACTTCCTATCACTCAGCCTCAGTGGCTGTGGCCTCCATCCCCTGTGCAACATGAAGGTGAAGCCCTGAGAAATGTACCCACCAGAGAATCAGAAGAAGGTATTTTCACTGAAGACCATCTCTGCTGACAGCTGGAGTCACTGGATCCTGGAACAGGGCTGGATGATGCTCCTTCAGGGACAGTGCCCAAGTCCCAGCCCAGGTGAGCTCTGCATCTTCCTGCCACAACATGAAGTTATATAAATGCCCCAGCAACACTGTTTTAAAATGGCAAGTCTGACACTCAACTTGAACGTGGAGGTGCAACAGCTCAAGTACAAACCCTGAAAATGCTGTGAGACACAGAGGTTTGCAGCCGAGTCAGCATTTCCCCAACCGTGCTCGGAAATGAAAACCAACAAACAGCCCACACCTGCAGCCTCTTCATCACCCAAAAGTTGCAATCACAGAGGTGTCCTTTCTTTTCTTCTTTCCAAGACTTGGCATCTTTTATGCAGACAAGAAGAACTTTAATAACAACAAAAACATCAAAGTTCTTATTTTAAACTCCAGGATGAGTTGAGTAAATTAGTGGTTGGAATTGTAGCACTTACTTCCTGCCTATGGCTGCTTTTTGGGCTCTGAGGTGAGCAGAATACCTACAAGGATTTGCTTTGCTTTCAAGTGCATCCCCACAGAGCTAATGTAACACGGTGCTGAGAAAACCTATACCTGGCCTTGACCCTGCAATAGCCCAGTAACTTATATGGCAAGTCAACAGTGACCTAGTAAAGAGAAATAGTGCTTTGTGCAAGGCATTTCCATTTTGCTTGAAAGCAGACACTAACACTCTCCCCTTTTCTGACTGCTAGCTCTGTGCTGGGTATCATTCAGAACCTCATACTGGAATCCTCCATGCATTCTATAATAGCTCATGAATTGGGTGGCAGTATGTTTTGCCCTGTATGTGTGTGTGTGTTGTGCATGTGTGTATGTATGTTTGTATGTGTGTGGGTGTGCATCTGTGTGCATATGTGTGGAGGCCTGAAACCAATGTCAGGTGTCTTTCTCAATCACTCTCCACCTTATTATTATTATTATTTTTTTTTTGTAGAAAGAAACACAGAGAGAGACACAGAGAGAGGGAGAGGATAACAGAGAATGGGCACACCAGCAGCCTCTCAGCCACTGCAAACAAACTTCAGATGCATGCGCCCTCTTTTGGGCAAGTGTGGCATTGTGCCCTTGCATCACTTTGCATCTGGCTAAACGTGGGACCTCGAGATTGGAAATGACCTTCTTAGGCTTAGCAGGCAGGCGCCTTAACTGCTAAGCCATCTCTCCAGCCCCACCTTAATTTTTGAGACAGGGTTTCTCACTGAGCCTAGAATGCACCAATTAGGACAAGATTTGCTGGCCAGGGAGTCCTCTTGTCTCCACCTCCTCAGGGCTGGAATTACAGGAATGTGTCATCACACACCACTTTTATTCTGGGTTTGGGGGATCCAAACTCAGGTCCTCATGCTTGTGTGACTATATGAGCTACCTTGCCAGTTTTCTACATATTTTTAGGATATGGAAGTTGTGACTCAGAGGGTTTAGGTAACTTGACTAGGGTCACATAACTCTTACCTACCCCCAACAAAGGCTTCTCTGTAGCCATCTTACCACACTGCTGTAGAATTGCACTGAAACGTAAGCAGTGATGGCAGGTGTCACATTATCTCCAGAAGGTGACAAAACCCCCCTCAGAAGCAAGTAACGTGGTCTCTACTGTGGGTTGAACATGACTTGTCACCACAGGCTCTTGTGTTGGGACTCGGCTGCCAGCTTTCAGGCCTGTAGGAAGGATTTGTCCTGAGAGCTCTGACCTGGGCAGATTCATGGCATGATCATGTCATTGGAAGCTGACCTAGATGGAGGCAGTGAGTCCTATGCTTGGAGGTGCATCTTGTGCTGGGTCCTATCTCCCTCTCTCTGCTTACTGACCACAACAAGGTGATTCTGCCATATGCTCCTGCCACCATGATGCCTCACTGGAGGGCTATGGCCTGAACCCTCTAGGAGCCAAAATAAGTCACTCTTAATCTGTTCATATCTTCAGATGGTAACAACATTTCCTCACCTCAGTGTTTCTTTAGGGAATTGTGTGGCCTAAATGGAACACCAGAGTTAGGAGCAGTGTTACCATTAAGTTGAATGGTTATTCTGCCACCAAATAGTATTGACAATAAAGGGCAGAGCCCAGGGATTCAAACAGGCTGGCCTAGGCACTCAGGTCACCTCCAACCACATGGAGAGACATGCTTTCTCTCAGACTAGGAGAGACATGACTAAGAGGAAGAAAGGTCAGCATCCATTTATTTAGTTTTAAAGTATATAGAGGGCTGGGGAAATGGTCCAGTCAGTAAATACCTTGCCACACAACTGTAAGGACTGGTGTTTAGATCTTAGCACCCATGTAAGTGTGAGGTAGGTATGGTGAGCACCTATAATCCCGGTGCATGGGAGGCAGAGGTAAGGGATCCTTGGGGCAAGCTGGTTAGCTAGACTAGATGAATCAGTGAGCTTTAGGCTCATGTGAGAGATCCTGTCTCAGTGAATAAAGAGGAGAATGACTGAGGAAGACATTCAGTGTCAGCCTCTGGTCTACACACACACATGCATGTGAGCCTCCTACGCTCATAGCACACACACACACATGCACACTCATGTACACAGTGCCTGTGTGTGTTGTTGCACAGTATTCTGGACTGGTAGACCCAGGTTCTTGGGGAACTGAGGTCCAGATTTGGAAGAGGCCCATTCTGAATGGACAGTGCTGATACATAACATGAAACCTCACCTGACAGTACAGAAGACAGAGCGAAATGAGAGTTGCCATTTAAATATTGTGTCCAAAGAAGGCATCCTTGAGGAAGTGAGTGAATTGTAGAGTTGTCCATGCCAAAGCTCCGAGTCATGAATGTGGCTGCTATTGGAAGTAGCAGCATGGTCAGGAGCATAGATGAAGAGTCAGCTCCCACACAGCCTTGCAAGGAATTGTAAGAATATCAGCTTTTCATGGGGGAGGCTGAAATCCAAGGAACCGTTTGACTCTAAAAGATGGCAAGTCAGATGTAGGCTTTCCCAAAACTGCTTTAGCCAAAGTAGAAGCAGAAGTGCTGTGATGAGAAAAGAGACAAATGATAAGTGATCCTTTAGTACAAAGATTCATCTAGATGGGCTCAGATAAAGAGGAAGGGTATGTGGCAGAGAGGTGATTCATGGTTCTTGAGGAATGAGGAGGCATGGGCACCACCACTGCAGCCAGTCTTCTGCTCTCCAAAACCTGCTTCTGTACTTGGGCTGATGGGGCATGTGACCAGCCACAACCAAGTTTGGCACCCTATATTCCAGATGCCCATGGAGAAATGCCCCTTTCCCCCTCCCCACCTGAGGCCCTGAGGCAGTCTGTACTTAGCTTGGCTGGTCACTCTTGGCTGTACAGTCTTGGAGAGCCTTGTAGTTGAAATGGGTGTTTTCAGCCGCACACAGCACCATGATAGCTGACTTGAGAACCTGCCATTTATTAGTAAGCCTTTACTTCAGGCAGGGGTGTGTGTGTGTGTGTGTGTATGCATGTGTGTGTATTTAACCTTAGCTTTGCTGGCTAAGAATCTTTAGCCAAGCTGGGTTATTTTGAAGGTTAATTTTGGAAGGCAGTTAAAAATATTTGATAAATATGTGTGTTTTAAGTACAGATTTCTCATAATGTATTTTCCAAAATTATTTCCAAAGTTGTTCCTCCACAGGAATGACAGATTAAAAGAATAAGAAAAGCAAAGTTACAGCTTGGATTGTCACTCCTTTGAAACACACAGCTGAATAAGAGCTGGACACTCACAAGTAATAATGACAAGTAAGGACTAGTTTAGACAGAAAGTTGCAATTGGTCCTCAGACTTTTAACTTTCTAACCATCTGCCATAGGGAGGAAACCCAGGGTCTCCCTCATTCTGGTTTGTAGTGGTCAATGAGATTCCAAGGATCTCTGTTCTAACTGGTCATGGTCATTTTCAGCGGCCCCTGGAGCAAGTCTATGTCAGAGAGAGCCTCTCATCTGTAACTCCCATGCAAAATCACCTTTGCCCAAGGCTGGCTGCACTTGGGAGGCAGTCTGTGAGAAGACATAGTGACTTCCAGGTCAGCCTGAGCCAGTCTTTTCAGCCCAAGGCTGGCTGCAGCAGTCTGTGCCTCCAGTCTTTTCAGCCCCTTGAAGGAATCAATCAAGGATCTTCGTGCTTTCTTCAGAAACCTATTTGATGCTGGCAGTGGGTGCTGGAGGCCAAGTGATTGTGTCTACCCTAATTCATGTGTAGATATCTTCACCCTGAAAATGATGGTATTAGGAGAGAGGTCTCAGGATGTAAAGAGGTCATAAGGAAAAGGACCCAGAAATGGGATTAATGCCATTATTGAAGAGACTCCAGAGAGCTTAATGGATCCTTCTACTGTGTGAGCTGAGTCTTCTTTATTTATTTGAATTATTAATAGTACTATGGGAAGCAGTGCTGGTCCAAAACAATTTGCACGTCATTAGTTACTGGGTAGATTAAAAAAAAAAAAAAAAAAAAAAAAACTAAAGTTCTGGCTGGAGAGATTGCTTAGCAGTTAAGACACTTGCCTGCAAAGGCTTATGACCCAAGTTTGATTCCCCAGAATGCACATAAATCCAGATGTACAAAGTGGCACATGCATCTGGAGTTCATTTGCAGTAGCTGAAGGGCCTGGTGTACCCATTTTCTCTGTCTATCTCTCTCTTATTGCAAATAAAATACAGTAAAATAAAAGGTCTTCTTTAAAAACGTTCAGCTTAAGTGAGGGTTTGCATGATATGAATAACACTCAACTCAATCACATATTTTAATTTACATTTTTAGAGGAACAGAAGGTGTAGATGCCCTCCATTCTACAGCTCCTTATCTGCCTTGGCTTGGTCACTTCCTTAATATGCTCCAATGAGGTGTTGATAAAATATTATAGTTTAAAAAAAAGTGATATGACTAAAGAAAGCATGACTGTGTGTGTGCTAGTTGCAGCACATGTCTGCTCATTTGCTCCTTGGATGGGAAAGCAGCTGCTTGAACTGCCACTTGCAGTCACTAGGGGCCACTGCAGGTCCACAGATGCTGTGCCCACCTGTGTCTGTCTAGCCATCTGTGTGCCCCGGACCCACAGTGACACGCTGTTGTGCACGCCAGCTGTGCATAAGGAAATGTTTGAGACAGTTGCATTTCCAGAGCCCTTTAAAACCTTTGGACCCATTAAAATAATGATAATGATAATGGTACCAATCTCATGTTGCCTATTTTTTTAATTCGAGCAAATTTTAAATTATCTTTTATACTACCCCATCCAAATAGGCAGCTGTTGAGCAGCTATTTCCTCTGGATTGAAACATTCCCTCATGGAAGGAAGCAGAAAGCTAACAAAAGTCACAAGAAAGTTACCAGAACACATAGGAAAGTGAAAAGTCTCGGGAGGGCTGTCCTGGAGGTCATAGAAGCAATAAACAGTTGCAGAGGGAGAGGAGACTCTCCAGTTCACAAGTTGTACAGGGAGCGCCAGTAATGCCAGTTTCAGAGGTCCTCAGCCATGCTGGGGTGGGCTTTTTGGTGATGGGGCTGCCATTAAATTATGTGTGTTCCTGTAAGTAACCACAGTAAACTCTGGCTCACCAAGCTAGATAGGAAAAATTGTTTCTTTGGTCTGCCATTGGTGCCCTATCTGAGGTGAACAGAATTTGTTCATACCTCCCAGGAAATCTTGCTCAGCCATCACAGTGCTGCCCTGCCCCTGCATTCATTTTGAGACTGGGAAACTCACTCCTGAGTGAGTCATTACTCAGCAGTCACTGTGGTTTTTTTTTTTTAAACTGACATTTCTCATGTAACAAGTCGGAAATGAGTTTACAAATAATTGGCCCTATGTGATCACATTGCATTAATTCCATATTGATCAGCTGAAGTGCCAGGCCAACACAAATCTGTGATAAAATGAAAAGCTGATATGGAGTTGGTAGAAATAGTTTTTTTTGAAGGCATATGTGCTTTAATGGAGGCAGGGACTCTGCATACTGACAGGTCTGTAATGATTAAGAGTCCAGGAGCGTCCTAAACTCTTCCTTCTCAGAATCTCGCACACAGAGATCCACACTGGCTGTGCAGAGAAGGGAATTTCATGAGGAAACTGGAGCACTTATGTTATTTATTTAGTGAGCTTATACTAAGTAGACATAGCTTCTCTCTAAATCAAAACTAGCCCCAGCCCTATTACTTCAACATGCATATTCCCCAAAGCATCTTTTAATAACGTCCAAATTGGGCAGTTGAAAATACTCTCTTTCAGCACATGGGGTGGGAGTAGTGCATCATCTTTACAGTCTCTTTGATGCTGGAAAATTCAAAACTTGCCAGCTGAAATCTCCCCTCTGGTGGCCACTGACCATTCCTCTTGGGCAGCATTAGCTCCTTGAACATCAGTTTCATAAGTCATTTTTATTTTGGGGCAGAATAAGGGAGTTATTTCTCATTGTTAGTGATACTGGCTTGTGTGCTGAGGTTGGAAAATTTCTGCAGTAAGTGAATCACTGTTCACAAAAGGCCATTCTGATCCAAGCACAAAACTCCTTGAGTCTATTAGAAAATCTGATTTAGAATGGACAAAAGAAATCAACCCATTTGGACACTTAGCCAGAGAAGTAAATCGATCATTCTGACTCACGTCAAATGCTAACTCATTATGGGATTGTGGCTGAGGCCAAAGCAATGCCAGTATCTTTTTGTACTAGTGGCCTGTCATCATGAAGAGATGGTAGCCACTATCTTGTTCTGGAAATGTTGGCCTTGGCTGACCTCCTTCTCTCATTGATATGTGTGCTGACCTCCAGCCTCACAGAGGGTGGTCCAGCTCTAGCCCTTAGCCTGCATAGTGACATCTCTACCCTCACCAAGGTGATATGACATATGAAATTATGCCATCAGACACAATTCCCAGTGCAGCCTGGATTTGTGAGCTGACTAGCCTGCTATAACAGCTTTCTTGGTCCTGAAAAACAGAGCAGCAGATGTGGGCAAGAACAGAAATGGTGCAGTCCATACTTGTTGGATGATGCCTGAAAAGACAGAACAAGAATGAGAGAGAGGGAGGGAGGGGAGGAGAGAGAGAGAGAGAGAAAAGAGAGAGAGAGAGTACTAGAGAAAATTAGAGGAGAAAGGTAAAACAGGCTTCCTTTGCTAAGGCCAGCAAAGGATGTATTCATGAAACTTCTACAGGCTGCTCTGGGCACTCAGACATATGTCATTGTGACACATCAACTCTAAGCCTTTCCAACTTAACATATCTTATTTCTTGCTCATTGAAAGACCAGGTCAAAAAATAGTCCCTGGGATTTGAGGAAGACTCCATTTGGCCATTGTCAGAGTCCTGGGAGTTCCTTGGGGTTTTTCACACTGCTGGAAACTGGGAAGAGCAGAAAGGCTAAAGGGTCACCTGATGTTTCTTGGGCTCTGCTTGCAAGCTGCACACTTCCTTCCACCAGTAGACTTTTGGCCATAACTTAACTCCTGGCAGCATGTCACCTTAGGAGGCCACTGTGTGGTCTGGTTATCCAGCCTGCAGAGAAGCTGGAATCAGGACATATGAGGCAGATTTTGTTGCAGATTTCAGCGATCAGTGGAAAAGCCCATGAGATTTTTCACAAGTAGTCCTTCAGTGTATATGACCTTGGGTGGAACCTCACCCTGGTTAGAGAATACACAGGGCATATATTCTCAAAAAACACTGCTTAAGGCCTGTGGATTGTTGCTGGTCCTCCAGGATCACCTAGGAGATCTCTAACATTCTGTATCCCTCTGAGGAGGTGCATGGGGGAAGGACAGAGTGGGCTAATCAGAATTTGTGTTATTGAATAAAAGTAAAAGTGAATTTCACTTGGAGAATTCCTGTGTAGATACCAGCAGGGGTTTGCCCGTCTCCCCATTCCCATCATATATGCCAGGCTTCATGGGCTGCTGGGGTGCCACCAGCCTATAACAGACAGAGCATCTTCTACATCCCAGTCATGTGACTCCCATATTAGGGCAAGTACTATGTGAAGAATCATGGGTGGCCCTTTAGCTGCTTCACCTTGAAGGAAACCCTTGTACCTTCTGTTCACATGGTCAGATAAATGAAGTCCTTCAAGGAGAGTGACAGGTGGGAAGAACTCTTGATTACCCTTTGTGGAGGTGTTGGGTGAACTACACAGGCCCTCTTTCTGGAAGGCTATGTCCATCAGAATTCTGTCCTGATCTTGCATGAATGCCATGGATTGATCTACCAGTGGGACATTTCCTTGCCGCCTCGTGAAGTTTGGGAAACTGAGAAGAAATGAGTTCAAGAAGGTGTTGCTGCTTGATCCAGAGGAGCTGGTATTTCCAAAACGTGGCTTCCCGCTGTCTTCAAGAGGCTGGAGTGAAGACAGTGTGCAGATGTGAACCTAGGTCAGGCACAATGCAGCATTACCCATGCTTCAGAAATGGACTTAGCTTTATTTAAAAGGAGACATTGCTGAAGTGAAATG
This sequence comes from Orientallactaga sibirica, assembly GCA_036365145.1. Lineage (NCBI taxonomy): Eukaryota > Metazoa > Chordata > Mammalia > Rodentia > Dipodidae > Orientallactaga > Orientallactaga sibirica. The sequence goes on along the minus strand of JAEOAD010000011.1, from coordinate 44,023,457 downwards.
TGTGAAGTCAAACAAAAAAGATCAGTAATAAAAGTAAAAATGCTAAAATTCTAGCTAGACATTACCACTTTGCACGGAAAAGGGTCTCTCTTCACTTCTTTGTAGTGCTAGGGATTGAACCCAGGGCCTGCTACATGTAGGCAAGCACACTATCAGTGGGCTACATCCCTAGCCCCTCTATCTTTGTTGCAAATCAAGGACATTGGAATTGTTCATAGGACATTCCACAGAGCCTTCTTAGCAGTGTCCTCAGAAAGATGGAGGCCTGGCATTATGCATTACACAGCGCCTGTCTCTGTAGTGCTTTGAAGCCTCTACGTGCTCCCAGTGGAATAAGTCTCTCAAGGGGACTTGGGATCCCAGGCGCCTCATTTCTTTACCACTCTGGATCAAAGCTGGTATCTCTTGAAGCTGCCACAGAAAATGTTTCTGTCCCCTTGGAAAACAAGACTTGCCTGTGTCAAGGCCTCATTCACTCAGCAAGAACAATTAGCACTATTTAAGCTCCAACAAAATTAGGTTTACAAATTGATTTATGGCCTTGCCGAAGAAAGAGATTCTTGAGACAAGCACATTTCTGACAGTTGGTTTGAGAGTAACAAGGCAGAAGGTTCTGATGGGAAGGGGTCCCAGAGGCACAGACTGCAGAGATTGGTGGCTGAGGACTTCTACAGACTTCGAAGAAGATTCTTCCACCATTAACTGTCCTAAGTACCACTGAGGGCCAGGTGCATACACTCCAACTAGCATTCTGGCTAGAGAAGGAAGGAGAGGCATTCTGTGATCTTATATTGTTACTGATTGGGTTCGTACGGTGACAGCTTCTGAAAGAATAGAGAAAACTTTTCTCTAGCCAACTTTCCATGATAAAAACATCGTAGAACAGTCTAGGCATCAGCTAGAATCTGGCAGTCTTCTTTATCTTAAGGATATGGATAGAAAAACCTTGTGCAATGATGTACCTAAAAGGTCACATGATGATTGCAATTCAGGAAAATAAAACTTAATTTGATTTAGGGAAAAAGATGGACAATGAATATTTTTTTAATATATATTTTTTATTTATATTATTCTGATTTTACATTCATAGTATTGGTTCCACAATGAATATTTTTAATAAAGAACATTAACTTTTAGTTAATAAATGTAAGAAATGTCCTGAAAATAGACTTGGTTGCACAGCAGAACTAAGTCTATTATGAGTGAGGAGGACCCTGGGTGAGACAGTTGGTCTCCACAGCAAGCTTGATTGAATCTGGAAGCAGTAGGGACAGGTCCACAAGCATTTCTAGGAAGAACTAACTTGAGGGGAAGGCTTTTCCCATGTGGGCAGCCTTTTTGGTGGCAGCTGACATATAAAGAGGGTCAGGAAACCACAGCTTTGTGCTTGGTCACCCTTGTTATTCGCCGGTGAGTGCATCTGCTTTGTGCCTGCCATCCTTCATTGACATCAGAACCCAGCTTCTTCCGCCTTCCGATGTGGACAGATGGAATCCTAGAGACCTTCAGTTCCAGATGGGAACTGCTGAGATCTCCACCACTGTGGACTGAGCAGTTATCCGGTTCTCTGGCTATCCAGCCTGCAGATAGTCATTGCTGGACTGCCCAGTGCATATCCTCTAAGCCAATCTCACAAATTCCTTGTAATATGGATTCATTGCATGGGTTCTGTTCCTCTAGAGATTGTTGACTAATACATTGGGCTAGGCATGAGGAGTCACTCAGAGCCCAAGGTGAGAGAATGTGCATGGGAGGAAGCCTCTGTTTCTCAAGAACTCAGTTGAAGGAGTGGTGACCCAGATCAAAGGCACATATTCCTTGCACAGCTGCATCATTGTGGCCTGGAACTTGTCAGGAAGTTGGTCTGGAAAGCCATTTGCCCCAGCTTCATCAGCTGTGGTGACAGGTTCTCCAGTGCTTTTAATCAGCTTTCCAAGCAGAACTGATGCTGGCTTCAACGTCAGAAACAGCAAAATGGACAAACTTTTGGGTTCTTAGCCGCACCAACTCTGTGGAGTTTATAGGAAAGGTATACAAACACAAATGAAAGTTCAACACCTACACAAAAGAAAATCAGAAAGACAGACTTACATTTAGAAAGATACTTGCAGGATAAAGCAGAAGCCCACATCTCAAAGACAGGGACAACTAGAAAGACAATCTTCTGTAGGACAGCTTGGGCTCCTCTGATCTTTCTTGAAACTTTGAAAGCTGAAAAACAAAACAAAACCTCGTGTGTGTGTGTGGTGGTTGCACAAATGGTGACATGGAGCCTGTGTGGAGGTCAGAGGAAAACTTCAGGTGTGTTCCTCACCTTCCACCTTGTTTGAGGCAAGGTGTCTTGTTCACAGCTCTGAACACCAGGCTAGTGGCCTGTGAGCTTTCAGGTAGTTCTCTCTCCCTTCTTGTCACAGGTGTGCTGGGACTACAGAAGCTAACACTACAGCATCTGGTTTTTAAGTGGGTTCTGGGGAATCTGAACTCACATACTCATGCTTGTATGGTGAGTGATTTTCCACTGACTGGGCCATCTCCCCAGCCCCAAACCTGAACCTCTTAATGTGTGGGTGTATTTTGTAATGACAAGGCATAAAGAATCGGACATGGTTCCTCTCACCCCTTTGGACAGATTTGGACACCTAAGGTGGTTAATCTTCATTGTCAACATAATTGGATTGAGAATCTCCATGGAAACACATCTCTGGACAAGTCTATGAGGATGTTTACAGCAAGGTTAATAAAGGAGGGAAGACCCACCCTGATTGTGAGTGCCACCATGCATGGGTTGGGGGTTCTCACTGGAATAAAAAGGCGTAAACAACCTGAGCACCAACATTCCCAACAGCCAATGCAATGTGACCAGCCGCCTGAACCTCCCGCTAGGCCTTCCCCACAGGGTCTGCTTGATTCCAAGGCTTTGTGGACCAGAGTGGGCTTCCACTCAGAATCCTAGGATGCCGCCTAGGAATCTTGCTGTGAGGGTGTTTAAAAAGCCCCAGAAGGCACAGCCCAGAAGGAGAGCCATACTTGTTATTTTCTTAAGGCAATGTCTTCCCCTAACTGATCAAATCTTGTTCCCCAAGATCCAGCTGGGAGTCAGAATGGGCATTCTCTGGGGACTCTAATTTGGAGATCATTCTGAGATGGAGCTGAGTCAGCATGATTCCAGGGTCACAAACTTCCTCACCAAGAGATCACTGGGGAAAACCCAGTATAGGGTTTGGGTCATAGGCTACTTCCTGGCCTGAGGGCTTCCTGTAGCCCGAGAAGTCAAGGAAGGAGGGCAGGGGCCATCTGACACCTGTTGTGCCTGTAGGCAGTTCACTGCTCAGGCTGCCTCAGGCTGGCGGGGCGTCCACGTGCCTCCCAGTAGCCCTCCCCATTTCGCGCGCTGAGGGTGTCAGGGAGGCTGGGTGCCCAGCAGACCAAGGAGGTGGGATCTAATTTGCGGATTGGGGCTCACAGCTGTCACTCCGAAAGGGTGGGGCTTTGAAAAAAAAAGGACAAAATTTTAAGGCAAAACCTTCAAACCCCGCAGGGCAGTGTGGTGCTCACAGGCGCTTCGGGTGCAGTGTAGGAGGCCGCGGACCCGAGCCGGCGGTTCCTCCTCCGCGCGCAGCCCACCCGCCTTCCCCGGACGCTGCGAGGAGCCGCGCGTCTCCGGGGCCGGCCGTGCACTCAGCTCGCCTAGAGCCCGGCGGGTGCCGCGGGCGACCGTTGCGGGCAGCGCGGGCTGAGGCGCCGGGGCGGAGCCGCAGCACCCAGCAAACTTTGGGCTCCGGAGCGCGCGCGCTCGAGATGGGGGCTGCGAGCCTGGGCGCCGCTGGCCGCCCCACGCGCCGGGCCACCTGCCGCGGGGCCTCCTCGCAGCCTCTGCCCGCGCCCCGGGCACCGCAGCTCCGCCGCCCGGCCGCCCGCGCCCGCTAGCCAGCCACAGCCGTCAATCCCACGCGCCCAGGCGTCCGGCCTCAGCTCCTTGGGACCGCTGTGGGCTTGGGGACAACAGAATGGAAACCTTCTTGTGGATCAAATTAATTTAAAAAAACAAATCCCAGAGCCAATCCCAGCGAGGGTGAAGGAGAGAAGTGGGTTTGGCCTGCGCGCTGCTGGACCCAAGAGCTGCTCCGGAGCTCCCGCGGCCGTCGCCTCGGCCGGCCATGGACCTGCAGGAGACAGGCTCAGAACGTCGGGGCGGCTGGGAGCCCTAGGGGACTCTCCTTCTCTGTTCATCCCCAGCCTCAGCCCTCTGTGGACCTGGCGACATCACTCCTTCACCTAGACATCACCGAGGACCTGAGCCCCGTGTCTCCGGGATGTGCCCCTCTGAGATGGGGACGCTGTGGCACCTTTGGTCCCCTGTGCTCATCACCCTGGCGGCCCTTTGCTCCAAAGGTGAGAATGTTGCAACCACCTGGCCTGGCACTAGGGACTAACTTTGCTGGGAGTGCATGAGCATGTTTGGGAGAGGGTGTGTGTGGAAGTAGGGGCCCTGGAGAGATGGGGAGAGAGAGAGAGAGAGAGAGAGAGAGAGAGAGAGAGAGAGAGAGAGAGAGTGAGAGTGTTGTGGTGCCAAGGACCTGGACAGGCTCTTTGGCCAGGATGCCCTAGGTGAGTATTGCAAAGGGACAAGGGGTCTCTGTCCAGAATGTTATTTCAGTAAGGAGGGGTTATGATATGTATGCTTGACAGCAAAGGTGGTCATTGCAGGGCTGAGCCAGATGTGATGGTTCTTTAAAGGAGTGGTACTAAAATAACCTGGACTCTTCCTGGAGTCTGGAATTGACTTCCCAACTGACCCTCACCTGTTTGGAAATAATTCTGGAACAGTCCTGTTGTATGGGAATGCCATTTAGTTCCCCACAGGCTGCTAAGAATATGAAGTGGCCTGGAGTCCCTTTCATACCTCCGCCTGACTATCTCCACTCCCATCATATTTCAGTCCAAGGTCTCCTGCGGTCCCCATCTTGTAGCTACTTGTTGGGCACAGCATCCCCACAGGCCCACTGAGTTTCAGCTGTCACTGTGACCTGAGTTGTTACAGCTGGGTCCCTGTCTGCCTCACTCTGTTGCCATCCCTGTGTGCCTGAGGGAGAAGCAAGTTTGGAAGCCCGGAACAGATTCCTTGAAGAGCACCTGATTCCTGTAGAAGATTGCAGAAAGGCTCAACCATTCTTTCAGGACTGTTGTGGGTGGGGTCTTCCAGAGCACCCCCATTACAGGAAAATACATGGAGAGAAAAATGAAGATTCTTTCCAGTGTATGCCAGAAAAAAAAAATGTAAACATGTTTTTCCCGTGAATATTTTTCAGGAGAGATTTTTCTTTGAAACTTCAAAGCCAGTTATCATGCACACTTTTCATTTGATGAATCTTCTGTTCTGATTTCTCTGGTATCTGCGAGATCTGGTTGCTTTGGATCTTGAAATGGATTTAGACAGATTACTTTCTGGGCTTTTGTGGTGGCTGGAAGGATCCAGGGAGGAGATTCTGTGTTTTCCCACTCTACTGTCTTTTCAAGTGCTATTGAAACTAGCTCAGATCTGCTAATGATGAGCGAGAATCACCCCGAGGACCAGAGCTTCTGAATGAGGTGGATAGTGAAAGGAGTGCCTCCAAGTTAGGCAGACGTGAGGTTAAAAACCTACATCCACAGCGACTGCGCTGCTGCAACCATGGCTGGGAGTGTTCTGTGTTGATAGTACATCTTGATAGGACTCGGCTTCTGGTTCTGTGCTGCAATGACAAGATTTGATTAAGAAAGGTGCAGAGTAGCCCCGTGGTTCTGCTCTGATAGAGGTGTTGCCTCTGTGTTGTGCATAGCTCCCTTACTGGTTTCTATATTACGTCCAGCAGTAGAGTTGCATTTCCCTGGTATTTTTGCAAGGGGAAACACTGAAAGTGTCTCCAAACATGGTACTGTGTGAGTGGAATTCTCTTTTCTAAGTGACTAAAAACTAGCCTGAGAATGATGCCATCAGCTTAGCATATAATAACATGTCTTGTGTGTGGACTTGGGATAGCTCAATTCAGCCAGACAGCTGAAAGTGAATTGGTTCTGTGTGTAATCTTCCTTCACATAGCTGGGAGCCTGGCTGAGCACATGGTAGGGAACTCAGTCAAGTCCCAAACTGAGAAGAATAAGAGTAAATGAATGCTATCAGACTGTATAAAGGAGAACTTTGTGGGGGTAGATATGACATCCAGGGACAGCTCAGTCTGTGTCCTAATTTTTCAAAATCTTTCCCTTTGAAAATGTGTGACCACCTGCAAGTTCTAACTTGCTTGAAATTAAGTACAGGCTGCATTGCAGAGGATTTTAATCAGAAGTAAACACACTTTGAGATGTCTTATTGGTTTGGGATTGAATGCAAAGTGGAGTTAGGATCAGATATTAAATATTTGCTTCTGTACTACTGATAGGAACCCTTAAATAAAATAGAATGTACACATTAATATCATGCTAATGACCTTAAACCTTATGTATGTTTTCAAACCCATTCTCAATGCCCTTTGGAAATATAAATGCAAATAATGTGCCATCTCTTTGGACCTAGGAGTCATGTTATGAAACAAGTTTGGCAACAACCTTGTCACATGGCCCCAAACTTGACTGGAGAGTGGGTTTACTTTAAGTTGTCAGAGAGCTTGTGTCTGCTGTTCACATCTAGGTTTTGTTGTACACTTAATGTTGATCAGCCTGAAGATGAGTGAATTCATGTCTCTGGGCTTTGTGGGAGGGAACAGGTATAAGGACAAGGAAGAACAGGTATAAGGATAAAGAAAAACCAGTGGGAAGATGGGACGAGTAGGGAGCCAGGCAGTTTTTAAATGCAAGTGGGGGACAGTTGCCACAGTTCGGCCTCTTGTCACCACCTTCACCTGTATGCATCCTTGAGTTATATTTTCTTGCCAGTGCCAGTGAGAAGCAGATGCTGACACCTGGCTCCAGGAGAGGAGCTGATGGTGTGATGAGGTGCTTGAGTTCAGCGGTATAGCCTTGACTCTGGCTGCTGCCGACTGAGCGCAATGGACAGCCTGAGCTGGGAGGGCCCATCTTGGGCTTAGTGGGTTATGGTGTAGAGCCTCTCTTCTGATTAAACAAGTTTCTGGGCAGCAGGGCACCACCTGTGGCCCTAGCTGTCCTAGAGGCAGGGTGAGAGCTTCCAGGTGTCAGAGCTTTGCAGGGCATTGAAAAACATAAGAGGAGGGAGCCTTGTGTGTAAGTATATTTGGGGAGAGAAAGGCTTTATAGTTCACATTAAAATACAAAACTACCACAATTAAAAGGCTGAAGATAATGGGGAGATCAGAAAGGTTTTCATTCTTTCTCTGAACTAATGAGCTAAATAAAACATGATTTTATTGAAAATATTTAGATGTACCTGGGTATATCATATGCCTGTAGTCTCAGAAGACTGTGGCATCACAAGTTTCAAGCAAGCCTGAACTGCATTACAAGACCATGTTTCAAAAAAAAAAAAAATTAAAACCTCACATGCATACGTTTTTAAATTTTGTAGAATTTCAATTTTGAGGATCTGCTAAATTTAGTTACTGTACCAGTTACTTTCTCATTACTGTGAATAAATACCTGAGCAGAAGCAACTTAAGGAAGGAAAGGGTTTATTTTTTTTTTAGTATTTTAAGGAGAAAGTTAATGACGGGAAGGCATGGTGACAGGAGCAAGAGACGACCTGGTCACATCAGTAGGCAGGAAGCAAAGGACAAATAGGAAGTGGGGCTGGGTTATGAAACCCCAAGGGTCCTTTAAGTGACTCACTTTTTTCAGCAAGGCTCCACCTTTTGCAGCCTCCCCAAATAGTGCCACCTGCTAGGGACATGAATCTATAAGGGGTATTTGATATTCAAACCACAAGTAATACTTTTAAATGTTAAGGGGGAAAAAAGAAATGAACTAAATCTTTCAAAAAACAAGTTGTTATAGAAACACACCTGACTGTATATTTCCATTTCATACATTGAACCATGTATCCATTTATTTAACTAATCATTGTCTATATATCTATTCATCTATCTATTTATCCATCTACCATTTCACTCTGTCTATCCATTCACCATTCATACATCCATTCATCAAATATTGAAGACTGCTTGTTTTCAATGTCGTCATCACCAGACCCCACAGGAATAATTTGTAAGTGTTGTGGTGACATAGAATGAGGACCTCAAGGGTTCTTATATTGAGGAAGTTTCCTGTAGTCATTCCTCTAGATTTCAAGGTGCCACAAACTGTAGAACCATTGCTTTTAAGTTGCAGGTATGAATCTTGGAGAATTAGCTACTGTGGTGTATGCTTTGAGGGCCAGAATCAAGATCTCTGGAAGTAGGTGACCAGTATTTGACCAAAGCAGCTGAGTGAGAGCTCCCTTCTCCTGATGGTTTTTGGCAGCTGGAGTAACAGAAAGGGAAGGGATATGTGCAAAAGGTGAGGCCAAGGTGAGGAAGCACAGTGTAGCTAGGGTGAAGGGAGCAATGAAGATACCATGCTTCATCAAGGGAGAGGAAAGGCAGTGGCCAGACAGAACCAAGGACAATGTCAGCCACCTTTTTCCCTCTCAAGATCATGCAGGTGGATTCTGCTTCATGGGCTCTGAGAAGGGTTAGGACATTGTTTAAGAAAGCCATTGAGAGAAACAGGGATGGATTTCAGTCCAAGAGTGTGTTTCCTGTGGCTGCTGTAATGAATGGTTCGAAACATGACTGCTTTAGACAACAGCAGCCCAGAGTCAATATCAAGGCAGGAAGTTACAAGGGAAGACCCTCCCTGTCTGCTCCAGATTCTGTGACCACCAGCCTGGGCATAACAAACATTCCTCTAGATCCCAGAGTGCTGTCAATCACAGAGGTTCCATTTCAGCAGCTGCCTTCTCCCCTTTTCCCAGCACCTGCACCATAGCACTTCCCATCCCAATCCTATATCTCCCATTCCCCTTCTTGCTAGTGTACATGAGAGTGCATTTAGGGCCACTCAAACAATTCCCTCTTCATTTAGTCACATTCTGGTTTTGTATACAAATGAGGTAACTCATATTTAAGACCCAGAGACACAGATGAGAATATCTTTTGGAAGTTGAGGATGTATGACATTCAAAGAATATTTTCTTCTTCCTCTCTGAAACCTTAAGTTCCTCTAAGGATAGCAAATACATACTTTTATATCTATCTTTGACTTCTCTTTAGTACTTAGCATTGCACATTAGACATTTCATAGACTCAATAAAAATTTTTAAGTGTGTTTAAGAGTGTAAAATATTGCCAGAAGAATCTTTGCCTGATAGTAAAATGGCTTAGGGCTGTCTTTTCCAGTAATTTCAAACAGCTTCAGGAAATATGTTGATCAATAATAATAGTGACTATTTTTAAGTGATTATTGCATGGTAGACATTGTACTCAGAAATTTATGCAAGTGGTTTTATTTGTGAATTTGCAGACAGACCAGTGGGTTACATCCATGCAGAGCTGAGACTCAGAGAAGCTCACTAACTTGTCCAAGACCTGACAAGCGTCTGAATTCTGCTGTTGCTGCTCATACTGTCAGACATGCACTGTGCTATGTGGGATTCTGTTTCATAACTAAACCATTTGGTTAGCAGGAACTAATGGAGCCTTGCTGCTGAGGGGTGCAGGCCGCAACACATCTCCCTTCTGAGTAAGCTCAGAGCCTAAGGGATGGTAGATGTTCGGTGTTTCTTGGACAGATGAATAGAAGGAAATCATGCTGCTCAATTTTTCTCAGCCTTTAGTTTTCCAGCAGTAATCAAAAGAACAACCACAATGGACTGAAACCTATCTTTTTAATTTTAGGGCTGTTGTGGAGTTGAGTAGGCTATCAATGGTTTGTTGAGTTTGGGAGCTACCTAGTTTACTGGATGGACTTGCAGATGTAAGGTATGATCTATGGATGTGTCCATCTGTCTCTTTAACTCATATGAATACCAGGCCCAGGTACCTCAAGACCAACACTGGCCTCTGTCCTCCAGAATAAAAGAGTAGGTGGCTCTTCAGTGGCCTTTGGGAAATTGACAAGAAAGAAGGAGAAACACATAGAAGGAAGACAGATAAGTGTTAGTCCTGTTTGGGAAAGGTGAGTGTGAGATTCTGGGAGTATGTGGATGCGTTAGCTTGCCTTCTAATGCCAGAAATGAGCTTGAGTATGTTATGGGCATAATGTTGTGGGGACTCATCTCTTGGGCTTGTTGTGAAATAAGACTGAAGACTAAGAGCCCCTTTTTGTGTTTGTCATTTATTTAAAAATACTATAGGAAAAAAAAAGACAGAAGCCATACATCTCAAACATTGGTTTTAAGGGGTTATACCTAGATAACATGAGATGCTCCCTCAATTCCCAAAATTAAGACTCTAAATGAGAAGAAAAAAATAAACACACTTGTGGCAAACCTTTGAGAAGAAACTTAAGGAGAAATTGTCAGGATAGGGAAGACAGAAGGAGCCACAGAAAAAGAGAACATTTGGAAGATCTGACACTCAGTCCCCACCCTGCTTGCCTCCCAAGGATGTGAATAAGGGGATCTGATGTACATTTGACCAGATTGAGAGTGTTGGGGTGTTATGGCCATGGACTCACATTTATACTCGGGAGAGGTTGTAACACTAAGTTATTTTTTTTTTCTCATGAGCACAATATTAAATCCTTATATCTACAGGCCCTCCTTGTGCCTTCATTCAGTATTGGTCAAATTTCTTTTTTTTTTTGTTTTCATTTTGGGTCAGGAAAGCCACATGAGTGGGTATGGGATGTAAGTTCTCAGACAGCTTGGGATTGGCAGAGTATCTGAGGTGTCTTAGGATACAGTGGCAGTAAAATATTTCAGTGTCAAAGCAGACCCCTCCTTGCTCTGCCATGCTCCCTATTCCTCGTAGCCACCTTCTTTCTGAGCAGGTGCATAGCATGGTGAATGCTGTCCATTGCTGCAACAAAAAGCTCAGGATAGAAACTCAATTCCTGACTTTTAACTTCAAAAATTTAAGTCCAGCAGATGAGAAAAAGATTGGGAAGCACATATGTTCTCAGGCAACTCGTTTCCTGGTTCATCTTCTTCTATTGAGTAAAGATGCTCCTGCCTCCAGGAAAGTGAGGTGACTTTAGGGGTGGAGGTTGGGGGCTTTACATAGGCATGATTTTGACATGTTATCTTCTTTCATGCCAGTGACAGAGTAGAAGGTGAGTGATCCAGTCTGTAAGCATCTGTGGAGAACTGCCCCAGGCTTATGGAATACAGTACATGTTGTGCCGAGTGAGCAGGCAGTATGCTCTGTGTGGTATTAAGCATTGCATGGATGCCTTCCTGGCCATCCATCCATGATGCAGAGGTGGCTGCAGGAGTGTGATTGACCCAAAGAAGCTCAGGATCAAGGCCAGGGAGGCACAGTGATGTCTTTATGGAGTAATCATAGAGCTCAGATGCTGTCTGGACACATCTCAGACCTCTCCATTGGAGCTGCTCTGACCCTTTCAGAATGTGGACATGATCTCTGGAATTGTTGACGGTAGGTATTGTATTGACAGAACCTTCCTTTGGCTATGGAATGAGAATATTTATCTGGTTTACAACTGTAATTCTGGCACTTGGGAAGCTGAGGTAGGATTTCTAAATTCAAGGCCATCCTGGGCTACAGAGTGAGACCCTGCCTCAAAAAAAGAAAATACATAACATGTGTTCTCAATGCAGTACTCTTGCCAGCAGAATGGTAAATATCACTGGGACTGCCATGCCCCAGGTGTGTCTTTGGGAGCTTTCAAGCCAGCAGCTGGCATGGGGTCAATACTGCCTGGTCCTGTATCTGTCCCAACCCTGCCCAGGTGATCATTTGAACTGGAGTCTGGCTGTCAAAAGAAATGGGACACTCACCCAGCTGTAAGCAACCAGCACTTGCTGTCATCCAGCACAGCAGCACTTGAATCCAGTGGACCTGAGGTTGAGCATCTAACACATGTGATGGACAGAATCCTTGCAATGAAGGAATGAAGGTCCAACTGTGCAGACTATGGAAGCATAGGAGAGGAAGTGTGAGTCCACGAATGCAATGTGGGACCCATGCAAGAAGTCAGCAGAGTTATGTGGCCATCAGTGGTCACCCATACTGCAAGGTGGGTGCTCCTGGGGGCATTTGGCCACCCTGTTGACAGCCCCTGCTTTAGCCCCTGCTGAGTGACAGTGTTTATTGTCCTCATTGGTGCCAGTGCCTTCCTGCTGTTTCTGTGCTGCACCTTTCCAGAACTCAGTGTCCATGTGGCTTGACAAAGGCCACCCTCAGTGAATCAACCATCTAAGCTGGGCTGAATTTAGATGAGGAAGTCCGGAGTGTCTGTTGTCACTATTACCCAGTTCATCTCCCTCCACCTCTGCCACTGTTTCTGCTCCACTCCTTGATAGCTGTGGTCAGCAGGGTGGCACAAGGACCACACACTGCAGCATCCTCTGATGATGGTGGGGACAAGGCTTCCTCTGCTGCTTCCTGCAGGGTCTTGAGATTGGCTTGAAAGGGCCAGAAATCATGCTCATCCGTGATCTACTCTCATCAGAGATGGGGAGGTCTGGATAGGCCATGTGGTCCACGGTGAGATGAAGAGGTCTGGGGAGGGGAGGATCCTGTGATCCACTGTGAGATGTTCCTGAACAGAGTGGAATGCCTGGACCTTGAGGGATGGGGCTGGGTTGTGGTCCCAGAGTTCTAGTGAATGAAGGTTTCCCAGAAAAGACAGGCACTATCCTCATCTGGCTCTCTTCACAGGGTTATAAATTAGGGACAGAGACAGTGTCCTTCCTCATTGACTTGTACTAACTGTTGTTATATCGACTCCTGCACTTGGACTTTTCTCTTTAAAAGATAGAAAACTGTACTGTTGTCTTCATCACCTGTAAGAACAGGACACACTGCAGGAGTCCATGTGTCTTGGGAGAGAGAGCCCATGTCCATTTATAGGGCTCTCTACCAGGAAGCATGTGCCCATCTCTATGGCTTGGGGACAGAGGTAGGTGTCCAGACACCAGAGGAGAGTCCCATGAATGGCTAGAAGCCCAGAGGTGCTTTTCATTGAATGGAAATCATATGTGTCTTATCATGTTACTGAATGTTCATTCTGACCAGGTAGGGTGCCAGGTGTTTGACTCCATTTCCTCATCACAGGCTCACCCACATCCTTTGGGCAGGTTCTTTTGATTCCACCAGGGGATGTCAGACATAGGAACCAAAATAATTAGTCCAGGTCTGGTTAACAAATAGTGTTTTCTTTTGTTGTTGTTAGAAGAAGTTAAACAAAACCACTTAACAAGCATGCCTCTTTTGGTTATCTTTCATTGACAGCTGTAAGACCTTGAATGCAGGTTTTGTGGATGGGGTTTAAGGACATGGTGAGTGGGAAGTGCTGCATCCAGGATTATGGGCTCCAGTGACAACTTGCAACTCCAAGGGCACTTTGTGGCTTCTGCAAAAGACAGGGAAGGGATGAAGCCCAAGTGTTTGGATTGTGTTTGCATTTCTTTTTGCATGTGTGTATATGTAAATTTTCACAAGTGTGGGCATGCATATGTATGGTACCCATGTGAGTGCATGTGGAGGCCTAGGTTGACATCAGCTGTCTTTTTTGATCACCGTCCACCTTACTTCACTGAGAGAGGACCTCTCACTTGAATTCAGAGCTCGCTGACTCAGCTAATCTAGCTAGCCAGCTTGACCTGGAGATCTCTGTCTCGGCTTGCAGAGCCCTAGGACTACCATGCCCACTCAGCAAATATGTGGGTGCTGGGGATCAGGACTCTGGGCCTTATACTTGCATGGCAAATGCTTTATCCACTGAGTCATCTCCCTGGCCTGTGTGTTTGCATTTTGAAACTATTTCTATTTCTTCAGTCAGTGGGACAATTTTAATTGAGAATTAGAATTGTAGTTTGTCTAAAATGGTGGTAAGAAATAGGAAGAAGGGAGAGAGAGTAGAAGGGGAAAAGAGGAAAGAAGGGATGTAGGGGGAAAGCAAGGGGAGAAGGGAGGGGAGAAAGGGACTGATAGGAGAGAGAGGAAGGGGGAGGGAGAAGTGGGATGAGGAAAAGATAGAAGTGTGACAAGATAAAGGGTGAGGAGGGAGAGTGGGAGGAAACTCTTGACTCTAAATTCAGGCTCACTCCAGGATCTATGCAGATTGAACCTATAACTCTCTCTAGATTGACCTGGGCTTGAGCGTGAGGTCAGCCAGGATTAGTGTTCATAGTAAACACCTGTAGGGATGGCTTTAAGGTCATCATCTACTAAAGTGCAGACTTCCCTTTGCTCTGATGCCTGGGAGAGCATTCTTAGGACCTAGTACTGAGGAAAGGGTCTGTCCACCTGGAGAGTGGTCTTCTCCTTTGAGCTGGAAGAGTCTTATCTTCACGTGATCATGTGCTCCTCTCTGCTGCCCTCTTTCCTGGCCTTTCAGGCCTGAATGTTCTTTTTATAATGGCAGGCAGAGTTAGGAGAGCCATGTCTTATGAATGAGCTTTGTCCTTTGCTTGCTCTTATTTTCCTGTCCTGTTTTTTCTCTCTTTTCCTCTATTTCCCTGCCTGTTTATCTTATCACGCTGCATTTTTTATGTAAGCTACTTCAAATTATTTTGAAAAGAGAGGTAAAAAGAAACAATCTCTTGCCTGAAGATGGTTGCTTTGTCTTTTTATGTATTTCACTGTCGTTGGTTTCCTGTGAATTCTTAAACCAGTTATATATAGTACATACATGTAATTTCTTTTCAACTCTCTTGAGTTCATGTGTTTATGTAAGCATTTCCTCCTATTTTAAAATTATACCATGGATGTAACCTTTAATGTCTGCTTCACAGTTTAGGACTGTCTGCTGTTGCTCAATGATTACATAATGCACAGTCTTCTGCTACCACAAGAAATAATGTTCTTCTTGCATCATTTTTGCTTTGTTACTTTCTTAGACTCAGTATCTTAAGCACCAGAGAGCTTTGCTTCCAAGTTCATTCTTGAAAGGGCTGGGTCACTGGTTGTTGGTGACATGGGAAGATGTCTGAGTGGCCGAGCTTCACCCTCACTGTGGCAGCTGTCAGTTTCTGCTGTGCCCACTGACATTTGCTGAGTACTTCCAGGTCTTCTTGAGCATGGTTCAGATTCATGATGAAGAGTCGTGCACTTTGATGATAAGGCTCTGCTTGACCCAGTGAGTCTATGCCCTGTGATGCCAGCCCTTGATGGATGATGGGTTGAGGGACAGGAGTGAAGAACCGACTGTCCTAGAGTGCTACATGTTTTGTGAAGAGAGCCATATGAGAAAACATCAGAGAGAACACTTAACAGACAGGTGTCTGTCAAAAGGTTGAAGGAAAAATGTTACTTCATTTAACTGAGATGCTGTGGACAAAAATGGCATTAGGCAGGGCTTGATCTGGTCGTGGTGAGGTCTCAGGAATGTAGACTGTTTTAGCTCTTCTGTCTCAGTTCCACACAGACCACTGTCTGTCCTATAGTTAAGAGGACACCCTTGCTCAGAATTTTATATTTTGCTCTCAATTCAAAACAAAAAAGTGTTTTTTTTATAGCTGTTCCATCAAAGTCTCAGGCTTAGCCTCTTGTTCCATGTGGTGTGAACCAATAAGATGGGACAGGCATGGGCTAGTGGACTCAAGGTCAGGCAGTAGGCCCTCCCTTTGCAGGGTGGCATAGAACCTAGTCCAAGACACTTGATGGTAATATGAAGGGAGGGGATACTGTCAACAAAAGGGACTGGAGGTGCTGAGTGATGGGCATGCCAACAGCATCCCACTTGTAGGCTGCTGCATCTTTATACCCAAGATGGCAGCATTCATATTTCCTTTTGACTTTAACCATCAAGGCAATTCTATATTGCTACTTCAGTGGTGAGGACCAGTATGGAATTCTACCCTCTTGGGAAAGATGCTTCATTCTTTGAATGTTTATGTAAGTGGAATACAAGCTTTTGTTTCCAACAACTGTAATTTTTCAGAGTCCTTAATTAGACATGTAAACTATGCACCATGGAAATTACTGTTGTGAATAAATATTTGCGTGATGCTCTGTTAAAAACAAGTATGAAAACACACAATTGCTTGTTTTACAAGCATTCAGTATTACAAAATATGAGATCAGCAGAACTATTGAGAATTCTATTGAATGGGAGAGAGAACCACTCAAGTGATTCATTTACATTTTTAAAAATATATTGCAAAGGGTCTTTGTAGACTGGCTTACTTGATATGGGCTGGCTAGTCCACCAGTGGCTGTCTGCAGGCTGAAGAGGCTGAAAACCCCAGTAGCTGCTTAGTCCTCAAGGCTGGATGCCTCAGCAGTAGTACTGTCATTTCCATTTGGGGGAAACAATGTCAACAGCTGGAAGGAGCAGTGATTTTCATGTATAGTAGTGGGAAAGCAGCTCACAAAGCATTCTGCCTTATTCCTTTTAAGTTTTGCATGTCTTGCTTAATTTCCTTAATTAAGAAGTACACAGCAAGGAGTTGGTTTTAGCCTACAGTTCAGATGGATGTTATCTCAAAACAACAAGGAAAGACACTTTTGAAGTCATTCTAGTATTATAGACCACCTAAGAAATCAGTAAGAGACACGCCTCTGTGGCAGGTCTGTGAGGGCATTTCCAGGAAGGATGAACTGAGGGAGGAAGTCCTTCCCCCAGAGTGGATGGCCCTTCCAGTGTTGGATAGATATAAAGAGGTTCCTGTTTCCTGGCTGCTTTGCTACCTGCTGGTGTGTGCATATACCCTCTTGCTGCTGTCCTTTGTGGACCTCAGAACCTAGCTTCCTTCCACTTTCTAATGTGGACTGAAGACCAGCAGCTCTCCAAGAATCCTTCAAGTAGGTCTTCAGCACCAGATTGGGACTGCTGAGACATCCAGCCTTGTGGGCTCAGCAGCTGCTGGGTTCTCAGCCTCTCTAGCCTGCAGACAGGCTGTTGGATTACCTAGTCCACATTGTATAAACTCGTGTAATAATGCCTGTTCCTCCAGAGAATTATAATGTAATGCAATAATCCCTGTTCCTCCAGAGATTTCTCAGAGATTCACATGTCTAACAAAGATTTTAGATGGAGAAGCATGCACTTATTGTTCTTTTATATTTTAAAAGTGTGCCTTTATGAATCCAAAGGTCATGAAAGAGATAAGCAGCAGGTGAGGAAGCCTGTGGAGGGATGTGCCAGCAACAGGTAGAGGAAAAAGGTACTTTTGCTGTCCATGTCCCTTGTACCCTGTAAAGTGTGGGTTTGGATTGACTGGTGGAACAATGCAGTTTTACATGTGTTTTATATCCACTGTGAACTTCATGTCAGTATCCTGAGATGAGGAAAGGGTTCTGACTGTATGGGTTTTCCTGCTTCTCTGGAGTTTGAGCATGCTAGCTGCTTACCACCAGTCCTTCCAAAGCAGGGCTGCCACCTGGCCAGCTCCTACAGCAAGTTTTTCTCTTTCCTGGTTGTCAATGTCATGGTCTTGTCCCTGGTATAGTGAAGATGTGAAAGTTCTTCCCCATTATGTTCACTGTTTATGTAGTTTTTAAAAATTAAGTAGAAACTTTGTATGGACACATTATGTGTTGGTACCATCATTTCCGTCCTCCCTGCCTGCATTCCACTGAGGGCCCTCCTCACTGGGTTTGCTGGTGGTCACCATGGGCTTGTAGGTTATGAGTTGTGAGGACAGCAGTTAGTCATTGTGTGAGGCGCAGTTGCCTGGCTATTGCCTCCCACCATGTGGCTCTTACAATCTTTCTGCTTCTTCTTCCTCAAAATTTGCCCAAGCATTGGTGGGTATGTTTTAAGTCTACTTTAGCATTGAGCTCTCAGCAACTTCTGGAATTTTGCTTTGGTACATTTTTGTGTATCCTCAGTGTCTATTGCCTTCACCCTGGTGCAGGTTGTCAGGCTGTCCATGTCCCTTGTGCCCTGATGGTACTCTTGCTCCTCATCATGACAATTCCTCTGTGGTTTCACCTGGGCCCTAGCTGATATGCAAGGGGTGGCTTTTAAGCATATATTTGGTTTTGTACTTTGTTTTGTGTGTAGTTTATGCTGATTAATGTCCTTTAAACCAGATTAAATTACTATAGGGGAGGCACCAATGGATGTGTGAGTGGGATGTTTTATGAGGTGATGCAGCCAGCCTTATTAAGGAGGCAACATGCATGGGGATGCTCTCAAGGGATGTGATTTGCAAATCCTCAAGTTCTGTGTGTTGGCCCTATAAGTCAGTCTGTCCTGTCTCTCAGTCTCCATCACTCAATCAGAGCACACCTAGGTTTGACTCTGACTAAGTCAGTCTGGGATGGAGAGATGGTTTAGTAGTTAAGGTGCTTACCTACAAAGCCAAAGGACCCAGGTTTGATTCCCTAGGACCCACATAAGCCAGATGCACAAGGTGGCATATGAGTCTGGAGGTCATTTGCAGTGACTAGAGGCCCTGGTGCACTCATTTTCTCTCTGTCTCTCATAAATAAATAATAGTTTAAAAAAAGAGTTAGTCTGTCTACATGTCACCTGCTCATGTCCTTTTGTCTCCCTTCTCTTCCCCGACTCTCTCACTCACATACATAAGATATATACATAACACATTCAACCCTTTTGATTTTAAATTTAAAATGAAGATCCCCTCCTTCCCATATCCTGCATCACTATGATTCATTCCCCTAACCCTGAAGGCAAGACCAAAAGCACAAGGGAACACAGTTCAGCCTGTGCTCACTAAGAGACACACAACAGACACCCCTTTTCTTTTAATAAGGTTATTAAAGATATTTTCTGGGGAGAAGCCCACAAGTGCTTGCCACTACTACCAGGCAGGCCACCATGACAGCCTAAAGACCCATGCCACCAAAGTCCAGCCTGAGTTTATTAGAGTTCCTTAAAGAGC
Organism: Orientallactaga sibirica; assembly: GCA_036365145.1. NCBI lineage: Eukaryota > Metazoa > Chordata > Mammalia > Rodentia > Dipodidae > Orientallactaga > Orientallactaga sibirica. Next base: position 44,004,547 of record JAEOAD010000011.1, on the reverse strand, counting down.
ATGGTGAGGGGTTACTTACAGGTGCATGAAACCTCAAAGCAGATATAACATTGAGAAAGTCTTCTGTTAGCATGGACGATGACATACTCATCGCTGTACAGATGGAATTCCCTGTCTTAGATCTTCCACCCTCTATCTATTCTATCTCCCCTTGAGGCCAAGAGACCTCAGCATCATTGCATACAGCTGGAATAGGGGGCAACCTGACATCTTGGGTGATAGTCTAATGACTGTCTCCACTCCATCCTTTTTTTTTTTTTTTTTTTAATTTTCCCCAACACTGACCCACTCCATCCTTCTATGGGGGAATGTCAAGAGGCCCCATGTCAAGGATGTTTCATAAGCAGCCCCAGGTGTTTTCAACCATTGTGTTTCTCAGACAGCACACACAACAGGTATGTATTAAATGTGTTATATTTGTGCTGTTTGTGTAGTGACCATGACCAACATGCCAACTTGAAGACATTTTTGAATATTGAGCATCTTACAGTGAAAAGAAACTTTAAGAAGTCTGAGTTCAATACATCAACACAGATTTTGTTGTAAGAAGATACAGTAGGGTGATGAATGCTTTACTTTCAAGGTTAAAAGTATATTTTAGGTTAGGGTGAAACTGTGAGGAAGCTGAAGGCAGTAAGAGTTTGGGGAGGAAAAGGAACAATGTGACATTTCTGATTGTTAATGAAGAATTCTCATGGATTTTATAAATGGATGGTGGTGGGTGTCAAGCCATTCTGTTATTTATATTCCAATAGATACATTCAAAAGAATGATGTAACAGTTGAATCTTGAAAATGTCAGGATTTACAATACACTAGAAACTAAATCCTTAGTAACTATTGAAACTGGTGAAAAATACTGGATAGTACTTCTGAGATGTGCAAGAGGGTGCATGATTTTCCTAGGTTTTTTTTAAGACTTATGAAGTGGTGATGTTGGAAGACCATCATTTTTGGGGGGCAGTGGATCTCAGCCTAGGTGTTACATGTCAGGGTCATCTGTGGAGCTTTCCCCATGACAAGTGTCTAAGCCACAGTGGCCATCATGAGATTAAACAAGTCAGAGTCAAACCTAGGTGTGCTCTGATTGAGTGATGGAGACTGAGAGACAACGACAAAGCCTCTGAGGGAAGCCAGGTCGCTATGAGTGGAAGGGATGAAAAAGATCTGAGGTCTGACTGTCCGCTAGGGTCACATAGGAGATATTGTATGGGGGTGGATTCTGTTAACTAAAGCAGTTTGCATGCAACAATTCATTTTACTGTACAGTTCTACTAGTCTTGACAAATGCATATAATGTAGTAACCATGCTACGACTAAGGTGTAGAACCCTTTTATTACTCCCAAGCATCCTCTTGGGGTACCAGTGGCCCCCTTCTTTCCCTGGGAAGCACTATCTCTCCCCTGTCCCTGTCATTGTGTGTTTTGTAAAATGTTGCCTGTTAAGTTCTGCTTTTTTCCCTTGGTCCATGCCCTTGCTATCTTCCAGGTGGTTGGGATGGGGTAGTGTTGCAGACAGCTTCAGGCTCGCTGAGATGAACTTCCAGACCAGGCACAGTTATGGAGGAAGGGATATTATTTATTGAAGCTTACAGATCCAGCGGAAGTTCCATAATGGCAGGAGAAGCGGTCTGCTCTCACAGGACCAGACAAGAGAGAGAAAAAGCCACCAGCCACACACCACATAGAGCAAAGCTACAGCCAAAAGCCACAGCACACTTCAGGAACTCCTATTAGGCACACTTTGCATATCTTTACAATGGAATCTCAAACCCACCACCACACCTTAAGATCCTCCCCCAGTGACATTGCCTCTAGCAAGGTGATTGCAGATGCAAACTATAAACTAATAAAACACTGAATATATTGGGGGCCATATATTCAAACTACCACAGGTAGTGTCTGCATCACTGAATGGTGTTCCATAGTACAGCAGATCGAGAGGTGACTTAGTTCTCTTGCAGATCAAAGATGCCAGTGTAACGGGTTTTGACTATTTTAAGTGAAGTTATGGTAAGGTTTTAGCATGACTATACATTTGTATTTCTCTGTGGGTATACTTAAGGGTGAGATTGTGGGTCATATGGGAAGTATATTTAATATTGTCAGGGAATTTTATAGGTTTACAGTTTGAGAGGAAGTTTTGTCATGGTAGAGAAAGCATAGCTAGAGCAGATAGCTGGGGTGACACATCAGCTTGGAGGAAGCAGTTGGACAATGTCAAGTAGGCTGAACTATCAGATTCCAAGAGGAGTGGCACACTTACTCCAAACCTCTACCAACTATTGTTTATTATTATTATTTATTATTATCACAAACTATTGTTTATTATTATTATTATTGTTGTTGTTGTTGTTGTTTATTAAACTATTGTATATGTTATGAGGAACATTTGACTTTCAAACAACCACAGTGTGTTTGCCAGTACTTGGTGTTTGTAGCCTGGAACCTTACTTCAGGTGTGTGTGTGTGTGTGTGTGTGTGTGTGTGTGTGTGTTTTACCCTCCTCCGCTGTGATGGTATTGATTTGCACTTCCCTGATTACTCATAGTTTCAAGTAGCTCTAGTGCTTCCTTACTTCAGCCATGTGTGTGTGTGTGTGTGTGTGTGTGTGTGTGTATGTGGGGTATGTGATGGCCGCCCTGCATGGTGGTATTGATTTGCACTTCTCTGATCATTAATAGTTTCAAGTAGCTGGAAGTGCTAGGCTCTCGTCCGCAGAGCATCGCTGGAAAAGCTTCTAAGTACTTGGTTGTCTTACAGTGTGCTACTCACTTGGGTTGTCTTACCATTCAGATTGGAGAAATGTTGGTATGTGAGACGTATGTGACTTACAAATATATTTTCTATCTATGGAATTTTGCTTAACATGTCTTTTGCAGAGTGTGTTATTTTTATTTTATTTGGAAAAGTTCAATTCATCTTTTTTTAATGAAATTGCATTTGTTGTAATTTCTTAGAAGTCTCCTTCCAGAAGTCTAACAGTTTAAGGTCTACATTGAAGTTTATCATTCATGCTTGGTTAATTTTTTGTAACTGGTGAGAAATGGGTCAAAATTTCCATTTTGTATAGATTTGGTGAATTATTCCAGCATAGTTTATTGTAAGACTTATTCTTCTCTTAAGGAAGCTTTGAATTCTATTGAGATTATCTGAGATATATGGAGTACCCTGAACTTTGTTTCTGTCCTTGAGTTCTGTGTCCCAGATTTCAAACAATATGGTATTTTCTTGATTACATTTCTTTACAGTAATTATTGAAATTTGACAATGAGACTTAGTTTGTCATTCTTTTTAAAAAAGACTTGGAATTTTGATTGGAATTGCATTGAACTTACAAGATAATCCACCATAGTAATGAGTATTGCCCTCTTCCCGAGGACTCTAGTCCATGAATCTAGTATATGTGACAGTTTATCTAGATGTTATATGATTTTTATCATCACTGTTTTATTGTTTACAGCACATAGATGCTACTTGTAGATTTTTATGATTTATTCCAAAGTACTTCAGACTTTGGGTGCTATTGGGGATAGTATTTTTAAAAAATTCAACTTATATTTCTGTATTTATGTCATTATATCTTAACCACATTTGTTTTAGTTGACCTTTTTGATAGCATTTGACAATATTTCCTATGGCTAAATCCTATCATGTCTGAATGAGTTTTCAGTCTTTCTACCGTCCTTCTCTTTCTTCTGTCTTGTCTGTTGCATTGGCTAGGGCCCCCAGAATGACATTATATAAGCATGGTAAAGAGCACACATATGTGCCTATCACTGTCATCAGGCATTGTGTTTATAGCGTTGAGTATGATGTCAGCTCCAGGTTCCTGCAGATATTCACAAAGATGGGAAGTTCTGCTCTGTCGCCGATTTGCTGAGAGGTTTTATAAAACAAGACATTGAACTTTATCAAATCCCTTTACTGGATTAATTGCCACCATGACGTGATTTTTCTGTTTGCCTCTGGATATAGTGGATTACACTAATTTATCTTCCAATGTTGAGCTGCTCTGCAGTCCTGAACAAACTCAAATTAGTCATGGCATTGGATTATTCTTGTATAGTGCTGTACTTGATTTGCCAATGTTCTAGAGGCTTGGTGTCTAAATTCAGGAAACATATTTTCCACAGATGTGTGCTCTGTCTTTGCTTTGAGTATTGGGAAAGTGGCTTTGAGATGAGGAGAATGCCCTCCTGTTGGTGTTTTTGGAGCGAGTAATTTTGGAGCCATACATCTGAGCTAGTACTTTTGTAGATGTTTGGGTGTCTGGGGAAACCATCTGGAGCTGGAGACTTTTTTTTCTCACCAGATTTCAAATTGAACATTAAACCAGCTTCATAGTACGGACTGTTCAAATCATCTCTTTTGTATGGGTGAACTTTGATGGCTTACACTTTTTGATGATTTGCTCCGTTTTATCTACATTTTCAAGCAGATAGAAGTAATTTTGTTCATAATGTGATTAGCCATTTCCTGCCTTTCAAACTTGATGTGATATTCTATTTCATTCCTGTTACTAGTAATATTCTTTTCATTTTTCTTGGTCAGTTTGCACAGAAATTTACAGATTTTATGTCTTTTCAAAGAATCAGCTTTTAATTTCCATTGAGTTGTATTATTTCTCTTTTTAAACTTTTAAATAGGTTTCTGCTTCTAATATTTATTATTAAAGTGGTGGTGTATTTATTTGGAAGTATTTGAGGATTTCCAAGATACATTTCCTCTCTTTTCTTTTTCTTTCCTCTTTCCCCCTCTCTTCTCCTCGTTTTTCTCTTTTCCATTCCTTCCCTCCCTTCCTGTCCTCTTTTCTTTTCTTTTCTTTTCTTTTCCTTTCTTTCCTTTCCTTTCCATTCTATATCTTTTCTTTTCTTTTCTTTTCTTTTCTTTTCTTTTCTTCTCCTTCATTCTATATCTTTTCTTTTTAAAACGATTTTATTTATTTATTTATTTATTTATTTGAAACAGAGAGAGGGAAAGAGAGAGAGAGAGAAAGAAAGAGAGAGAGAAAGAATGGGCACGCCTGGACCTCTAGCCACTGCAAACAAACTCCAGATGCGTGTGCCCCCTTGTGCATCTGGCTTATGTGGGACCTGGAGAATCGAACCAGGGTCCTTAGGCTTCGCAGACAAATGCCTTAACTGCTAAGCCATCTCTCCAGCCCCTTTTCTTTTTTAAAAAATCATCTTATGTTTAGGGTTTTTTAAAAATTGTTTTTGTTTTATTTTTAAATTTTTATTTATTTATTTGAGAGTGACAGACAGAGAAAAAGGTAGGGAGAGAGAGAATGGGCACATCAGGGCCTCCAGCCACTGCAAACGAACTCCAGATGCATGTGCCACCTTGTGCATCTGGCTTACGTGGGTACTGGGGAATCAAGTCTTGAACCAGGGTCCTTAGGCTTCACAAATAAGCACTTAACTGCTAAGCCATCTCTCCAGCCCCCATTTTATATCTTTTGTAACTACAAATTCAACCCAGGGCTTTGTGCATGCTAGAATGTACTCTACAACTGATTTATAGTCAAAGCTCCCCTTTTACTTTTCATTTTGCAATAGGGTTTCACTAACCTTCTCAGGTTGACCTTGAACTCACTAAGTAGTCCAGGCAGGACTTGAACTTCCAATCCTCCTGCTTCATCCTCCTGAGTAGCTGAAACCATATATCCTTCCGATAAAAATTTCTAGCTTAGGCCATTTTGGTCAGATAACATCTTTGTTAGGATGTTACATAAATGTCTATTTTTTAATGATATTTTTCTTTTGTGACAAAATCTCACTGTGTACCCCAGGCTCGCTTTCAACTCATAGTCCTCCCACGCAGTGCTGGGATTAAGGTGTGTGTCATGTCTCCTTGCTTCTCCTCAGGGATTTTCAATAAGGTCTATCTTGCCAAATCCTCCCTGGGCTCTGGAGAAGGATGCTGGCTGGGATTCTTTGCAAATGTCCAGCAGGCCTGGTGGCGGATGGTGGACTCTTACCAAACATCTCCACACATTTCTTACATTGCTGACAGGAGACAGTTGGGGTTTCAACTATAATTATGGATTTTAATGTTTATTCATAAAATTCTGTGAGTTCTGCATTATGTAATTTTAAATTCTGTTGTTAGCTGCACATACATATAGCACTATTCTGCATTCTAGACAAACTGATTCTTTTGTAATTATATATTATACTTTTCCCATGGTACTATTCCTTATTTGGAAATTTATTCTTCTAATTTTAATATAAACACTCCAGTTTTTAGAATTGATGTTTGAATGGTATGTATTTCTCTACCTTTTCCTCATTTTTAGCTAAGTTCTCTATAATGTTTTATGTAGCCATTTTGAGACTGGGAGTTATATATCCTGACAAGCTATGCATTTTAACTGGTGTGCTTAGACAACTTGCATTTCATGTAGTTTTGTGTATGGCTGGAAGTGAGAACACCCTCCTACTAGTTCATTTTACTTCTCTCTGTTCTTTCTGCCTCTTCATTTTCAATTAATGGAGCTTAGTTGATAATTCTATTGTGTATCTGACAGTGGGTTATAAATTATGCTTTTATATTTTAAAAATATTAATTAATTTATTTATTTGAAAGAGAGAAAGAGGGAAGGAATAAAAGAAAGAGAGAGAGAAGGAGAGAGGGAGAGAATGGGCACATCAAGGCCTTTAGCCACTGCAAACAAACTCCAGATGCATGTGCCACTTTGCACATCTGGCTTATGTGGGTACTGGGGAATTGGACCTAGGTTCTTAGGTTTTGAAGGCAAGTGCCTTAACCACTAAGCAATCTCTCCAGCACTGCCTTTATATTTTTACTAGTAGATTCTAGTCTGGGCTGACCAATACAGACCTTTATTTTGTTTCCGTTTGGCTTGTAAGCAGTCTCTGGGTGTATAAGTACTTTCTGGGAGTGTATTTTCCTTCCTTTCTTTTCACTTTTGGTTTTGGTGATATTATTTATTTTACTTTTGCAATTCCACAACACATGGTTATTATTTTTGCTTTATACAGTAAATTATTTAACCCAATTAAATTAGAAAAAAATGATTGTATCGTACTTCACTTTAATCATTTCCAGATGTATTCCATTCTCCATGTAGATTTCAAGTCATTCTGCCTGAACAACCTCCACCAACAGCTAGGGTCAGGGGTTTGTTGGAGGTGCATGCCCAGCTGTTATTTACCTGAAAATCCTTTCATTCCGCCTTCACTTTTGTGGGCTCTTTTTACTGAGCAGCATACCCTGGGTGCATCATTTCCTCTTGAGGACTTTAAAGATGTCATTTCCGTGTCGTCTGGCCAACATAGCTTCTGACAGGAAGTCTGATGTGCCTTTTTGTTTTGGCTGAGCTTAAAATTGTATTCCCTTTCAGCAATCTGAATATGATGTGTCCTTTGTTTACTGTCCTTTGGATTCTTTGAGCTTCTTGGATATGTAGCCTGATGTCTTTCATTATTCTGTAAATCCCACAGCTACCCTTCCATTTCCTCCCTGTCTCTCTTCTTGGGATTCAGTTACATGTATGGACCTGTGTTTTCCTTTTATCCCTTGGGTCTTGATCTGTTTGCTTTGTAATTTTACTTTTTCTCTTTTAGTGTTTTCATTTCAGCAGTTTTTGTTGAGCTGTTTTCCTGCCACTGGTGATTCTTTGGTCAGTCTCCAAGGAAACCTACTGAAGGGATTTGTCATCTGTTCCTGGATGAGGTTTTCATTTAAGTCATCTCCAGGACTTCCACTTGACATTTTCCTTGCTTCCATTTCTTTGCCCATTTCTTTGTCTGATCATAAACTGGTTCCCTTACCCCTTGTTGACTGGATGGCATTTTCCCATGCCCTGTGTAGATGAATAGAGTGTAGTCGCTTCTCTCTTTGGAGGAGTCTGTCTTTCCTTGGCCAGTTGGTTTCTCTGTGACTGATCAGTGTCCTCATGAAATGTTACTATCTCTTCTAGTATGCCCCCACCCCCAATTATGGCGGCCTTGTTATCATGAGAACAATGTTTTCCAGTTATCTACCTCTCAGGGGATAGCTTTTGAAATGCACTTTCAGTAAGCAGAATCAGAAATGTCAGCTGATTTGAGGGGTGCCCCAGTGACTTTCAAGATCCTTTCAGGTGACTGTAATATTAGGGCTGAGGACTAATGCTACAGAAGAGTGTGGCATGTGGCAAGAGATTGTTTATGATGGTGATATTTATTTTCACTATTGAGATTCTTTTCCTTTTTTGTATTTGTATATTCTTGTGGTTCACATGTGTGTATGTGTATTCATATGTAATGAATTCAGGTGCACATACCTCTCTGTGCAGATGTATGAGTATGTGTGTGTGGAGGCCAAAGGGCAATCTTGGGCATCGTTCCTCAGGCTCCATGCACTTCTTTCAGAGGCAGAGTATCTCACTGACCTGGAGCTTGCTAACTAGGCTAGACTGTGTCACCAGTGAGACTCAAGGATCCTCCATCTCCCCAGCACTGGAACTGTAGGTGTGCACCACCAGACCTGGCATTTTTCATTTTTATGTTGGTTCTGGGGATCAAATTCAGGTCCTCAAGCTTGAAAGGTAAGTACTTTACCCACTGAGCTATCTTCCCAGCATGGAAATGCTTTGGATATCACTAACCAGGAAAACAGAAGTGTTTCAAGTAGTTCACATATTCAGAATGTAACAAAAGAAATTGGTTTTCAAATGTGGAACTGATGAGGGCTGAATATAGAACCTGAGGAAACTCAGAATTTAGCAATGCAGGAAACAACTGCAGTCTCTCGGATGTACCACTTACCTTCTTATTGCTGGACACAATACCTGACCAGAAACACTTTATGGATGGAAGGGTTTTTTATTGACTTACAGTCCCAGGGGATCGAGTCCATCATGACAGGGAAAGTGTGGCAGGGGCAGGAAGCCAGTGTCATATCATCACAGTATCAGGTGGTGGGAAATAGAAAGTAATGGGTGCTGTTGCTCAGCCAGCTTTCTCCTTTTCACACAGTGCAAGACCAAAGCCCATGGAATGGCACCACCCACAGTTAGGATGGGTCTTTCCACCTCATTTAATCTAATCTAGAAAATCCATCTCACACGTGCCAAGAGATTTGTTTTCATAGTGATTCTAAATCCTGTCAGGTTGATAACCAGAAAATAACCATCAAGTAGGATGATGAATCAAAGTGAGGAGATGATGTCCTAAAGTCCAGATGAGGAGCTTCCAAGGGAAAATATGCAGATGGCACTTGAGGTGTCATGTGATGGGGGACAAGATCCAGACTCCCAGTGACTGCCATCAATCAGAAAAGGTCAAGCAGATTCTGTGTGGGGCAGCTGTGCATCTCTTGGAGAAAAGAGCACAGCTTCATTATTTAAGGAAAGCTACATTTATTACATGGGGCAATAAAGGACACGGCTGCCTGAGCATTTGCAGGGTATCAGGTGACAGAAGTCAGAAGGTGTGGTACGAGTTTGGGGATCTGAGCCCAGGTGGCTTAAAGTTAGTCCTTCAATATAAGGGTCAGTTAAGCATGACCAAGAGGGAACTCGAGTTGGCTCTTCATATGCATGCAGTCTTTTGAAAAGAATGCTTTTTGCTTAGGTGAACAATATGCTACTTAAATCAACCAGCTTTTGAGAATTTTCTGAAGTAAACACTGGAAGCATTTACTGTTCACAGTCCTGTGTTCCTGGCAGGAATTTTCTTGGATGGGTTGGCTATAAAATCTTTTTTTTTTTTTTTTGCAAGGTAGGGTCTCACTCTGGTCCAGGCTGACCTGAAATTAACTATGTAGTCTCAGGGTGGCCTTGAACTCTCAGCGATCCTCCTACCTCTACCTCTGAGTGCTGGGATTAAAGGCGTGTATAAAATCATTTTTATAAAAATGGTTGGTGCTAGAAAGATTGCTCAGTGGTTAAGGCACTTGCCTGTAAAGCCTAAGGACCCAGGTTTGATTCCCCAGTATCCATATACAGCCAGATGCATAAGGTAGCACAAGTATCTTGAGTTCGTTTGCAGTGGCTAGAGACCCTGATGTGCCCATTCTCTCTCTCTGCCTCTTTCTGTCATAAATAAATAAATAAATAAATAAATAAATAAATAAATAAATAAATATTTTTAAAATGGTTGTATCACTCTTCAGTCCTGTTAGATGAACTTTGTGGTCTTGGTTCTCAGGAAGAAACTTCCTGAAGGGGCCAGTCTGTAACACAGATTCTATCCACATGGTTTTGCATAGCCTTGAGTGAATATTACAGGGAGTGGTTGATATGGGCACATTAGAATAGCTTACTCTCACATGCTTAGAGGACAGACTGCTCCTGGTTGTCAGCATACAGATACTTGGGAGCTTTGCGAAATGCCTTGTTATCACTGTAGACAGCTCTATAGGAGCTGCAGATGAGAATTCAGCTCATAGCTCTGTGTGTGTATGTGTGTGTGTGTAAGTGTGTGTGTGCACATGCTCACCTGCATGCATACACTGTGGGTATGTGCACACACATTTGTACATGTGTTCTTGCTAACAGATAGCATCAGGCTGCTGTTTGATTGGTACTCTGACCTGTATCTGTTGCAAGCTCCCTGTGGAGAGGCAGAGGAGGCAGCATCTCTGTGATCTTACCTGTTCTGGGCCTTCCAGGATGTTTCAATGGGGGCATTCTTCCCTCTGCTAACACACTTGTCACCAGTGCAGCTGCTGGTTCTGATGTGTTGCTGCTGTGACATGTGTGCCTGCCTTGCGTGGGATTTAAGAATGGGCACAAGACACTCTGTGATTCTTCTCACTCACAGCATGGCTTCCTAGACATACTGTACTGTAGATTGCCATCCCATTTAATGTCAGCTCTGGGGTGGTATCATAGTGTCTTGATCTGTCTTTGTGTGGCATGGAGGAAATCATTTGTCCATGAACTATCAGGTGATTATAGAAATGGATAGGAGATTTGCTTTACAATACAGATTGCTACCACACACTCCATTCCCACTTCCTATAATAGCATCTCATTTCCTTTTGAGGAACCATCCCCCTCATGTCAATCTATATGGTAAGGTCAGGCTCAGGAGACTCATGAGAGATGCAACCACCACACTCCACCTGCCTGCCCACAGTAGCTTAGAAATGGGTTACCTGGGCCAATTCTAGCCAAGGAGACACATGACTTAATGTGTGTGTGTGTGTGTGTGTGTGTGTGTGTGTGTGTATACAAACATATGTGTGAGTGTGCATGTGGAGGTGAGAGAACAACATCAGATGCTGTTCCTCAGATACATCATCCACCTTTTAAAAAATATTTTGAGGGCTGGAGAGATGGCTTACTGGTTAAAGCGCCTGCCTGCCAAACCTAAGAACCCAGTTCCAATCTCCAGGTCCCACATTTAGCCAGATGCAAAGTGATGCAAGGGCGCAATGCTGTACTTGCCCACAAAGGGGAGCATGCATTTCATTCGCAGCAGCTGAGAGGCTGCTGGTGTGCCCATTCTCTATCTGTTTTCCTCTCCCTCTCTCTGTGTCTCTCTCCAAAAATTAAAAAATATATATTTTGTGCTGGGCGTGGTGGTGCACACCTTCAATTCCAGCACTTGGGAGGCAGAGGTAGGAGGATCACCATGAGTTCAAGGCCACCCTGAGACTACCAAGTGAATTCCAGGTCAGCCTGGACTAGAGTGAGACCCTACCACCATCCCCCCGCAACAAAAAATATTTTGAGGCTGGGCATGGTGGCACATACCTTTAATCCCAGCACTTGGGAGGCAGAGGTAGGAGGATCATTGTGAGTCTGAGGCCACCCTGAGACTATATAGTGAATTACAGATCTATATAGTGAATTCCAGGTCTGCCTGGGCTAGAGTGAGACCCTATCTCAAAAAAACAAAAATAAAATAAAATAAAATACTTATTTATTTGAGAGAAAAAGAGAGAGAGAGGGAAAAGGAAGAAAGAGAGACACAGAATGAATATGGGGGCTCCAGGGCCTCTTGCCACATGCAAACAAACTCCATATGCATGTGCCACTTTGTGCATCTGCCTTTAAGTGGGTACTGGGGAATTAAGCAGGCTTTGCAAGCAAGTACCTTTAACCATCGAACTATCTCTCCAGCCCTAGCTATTTACCTTTTTTGAGACAAGGTGTCTCATTGGCCTGGAGGTCCCAAGGAGGCTAAACTGGATGGCTAGTGAGCCCCAAGGATCTATCTATCTGTTTCTGACCCCCCTCCATTGCTAGGATTTTAAGCACATACCACCATGCTTGGCATTTTCATGGATTTTGGGGATCAAATTGAGGTCCTCATGCTTGCAAGGCAAGTACCATTACAAAATGAGCTAGCTCCCTAGCTCTAGGCTCATGACTTTTGTTGGAGACTTTGAGAGAGAGAAAGTCACATGTTGTGAAGACTAATAGCAATAATGATGATCCTTGGGATCTGGGAGCCACCTGACAGAGTCTGTCATAGAAAAACTTAGAGAAAGACTTGATTCAGTCATACCTGAAGGTACAGCTTTACCCTAAAGCTGTTTACTCTCATGGGACAATACATTATATTTTTAACTTGTACGATAATTTAATTTAGGTTAGTGTTAATTGTTGTTGAAAGAGTCCTAACTAATGTGGTCACAAAAAGACAGAATGGCAAGCATAGATACATAAGACAACTACATAATCCAACAGCTCAAAGTAAACTCCCAGGCAGGCAACCGCGGCTGTGTTGGAAATCAGGGTTTGTTGGGCTTTGCTAGGTGTTCTTATCCTAAATGACCATGGTCAGATTCTTTGAGGCTAAGAATGGAGTTTAGTTCATCAAAGGATTCGGTGGGAGATAGGATCTCTGCTCATGTCCTGCTTCTTTGGCTAGCACCTGGGGTCCTCCCTCATGTTCATTACTTGTGTGTTTGACTTCTGTGTCCTGTTTCTGGAATGAATGGTGAGCTATTTGAAACCAAGCACTGTGTGTCAGGGCACTTGAATGTAGCCTGAGCATTTTAGCCTTGCTAAACAAAGAGCCTGGGATACATTCGAAATAAATGTTAGATGGACAAATGCTGCTAAGTTGATTACATTGGTTGTCTCCAGGACAGAGAGAACAAAATGGCAGCTGTTGGTCAGGCACAGCCAGGGGGCATGCCACATGTGATCAAAGGAGAGAGTGCTACTGTTGCTGCTTAAAAATTTTTTTTTTTTTTAATTTTGGAGAGAGACACAGAGAGATAGGGAGAGGAAGACAGATAGACATGGGCGCGCCAGCAGCTTCTCAGCCACTGTGAACAAAATCCAGATGTGTGCACCCCCTTGTGGGCAAGTGCAGCATTGTGCCCTTGCATCACTTTGCATCTGGCTAAATGTGGGACCTGGAGACTGGACCTGACATTCTTAGGCTTAGCAGGCAGGTGCCTTAACCGCTAAGCCATCTCTCCAGCCCTACTGTTGCTGCTTTTGAATGGGAATGTCAACATTTTCAAATCATATGCATCAGTGTGAATTTGGATTGCTGGTGGCTGGCGTTCCCATGACCCTCGTCAGTGGCTGGATGACCATGGCCTGTGCTATCACCTGCCACACATCCTTATCAAGCCAGCTCACTCACATGTCTCTGGCAGCATAGGCCTCAGAGTCATCCACCTGTCCACTGGTCTTCCCGTCTGCACCTGTTGGGTGTCCTCACATTTCTTCTCAACATTTATCTAATTGGAACCGGAAAATTTGTACATGAGTTGGGACAGCACCAGTTCCATTACTTTCTGAGTCTATTATGTTTTAATGGAAGAATCTGGAAGAGTAAGAAAAGCAGATGTTGCCAAATAGACCTCCAAAATTCTGGTAGGCATTCATCATTCCTGTTCACAATACAAAAGTCCCCATAGGCTCTCAGTCATAACCAATACAAAATGTTCGTTTTCTTTTACTGTAAGGCTCCTTGGGAATTGAAAGCAAAGACTATTTTATCTTTGCTGTCTTATGGGTATAAATTTGTTCTATAGCCTTTTATGTAGACTTTATAGATTCATTCATTGATTTATTCATGCAACTCTGGTGACCATTGGCTGAGCACAAGTTTCGGGGTTGGATAGAACAAACATGATAACCTCTTGGACTCATGCTTTTGGGGAAGACAGAGAAAAACTGAGGCAAATGCAGTAATTGCAGAGACTTCCCTGTGCTGGGATTGGAATCCTGTGAGTGAGTGAGTGAATAATGATTGTGGTGCACCTTTTAAGAGGGCTGAGAGATGCAGAGAAGGTGGAGTGATTGAAACCTGTTATGCTGCCTATTTCTCCTTTTTCCTATTTCTTTTTTCTCTTCCTTCTTTTTTTCTTTTCCTCCTCTTCCTCCTCCTGCTGTTGATTTTTGAAGCCCTGAGGATGTGCTCAAGGCCTCACACACCAGGCAGGTAATCTGCCCTGAGCTACCGAGGCCCGAGACATGCTCACATTCCCTCACCTTCACCTGTGGAAACTGTTATTTGGTGTGACAGTATCTGGATGGAGCCTTTGGGAGATGATATGGATTCATGGAGGCCATTCAGTAGGAGCCCCACAAATGGATTGGTGTCCTTAGAAGCCACCGTGCAGATTGTTCCCTGTCTCCGCTCCTCAGCCCTGAAAGCAGAAGCATCAGGCAGTCTTCACACAGGAAGGGGCCTTCCCCTGGAACCCATGTTGCACCCAGACTCTGATGCCTGGCCTCTAGAACTATGAAGAACACTCTTCTGTCAAGTGCAAGCCGGTCAGTCTAGGACGAGCTATCACAGAAGGCAGATGACTAAGGCTGAGGCTTCTGGAAGGGACCAGAGCTTCCTGGTGCCTTGTGTAACCTTACAGGATGGGTGTTTTGTGTTCTAAGTCTCTTTTATAACTGTTTTTGTAGAGTGCCCATGGCTCAAGGCACAGGCTTTAGGGGCTGCACCATTTCCATCAGGTGCTAGACTATCCTGTCTCCACAAAAAGACACACTAACACTGACACCGGGCTGTCAGACACTTTTTATGTATAGAACTTTATTCTTCTCTTGATTTTTTCAGCCACTGAAAATGGCAACAATGATTTTCCCTGTAGATTTATGAAAGCCATGGTGGTAGGTTTATATCTTAGAGCCAAGGTCTCTCAACTTCTATTTTTTGTCCTTTTTTGGGGGTGGGGGTTGAGGAAGAGTCTCACTCTGTCCCAGGCTGACCTGAAATTCACTATGTAGTCTCAGGGTGGCCTTGAACTCACAATGATCTCCTACCTCTGCCTCCTGAGTGCTGGGATTAAAGGCATACATCACCATGCCTGGCTTATTTTTTTGTACATTTTTATTGAAATATAATTGACAAATAAAATGGAATACCTTTAAAATATGCATGTGACATGATGTAAGTATGTTGCAAAATGATTCATGTAATTAGCACACCCATCACTTCACAATAACTTTAAAATTTTTATTAGTTGACAAGTACAAATTATTTGACTATATGTCTTAAAGAATGATGCTTTGACAAGCATATATACATTGTTCAATGGATTTATTGGGCTATTTAACACATGTGTCATTGCACATATTATCTTCATGTGTGTGGTGTGTGAGTGCATGTATGAATTTCTCCATGTGTGTGAGTGTGTTGTAGGTGCATGCATAATGTATGTGTGTATGTATGTGTATGCATGTAGAGGCCACAGGTTAATGGGTGTATTTTTCTATCATTCTCCATCATAGTTATTGTGGCAGGGTCTCTCACTTGACCCCAGAGTGCCCCTGTTCAGCTAGTCTAGCTAGGCAGCTGGCCTCAGGAATCCTGCCTTTGCCTCCCCAAACTGGGATTATGGACAGGTTGCCACATTTACATGGGTGCTAGAGATCTGAACTCAGGTGCTGTTTCTAAAAGATTTTTAAACCTTTTAAAATTTATGTATTTATTAGAGGAAGAGAGAGAGAGAGAGAGAGAATGGTCATGCCAGGGTCTTCAACCACTGCAAATGAACTCCAGACGCATGCGCCACCATGTACATCTGGCTTACGTGGGTCCTGGGAAATTGAACCTTTGAGTTTGCAGGCAATTGCCTTAACTGCTAAGCCATTTCTCCAGCCCTCAGGTTCTATTCTTTTTTTTTTTTTTTTTTTTTTTTTTTTTTTTCGAGGTAGGGTCTCACTCTGGTCCAGGCTGACCTGGAATTCACTATGTAGTCTCAGGGTGGCCTCGAACACTCGGCAATCCTCCTACCTCTGCCTCCCGAGTGCTGGGATTAAAGGCGTGCGCCACCACGCCCGGCTCAGGTTCTATTCTTGATTGGCAAGCACATTACTGATTGAGCAATCTCTCCAGTCTTTGTCTCTATGAACATATGAAAATCTATGAAAATCTATTTTTTTCAGCATGTTCTCATCCTAGATCCTAGGACACACATTGTGTCCTCAGACTTCACTAATCTCAGAAGCCAAAATTTATACCCTTTGACCCTGTTCCCTCTTCTCAGCAGGTCCCTGACAACTAAGAGGCAGAACACATCATATTTTCTCTGAAGCTAACTGAAGAGAGGAGGGCAGTGACCAGAACCTTGGAAGGTGTTGGGGGGGGGGTGAGAGAGAGAGAGAACTATTGGCAGGTGCAGGGTGCAGGTGTGTAGCACCTAAAGCATGTGGGGTGATGATAGTTTACAATAATCAAGTGAATAGTTCTAAACAACAAAGACATGGTCTGAGGTGATAGATATGCCACTTTCTTTGATCTGACCATCACACACTGCATATATATAAATTCCACATGGGACTCCATATATATACATATATAGATTCATGCATACATGTATGTGTGTATGCTTGTATGTATATGTGTATATACAGACACAAATGTAACTGAACATGCTCAGCTCAACATGTAAACATAAAATGCAAAGACAGGACAGTTTCCCACAGGGGAAGTCAACGGAAGTTTTTACAAGATGCAGCTACATGATCCAACCCACAGTTTTAAAACCTACCATCTTATTAACTCCAGGGCCAACCAGGAGTACTTCTCTCTAACAAATTATGCGAAATTCATTCTCGAGAAAGTCTTTTATCATGCACAAAAACGCCGCATAGGTCTGTTGTGTGTGTGCGGCTAGGCTGTCAGGAGCACTGCTTTTGCGGGGTTTGATTTCGTGGGCTCATCTAGTCACTCAGTCTCCTTGCATGCAAAGTCATCCAGACAAAGTTGCAAAGATTCCCAACAAGAAAGCTCCTTTCTGTGGTTCAGGGGTTCATGCTGGTTCAGGGTCTAGCCATTAAATGGCTTTGAGGAGAGCAGGGATTTAAAAAATCCTATGGCTCAAATTCCCTGCTGCTTTCCACAAATCAGCTTAAATTCCCATTGTTTGTTTTTATAATAACGCAAGCAAGCGCAGGCTGGCTTTTCCTAATTGTCTTCATTTCTGCCCCATCTGAGCTGCTGTAAATCAGCAAAATGGTGTGATCATGACAATTCCAACAGCCTTTTTCCTCCTGGCATGCCATTTTTCCATCCATTTTGTTAATCACAATCCAAACAATGCATCTGCTTAGGCCTCCTCTTCAGTCAGCTCTTGGGAGGCAAGGAGGGGAGACGGGAGATGTGAAGACAAATGGTCCCTGTCAACAGTGTCTCTGCTGCGGCCATCACAGCCTGAGCTAGCATTTCTTGGCGGGCCCTCTGTCTTTTCATTTCATAGTTCTTAGAGGTGGGGTATCGGACTTGCTGAGGGTTTTTTTTTTTTTTTTTTCGAGGAAGGGTTTCACTGTAGCTCTGGCTGACCTGGAATTCACTATGTAGCTTCAGGGTGTCCTTGAACTTGTGGTGATCCTCCTACCTCTGCCTCCCTAGTGCTGGGATTAAAGGCGTGAGCCACCATGCCCAGCTTACATATATATATATATATGTTATGAGATTTATTTTGAGAGAGTTGAGGTAAAAGGGGAAAAAAGTAAGAAAGTGCCAAAAGTAAGTGAAGCTCCCCACTTCCCAGCCAGGCTGGCAGGTGGGAGAGGAAACAGGCAATCTCAACATGGTTTTGACAAGCTGAGTATGAGGGTTTTTTTTTGGGGGGGGGGTAGGGGAGCACTGCCTCCTTCGCTCTGACCACAGGCACATGCTTCACCAGGGAGTAGGGCTTTCTTATTTTCATAGAGGCTTATGGGCCCCCTTCTTTCCACTCACATTGTGTGAAAAGTGTTCTGTGTGGTTCCTAAGTGCGGGTTCAGCTCTGAGTCTTGTATAAAGCATATCTTTCACTAATGGGTTGTGGACATGGTGGAATGGCCTTGGTTGTTCAAGTAGGACTATCAACATCTTGCTTGGCATTTAACCCAGAGCCTTCTGTTTGAAGATGTTTGAGGATGGGCCTTTGAGGGATGCTTCTGGAGAATGTAACATGTTTGACATTTCAATGCATGCATATGAGCAACCCTTCTGTTCTCAGTGATCTTCTTAGTGTTGTGTTCTTCCTTGGAGGAGCAAATCTCACCTTAAATCTTGCAGACCTGGAGGAAGATGTGACCTCCATTTGCTCCACAGTTGGATGAAAATCCCTTTTGCTCAGCTGGGGCTGTGGCAATTGATCCCAGCAGGGGTTGAGTGGTGATGTGATACATGATGTTCTTGGACCCAGCAGTGGGGGGCACATTCAGTCTGGAGATTAAGAAGGTAGTTTTATCTGGAAACTCATGTTGGGGTGTTTAAAATGCCTGTCATTCCCACTTCCCATACAACCTGGATTAGGACTTCTGTATCTTTGAGTGTCTCCTGTGGTGGGGGGAAGAGGGATGCCATGTGTTAAAGGGGCTTCAGTTTGCCTCTAACAACTCAGTGGAGGGTTTTAATCTTTCCTGTATAGCTTCTGAAGACACTAAGAAATGACTGGATAAGAAAATGATCTCATTTTGGTGTATGGAAGTTGCTTATATTCCTTGACAGGGGTTCTGGAATTCTGAAGAGTCTGGATTCATTATCTTTAGGAATCCATTGGCTTTGGGTGATGGCTACTGATAAAGGAAGGCAGAGTGCTTATTGAGACACCTACAGCCATATCATATTCTCATCTTCCTATTCCTGGTGCCCTTGTCTCCACTCCATGGGAGTAAGACTCAGGATGTGTTTAGGGGACCAGAATATAGGACTAACCCTAAACTCCCTCAAAGCTCAAGTCCTTTGAGGATAGGCTTGTGACTCAAGAGCTAGGCCATGGAATATGTGAATAGTTATGAAACTTGGCTCCCAGAGCCAGTAGTCATGGTGGTGCACACCTTTAGTCCCATCACTAGGTAGGCAGAGGTAGGAAGATTGCCATGTGAGTTTGAGGCCAGCCTCAAACTTCCAGGTCAGCCTAGACTAGAGTGAGACCCTTCCTCAAACTTCCAGGTCAGCCTAGACTAGAGTGAGACCCTTCCTCCAAAAAAAAACAAACAAATAAACAAACCAAAAAAAAAAAAAAAAAGAAAGGAAAGAAAGAAAAAGAAGAAGAAGAAGAAACCTGGCTTCTAGACCTTAGGAGATGGCTATAGTAGCTGTCTTCCAATTACTGGGACAAAACACCCAACCAGAAGCAGCTTACAAAAAGAAAGGGTTTATTTTCGCCTTACAGTTTGGAGGGGAAATTTCATCACATGGGGAAAGCAGGTCAGGAGCAGATAGTCAGGTGTCACATTTCCACAGGTGCAGATAGTTCACTGAGTATAGCAATTAGGGCTAGACTATAAGACCCCAAGGCCCACCCCCAGAGACACACCTCTGCAGCAAGGCTTCACCTCCCAGACTTCACAAACATCCCAAACAGTGTCACAATCTGGAGATCAAGTATGAGGTTTAGTCACAAACACATGAGGCTATGGCTAGAGGGGACACTGCACATTTAAATTACCACAGTGGCTTAGTGGACAGGGTACTTAATGAGTAAGCGTGAGGATCAGAGTT
The DNA here is from genome assembly GCA_036365145.1 of Orientallactaga sibirica. Lineage (NCBI taxonomy): Eukaryota > Metazoa > Chordata > Mammalia > Rodentia > Dipodidae > Orientallactaga > Orientallactaga sibirica. Next base: position 43,984,668 of record JAEOAD010000011.1, on the reverse strand, counting down.
TAGATCCTCAGCACCTACATAAATGCCATATGGGTATAGCAGTCAGACTGGCCGAGACAGGTGGATCTACAGAGCAAGGTGCAACCTAGATTAAGCAAGTTTGTATGCTCTGGGCTCAAGTGAGAGACCTTGTTCCAATAAATAAGGTAGAGAGTGGTAAGAGACACCCAACATCCACTTCTGGCACATGTGAATGTACAAACATGCACACACCACACACAAACAGAGTACACACACAATCCTGGCTTTCACACTGCCAGAGCTGATTTCAAGCGAAGTGAGAGTGTAATCCCTGACGTGTTAACATTCTAAAGGTTCAGGTTGGCACCTGCAAGCCATTCTGAACAGGCTGCTGTTTGTTGGAAGAGTTCAGTTGGGTTTCCACTAGAACTATTTCTCAGGTCTGTTTGCATGCTGATTATAGAAAGTTCCTGTCAAACTGGCTAGAATGGCAAATGTGGCTGGCTTTTTTCCCAGCTGAGAGGCTAGGGTCGGGCACATCTTCCTGTTCAGCTGGATGCAGACCTCTATCCACACCAGTTTTTTTTTGTTGTTGTTGTTTTGTTGTTGTTGTTGTTTTGAGTGGAGAATCAGTTTATTTTCATGCCAGTATGGGCACAGAGGAATCTTTTCCAAAGCCTGAACCCCAAGCTCTGATGGCTCTGAATTGATCTACCTTATCTCAGGCTAGTCATTATTGTTAGTTCTCAGAGCTCAGAGCCCCCGCCTAATCACACCTGGATTGTTTGGTGTTCATTTCATTCCTCCACAGTTGATGGGCACCTAAGTAGTTTCCATATCTTTGCTCCTATGAGTACCACTGTGATGAAAACAGCAGGACTCTTTCCAAACAAATTCTACTCCCCAGAGATGGGACTTCTGGTTCACAAAATAGTTCTGTTTTCAGTTTTCTGAGCTGCCACCATGCCCATATCTGGCTATGCCAGTCTAAGTATTGGGTCTCCAAGGTTCTCTATTCTCATTTCTCTTGATGTCACAGGTGTGATGTAACATCTTATTGTGCCTTTGAGTTTATTCCCTGCAATCAATGACCTAGACTATTGTTCATACCCATGTCAGTCATGTGTACGTATTCTCTCCAGAAGGCACATACATTTTTAAATTGAGGTGTGTTGAATGAAATCATCACAGTACAAGAGGAAAACCCAAACTAACGTTATTTGATTGTTGGACACATTCTGACAGAACAAGTCAACCCAGTCCTGTTACATTTCAGGACAACATAACACTGACAGAGCCCTGCCACAGATTTCTAGAGTTCCAGACCTTGTCACTATTGGCAACACTGCTCTCTCACCTGCCTCTTGCAAATAATATGATACTTCCCCCAGGGCTGTGTGAATTAAATGAAATCATACCCATGAAGAACCAGCAACATGGCCTGCCACGGGTTATGCCAGTAACCCTGCTGATCATAATAGATTGATTCAACTGTCCTGAGTAAAGTCAGGCATTCCCTTTCATTGTGTATGTGTGTGTGTGTGCGGGGGTGGGTGGTGGTGGAAAGGGAGGATGTAGTTTTGCATTTGTGACCTGTCAGTTTCCATTTGTGTGACCTGGCTACTCCTTTAGCATTTCCCACACCCTTCTTCTCCTGTGTGGTCATACTCACAACTGTCCCATCCAGTCTTCCCATTTCCTTTGAAATGAAACTTCTGTGGCCAACATGAAGGTCTGCAATGCACACTTCTGCCCAAGCTAGAAGTGTGGTGCTCTTTATGTGATACACTCCACATTTGTCTCACAATCCCATTGGCAATGGCAGGTCCAGGTTCCTCTGCAGTGGTCAATGCTACATTTGTCTGAGCTGATGAGTGGCCTCCAGTCCCATTTCCATGTGCTTTGGAATGCCACACAATGTGCGCACCCAGAAGGATGCATCAGCAGCTGGTGTTTGTTTGTTTGTTTTTTTGAGGTAGGGTCTCCCTCTAGCTCAGGCTGACCTGGAATTCATTCTGTATTCTCAGGGTAGCCTCAAACTCATGATGATCCTCCTACCTCTTCCCCTGGAGTGCTGGGATTAAGGCGTGTGCCACCACACCCGGCTCTCAGCTGCTTTGTTTATTCCCATCTTCATGCAAGGCATGAGACCCTGTGCTTTGCTTCTGCAGGTCGCCACTGCACAGTGCAGTTCCATTCTTTCCCACCTGAGTGCATCCTAGCGAGTTGAGCAGAGGAGTGTGGACTATGGATGTTTTCATTCTGTCATGGCGGAATGGTTCTGTTGAGCACGCTGAGAAAATGGCTTGGCAAAGTGCTTTTGAATCACAGACCTCAGCTCTCATACTCCATCCCCTTAATGTTTTCTGGAACAAGACCCTTTATTAGATTTTTTTTCTGAGTTCTTTTAGGGATGTCAACATGTTGCTTCTGGCATATAGCAAGGGACACAAAGTAGATCCATCCTGCAGCTGCTGTGAACTGGTCCAAGCCTGTTGGGTGTTTAAAGGGAGTTGGAACAGCAGACTGGCCTAGTGGTGGGTGGGCAGAGAGGCAGCCAGACTCTAGGCTGATGTGTGCACACAGTGTCCTCAAGCTCACAGCCTGGGAGTCGTGGGTGGACCATAGGGTTTTGTTTTCGATAATATTTGTCCAAAACTACTCCATACAAAAACATCTTCCTTATATTCCGCAACTTAAAATGTCACACTCATTCTAACAATCCAGCAAAACACCTGCCATGGAAGTTTGCACAAGTTATTACTGGTTCCTGTAGATATTTACCATGTTGGGTAAGAACTATATGACTCAGGAAGGAGAAGAGAGGGGGGAGAGAGAGGAGGAAGACAGGGAGAAAAGGAGAGAGGGTAGAAGGCAGAAAAAGGGAGGGATGGACAGAGGGAAAGATGGAGGGGGAGGCAGCCAAGCACAGGCACAGTCACAGATGTGCATACAGGTATACACAGAGGCAGCCACATTGCTAAGAAAGCACCGAGGGAGACCCAAAATCAGAGAGGTGGACTGACTGAGAGGGAAAAGCAGACTTTGGGATCAAAGAGAATGTATTTGGGGCCAATGTTAATTGTGAACCTACGCTGGAATGTCTGCAAGTAACACCCACCTGGTCAGCAGCAGCAGAGTGTGCTGAATCACTGTCAGAAAGAGAGATGGTAAGTGAAGTGAGTAATCCTCAACACTGTCTGGCACACACTGGGTGTGGATTGTGGGCAAAGCTAGCTCAGTCAGTGGGTAGAGAACACATCCTGCATATTGCTGGAGGCAGGAGAGGCCAAGGGGACAGCAAGGGGCTCTACTTGCCATTGCTAGGAAACCCCAAAGCATGGTTTCCCTTTGGGAAGGAAGCAGTGGTTCTGGGGACCTGAGAGCACACTCTTAGTGTCCCCAGAATGGTGCACTGGCTTCCTATTCTTCAGCCTCACAGAAGGATGAGGCCTTCATTGTCTTGGTTCTGTTCAAGGTACACATCTGGCTCTGGGCTGGAGCAGAGCGGGGCTTGGACGAGAGGCCTGCTTGCTGTGTCATGGGTCTTGCATTAGTTTCTCTCTCCCTCTATCTTTAAAAAAATTTTTTATGTATTTTATTCTAGTTTTACATTCATAGTGGTGACTCCATTATCCTCCTCCCTGTCCTCCCTCTTCCATAGGGACCCTCATCAATGGCGAATGTGGGTCATGCATTGTGGGGGTAGTCGAGAGCTATGGAGGATAGGCCAAGTCTCTGTGCATAATCACCCAACTTGTGGCTCTAACATTCTTTCCGCCCCCTCTTCCGCAAATTTCCCTGAGCCACATTGGGGTCATTTTAGCTCTACTTCAGTGAAGAGGTTTTGGGAGCCTCTGTGTCTCTGGGTATCTGGCTTAGTGGGAGTTAGATGTTCTCTGTGTTTATCTCCTTCAGCCTTTTTCTGGTGTCATGATCCCCAAGGGCGCTGAACTCTTGCCCTTCCTCCACATTACTCTGTGGTTTCAGCTGGAGCCCTGGTGAGGTGTGATTGGCTGATCCTCCCTTCAGGTTCGTTGTCCATCTGAAAAAAATAAGCAAATTCTCCAACAGAGAGAGAAGTTAGTACTAGATATATGGGATGGCCATAGATAGCTTGGAGGGAATTTTATATGTGTAGGCTCTCTTCTAGCCCACATTTGATAGTATCTTGTTTGGAGACTGAGCTCATTTTTGTACATGGTTTTGACTTATTTCCTAGTTCCAGCAATGAGTTCCATTTCACTGAGTGGATCAATTAGCCAAATCAAGAGCCGTTGGTTGCCCACCATGGCTGTGTGCCACTACTGCACTTGTTTGAGCATTACGTCAGGTTGTTTCTTGCTGGGTAGCTTAGACTGTCAGTTGTTTGGACCGATGTTGGCCATTTTCCCCCAGTCGCTTTTGTAGCACCCTCTGGCACTAGACTAGCTAACTGTCTGGGGACGGACCCTCTTCCAGATTCTCCATGTTTGGTCTCACATGTGTATGCTGTCTTTGACAGTAGGGTCTTACCATTAACCTTTGGTGGGTCATCAAGAACTCTGACAGAAATCTGTCTTTTTTGGGAAACCTTGTAGGTGTCTCAGATCTACAGCTCACTGTGAAAGTTAACCCTGTGCTAGTACTGGGAGTTATAAGTCAGCACCTAGGAAGGTGAGGGGAGACAAAGATAGATAATATAAAAGAGAAAATGAGTCTAGAGAGGTGATGGATAGAAAGAGAGAGAGAGGGAGAGAGAAGAGAGAAATCAGGAGAAAAATTAAGGTTGGTCTTCTTGATGTTTTCTCCAGTTTCCCGTGGTTCAGGTGTTCCCTCTGTGGGCCTGCTGAAGGATCAATGTTTTAGCTTGCTGTTCAGAATCTTTTTTGCTTTGCTCAAATACCTTATAAGAAGCAACCTAAGGGGGGAATGGTTCATTCTGACTCACAGTCTGAGGGGTGGAGTCTGCCGTGGCAGGAAAGCATGGCGGCAGGACTGTGAGGAGGCTGTGCCGTTGTGTCCATAGCCCGGAAGCAGAGCATGAGCCAGATGACATGGTATACGAAACCTCTAGAACTGTGTACATATGCTCTGCCCATAGGTAGAAACAGGTTTTACTTTTTAAAATGATTAAAACATACAAAATAAAGTAATTTTTTGTGATAGGAAAATTATATGAATTTCTGCTTCTGATGTCCAAATACAAAATTTTATTTAAACAGAGCCAAACTTACATATTCACATTTTGGGCTGATTTTTTTTTTTTCTCAAGTAGATTATCTGTGGTTGAGAAAGCCCAAGACTTTTACTTCTCAGCATGGCTGGGTGTCACATAGACTGTAATATGAGTCTCCTCTGCAGTTGTGCAGCACATAACTCACACAGCTGGAGTGAAACAATACAGTGCATGTACACACGCACACACACGCACGCACACGCACACACACACGCACGCCATGCCCATCAAGGAATCAGTGGTATGATCACACTGTCACTTCTCTTATCACTGTTGACGTTAGGTCTTCTGACATCTTACTATTATGAATAAGGCTACAGACACCATTTTGTGCCTGCATACAGCTGCTTGCATTTGACAAAAGTCATAATTAGTTCCCATTGAGAGCAGTACAATTTAATCAACACTGTGGAAACTTGTGGCAAATGAACAATTTTTCAATTTAATATTTATGATGGAAGCCTAAAAGAAGAAAATCTGTTCTGACTGGTTAAAAAAAGAAGTCTATAATGAATCAGGAGTTTTTGAAATTCTAAATGTGAAAAGCCAATCAACTAATTTCCAAATAATTGGGAAACTATTCAGCATGGAGAAAATAAAGCTCTTTCTGTGCTTGGATTAGCCACGTATGCAAATCTACCCTCATTAATTTCTTAGAAGTCTGTTCCCTAAATGATGGCAACCTTTGCCTTTGAGTCCAGATGTGCTCCATATTTGAACAGGAACTTCCAGTCTACTCCCTCTCTCCCAGAGAGGGCTGAGCCTTGTATGGACTTGGAAAGTGTGCTTCCTCCTCCAAGGGCATGGTCATCTCCAGTGTCCCCTTCATTCTACACTCAGGTCAAAGTGTGCAAGTCACTTCTGTTGAAAGTGACCTATTTTTCTCTTTTTTTATGTTTCTTATTATTATTAGCAAGATGTTTCATATGGATACATCATGTGTTGGTACCCTATTTTCCCTTGCCCCGACCCCATTCTGTTGGGTTCTCTCCTCAGTGGGGCTGCAGGTATTCCCTGTTGGGTTGTAGTTTATGCATTGTGGGAGCAGTAGTCAGTTACATTTTGGGGGAAGGGAATGCCTCTGGGCATGATGTCTCAACCTGTGACTCTTACAATCTTTCCTCCCCCTCTTCCACAAAATTCCTTGAGCTGTGGTGGGTGAGTTTTAAGTCTACTTCAGTGATGAGCTCTTAGAAGCCTCTGGATCTCTACTTTAGTAGGTGTTGAGTATTCTAAGGGTCTGTCTCCTACACCCTGGCACTGATCAGGTTCAGCATGGAAGCAGCACTCTGGCTATCTCTCCATTCTTCTGTGGATTCAGCTGTGACTTGTCAGAAGTGTGAGTGGTAGTTTATCTCCTCCGGTCTTGCTATCTTCTGAAAAAGAAGAACATATTCTCCAACGGATAGTGACATCAGCATAGTTTAAATGTCATAGCATTATTAATTTAGAGAGAATGTTGTGTATGTAACCCCTCTTTTAGCCAAAGACTAGCGAGAGCTTGACACTGGAGAATATAATCTTTGTCTCCATAGGATTCTGATCTGGTTCCCAAGTCCATATATGGGTTCCTTTATGCTGAGCAGATCTCTTAGCCAATCAGAAAGCTATTGGTTACCCACTGAGGCTGTGTGCCACTATTGCACTGGCATGTACATCATTTCAGGGTGTTTGCTTCTGAGTAGTTTAGACCTCTGGATACTAAGACTATTGTTGGCAGTTTCCCCCCAGTAGCTCATCTGGCACTTTCCAGCAATAGATAGGCTGTCTGGGGACTGGCTTTCTTCTGAATTCTGGCCAGGTCTGTCTGTGCCCTGTGTCAGCAGTATATGGTGTCTTCAACAATAGGGTCTTAGCTTTTGTCTCAGGCAGGCAATCAAGTGCTTTGACAGAAAGCTGTCTTGATTTAGGGACCATGTAGGTTTCTCCAATCAATAGCTCAATGTGGGTAGCAACCAATCTCTGGTACTAGGAGTTACAGGTCAGAGACAGAAATTTTTGTTTTCTTTTAATCTTAGGCTTTGTCCCACCCTCACCAGAGCCCTACTTTTCATGTGCTCTCCACTTACTCCTTTTGAGGGTTATATCTTTTAGGCTATCTCCAAGGATAAAGGTTTCTATGGTATCATCTGATTTTGGATTTAATTTTGTGTTTGTCTTCCTCCCTCCCTTCCCCTCCATCCCTATTATCTGGGCCTTGAGTTGCCCATCAGGTATGACAGCAACTTGAGCAGGTCCAGGTTAGGAACCACAGACAACTGACATCATGTGGCATTTGTCTTTCTGTGGTTGTATGAGTTTACTGAGTATGGTCTGTTCCAAGTCTGTCCATTTTTATACAAATTTCATTGTATCATCTTTTTTCCACTGCTGAGTAGAATTCCATTGTGTAAATGTAAGACAACTTTTTTATCCATTCATCCAACGATGGGCGTGTGGGTTGATTCCAGTTCTTAGCTATAATGAATTGAACAGCTAGAAACATGACTGAGAAAATGTCTCTGTATTGATACATAGAGAATTTAGGATAAATGTCCAGGAAGGGAATAACTGGGTCTGTTGGTAGCTCCATCCTTTTCAGGAATCTCCATGTTGATTTCCATAGTGGTTGTACAAGTTTACATTCCACCAACAGTGGATGAAGATTACTCTTTCCCCACATCCTCGCCAACATTTGTCATTTTTAGATTTTTTTTTTTTAATGATTGCCATCCTTACTGGAGTAAGGTGGAATCTCATGGTTAGGGATGTTGAACATTTTCTTAAGTGTGTGTTAACCATTTGTGATTCTTCCTCTGAGAACTCCGTATTCAGTTCTCTGCCCCACTTTGAAGTAGGTTGTTTGACTTTTTATTGTTTAGTTTTTTGAGTTCTTTGTAGATTCTAGATATTAGGCTTCTGTCGGTGGTATAGCTGATGAAGATTTTCCCCCATTCAGTGGGTAATCTGCTGGCTTTGCTTATGACATGTTTGTCTGTGCAAAAGCATTTTAGCTTCATGAGGTCCCATTAGTTGAGCAATTGTTTAATTTCCTGGGCTACTGGGGTTTTGTTCAGGAAGGCTTTCTCCCCTCCTACATTGTAGAGAGAGTGCCTCCTATTTTTATATCCAGTATAAGAAGAGTTTCAGGTCTTATATCCATTTGGACTTGATTTTTGTGTATGGAGAGTAGGCCTAGTTTCATTTTTCTACACATGGTCATCCAATTTGTCCAACACCATTTGTTGAAGATGCTGTCTTCTTTGCCAGTTTACATTATTGTCATCTTTGTCAAAGATCAAATATCTGTCGTTACTTGACCTAAGATCTGAGTCTTCAATTCTTTTCCACTGCTCTATGTTTCTATTCTTATGTCAGTACCATTTTGTTACTGATTTTGTTACTATTGCTTTGTAATATAGCTTTCAATTAGATTGGGTATGGTAATACCTCCAGAGGCGTTTTTTTTTTTTTTTCTTTCTTTTTTTTTTTTTTTTTTTTTTTTTTTGGTAACCTGAGGCCTGTTGCCATTCCATATTAATTTTTTAAAATTTATTTTATTAGGTATGTACAAACTTAGTTTTTGAGTTCTTTGTAGATTCTAGATATTAGGCTTCTGTCAGTGGCATAGATGGTGAAGATTTTCTTCCACTCAGTGGGTAATCTATTGGTCTATGTTTCTGTATTGTTATTGGTATTGCATTAAATCTGTATGTTGCTTTTGGCAGAATTGCTACCTTCACAATATTTATTGAACCTATCTAGGAGCATGGGAGGTCTTGCCATTTTCTCAAGTCCTCCTTGATTTCTTTCTTGAAAATTTTAAAATGTTTTCATTATATTTCACATCCTTGGTTAGTTATTCCAAGCTATTTAATTTTTTGTAGCCAGTGAAAATGGGACAGCCTCACTGATTTCTTGTCCTTTGCATATAGAAAGGCTATTGACTTTTGTGCATTGATTTTGTATCCTGCCACTTTGCTTAAGGAATTAATCACTTTTAGAAGTTCTGAGATGAAGACTTTTGGGTCACTTATGTATAGCATCGTGTTATCTGCAAATATGGCTAACTTGAATTCTTCCTTTCCAATTTGAATCCCTTTTATTTCTTCCTCCTATCATATTGCTTGGGCTAGTACTTCTAGTACTATGTTGATGAGCAGTGGTAAAAGTGGGCACCCCTCTCTTGTTCCTGATCTCAATAGGAACTCCTTGGGTCTTTCCCCATTAAGTATTATTTGGGCTTTGGGTGCTTTTTATATAGCCTTTATTGTGTTGAAATATAAACCCTCCATGCCTATTCTTTCCAGTGTTTGGATCATGAAGTGGCATTGAATTTTGTCAAAGGCCTTCTCTGCATCAATTGAGATGATCATGTGGTTCTTATGGTTAAGTTTATGTATATGGTATATTACATTGACCAATTTTCGTATGTTGAACCATCCCTGCATCCCTGTGATGAAGCCTACTTGATGAAAGTGGATAATGCTTTTGATGTGTTGTTGAATTTGGTTTGAGAGGAGTTTGTTCAGGATCTTTGCTTCTAAATTCATCAAGGATATAGGCCTATGGTTTTCTTCTCTTGTTACATCTCTGTTTAGTTTTGGTATTAGGGTGATTCTGGCTTCATAATGAATTGGGGAGGATTCCCTGGTCTCTGATTATGTGAAATAGTTTAAGAAAAATTGGTTTCAGTTCTTCAATGAAGGTTTCATAGAATTTAGCTGAGAAGCCATCTGGGCATGAACTCTTCTTTTTGGGGAAGTTTTGGGTTACCTTTTCAATTTCCATGGGTGTGATAGGTTTGTTTAGGAGATTAATCTGCTCTGAATTTAGTTTTGGTAAGTGGTATTATCTAGGAATTCATCCATTTCTTCCAGATTATCCAATTTTGTGGAGCAGAGATTTTGGAAGTATGCCCTGATGATTCTTCCAATTTCATTGATGTCTGTTGTGACCTCTCCATTTTCATTTCTGATTTTATTAACTTGAGACTTTTCTTTTTTTTTTTTTTTTTTTTTTTTTTTGCTTGATCAACTTGGCCAGGGGTTTATCAATCTTGTTTATTTATTTATTTTTCAAAGAGCCAGCTCTTCAATTCATTGATTTTTTTAAAAAATTGTTTTCTTAGTTTCCAATTAATTAATTTCTGCTCTGATCTTGATTATTTCTTTCCATCTGGAGCTCTCAGGACTGGATTCTTCTTGTGTTTCCAGTGCCCTTAGGTGTACAGTTAGATTATTAATTTGGGATCTCTTTGTCTTTGTTATGAAGGCATTTTGCACTATGCATTTTCCTCTTAGGACTGCTTTCATTGTGTTCCATAAGTTTTGGTAGGTTGTGTTTTCATTATCATTCAATTCTAGGAATTTTACAATTTCTTTTTTGATTTCTTCCTCAACCCATTCATTGTTTAAAAATGTGTTGTTTTGTTTTCAGGAGCTGGTGGAGTTCTTGATGAGTTTCTTTTTGTTGATTGCTAGGTTTAAATAAGTGTGATTTGATATGATGCAGAGAGTTACTTCAGTTTTCCTGAGTTTATGGAGGCATGCTATATGGCCTAACATGTGGTCTATTTTAGAGCAGGTTCCATGGGCTGCTGAGAATAATGTGTACAGTTGAGGTGGTAAGTTCTGTAGATGTTTATCATGTCTAGTTGATATTTATTTCCCTGTTGATTTTCTTCTTGGACGATCTGTCTGTTGATGATAGTGGAGTATTGAAGTCTTTGACTATGACGGTGTTGATGTTTAATTCTGTTTTGTTGTCAAGAAGGTTTTGTTTTATGAACTGTAGTGCACCTGTGCTTGACACATATGGATATATGATTGTGACATTCTCATGTTGGATAGTTCTCTTGAGTAAGAAGTAGCCTTCTTTGTCGTTTTTGATTATTTTTGGTTTGAACTTCATTTTATAAGATATTAATGTAGCATTGCCTGTTTGTTTTTTATTTCCATTTGCATAGAATATCATTTTCCATCCTTTCACCCTGAGGAGGCATTTATCTTTACTAGTGAGGTGGGTTTTTTGATGACAGCAGATAGAAGGGTACATTTTTTTTTTTTTGATCCACCCTGACAACTTGTGTCTTTTGATAGGTGAGTTAAGACCATTAATACTTAAGGTTATTACTGTGAGGTTTGAATTAACTCTTGCTGTGATGAGGTGCTTTTCTGGGTTTGGTGCTTATATTTTGTGCTATTTTGAGCCAGGTTTATTTTGGTTATTGTGATCTTCTTCTTGTTGGCTCTTTAGATTGGTTGTTTGAGTGTTCTGTGTGGAGTATTCCCTCAAGTATTCTCTGTAGGTTTGGCTTTGTATTCGTATAATCATAGAGTTGACTTTTTTCATGGAAAGTTTTCCTTTCACCATCTAATATGAGGGATACCTTTGCTGGGTACAGAAGCTTGGGTTGGAAGCCAGAGATTTTCAGACTTTGAATTGTTTCATTCCAGGACCTTTTGGCTTTCAGGTTTCCATTGAGAAATCTGATGTAATTCTGATGGAATTGCTTTTGTATGTTATGAGTTGTTTCTCTCTTGCTGTTTTTAGCACTCTATCTCTTTGTTTTTGATGTTAAGAGTTTGAACTATGATGTGTCTTGGAGAGTTTCTTCTTTGGTCCTGTGTATTTGGTGTTCTGTGGGCTTCTTCTGTCTGGATGGGCCTCTCTTTTGAGAGACTCAGAAAATTTTCTTCAATAATTTTGTTGAATATGTCCTCTATGCCTCTGGCCTGGATTTTCTCTCCTTGTATACCCATGATCCAGATGTTTGGTCATTTTAGGGTGTTCCACAGTTCCCTTGTAGTCTGTTCAACTGATTTTTTTGAACTTAGCACAATTTTTGGCCTCCCAATCAATTACTTCTAACTTGTCTTCCAGGTCAGAGGTTCTTCTGTCTTCCACATGAGTAACTGTGAGAGAGGTTTTTATAAGTTCTATTTGATTTTTGGGTTTTTTGGGTGTGTGTTAGTTTGCATCATGTCCATCTCTTTTTTGAGGTATGATTTCAGTTTGAGTTCTGATTAAAAAAATTTTTTTATTGACAACTTCTATAACTTACAGACAATAAACTATATTTCTCTCTCCTCCCCCATTCCCTTTTAGAATTCCACTCTCCATCATATCCCCTCCCTCTCTCCATTAGTCTCTTTTTTAATTTGATGTCATCATCTTTTTCTCCTATTAGGAGGGTCTTGTGAAGGTATTGTTAGGCACTGTGAGGTCATAGATATTGAGACCAATTTCTGTCTGGACAGTTGCATTGTAAGTAGTCATACCCTTCCTTTGGCTCTTACATTCTTTTTGCCATCTCTTCCACAATGTACCCTGAGACTTGGAAGGTGTGATAGAGATGTTTCAGTGCTGTACACTCCTCTGTCCCTTCTCAGCATTATGTTGTCTTTTGGGTCATCCCAGTGATATCGCCATCTGAAAAGAGAAGCTTCTCTAACTAAAAATGAGAGTAGCATTAATATATGAATATGAACATTAAGTGTAGTGCTTTCAGGGCTTTTTGGTGGGAATTATATATACATTTAGCCAGACAAGAGAAGACTTTATACCCCTAAATCTCATGACCTCCCCTGCCATAGACTTTTGCTAAGTTTTTTCAGTACCAGGCATGTATTCCCTCCCATAGAGTGGGACTTCAGTCCAATTAGAGAGCAGTTTGTTTCACCCAGAGCAGACATGCCACTATTGCACCCTGTTCAGTCATTTGGCTTGTCTGGCCAAACTTGAGGTTTCCAGTGTCCACTGTTTTCACCACTGATGATTTCTATCTCCCATATGGCTCTATGCAGTGCAGCTTTTTCCAGCTTTCAGTTGGCTGGTCTACATGGAGAAGGTTTTCTACTCAGCACCAGCTTTATTTCTCAGTGACCTTGCTGCTCAGGCAAGTGAGGTCTTCAGCAATAGGGTATTACCATCTATTTCTCAAGGGAAACCAAGGGTCTTGGCAATAGCCTGTAATGTTTTGGAGGCAACAGGGACCTCCCTGGCCAACAACTCACTGGAAGATATCCCATCCCTGGCACTGAAAAATTTCTAGTAACAATATATAGCTTCTGGATGTGCCATTATTCAAAAAAGTAAGTTTACATAAGTCTTATTCAGAAAATTTTAAATTTTGATTAACCCTCTCTCCACCCTTCTTTTACACATTCTCTTCTCCTGGTCTCACTTGGGCCTTTCTCCTGCCTGTAATCTGTTCTTCTATTTCATATATACAATACTATCCTCTTAAGTCCTTCCCTCTTCCCCGCTCTTATAACCTTTTTCTAGCTTACTGGCCTCTGCTACCAATTTTTGGTTCCAGCTCACACACAAGTCTATACATTTGTAACTAGGATCTACATGTGAGAGAGAACATGTGATGTTTGGCTTTCTGAGCCTGGGTTACCTCACTTAGTATAATCCTTTTCAGATCCCTTCATTTCCCAGAAATATTCATAATTTCATTTTTCTTTACCACTGAATAGAACTCCATTGTGTAAATGTGCCACATCTCTATTCTCCATTCAACTGTGGAGGGACATCTAGGCTGGTTCCATTTCCTAGCTATTGTGAATAGAGCAGCAATAAACATGGTTGTGCAAGTATCTCTAAGGTAGTGACAAGAGTCCTTCAGATATATGGCTAGGAGTGCTAGAGCTGGATCATATGGTAAATCTATTTTTAGCTGTCTCAAGAACCTCCACATTGATTTTCACAATGGCTGGACCAGATTACATTCCCACCAACAGTGTACAAGTGTTCCTCTTTTTCTGCATCCATGCCAACACTTATTGTCATTTGTTTTCTTGATGGTAGCCATTCTGACAGGAGTGAGATGGAATCTCGAAGTAGTTTTAATTTGCATTTACTTGATAGCTAAGGATGTAGAACACTTTTTAAGATGTTTATATGCCATCTGTATTTTTTCTTCTGAGAACTCTCTATTTAATTCCATAGCCCATTTTTTAACTGAGTTGTTTGATTTTTTATTGTTCTGTTTTTTTGAGTTCTTTGTATATTCTGGATATTAATCCTCTGTCAGATGTATAGCTGGCAAAGATTTTCTCCCATTCTGTAGGTTGTCTCTGCTCTATTCACAATGTCCTTTGCTGTACAAAAGCTTTTTCATTTCATAAGATCCCATTAGTTGATTAGTTTTATTTCCCAAGCAATTGGGGTTATATTCAGAAAGACATTGCCTATGCCAATATATTGAAGGGTTTTCCCTACCTGTTCCTCTAGCAGTTTCAGAGTTTCAGGTCTGATATTAAGGTTCCTGACCCACTTGGACTTGATTCATGTGCATGGAGAGAGGCAAGGATCTATTTTTATCCTTCTACACATAGATATCCAGTTTCCCAGCACCACTTGTTGAAGAGGCTATCTTTTCTCCAATGAATATTTACCTGGAAGTTCTGTTGAGGATGAAGCAAGCCTTTGTCCTTGTATGATGTTCAGAAGGGTGTTCTGGGAACAGGATTATTATACTCGTGTACGATTGGGTTGTAACCACAGATACACAGATTGTAGAGATTGCATGTATATCAAAGGTACCTGGGGAACTGGGAGCTCTGGCCTACTCACTCCACTTATATGCACACTTCAGCAAACAGGAATCATGGGTTTGGGAACCAGGTGCCAGGAAGCTGGAGAGTCCATGGAAAAAGACTCCTCCTGTGGCCGGTGTACCCTCAGACTCAGGGGAATAGGGATGTAGGTACCCAGGGGCCAATCAGGACACCATAGCAAAAGTTCTTTTCCTGCAGCCCCCACAGAGGGATTAGGCTTCCCCAAGGAAGGCCCAGGGGTCTGACAGGGACCAATAAACTGTGAGGAGCCAGTGATCTGGCCTACTCACTATGCACCAAACTGCATGCACCCTCTGGCATGTACCCTCTGATGCTGGGTATGTGGGAGTTGGGGATCCAGGGGCACTTCAATCAGGAAGGTGGAGCAAGCTCCTGCTTCCACAGAAAGCTCACAGGGTCCAAGCAGCCCCAAGGCAGCTGCAGGGGCCTACCAGGACCAGGAAACTGGGAGGAGCCCAGGAGAACATGGATCTTGCTTACTCATTCCACACCTGGTGCATGCACCCTCTGGCACTGGGTATCTAGGAATCGAGAGTGACCTTTATTTATGGCAGGATCTGCTAAACCAATAAAAAAATGACTTGAGAACGACTGGGGATGTAAGTGCCTTGGTAGAGAACCTGCCTAGCATGCAGGAAACCCTGGGTTCTATTCCCAGCATGACATAAACCAGGCATGGTGTCACATACCTGTAATCCCAACATTTGGGAGGTGGAACAGGAGGAACCTAAGTTCAAAAACATACTTGGCTATGTAGTGAGTATAAGGCCAGCCATAGCTTCATGAGATCCTTTCTCAAAAACCCCCAACCAATAACGGCAACACCAACAGAAAACAAAGCATGAGCTTTGTCTTAAAAGAATCTACTTAAGAAATACATTTTTCTCTTTTCTATATTTTATATTTGAGAGAGAAAGGAAGAGGGCTCACCAGGGCCTCCACCTACTGCAAATGAACTCTAGACACATGTTCTACTTTGTGTATCTGGCTTACATGGGTTGGTCCTGGGGAATCAAACATGGGTCCTTTGGGTTTGCAGGCAAGTGCCTTAACTGCTAAGCCATCTCTCCAGCCCCATTTTGTTTTTATCACATGTGTGGCAGAGCCTTGATGTTAATGACCCACCTGTAAAATTAAGGTGTGTGTTTATTTTGTTTTGTCTTGTGACTGGTGGTAAATGCCTTGCATTGGGTGGCAATGTTTGCATGATATAGGTGCTGTCAGTCCCAGGCCTCATTTGTTCTGTCCAACAGGTACCACCTTGCTCTCCTTTCAACTTCATTAGAGGTGCTAAGCATTAGAGGAGGCTCAGCATGGTATTGGCCTGAATACCCTGGCACATGTGCAGAAACTCCTGCTTCATAGGCCCCTTTTCTGCCCTGCCAGCTCCTTACTCATCCCTGGGAAGTCATTTCAGATAGAGAGAACACATTTAGAAATGTCCTGTTTACACATAGGACCCTCCAAACACACAAACTAAACCCCAAGCAACCTTGTCAAGGACAGATCACAGCACCGACCCCCCAGAGGGTGCCACACAGTGAGAAAATTGTTGTTGACATTTCTCCTTTTCCTGTATCTTCTTAATGTGTTTTACCTTTGTGTGGTAAATTTCCCATGAGCTTTAAAAGAAGTGATGATACCTAATCTTGATGTGGCAGGCAGGTCCAGACCATTTCCAAGAAAAATATAGGGTTTGGGAAGATGTTTCCATGGGTAAAATATTTGCTGTGCAAACATAAAGACCTGTGTTAAGGGCTCCAGTATCCACATAGAAGTGCTATGGGAAAAGCCGGGCGTGGTGGCGCACGCCTTTAATCCCAGCACTCGGGAGGCAGAGGTAGGAGGATCGCCGAGAGTTCGAGGCCACTCTGAGACTACATAGTTAATTCCAGGTCAGCCTGGACCAGAGTGAGACCCTACCTCGCAAAACCAAAAAAAAAAAAAAAAAAAAAAAAAAAAAAAAAAAAAAAAAAAGAAAAAGAAGTGCTATGGGGTGTGTGGATGCATGCCCATTATTCCAGTGCTGGAGAGATAGAGACAGGAGGATCAGTGACAGTGCCCTGACTTCCCCCAGTAGTGGATCTGACCCTGTCCCAAGGAGCAAAGAGAAATGGATTCAGCCCTGCATCGGACCTGGGCCTATCAGTACCTCCTCACCAGTTCTCACATAAGCTGCCTGAAGAAGTTCAGTGTGGTTCATAGCTCTCCCATCCATATTACCAAATAGGAGGCTATCCTTATAGATCCTATCATTTTTCACTTTCAGTTAAGAACTGTTTGGCAGGTTGGATGGTGTGGTATGGTGTGATATGACATGATGGGGTAGGAAACACATGGGTTTGGTTAGGCATCCACACAGTCAATGAATTTGTTTATGCTTAAATCTGAACATTTCCTAACTCAGTTTCCTTGTCTGGATATAGGTTGCACTAATACAGAATTCTGAGAGGGTTGCAGCATCCAAGGATGATAGATGCCTAGTGTAGTGCCTGAAAAGAGATGCCTTCCAGAGAGGATGGCTTCTTCCTGCTGAGTGTCCCTAGGCTTCCCTTCTCAGCAGTATTCCCAGAGTTACTGAGTGGTTTCTCTAAGTGATGAAGCCATATTCCATTTTTCCTTCTATCCATGGATATGAAATATCCCCCACAGGCTCAAGTATGGAAGGCTGGCATTATTTGGGGGAGATGATAGACACTTTAGGAAGTGGGGTTTGTCTAAAAGAAGTACATCACTTGGGGGTGACTTTGATGGCTGTGGTTAGGCTGCGTCTCTCTTGCTGCCTTCTGTCTGCTAGAAGGTAAGTGGTCTTCTTTCTCAGCCACGTCCATGGGATAGAGGGCCCATGGACCAAACCCCCTGAGATCATGAGCAAAAATAAACCCTTTAACCCTTAAGATGTTCTTTAAGGCATCTCATCACAACTGCAGAAAGGTAACAAGCCACAGTATGATTCCACACGATGCTTGTATATACATATTTGTTCCATGTAGATACATCCACAGGATTGTAGTAAATTCAAATCTACCCGTTGAACATCTAAATGAACATATTTGCTTTCCTGTGGAGTCAAATAAACCTGCATTCCAAGGATTCTGCTTTTTTTTTTTTTTTTTTTTTTTTTTGGAAGAGAGATAGAGAGGGAGAGGAAGACAGATAGAGATGGGCGTACCAGCAGACTCTCAGCTGCTGCTAACGAAATCCAGATGCGTGTGCCCCCTTGTGGTTAAGTGCAGCATTGTGCCCTTGCGTCACTGCATCTGGCTAAATGTGGGACCTGGAGACTGGAACCGCTGGAGATTGGAACCAGCATTCTTAGGCTTAGGAGGCAGGTGTCTTAAGTGCTAAGCCATCTCTCCAGCCCTCTGCTTCTGTTTTTGAATGGATGACTCAAGCTCAGGAGATTTTTCCCTAGAAAAACAAGCTTGTATTTGCTTGGGATTTAGTTCTACATTTTATAAGAGCTTGTTCTTACTCTCCAGAAGAATATTTGGAAAAAACTGCACACTCATATATAAAAATAACAAATTGGAATTCACTTGGGTTTAAAAAATGATAATTGGTGAAACATGGCTATGCTACCATGAATGCATTGAGAACTCACTCTGTAGAAGTGATGCTGGAAACAGAGGGGCACCAGAAGCCTTGTTGTGTCCTTCTGAACTCCTGCCCATAACTGCTTTTCCTCTAGCATTCTTCTGGTGAATTATTGTGTCCATACTCAGTCCTAGGGAGTGGATGCATATGCCAGCCTGAATATGATAATTTGTAGTTATAGGAGAGGTGGGAGTGGAAGCAGTGGTCTGAGGACCAAACAGAGGGCATTAATAGGAAATGGGATGAACATGAGAGTGAAAATGACAAATGAGTGTGAGAACAAGGATTCTCTTCTTCCCATGGTATTGTCACTTTACATCATGAGGGACCCTAAAACCATGCTTCTTCTTTTTTATTAGTTTTGTAGATAGTGTGTATACAGTCATGCTGGTACCATTGTTAGCCTCCTCCCTGTCCTCACTCCCTGAAGGGAATCTCCTCATTGGGGAATGTGGGTCGTGCCTTGTGGGGGTAGCCATCAATTATGGAAGAGGCAATGTCTCTGTGCATAATGTCCCAACTTGTGGCTCTAACAATCTTTCCACTCCCTCTTCCACAAATTTCCCTCAGCCATGCTGGGATCATTTTAGGTCTACTTCAGGATGAGGTCAAGAGTGCCTTTGTGTCTCTGGATCTCTGGTTTGGTAGGGGTTGAGTGTTCTCTGTGTCTATCTCCTTCACCCTTGTGATGGCACCAGGTTCACCAACAAAGCAGCACTCTTGCTCATTTCCCCAATTACTCTATGGTTTCAGCTGGGGCCCTGGTGAGGTGCGATGGGCTGATTCTCTCCTCAGGTTTTGTGTCTATCTGAAAAAGAGAAGCAAATTTTCCAATGCAAAGAGAGGTCAGCACCAGATAAATGGGATAACTATTATTAATTTAGAGAGAATTTCATAGGTGTAGGCCCTCTTGTTTCCCACAATTGGTGGGAGCATGATATTGGAGACCAGGCTTGTTGATTGGATATAGTTCTGACTTGTTTCCCAGTTCCAGCTATGGGTTCCATTCCACTGAGTGGATCTGTTAGCCAAATCAAAAGCAGCTGGTTACCCACCATGGCTGTGTGCCCCTATTGCCCTTGTATGAGCATCATGTCGGGTTGTTTGCTGCTGAAGAGCTTAGATCATGCATTGCTTTGACAGTTGTTGGTCATTTTCCCCCAGTTGCTTATGTAGCACCTTCTGGGACTAGACAAGATAACTGTCTGGGGACTGACTCTCTTCCAGATTCCAGCCAGGTCCTCCATGTTCCGTATCAACAGCATATGATGTCTTTGGCAGTAGGGTTTTACCATTAACCTTCGGTGGGTCATCAAGTACTCTGTCAGAAATCTGTCTTCTTTTGGGAAACCTTGTAGGTCTCTCTGATCAGCAGCTCATTGTGAATGTTAACCGCATGCTGGTACTGGGAGTTACAGGCGAGCACCAAGGGAAAAGAAGGAATAAAAAGACAGGTAATATAGAAGAGAAAGAGAGAAGAGAGAGAAGAAGTAGGGAGAAAGAGAAGCAGGAGAAGCTTAAGGTTAGTGTTCATCATACCCTCTCCAGGGCCCTGTGAATCAGGTGTTCTCTCTAAGGACTTTCAGGATATAGGATTTTATGGCACCATTTCCATTTGGGTCCAGTTTCAGGTCCCATCCTCCAACCTTAACTTCCCCTCCCACCCTCACCCTCCCTACTGTCTGCTCCTTGAAATGCTTATTAGGTATGCCAGCATCTCAGGCAGATTCAGGTTAGGAGCCACAGATGAGTGAGACCATGCAAAGATTATCTTTCTGTGATTGGGTGAGTTCACTGAAAATGATCTGTTCCAGGTTCAACCTGGAAATTTTCTTCAAATTTTATTGTGTCATATTTCCTATTGCTGTGTAGAATTCCATCGTGTAGATATACCACATCTTGGTTATCCATTTTTCTAATGATGGCCATCTGGGTTAATTTCAATTCTTAGCTATTATGAATTTTGCAGCTATAAACATGGTTGAGCAAATTTCTCTGAACTGAGGCATGGAGCTTTTAGGGTAAATTCCCAGTAAGGGAATAATTGGGTCTGTTGGTAACTCTATAGTCAACATTTTTAGGAGTCTCCATATTGCTTTCCATAGTGGTTGTATCAGCTTACATTCCCACCAACAGTGAATGAGGTAATTCTCCACAACCTTGCCAGCATTTATTGTCATTAGCTTTTTAAATCTTTGCTAACTTTATTGGGGTAAGGTGGAATCTCATAGTTGTTTTAATTTGCATTTCCCTGATGATTAGGGATGTTGAACATTTTCTTAAGTGTGTGTTTGCCATTTGTATTTTTTCCTCTGAGAACTACCTGCACAGTTCTCTGCCCCATTTTGCGAGTGGGTTGTTTGACTTTTTAGTGTTTAGGTTTTTGAGTTCTTTGTAAATTCTAGAAATTAGGCCTCTGTCAGTTGCATAGCCAGAAAAAAATTTCTCCCATTCTATGGGTAATCTATTGGCTCTGCTTATTGTATGTTTGTCTGTGAAAAAACTTTTCAGCTTCATGAGATACCAATGGTTGAGTGATTGTTTAATTTCCTGAGCTACTGGGGGTTTGTTCAGGAAGTCTTTTCCCACCCCTATATCATGGAAAGTTCCTCCTATTTTTTCTTCCAGTAGTAGCAGAGTTTCTGGTCTTATACTGAAGTCTTTGATCCACTTGGATTTGATTTTTGTGCATGGTGAGATGAGTGGATCGAGTTTCATTTTCTTGCATATGGTTGTCCAGTTTGTCCAGCACCATTTGTTGAAGATACTGTCTTTTTCCAGTCTTCATTGTTAGGGCCTTTGTCAAATATCAAGTAGCTGTAGTTAGTTGACCCAAAGTTTGGGTCCTTGATTCTGTTCCATTGGTCTATAATCCTGTTTTTATGCCAATTCCATGTTGTTTTGATTACTATAGCTTTGTAGTATAGCTTTAGATCAGGTATGGTGACGCCTCCAGAGGTGTTTCTTTTGCTGAGGATATGCTTTGATATCCAAGGCTTTCTGCCCTTCCATACGAATTTTGAGATTATTTTTTCTATCTCTGTGAAGAAAAGTGTTGGGATTTTTATTAAATCTTTATATTGCTTTTGGTAAAATTGCCATTTTTCACAATGTTAATTCTGCCTATCCAGGAGCATGGGTGGTGTTTCCATTTTCTCAAGTCCCCCTCAATTTCTTTCTTTCTTTCTTTCTTTCTTTCTTTCTTTCTTTTTTTTCTTTTCTTTTCTTTTCTTTTTTTTTTTTTTTTTTTTTTTTTGAGATATGGTCTCACTCTAGCTCAGGCTGACCTGGAATTCACTATGTACTCTCAGGGTTGCCTTGAACTCACAGTGATCCTCCTTCCTCTGCCTCCCAAGTGCTGGGATTAAAGATGCCACCATGCCTGGCTCCCCTCAATTTCTTTCTTGCATGTTTTTATGTTTTCATTGTAAAGGTTTTTCATATCCTTGGTTAATGTTATGCAAGATATTTTATTTTATTTTATTTTATTGTTGCTATTGAAAATGGGACAATGTTGATTATTTGTTTCTCTGTATCTTTGTCATTTGCATATAGAAAGGCTACTCGTTTTTGTGCATTGATTTTGTATATTGCTTCTTTGCTGAAGGAGTTAATCACCTTTAATAGTTTTTTTTAAAACATTTTATTATTTATTATTTATTATTTTTTAGGAGAGAGACAGAGAGAGAGAGAGAGAGAGAGAGAGAGAGAGAGAGAGAGAGGGAGAGGGAGAGGGAGAGGAAGACAGAGATGGGCACGCCAGCAGTGTCTCAGCTGCTGGGAACGAAATCCAGATGTGTGCGCCCCCTTGTGGTCAAGTGTGGCATTGCGCCCTTGTGTCACTTTGCATCTGGCTAAACGTGGGACCTGGAGATTGGAACTGCTGGAGATTGGAACCAGTGTTCTTAGGCTTAGGAGGCAGGCGCCTTAACCCCTAAGCCATCTCTCCAGCCCTCACCTTTAATAGTTTTGAGATGGAGGTCCTTGGGTCACTTATGTATAGAATAATGTCATCTGTGAATAGGGCTAACTTAACTTCTTCTTTTCCAATTTGTATCCCTTTTATTTCTTTCTCCTGTCTTATTGCTTATGCTAGGACTTTCAGTACTATGTTGAAGAGCAGAGGTGAGAGAACACACCTGTCTTGTTTCTGATCTCAGTGAGAATTCCTTCAGTCTCTCCCCATTAAGTATTGTTTGAGCTTTAGGAGCTTTTATATAGCCTTTATTATGTTGAGATATAGACCATCCATGCCTATACTCTCTAATGTTTTAATCATGAAGTGATGTTGTATTTTGTCAAAGGCCTTTTCTGCATCTATGGAAATTATCATGTGGTTTTTGTGTTTAAGCTTATTTTGTGGTGTATTACATTGACAGATTTCCATATGTTGAACCACCCCTGAATTCCTGTGATGAAGCCTACTTGATCAAGGTGGATAATGTTTTTGATATGTTGTTGAATTCGGTTTGTGAGGATTTTGTTCAGGATCTTTGCGTCTAAGTTCATCAGGGAAATAGGCCTACAGTTTTCTTTTCTTGTGGCATCTTTGCCTGGTTTTGGTATTAGGGTGATACTATCTTCATAGAAGAAGTTGGGGAGCTTTTCCTGTTCTCTGATTATGTGGCACAGTTTGAGAAAAATTGGTTTCAGTTCTTCCATGCAGGTTTGATGGAATTAAGCTGAGAAGCCATCTGATCTTTTGCGCTTCATTTTGGGGTGGTTTCTGGTTACCTTTTCAATCTTTGTGGGTGTGATAGGTTTGCTTAGGAGATTAATCTGTTCTGAGTTTAGGTTTGGTAGGCGGTATGTGTCCAGGAGTTCATCTATTTCATCCAAATTATCCAGTTTTGTGGAATAGAGGTTTTTGAAATAAGTCCTGATGATTTTCCCAATTTCACTTATGTCTGTTGTGGTCTTTCCTTTTTCATTTCTAATTTTGCTAATTTTAAGAGTCTCCTTTTTTTTTTTTTTTTTTTTGCTTGATCAAATTGGCCAGGGGCTTATCAATATTGTTTACTTTTTCAACGATCCAACTCTTTGTTTCATCAATTTTCTTAGTTTCCAATTCATTAATTTCTGCTCTGATCTTCATTATTTCTTTCCATCTGGAGCTTTTTGGGTTGGATTCTTCTTGTTTTTCCAATGTCTTTGTTATGAAGGCAGTTAGTGCTATGAATTTTCCCCTGAGGACTGCCTAAATTTTGTTCCATAAGTTTTGGTACGATGTATTCTCATTGATTTATAGAAAATTTTCAATTTCATCTTTTATTTTGTCCACTACCCATTTATTGTTTAAATGTGTGTTGCTCAGTTTTCAGGAGCTGGTGGGATTCCTGATGCATATTTTGTTAATTTGTAGCAATACAGCATTGTGGTCTGATATCATGCAGAGATTATGTTGATTTTCCTAAACATATGGAAGCAGGCTTTATGACCCAGTATATGATCTATTTTAGAGAATGTTCCATGGGCTGCTGAGAAGAATGTGCATTTCGTGGATTTTGGGTAGAATGTTCTATAGATGTTTGTTATATCTAATTGATCTGTGGTTTTGTTGGGCTCTCTTACTTCCCTGTTAATTTTCTGTTTGGATGATCTATCTATTGCTGATAGTGGAATTTTGAAGTCCCTGACTTTGATGGTGTTAGTGGTTATTTGTTTTGTTGTCAAGTATGTTTTGCTTTATGAATTGTGGTGCACCTGTGTTTGGTGCATAAAGATTGATGACATCCTCTTGTTGGATTGTTCCCTTGATAAGTAAGAAGTGGCCTTCTTTGCCTTTTTATGATTACTCTTGGTTTGAAGTTTAGTATTGCAATGCCTGCTTGTTTCTTATCTCTGTTTGCTTAGAATATCATTTTCCATACTTTAACCCTGAGGAGGTGTCTGTCTTTAGTGGTGAGATGGCTTTCTTGAAGACAACAGATTGAGGGGTCTAATTTTCTTTTCCACCTTGTTAGCTTATGTCTCTTGATGGGTGAATTAAGCCCATGTTCAGGGTATTAACTGTGAGGTTTGATTTAATTCCTGCCATTTAGTGGTGGTTTATGTTGTTTGGTGTTTTCTTGGACTTTGTAATTTTTTTTTTTTTTTTGCCTTCTCTGAGTTTGGTTATTGTGATCTGCTTCTTGTAGGTACTTGATGTTAAATGTTTGTTTCTTTTGTGTGGAGAATTCCCTGAAGTACTCTCTGTAGGTTTGGCTTTGTGTTCATATAGTTGTAAAGCTGAGTTTTATTGTGGAAGTTTTTCTTTCACCATATATTATGAGGGATATTTTTGCTTGGTAGAATAGTTTGGGTTGGAAGCCATAAGTTCTTAGATTTTGCTGTGTTCCTTCTAGCTTTCAGGGATTCTATTGAGAAATCTGAGGTAATTCTAATGGGGTTACCTTTTTATTTATTTATTTATTTATTTTTTGAGGTAGCATTTCACACTAGCCCAGGGTGACCTGGAAATCACCATGTAATCTCAGGGTGGCCTTGAACTCACAGCGATCCTCCTACCTGTGCCTCCCGAGTTCTGGGATTAAAGATGTATGCCACCATGCCCAGGTTACCTTTATATGTAATGTGTTGTTTCTCCATAGCTGCTTTTAGGACTTTCTCTTTGTTATTGATGTTTAGAGTCTTAATAATAATATGTCCTGGAAAATTTCTCTTTTGGTCCAGTCTGTTTGGAGTTCTGTAAGCTTCTTGTAACTTGATGGGGTTTTCTTTTGAGAGGGTGGAAAGTTTCTTTGATAATTTTGCTGAATAAGTTCTCCATGACTTTGGTCTGAATTTCCACCCCTTCTGGTATTCCCATGATCTGAATGTTGGGACATTTAAGGGTATCCCACAGTTCCCTCATGTCCTGTTCACAAAAAGTTTGGAACATATTGAAACATTTTGGATTCACAAACTGCTTCTTCTGTTTTGTCTTCCAGCTCTGAGTTTCTGTCCTCCACATGGCCAACTATATACTTGAGAGCTTCTATAGAGTTTTGGGCTTGTTCAATTTGATTTGTATTTTCTACTGCTTTTTTATGTATACTTTCCATCCCTCTGTCCAGTTCCCTTTTCACATAATTTTCTGATTTTCTTAATGCTCCTTGGAATTCATCCTTGAATTTATTTATGTCTTCATTGAGCTTAGCTAGCTGGTTATTGAGGTCCTCTCTTTTTTTGCTCTCGTTCAGGTCATTTAACTATCTTTGGGGCCCTTTCTGTTTTTTTTTTCTATTATGTCTAATCTAGTGAGAACAGCATTTACACTATTATTGGCCCTTTGTTGACCTTCTGCAAGTTCTGCTATTTTCTTGGCCAGGGTTGCATTGCATATGTCTTTATTTTGGGGTTCTGATCCTATTGTCTCTTCTATGTTTTGATTAGAGACATCCATTGTGGGGCTGGGCAATCTTGTTGGATTTACTTGCATTTGATTTTTCATGTTATTCCTTTCACGCTGTCATCTGCCCATCAGAGTGAGGGAATCTTATTAAATTTGGAAGGAAGCTGTATTTTACCCTTGACCTGGGTCTGCGCAGAGGGGGCGACAGCGAATGGGATGGCTTTTGCGTTTGGAGCTCTGCTGGGACAGGGAAGCCTAGGTTGGGGCAGAGTGGGGTGAATGCTAGGCTATTAGGTGGCAGCGAGTGGGATGACTTTTGTGCATGTAGCTCTGTAGGGGCAGGAAAGCCTAGGTTAGTGTGGGGTGGGGCGAATGGTAGCCTGTTGGCCTGGGTTGGCGCATGGGAGGTGGGGAGGGGGGCACAGTGGTGATGGCAACTGGTATGGGTTTCATGTGTGGAGCTCTGTGGGGGCAGTAAAGCCTAGGTCAGGGTGGAGTGGGGCAAATGCTAGCCTGTTGACCTGGGTCTGCACACTGGGGCTGGCTGTGAGTGGGATAGCTTTTACTCATGTAGCTCCACAGCGGTGGGACAGCCTAGGGTGGGGTGGGGCGAATGGTAGCCTGTTGATGTGGGTTAACACACAGCAGGGGGGATTGGCAGGGTGTGGTGGTGGTGGCAAGTTGGACGGGTTCACGTGTGGAGCTCTGTGGAGGTGGGAAAGCCTCGGTTGGGGTGGTGAGGGGCTAATGTGCTGGCCAGGGTCCACTTAACCTGTGGTTAGTGCAGGAAGAACCTGTGGCTGGGGCTGCTTAAGGGGACTGGGGGACTGATGGGCTACCAGAGAGCGTGTAGGATTCCCTACTTTGCTCCTCTGTACCCTCCCACTGCAGACTGTTAAAAACCCCACTTAACCCTAAACGTCTTGACTTTCCTTCCCTGCATGGTGAGGCATGGTTAGGTGGACACCATCTTGCTTGGAAGTCCTCACCATGCTGCTTCTTTAGAGTCAGTTGCCTCTTAGAGTGTAATGATTGAAATGGTCCCTCAAAAGTCTTCTTGATTCATCTGGAGAAATAGGAGAACCTGAAATGACAAATCAGAGACAAACCCAATGAAGAGATTAGAAGAAACACTTTAATTTGCTAGGACTGCTCTGCACTTCCAACCTCACTCGTGCCAGCCTGCTAAGAGACTCTTACCTTTGTAAGTTATTATTTTGCTTTTTCCCCATCAGAAAAAAGAGCCTTTTCTGACTTTCACATCATACTGCTAGGACCAACTTATCAAAACAAGACTTCAGTTTTAAATCTCAACACTTAGCTCCAGTATTTATGTTCTGGGAGGCAGAGTTTGTTATTTATCACTTCTGTGTCCCTGTCCTCCATGTTTTATATTTCAGGTTAGGTCCTCCAGGGACCACTAACACCTGAAATCTTTACAACGTCTCTGTGATGATTTTCTTAGGGACCAGAAGGAAATTATCTTTGCATATTTCAAATGTCAGATCCAAAGGAGACGCCCAGATCTCAGAGAATCCTCTGGTTATAAACAGCAAGGCTCTAAGCCTAGTTGCCCGTCAGACCTCAGTTCACACAGCTGAGCTGAGTAACTTAGTGGGACAGATTGGCCTGCATGTGATGCAAAGCAAACACAGAGCCCAAATGTCATAGAAGACTTCTGATTTGGAACAGAAACACCCTCATTTAAAGTATTATTCATTCACCTTTATTGAAACAAAACCATGATAATTTTAGCAAAAGTGAGTGGTTTGCTTTGGAGAGAATTTCAAGTTTGGAATAGTATTTAGCAATTGCATTAATTACTTACTCATTGCTGTGACAAAATACCTGACAAGAAGCGGCTTAAGGAATGAAGGTTTTATTTCAGTTGGCAGTTTCAGAGGATACACTCCATCCTGGCTGGGAAGGCAGATGGCTGATCCAGCAGCAGTCAGGAAGTAGAGCAAAAACAAAAATGTGGCCAGGCTCTATAAAACCTCAAGGCCCACCCCTAGTGAGCCACTTCCTTCAGTGAGGCTTCACCTCCTAAAGGTCCCACAACCTTCCCAAACAGCTCCTCCAGCTGGTGCATTTCAACTGCAGGTTTTGCTGGAGGGTACCTTTGCCATCTAGAGTGTGCCTGGGCATGTGACAGAGGGAAACTTGGACAGTGAGGAGTGCTCTGTTCTTACAGCTTCTATCATGAAGTGCCATGAGTCCCTTTTATTGTTGATCAGTGTGATTCAGGTGGCCTTGCACAAATACCTTCCTTAGGTAGGGAAGCAAGTATGTCTTGGGTCCTAAGGGGAGAGAGAACCACATATTGTAAAGTCCCAAAGACTGTCCACAATCCTCAGGGTAATCACCTTGTAGACTAGTGTCACAGCATGCTAAAGACTATTAAGGAAACAAAGGTGGCCAGAAGAAGGGGCCTGGAGAGGCAACATGCTCAGGATGGGTGGTAAGCAAATGGATCTAAGTGATGAGTAAGTTAGAGTACCATCCATGGATCAGACCTCAGCAGTCTGCACAGCACATGTTGCCTGTTCTGTTAGGGCTTCTTAATTACTCTGTGCTTAGGACAGACTTGACTTCCTCTTCTGGCTGTTATAAGGGATAATAAGTCTGAGGTCCCAGAAATAATTAGAGTGACAGAAATTACTGGGACATACTGGCCCTGGAACAGGCTTTAGCACAGAGAAAATTCCTTGGAGTTGTATATAACTTCACAAACCACAACTTGATAAGGTCACCTGTGGCGAAGGAGCCATGCAAAAGAACTAGTCAAAACCTGAGTCCTACCTGGAAAACAAGTCAAGAAAGGAAATAGCCCTGTTATATCCATTTCCCCTCTCCCTTCCCCCACTATCTGCCCTGCTTGTTCCTTTCTTTAAGTATCCAGCTCAGATGCTTCTGAGCATGGGAATTGAACATGCACATGTACCAAGAGGCAACCAATCGGTAGAACCCTTAGGAAAGGGGTGTTGTGACTATCTCTGTATTATATGGAATCCCACTAGTTACCACTGGATTGGTAATTTATCCAGGTGTGATACTGTCATGCCTATAGTCCCAGCTCTGCTGAGGCAGGAGAATTCCAGACATGTTTGGGATGTAGAGTAAACTTTGTTTCCAAGAAAAAAAATCAAACAGCAAAAATCCTATGACGGGTTGGAGAGATGGCTCAGTTGTCATGGCACTTGCCTGCAAAGCCTAAGGACCCAAGTTTGAGTTCCTAGTACCCATGCAAGGCCAGATGCATAAAGTGCACAGGTGTCTGGAGTTGGTTTGCAGTGGCTAGAGGCCCTGGAACACCCATTCTCTCTCTCTCTCCCTTTCTCTCTCTCTCTTGCTCTTCCCCCTCTTCCTTTTGCAACTCTCTCTCAGATAAATAAAATATTTTAAAAGTCCTATGATAATTTAGTGTCATCCTTCACAATCCTTGGAACTGAGCTTGGCACTGTCACCATTTCTTAGGGTCTGTCATATCCCTGAAATTGCTAGTGGCTGGAGTGGGCTGGTGTCACTGATAGCTTCTCCAAATTTAAGTCTGACTTTGTCCCTGAATGACCCTGTGTACCCTCTCTGCAGGACTATCCTGGGATTCCTCACAGGATGGGAATTTGGAGGGTGCCACTCTGCTTGCATGGCACCTCTTTTTGTCCAGGGTGGAGGTGCCAGCCTTTGTAATTCTGAGCAGTCTTACTTGGCAGGAGGCCACAGCAAGCACTGAGTTGCTCAGTGAGGGATGGAGCCCTTATCACTCGGAGGATGCCATGGGACATGCAGATATCCAGGGCCCTCTATGAAGATGCATATCCTTAGTTTGCATGGCATCTTGAGCCACCTTTTGGCCATGGCTAAGAGGGAACACTTGGATTATGGCTTTAGAAGCCCTGAGACCTGGGAGACCAAAACTAGGGTTGAAGTCACAAAGGCAGACAGGACTGAAGCTGATAACCCAGAGAAGGGAAAATCATAGACGTTAGCCCATAGCCTGTTTTTCTTTGTGTGTGTGTGTGTGTGTGTGTGTGTGTGTGTGTGTGTGTGTGTAAAAGAGCTGAGTAAGAGTCCTTAGCAGTCTCACTGGGTCTTTACACTGGTACTGAAAGAGACAGACTGCATTTGGGTCTTGCTTGGGAGATTGGGCCACAAGCACACAGGTGTTAAACTGGAGTGCCTGTAGGGCCCCAGAAGAGAACAAGAATGAACCAGAAGTAGAAGAATCCACAGAAGAACTCAAACCCACTTTGCAGTAGTTCATGAACACCATGGATTATGATCATCTCTTGCTCTAACAGTCGGTTTGAAGCAAAATAAGTCCTCTCTGGGGAGTCATCTGGAGAGATGACTTAGCAGTTAAGGCACTTGCCTGCAAAGCCAAAGGACCCCTGTTTGATTCTCCAGAACCCATGTAAGCCAGATGCCTCTTTGTCTCTCTCAGATAAATAATTTTATTTTTTAAAAAAGTGGAAGGGGGCTGGGGAAATGGTTTAGCAGTTAAGGTGCTTACCTGTGAATCCCAAGGACCCCGGTTCGTTTCCCCAGGACCCAGGTAAGCCAGATGCACAAGAAGGGGCTACGTATGTCTGAAGTTCATTTGCAGTGGCTAGAAGCCCTGGCGCACCCATTCTGTCTTTATCTCTGTCTGCCTCTTCCTCTCTCTCTCAAATAAATAAATAAACAAATAAATATTTAAAAAAGTGGAAGGCAAAAGCAGGAGGAAATCAAAATACATAAGGAACTGATGATGGAGCAAGGGATGCTAATGATATAAGGAACTGGCTCAGGAGCAAAAGGGCAGATTACAGTAGAGAACCACAATGAAATTTATAGGAAATATTCTGAAGGAGTGAGAGGGAGAGGAGAGAGAATATTTTTCAAAACATTTCAAAAATGTTTAGTGAAACACATTAAACTAAAGAACACATTAGACTTAAGAAGGGCTGAGGGTCCAACTAGGTGACTTCAAAGGCAATAGCACACAAGTATATAAAAATAGAACCTTGAAAAGGGAAAAAGCAAGCAGCAGCAATGACATTGCCAAACACCATCCAGGAGTCTATTGGATGGCAAACTTAAAATGGAGAAGAGGGCTGGGGAGGCGGCTCAGCAGTTAAATGCATTTGCTTGCAAAGTCTGCTGGCCTGAGATTCAATTCCCCAGTACCCACGTAAAGCCAGATGCACAAAGTGTTGCATGCATCTTGAGTTTGTTTGCAGTGGCAGGACACCCTGGCACACCTGTACTCTTATACTCACTTTCTCTCTCTCAAATGAAATAAATAAAATGCAGAAAAAGAATTTTCTCCCAAATCAAGAGTTTTGGTATTGCAAAAACATTTAAAACAAAACAATAAAGGGCAGGCCTGCAGCTCAGGTGTCAGGGCACTTACACAGCATACTGGCAAGTATGGCCCTGGGTTCACTCCTCAGTACCTAAAAATATCAATCAATCAATGAAGAATAAATCACATTTCTGACAAAACAGGAGATGATTTGTCATTGCAGAAAGTTATTAAAAGGTACTTGTAAAGTAGAAAGAAAACCTCAAGGGGCTGGAGGGATGGCTTAGTGGTTAAGGTGTTTGCCTGCAAAGCCAAATGACCCAGGTTCAATTCCCCAGGGCCCATGTTAGCCAGATGCACAAGGGACCACACACATCTGGAGTTTGTTTGCAGTGGTTGGAGGCCCTGGATCACCCATTCTCTCTCTCTTTCTCTCTCTCTCTCCCTCTGTTAAATAAATAAATAAATAAATAAATAAATAAATAAATAAATAAATGTTTCTTAAGAAAAAGAAAGAAAACCTCAAGAGAAATCTGCAGAAGTCAGGCATAGTAGTATACACCTATAATTTCAGCACTTGGGAGACTGAGACAGGAGGATTGCCTAGAGTTCAAGGCCATCCTCCTGGGCCACAGACTAAGATCCTGTCTCAGAAAACAACAACAACAAACAAACAAACAGGGCACTACTCCATGTGACTCACATGGCCCAGTGAATATTTTAGGGGTGTGTGTGTGTGTGTGTGTGTGTGTGTGTGTATATGTGAATTTGTGTACAACTGCATGTAGCCTATGCTCACCCATGCAGAGGCCAGAGGACAGCTGTGGGTGTCATCTTCTACTGCTCTTTTACATTGTTTCCTTGAGGCTGAGTCTCACTGAACCTGGAGCTCAGTCTTTCAGTTAGACTGGCTGATCACTGAGCTCCAGAGAATCTCTGTTTCCACCCCAGCAGCCCTGGCTGCAAAGCCTAAGGGCCTGAGTTTTGATACCCACGTAAAGCCAGTTGCACAAGGTGGTGCATCTGTCTGGAGTTTGTTTACAGGGGCTAGAGGCCCTAGCATGCCCATTCTATCTCTTTCTTTCCCTTTCTCAACTCTGTCTCTCTCTCTTTCAAATAAATAACATATTTTAAAAAGTCTGTGATAATTTATTGTCATCTTTCCTTGGCATTGGGCTTGGCAGTGTCACCATTGCTCAGGATTGATCATATCCCATGCCTGGTTTTTTATGTGGATGCTGGGGATTGAACTCAAGTGGTCATGCTTCCCCAGAAAGTGCTTTCACCTGCTGAGCCATCTCCGCAACCCCTTGGACTCAGTATGATTGGAATTCTACTAAACTGTTTATAGTATGTAGCTTTCCTCTTGAGAATTGTTAAATTTGGGTTAAATCTAATAGGAACTTGTCAGCTAATTGAAAACACTATGTGTGTGTAGAGTATGTGTAGAGTATGGTGTGTGATGTGTGGCATGTGTGCATGTGTGTGTGTGTGGGTGTTTGCTGCTTGAGTGCATGTGGAGGCCAGAGGAGAACTTTAGGTGCACTTTTCTATCACTTAACCATGTGTTTCCCTGAGACCTGCTCTCCCAATTCAAACCTGCCATTGGTCAGTGCTCCCCAGTGATTCTGCAGTCTCCCCCCGCACCCACTGGGGTTATCACCAACCTTTTAAGTGGGTTCTGCGGAGTTAAACTTGGTGGTCTCTGACCCTAGAGGCCCTCATGCTTAAGTGGCAAATGCTCTTAACCACTGAGCTATCTCCCCAGCCCCTTGTCACCTAATTTTGACAGTCTGTGTCCAGCAGCTGTGGTGACATTTTGCAGAGTTGAAGTTTGACCATGTTCTAGAAGTAAACTTCAGCAACCTGGATGGCCAGCGAGTTTAGTTGACGGACCCTTCCCACTTCACCATCTCCAAGAAGGTTGGAAATAGTTACATCACTTTGTGTTTCCTGCTCGTGTAGGACACATCGCTGTCATAGCAGAGGCCCAATGAAGATTGTCACATTTTCTGGCTTTGTAGGCAGGAACTTGTCAGCAGCTGGAATCCACACCTATTCCCCCTCAGGAGGAAGAGGTGTTTACCTTGGCTACCCTAGACTATCAGCCACAGAACAGACTGACATTGCTTTTTTGAAAATATGGCTATATTTGAATTTCATGTTTTTGTCCCTTGAGTCATGTTCATATGTCTTCTTCCTTCAATATTGAATGCAGAAGGTGGCTGATCACAACTCTGTACACGGAGAGGTGAGCTTGTTCTGAGGACAGGGATCCAGATGTTTCGTGTTCTCCCAGCTGCTCCAGGGCTCCCAGACTTCTCACCCTGACTCCATTCTGCAGTACAAGAAGAGGTGTTAGGTAGTAGCCAAGCATAATAACCATCGTGTTAAAGTCCTTTCTGCCTGGAAAATTAGATGGCTATTTTTTTCAAGTGGATAGTGCTAATGTGACTTCCACTACTTATAGCTACAGTGAAAAGTGTGCTATAACTCAGAATCCTGCTATTATTGCTCTTTGAAGGACTATGGTTCAATCCTTCCACAAAGAATCTCAGGACTCTAGAAGTAGACATTATGGCTGTGCTAGAATGGAAATCATTGATTTCACCACTGCATCCTTATTCTGTTTATGCTGTACAAGTTTCTAGAAGTATAAAGCTGCTCCAGATGATTGAGATGCATAAATGGTTTGTGTGCTTTCAGAGCCTATCATAGGAAGATCTTCTTACAGAGATGGAAAAGCCCTTCAGAGGAGCACTGGGGACAATGGCTGTACTTTGCAGTAAGAATCGAGTCCATAAGTACTGAGATTACAGAATCTCAGCAAAATTCTGGCAGTATAAGGGGCAACAGGAGAGCTGGCAGTCTGTGGGAGACCCTGTCTCACCCACAATCCCTACAAGATACTTCTATGGCAGGGTCATTTGCATGTACCATTAAACATTTTATTTATTTATGGTGTGTGTGTGTGTGTGTGTGTGTGTGTTGTGTATGGGCATGCCATGGCCTCTTGTCTCTGCATATGAACACCAGATGCTTGCACCTGTGGCTCACATGGTGACTTGGGAATTGGACCTCAGTTGGCAAGCTTTGCAAGCAACCTCCTTTATCCACCAAATTCTCTCCCTATCCCCCAGGTGCTGTTCTTTACACTACTTCTCACTCACTCTGTCTCTCTCCTTTTTCTCTTTCTCCTCATCCTCTCTTTCTTTCCCCTCCATGGCTCAGATTTTACAAGCACATAAGGTTGAGTTGATGTGTTACTATGTTTCATCAAAAACAAGATGTCATCTTGGAAGATCTGTCTTGTTTCAAATACTGCAAGCTGAACATCCAAGGCAATAAAATATAACCCATGCCTGTTCTGAGGGGCTTGGAAAGTTCTGCTAAGTTCCATAAACACTGGGGAGAGAGTCATGAAAGTGTCCTTTGGTGTCTATTTGATTAGTGTAGCAGTGGTCATCTGAGGAGATACACGCATTATATTTTCTGTGGCAAAAGCAGCATAATTGCTTTATAAGAACCTGATGACAGAAGAGGACTCAGGAGTGGTCCCTGCAGCTCTTCTGCCTGCGGCTACGTTGCTGTTCACACAGGGCCAGCACCTCTCAGGATGCTGATGTTTGTTCAGAACAAAGCAGGGTAGATCTGATCAAGTACTTCATAGTGCAGATGACTGAGAATAGTAAGAGCATCCACCACCGTGACCTCCTCACATGCCATCCTTGCCTCTGGAAGGTGCCTTGTCACAGACCTAAAATGAATCTCATTTGGATATTGCCAGTACTTTGGCTCCACCCCTTGTGACTATATCAATAATTGGTCCACATCACTCATTTAGGCATTTGATAGTTCTCAGTGAACTCTTTCTGTGCCATCTAGCATGTGAGCTGGGTTTGTAGCTTAAACTTAGTTGTGGTTGTACAGTGTTGTCTAGAGTCCTGTCACCATCTTAAAATTTATATAAGGGCACCTATATAGCAAGTGATTAGAAAATAAATTATTTTAGAATTTAGTATTTTCAAAATAAGCATTCTTTTTTTAAAATAATTTTTTTGAGGTACTATCTCTTTCTAGCCCAGGCTGACCTATGTAGTCTCAGGATGGCCTCAAACTCATGGCAATCTTCTTACCTCTGCTTCCCGAGTGCTGGGATGAAAGGCATGCACCACCATGCCTGGACAAAAGAAACATTATTAAATATCTTATTTTTTGATCATTTTATTTAAAACTGTATTCATGCTTTTTAAAAAAATACATGTGTGTGGATGTTTGTGAGGAGGCCAGAGCACAACCTCAAGTGTCATTGTGAGAAATACTGTCCACCTTTTTCTGAGACAGGTCTCTTACTGAACCTGTAACTCACCAATTAGGTGAGACTGGTTGGCAAATATGTCCTAGATATCCTGTCTCTCCATTCTCAGTACTGGGCTTACAGGCCTATGCCATCCTGTCTGGCTTTTATGTGGATGCTGGGGATGGACTGAGGTCCTTGTGCTTGCAAGACAAGCATTTTATTGACTGAGCCATCTCACCAGCCTTATTGCCTGCTTAGTCTGAGAAAAGTATTGTTCGGGGGTTGGACTAGGGACACTGATTTGGTCAGTCATTGGAGATCCTCCATCAGAGAGAGAGAGACTGCAAGCACATGTGCTGAGGAGGTAGTGTTGGGCTGAGTAGTCTCTGGCCGCACTGCCGAGATTGTCATTTTTCTATTTTTGCCATAGCTGGAGCCAGAAGGTCTTGTACTAATTGCATGTTCTCTTTTGTAAACCTACACTTTCAAAATTAAAAACAATACAGTAAACTTATATTTTGCTAAGGGAAAGGTAAAAATTGATCTTAAGGAGAATAAGCAGGCTGGCTGTCATCCCACTGGAAACTGGTCAACTTTGACTGGAAACTCTTGAATCCATCCTTCAAGAGTGTGGTTTAGGGTCTGGAGAGGTGGCTTAGCAGTGAAGGTGCTTGCTTGTGAAGGCTGAGGACCCATGTTCACCTCTCCAGGTCCCATGTAAGCCAGATGCACAAGGTTGCACATGTGCACAAGGTGGCCCGTGCATCTGGAGTTAAATTGTACTATCTGGAGGCCCTGGCATGCCAATTCTGTCTCTCATAAAAAAAGAAGAGTGTGGTGGTACCTGCTGAAGGGCACTCGTGCCCAGTGCTCACTGGCTATCAGCTGTCATGATTGCTACTGTTGCTTAGTTTCCTTACAAACTATTTTAAAGTGATGAGGGCTTTTTTATTCAGTGTAAGATGACTTCTTTGGGAGTGAGGGGGGTCTCATTAGATACAATTATTGCTTAGGTACTTAGCAACTCTTCTGCTTGCCTCATATTCCTGCCACTGTTTTTTTTTTTTTTTTTCTGAGCTACTCACCTTGTAAAACTTCAGCTATTAAAAAGTGAGGTCTTGGGGCAAGAGTTTAAGAAGTAGTCCAAATGAAAATCCCAAATAACATTAACATTTCCACATACCTCGTTATTATGAGAGCAGAGGTAAAGAAATACAAAAGGTAAAATTAACAAACTCTTGGCTGAAGATCATGGCTCTGAGGAAGAACTTCTCTCTGAGGAGCAGCAGGGCCAAGGGTTGATTAAACTGGGATTTCATCGTCTCCCAGCCCTGAATGAGTGAAATAAAAAATCATCCAATCTAATTAGGCAGCCCTGGTGGGGCTTTGAACCTCCCACCTGTGGTGATTTTTTTTTCTTTCTGTTTTTAATCTTAGAATTAGATTTTTGGAAGTATGTGAATTTTTTCTTTGTATTGAGATTTGAGGCTCTACAAGTAGGCCAAGCTTGTTATCTTTCTTGAAAACTTTTAGTGACTTCTATTGAGACTTCAAATATATAAATATACACACACGTATGTGCACGTATCTGTTATGTGCACATGTGTGTGATCATACATATGCCATATGTACTATGCCTTGTATGTGACAAACATACACACATATGTGTATATATTATATATATCTATATATTTCCAGTGCCCAAATCTGTATCTCTTTGTGTTGTGATAACATATATTGTGATATGGATTTCCCCCAATTTTATAACCAGTTAGCACACTTAATTCATGAAAACTTTTTTTTTTTTTTTTTTTGTTGTATGTGTTTTTGAGACAGGGTTTCACTCTGTAGCTTACACTTGCTGGAACTCACTATGTAACCCAGGCTAGCTTTGAATGCTTAGCCATCTTCCAGCCTCAGCCTCCAAGATACCACCACAACCTGCTCATGTTTAGGGACAAATTTAGTAACCACAGAGGTGATCATAGGTGACATTGGTTGAGACTTTTCTGCACCAGCCATTCACCTAGAGCACTACCTTAGTTGTCTTGCAGTCCCACGGGGTGGGCACTTTTGAGGTTCTGTGGACAGAATATAGGAACTGAGGCACTCAAGGTCTCAGGTGTCTGGTGGTGGCTGGAGAAGCCACTGCAAGGTAAGTTCCTCTGTGGGGCCACAGAAGGATCCCTGGGTAGGTGTCACATCCACTGAGCTGTACTATGGGGGCCACAGGAGGTTCCCTGGGTGAGTGTCACATCCATTGAGCTGTGCTCTTTCCATTGAGCAATTCCAAGCATGAGTATCCAGATAAATACAAAACATCAAATAAGTATAAATCAAATAAACATATAACCATGCTCATATTTGGAAAGGGAAAGAAGGGGACAGGGAGAAGGGACAAGAGAGGAGAAAACAGAGGGGAACATGATCAAATAAACATGTGTGAAAATTGTCATAATGAAACTTATCAATTAAAAACAGTAAAGAAATGTGTCCAGTGTTTTTTTTTTTTTTTATTACAGGCATAATCTAATAAGGGGGATTCTTGGTCAAATAATGGGTGTGTTAGGAAGATTTTTAATTCTAATTCTGCCTCCACAGTGTCATTTACTGGACAGGCCACAGGTATAAATGATTAACTTCTATAGTTCCCAGAGCCAACAGTAGCCTTATGATAATGATTTTTAATTGGCAGATCTCTGTTTACTATTTTGTTAGATGGGTTTCTTGTGCACTGTGTATTTCCTTGGGTAAGGTGTCCTTAAATAGTATTTAAGAATTGGGGGTCTTCACCCTTGTGACCCATTTTGCATGGATAATGCTTTCTCAAAGACTGACCAGATGCTTTCGACCCATTTTTGGCAAACAATATCAGGTCCATGTTGGTGGCCAGACAGCCTTCCTTGCTCCCTTTCCTTTGAACACAAGTGGGGTGGTGGGGATAGGAATCAGCCCTGGAAAGGGTTCAGCGTTTGCATGCTGACAGCGTTCCCTGCAGATTCACCTCTCCAGAGCAAGAGCTGCTCAGCTCCCTTCAACTGCACGTGCACAGGACAGGGTCATTCAGACAGACCTTAGAAAGTAGAAGGGGATCCTTCTCAAGCTGGCTCTCCTGACTTGTTTCCCATCCCTAGCTGATGAGGATTTAGGGAGGAAAGTACTGACATTCTGACTTAATAGTAGCTCACCCCTGGCTTTTAATCCTGATTTATGTCCTTCGTTTGAGACCAGGAGCCCAGTGTAGCATTTTCTATAATGGGAACAGTAACCAGTCCTGAAAGGCACGTCCAGTGATCCGGTTTTACTGGCACATAAAAAGTCTGAGGTTAGTATCTTTGTTGGGACAGATGTTTGGTTCCAAGTCTGGGCATTTGCTCTATTTTTTAATCTGAAGAGAAAGAGAAATAAAAG
This sequence comes from Orientallactaga sibirica, assembly GCA_036365145.1. Taxonomy (NCBI): domain Eukaryota; kingdom Metazoa; phylum Chordata; class Mammalia; order Rodentia; family Dipodidae; genus Orientallactaga; species Orientallactaga sibirica. The sequence continues at coordinate 43,945,992 of JAEOAD010000011.1, read as the reverse complement.
AGATGTTTTGGGTTACATTTTGTATGTAATTGAATATGACAGATGTATTGAATTAGCCTTACCAGAGCCTTCGGATTTCTGCCTCTGAACTGTAAATTTTGCTTGACTTTCATTTGCAGGTGGCACGAAAGCATTTCATGTATATTTCATGGGCTGGGAAGGGCAGGAAGTCTAAGAATGCTGTGATATTGTGGTCCATTCATTCTGAGGGAAACACGGGTGTGTGTTTGGGAAATAAACCGTCTGCATTTATGGTTTGTATAAAAACATTAACAACATATCAAAACTACCAAAAGCTTATCATTTGGTGGGAGAAATTGTTCTGAGTGAAGACTGGAGTAGGAATTTATTTATTTTTCTCCCTTCTTTTCCCTTCCATTAAATTCTGAGTGCTTCTATTTGGGAACTTGACTCAGGGAAGAAGATAAAATATAGGTTCTATTCTCTATTTGAAAAAAAAACAAAAACAACTGATTCTACTACAAAAATATGTTAAAAGACATTTTGTTTATAAATTTAACCACTTAACAAATTCATTAGCATGTGTGAATTCTGTACTGAGCTCTCAATCTAACACCCTGGACCTTGTCATTTAACACTCCAGACCTGAATTTTATTTGAGGATTTCTAGATTTAAAACTGGAAATATTACCCTTCAAAAAAGAACATGCTTGAAAGTAAATTCTTTTCAAAAGGTGCCAAATAAGAAGATTGTTAGGAAATATTTTCTTAAGGGGCCTGGGAAGAGAGAATGGGGTTGGCACACTCAAGGCTGGGTTGCATCCGCAGCCAAGGCAGCAAAACAAAACCAACAAGGGTGCATATCACAGAGAAAGAGCAAGTGGCTACCAAGTATTAGCGCCAGCCAGCACAGCTGAGGCTGATAAGTTACATAATTTCCTTCCCAGTGCATCCCTGTAAGAGATCATGGTTACACTCAGGTGCTCTTCCAGGGCAATTAACAAGCACTGGAGTCACAGTTTTTGTCCCCTGGAGAGAGTCTTTGAACCAGATTCCTTTCTCCTGTAGGTTAAGAGCAGACTTTGTCTTCTTTGCAAAATTTGGTATCAATTGGGATAGATTTGTTAATAGTTATCTTAATTGGTCTGTTAAGACCTATAGCTACAAAGTACTTTTAACAAGCTGCCCAAATCTTTGTACAGAGATAAGCATAGTGTCTCCAACTGCTGTGGTTAATGGCTGAGTTAAACATCAGTGGATATATAGGGAGTCTGTTTATGGTGTAATTCATATATTTTTCTGGGGTTAGGGGACTCTTTTTATGATTTTAATGATTCATGGGAAGTGTTCATTTTATGAACAGAAGGAAAGCAAAGCCATTATTGTTATGTAAACATCACTTACTGGATCAAGAGCTAATGTATACATCTTTTCACTTACAAAATGGAGAGTGTACTTAGGTGAGATCACATTCTCTGATTACATCCATGCATATGCACATACATGCACACACACACACACACACACACACACACACCTATGTAGAGTCTCAATTCCTGCAGACACATTTTGCTCAATTATAAGAATTCCTTAGCTAACAAGCAGCAGTTCTACTGACAATGTGAAAGAGCATATAGATATTATTACCCTGTGATAGAAGGTGCTCCTGTCTCCAGAGTACTCTAAGCTCATGCAATTGTGCTCCCCCACATGCCTCCAAAGATTCGAGGGGAATCTAGTCCCCAGAGTTCAGACAGATGTAAATGAGACGTGATGGGTAAAATGAGACTATGATGGACTATGCTGGCTAGGAGGCTGTTCCTCCGTTATCCTGAACTTTGATGGCTATACCTACAGTTACTTGGATGGGGAGGATTAGGATATGCCAAGTCTTGTGAGGCCTCAGACTGGATAGCAGCCTTATTTGTCATGCCTGTGACATGTTTAGCATGGGATGGGAATCCTGCTGCTCAGAAACCCAGAACATGGAAACTCCAGCATTGTGTACTTATATCACCCAATTCCTGAGGGCTCCACTGCCCCTGGAGGGTCCTACTCACCCCCAAGGTTCAGTGTTCAAGGCACAAGAAGAAATGTACTTGGCCATGGTTATTCCATGCATCACCTAACTGCAAAGGAGACGAGGAAGCATGGAAAATAACATGTTTATGTCCCCATCATAAACATCTCAAAGATTTCTGCATGTATCCAACCAACTCAATTCTCCTTCATATTACAATATTTTAATATGACTATTAAAAACCTCATATATGAACATTCGAGTTAACCTACCAGTTTGAGGACTGTTATTAGCCTTTGCCAAACTCATTTCTTGCCTATTTTCTGCATTTCCTTATCTTTATCTTTTTACCTTAGGTCTACTTCTCCTAACCTATGGTCTCCTGATGTAATGCACCTGGTCTTGATATCAAATATGCATGCACCTCACAATGTCAGGAATCCTTGTCTTCCAGGCATGTGTTCCATGATCATACCCAGTGTTGTTTCTTATCTGTATCCATTAGCTGTGTTTGTTTTGTAAGACCTGAGCTGTAGCCCAAACCTTCCTCTTGCCATCCTTAGTAGCTCCTTGTTTGAGATTGCAGAGTTGTGAGTTCCATTCTCCCGGGCCCCTGTTCCCAACAGGTAACACAGCCTAGTGCACACTGTGTAGAGTACATGGCTTCAATTTTCCATATTCAGATCTTAGCTGTTTCTAAACACTGCACTGGCCTCAACCCCTCTGCAGACTCAGCTCCATCTGTAGATCCATGGTAGTGTTATTTTTAGGTATGCAGGCATTTGGGACAACAGCTGACATCCCTAAATCTAGTTATTTTATTTAGTTGAGGCACATTTCTTGAGGGTGCATGCCAATTGACTAACTGCATTGTCAAGGAGAGAAATGAAAACCAAGACTGTAGCTGGGGACATGTCTGCAGAGAAGGAGTGAGTAGGATTAAAAGGGCACAGAAGGGACAGGTTTACATGTGTGAATGTGATTTACTCAGTCTGTATTCCAAATAGTTCAGCTATGAACATCACCTATTATCATGGAGACATTTCATTTACCCCCAAAGTGGCCAGTAGTATTTGATTTAATCATACTATGGAATATACATCTAGAGCCCAGGTGACCTGTCCTCAAGGATGGGCAGTTTTAAGATAAAAGTCCCAAATCTGCCAGAGCTAGTAGCCATTTGCCAGAGGCCCCTCTAAAGAATCCCATGTATTAGGGCCAGCTTCTGATAATGGCCAATGAGGGTGAAGAGGGGGTGGGCCCCAAAAAGTGCCATGGTATTGCCAGCCATGTTTGGGCAGGAAGTCTGGCTGAGAAGCTGAGACCAAATGGAGACAGATTCTGACAGATATGGGATTATGGGAGACATGGCCTTTGATGGACTCCTTAGAACTCAGAAATGCGACAAGTCCATCAAGTAGCTGCCTTGAGGATCACGTAGCAGGGTTTGGGGCAGCAGTGACAGGCAAAGCTGAGCAAGTTCCAACAGCAGAATTTAGCAACCTCTCACTCTGCATAACTGGAGGCTGGAAGTCAGAGGACTTTGATAGTCTTTATCTTGTTTTTTGTTTGTTTCTTTCGTGTTAAGGATGGGGGATAGATCCAAGGCAGAGATCTTGTTCTACCACTGCAGAGCTATGTTTTAGGAAAAACTTGGCAGTTAAGGATGCCTGTTTCACTCACAAACTTCCCCTAATTTAGGCCAGGGATCCATACACTTTTGTGGCGAAAGCTGGAGAGTGAAGATAGGTATGCGCTTATTGTTCAGTCCATTTACAAGTGGGGGTTGGTTCAGATACATGCATGCTGGCACATCACACCTGTCTGCTATGCTTCCTCCTTCTCCCTCTACCTCTTCCTTCCCTCTACTCTCCAAGCTCTCTCTTCCTCTTACTCACCTCTTTCTCTTCCTCCTGTCCTTCTTTTTTCCTTTCCTACCTTAAGTGCTGGCTGGAAGCCCAAGTTGCTGGGACAAAACACTCAACCAGAAGCAGTTTATGGAGAAAAGGATTTATTTCCAGTTTACAGTTTCATCCTGAAGGAATCAGCCTGGCAGAAGCACACAGTGGGACATCGCATCTTCACATCAGCAAGGAGGAAACAATAGGAGCTAGCTGAGTGCAGCAAGCAGGCAGGGCTATAACACCCCAAAGGTCCCCCCAGTGACATCCTTCCTCCAGAAGAGGTCCACATCCCAAAGGCTCTACAACCTTCCCAAACAGCACCAACAACTCGGAATTAAGTAGTCAAATGCATGAGGCTATGGTGAGCAATTTTCTATTGAAACTAAAACTCAAAGATTTAGAGGTTTGCTGGGGTTTCCACCAATCCATGAAAGTGCAGAGAACAGAGGTCTCCTGGCCCAGAAAGCAGGGAGCTAATACTGTTTCAAACACATACTTTAGAAAAAAAGACTGTCAGGATGCTGTGTTCTAGAAACATCCACATGTACCATTCATCTGGAGTCTACCTTGTCCAAGACCAGACCACTTTGGGCAGCAGAGCCTCCCTAACCCAGATATCGCAGCACTTAGTATGGAATACCCTGACATTTTAATGGAAGCCCATATCTGGTTATATCTGCATGCTAGGTCAGGTGGTGAGGGAAGGACAACATCTATGCAGTTGCCTAGTGCACAAGGGCCCAGAAATTGTCTCTTTTCTTTCTCCCAGGGATAGATTATTGCTGCACTACACCTCAGGGTCATCCAGGCTTTCTCCAGCTGTGCTGTGAGCAGATGAGTGGTGCAGATTGTGACTCAGCTCAGAGGTGGCATGTCATCCAGGGCTGGCCAGTCTAATCATCCTGTATACAAACTATGGCAGAGGGCTTCCAGGGACACATCCAGACAGGCCAGCTGGGCTATGTTTCAGGTCTTGTGGTGAACATTTGAGAATTAAGGTGCCCATGGGTACGCTGAGCCATCCTGAGGGTTGAGTCTTGTTGGGGGAGAGAAGGATAAAAAGGGAGAAAGAGGAAGGAGAATCAGAGGAAGGAAAACCTTGAATCCTTTGTGACTTGGAAATTTGAGTCTCGTGTGGAAGTTAAAAAAATTTCTTCTCAAGTTGCATCCAACTGTTTTCTGTTATTAGTTACTAAAAATTTTGACCAGGACACTCAAGTTTCAGTTTTGGTAATAAACATTGTACTAATATGAATTAACCTTTATAAAGTATGTTCCAGCTTCCATGTGCTCCTCTAAATGTATTTATATTTTTTCATCTACCTAACTACCTCTCTATCTTCTATCTACCTATGATCTATCCTTTATCTACTTACTTATAATCTCTCAATCTACCTATCAACTGCCTATCATTTATATCATCTGTCTCCCTTCTTCCTCCCCTCCCTCCCCCACCTCTTCCCACTAACCAAGAGGGAGAATCATGGTGTCTGGGCGATAGCCAACCACATACTATTACATCATTTCAGGAGCTCATGTGGCACCAGTGGAACAGTCAGTGTGTGATCCTGGTGTCGGCTGGAGGAGAGACCTATGCAACTGCTGATACAGAGTCTGAGTTTATCTGCATGGATAAATTAGAATTGTTCATATTATTTATGAAGATAATTACATAATTTCTAAATTCACAGCAATAGTTTTGCTTAATGATTTCTAAATGCATGTAATAGGACATTAGGCAGCTCTTATTAATTTTATTTCTGTCTGGAGAAGCAAGACAAAGCGTCCTAAACCTTAAGTATGCCCAAGGAGCAAGCCTGGGGACCTCCTGTGGAGAGGGCTTTCAGAGTCCTGCCCAGAGTGGGGTTACTGCCAGAATCTTGCCATAGGCTTCTGCTTTCCAGGCCGCTAGAGCAACTTTGTATGTAATTTGCATACAATCATTTCACGGTAGTAAGAGAATATAGTTATTAATGCTATTGCCCCAAACTTGGTGAGCATAAGCTTCCATTTGCAGAGTCTTTCTTTAGGGTACACTTCATTTCACTTAGAATAAATTATCATACATTTATCATTAGTTAGCGAGTTATTAACATCAATATAAACAAATAGACAGCAATTTCTTCGGGAAGATTGCATTTTTAATCACTTAGTAAATGTGGAAGGTGGCTTATACATACTTTGTTTCCAACAGATGCGCTTTCTGGTTTCATATTCACATTAATGACATCGTTCCATCTCATTGCATCTGTTATCTCAGAATGCACTTAATTGAGGTGAGAGGTGTTCAAAAATTAACTTTTCTAGTGACAAACAAGAACTTCTTCAGACACCTTTTACACTCGAGACAGTGTAATCTGTTAAGGACGTCTCTGTCCATGGCTAGGAATGCTTTAAGATTTAATTTACTGTACTGTCACAGCAGGAAACAGAGTGTGCTCCACTTCCTTGGTGGTACTTGCTCAGAACATGGGTTCTAATGACCACTTATGAAAGACAGAAATTACTGTGGATTCAGCCTAATAAATGATAAAACTAAACCACTGTTCTTTGGTATTTTGAAGAGTCTTTTCTTGGCTTCCATGAGAGCAGGCAAAGGAGGGGAGCCTGAGCTGTGCAGCAGGGTGTGTTCTCTCAGCTTTGTACACCATGGACTACCTTGGAGAGGTCGGGGTCAGATCTTTTCTGTCTGTGGGTGCTGTTGATCAGGCCCCTTCACTTCCTAAGGCCTTGGTTTCTCCATCTGTAGAATGGGAATGAGAACAGCACTTGTTTTATTGAGCCAAGTGTTAACAAAGTCAATCACACATAGAACCTGTAGTAATTTCTTCATTGCTGTGACCAAGTACTTTAAGGAGAAAGAGTTGATTTTGTTTGTGGCTTCAGGGATTTCAGTCTGTCGTCATAGAAACATGGTGGATCCCAGGACAAGAACATTGGGCTGCTTGTTCACTGTACAGCAGGTAGAAATCCAAGAATGTGTCAGAAGAAGCAGGTATAACTCACAGAGCCCTCTCCCATTGAACCACTTCCTCCAGCAAGACTCTATAGCATTGTTTTCACAACCTTCCCCAACAATGCCACTAGTCAAGAACCAAGGGTTCAAACACACAAATTTGTGGGGGAAATTTTACATTCAAACCAAACAATCTATAATTTAATACTTTGCATAGCTCATATTCTAGTTTTTAGACAAAGCCAGTAGCATGGCCCCTCTCTGTTTGCCTTTCATTCATGACAGAATTCACCCACTCTCTGTCAAAGGTAAGCATCCCCAAATTGCCCCTGATTCTTTCCTTTGACAGTCAGGTTTATGGGAATGCTTCCATTTTCCTTCTGCCCATTTGCCTCTAGCTCACTGCAAGGTTGGCCCTGAACACTTCCATTCCTGGTAGGGCTCAGTAAGGGCCCCTGTTCCAGACATGCTGTCTTTCCAGTTCATCTATGTCTGGTTACATTCATCTGCTCTGTGAGAGCAAACTGGGTCTCTGCACTTGGCCTTTAAATGGCATTGTGTAATGGGATGAAAGCTCAAGCAATGTTCCTAAGTCATCATCACAGGTCAGGGATCTCAGCATCTCACCAGAACAGTGTCAAAGAGGATACTCAACACGTACCCACATAGATATCCAGAGCTCCTAAGAGCTCATCACTGAGGTAGACTTAAAACCCACCCACCACAGCTCAGAGATTGTAAGACATCATGCCCAGAGACACCCCCCAGATTAACTGACTACTGCTCCCACAATGCATAACTCACAACCCCATAGGGGATACCTGCAACAACACCGAGGGGCATCCCCAATGGAATGGGGGAAGGGACGAGGGAGACAAGGATACCAACACATGATGTATCCATATGAAACATCTTGTTAAAATAATAATAATAATGATAATAATAATAAACATTTTTAAAAGACCTCTTTACTTATGATGAAGGATGCCTGAATTATTCTGTAACTTTTCTGAGGAGATGTAAAATTAAAATATGCCAACCAAACTAGCCTAACATCCACAGCTCAGAGGATGACTCATCACACTCATCTTGAAGCACAGCATGAGTTTATGTGGCATTACTTACTTATGGAGCAGTAGATGACTACAAAAAGCTGGAGTTTCCTGACAGCATGCCCTGTCGTGGTTGATGTATGAATGTCCCCTATAGACATGTGGTCTCCAACTGGTGTTGTTGTTTGGAAAAATTGTTAAACATTTAGAAGGTGGAGCCTTGCAGGAGGAAGTGGGTCACTCGGGTGTGAGCTTTGAGGTTTCATAAGCTGGCGCACTTCCTGTTCATTTGCTTCCTGACTTTGGCTTTAATGTGACAAGCCGGCTTCCTGCTCTTGCTGCAATGAAGGGATGTTTTACCTCTAAATTGTCAATCAGAATAATCCCTTTTCTTCCTTAAATTGCTTTTTTTGTAATTTTTTTATTGACAACTTATATACTTACAGAATATAAACCATAATAATTCCCTCCCTTCCCCCACTTTCTCATTCACAAGTCCACTCTCCATCATATCCCCATCCTCTCTCCATTCGTCTCTCTTATTTTGATTTCTTTGTCTTTTTCTCCTATTATGAGGGTCTTGCGAAGAAGGTATTGCTAGGCACTGTGAGTTCATGGATATCGAGGCCCATTTCTGTCTGGACAGTTGCATTGTAAGGAGTGGTACCCTTCCTTTGGCTCTTATGTTCTTTCCACCACCCCTGTTCTGCAATAGACCCTGACAGGGATGTCTCTGGCCAATAAGTCACTGGAAGGCATCCCATCCCTGGCACTGAAAATTTTCTAGGTAGCAATCTATGACTTCTGGATGTGCCATTATTCAAAAAAGTAGGCTTTCATATGTCTTATTCAGAATATCTTGAATTTTGATTGACCCTCCTCCACACTTCTCTTACTCAATCTCTTCCCTGGCTTTACTTAGGCCATTCCACACCCTGTAATCTGTTCTTCTACTTACATATATACAATACCATCCCCTAAAGTCATTCCTCCCTCCTCCCTTATAGCCTTATTCTATCTTACTGGCCTGTGCTACCAATTTTTGGTTACAGCTTACACACAAGTCTAAAAATTTGTAGCTAGGATCCACATATGAGAGAGAACATGTGATGTTTGGCTTTCTGGGCCTGGGTTACCTCACTTAGGACTTTCCAGATCCAACCATTTCCCTGCAAATTTCATAATTTCATTTTTCTTTACCACTGAATAGAACTCCATTGTGTAAATGTACCACATCTTTTTTATGCATTCATCTGTTGAGGGACATATAGGCTGGTTCCATTTCCTAGCTCTTGTGAATAGAGCAGAAACAAACATGGTTGTGCAAGTATCTCTAAGGTAGTAAGAAGAATCATTAGGATATATGCCTAGGAGTGCTATAGCTGGATCATATGGTAAATCTATTTTTAGCTGTCTCAAGAACCTCCACACTGATTTCCACAGACTACATTCCCACCAAAAGTGTAGAAGGGTTCCCCTTATTCCACATCCTTGCCAACATTTAATGTCATTAGTTTTCTTGATGGGAGCCATTCTGACAGGAGTAGAGGGAATTTCAAAGTAGTTTTAATTTGCATTTCCCTGATGGCTTTTAGATGTTTATATATCATATGTGTTTCTTCCATTGAGAACTCTATATTTAGTCCCATAGCTCATTTTTAATTGGGTTGTTTGATTTCTTATTGTTTAGTTTTTTTTTAGTTCTTTGTATATTCTGTATATTAATCCTCTGTCAGATGTACAGCTGGCAAAGATTTTCTCCCATTCTGGAGGTTGCCTCTGTGTTCTATTCACATTATCCTTTGCAGTACAAAAGCTTTCTAATTTCATGACATCCCAGTGGTTGATTAGTGTTTTTATTTCCTGAGCAACTGCGGATATATTAAGAAAGTCATTGCCTATGCCAATATGTTGAAGAATTTCCCCTACCTTTTCCTCTACCAGTTTCAGTGTTTCATGGCTAATTTTACGGTCCCTGATCCATTTGGGTTTGATTCTTGCGCATGGAGAAAGACAAGGATCTATTTTCATCCTTCTACACACACACATACACATATACAGACACACACACACCATAAAGATATATATATATATATATATATATATATATATATATATATATTCATTCATCCCAGAACTACTTGTTGAAGAGGCTGTCTTTTCTCCAATGAATATTTTTGGCATTTTTGTCAAAAATCAGGTGGCTGTAGCTGCCTGGATTAACATCTGGGTCCTCTATTATGGTCCATTGATCCATGAGTCTATCTTTGTGCCATTACCATGCTGTTTTTGTTACTATGGCTTTGTAATATAGTCTAAAATTAGGTATGGTGATACCACCAGCATTATTTTTGTTGTTCAAAATTGTTTTGACTATTTGAGGTTTTTTTTGCTTCCAAGTGAATTTTAGGATTTTTTTTTTCTATTCGTTGAAGAATGCCATTGTAATTTTAATGGGGATTGTGTTAAATGTGCAGATTGTTTTTGGTAAGATTGACATTTTCAGAATATTGATTCTTCCAAACCAAGAGCAAAGGATGTCATTCCATTTCCTAGAGTCTTCTGAAATTTCTCTCTTGAGTGTTTTAAAATTCTCATTGTAGAGATCCTTCACTTCATTGGTTAGGTGTATTCCAAGGTACTTTATTTTATTTTATTTTTTATTTTATTTTATTTTTTTTATTTTGAGGCAATTGCAAATGGGAGAGATTCCCTGATTTCATTCTCTTCATATTTGTTGTTAGTATAGAGTAAAGCTACGGATTTCTGTGTGCTCATTTTGTATCCTGCTACATTGCTAAAAGTGTTTACCAGCTCTAACATTTTGCTGGTAGAGTCTTTTTCTTTTTATTATTTTTATTGACAACTTCTTTAATTGTAGACAATATCCCATGTTATTTCCTCCTCCCCCACTTTCCCCTTTGAAACTTCACTCTCCATTATATCCTCTCCCCCTCTCAATCAGTCTCTCTTTTTAGTTTGATGACATGATCTTTTCCTCCTATTATGATGGTCTTATGTAGGTAGTGTCAGGCACTGTGAGGTCATGGATATCCAGGTATTTTGTGTCTGGAGGAGCACGTTGGAAGGAGTCCTACTCTTCCTTTGGCTCTTACATTCTTTCTACCCCCTCTTCCGCAATGGACCCTGAGCCTTGGAAGGTAGGTTTGAGACATTTCAGTGCTGAGCACTCATCTGTCACTTCTTCTCAGCACCCTAGTGCCTTCTGAATCATCCTAAGGTTGCCACCATCTGAAAAGAGAAGCTTCTCTAACCAAAAGTGAGAGTAGCATTAATATATGGGTGTGGACATTAAGAGAAGTGCTTACTGGGCAGTTTGGTGAGCATAGTACATTTAGCGAGACACCAGCAGACATTACACGCTTAGAGCTCATGACTATCCCTGTTGCACGTTTTGAGTATCAGGGATGTGTTCCCTCCCATAGAGTGGGCCTCTAGTCCAATTAGAGAGCAGTTGGTTTCCCCCATAACAGACACACCATTATTGCACCCATTGGCTCATTTGGCCTGGCTGGCCAAATTTAAAGCTTGCAGTGTTCACTGTTGAGTACCTTCACTGGTGTTTTCTCTCTCCCATTGAATTGCATGAAGTGTAGCTCTTTCCAACTTTCTGTCAGCTGTTCCTCATGGAGGAGGCTTTCAGCTCAGCTCCAGCAGGTTTTCTCAGTGAACTTGCCACTCAAGTATGTGGAGTCTTCAGCATTAGGGTCTTACCATCTATTCCTGGTGGGAAACCAAGGGCCTTGGCAATGGCCTATAATGTTTTGGGGGTGTCTGTGACCTCCCTGTCCAACAACTCACTGGAAGGTATCCCATTCCTAGCACTGAAAATTTTCTAGTAACAATCTATGGCTTCTGAGTGTTCCATTGTCCAGAAAATTAGGTTTCCATATGACTTTTTTATATCCTCTTAGATTTTGATTAGCCCTCTCCACCCACTTTCCTTTAATCAATTTCTTCCCTGACCTCAATTAGGCCTTTTCACCCCCATTAATCTGTTCTTCTTCTTACATATATACAATACCATCCTATTAAGTCCCCCCCCCCCCCCTTTCTATTCCTTTTATGTCACCTTTCTAGTTTACTGGCTTCTGTTACTGTAGGATATATGCCTAGGAGTGCTATAGCTGGATCATATGGTAAATCTATTTTTAGCTGTCTCAAGAACCTCCACACTGATTTCCACAGACTACATTCCCACCAAAAGTGTAGAAGGGTTCCCCTTATTCCACATCCTTGCCAACATTTAATGTCATTAGTTTTCTTGATGGGAGCCATTCTGACAGGAGTAGAGGGAATTTCAAAGTAGTTTTAATTTGCATTTCCCTGATGGCTTTTAGATTTTTAGTTTTATATATCATATGTGTTTCTTCCATTGAGAACTCTATATTTAGTCCCATAGCTCATTTTTAATTGGGTTGTTTGATTTCTTATTGTTTAGTTTTTTTTTAGTTCTTTGTATATTCTGTATATTAATCCTCTGTCAGATGTACATCTGGCAAAGATTTTCTCCATTCTGGAGGTTGCCTCTGTGTTCTATTCACATTATCCTTTGCAGTACAAAAGCTTTCTAATTTCATGACATCCCAGTGGTTGATTAGTGTTTTTATTTCCTGAGCAACTGCGGATATATTAAGAAAGTCATTGCCTATGCCAATATGTTGAAGAATTTCCCCTACCTTTTCCTCTACCAGTTTCAGTGTTTCATGGCTAATTTTACGGTCCCTGATCCATTTGGGTTTGATTCTTTATGCATGGAGAAAGACAAGGATCTATTTTCATCCTTCTACACACACACACATATACAGACACACACACACATAAAGATATAAAGATATATATATATATATATATATATATATATATATATATATTCATTCATCCCAGAACTACTTGTTGAAGAGGCTGTCTTTTCTCCAATGAATATTTTTGGCATTTTTGTCAAAAATCAGATGGCTGTAGCTGCCTGGATTAACATCTGGGTCCTCTATTATGGTCCATTGATCCATGAGTCTATCTTTGTGCCATTACCATGCTGTTTTTGTTACTATGGCTTTGTAATATAGTCTAAAATTAGGTATGGTGATACCACCAGCCCATTATTTTTGTTGTTCAAAATTGTTTTGACTATTTGAGGTTTTTTTGCTTCCAAGTGAATTTTAGGATTTTTTTTTCTATTCAAGAAGAATGCCATTGTAATTTTAATGGGGATTGTGTTAAATGTGCAGATTGTTTTTGGTAAGATTGACATTTTCAGAATATTGATTCTTCCAAACCAAGAGCAAAGGATGTCATTCCATTTCCTAGAGTCTTCTGAAATTTCTCTCTTGAGTGTTTTAAAATTCTCATTGTAGAGATCCTTCACTTCATTGGTTAGGTGTATTCCAAGGTACTTTATTTTATTTTATTTTTTATTTTATTTTATTTTTTTATTTTGAGGCAATTGCAAATGGGAGAGATTCCCTGATTTCATTCTCTTCATATTTGTTGTTAGTATAGAGTAAAGCTACGAATTTCTGTGTGCTCATTTTGTATCCTGCTACATTGCTAAAAGTGTTTATCAGCTCTAACATTTTGCTGGTAGAGTCTTTTTCTTTTTATTATTTTTATTGACAACTTCTTTAATTGTAGACAATATCCCATGTTATTTCCCTCCCTCCCCCCACTTTCCCCTTTGAAACTTCACTCTCCATTATATCCTCTCCCCCTCTCAATCAGTCTCTCTTTTTAGTTTGATGACATGATCTTTTCCTCCTATTATGATGGTCTTATGTAGGTAGTGTCAGGCACTGTGAGGTCATGGATATCCAGGTATTTTGTGTCTGGAGGAGCACGTTGGAAGGAGTCCTACTCTTCCTTTGGCTCTTACATTCTTTCTACCCCCTCTTCCGCAATGGACCCTGAGCCTTGGAAGGTAGGTTTGAGACATTTCAGTGCTGAGCACTCATCTGTCACTTCTTCTCAGCGCCCTAGTGCCTTCTGAATCATCCTAAGGTTGCCACCATCTAAAAAGAGAAGCTTCTCTAACCAAAAGTGAGAGTAGCATTAATATATGGGTGTGGACATTAAGAGAAGTGCTTACTGGGCAGTTTGGTGAGCAGCATAGTACATTTAGTGAGACACCAGCAGACATTACACGCTTTAGAGCTCATGACTATCCCTGTTGCACGTTTTGAGTATCAGGGATGTGTTCCCTCCCATAGAGTGGGCCTCTAGTCCAATTAGAGAGCAGTTGGTTTCCCCATAACAGACACACCATTATTGCACCCATTGGCTCATTTGGCCTGGCTGGCCAAATTTAAAGCTTGCAGTGTTCACTGTTGAGTACCTTCACTGGTGTTTTCTCTCTCCCATTGAATTGCATGAAGTGTAGCTCTTTCCAACTTTCTGTCAGCTGTTCCTCATGGAGGAGGCTTTCAGCTCAGCTCCAGCAGGTTTTCTCAGTGAACTTGCCACTCAAGTATGTGGAGTCTTCAGCATTAGGGTCTTACCATCTATTCCTGGTGGGAAACCAAGGGCCTTGGCAATGGCCTATAATGTTTTGGGGGTGTCTGTGACCTCCCTGTCCAACAACTCACTGGAAGGTATCCCATTCCTAGCACTGAAAATTTTCTAGTAACAATCTATGGCTTCTGAGTGTTCCATTGTCCAGAAAATTAGGTTTCCATATGACTTTTTTATATCCTCTTAGATTTTGATTAGCCCTCTCTCCACCGTTCCTTTAATCAATTTCTTCCCCTGACCTCAATTAGGCCTTTTCACCCCCATTAATCTGTTCTTCTTCTTACATATATACAATACCATCCTATTAAGTCCCCCCTCCCTCCCTTTCTATTCCTTTTATGTCACCTTTCTAGTTTACTGGCTTCTGTTACTGAGTTTTATTTTTACTCACTTAGAAGTCCAATCATTTGTAGCTACGATCCACATATGAGAGAGAACATGTGACGTTTGGCTTTCTGGGCCTGGGTTTGCTGGTAGAGTCTTTAGGATCTTTTATGTCTAGAATCATATCATCTGCAAATAATGATAATTGTTTTGTTTCCAATTTGTATCCCTTTTATGAGTGTCTCTTGCCTTATTTCTATAGCCAAGACTTTCAGTACTATATTAAATAAAACTGGAGACAGTGGACACCCTTGTCCTGTTCCTGAATTTAGTGGAAAAGCTTCAAGTTTTTCCCCATTTAGTATTATGTTGGCTGTAGGTTTGTCATAAACAGCTTTTATTATGTTGAGATATGTTCCTTCTATTCCCAGTTTCTGTGGGACTTCTATCATGAAGGGATGTTGGATTTTGTCAAATGCCTTTTCTGCATCTATTGAGATGATAATGTGATTTTTGTCCTTCAGTCTATTTATATAGTGTACTACACTTACCAACTTGCGTATGTTGAAACATCCCTGCATCTCTGGGATAAAGCCTACTTAGTCAGGGTGAAAAATCTTTCTGATATATTCTTGTATTCTGTTTGCCAATATTTTGTTGACAATTTTTGCATCTATGTTCATGAGGGAGATTAGTCTGTACTTTTGCTATTTTTGTTGTGTCTTTGTCTGGTTTTGGTATCAAGGTGTTGCTGGCTTCATAGAAAGAGTTCTGTAGAATTCCTTCCTTTTCTATTTTATGGAAAAGTTTGAGAAGCAATGGTGTTAGTTCTTTCATGAAAGTCTGGGAAAATTCACTAGTGAATCCATCTCGGCCTGGACTTTTTTTAGTTGGGAGACTTTTTATAACTGCTTGGATCTCCATACTTGTTATAAGTCTACTTAAATTGTTTATCTCATCTTGATTTAATTTTGGTAGGGCATATGAATCAAGGAAATCATCCATTTCTTTTAGATTTTCAAACTTGGAGGTGTATATATTCTTAAAATATGTCCTTGTTTTTCTTAATTTCTTGGTGTTTGTTGTAATGGTGCCTTTTTCATCTCTAATTTTATTAATTTTTGTCTCTTCTTTCTTTTGTCTGGTCAGATTTGCTAAGGGTTTATCAACCTTCTTTATCCTTTCAAAGAACCACCTCTGTTTCATTTACTCTTGAATTGTTGTTTGGTTTCTACTTCATTAATTTCATCCCAAATCTTTATTATTTCTTCCCATCTACTGATTTTTGGTTTGCCTTGTTCTTTTTCCAAGACCTGAAGGTGAAGCATTAAATTATTTACTTTATGCTAATTTCTTAATATAGGCACTTAAAGCTATAAATTTCCCTCTTAGGACTGCTTTCATTGTGTCCAATGCTTTTGGTATGTTGTATTCTCATCATTTTTTTCTATGAACTTATTGATTTCCTTTTTGATTTCTTCAATGACCCATTCATCATTCAATAGTGTACTGTTTAGTCTCCATGAATTTCTGTATGCTCTGTGTTTTTCTAGTTGCTGATTTGTAATTTAATCCCATTGTGGTCAGACAGAGTACAAGGGATTATTTCAATTTTCCTGTATTTGCTAGGATTTACTTTGTGTCCTAATACATGGTCTATTTTAGAGAATGTTTCATGAGCTGCTGAGAAAAATGTATATTCTGCAGCATTTGGATGGAATGTTCTGTAGATATCTGTTAGGTCCTTTTGTTCCATGACATCACTTAAACCAGATGCCTCTCTGTTTATTGATGACAGTGGAATATTGAAGTCACCCACTACAATTGCATTTGATGTTATCTGTGACCTTAAGTCTAATAGTATTTATTTGATGAAATTGGGAGCCCCCATGTTAGGTCCATATACATTTAGGTTTGTAATGTCCTCCTGTTGGAGTGTTCCTTTAATCAGTATAATGCAACCTTCTTTATCTTTCATCACGAATGTTGGTTTGATGTCTATCCTGTCAGATATTAGGATAGCAATCCCTGCTTGTTTCCTAGGCCCTTTTGCTTGAACTACCATTTTCCATCCTTTCACCCTAAGACAGTGTCTGTCTTTTATTGAGAGATGAGTTTCCTGGAGGCAACAAGCAACATGATCCTGCCTTTTAATCCAGTCTGCAAGCCTGTGTCTTTTGGTTGGGCATTGAGGCCATTGATATTAAGAGTTATTGTTGAAAGGTGTGTGTTTATTCTCATCATTCTTCTTGTTTTATAGTGCTTCCTATTTCCCTTTGCTCTCTTGTTTTAGCTGTTATTTGAGTATGTTTTATTTTTTCTCCTGTTTCTGCATGTGTGTGCTTTGCTTTCTCTTCAGTGTGAAGGATTCCTTCAAGTATTTTCAGTAGAGCTGGCTTAGTTGTCATGAATTCCTTTAGCCTGTTCTTTGTTGTGGAATGTCTTTATTTCTCCTTCAATTTTGATAGATAGCTTTGCAGGATAAAGTAATCTTGGTTGACAATTATTATCTTTCAGAACTTGGAATATATCATTCTAAGACCTTCTGGCTTTTAAAGTTTGTGTTGAGTATTCTGCTGTTATTCTGAAGGGTTTGCCTTTGTAGGTGACTTGCTTTTTCTCTCTAACTGCTTTCAATATGTTTTCTTTGGTTTGCATGTTTAGTAGTTTAATTATAACATGGTGAGGAGAGGTTCTTTCCAAGTTTGGTTGGTTTGGTGTTCTAAAAGCTTCTTGTATCTGTATTGGCATCTCTTTCCCAATTTGGGGAAAATTCTCTCCTATGATTTTGTTGAAAATGCCTACAAAGCCTCTGGATTGAAATTCTTCTCCTTCTGCTATAGCCTGTTTGCTATAGCCTCTTATGTTTGATCTATTCATAGTGTCTCAAATATCTTGAAATTCCCATTCATACCTTCCTATTATCTTGTCTTTCTCTTTGTTGGACTTCATTAGGTCTGCCACCTGGTCCTCTAGTTTAGATATTCTGTTCTCACCTTCATCTGTTCTACTGGTGAGACTTTCCACAGAAGTTTTTGTATTTAACTGACTGTGTTTTTCAGTCCTAGTATTGGCCTTGTTTTTCTTCAGTATTTCTATTCCCTAACATGTCTTGTAATGAAACTCCTTATTTCATTAAGCTTGTTTCCTGTGCTCTCTTGGAATTCCTTCAGGAGTTTGTTTGCTTCTTTAATTCCTTTGTTTTCTTCTTTGACTCCTTTGGTTTTTTCTTTGATTTCTTTTAGTATAAATAAAATCATATTTTTGAAATCTTTTCAGGCATTTCACCTAAAACAGTCTCATTAGGGGCCATTTCTGATGTATTTATAATTTTTGGTGGGATTTTATTGTCTTGATTGTGTTTCTTTTATTATGATATTGCGATTTTTGCATACTGAGTCCATTTGATGCTTGGGTTTTCTAATAATCTTCAGTGCTTTTAGATTTGGAAATCCACCTTTATATACCTTCATGGTAGGAGTTTTAGGTGCCAAGTGTAGCTCTTGTACTCCAATCCAACCACAGAAGTAATCATAGGTGTTGAGTTTGCTGGTTTTCAAGTATTCTAGTGGGCTCGGTGGGGCAATTTACTGGCAAATTCTAAAATTCAACTGAGCAATATACACATTCAATAAAAACCAGCACAGAGTATGCAAGTGTGGGGATTGAAATAAAAAGATAACCTCATAAAGTGAAAATCCCTAAGGGTGTGTGCTGCTGTTCACCCTTAATCCTATCAGCTGTGAGGTTGAGATTTCTCTCCTGAAATGGATTACAGGTCATCCTGAGTGTGAATCAAATCCTGCCGACAATATTGACACAAGAAAAAGACAAAGACCCTATGAATCTGAAAGCATGCAAGGCAACAATAGTCAACCCCAAATACAGCTTAATTGAGAATGGTAAAGCCAAACAATAATATGTAACCCATAACCTGCTCTAACCTGGAATGAGTGATTAGCACTTCCAGTGCAGGCCTATGTTCCTGCTTTTTTGTCAGTTGGGCTTGTTACCTTTTGGGGTGCTTCCCATCTCGCCAATGCTGAGTGCCCACCTTGATCCCTCTGTGTCGTGCTGTGGATCTGGTGTTCTGATCAGCTGTGCTGGATGCCCTGCCTCAGGGAGCTGAATGTGTTCTCCAGAGGTTCCTGGTTCTGACAATTAGGGGATGGGAGAGTGTAGGAAGCCTGGAGTTGTACTGGAACTGCTCAGCTAGTCCTGCCTGTGTCTACTTCAGCAGTTCCTCTGCTTTCTCCTTTTCAGTTTACTTGACTTTGCAAGAAAGCTGATGTGGTTGAATAGCCCTTTGTTTGTTCTCTGCTCCTGCAGCTGGGCACCAGGAGGGCATATGGACTGGGTCTAGGACCTGGGTCTATAAGTGACTTGGTGGGATTCTGGCCTATTTCCTTCTTTCTGACAGATTTCAGTCTCTCCTGCTTCTTCGCTGTGGCTGAAGAAAACCTATACACCTTCACTCTTCAGACGAAGAGTGTATTTTGCTGTGGTTTGCTCAAATACCTTCCTAGGCTGGATTGGTGTGATTCCTATGCAGCCATCCTACCCAGAAGTTGCTTCTCACCAGGTATTTGGTCATAGCTATGAGAAAGTAACAAATACAACACACTTTCCACCAAGTTTCTGTCATATGTGTCTGTAATCTACAGTCGAATTGAGGCAGACCTGTGTTCAAAGCACTGCCTGGTGTTAGAACAGGAGATGTTACTATAGGCTCAGATGACCTAAGGGAAAGTTCTGTGTTTTTGTGTGCTCAATCCACCTTATAAGGCTTCTGTTGGTCTCAGCAAACATCATCCAACTGGAGGAGAAAGGGCTTGTTTGCTTTCATGTTAGGACACCTAAATTGTGGCTTGCTATAAGATTGTCTTCTGCTATTTGGCATTCACAGGATTGGTCTCCCTAAGCACCCTGGGAGCAATACACGCAGAACCTTTTGCTACCCATAATGTACAGAAACATGAAGCATGCAGCACCCATGGGAGACTGACTTTCTGGGTTTCTCACCTTTCATGTGTTCTGCCCAAGGGGATGTTAGCTGTTGTGCTGTATCACTCCCTCCCAACATTGTTTCATGCAGAGAGCATCTCTTCTCCCTTATCAATATAAGGGATAATGTTAATGCTGGCCAGCAGGATAGGACCTTTCCACCAAGGTTGCTTTGGACTCATGCAGTGAAGGAACCATAGTGGCACATATTGCCCTAGTCACTGAAACATCACTGGGCTCTGTTCCATCTTTATTTTTGCTACCCAGTCTTTCATTATAATACATGGTTATGTTTACTTATTTATTTCATAGAAAGAGAACAAGGCAGATAGAGAGTGAAAATGGGTGTGCCAAGGCCTCTAGCCACTACACATGAACACCAGATATATAGCACCACCTTGTGCATATGAGTACTGTGGAGTTGAACCTGGGTCCTTTGGCTTTGCTGGCAAGCACCTTAACCTCTAAGCCATCTTTCCAGCCCAAGAGTATATTCTGACTTAAGTTTCAGATGACATCCACCATAGCCGAGAAGGCATAATGAAGTAGGAATTTGAGGAAGCTGGCCACATTCAGTCCACAGTGAGGAAGGAGAGAGCAATGAATGCTGGTACTCAGCTAGCTCTCTTCTTTTTATACAGTTCAGGACACTCCCCTTCCATAAAATGGTGCCACCCACTGTTAAGGTGGCTCTTCTCACCTTAATTAACTGAATCAAAATTATCCCTCATAGGCATTTTAGTTGCTAACCTAATCGACATATTTGCTCCCAGGTGATTCTTGGTCCTGTCAAGTTGATAATCAGTAAAAAAAAAAAAAAAAAAAAAAATCACAGATGGTAACTACAAATGGAATCAAAGGCTTTATCCTGTGAGTCCTCCTCGCAGTACTCTGGCCTTGGGCGGTTTGGAAATCTGACACATCTTAGGCACTTTAGCCACTGACTACTTTCTCCCTCCAGCCTCAGCTCAGTGTCCATCCCTGGAAGCTCCTGCCCTGATTGGCCTCTGCATGATGACCCCTTCCACTACTGCCCTCTGATGTAGCACTTGGTTTTGCTCTTCTTTTTGATTCTCCAGCTTCCATCTCCTACTGTTTCTCTGATGTATTTGTTTCCTGTCTCCCCACTGATTTGGCTCTATGAGAACAAAGATTATGTCTGTCTTCTGCACTGTGGTATCCCCCACACATAGCATGTTGCCTGTGACACAGTAGGTGATAAAAATATTTCCTCCACAAAGAAAGCCAACACCCTGGCTCATTTAACTGGAGTACTCTGTGACACTCTCCTTGAGAGAGTCAGTATTTCCAGATCCTTGAAGCTCAAACCTGTCCTTCTTTACTCCCCAGACTGGTGAAGCTTGGGAGTTGGCTAGAGATGTCAGTTCATGTCCTTCCCCACTCCCCAGATGGGAGGAACCAAAGTCTGCATTTTACATGTTCCTGAGTAGTACCCCCACATCTCAAGGTTCATGTCATGCATCCCTAAATGTTCCATGTATATTTTCACATAACTCTTTTACTCAAGTTTTGCCCCCACCTGCATCTCGTTCTGATGTGATGTTTTACATTTCTTCAGCCCAAACAGGCAGTACACACACACCTGCATCCCAGCACTCCATGCGAGTCCTTCTGCAATCACTCCTGAAATCCACCTGCTTCTGGGAAAGGAGAATGGGTGACTATCACCTGGGCCAGTGGCCTGGCTTTGGTGCATTCCATGGAGTTCCATGGGTGAACAAGGATGGAGCTCCAAGTAGCTTTGTCATTTGTTAAAATTCAAATCCAGAGGTGTGAGACAGCTCAGTGGGTAAAGAGCTTGCTGTACAAGTATGAGGACCTGAGCTCAGATCCTCACCATGTGTATAAAATGCTGGCATGGTGGTGGGTGGGTGGTGTGCATCTTCAATCCCAGTCCTGGAGAGATGGAGAGAGGTGGATCCCTTGGAGTTGCTGCGCAGCTTGTCTAGCTGAATCAATGAGCTCCAGGTTCAATGAGAGGCCCCGTCTCAAAAAATAAGGTGGAGAGTGCTTGAGGAAGAGACCCAATGTTGATTTTGTACCTGCACACATGCACAAACATGCACACCCACGTACGTATAAACATGTGTACCCACAGGCACACCACATATATACACAAAAATAATTCCTTCAGTCATCCTCTAAGTGAGATGCCCCTCAATTTGTGTTCAATGCATAAAATTCTCCAAGAGATCCTATTTATTTTGGTGAGATGCATTTGAGGAAGCTAGGCTCAATGTATGCACCATCATGTTAAAGGTCCCTGGATTCCTTAGGGAGAAAATCCATGTCCATCTCTGGATTTTGTGTCTTTCAAATGGAATGATTCTTCTTCTCCTATGGAATACTGAAAATCATAATTGCAATCAGGAAAAGTAGTTTCAGATCCATTCTTAAACCAGGTTTAGATGAAATGATGGGAAAGAAATCCAGGGAAGGTAGAAGAAGAGAGAGGGAGGAAGAAAATTAGGGGGTGCCAGAGAGCTGGAGCCATCTTTCCACTGTGAGATCTATCAGAGGTTGGTCTGGGCCTTCTTGGCTCCTTTAGATTTATTAATTGAAATACACTGAATTTAATTCTGCCATTTGTTCCAGGTTTTTATGCATATTAATCATATTTCATACACAAAATGTAATTTCATTCATGAGAGAGTCATCACATTTTTCAGCTGATGGTCCTAAAATCCTATGGAACAAGTTGAGTATCAAGCCTAAGTAGGTGCATTTCAAGCTATCTGTGACTAAGAAAGGACATGATATTCAAATAACCTTGTGGCTAATCCTGAGTTTGGAGTACTTACGCAGACCCACACTAGGTGTGCATTTGTACATTAGCTCTGCACATCTGAATGACTGTGTTTTGATCCCTAGTGGAGCCTGTTCAGGGGGATGCAGAAAACATACAGGCAGTGGGAATGCAAGCTCAAGAATTAAAAAGAAAAGCAAAACCAGGGCTGGACAGATAATTTAGATGTTATGACATTTGCCTGCAAAACCCAAGGACCTAGGTTTGATTCCCTAGTACCCACGTAAGCCAGCTGCACAAGGTGGCACATGTGTGTGGAATTTGTTTGCAGTGGCTAGAGGCACTGGTATGCCCATTTTCTCTCTCCTCTCTCTATCCACCTCTTTCTCTCCCTCCCTCTCTCTCTTAAATAAATAAATAAATTAAATATTTTAAAAAAGAAAAGCAAAACCAAGTACCACATCAGAGGACAGCAATGGTAGGGGTCACCATGTGGTGGGTGACCATGCTTGCCCAAGGGACTTTGGACTCCCTGCTGGTCTCATGGTGTGATCAAGAGGTGCAGAAGTAATTGTGGTGGACAAGCACTGGGGAGTACCTGTATTGGGCATTGCTAAACACAGGCTGGGACTGTGAGGAAGCTGGCCTGAACTGTTGGACATGGCTGGGGACCTTGGGCTGTAGGGGTTGCAGCTGGCCTTATTGTCAGGAACCCATTCTGGCGATGGTGACTGGTCCTCCCTGCCCTTGGGCAAGGTTGTAGTGTGCCCTGTCTTGGCCCAGAGTTGCAGAACTGGCAAAGCCCTCCCCCCTTGATCCCAAAAGCATCTGACCATAGACTGGCTTTGCCCCCCCCTCCAGTTCCTGACATTGTGGCTAGCTGCCCAAGAGACCCTTATGTGGCTAAAGTCATGTAGCTTTCCCTGCCACCTCTGTCGTCTCCCTTGCAGCTCCTCCCTGGCAACTCTGAAGTCATGTAGCTTCTCCCACCACTTCTGTTATCTCCCTTGCAACTTCTCCCTCATGACTTCTGCCTTCCAACACCAGCCAATTAGATAGCAACCCATAAACTATGTATCCAATCACCATATAGTCTGTATGTGCCTTCTCAACCTTTCTCAAGTGTTTATGAACCCACTCCCCTTTTGAATAAATGAGAGCACACTATCCATCAGATGGCCTTCTGGGTGGTTCATTGCCTGTCACACTCACCTGCTCCAGGACCCTGCTTCCTCCCCACTCCTCCTGCACCAGGGACATAGGTGGCCAACAAACCCCAGGGACAGTGAGGACCCACAGCTGACACCTGAACCTTTCTAGTTCTGGATCCTATTGCAGGGAAAACAGCCTTTGAGATTTATTCCTGGAAGGATTCAGGTCCTTGCCAGACCTGGTCTGTATTGGAAATGGAGGCAGAGAAGCCTATAGAGAGGGGAGGAGTCTGCTTTAGTTTCAGAGAAAATGGAACAAGAGGTGACAGGAGCTGAGACAGGAGATGAAGCTGGATTATTCATTGAGAGAGGACTGAGAGAATGCTCAGATGTTAGGAAAAGAAGTCCCCAAAACAGGGACTTCTGGGAATCAATGGAGACCTTAGATCTTCAGGCAGCTGGAACCACCACTGTATTAACCACTTGTTGTTGTGACATAATACCTCACAAGAACAATTCAAGGGAGGAAAGGTTTGCTTTGGCTCACAGTTTGAGGGATATAGTTAGTCCATCATGTGAGAGGGAGAAATGCATGGTGGTAGGAGCATGAGGCAGCTGGTCAATTGCAGCCACAGTCAGGAAGCAGAGTATAGTGAGTACTGGTGTTCAGCTTGCTTTCTCCCTTTTATTTAGTCTGGAACTCCTGCCCATGGAATGGTGCTGCACACATTATGATGGGTCTTTCCAGCACATTTAACCTAATATAGAAACTTCCTCACAAACATCTAGAGGTTTGCCTCTTAGGTGATCCTAGATTCTGTCAAATTGGCAATATTAACCATCACACCTGTGCACTCCAGCCTGGGCCCCAGATCATGCAATCACAGTTGAATACTTTGAGTGGGAGGCATTTTCCTGTTGATGAAAATCCTGCTAGAACTCAAGGAATGTGAAACTCAATACTGGTGATGGTGATGACAGTAATGTTGATGATGATGATGATGATATAGTGGTGGCTATATTGATGGTGATGATAGCAATGTTGATGATGGTGGGGATGATGATATAGTGATGGTGATATAGTGATGGTGATGATAGCAATGTTGATGATGGTGGGGATGATGATATAGTGATGGTTATGATGATGGTGATGATAGTAATGTTGATGATGATGATAATGATGATAGTAATGATGATGATGATATAGTGATGGTTATTCTGATGGTGATGGTGATAGTATTGTCAGTAGCAACAGCAGCATCCTTTAGGATGGAAGTTCTAAGTAGCTCTGTTGCTTGTTACAATCCAAATTTCCTATAAATTCAGTCCTTTATATTTCTAAAACCACTTTTTAATGGCCCTCCACGTGTGTCAGAGAACACCAACTTTAGTTAGTGGCAACTAACTAGCTAGCTAACTAACTTAGCATTTGTAATGTGCCTGGCATGCTGCAGATGATGTTACTTATTATTACCAGCATGGCTGCTGGGGGTTTGTCTTCTAAGTACAGAACATGATGTATGGAGAGGTGAATACATGGCTACTGCTGGAGTCAATAGGCTCTGGGTATACACAGTCAATATAGTCTACACAAGCAGCTTTTCCTTACATGTCACAGAACAAACTTGGTGTGACTTATACCTCCATATGTGATATAATTAAGGGTTTTAGCTATTTTTTTTCACATCTAAAAAGTGAATGATTCCCCAAGACTTAGGCGAATTGCATACAGCAATGTTGCTTTTAGCATATTTTACTTTTTCAGATATTTTGTCAGAGAAGGATGAATCTAGATACAGCTTTCCTTTGCACCTCCTGTTGGTTTGCTCTCACCCATCAGTTCTTCCACTACCTTGAGCAAAGTGCCATGTGTGTGGCACAGGGCAGGTGGGGAAAGAGGAGGGAAAGCATCTTGCTGTCTTTAAGGAATGTACAACCTAAGAAAGTATCCTTGTGTCTGACAGCATGCACTTGGGACCTAATTTTTTCCAAGGCTTTCTCCAGCTAAACAGTGACCCTGCCACTTTTCAGGAGAGGAAGAGGGAGGCAGGGTTCTATATGAATGTCAGTAGCTTGTCAGGAATGAAACCACAGGGCATGCTGTTCGGTGTGTCATTCATACAGCTGGATGTAGTATGCAGAGGCACACATGTCTGTTGATGTGATCTCTTTAGGAAAGGCAATTTGCTATCTTGGGAAAAACCTATCCATAGTGACACACTCTCCAGTTTATCTTTACCTCATCATTTGGTTCTTCTCATTATCTTTACTAGAATTTGTTCCCTTCGGTTCTTTGTGTGTATTCAAGTGTGTGCAAATGTGCTTTTGTGTGTGTGTACATGCATGTGGAGGTCATATGACAACCTTGGGCATTTTTCTTCAGGTGCTTTCCATGTTTGTTTGAAACAGGGACTTTTACTGGCTTGGAACTTACCAAGTTGACTGGACTTGCTAGAAGCAAGGCAGTCTCAGGGTCTACCAGTCTCCACCTCCTCAGCACTGGGATTACAAGTGTCCAACACCATGCCTGTTGGATTTTCTTAAGGTGAGTTTGGGGATGAAACTCAAGTCTTCATGCTTGCTAGGTGAACACTTTACTGACTGAGCTATCTCCTCAGTCTCAGGCTCCCTTGGATGGGCAAAGAAAGTGAATGAGTCCTGATCTGCTGACCTAGAGAAGTAAGGCCAAGCAGTGCCTCGTGTTCAAGACCAGGCCTTATTTTCCCAAGCTTTAAAAAGCAGACACTCAAGATGTGAAGAGCCTAGCTCAGTTCCTGACATTTAGTAGGTCTTGAATGAATATACATTAAGGCAACGAATGCCTAAGAGTGTGAAGGTGCTGCAAAGACTTTTATGAGCATTCTAACTGCAGGCCTTGCATATTTATGAGAAATGAACTTATTGTGCCGATTTCTACATGACCAGTCTTAACCATTCTTTTGCAGCCGTAAACAATTTTTCACACAATCCATTTCTATTCTCATGAATGCCAGCTTGCTATTAAGCTGAATCCCAGCTAATTAGCCAAGTGCTATTCTTGGATGAAATTGGATGGTGTAATAAGAGCTGACTCATTATTCGAATAGGAAAATATGGTATCTATTTAGGTCCCTGCTTGTGATGATATTCCAGAATTTGTGTCTTCTTTGATAAAACTATGCTAGTATTTCACAAAAATTCACTCATGTGCAAGGCCGTCATCTTGGTTCATTTCAGCAAATGCTCTAATCAGAAGCTTCCTGTCAGAGAAGAATTGTCAGCTATGTGTGCGGGGTGTCAGGAAGTGCTTGTGGCAAGCCCCTCTTGCCTGTTTCAGAAATGAAATCTTTCTCCCAGACTTGGAAAGATACAATTTCAATATAGTCCTTTCTCCTATTTCATCATAATTGTGGCTTTCATCATTTTTATCTTCTTTTTATAGTCTCTGAGATGGAATTGGTTTCCCTTTTATTTTGGCTTTGCTATTTGTATATGTTTTATTTTACTTTTGTTTTCCTGTAACTAATATTGAGTCCCTCTTGTGTCCAGGAAGATGGAAAGTCAAGTAGGAGTATTCCAGTAAAGAGTTATGCAGATTTTAAGAAGTCTTGGCTTGTATAAGGAGCTAAGTGTCTCAGTTTCCTCATCTGGAATGGAGTAAATGCTTCTGTGTTTCCTTTCTCACCAATTTAGGACCCATAGAAAACAGATATTTTGAGACATTATAAAGTGACCATCATAATATAATTCTGGTATTTATTTCTGTTTTGATAACATCATATGCACATTAATACTTAAGTTGTGAAATTTATTTTGCTAACTTCTCAAGAAGACAGAAATAGCCCTGGAAAATGCATTATGAAGGTTGGAATGGAAGTAGAGAGCTTCGGGACACACCCAGTCCTGGTTCTTATAGGCAGGTGTCATTTGGAATAAATGACAGGCAAGCACACATCACAAGTCCAACAGTGATCCTTTGTCAGTGTAGCCCATGGGTTCTGGTAAAGGTTGGTGGGAATAAGACAAACCACGTGTCCCCTGGAATACTACAAATGATCTAACTTCTCTCTGTATGGGGTGAGCCCAACACATCTGAATGGAATCAACTATTTAGTCACTGCCTTGCATTTCCAACTGTTAAAAAATTTCATGAAAACAGTTGAAACAGACAATCCACAAACAGACAGTAAATTAGTTGGAATCCCATCATAGGGAGAAAAAAGCTAAGTAAGTTAATTAAAATTTATTTCTCTTGAATAGTTACCAATATAGACAGGTGTGCACTTTACCAACAAAGGTAAGCATGAAATACTCCTCAACCTCACTACCCCTGGAGGACTGCAAATGAAAATAGAACTGAGATTCTGTCTCATCCCAGCTGGAATGGCAGTTATTAGGAAAACAAGAAACTACAAATGGGGGCGGGGTGCAGAGAAAAGAGAAGCCTTATACACTGCTGGTTGGAATGTGAACTAGTCCAGCTTCTTTGGAAATCAGTATGGTGATTCCTTAAAAAACTAAAAGTAGATCTATCATATGACCCAGCCATTCTACTCCTGGGCATTTACCCAAAGGATACCCAAAGGACTCTACGTCAACATATCACAGAGATACTTGCACATCCATGTTTATTTCAGTCCTATTCATATTAGCTTAGTTGTGGAATAAATGTGGTATGCTTTCATAATATAATTTTACTCAACCATAAAGAAGAATGAAATTATGTTGTTTGCAGGAAAATGTATCATGAGATAATCATATTAAGCAAATTAAGTCACTCCAGAAAGGCAAACATTGCATGTTTTCTCTTATTTAGGGATCATAGATTTTATCTAGATACATAAAATTATGTGTATATCTATGACATGAAAATAGAGGCAAACCCATCTAGGGGAACAAAGGGTATATCAAGAAGGAGAGGAGAGATGAAGAATGGGTAAAGGGACATGGTCAAACTATATCATATAGTGATATGAAAACCTTTTTATAGAGGATGGGGGAGATGGCCCAACTGTTAAGGTACTTGTTTGTAAAACCTAATGGCCCAGATTTGATTCTCCAGTACCCACATAAAGCCAGACGCACAAAGTGTTGCATGCATCTTTGCAGTGGCTAGAGGCCCTGGTGTGCCCACTCTCTCTCTCTCTCTCTCTCTCTCTCTCTCTATCTTCTTTGCAAATAAATTAAAAAAATTAAAAAGAAAACCCCTTTATGAAGACATGAATGGATGTATGCAATGAAATTTCCTCAGTAACTATTTTAAGTGCATCTAACTTAACAGGAATCTGTAGGAATCCCTTACAATGAAGGCTCCAGATTCTTCTGGAACTGCAATGGGCCCATGTGGCAGTGACTGGGTGGCACTGTGATTACTGTTCACAGGGCAGTTCTACGAGGATGAGCCACTGTGGCAAGTGATAGGCACTGACTTATTCATGATGCTGCCTAAGAAGCCTCTGAGCATTGCTTGTGAGAAGCATGCATCTGCCATGTTGAAACTTGCTGTTTTCATCCTGCAGTACCTTCTGGGTTCCTTTCTTTTTGAAAGTTTATTTTTCTGATTTGTGTAAGTCATAGCTAAATCATTCCCTTCATGGCTGTTCATTAACCTACCATGTGGATGTACTGACCTTTGTTTAACAAATGCTGTCAGGTTAACTTCTGTACTACAATTTACAACCTTGTATGCATCTGTACTATCTTAACAACAGCTCACATACCTGCTAGTACCTGAGAAGATACCAATTAAGGCTGTGAGGGAGGTGATGATAAAAACCTGCAGAAATGGATTCAAAGGCCACAATGAATTGAGGGGACTCTAAAGATGATTTGGTGGTGAATAGCAGATGATAAAGGGGCTTATGCTGATTTGTCTGGAATTGTCTCTGTGAAGGTGAGGCTTGCATTGCACTGGTATGTGTGAGGAGGTAGCATTGGAATCCCTGGGATCCAAGCAGTGATCCTGACCCTAGGAGGAACAAGGAGCCTGAGTAAATTCAGCTTGGTTACTACTGAGTGGGAGGCCATAGCTGGGAGGCTGACATTTCACATGCCTTCAGACATTACCACAAGACTGTATTAGACTGGATCACAGCAAGACCACCAGCCAGGGCAGGGTTTTACACAGGGAAGCAAAATGAGGTTATTACTTCTTTCAAGTCCACACTAACAAGTGTGGAACTGTGAACTGGAAGGAAGTTGTGAGGAACTAGAGGCACAGGCTTGTCATGGTCTGCAAAGGAGATGGTTATGGTCTGGGCTTCCATTGTCACAAGGATGTGCAGATGGAAACAGACTGCAGAAGTGTAGAGTAAGGCCCACTGATGGCTTGGGATGGGTGGGGCATGCAATCAAAGACTCCACTCTGCTTGCTTCGGTAGCACATATACTAAAATTGGAACAGTAGTAAGAAGATTAGCACAAGGATGACATGCACAAGGATATTAATTGCTACGTGTTTTAGCCATTAATGTAGTCTCATAATTTTAAAATCATGAGTATAAAAATTAAGTGACTGCTGAGTGAGTGTTCAGCCCTATGTGGGACATGTATATCATTCTCTTACAAAGCTCAGTGAACACCACAGAACACTGGACAGAAAATGTAAGAGCTGGAGGACAGGGAGGAGTGCCATAGAACACTGTATTCTGGACATGATATGAGCACTGCCTTCATGGGCTCCAAGCAACTGGAGTTACCTGCTCATGGCATTCACAAGATAGAGCTAATCACTATTCTCTCTTGGATAGGTTAAGGCTGTTGAGTCCCCACCCATCCCAGAGGAGCTAGAGATAGTCAATACTTGTGGGAGGAGGGAGCCACTTTCTTCAATGATGGGTCTACTTGTGTGGGAAGAAGGGGTTCGCTGAGAGTGAAAAGGGGACAAGAGAGGGTAATGGGCAGTCTATGTGATCAAATTACAACTTACTCATGTTTGACAATATCAAAGAAGAAAGACTTTATTGTCTGCTTTGAGTCAGCATTGCTCTAAGGTACCCACAGAGGTAACCCAGGAGAAAGTCTGTGAGGAAGTGAGGTAAGAGCTAAAAGGAAAAACCAGGGTTCATGGCATCTGTATTACAACACTGTGAGATGTTTCCATGCATGGGAGAGCAGCAGTGCTAGGTGCTGTGGCATGTCCAGGAGTGCATGCCTGTGTCCACCCCACTGGCCGGTGGTGTTACTCAGGGGTGTGGCAGGCTCAGGATGGATGGGGAATTCTGGAGAATGAATAAGGAGATGGAAATGGCTTCCAGAGCAATCCTTAAGAGAAGCTTGAAGAAGGGTTAGCAGTGGATAAAAAGGGAAATATACTTTTAAAGATGTAAGGTCCTGGAACATGATCACATTAGCTTCTTAGACAATAATGAGATGAATCCTTCTGGACAGTTTACACAGAAAAATGCTTTCTAAAAAGGATGTCATGAGGTTCAGAGAAACTCAGAGAGGGCTTGAGGGCAGATGCCAAAACTATAACTGTCAGAAATGGTTCTCTGAGACCTTGCAGAGTCTCCTTTGGTGAAAACCACAGATGGGAGAGAAAGGAGAGGGAAGGGGTGGGGAGGTGAGGATACAGGGGAGAGTGTGGAGAGAGAGGATAGCAAAATGGGCTTTGAAGTCAGACTGTGAACTTGGGCTTGAGGACTGAGATGGAGCCACGTCAGGATGCTATAGGACAAAAAGGGACACCATAGGTCTTCTCTAAAGTGTGTCATTTCAGCAGCCTGAGCATCTGACATTTGTTAGTTCCTCATTCTGTGGGCTAGATTTCCAGACATCTCAGCTGTGTTTTTTGCCCAGGTCCCCTAAGGCCAAAGTCAGGTTGCGGCAGTGGGTTGGGGTGGACAGTGGGCTCTTGTGTGTAGGTCCAAAGCAAGTCTACTTCTGGCTTGGTTGGCTGTTGGAAGAATTCAGTTGTGTGGGGGTGAATGATTGGAATCCTCCCTGGTTGCTGTCTGCTTGTTGGACAAGTAAACTACTTTGCACTCTTCCCCCATCCCAAGTCGGCCTGGTCCTCCTGGCTTCTGTGATGGCTCAGTCTACACGCTCATCCATGGCAATGACTCCACTTCACAGATCATTTGCAGCTATCTGCAAAGTCAGCTGTGCCAGGGAAGTGACAGTCATAGGATTGGTGTCTCGTGCTTTCCAGCTCTGGTCTCTTGGGTGAGGACTGGGTCCTCTCAGGGACTGATGCTATTCACAATGGAAGGGATAAGCGCAGGACAGAGAGCACAAGTCCCCTTGAGGATGGATGCTCGTCAGGCACTGAGCAACTCTGGAGCCTGCAACTGGTCTTCATGTCCAATGGAGAGAAATGTGGGAGGCACCTGAGCCCAAGGACATGCAGCCTGCACATGGACAGAGTGGAAGAGTGAGGCAGGACCCAGCTGTCCCTGCTCGTCCCTCAGGACACTGAGTGTGGAGCCCAGCAACTGCTCTAGGAAGGAATGGTGTGTGTTAGAGGGTATGCTTTTGCTTAAGTTAAGGTCATTTTCCTAATGACCTAATGTTTTATATTCTTCAGGAAAGCCTAAACATTTTCCTTAGAACGTAAAACATGTGTCTTGTTCAGTGTTCTCACAGATATTGTGCTCTTTGAGTACTGTAAGTGGAAGCTTTCTGTCATTGTGTTTCCAACCGCCTCTGCTTCTGTAAGGGTGACTCAGTTCTGTAAAGGCATCATGGATTTGTACCTCCCATCTGCTGCCACCATTGCCTGACGTTCTCCCTTAGTTCAGCTGTATTTTCCCACCACACCATGCCATTAAGTGCAAATATCAATGTATTTTTCCTTTACAAATAACTATTCCTTTTATGTTGTTTGACTCCATTTTTACTTAGGAATAATTTTGATTTTCCTTAAATTGATCTTTCAACAAAACATGAGATCATTACATATTTTTCTCCAATGTACTAATATGTTGAATGAAAAATGAAGACATACCTTATATTTCTTTGCTTACTCAGAGGACACAGTTAAAATATCACAAAATTCTTTTATTTGGTTTTTAAATATTGCTCAAGAACTATCTATAATTCTTTTTATGCATGGCTTTGAGGAACACTCCTGATGCTGGATGCTAAACAGAAGGTTAATAAAGCATGTGCAGCACCAGAGCCAGACTTACGTTCTTCACTGCACATCTGGGAGACTGTTACACACACACACACACACACACACACACATGCACTCACATACACACACTACCAGAATCAACATAGCAACCATTTATTTATCCACAACTGAAAATGTAGAAATGTTAACATTTTGTCATTTCTCTCCTTTAGTATTTTTTTAAAGTAAAAGAAAAGATAATTTCATGTTTGTTAGTAGAGTCTTAGACTTTAAAAAAATGAAAACATGGTGGTGTCCACTTGTTATCCCAGTGCTTGGAAGGTGGAGGCAAGAGGATTCAAGGTCATCCTTAGCTACATAGAAAGTTTGATCTCAGTCTGGGTTACATGAGACCTTGCCTCAAAAAAAATCAAAAGCAAGCAAATGAAGAAATTAATAATCATTTTGTTTAAAAATAGTGGTTTGGGGCTAGGGAGATGGCTTAGCTGTTAAGGCATTTGCCTGCAAAGCCAAAGGATCCCAGTTCGACTCTCTAGGACTCACGTAAGCCAGATGCACAAGGGGGCACGTGCATTTGGAGTTAATTTTCAGTGGCTAGAGGCCCTGGCATGCCCATTCTCTCTTTTTCCCTCTTTCTCTCTCACAAGTAAATAAATAAATATATATAAAAAAATAAAATAGTGGTTTGGGGGCTGGAGAGATGTCTTAGCGGCTAAGGAGTTTGCCTACAAAGCCAAAGGATCTAGGTTCAATTCTCCAGTACCCACATAAGTCAGATGTACAAGGGGGCACATGCATCTGGAGTTCGTCTGCAGTGGCTTGAGTCCCTGGAGCGCCCATTCTCTCTCTCTCTCTCTCCCCCCCCTCTGTCTCTTCCTCTTTCTCTCTCTTAAATAAATAAATAAATAAATAAATAAATAAATAAATAAATAAAATATAAAAAATAGTGGTTCATTTCACTCTTTTGTCTAAATTAATTTGTCCATTCCTATTTTTTCTTGGTCCCTCCTTCTCTGAGACCTCAGATGTCAGTGCTGGCGCTAGTGGGCTGCCCTGTGGCTCTTGAGGAAATGGCTGTTCTGTTGTCTCCCAAGCAGCATTTATGGGGCTGCCATTTACAGACTCCAGGGTGTGGAAGTGGCTCTGGTCCAGCTGGAGGCTTCCTGTCTTCTGTCTTCTCTTTCTCATATAAATACTTTTCCCTAGACAAGGCTCTTTACTCCCTATTCAGAATTTTTAGACCTTCATTATTTTTTATTTTTATTGTTTGTTTGCATGTATATGTGTGTTCATGTGTGTGGGCACACATGTGTGCCCATGCATGTGGAGACCAGAGGGCAACCTGCAGTGTAGTGTTATCCTTAGGAACACCATTCACCTTGTTTTTAGAAAACATCTCTCATTGGCCTGGCCACTGAGTTTCAGTCATCCACCTACCTCCCCAGGGTTGATATTATTGGCATGAGCCCATCATGCCTGGCATTTTACATAGGTTCTGGAGATTGAACTTGGGTCTTCATGCTTATGAGGAAAGCACATTGTTCCTGAGCAATCTCCCAAGGTACATTTTATACATTATGACTGTGTCTTCCCTCAAGTCTGTTTTCAGAATGTAGTTTCCCAGAGATCCCTCTTCTGCAGATTCTCAGATGTATCAGCATGGGCACTTTTACAGTACTGTTTTGTTGAATCCCTAGGCATCCCTGTTTGTTTACTCTCACCTATTTTGTTATTTCTATTTCTATTTCTATTTATATGTCCTAGATTAGGCTAAGAG
The DNA here is from genome assembly GCA_036365145.1 of Orientallactaga sibirica. Taxonomy (NCBI): domain Eukaryota; kingdom Metazoa; phylum Chordata; class Mammalia; order Rodentia; family Dipodidae; genus Orientallactaga; species Orientallactaga sibirica. The sequence continues at coordinate 43,911,493 of JAEOAD010000011.1, read as the reverse complement.
AGAGCTTTTCATTTCTTTTTATGAGTGTTCTTTCTGAAAGACTTACTGTTTAGACACATTTCCCCAGAGGCTCAGACCCACTGGATGAGTCCTCTGGAGGCCAGCAGAGTGACAGGAGGGATTTGATCATTCTGACCTCGGCACACTCAGACTCCAGGTTTCAGAGCAGGACTCCACCCTGCCTTGTCATGTCAAGTTTCATTTCCTCCAAGCTATTGCTAGCTGCTCCTAAGATGGGCTCCTAGGATGCCTTCATTAAGCTCCAAGGGTGCCCTTCTTGGACATACCAGTCAGCCTCACGAGGGTTTCATTTCTAATACAACCCAAGATGTCCTTGAAGATTTCATAAATTTCCATGAGATTGGTTTGATGTCACTGTGTTCTTCCTATCTTAGAAAACATATGACTATATTACAGTTGAGGCATTTTTCTACTTGAATATAAAGGTTTGCAAAAGTATATTATCTGTAAATTTTTAGTTTTGTTCTAAACAGAAAACTATTCCTTCCATTTGATCACTTATTCAGGTTCTCCATGCCTTCCCCCTCTTTTCTTTCCTCCCTCTTTACCCTCTTTTTTCATGCTGTCTTTCTTGGTCTTGTGTGATTTTGTGCATCTTGATCTTGAGTGGCCCTTTTCTCTTGTTCCTTCTCTCACAGCTCCTGACATAACTGAGTTCCTTCTTCTCATTACTATTTCTGAGCTCCCTCAGGTATATTTGTTTTCTGGGCCAGTGTTTTCTTAGAGTATTTTTTATAGTATCTGTTTAATGGATATCTAGGGCCCCATCTTTACTCTGCATCGACTTACAGATCTCATTGTACTGAACCCTGCTGGTCCCACAGCCTGAATGAAGAACAAAGCTTCTCAGACAGAGTAGAGGGGGATGTGGTGTGCACATGTGAGGTTAATCTGTGCTCTGTCATGTTTGTGCCACTTCAGTCTCTTCTGTCATTAGCAGTAATATTCAGCACATGCCTTGGTCCTATTGGTTGAAATTTTTTTTTTTTTTGGGTTTTCGAGGTAGGGTCTCACTTTAGCTCAGGATGACTTGGAATTCACTATGTAGTCTCAGGGTGGCCTCAATCTCACAGCAATCCTCCTACATCTGCCTCCCGAGTGTTGGGATTAAAGGCATGCGCCACCACGCCCGGCCTTTGGTTGAAAATTTTAATCTCTGTTTCCTAAAAAGATCCCATATTTTGTAATGACATCCTATTAAATAAGAAGCCAAGACCAAGAGTCAAAAGTTTGGCTAGCAAAATTAATTACATTTTTAAGTTTTTCTCATGCTAATTCTGGACAGGTAATGTTGCCTAGAGCTCATTGTTCAGCCTAAAACTGTAGCTCCAGAGCCCCTGCCTGCTGCTGAGCGCTGAGCACAGTGAATCTGAGAGAGCTCTGAGTTCCTTAGAAATACCAAGAGTGGATAATGGAGCAGCTGCAGGAGGATGGTGCCAGGCTGTGGACTAGTGGCTTGGGGTTCAGGATATACAACTGTTTTCATCTGGATTATCCAACCTAATCCCCATGACCAGCCTGCTGCCTCTCCTGCTATGTGGAATTGCTTTTAGGGAGACTCCCAAAAGACCTGGCACAGATTTGCACTGTCCACATCACTTCCTTTCTGAACATCAAAGCTCTCATTTTCTGAGAGGAACTGTTGGGGACTCCAGTGTGGCATGATCAGGTGGAGATGTCTGTTTGGGCACTGTCATGGAAGGATAGATGCCTGTGGCCTCACAAGCTGGCTAGGCAGCAAGAGAAGGCAGAGTAGGTCCAGGTAAAGGGGTCGGTTGAAAGGGTACAGGCTATCCCTGGGAACAGACTGGTCGCGTTAGTTGTGACGGGACAAAGACATGGCTCTATGCTGTCATTCTCAACAGCCCGAGGATTTTACTAGACTTATAGGGGCCTCAACTTAGACAAACCCAGGAATCGTGGCTTCAACCCAAAGAATATCAGGAAGAGCCAGTATAAAGCAGAGTTGAAGTTTTTATCAAATATATTCTCAAGGAGAGAATCAAAGCACACCTGAGAACATTGGTGTGGGCTTCTCTAAGAGTGTACTTAAAGAAAGTAAGACATACCCAAGTGTTAGTATGGTCTTCTTAAGAGGGACTAGCAATCCTAACATTAACCATATATACCATTTTGGAGGCTCTCAAGCTACATTTCACAAGGTTGCTTAGAATCCTTTTTTTCTCTCTGTCTTTTGATAAGTGAGAGTATAAGGTTGTTGCAGAGGTGCCTTGGATGGGGTTATAATCTGATAAGGTAAAACCCTGATGTGAAAATGGTGAGTGGCACATGCACAAGTTAGATTATTCAAACAGATGTGCAGAAATGGACTGGCCAGTCACCATCCTCACAGGTTAATTGTATTCAAATTTCTTTCACAAATTGCATGTATTCTTTTTTATTTACACAAGAGGAAAATCATTATTTAGAGAAGATACAATTATCTTCTTTGGTAATTAAAGGACATCAAACATCTGCAGGAATGTCTCACTAATAATTCCCCAATAATAGCAATGATTATTTTGCAAATAATGTGGGGAAAATAAATCTCTTTCATGAATAACAGAAACATAAATGATCTAGGGATAATACAATAAACATGCACAGAGCAGAGGAACTGGCCAACCCAGCTAAAATCCATAACAATACAAATACATATAAAAGATTGGAAAGCTCAATATCACATTATATGCCAAAATTAATCTATAATTTTACCTTCCCAATCAAATAGAATGTTGTTTTAAACATAATTTAACAAAATAGTTCTGTAGTTTATTCACAAACATTCATGTATAAGTAGAGCAAGCATATATTTAAAAGAAAATAGAGCAAAATACCTGCACTGTAATATATTAAAATATACTATAAAGCTAAAATGGAAGCTCCATCATGGCAGGGGAAATGCTGGCATGAGCAGAGGGTGGACATCACTTCCTGGTCAACATCAGGTGGACAACCACAGCAGGAGAGTGTGCGAAACAATGGCAAGGGGAAACTGGCTATAATACCCGTAAGCCTGCCCCCAACAATACACTGCCTCCAGGAGGTGTTAATTCCCAAATTTCAATCAGCTGGGAACCTAGCATTCAGAACACCTAAGTTTATGGGGGACACCTGAATCAAACCATTACAAATATATATTATATATAATAATATATAATGTATTATTTTCCATTCATTCATATATATATATCTCCACAATCTGGAAGAGGAGAACGATGAAGGCTGCTACTCAGCCAACTCAGCTCTCTCCTTTTTATATAGTCCAGGACTCCAGCCCATGAAATGGTGCTGTCCCCAGTTAAGGTGGGTCTTCCTACTTAAATTAACCTGATGAAGAGTATCCCTCACAGGTGATTCTAGGTCCTGTCAAGTTGACAGTATAAACCATCACGTATAAGTATATGTGTTTTCTGTGTGTAAGACCTTTAATAAATCCTAGTGGCCTTTTACTTGTAAACAATGCTGTTCTTGTATATTTAAAGCAGCACTGTCAGGATGAAAAGGCAAGCTGACCATGAGGCAACATTTCCAGAACAACTAGCCATGTGTATTGTGGGTTTAACAAAGAGCTACAGATCAACAGGATAGAGAAAAATAAGACAAGACTTTAAGAGGTAATTAGTGACAACAATAATAAAACAGGAAGACAAGTATTATGTCTTTATTTTCAAGGGGGCAGATAGAATGGAAGAGCCAAAGGAAGGGTACAACTCCTTACAATGCAACTGTCCAGACAGAAATTGGCCTCGACATCCATGACCTTGCAGTGCCTAGCAATACCTTTGCAAGACCCTCATAATACAAGAAAAAGATGATGACATCAAATTAAAAGACAGACTAATGGAGAGAGGAGGGGATATGATGGAGACTGGAGTTCTAAAGGGTAATGTGGGGAGGGCAATATCATGCGTTTTTGTATGTACGGATAGAAGTTGTCAATAAAAAAAAAAAAAAAAAGAAATACAGCCTCCAAGGAGCTGCCCTCTCACCTGGTAGATGGATAGAGGTTCAAAGAACTTATCTGGGGAAGGATAAGGGGTTGTGTCTAAATTCTTGACAAGTGGAACCTGGAAAATGGTGAAAGGAAAATACTGAAAGGCAGCCTGACAAACTCACTGAAGACACTACAATATTCCTATTCCTAAGCCTCCCTTAATCCTATGGAAAGAATAGACAAGAGGGCAAAAATCCACTCTCAAATGCCATCTTTACCTAGTTCGAGAATTTTTGGTAGTATAGGGAATATCTCAAGATATAATCTTTAGTGAAAATGAGGGTTTTAATGTTGATATTCATATACATAAATATTTACGTGTGCACATATTTAATGAAACACAATGCAGATCACCCTAGAAGGAAATACTTGGTAGTGTGAGTACTCTTGGTGGTAAGATTACTAGGGATAGTAATTTTCTTGTTTGTACTTTTCTATAATTTTCTTATTATGCAAATGGAATATACTAAACTATACTTAGAAAATATGCCCAAATGAACCTCCTCCTCCTCCTCCTCTTCTTCTTCTTAATATTATTATTTTTTGGTTTTTCGAGGTAGGGTCTCACTCTAGCCCAGGCTGACCTGCAATTCACTATGTAGTCACAGGATGGCCTTGAACTCACAGTGATCCTCCTACCTCTGCCTCCCAAGAGCTGGGATTAAAGGCGTGCACCACCACACCCAGCTGTTCTTCTCTTTGACTTGATAAATTTCACTGAGTGTTTTGTTTGCAGCTCAATCTCACTCCCAGAAGGAATTATTGCCAAGAGGCCCTAGATCCAAGCAGGAATCCTTCTGTATGTCATCAAGGAAATGTTGATTCCCTTCATAGCTTTTTGCACAGGCATTCTTCCAGAATCTATTGGTGTTTGAGTTGAGCAATGCCAGTCCTTCCCCAGAATGCTGCAGGACCCTGATACAAGGGACACTGCTTGCCTTCTTTCCCATATTCAGCATGGTATGGGTACCTATTAGGTAAACATTCCCAGGATGGAGCGTGCCCATGTGGAGGCATGGGTTACACCTCGATGCATTCAATAATAGCTGACATGCACTGAGTGGTCTTGCATGATATTCACTGTCCACTGTCTGTCTCATTCATTCCCACAACATCCATGTGCCCATTCATCCCATTTTGCAGGGCAGGAATTTAGGCTCAAGAAGATGATATGGCTTATCGTAGATGGTGCAGAAAGTGAGTAGTGTAGGGCTCGAGAAGATGGCTTAGTTGGTAGGATACTTGCCACACAAGCATAAGGACTGGAGTTTAGATTCCCAGCACACACACAAATGCTGGGTAGACATGGTAGCCCACCTGTAATCCCAGCACTCAGGAGAGGCAGAAGATAGCCAAAGCAAGCTGGCTTGCTCAACTACCTGAATTGGCACTCTCTGTGTTCAGGTGACAGAACCAGACATCTGACATCAACCTATTGTCTCTACATGTATGTGCCCACACACATGCATACATGCATAGACACACACACACACATGCATGCACACACACACTATATATGCAAACAAACCAACAACATGTAAAATTAGAATAATATAAATAAAAAAATAAATTATTAAACAAAAAAAGAAAAAATAACAATGACAAAAAAAGAAAGTGAGTGGTATAGGTGGTATTTTTATTTGAATGAACTCCAGAGCTGCACACAGCTGGTACATAGGGGGACATCATTTTATATGTGGACAAGGTTCATGGGCCTCAGGACCAATGAGATGTCACTTTTGTTTTCTGCTCAGAGCAATTCAAGCATTAGCTTTGGACTATGGATGTCACCCTAAGAATTTGATCTATAGATCCCTGTAGCTTTGCTTGGTCAAAAACCCACCCCTGACAGCCATGGACAGGTGACTTCCGTGGGAGTGAGGCCATCAGCAGAGGGGACTCCCTGGCTTCTCCTGTTCTCACTCCTTATGGCTAGCACACTCAAAGGGAGCTGAGAGCAACCTTCTCAAAGCCATCTGTGGATTGTCTCCCTGCTGATGGCTGTTAGAATATTTGCTTTACAAATTGATTTTTTTTTTTAACAGCCGCATTTCCAGGCATCAGTAGCTAAAATCCTAAAAGCTGGGCTGAGATGGAAAGACTCATTTGATAATTAGATTTTGAGAAATCATAACCTTGGTTCTTGGAAATGTGTGCAGTGGTGGCTTGGTGGCCGTGGAGGTTAATCCTTTGTCTTCCTTCCCATGAATATGATGTTTGTGATTGGGGGGGGAGGGAATCTAAATTAAAATTTGTCTTTTGTATTCTAACGTGGGCAGAGTTTAAGGCAGTGACAGTGTGTAAGTCATTTCAGATGCTTCCCCACCCCTTCCTTGACAGTGAGGCAGAATAAATGGTTTCCTTTTTCTTCTCCACTTGGGGTTGGAACCACCATTTAATTTTTTTTCAAAGAAAATATTGAATTTTACTGACATTTTTTATGTACATGTAATTATTTTTTATAGCATTTAAAATTTTCTTTGAAATTAGTGAGAATTAAAAGTGAGATTTTGGAGCCGGGCATGGTGGTGCACGCCTTTAATCCCAGCACTCGGGAGGCAGAGGTAGGAGGAGCTGTGAGTTCAAGGCCACCCTGAGGACTACATAGTTAATTCCAGGTCAACCTGGGCCAGAGTGAGACCCTACCTCGAAACCGCCCCCCCCAAAAAAAGTGAGATTTTGTGTAACATCTCAGCAGTTAAAGGCTCTTACTTGCAAAGCCTGATGGCCCAGGTTCGATTCCCCAGTACCCATTTAAAGCCAGATACACAAAGTGACATGTGTATCTGGAGTTCACTTGCAGTGGCTCGATGCACTGGTGTATCCATTACCTCTCTCTCATTCTCTCCCCACCCTTCTCTCTCTGCTTGCAAATATTATTTTTTATTAGTTATGTATATAGTATATATACAGCCATGATGGTACCATTATTTAATCTTTAAAAGGATAAATCATGTGGAATAACTGTATACACTATACCTTGAAAGCTTATATTAAAGGTTCCCCATAATGTGTAATGTACAAAGGTCCAATTCTCTTATGTTTGCTTGAGTCTTAGTCCCATTTTACTTTTGACCAATATATTTCAGATCCTGTTTCCCTAAGCAACTCATATTAGAATGTAAGCTTTTGTGATTCTAATAAGCTAGGGCCGGCTGATCTGTCTCTCTTGTCTGTCCTGCCTCCTCTGGCGAGACACTCCTAATTTGATTGTGTCTTGGTGAGCAGTATTATACTAGCTATTGAAATTAAAGAAACGTATGCAATTTACATTAGACTTCTACCTCCAGTGGAGGAGATGGTGCCTGCCCCAGAATACAGATGTCAGGAATGAAATATTAATGACCTCAGTACTTCTGACTCCAAATGACAATTGCCATCCTTAAAATCTCATTCTATTGAGAAAAAATTCAGAATTTATAAATGCAGATATTCTGAATACTCAGAAAATTGTGAGAATTCAGCTCTTCCCACATCTATTGAGTATCTTACCTTGCAGGCAGTGTGATTTCTACGGAGGAAGTAAGGTGCTTATTTGTGAGAATGTGGTGAGTGGGGCACAGAGTGGTAAATAGGGGCTGATTTGTGAGTTTGGACATGTATGTGCTCCTACAGCCCAACCCGTGGTAAAAGGACTGCTGTGTTTTTCAGTTCAGAATGACCAGTAAATGGTTTTTATGGATAAAAGGTTATATAAGCCAGGTGTGTTAGTGTGAACCTGTAATTCTAGTACTTGGAAGGCTGAGGCAGGAGGATCAGGAGTTCAGGGTCATCTTTAGCTACATGGTGAATTCAACACTAACCTGGGCTCTATGAAATCCTATTTTGAAGGAAACAAAACAAAGGAAACCAAAACCACAGCAACAAACAAGAGGCTATATGGCTCTTTGTTTCGAGGTGTTAGGATCAAAATAAAGATCTATGATGGTCCTTCCTTGGAAACTGCAACCCCTGATTGCTCCCTGCTCTTGTCCCCAGGCCTTACTGATCATGCCTCTGCGGCTCACACAGAGCCTCCTCCCTGCTTCCCTGCCCTCTTTCCTCCCTGTAGCCTTCTGTCATCAGTGGTGAGCTAGATCTTCCAAAACATAAATCCACAGCACTGATGGTTCCTGACGAAGCCCTCTGAGTCTGCAGATGTGAAATGCAAACCTCTTGTTGTGGCCCTCTCTTCATCTCCTTACTTCTCTTGACATTCTGCTATCACTCACAACATTCCCATTTGTCTGCCCTGCTCTCTATTCCCCACATATATCTGTCAAGCTCCCATCTGCCTGTCTGCACTTCAGACTGGGTCCTTCCATGGTCATGTCCTGATCACTTATGTCAATTCCACATCTTCAAAAGCATGGCAGCTCTCTTGTCAGAGGCTGGCAAGACCTTCATGAGCCATCAAACCCCACTATAGTGGGCTGAGATTGAGAGCATGAGGAACTGAGTTTAATCTCAAGCACTCATATAAAAATTCCAGGGCTGAAGGGATAACATCAGTTAAGGTGCTTGCCTGAAAAGCCTAAGGAACTAGGTTCGATTCCCCAGTACCTACATAAGCCAGATGCACAAAGTGGCACATGCATCTGGAGTTCATTTGCAGTGTACCCATTCTCTGTCATATATATATATATATATATATATATATATATGTATATGTATATGTATATATATTGCTACTAGTCAGCCTTGACCCACCCTGCCAATATACCCTGTGCACCCAGGCACCACTCCCTCTCTTGTCTGTCCTACCTCCTCTGGTGAGACACTCCTAATTTGATTGTGTGATATATATATACACCTCCAGCCATGGTGACACTCTCAGTCCCAGAGCTGGGGAGGTAAAGGCAGGAGGATCCATGGAGCTTACTGGCCAGTCAGCCTAATTGATGAACTACAGGAAAATTCAAAAAGTAAGAGGCAGTCCTGTTCTTCACATGCATGCACACATGTGCACACACACACCTGAACACACATCTGTGCCCACACCCAAACACACACATGTACAATACTTCTGGCTCAATTGGTCATGAAGTATATGCTTAATGAATGCTTTCTCAGTGCACAGTGAGTGAGCCAGTCAGTGCTACAATGCATCTCTCTCTCTCTCTCAAGCTCTTATTTTGCATACATACTTGTTCTTTATGTCATTATAGTTGAGGGATTCCTGCTGGCTTTTTGCTACTATATCTAGGGATCTCTATTTGTATCAATATCTTTGTATCTCTTTGGTTGAAAATAATGATTATTTCCATTGAAAAATAATTTAAGTGATCACCGGGGCTCATTGACCTATTCTCTGTACTTCTCACAGTGATGTGATGATTCTCTAGAGAATGAAAGGGGAGGGGAGACAGAGTTCTGCTGTCACAAAGCATCTGGTCTAATGCTTGGAACCAAGCCCAGGGCTTGAGTTAGGACACAGGATGGAGCAGGCTGACCTGGATGAAGACTCTGCAGCTGGTCGGCCATCAGAATATTCCTTTGTTCAATGTCTGAAGGAGCTGAAGAAAAAGTAAAACACCCACTGTCAATTGCATGGCCTTGTACCACCATTAGTGGTCCATGGAGTCAAAGTCTGTGCCGTGTGACTGCCTTGGACCCACATCCTGATATGGATGTGAATCCCCTGCCCCAAGGACTTGGGAAGTGATGATGGTGGTGCCTGGGTGCACAGGGTATATTGGCAGGGTGGGTCAAGGCTGTCTTGTAGCAATATAGACCATTTTCCCCTTTTTCTGGATTCTGTCTTGTCCCACCTCCCTGCCACCTGATGCTTCCTGGGATCAGGGATGTGGCAGTGACATCTGCTCTTACCTTTACCATTGACCTCTCTGCAGGAATGATATACCATTATATTGGCAATACAGTGGTCACTAATACCTTATCAGCATTTTATTCCCTTGCAAATGTCTGGGTTTATCCAGTGTTGTTCCCACACCCCCTATGTCCAGCAGCTTCTGTATTTATGGCTCTTTCTGTAGTTGTCTATTAGCAGGCTTTAAGAGGGAGCAGAGGTGGACCTCTATACTCCTATAGCTCTGGAGATGCTTCATGAATCCTTACTTTACCGTTCATGAACTGGGAATGATTAAGGATTTAGGGAAAGTGAATCAAATGTTGTTAAATGTCGATTTTCTGTCAATTTGGGTAAGTCAACTTCACTCTTCTCTGCACTCATATAAAACTCCAAAATCTAATTCCAGACACCACCTAAGAAAAATGCTTCCATTTGGTAAGGGAAACTGGGCTGAGAGAGAAGAAAAGATGCCCTTGATGTCACAATACTAGGCCCTGGCTGAGCTGGTATTAGAATTCATCTGTGAGACGAGGAAGGTCCTTCCCATGGGAATCATTCCCTACTTCTTCCTAATCTTATACTTGTCTTCTCCTCTTACCTCTCTTTGTTTCTCTCTCTCTTCCTCCCTCCCTATCTTGTCTAGAAGCCAGAATGTGAGGAGATGATGTGAGACAGTCCAATGTGTCCCAACACATAAGAGAAAATATGCTTACTGTGACTCCCTCAAAGGCTCTGCAGACCCTCTGTCACAGGCTCTATTTCCAGTGTCAAAGCAGAGTGTTTGTGCCATACATGAGTCCTTTCCATGTCTGGGCTGCTGTGACTGACATGTGACAGCAGTAACTCTTGAAACCTACCCATATATAATGGAATAGATGAACAGATACTGATATAGTCCTGAAAGTGGGTATAAATATAACCATTAAATAAAATTGGATGAATCTGTCCAGAAATCCGACCACAGTCAACTTTGTTTCTGCTTCCAGAGAGTTGTTGGATACATGTTGAAGGTGAGGGGTGGGGTCATCGTTCTGTTCTTAGCTCGAACCTGCTGAGAAACAGGACAGTAGGATGTTTAACCGATGGTCACTTGGAGATACTCACATTGCTTCAGTGAACCTTTCTACTGACGACAGAAAGATACATCCTACACGGAGGGTCATACTTACGCAAATAACCTTCAGGACCAAGTCTGACTTTCTCATGCGCCCCACCTCTCTTGGAGCTTTTGAAGTGTTTGGTGTCACTACTCACAGTCCAACCCCATTGTCAAACTTTATCTCTTACAAAGGAGCTCTATAACTTAAACTAAGCTTTTTACATGTCATGTCATTGCTCTTGTCAGACCTTACATTGAAACCTCTTCTCCCAACTACATACACATGTGTTTGAATGCTCGGTCTCTGGTTGGTAGTGCTATTTGTGTTTGAATGCCTAATCTCTAGTTGGTAATGCTATTTGGGAAGGTTTTGAAATCTTTAGGAGGAAGAGCCTTGCTAGAGTAAGTGTGTCACTGGGGGCAAGTCTTCAGGTGTTACAGCCGAGCTCCACTTGCTTCTCTCTCTGTCTCTGTCTCCCCCCCTCTCTCCTTCCATCCTGTATTTTGTCCCAGCAACAAAACAGTAACTGATACAATGCTGCATTTTTATTCTTTGAGACAGGGTCTCTCACTGGCCTGGAGCTCATCAATTAGGCTAGACTGGCTAGCCAGAAAACCCCAGTGATCATCCTGCTCTGCCTCCCCAGGTTCTTCATTTTTATTCAGGCACACGTGTATGTAAGACATGAGTGCTATGGCATGAATGTGGAGGTCAGAGGACTACCTCAGGGTGTCTGTGCACCACTTCCTCCTTTTTCAGACAGGGTTTCTTTCCACTGCAAGGAAAGCCATTCTAGCTAGTCCATGAGCTTCAGATTCTCCTTGTTTTACCCTCATTGTTGTAAGAGCATTTGGATCACAGACACATTTTGTATGCAACTTTGCCTCCAGCTTTATGTGGGTACTGGGAAGGATTAAATCTAGATTGGCATGCAAGTGGCATTTCCCCAATCATGAGGTCAGCATTTTTATGAGTTCTTCAGGTCTAGACTCAGGTCTTTGTGCTTGTCTAGCAAGCACTTTACCCACTGAAACATCTTCTCAGCTCTTGGGATCACTTTTTAAAGTTAGTTTTTTTTTCTAATAAAACTTGTGAATATGTATTTGATAAACATGAGGTTTTGAAACATGTTAGAGACACTCATTGTTAGTAGAACATCAGCTATCAGATTGAGAATTATGATCATATTTCTCCAGCCTGCTTTATAGTCTGTTTCATTGGATGTTGGCAACTATTTCTATGACACACACATCATAATTATTATCCTACTTCCAAGATTAAGACAGATGGAGGTGTGTGTGTTGTTGGATCTATAGGGTCCTTAGTATACTTAAAATCAACTGCTGCTCTTAGGAGTTGATGAATTTTAAAAATGTACTTTCGCTGGGCATGGTGGCGCACGCCTTTAATCCCAGCACTTGGGAGGCAGAGGTAGGAGGATTGCCGAGAGTTCGAGGCCACCCTGAGACTACATAGCTACATAGTTAATTCCAAGTTAGCCTGGGCCAGAGTGAAACCCTACCTTGAAAAACCAAAAAAAATAAATAAATAAATAAAAAATAAAAAAAAATTGTACTTTGTGGTTTGGGGACATAGTTCAGTCATTAAAGTGCTTGCCTCAAAAGCATGCAGAACTGAGTTCCAGCCCCTATGCCCATGTAAAATTTCCAGGCATGGTGTCATGTGCTGGCAATTCCAGCTCTAGAGAGGTAGAGATGGTGGTTTCAAGTCTGACTTTTTCAAGTTGAAGTGGGATGTTGAAAGGGGGAGTGTCTATTCATGTTGACTTTTAGGCCTTTGAGAATCATCAAAAGGGCCCCAGATAGATGGAGTTAGTCTGTTATAGGGCTGTCTGAGATAAACTGTTGGAACTGTAAAAATTCCAGAAGGTCATTTATATCAATCTTGTAGGAAGAAACACAAGATGTTTTTCAGTAGAGGTCAGAAGTTGGAAAACAAATAATGGCTTTGAAACAGTACAAAAACTACAATGTCAGTAAAAAGACTATGCAGAATGGAACATTACCAATACAAAAGTCTATTACAATATAGGACATAACTTAGGGTCAGGGTCTTTCACATTTTCTAACCCTAATTTTTATCTCAATGTTAGGCATGGCACTATAAATAAATTAACCAACTTATTAAAGAGAATTAAGTTTCAATTAAATAAACAATTAAGGCAAGAGAAGTACAGAGAAACAACTTTTTATGTTACCCCATCTTATCTTAAATGAAAACACTTTAACTGAAGACACACTTCTAGGCAGAATTCACTTCATGAGGGAGTTTTCACCAAAGCTTCATGCATGGAGTTCCCAAACACTGATTGTGTCAGAGTTCCACATCCTTGACAGTCCTCTGTGCTTGTAGAGAAAAGAGATTTATGGTCTGTGAGGCTTAAGACATTCCTTTCTGTAAAATAAAACAGGTTTCTGTCTCCTGAGATAAGGTAGTTATATGTCTAAAAAGGGCCAGGCCCAGTGCCAGTTCCTATTTGTTTAACTTTAGTTGTAAATTGTTACAAAATTTTTGTTATCTATTAGATCTCATAAAGGAATCTTCCTTGCAGCAGTTTCAGAAGAGGGAAGTGCAATATCTATTGTTTCACTGAAAGTCTTAGGTATATCCACAAATTTTCATAGATACATTGATTATACTACATTCAGAATGATATAGGCTAGGAACATTAGAAATATAATATTTTTCAATAATTTCATTCAATAGAAAGCATGTATACCATATCTTAACATTGGTTAATATAGGCAAAACATATCAATATTTTTGTGTTTGTCAGTAAACACAAAGTAATCATTATTCTAAAGATTTAAGTCAGAACTATTTAGAACACATTCTTAGAGGCAGGATCAAACCCTGGAATACATGTTGTAAGCATTAACAAGCATAAAGTCAGGAATATATCATAAACCTGGTTTTTATAATTTAATGTTATCTTAAAATAAATCTGTAAGTGTCAGAGTACTTAATGACCATAAGCATTGGAACAATTAGTGACCATTAATTTAGCCTCACGTAAAGACAGACTACATGAAACATAGAACACATGAAATGACATGGATGGCCAGCAATAGACATGACAAAGAACATGAAACAGGAAGAGACTTTTTTTCTGAAGATTTTAGTTATATTTTGTGTTTGAGAAGACTTTAACATGTGGGAGAGGCCTGCATGCCCTCTGGGAAGGCATGAAGTTGATGAGCAGGTTCTATTGATCCTTCCTGGAGCCATAAAGAACAATCTGTGTGGCCACTATTTATGATGGGAAAAGGAAGGCCTACACAGAGTCCCCATGTCATCATGTGGCTGTTGTTCATAGGCAGATTTCTCTGGGAAAGCAAACCATGTTGGAAATCTTCAAGGTAGAACAAGAGGCCCAAGGAAACCAGTGGAATCTGGAGAATGGGTTGGAGGCCGTTCTCAAAGTCCAGTTTTTTTTTTTTTTTTTTTTTTTTTGAGGTAGAGTCTCACTGTAGCTCAGGCTAACCTAGAATTCACTATGTAGTCTCAAGGTGGCCTTGAACTCACCACAATCCTACCTCTGCCTCCAAACTGCTGGGATTAAAGGTGTGCCTCACCACGCCAGGTCAAAGGCCAGTTTTATAGCTCTACTTTGAACAGAAACAGGTTAAGCAAACTTAACTGCAGTTTAGCATTAGAGAGAAAGAAAGAGATGTCATCTGTAGTGGCACTGTAAGGGAGGGCTTGTGGTCATCTCTGGGGCTAAAGAAAGGTGAGTCACTAATAGGAAATGTTAATGACATGGAAGGGAGGTTGTTTCGCCAGGAGGGCCTGGGTTGGAGAGAAGAACTGACAGAGAAGAGATCAGAAGTAGAATAGAGCCAGTTCCTGATCCAGTTTATGAAGTTATCAAGATCTTTAACAATTTGGAAGTTAAATGAGTCATTTTCAGCCAAAGGGAATCATTGTCCAATTTGTTTTGTAGCCAAACCATATTGCAGTAAAAAATGAGGCACTTGGAATTTATGTCTCCTTGTAGGCCTTGATTTTAAGATTGATCATTCAGGAGACAACCCAGCAGGAAGGCCGATAGAATTTTGGGAATTTTGGAACCCGTACAGGGGTGAGAAATGCTGGGGCATCTGTCTGATGATCAGGAGCCCCTGATCTGAAGACAAAGTGCATAGACCTTCTCCTGAAGAAGGACATGGAGTTCAGAAGGCAAGCAGGCATTCTGACTGGAGGCTCCAAGTGCAGTCCTTCCAGGACAAGACAAGGGAACCAGGTCTGCCTTCTTAGGAAGATGGATGGAGGCTTATTCACCCATCTTAGGGCTAAGGATGAAGTGGATATGGGAAATGGCCTCTTTATAGTTGGAGTCACGGCAGGTGAATTATTCTATCTGGCTGTTGGAGATTTGTTCCCACCATCTGGGAGTTTTGGGAGCCCAAGGGAGTTGTCATTTTCAAGCAAGTTATCATGATGAAAGGAGAGAGAGATAGGGTGGATACCAGAAACTGTATGGGATTTTGGTTTGAGCCTGGGACAGGCAGCCACCATAACAATAGAGCAATAGCTGCCCTTAGTTTGAATTTAAAGCTGAGTTTTCTTTTTTATCTATTAGCCAATAGCCACAGGCAAGGACCTTGCTAAGTGCCTGTGTTTGTCTATTTTATCTAGCTGTGAGGCTGTTGCTGGTTTACTGTAATTGTCCCACCTCCCCTGCATGTTTTTCTTTGGTGGGAAAGGGGAAAAGCAAGGAGAGAGTAATTAGTTATCCATATGCAGAAGAAGTTAAGGAAGCTCAATAAAGACAGGAGCTTTTTGAAGAAGGCAGGATTTATATTTGATTTAATGAGATGGTTTGAATTTGGTGTGAAAAGAAGACACCCTGGCAAGGCATGGCCAGTTGGCAGAACTGTGTGAGAGATAGAATTTTAGGAGGGGCAGAAGCAGGGGAGGGAACTTGCATACCACTTTGAGGCCACATTTGAATAGAAAATTAGAGTAATTTGGTAGGTAGGAGCTCAGAGTCCAAAATTTTTAAATTAGCTTTAAAACATGCCAATAGAGTATCTTTTGGAACAGATAATTTAGAGCCCATTTTGAAGGACAAGGACTTGTTTTGAGTGGCCAATTCTGCCACTAGGGATGTCTCCCAGGCTTAAGGAGGGCAAACAAAACCCAAGGACTAGGAGGGAGCTTCCCCTCATTCATAATGCTTGGGGCTTCCAGAGCCTCTGATCACCCACAGACTGAAAGGTGAGGACCTTCCAGAGTTTCTAAGGCCTGAGAGAGGGCACCTCCACCACAGACCAAGAGTGAATACTTTGCCCTGAAGCTTTAATCTGATGAGGGTCTGGATGCAGCGGATCACACAGCCGTGGACTCCCATCTGGAGTTCAAAAGTCCGGTGGGAGACAGTGAAAAGAAGAAGAAAAGGAAGAAGCCCTCTAGGTATCGTGCTGGAAAGACTGGAGGTTTCAGGTCACAGGTGGCTGTTTAGTTCAGAGTAGTGAGCACAGTGAGTTTCTATGCTCCTGAGGGAGTGAAACATTGACAGGGAGGTAGAGAGGAGAGAGAAAGACAAAAGGAGGGCATGCAGCCCCAAAGCCCTGGAGGGCTCTGATCCATGTTACAGCACCAAATGTAAGAATGTGTAAGAGAAAAGCAAGAAAGAGCACCAGACTTGATCTCTACAGACAGACTGTTTATTGGGAGGTACAGTGAGGGAAGCAGACTTCCCATGGGATGAAGGCTGAAGCACTGAATCAGGCTGGGGTTCAAATTTATAAGGAGGATCCTAAGACAAACAGACTGAATCAGGTGCAAGTCCAAGAGAAGCAGATAAGAAATTGAAGCTATTTATGTCCTTGCTCAGAACAGGCCTTTTAGCAGAATTGTCTAGGAAGGACTGGATATCTCCATTCTTTATGGCCTTCTAATCTTAAGGTTAGTTATTAACTCTTTAGTTCCCTCTAGTTTTCAGGAAAGGTTATTAATCCTTCAGTTCATATGATTTTTATCATTGTCCTTCAGTTCACAAATTCAGAATCCATTTTCTTATGCAACAATGGTAAATTGAAAATAATAATGGCAGAAGGATCCAGATGTAGCTAGTTGAGACCTTCTTGAACACCTTCTTCCCAAGATTAAAATCAGAATTAAATTATATATTTCTAGGATCATAGCAACTTTTGAAGATAAGAAGACTTAAAAAAATCTCCCCATGTCTGGGTCAGAGTTCAAGCTATGATTTTTTATAGTCAGGAAATCCAACCATATATTTAGCATAAAGTCCCTGCTTTTCTAAAACTATTCCTATGCAATAGCAACTTGCAACCAGTTTTCTAAAGCCTCCTCAGTTCCCTGGGTTACTGCACCCCTGAGTGTCATAGTCATGTTAATGTGGGCCTGATGGTGCCAAGTGCTCAGACAGGTCTCTCAGGAGCCATGAGTGGCTAGAGATAACCCAGCAAACTCCAGATGCGCCTTCCCTGTGTGTCAGCCACTGTGTCGCTTCCAGATGCTCATGGATGATCAAGCTCTGTAGGCCGAGCTTAGAATCCACTGGGGGTGTTTCAACCTAGACTTGGAATGACTCTTTGGCAGGAAGGGTGTGGGGAGCTGGCTGGCACAGTGAGCTAGAGAAACTTTTTGCAATTTAATGTAATCATGATTTTTTAGAGTAGAAAGAAAAAAAAGCAGAGGTTTCCACCCCATTGGTTTGTCTTTTTAAATTCATTTCCTTTTCTTCTGTTGTTAAAAATGGTATGAGTGTAATAGGATGATTTTTTGGCCAGTTATTCTCTTTTTTTTTGCATTTGATCAAATGTAAGTGTGCTTTGCCTGGCTATGCTACAGTGTAGGGCTCTCTGTGGGGTCATTTCGTCCTCAAGGCAGAGAGCCAAGAGTGGTTATTCTCTGGTGACTCTCAAGGGTGAAGAACAGGCAAAATAGGGTCCTTCTTGGTCCAGCAAATCAAGGAATCAAGATTCAGAAGCGGGGACTGAATGGCTGAAACTTGCTTGCAGATACACGCAGGAGTTTAGGTCTTAGGAGTTATCATATTGAAATATGAAGAATGTCTGTGTTGTTAGTAATGACCAGGGCTGATCCCAGCTTTCCCTGAGTCTCTGCAACTGCCTTGTTACCTGGCTCACTTTTTCCACCCACAGTGCCAGATGAGGCCTTGTTACCTCTCTGGGAGCAGGACCTGCCTGTCCTGAAGAAATAAATGTCATAGGGAATAACCTTAATGAACCTCACCAATGACGGGCTGCCCTGGGGGAGATACAGTGTGTGGACCTGGCTAGGTGCTGCTCAGAGCTTCCCTCTCAAAGTGACTACCTGGAGTAAGTGTGACACAGACACTTAGCCATGCCTTTGTAACAAACAGGCCACATAATAGACTCACATGTAGTTGTTGGACACACCACTGTTCAAAAGTGTGGACCTATTTTTCTACTCTAGGAGTATAAAGGGTGAAAAAAGCAGGCTTTGTAATAAAAGAGGATATTTTATTCCCCTTCTTGTAAAAGACATTTTTCTTTGAAGCCTGTTATCAAAAAAATATATATAGCTACAGACTTGACAAACTCTCTTGCTGCTTTTCTCTAGTTAAGAAGTGAGAACTTGCATAAATAATTAAGGAATACACTTTTGCTCCTGAAGCATTCATTTTAAGCATGTTTAGGAAATCCAAGCAGCCAGGTGTGCTGTCCATTCTCTGTGCTGAGTGAGGAAGGGGGTGGGGCAAAGCTGCTATGCTTCCTTCCTGGGGTGGTCACATCCTTCTTACCCCTCCCTGCTTTGCTTCTTGTGGTTTTAGTTCCCTGAAGTCAGCCATGGTTTGAAAACATAATATGGAAAAATCCAGGTATAAACAATACATGCATTTTAAATTGTCTGTGTTTCTGAGGAGTGTGATGAAGTCATGTGGAGTGGGTCCAGTCCCATTCTGCTCGGGATGTGAATCATCTTTCTATGCAGTGTGTATATGGCCCACCCACTGATCTGGGAAACAGCTGAGTGTGGCTAAACTCCCAAGTAACTCTCAAGTCTGGAGTTCTTGTCCACATTATCAAAGAATTGAAAAATGCAGGCTTAGAGAAGGGTAAATTATGAGATTTATTTTAGGAGAATTTAGGTATTGGGTATTGGAAAGCCAAAAGAAGTCCCCACTTCCCAGCCAGGCTAGAAAAGGTTTAAGGAAACTGGACAATCTCTGTCTATGTCGAAAGTCTCTGAGGGACAGGCTCACACATGTGGCTCAGTCTATTTATATGGATTAGGCACTACTTAGAATAAGCCTCATCACCGGACTCATGTGTGTGGGTGAAGTGGGAAATGCCCCAGAAATTGAGCTGACACCAAATTTAGTAGAAAAGAGGAGATTTTATTCATGTTGACAGTCTGGATCCAGGATAGCTCCTGAAAGACTCTGGCCAGAGCACCACATGTATGTGTAGTATCAGTGATAAGCGGAAGCGAGCAAGCAAGCAGGCATTCCAGAGGCAGATATGTGGCAGTTGGCAGGGGCAGTTTGCACAAGAAAGTGGGGAGGGGGTGTACAAAGGAGAAATTCCAAAACTACCTTAACTGCTTAGCCTCATTGTGCAGTTCTTACCATTAGCAAATAGGACTGACCTGCCCCATGTCCTTAGGGGGAGGGGGGACTGTATGGGCTGATGAGCAGCCCCAAGCCTTCTTTCTTATCAACTTTGTAATTTTCTGTTGTTCAACCACATTCACTCCTCCTTTACCTAATCTTGTAAGAACCAGTTGATACTCTTGGGTAACACCTGTAATTTTACTGTCTCTATTCAATTTTTTTTTTTAGAGAATGCTTTTATTTATTTGAGAGAGAAAGAGGCAGAGAGAGAGAGAGAGAGAGAGAAAGAGAGAATGGGCATGCCAGGGCCTCTAGCCATTGAAAATGAACTCCAGAGGCATGTGCCCCCTTGTGCATCTGGCTTATGTGGGTCCTGGGGAATCAAACCAGGGTTCTTAGGCATTGTAGGCAAACAAACAGCTTTCCATTGTATACCTTCCTTTTTGTTCCTAGCCTCAATTCTTTTTAACAATTGTCTAGCATTTTTTTACTAACCCCAATTGAATGGCATAAAAGCAACTTTTTTTAAAACCAAGGAACACGATATTCTTCCTTTCTCTGCTGTAATCAAATCTAGTCCTCTCCAGTTCTGCAGGACCACTGCTGCCAGCGAGTCTACTTGGTCCTGAAGGGTGACTATGCTATGCTGGACAACAGTCAGGTCCTCTCGAATCTGGCTAGAGAGTGACTATGCTGTACTTGTACGAGGCCTCTTGCAGTGGCACCAGTGACTGCAGTCTCTGCCAGGGCAAATCCTAACAAAATAGGCAAAAGCACCTGGACTCGGTCTTGCCTCCCTGGGTAGTAGGTATCGACGGACTTAATCTACTGGGAACACGTCCAAGTCAGGGAAAAGGAATACGAGTTTACAGTTCCCTCCTGGATAACAAGTATGGATACCTTTAGGCAGGCAAAATAGGTTCCCTTGGGGGGCCACCATTTTGGCAGCCAGCCTGATGCAGATTTTCCCTGTTCCAACACTGGGGGCCCAGTTAAGCTGTCTCTTCTGTTGTTTTAGCTAGGCTCAGGTTAGCTATTTCCACTCCAGTGCAGGAAACCTGGCTGGCTTCAGACATAGCCAGCAGTCTCTTCCCAAGGAGGGATTATACTGGTTAAGAAGTTCATGACTAGTATTTACTAGGACCAACATCTTGTTAGGGGGCTTCAGGGTCAAATGGCCTCAGGATGGACTGATTGTTGGGCTCTCTTTTTGCCTGGAGGTGCAGATGTGGTTCAAGGAGTTGACTTTGTTTACCAGGATGGTAACTCATTGTCCTATCAACAACTGGAGGATCATGATGGGTTGTTAGACTCTCCAATCATTTAATTTTAATACCACTCTGAGAGTTCCCCAAGTAATAGGGCTTTTAAGGGTCAGGTCTATTTGGACACTTCCCTTTTGATCTGTGGGAAGGCCCTTGATATTTTGTACCCCTTGTCCTGAGAAAGGCACTTTTCTTACCTCCCTATCATTTGTGTCTTTTATCCCCCTATTGGTAGTCAATACATATCCACCATTTTAGATGATACCCAGTGTCTGCCCCACCCCCCAACAGTCACCATCTGGTCTGATCATTTGCCCCCATATGGCAAAGCTTTTCCTATCCTAACAATTTCCTCTCGAGGAATCATCTTCTCAATTATAATTCTGACCTACTCCTTTGGCTATGGGGGTGTCTCGTTCGATACACCACCTGAAGGAGATGGTACAGGACCATTCCCTGAATAAGCACTGGAAGTTATAGGGGGCAGTCCTAAGGTCTGGAGTGCATCAGCTGCGGGGTCCACTGGAATCTTGGGTAAGCATGCCCTCCAAGGTCAGATGTGCGTTGGCTGTGATATGTATCGTCATCAGGCCCGTCACCATCAGGATTTGGAGTGTGAGCAGTGTTCTCACCTTGGCTCTTCTTGGAGAGCTTTACATGCAAGAGATCTTGTGAGTCCACAGCTGCTACCAGGTTTGTTCCAGATCAGAGGCTGCTTTTGTGTGTGATGGATCCACAGCTTGACACCTGCAACTTTAAGAGCTGAGGTAGTACTTAGAAGCACTTGGTATGGCCCTGCCCACCTGGGATCTAAGCTCCCCTGGACTAGGATCTTTACCCAGACCCAGTCTCCTGGGTTCCCAGAATGTAGGTGGTCCTCAGGCATGAGAGAAGGGGGCAGATTTAAATGACCAGCAATTCTTTTACTGTTGACTAAGTTTTTAAGAATAGTTGGAAGTGAGTTTGTCCATACTCTCGGAGGTCCCTAGAGTCTCTCAGGAACATCAGGGGAAGGCGCTCAAACAGAATTTCAAAGGGGAAAAACTCACATTTGTGGATTGTGCAGAGCACTCTGAACAGTACAAGCTGCAGAATTTCAGGCCAAGGAAGGCCTGTTTCCTGGCAGTCCTTGGCCATTGCAGTGTTTAAGGCCCTCTTCATTCTCTCAACTTGGCCCAAGGATTGGGGGTGATACTGCATTTGTAGATTCCAAGTTAGGCCCACCACTTCACTTTGGACAAAAGCTGGGTCATTGTCTGACCTGATGCTCACTGGGATCCCAAAGTGTAGAATGATTTCTCTGGCCAGAACGCAGGACACCTCTTGGGCTTTTTCTTTTCAGGAGGGGAAGACCTCTACCCAGCCTGGAAAGGTACAGACTATAGCTATCAAGTACCAATATGTTCCTGGGCTGGATGTCCATCAAGTCCACTTCTAGTTGTTCACAATGGATAGGATCCCAATTTTTGTAGCAACAGTGGTGTCCGGGGCCCCTGCTTGGTATCATTTTATGCACATCACAGGCAGACTCTGCTGGCCTGCTGGGCTGACACTGCCAATCTTGGGAATACCAGGTATCTCTGTAACAGGTATTGCAATTGTCTTTCTCAGGTGAGTCACTTCACATGCCTGATGGACCAAGCTGGGTGCAGCCCCCCTTGGACTATTATTTTCCCATCTGAAGTGATTAGTCAGCCCTCAGGATTCTTGGTTGCTCCTTGGGCTGTTGCCTCTTTTCTTTCTTCTGTATTATACATGGGTTGCTCTGGGAGCACTGGGAATGTGAAACAAACCTTCTTAGAGGTACTGGGAGGGGGCCATAGGCTATGTCTTCATGGAAGGCTGCTTGTTTTCCTGACTGGCCCACCAGCTGGTTTCCCTGACTTACCTAGTCCTGATTCCTTGTGTAAACTTGGAAATGCACCCAAGCTTCTAAGAGTTGGGGGATTTGGTCGCTGTTTTTTTATTTTAATTTCTTTGCCCCCTGAAGTGAGCTGTCCCGTTCTAGATACATTGCTCCATGACTGTGCAGGGTGGCAAAGGCATACCTGGAGTTAGTGTAAATGGCACTCAGTTTCTCTCCATGACGGAGAGTGCTCTCATTATTACATGGAGCTCAGCCTTTGGGGCAGACCAGTGAGTGGGCAGTTGACCCTTTTCTATGACCTTGTCTGGAGTGGTCACAGCATACCTAGTGTGGAACTCCCCTGTTGTAGGCTTTGGCTCCCATCAGTAAAGAGTTTTGTATCTGAACTGTAGAGTGGCTCATCCATTAAGTCCAGTCAGAAAGAGAAGATCTTCGCCATGACCTCTTCTAAAGGGTGGAGGGGCTCTCCCTCCTCTTCTGGTAGGTGTGTGGCTGGGTTCAGGGCCCAGGTGGCTTCGACCTGTACTTGGGGATTTTCTCCTAACATGGCCTGATATAGAGCCATTGGCTTTCCAGTCATCCAGCAGCTGGCTGTATCATTTAGAAAAGAATTGACCTGGTGTGGTACTTTGACAGTTAGTTTGTCTGTTTTTTGCACCAGTACTACCATGGCTGCTAGTGCCCAAAGACAAGGGGGTCACCTCGAGGCCACTGGGCCCCGTCTTTTGGACAGGTACGCCACTGGACTATTCCATGGGCCTAGCTTCTGGGTTAGGATCCCTAATCCAGTTCCCTCTTTTTCATGTATATAGAGGGCAAAGGAGCAGGTGACATCTGGGAGTAACAATGCAGGCACCTCACTTAGTCATATGTTGGTCAAAGGCATCCTCTTCCTCATTTTGCCACTTCACTGGGTCTGTAGTGGGCACCGTGAAGAAATTTAGTGATGGGGGAGAATTCCGGGATCCAGAGTTGGCAGAACCCAGTTACCCCTAGGAACTCTCTGAGTTGTTTCTTAGTTTTGAGGTGGGGGTACTGGATGATCACTAGTTTTCATCCTTCCCCTAGTCACTTCTGTTTCTTTTTTTTTTTTTTAATTTTTTTTTTTACTTTATTTATTTATTTGAGAGAGAGAGAGAGATACAGAAATCGGCAGGGAGAGAGAGAGAGAGAGAGAGAGAGAGAGAGAGAATGGGTGCGCCAGGGCCTCCAGCCACTGCAAATGAACTCCAGATGCATGCACCCCCTTTTGCATCTGGCTTACATGGGTCCTGGAGAATCGAGCCTCGAACCGGGGTCCTTAGGCTTCATAGGCAAGTGTTTAACCGCTAAGCCATCTCTCCAGCCCGTCACTTCTGTTTCTGACTGAAGTGATACCTCAAGTAGGTGACCTCCTCCCGACAGATCTGAACTTTCTTTTTAGAGACCTTATATCCTACCTCTTGTAGAAATGCAGCCAATCTTCTGTGTCCTTCTCACAGACTTCTCTCATGGGAGCTATTAGCAGCAGATCATCAGCGATCCATAAGATGGTCCACCCAGGGGGTTGGCAGCTTCCTAAGCCCTTTGCCAGTACCTCCCCCAAAATGGTAGGGGAGATTTTGAACCCTGTGGTAGGTGAGTCCACATCAATTCCCCTTTGAGCCAGTCTCTGGGTCTTCCCACTCAAAGGTGAACCTCAGGCAGAAGAAGGCATTCTTCAAGTCCAGGCATGAGAAGACAGCAGCCATTAGGGGTATCAGACTCGGCAAGATGTATGGGTTGTGGACCATGAGGTGCAGGATGTCAGTGGCATCATTGACCCTGCATAGGTCTTGGACTGGCTGATAATCACTGGTCCCTGGCTTCTTCACCAGGAGTAAAGGGGTGTTCCATGGAGATTCGATTTCTCATAGGTCTCCCTCACCCTTGAGTCTTTTGATGGGGCGACTATATCAAGCTGGGCTTCTAGGGAAATCAGATATTGTTTCATCCTCACTGGGGTGGCTCCTGGCCTTAGTGCCGCCACCACTGGTGAGTGGTCTTTAAGACCAATCCCTCCTTGTATGTCTCAGACTTGGGGAAATTACTAGTTAATATTTGAGTCTTTTCTCTTGTCTCCTAGTGAAGCCTCTATTTTTCTTCTGCATGGACTTCCAGTGTCACTAGAGGAAGAGGGCCAGTAATCATTGCAGGACCAAAGTCCATGATCACTGTAGTGCCCCGTTTAGATAATAAGTCTGTCCCTGGTAGAGGTCCTCAGGCATATGCAGGAATTAATGACAGACCAGTGGCCTCCTACTGAGAACTCTCAGGTTCACAGAATTGGTATTTGGTGGTCCCTGTTGCTTCTATGATGGTGATGGAGGATTTGGTGAGTCTTTTAGTAGGAGTGGTCACAGTGTAGATGGCTGTGCTAGTATCTACAATGAAGTCCATGGTTTAGAAGCCCTGATCAATTCTGACTATGGGTTCCTGGGAGCCAAACATACAAGTGGTCCTGGTGATCCTCATTCCCTTTCAGAGTCCCAATCAGGGCTTTCGCTGTTAGGGGCCTGCACCTGCTTGGAAGCTGAGACTACTGTAGGTTTGGTTGCATCCCTCTCTTGGGGGTCTTTTTCTAGGCATGTTCATTTTTCCTCCCTTTTCAAGTGTTCATTTCCTTTAATGGCTTGTCTTCTTACAGTGAGCATATGGGTCTTTGTCTAAGGGGCGCATTGCCCTCTTTCCCTCGTTTTGGCCCTGGATCTGTGGGGGCCCATGGCTTCTTTCATGGCAACTGAGAGTACTCAAGTTTTCCTCTTGCCTTGTCTGTCCTTTTTCTTTCTGGTGGCGGAGAGAAAGATTTTAAGAAGTTCATTTATATTTTTTTCCTACAAACACTGTAACTTGAGTCTCACATCATAAGCTAATTGAGTTACAAAGGCTGTGTTTACCATTAACCAGTTTTTTGGGGGGGGCTCTGGATCAAATAGAGCATATTTGTAATATGTATATCATAAAGTCTTTCATAAAACTGGCTAGGGGGCTCTCATTCTCCCTGGATCACTTTGCTCACTCACATCAGGTTGGTGGTGCTTTGTGTTCCTGCTCTGGCACCTTCAAGTATAGCTTGTCTTGGGCTGGAGGGATGGCTTAGCAATTGAGGTGCTTGCCTAAGAAGCCTAAGAACTTGAATCTCCAGGTCCCACCTAGCCAGATGCACCATGTACAGTGACATAAACATGCAATGTTGCACATGCACACAAGGGGGCACCTACATCTGGAGTTCTTTCTCAGTGGCTGAAGGCCCTGGCACGCCCATTCTCTCTCTGTCTCTGCCTCTTTCTCTCCCAAAATAAATGATAATAATAATAAAAATAAAAAAATAAAAAAGAATAGCTTGTCTCATCTGGTTGAGAGACTGGTCTCCTGCATCTGTATTTGGGTCCCAATTCAACCGGACATTAGGCAGGGCATTGTTTGAAAAGCCCTCTGGATTCATTGTCCCAGCTGCAGCCTGTGCAGCCAGCCATGTTCTCACTGCCTGGAGAATTCATTGCCTTTCTTCAGAGTCAAAGAGCATGGTAAGAAGCTGGCGGCAGTCGTCCCAGGTTGGCCTGTGGGTCTCCATAATGGAGGAGAGCAAGTCTATCATGTCCTGGGGCCTCTCAGAGTAGGGTGGGGTGTGCTGTTGCCAGTTCAAGAGGTCAGTGATGGTGAAGGGCTGATAGACAAGAGTTGCTGCCCAATGATGTATGTGTCATCTTACAGGAAGGGAGGGCCTGGCATCTCCTGCAGAAGGAGAAAGGGCTGGAGGTGAGGCAGTGGCCTCATGTATTTACCAGTCCTGGTGGGACTACTGGGTAGAGTTGGGGCTGGTGCCAGGTCATCAACGAGGGAGACGAGAGGACCCTCAGCTGGATGGTCAGCAGGAGGGTGCTGTTCAGCATGGGTCTCTGGGAGCTGTAGCTGGTAGGGAGGTGGTGCAGTGTTCTCTGTTGTACTTGGTGGTGGCACTGGTTTCTGTTTTGTAGGCTCAAGTTCGGTGCTTCTTGCAGCCAAGATGGCTTGAGATGAGGGGCCTGGGATCTTGTAATGAAGCCATCTGGGAGGTAGAGCAATCCCTAGCCAGCAAATGCCATGAGTCAATGTACGGGGAATGATCCAGATGACCTGGCATTTCCATGTATATTTCTTGGACCCTGCTAATGACAGCCAGGTCCAAAGTTCTGTCCAATAGCCATCTGACATGGAATGCAGGCCGGTCAATTTCACATATCATCTTCAATTTACAAAGTTTTGTCTTGATTTCATAGTTAGAAAAACCCACTTGAAATTATCAAGCATGGTCTGCAGGATGGACCAGGGCTGACACCGGGAGTGAGTCAAGCCCATGGTGGGACAAAACAGGGGGCAGGAATTTTGTAACAGAGATTTTATATGTGTTTATCCCTATGTGGTGCATAGGGTGAGATGGAGAGAATGAGTCTTCCCCTCAAGCAGGTACCCACCTGTCCAGTCTCCCAGAGGGGACTTAGGGAAGCCTTACCATAGGGCCCACTGAGGTAAAATGACTTCCAATGGAACTGCAGGTTGGGGCCCAATCAGATTCTGTAGTTACAGGGCAGTGGGACCATTACAACCATTTACACATTCATTCGCCATTCACTCATTTTAAATTCCTGTTCTAACTTGTCCTCAGTATAGCTTCAAGGCTTCCAACCTGACCCATTACAGAGACCAATGCCATCTCAGTAAGCTCATGAAGTCTCCTGTGGGGTGATCAAGCCAGCACAGGCTCCCATACCCAGTAACCCCAGGGGTCCTTACCTTGTCCAGACATCTGCCTTCATCTCATCTTCTTCCACCCAGGGCTCCAGTCCAGGGTGCCATAGTCCTCCTGGGCTGCCTGGAAGGGATCCCTGGAATATCATCAAGGGTGTACACTTACTGGTTCCAGGGACCTCTGTTGGGCTGCGTAGTCGGGCAGTGGCAGCCCCTCGACCAACAGGGGTCTTGGTGAGGGGATCTCTCTGGGGCCTGTAAATGAAGTGAGAAATGCCCCATCCAGAAATCACCCTAACACCAAATTGGGTGGAAAAGAGGAAGTTTTATTCACTCTGGGAGTCTGGAGCCAGGATAGCTCTTAAAGGACCCCAGCCCCGAGAACTGTGTATACTTCCAGTTTATAGTCTCAGTGAAAAGCAGAAGAAAGCAAGCAAGTGGGCATTCAGAGGCAGTTAGCAGGTGTGATTCGCACCAGGAAGTGGGGAGAGAGTGTACTAAAGAGAAATTCCAAAACTGAGTATGTGACAATCATGCAGTTCTTATCATTAACAAGCAGGACTGACCAGTCCCATGTCCTTGGGCTGGAAAGGGGGTGGGAATTGGCATTGGGTTGATGAATCAGCCCCAGGCCTTCTTTCTTAATGTCTTTGTAATTTTTCATTGTTCCACCTCATGGGGAGGGACCTGATTGTGGTTGGTGGGCCTAGGAGAACAATGACTCAGGATGGGGCCACACATGAGGCTAAGCCCATGAAATTAGAGAAGAAACAGGGAGTTGTTGCTGTTGCTGAGGAAGGATTAGGATGTTGCTGGTTACAGCCATCTTGGATAAGACTGGATCAGACTCAAGTTCTAGTCCTGTCATGTTTCTTTGGGCCAGTGCTTAGCCAACTGGTTATTAGACAGTTATTTTGTCCCTAGTCCACATCACTGTTAGTCTCTCGCTTAGCAGGTCCACTGTCTTCTTAGCACAGTGTTTGAGTCCAATGGTCACAAAGTGCAGGAGGAACAGAGTGACCCATGAGTAGTAGCAGGATATAAGATGTGGAAGGAAAGGATAGGTTGTTGGTGCATCGTGGAATTTACATGAAAAAGGCTCAGTGGGTGTTGGGTTTTCTGCTCTCCATGAATTTGGGCTCCACTGGGGGTCTTGGAAGGTAACCTGTGGATATGGGGACTAATATAGTCAGTCAATGGGCCCTGCAAAAGAATCAAAAAGAAACATACTAGGAGACCAGTAGTCAAGTGGGGACTATCAATATTTCAAAAGTCCATGTTGAGCTCAGTGTGTTGGCTGAATAATCCCAGCACTTGGAGGGGATTGAGGTAGTAGGACTGAGCGTCTGAGGTTAGCCAGGGTGGCGGGAATTTCCAGGCTATCCTGCTGGTCTAAATAACAAGACCCATGATGAAACCCACCACACTGCATGCTAACTTTTAAAAAAATCAGCGCTGGGGATATAGTACACGCAGGAAAAGTGCTTATAACACAAGCAGAAGGACCTGAGTTTGAATCCCCAGTGCTCACATAAAAACACTTGAGGGAGTAACGCATATGTAATCCCTGTGCTGGGGTGGCCAAGACAAGGAAATCATTGGGACTTACTGGCTAGCTAGTCTAGCTGAATCAGTGAGTGCCAGGTTCACAGAGACCCTGTTTTAAAAGATAGGGGAGGGCTGGAGAGATGGCTTAGGGATTAAGGTGCCTGCCTGCTAAGCCTAAGAACCTGGTTCCAATCTCCAGGTCCCACGTTTAGCCAGATGCAAAGTGAGGCAAGGGTGCAATGCCGCACTTGACCACAAGGGGGCGCGCCCATCTCTGTCTTCCTCTCTCTCTCTCTCTGTCTCTGTCTGTCTGTGTGTGTGTGTGTCTCTCTCCAAAGAAATAATAAAAAATAAAAAGTTAAAAAAAAAAAGGGGAGACAGTGAATGAAGACACCTGATGCCAGTCAGTGGCCTCCACACATGCACACACACACGTGTCAAGCATGTGCACACACACACATACCCACATATGAATGGACATGCATACATACGATATGCATACATAGACAGACAGACACACACACACACACACACACACCCCATATACATGCCAGAAAAGAATGAAGCAATAACCTGTCTTTTGTTGTTTTTTAAACAACAAAAAAGAAAAAATAACTAGACTATCACCATTAGAAGCTGAGCTTTTCTCTATGGGCTTCTGAAAGGCCTTCACGATAGCAATGTTGCCATCTTTACTAGTGACCTTTGGAATTCACTCCCACAGAGGGGTTAAACCAGTGCACTTCCTGATTCTTAGGTCAAGTGACAGTTCTGGGCTGACTGACAATGCAGACAATCCCGAGCCAGGTGTAGCACAGCAATGGAGTCTCTACCCTGTGCTCTTCTTCAGAGTTTCTGTGCCACACAGGGGCTGAGTATGTGCCCTTGCCTGCTGTCCTGGAATTACTTCATCAGATATCCAATGCCATATGAAACTCAGTTCAGCTATTTTCAAGGCTCATTAGATTCTGGATCTTAGTGTACAGCCAAGGTGAAGAAAAAGCAAGGTTTCCAGGGGACCAAGTGTCGAATAGACACGTGGTTAGGCAGTAGGGTAGATGGGTCAAGGCCTCCTAAGCAGAAAAGGAAGCACATTTCAGAGATGAGATGCAGATGATGGATGGCTGTAGCTGCTGTGTAGGGAAGTGTGCATTTTCTGCCTTTTAGCACAGTATAGCAGAAGCTCTGTGTTGGTGTCTGCTCTGGGACAGTCACTATGTAATTTGTTAATGGAAAACACACCTCTTATCTCAAAGGGAGCCAAATATGAGTGACCATGGCCCAGAATATAAATTTAGGTTCCCCAAATGCCATGATCCAACATGGAAATAGTTTCATGGAGTTTTATAGTAATAGAACAAAGAAATAATTCATAAATCAAAATACTTTTCAATGCATTAGTGTAAACATCAGGTAAGAGTTACGACAATGCAGGGATGTCTCTGATGTAGGCTTCAGACACTGTCTGATGACATTCTTAGTCTTTAGTGGGTGGAAGCTAGGGGTCTGTTTGTGTATTCTAAGTGGTTTCGTCTGATAGTCACAGGATGTTAGGACAGACACAGAGGCGGACAAGAAATGGCTATTAAGGGAATTAAAGATAACACAAGAAAATTTGTCTCTGAACTTGTAACATTCTATCTCCCTGAATCCCGGAAGTTCTAATACATCAATAAGTCTTGTTTGAAGTAAGTGTAGCTGCTTTTTGGACACTTTACCTCACAAATTATACCCTATCTTTAAAAATAACAACAAAAAACGGTAATTACTTTGGTCATATACCTGGAGAGTTTTCCCAGTGTGCCCTTCAACATAGATAAGCAGATGTGGCCCCCACAGCTGGCTAGGGACCTTTTGCTCTCCCCTGATAGGAATTGTGGGGAGGTGATGACAATACTTCCAGGACAGGCCCTTGGCAGCTTTTGGAAGCCTGGGCTTCCCCCAGCAGTGATGGTAGCAGCACGTGGCGCCCTCTAGTGTCACAGTTCTATGTGCCCAGTCCCAGACAGCCTAGTGTAGGGTCCCTGAAACCTTTGGCCTTGATGATTGGCAGCCCTCTGGAACCCTGCTAATGCCCAGACCCATAGTTTCTCTTCTCTGGCTGCTTACAGCCATCTTTATTTCTTCAGCCGTAGCCATTATCCTCCTACTTGCTCATCTTGTTCCTCTGTGGGCCGCTTTCAGAACTCCTTGCTGTCTCATGGCTAGGGCTGCTGCTAAGGGGATGGCTGCTGCTGCTGCTGCTGCAGATGTCACTGCTCCCAGTGTTGCCACTCAGCTGTCACCATTGCTCCTGCTTCTTCATGTTACTAGCACAACTCACTCTACAAGAGACAGTGATCAAAAGAAGAAATGAAAAGTTCACTCCTAAGAAACCTTTTATTTTGCCTAAAATTGCAGGCCTGGATTGGTACCTGAGGGGAATGCAAGGGTGTCTTTCATCAGGCTGACAATCTGATTATGTAGCCAGAAAGTAGGCATTCACACCCATCATAGAAGATCCTTGTCTGTGATCTTTAGCACAGTCACAATAGTCCCCCTGATAGGCCACCAGGGGAAGCGCTCCCCTCTTGCCTGAGTGGACATCACTGCAGAGAGTGGTGGAAGCTGTAGGAAGCAGTCCTGGCTGGGGCTGCACCTCCAAGATTTAGGGTTGTGCTAAGGCAGCAAGCAGCTCTGAGTGTTGTGTAGCTTCCTCAAGATGTCCAAGGAAGGTTTAAATGGCTGATGATAGCATAAGAACAGTTCATCTGGCTGCTTGATTGACAGTTCTTTTTATAGTAATAGGACAAAGGGGTGATGGTCTTGCTATTTAGACCAACAGGATGGCTTGAAAATTCCTGTGTCACCTTGGCTAACCTCAAACTCACAATCTTCCTACCTCAATCTCCTCCTTAATGCTGTGAGCTTTTGTATGATGAAGGAGGAGAGGGGATCCTCAGAAAAAATACATGGTAAGAAGTCAGAATCAATGGCCATACTTCAGACTACTCAACAGTTGAGCATGCCAGTCATCTCCTTGTTTTGATGAACTTTTGTATGAATGAAGGCAAAGGACTTACCCGTTATTCTTCTGTTTTTTGAACACAGAAAGATCAGGAGTTCAAGGCCAGCCCAAACTAAGTTGCATAGTGAGTTCAAGGTTAGCCTGATACTCTGTCTCAAAACAAAAAACAAAAGCAAAAACTAGAGAAACTTGAAGGGAGGAAGCGTGGCTCTTGCCAGGGTGGTTGCTACTTCCCCAGTATTTTCTAAATGCCCAGTGTACTTTCCTTATTGCTGTATTAAAATGTCTGACAAAAGCAACTTAAGGGAGAAAGGGCTTTTTTTGACTCATAATTTGAGGGTACAATCCACCTTGGTGGCAGGAGCTTGAGGAAGCTGGTCACATTGATCCACATTCTGAAAGCAGAGACAAGTGAGTGCTGGTGCTCAGATCACTTACTCCTTTTTATCCAGTCCAGGATCTCAGCCCATGGAATGACTGGTATAGGTTTTCCCACCTCAATTAACCTAACCTAGAAACTCCCTCACAGAAATGCCCAGAGGTTTGCTTCCTACATGATTCTAGATCCTGTCAACTTGACAATCTATATTAACCACCACACCTTGCCTCATCCTCACCCCTACTGTGCCTATTTTGATTTCCTGTGTCCTCACAGTCTGTGATGGAGGGCCTGTAATAGTGTCTATATTTACAAGTGAGGAAACTGAGGCACAGATCAATCATTCAGCTGGCTAGAAGCCCTGCACGCTGACTGCAAAGCTAAGCTGAAAGTGACGTCAGGGTGATGTGGTGTTACTTTTGCTTCATCGTGCTTGGCCTTTGTCGGGTCTTTGTGTTGTGTATTACAGCTGCAGTTGTGGGGGTGAGTTTGCCCTCTGCTTTTGCTTACATTGCATTCTATGAGACACTTTTTTCCTGGTGTCTCTTTCTGGGACAGTCACCATGAGGTTCTGTCCCTCATTGTTACTGCTAGTCTCTATATCCAGTACTCCTTACCTTGTCTAGCATCTATTTGGAGGCAGTGGGACTCACTCCTGCTGATGCAGATAGAATGGAACTTGCTTTAGAGTGACATCTGACTTGGGTGGCTTCCTGAAGACTCACCCAGGTGAGCACAGACTAATTGTCAGCAAGAAGGCTGGACTCTGGAAAGGTTGCCTTGAAAGCTTCTCAGTGCACCTCCGTGGAAGAGCTATGGATATAATGACAGAGAAGAATGGAACCAAGTCCCCAAAGAGGCAGAGGTGAAAAGAAAAGAATGTACCCCTGTGGACACTTGCAAGGTTTCTATGTGGTTGTGGATAACCTGTCACTTCCTCAGGATACCCAAGGGAGCAGGTCCTCTCAGGACTTGGCATGGCGGGGGTGACTTGGTGGAAACATGCAAGGTGTCTATGTGGCCATGGATAACCTGTCACTTTCTTGGTATACCTGAGAGAGCAGGTCATCTCAGGACCTGGCACAGAGGTGGTGACTCAGTTAGCATTCTTCTGCTTTTGGCTTACTCCGGCATCAGCAACCTCACTAGAGTCACAGCATATATGAGGCGTGCAGTGTGCTCCCGACACTGGAAGTAGCTCCGTTTAATAATAATAACCAGCAATGCTATATGATACGCTGTGCCCTGAACAGCTGGGAAAAATGGAGACATTAAGCAACATACCCAAGCTCCTCAGGCTAGGAAGTGGTATGGCTGGGATTTGAACGAATTATCCTGACAAGGCTCTCTGCCAGCTAGAGTTGATCTGTGTTGTATTCAGGCAGAAATTCTAACAAGAAAATATTCTATCCTGTGAAGAAGTGTTATTTTTTATTGGTGTACACTCATTGTATGCAATACTGGGTTTCACAAAGACATTTTTACACAGATATATAATATACTTTGACCATGTGCCCCCTGCCTCCAACCTTCCCATTTCTTGCCTCTTCCTGAACCATTGTTCCTCCAGACAGTTTAATTTCTACTTTCATGTCATACATACATTATTTTATGCATCTATATAAAATCTAGAATCTGACTTCAGTTACTTAATATGATAGTCACTGGTTGTATCTGCTTTCTTGCAAAGGCATAATTTTTTTTCTACTTTATGTCTAACTAAAATTCCATTATAAATTGATACCACATTTTTTGTCCATTCATCTTCTGATAGGTGCCTAGGTGGTTTCATACCTTGGCTTTTGTGAACAATGCTGCAATGAACATGGATGTGCAGGTGTCTCTGTGGTACTCTGACTTAGCATCCTTTGGATAAATACTCAGGAGTAGTATAGCTAGGTCATATGGCAGTTCTGTTTTCATCTTTCTGATTTCCGTAGAGGCTATGCTAAGATTCTAGCATTCCTAGGTTTAGTTGGCTTCAGATCTTGCTAGTCTAGATCATTCTGCACTGACCTTCTTTGGAGAGGTGGGGAAGAAGGGCCCTTGGTACATACCCTTCAGCTGTAGGAATTTTCTCTTTATTTGGGGGAGAAGTCTAGCTTATTCCAACTGCAGGGCTTTTGCACTGACTCTCAATACCTGTGTCCCTTCCTGAGTGTGAGATCTCTTGGTTCTTCTTCCTTGGCAGGGTCATCTTCATCACATGCCGTGTCCTCTGAACATCATGTTGGCTGCTTGCCTGTCATGATCTGTCTCTCTTCACTGTAGCCCTTAGCTGTTCATCATTGTGTCTGTGCTGTGGCACAGGGAGTCCAGCAGGCTCCTCTAATGAGGAGCTGAGTGCTAGATGAAGGGATAGCTTTACCTTTCTCAGTCGATTGTTTTGTGAGGACAGAGCCTCCTGGAATATGCCATTTGTATCTGTGTTGTACGGGTGCCTAGAAGTGGCTGACCCCCAGAGAAGCAGCCTGTGTTCTTTCCAGCTTGCTCTAACAAGCCACTGCCTTCTTCCTGAGCCTCTGTGCCGCACGCATGGGGATGAAAGAGTTCTGTTTGCCCTTGCTTCCTCTCCCCAGTGCATCAGCAATGAATCTTGTGCCCTCTGTCAGCTCCTGCAACTTCTTCTTTCCTCTGAAGATGCTGAGAAAGATGAATGAGGCCTAGAGAAGTCAGCATGAGGCCCTACTTAAATGCATGGGGCTTCCGCCTCATGGCCTTGAGTGAGACCTGTGTCAGCCCTGGGAAGGAAGCAAAGCAGCTGGCCATCCCGCCCCTTGCTGCCTTCAATGGCCCCTTTCAGCTGGCCATGTCCCTCCACTTCCTGCTCTGCTTTTAGAGACATCTAGACTTTGCTATGAGGGGCTTGTGCTGAAGGCAGCAGAGAGCTCAGTTCCCAGGGTATCTGCATAGAGCCGCAGGACTGATGGCTACAGGCATGGTGTAGTAGAAAGGGGCAGTGGGATTTTGCTGAGTGCAATGCCAGTGCACATTGACTTTCTCTAAAATATGCACCTTGGTTTACTCAAAACTGATCCCATGACACTTTCCCCAAATTACTATTTGGGGAGTGGGGTGGAGACAGAATCTCTGTAAACAAGACTGGCCTCAAAATCACTACGTAGCTGAGGATGAACTTGAGCTTTTGATCCTCCTGCCTCCACCTCCCCAAGTACTGGGATCACATACACGTGTGCATTACCATGCTCGGTTCTTTTCAGTGCTGGGAATCATCCCAAAGCTTTATTCATTCTAGGAAAGCACTCTACCAATTGAACTATATCCCAGCCTCAGTTTTTCCCTGATTAAAATGTCATGTTCCCGCTACACATGGGATCAATTGGTTAAGTTTTTGGGATCCTAGCATGTAAATACCAGCTGGGCATGGTGCCACTCCTGTAATCCTGTCACTTGGGAAGCGGAGACAGGGGAACCCTAGAGCAGGTTGGCTAGCTAGACTAGCCGAATCAGCTAGCTTTGAGTTAAGTGAGAGACCCTGTCTCAATAAATGATGTAGAACTGATTAAGGAAGACACCTGGCATCTATCTCTTCCTTCTATATTGACAAACACACATGTACATATGCACCCACACTCCATTCACTTGCAACTTCATACACATGTACATACCTGCACCCACATCCACACAAACATGCACACACACACACACACACACACACACACACACCTGCACACACACTACACATACACCACCCATGCACCTATATACACACTTCCACACACAAATACTTGTGATTTATTATTGTAAAAATATCAAATAATTATTTAGCTAATTAAATTTCTGATGCATAAGAAATGACTCATCCAGTTCTGTCACACTTGAGCTCAGGAGCTCTGTGCATCATCAAAAGGGACAGCCATTTCCTCCCTCAGAGGTAAGAAGAAGGCATGAAGTACCTGACACCATGAGGTCTTGCTTGCAGTTGTAAGGAGCACACTCCAAGAAGTTGACCCCCAGGGCATTGCTCATGAAGTCCAGCCTGGATTCTGGGGGAGGGAGTGTCATGTCTGTCCACTGTAACAAAGTGCTTCTGTGCTCTGTGTGCCTCAGTTTCCCTACCTATAAAACGAGGATAGTAGTGCTGATGTCATAATGTGCAAATTAACAAGCTAAAAGTTTTGTCACAGCTGGGAAGACAGCTTGATGGACTTGACATGTAAGTATGAGTACATGAGGTCAGATCCCCAGAACACATATGAAGCTGGTCACTTAGCACAAGTGTCTGTAATTCCAGAATGGATTGGGCAAGAAGAAAGATGGAAACAAGAAAATTACCAGGAAGCTAACAGGCCAAGCAGCCTGGCAAACACAGCAATGAGCAGTGAGAGGCCCTACCTCAAACATTCAAACAAGGTGGAAGGTGAGAACAATACTCCCAGGTGTCCTCGGACCTTCACACATGAACACACATTCACAAAAATGTTTTCTCAGACTTTGACATGTGAAGATGCATGTCTGCACATCTCAATCATACACGCCAGGGAATCCCATCCTTTGCTCAGACAGGACTCATGGAAGCTCCCAGCTGCTCATAGGATTGTCATATGACCTCTGTTAGAGGCTGAGGACCAGACATTGTGAGATAAATTCCACATTTCCTTATTGCTTTAGATGTCTGTTGGTGTTAAGGAACTTTGTGGCATCACACATGAGAAGAAAGTAATTGTAAAACATGTGTACATTTGATTTCATTTTGCAAGTAGTTCAGCTGGATGGGGCAGGATAAACCTTCACACTGACATGATGTTAGCATGCAGTAACACGACAAACAGAACACCTCAGAAATGTCAGGGCAGGCACTCTTATTATGCATGTCTTACAGTTAAGGAAGTGGAGGCACACAGCTTTCAACTCATCTTAAACTAACCATTTAGTAAGTGCCATGGCTGGGATTAGAACTCTCAGGAGCAAAACAAGCAGCAGTGCATATGCCCAGGGACCTGGACTACATAGCAGAGTTGAACCACCACTCACAAGCATCACTTTTATAAAAAATTTCAACAATTGTGGATGTAGGCCTGAGGGAGAGAACCACATGCTCCAGCATGGCTGCCCCACAACCTCTGCTCATGGAGACCTGGAAGGAACAGGAGATAGACAGATGGGAGGCAGTCCTCTGTTTCTTGACCTCTTAACACAGTGAGAGGTAGTCAGTTTTACTGAACTTAAGACAAGGGCTTTGCTGGATCTCAGAAAGATATTCCAGTGCTATTGACCGACTGTTAGAATGTTTTTGCCCAGTATGGTACCTACGTGTGGCTGAAATAAGAAACTGGCTACCCTGTCCACAGCAGAGCTCTGTGGTGTTAGGTTCTAGAAGATTTGTGGCAACGGTGTGAGTTATTTTCAGTTCTCTATAGGTGTCCACTGAAGAAAGCCCTTTGGAATATTCAAAGGCTTTTCCTAATTCCTACTGTAACTTCCTTCTCCTGAGTGTGGTCAGCTCCCTTTTTACTGCCTCCATCCTGGAGTGGAACAATTAATTCAGAAATGCTCTCTGGTCTTCTCTGCCCATGTGGCAAAGGGCTGTCATACCTCCCCTAACCAAAGCCACTTGGAGAAGCATCACATGCTCAACTGCCCCAGAAGATTCAAGTTTCAAGTCAGTGATCTCTAGTGGGCCCCAGTGTCCAGCTCAGGGACATCTTCCCTGCTTCCTATCAGCACAGTTCTTATGACAATCTTTTCTTGAGCTGTGAATCTTCAGCTTTTTCTCCCCCATGTTCTCTGCACTCAAGGCATATGCAAGAGCTTTGAAGGATAACAGGAAATGTGTGGTTGTCTCCTTTCCAGCCACTGTCCAAGTAGTCCCCCAGCAAAGACACACACTTCAGCCTGTGTGCACAGACTGCAGTAGATCTACATTGCCTGGCTACAAGGGTGCCTTGAGCTGAGAATGCCAGAAAGCCCCATTTGCTTGTAGCTGAAGTAAATCTTCATAACTTAACATGAAGTCTGGAAGAGGCCTCAGCCAGTAGCTGAAACAGGCTCTGTCCCTGTGGCTGCTGACTTTATGATGTTGATGCCTCCCTCCTTCTGTCCCTTTGTGGACTCTAAAGGACTTACCTATGTCCTAACATCATGCAGGCAAAAGGTGAAAACAACTGGGCTCTCCTACCTTCAGTGGGATAACACCTCCTGTCCATTAAGACAGTCATGGTCAGAAAACAGATCATAAGTGTTGACAAAGATCTGAAAAATTTGGAAACTTTGAGTAGCTAACATGAAATCCTGTATGAGGGCTTCTCAAAAACTTGAGAATAGAGTTACCATATGATATAGGTATTCTAGTTCTACAGCTATATCCAAAAGAACTGAGAACAGCATCTCAAAGAGACTTTTGTGTATCTCTGTGAATATCAGCCTAGTTCACTACAGCCAAAAGGTACAGACAACCCCAGGACCCACTGATGGATATTGCACTGGGGAGCAAGTAGTGACCCAGGCTGTAATGTGGATGGACTTTGAAGACATGATGTAACATGAGAGTTCATCATGGACAAACAGCATGTGACTCTCATTCTGTGCGATTTCTACTTTCTTCCAGTTTGTGGAGGTAGAGTGGTGGGGCTGGGAATGGGGCTTGTGGGACTGGCATAATGAGGAGAGCATTTCAGGGAAGATGCTACTCTGGAGATGAATGATGGTGATGTTCCCTTAACACTCTTGAGCTAAACAGCAGAAACTGTTAAAAGGATAGATTTTATGTGATTATAGTTTATCACAATTAAAAACTGAAAGAAATGGTTGGGGAGATAGTATAGTCAGTTATGTGCTTGCCTTGCAAGTGTGAAGACCTGAGTTTGATCCCCACATTAAAAAAGTGTCTAGCTGTGGTTGGAGAGATGGCTTAGTGGTTAAGGCACTTGTCTGTGAAGCCAGGTTCGATTCCCCAGAACCCACATAAGCCAGATGCACATGGTGGTGCATGTATCTGGGGTTCATTTGCAGTGGCTGGAGACCCTGGCACTCCCATATTCTCTCTTTCTCATAAATAAATGAAAAATGAAATATTAAAAAAACAGTATAAAATTTTTAAAAATTGCCTACCTTGGGAGTATGGACTTGTAATCTCAGTGCTAGGGAGGCAGAAACAGGGGAATCCCTGGAGCTCACTGGCCAGCCAGTCTATCCTGCCTAGTGAGCTCTAGGTTAAGTATCAAAGTTCTGTATCAAAAAAGGATGATGGCATTCTGAAAAACAACACAAAAGGTTGACCTCTGACCTTCACACATGTGCACACACACTACACACATATAAGAATTATGCAAAAAAATTAAAGGGCTGGCGAGATGGCTTAGTGGTTAAGGCACTTGCCTGCAAAGCCAAAGGACCCAGGTTCGATTCCCCGGGATCTACATAAGCCAGATGCACAAGGGGGCGCATGCATCTGGAGTTCATTTGCAGTGGCTGGAGGCCCTGGTGCACCCATTCTCTCTTTCTCTCTCCTTGCCTATTTCTGTATCTCCTCTTTCAAAGAAATTTTAAAAAATGCTTTTAAAAAACTTGAAAGAAAAACACAAGAGGAAGAATTAGACACACATACGTGGACCCTCATAGTGTGTGGGGGGCTGTTTAACTGGGGAAGGGAAGGCAAGCTGCCTGACCACCTCTGAACAGCAGCAGCTTCACACAGACAAGGCTGGAACCAAGAGCAGCCACTTATAAGAACTCTGCTATATGGTGCCTGGGCTTTAACTTCCAGCCAGAATCCTTCATGACATCTGCTCCCACCATCCACAGGGGCTCAGAAGGTACAGAGACCACTGAAGAGCCCTGCTGTGCACACTGGTGGTGCTCACTGTGTCCCCATAGAAGGCAGAATCATGATGCTCATGCAGACATGTCATAAATGAGAGTGCCTGTCTCTCCACCATGCTGGCTTTCCAACCTTGGGACACTTAGCCAGCAGTGGGCCTGCTCCATCATATGGCAGAGCCATCTTCCCCTGAGGAGCGTCCACACTGCTCTGCACAGTGCTAGCTCACAGTGCCACCAGCAGGGTGTCAACTCCCTTTCTGATAACACCATTCTAACTGGAATGATGTGGCCACTTGTATTAGTGACTTCCTCATTGGTGTGCCCAAATATCTATAAGAAGCAACTTAGGGACTGGAGAGATGGCTTAGCAGTTAAGCATTTGCCTGTGAAGCCCAAGGACCCCAGTTTGAGGCTCGATTCCCCAGTACCCACGTAAACCAGATGCACAAGGTAGCGCATGAATGAGTTCATCTGCAATGGCTGGAGGCCCTGGTGTGCCCATTCTCTCTCTCTGCCTTTTCTCTCTTTGTCCTATCACTCTCAAATAATAAATAAATATATAAAAGTAAACAAAATTAAAAAAAAAGAAGCAACTTAGGTGAGGAAGGGTTTTATTTCAGCTTGCAGCTCCAGGTTACAGTCCACCACAGTGGAAAAGACATGGTGGCAGGAATTTGAGGCAGCTGGTCTTACCCAGCTCAGTGAGGATGCAGAGAGCATTGAACATTGCAGCTCAGCCAGCATTCTCCTTTTCATACACTCCAGGATTC
The DNA here is from genome assembly GCA_036365145.1 of Orientallactaga sibirica. Taxonomy (NCBI): domain Eukaryota; kingdom Metazoa; phylum Chordata; class Mammalia; order Rodentia; family Dipodidae; genus Orientallactaga; species Orientallactaga sibirica. The sequence continues at coordinate 43,870,627 of JAEOAD010000011.1, read as the reverse complement.
CAGCCCATAAATTTCTGGTGCCCACTGTTAAGGTGGGTCTTCTCTCCTTTGTTAACCTAATCTACATAATCCTTCACAAGTGATTCTAGGTCCTGCCAAGTTGACAAGCAACATAAACCATCACAAGCCCATCCATCCATTACACCTATGTCTCATTATGTTTCTTCTGTTCAGTACCTTTCACCTCTGAGGCAAGTGCTCTACCACCGAGGCGAACCCAGCTCAGTATGGTTTTGATTCGCATTTGCCTGATGATTAATGAACCTGGGTGTCTAATTACCAAGAAGTGGATAAAGAAAATGTGGCCCACAATGGAATATTATGCAGTTACTGAAAAGGCTGAATAACCCTGTTTTTTGTGGACCATGGATAAGCCTAGGGGATATTATGTTAAATGAAATAGGCAGACACAGAGAGACAGATACTACCTGTCCTCAGTCATATGAACTGTAGGAAAAGTTGACCCAAGAGTGCTAATCAGGACTGTGGTCACAGAGCTGGGAAGGGTGATGGGGAGTGAGGGAAGGGGGAATTTGGACAATGAATGCAGTGTGAAAGGAGTAATTCATTCTAGTGTTCTATAGCACGGTAAGATGAATAATTTCTCCATGAGGTCCTAGGCAACACACAACAGATAAACACTTTCTTCATCTGAACTTAGGTCGCATGACAGCCTTTGGTCCAATTACATGCCAGGAAGTGTGGCATCCCATGACTGGGCTACATCAATGACCACCCAGGCTTCTGTAGTTAGCTGTCTCTGGAGAAGGAGTGGGAGCTCCTCACACCTGAGCAGACAGGAGCTACCATCTGAGGAGGAGGTGGGATGGGGTCGATTTCAAGGAGGCCATGAAAAGAGTCTGCCACATTACCTCGGACAAACAGGTGCGCACGTGCATGCACACATGCACAAGCATGTGCGCGTAAACACACATCAGCATCTTTCCACCAGGAATGCAATATTGATTTTTCAGAAACTGGTTGAGGCCAAAGTATTTGTAACCTGTTTATGTGCAATGAAAGGACTACTGGGGAGGAAAAGCCATTCGTGAAGCTCTTTATAAATTCTTTTCCTGTTGTGTTGAAGTAATTTGCTTTTTAACCTTTCATGACCCTATAGTTGTATTATTATTTGAATTTGGGTAGGAGTCTAGGAGGCACTCTAGGGCTGCCTAGTTTTGTTTCTTGCCTTTCTATGTGGTAGGGCACTAAGGCACTTTGTGTTAGACACACCACACACTTTTAATTCTGCTGAGCCAAAAGAAAAGGAAATTAATAAAATGAGACTATCCCAGCTCACACAGTAAACACAGAGGGTTTCTATTACTCCATTGATTTTCAGAAAATTTCAGAAGAATTTTTCCAGACAGGAACATGTTTCAAAATACAAAAGCAAGAACAAAAATAAAATAGCATACACATGAAGAAGGAATGCTCACCACAGAGAGAAACCCAAATACTACAGAACACAGGTTATGAAGGAATGCTCACCTCAGAGACAGCAGAGTAGTCCTGAATGTGTAAGGCAAGCTGGTAGGAGACCAGATAGAGGTGGAATGGCTTATAACTCATGCCAGTCAGTTCTTTATATGTATGTGTGTGATGTGGGTGCATGCATATATGCATGTTTCCATATGTGTGGGCTCACCTGTGTGTTCTGCATACACATGTGTGCTTGTGTAAATGTGTGTACATATATGTGAAAATCAGAGGATAATCTTGGGGATCATTCCTAAGGTATATTGCCTACCTAGTTTTGAGACAGTGTCTCTCATTTGTCTGGAACTCATCAAGTAGGCTAGATTAGCTAGCAAGCACACTGGAGGGATCCTCCTGTCTTTGCTCTGCCTCCTCATCACTAGGATTACAGGTATCTGTCACCATGTCCAGCATTTTCATGTAAGGGATGGCAACTATCCCAGGTCTTCATGATTGCAAGATAAGAACTTTTCCCACTGAGCAATCTGCCCAACCCGAGGTAACTCAATTCTTGCTATTTAAGCTACCACATTGAATGCTACCAATCTTTTTGTATTACAGAAGGAAAGCCTTATCAACTACCATATTTGAAGTTTATTGAGTTTTGGAAGAACAAAATAAAAGACTTGGTAGCACATACTTATAATTTCAACACTCAGAGAACAGAGGTGGAAGGATCATAAATCCAACACCAACATGGGCTTCATAATGAATTCAAGGTCAACTGGGACAAACATGCAAATTTGTCTCAAAATAAAATGAAGTCAGGGAGCATTGGTCAGTGACAGAGAACCTGCTTAGAATCCACAGTGAGGAACTCAGTGACAGAGCACCTGCCTAGAATCTACAGTATAGGACTGAATGACAGAGCTCCTGCTTAGAATCCACAGTGAGGAACTCAGTGACAGAGCACCTGCCTAGAATCTACAGTATAGGACTGAATGACAGAGCTCCTGCCTAGAATCCACAGTGAGGAACTCAGTGAAAGAGCTCCTGCCTAGAATCCACAGTGAGGAACTCAGTGGCAGAGCTCCTGCCTAGAATCCACACTGAGGAACTCAGTGACAGAGCTCCTGCCTAGAATCCACACTGAGGAACTCAGTGACAGAGCTCCTGCCTAGAATCCACAGTGAGGAACTCAGTGACAGAGCTCCTGCCTAGAATCCACAGTGAGGAACTCAGTGACAGAGCTCCTGCCTAGAATCCACAGTGAGGAACTCAGTGACAGAGCTCCTGCCTAGAATCCACAGTGAGGAACTCAGTGACAGAGCTCCTGCCTAGAATCCACAGTGAGGAACTCAGTGACAGATCTCCTGCCTAGAATCCACAGTGAGGGCCTGAGACCATTCATATTGGAAGTTTAAAGCATTGTCAACATTGGGTTATGTCCTGGTCATAGTATCCATCACTTTGTGCACTTGAGGGCAGAATGGGAAGAGCTATTGGAGACTTCAAGTTGTGTTTCCACCTTCACTTTCATTGGCTTTGGTGGCACAAGATATCTCTCACATTTCTCCTCCTCTTGTTTGGGAACTGTTGCAATGATAGCAGTCCTTTCTTTCCATCTCCCCAAACGGGGCTCCTTCCTCCAGAGGTAGATGGCCTCCTTGCTGAACAGGTTTCTCTTGGTGTTAGGAGTTACAATGGCAGGAAGTTCCCATGTGCAGATTTGGTGTTGCTTCCTGAGCAGTCAGTAACGTCTGCTTCACCTGGTGGCTAATGGAAGGAGACAGTGACACTGCCCTCCAGCCTGACTGCCAGAGACCCAGAGACAGCTGGTAATACCTGTCCCACAGCTGGGGAGATGACTCAGTCAGTAAATCATATGCTTCCCAAGTGTGAGGAGTGAACTTCAAATCCCAGGCACTCACTCAAAATAGTGAGGCTTGTGGCATGCACTTCTAATTATAGTACTGGGGAGGTGGAATCAGGGAATTCCTAGATTCAGTGTGAGATCTTGTCTTAAAAAACGTGATAGAGGGGCTGGAGAGATGGTGTAGCGGTTAAGGTGCTTGCCTGAAAAGCCAAAGGACCTCGGTTGGATTCCCTAGGACCCACATAAGCCAGATGCACAAGGTGGCGCATGCATCTGGAATTCATTTGCAGGGTTGGAAGCCCTGGCATGCCTATTTTCTCTCTCTCCCTCTGTCTCTCTCTTTCTCTCTGTCTCTCAAATAAATAAATAAAAAATTTAAAAATGATAGAAGCTGGGCATGGTGGTGCACACCTTTAATCCCAGCACTTGGGAGGCAGAGGTAAGAGGATCACCATGAGTTCAAGGACACCCTGAGACAACATAGTGGATTCCAGGCATGTTTGGCCAAAGTAGGATAGAGCTTGTGGAAGGAGTACACTTGATGACTACTTCTGGCCTACACACACACACACACACACACACACACACACACACAGACAAAGAGAGAGAGAGAGAGAGAGAGAGATAAAGACAAGAATAAGTGCATGAGTAGGGAAGGTGCTATCCTTGGAGGGACAGTCATTGCAACATAGTCTGTTTATGAAATCTAAAACAATGTTTTGCAGCAGGAATACCTGATTTAAAAAAACAGTCCCTCTTACCACACATGATGGCTCACACCTATAATTCTAGCACTCAGGAGGCTGAGGCTGGATGAGTGTGTATTTGAAACCAGTCTAAACTACATAGTAAGATCATATTTCAATAAAGTAATAAATATCAATAACAAATAAATCAATGAATCAATAAAAAGAGAAAGGAAAGGAAAAAACCTCAACCTGCTTATCTTGAGGAAGCAAAGATGCTGGCTCATGCTCTCTGCGGGACTAGGAAGTTTGAGTTATTTTATCCAGCCCCAGATTTGTCCATGCCTTTAGCATATTGTGCTTCAAGTAATCAATGATGACAACATAAACCTGGCTCAGGTAGTGGGCGTCCTTACTGCACACATAATTGAACATTAGTGCTGGTTTGGCTTCAGGCACAGATTGATCCAGGGACTGAGCACCTGCCAGGAACCCTTGTCCACTCCTACCTCATCTTCCTAGTTCGGTTTTCTAGGTGTCAGCTTCATCCTCAGGCAGGATTTCTCCTGACAGAACAATTTCTGTAGTCACTTCAAGCCTGACATGAAATGAAGAGTATTTGGATACAAATGGCATGGAGTTCACTCCCCTGGATCTGTTTGGGTCATGTGCTCATGTGTGTGCCAACCATAGCAGGTTAGGAGAGCAAGAGTGTGACATGCCTGGGCCCAGCAGGTCTTGGGTGGGGATGTGGAGGCGGATTCCTGGGAGGCTGCTAAAGCCTCTGGCAGTCTTGCTAGAGCTTAAAATGAGGTGTGGGGAAAATGAATGTGTGGGAATCATCCCACCCCAGTTATGGGACAAGGTAGACCATGAGGGAAACATGTAGATGGAGAGAGATGCTTTGCCTCAAGCAGCCAAGAGTTCAGAGAGGACTAGAGAGAGATGGGGCAGGGAAGGAGGGAAGGTGAACAGAAGACTTTGTCTTCAGAAAAAAAGCCCCCTTGCTGCTGGGTTCTGTGAGTTGTGTCTGGAGAGGCCTGGGGAACACAGACATGTGGGGAGAGTTCAGTGGGGAAGCTCTGGCTCCAGAGACAGTGCTCTGAGGGCAGCAATAGCTCACCTGTTCCTGTCATTGGCTCTGCTTAATAGCAAGGTTCTCATTAGATCCTTTGTGGTGCTATGCCTGGTGGAGGACTTCACCTCCCCCAAGGCTCATGAAGGTCCCACCCAGGGTCCCATCCTAGGATCTGAGCTGGAGGCTGGTGGTGGTGGTAGCCAAATTCCAGAGCAGATGTCAAGGCATGGGGTCCAAGAGTGTGAGGGTGGGAAGGTCTTGTGTGGGAGGCACCACTGTCCCTCATATCCATTTCTCAGTATTCCTAGCATCTTCTGTCTGCTCCTGAGTGAAGCTGTTTTTGTCTGATAGTCAGATATAGCAGAAGCTAACATTTTTGTTTTTTACTTTTTTTCTGAGACAAACTCAATAGACTGGTCCTTTCTTATGTGAGAAAGAAAGAGGGTTTGAGATAAAGAGAAAATAGGCAAGCAAGGGCCTTCAGCCACTATAATTGAACTGTAAATGTGTGCACCACCTTGTGAGCATGTGCAACCTGTGTGCTTACATCACCTTGTGTGTCTGGTGTATGTGGGATCTGGAGAGTAGAACATGAGTTCTTAGGTTTTGCAGACAAGCGCCTTAATCACTAAACCATCCTCCAGCCCAGAAGGTAACATTTTGTCAAATAGCATTTCATTGTTTTTGCACATGTATGTGATGTGTGTGCATGCATGTGTTGAATGTGTATGGATGCATGTACATGTGTGGGTGTGCATTACATGGGTACATGTGGAGACAAGGTTTGGTGTTGGTTTCCTCATTTGCTTTCAACCTTATTTATTTAAAAATGTTTTATTTATCTATTTATTTGAGAGAGGAAGAGAGAGAGAGGCAGATAGAAAGAGAGAGAGGCAGATAGAAAGAGAGAATGGGCACTCCATGGTCTCTAGCCATTGCAAATGAACTCCAGACACACGTACCACCTTGTGTATCTGTCTTTACTTGAGGTACTGGGGAATTGAACTCAGGTACTTAGGATTTGCAGGCAAGTGCCTAAAATGCTGAGCCATATCTTCAGTCCCTCAATCTTATTTTTAAAGACAGGATTTCTTTGTTTGTTTGGTTTATTTGTGGGTGGGGGCAAGGTAGGGTCTCACTGTAGCCCAGGCTGACCTGGAATTCACTATGTTGTCTCAGGCTGGGCCTCAAACTCACAGCAATCTTCCTATATCAGCCTCCCAAATGCTGGGATTAACGGTGTGTTGTCCCATGCCCAGCCTAGACAGGTTTCTCACTGAACTCAGAGCTCAATAGTTCAGCCAGGCTGGCTGGCTAAATCCTTCTGTTTTTGCCTCCTCAGTGTTGGGATTTTACAAGAGTGCTGGGGATCAAACTCATGTCTTCATGTTCGCATGGCAATCACTTTGCCTACTGAGCTCTGGCCCAGTTCATATTTCAGTGGCTATTGTGGCTGTTCATCTGGGATCACAAATGCTTGCTTTTCACTGCATGTATCTTGATGTAACTATTCGTATAGGATCTGCTCTATTGCATGGTAGAAACTTGATGCTACTTGTTTAGGCATTCTCTCTCAGGCATGCAGTCTTCTTCATGTAAGTTCCTAGTGGATGGCTCTTCCGAGAAGAATTTTGTGGTGTCCCTGTAGAACTCATCCCTCCCAAGGTCCATGAGAGTGGGGAGAGTTGAGGTCTCAGGATAGATAGCTTATAAAAAAGCCAGGCATGTGGTGGCTCACATCACTTTTGTCCATGCAGTCTCTTCAAACTCAATCACCAGACGTCACCCAAGTTTCAGGGTCACAGAGGAGAGGAGTCTTCCTGAGGCTTCAACAAGTAGACAAAGCCAACAGGCACCAAATCCTGAAATGAGCTTCAGGAGCTCGACACTAGTGGCCCAACTTGTTTCACACACTATTTTATGGACTGGAAGGGATTCTGTGCCTAAGGTTTACATGCTGTGGCCAGTGGCCAGAAACCATGGTGATGAACAACCACGCTGATCAATCTCTGATTTTCCCATGGGATAGACTAGAAGATGGCAGACTGCTAAAGTGATACGTACAGCATTAGGAGTTGTGAGGTGTTGACAAAGAAGGCGTAACAACCCCTCCCTATAAAAAGGCAGGTGAGTGTGAGCAGCAAGTCGACCTTTGACAGATCCTGAGTGACTGCATTAGCACCTGAGTGCCTGTGAGAGAGCAGAATCACCCTCAGCCGAGTCAAAGGGCCCTGTGCCCAATAGCCAAATTCTCTTTCATACACCTGGTAGATCACTTCAGTGGATTCGAATGGAAGCTAGCACTGCTCTGGCATTCCAGAAATCTCCTCCAAATCAATAATTATCAGCAGAATTTTCAAAGGCACAGAAGTTCCCATGTTTCTAGTTCTGGATTCTTCTGGAAAATATTTAGGTTGGAAGAAATTTTAAACAAGCATTAAAGCTGCCAAATGAATTAAATTTCATATTCATTATTAGGAGAATTGGCACTGTCCATTAGACACGTTATACTCACACCTTTGCTGACTATACAACAAATAGATGCTGGGAACCTCGATTGCCAGGCACGTTGGATGGCCTGGGAATCAAAGATGAATGAAACGAGTGTCGGTTCTCAGCTGTTTATTGTCATGTCAGAAATAGAAACCAAGATGAAACCATAACATTAATAATTAATTTCAGTTTATTAAGCAGCTGTCAGAATTGCTTTAAGAGATTATGAAGTGGCATATGCTCTAGTTCTGAGGAAAAGACACCTTTCCCTTAAAGAATTCTACATAAACTGAATCTCAAGAGATGGGTGCGAGACATACAAAATGAAAACAGATTAAGCTTCCTGTTGGATGAAGAAACAGCATCTCACAAAGGTTGGAGGCAAGGAGGTTAGTGTCATTGCAAAAACTCATCAAAAAGCTGGGGGAGCCGGGCGTGGTGGTGCACGCCTTTAATCCCAGCATTCGGGAGGCAGAGGTAGGAGGATCACCTTGAGTTCAAGGCCACCCTGAGACTACTTAGCGAATTCCAGGTCAGCCTGAGCTAGAGTGAAACCCTACCTCGAAAAACAAAAAAAAAAAAAAAAAAAAAAAAAGCTGGGGGAATGGCTCAGTCTCAGTGGGTAAAGTATGCAAGTATGAGGACCTGAGTTCAATCTCCAGGACCCATGTTAAAACAAAACAACAACAACAAAAAAGCTAGGCATAGGAGTCCGTGCCTATAACCCCAGCATTGAGGAAAAGACTTGCTGGCCAGCTATTCTAACATATTTAGCAAGCTCTAGGTCAGCGAGAGACCCTGTCTTAAAGGAGCTAGACAGCATTCCTGAGGATGACATCCAAGGTTGTCTTCTGGCTTCCACTTGGATATACACAAAAATGTGCACACATGCACATGTGCACACACGATCAAGACTCCCGTGGTAGACTGCAGAGGGCTGAAGTAAGTGAAGTGACTGGGCACCAATATCTGAGTGGACACATTTGACCTTTTTTTCCCTAAACTATAGAAGCCAAGTATTTGTGCAGTTTTCTGGCCATACTGAAGTATGATCATGTTTGCAGTTAGAAAACCCACATAAAATGTTACCTTGGAGGTGCTGTGTTGTTTCACAATAAGCTGCAGGGACCTCTGACAAGTGGCTTGGGGACGGCTATGGAGAGGAGAGGGCAGATGGAAGAGGACTTGGCAGTTGATAGACCGTGATGTCAAAAGAAAAAGATACATCCAGCATATGCCCCAGACTCCTGTGGACAGAGTGAATGCCAGCGAAGGCATACCCGGGGCAGGCAGGCTCACATGGCCAGAAAGACTTCCAAATGGAGCTGTTGAGTAGGCTGCAAGATGCAAGGGTCTGGAGCTCCATGGCAGAATCTTGGCTGGGGATCTGTATTTTTGAGTCATTGGCATATACATGGTATTTTAAATGACAAACACATAGTCAGAACAACCAAATTGGCAACCTTGGCAACCTTTGAGCAGTGAGCCCTCTGCACAAAGCACCGGATGGGACAGGAAGAGACATCTCCTAATGGATCATGCCTGCCTACCGGAATGTCATCATCCCACAGACGCTTAATTCTTGAAATGACTACAGACTGAGACTACATCTTAGGCTGCTTTGCAATGTTAAAACTTTAAGGTATGTTTTATAGCCGTAAAGGAGGAATCTTTCCTAACATTCTGGCTTTATATGTATTCATTTTTCATTTAGTTTTTTGAGTGTATATACACACATGTATGTGTACAGAGCATGTATTGTAGTTACCTTCATGTTGCTGGGACAAAACACCCAACCATCTGATGGGAGGAAAGGTTTTATTTTAACTTAAAATATCATGGAGAACCTTCATGATGGCAGGGGAAAGCATGGCACAAACATGCCACAGCAGGTGGAAAACAACAGCAGGTGAGCTGACCTCTGTGAAGAGGGAGCTTGCTATTATACCTTGAGCCTGCACCCATAAACACACCTCCAGCAAGGCGCCTCCTTTCAAATTGCCTTCAGCTGGGGTCTAAGCATTTATAACACATGAATTTATGGGGAACATCTGATTCAAATCCCCATGGTATTGTGGTGTGGTGTGTGTGGCATATGAATACCTGTGTGTGTTCAGTGCATATCCCCAGTGCCTGCACACAGAGGTCAGAGAAGAATGTGTGTCCTCTGTTGCTCATGTGCATATTTTCTTGAGATGGAGTCACTCCCTCACCCAGAGCTTGTTGTTCTGTCACAGAAGCCCAACAACCTCAGGTCTGTGCCCTCTGCGTGGCTGAGGCTGTAGACATGTGTGAACACTCCCAGCTGTGTATGTGGTACCTACTGAGGCACCTCCCCAGTCCATTATAGTCATCTTCTTACCTATCACTACAGTCTGTTCTTTTTGTTTTTAACCCATGTGTGTGCATTTAGAGGGCCTGGCATCTATGAAGGAATAGCATTAGCTGGAAAAAAGGTTGAGGAGGGAATGGAAAAATAGCCTTGCCCCAGGAGAGCAAGCGTCAAAGCTGGGCCTTTAAATAGCCAGAAGGGGGTGAGGGTGTGGATGGCTGAGTGATGGAGCTGTCAGAACAGTTGTCCTAGGCAGCCAGTAAGTTATAAGTATGCTAGATTTTAATTATAGGACACCCGGTTATTCCTTAGAGCATTCATTTTTTTTTTTTGTTTAAAGTTAAAGTTAAAGTTTAAAGTTTAAGCCCACAAAATTTACTTTCATAACCATTTCTAAGTGTGCATTATATGTCAGGGATATATTCACAGCGTAGTGAGACCATCTATAGAGATAAGATTTTCAGCTTGTAGAACACAAATATATAATAGTATGCTTTTCATAACAATGTAACATGAAGGCTAGGGAAATTAGATCCCCAGAACACACTCAAACTCCAGGCATGTTGGCATATGCCTGTAATCCTGGTTCTTGGGAAACAGAGGTAGGACAACCTCTGGGGATTGCTGGCTCCATAGTCTGGCCAAATTGATGAGCTCTAGGTTCAGTGTGAGACCCTGTCTCAAAGAATAAAGTGAAGAGTGATTAAGAAAGACATCCAGCATCAACTTCTGGCCTCCACATGCACACACATGTATAAACAGAGGCACATACACATGCATCCGCATGCATCTGAACATGTATTACATATACACATACATGTGTGAGGTCAAAGCCCCATACAGGTTAATTATTGTGAGGGAGCTGACCACTTCACAAGTCTGATCCAAAGGGCTTGGGGAGCTGCATGTACATGCAGTATAGCAGGAGGATCACGGGACACCTGTAGAGTCAGTGGTTTGTGGCCTCATGTCCCACAGGGCAGGAAGCCGTAATGACAAGTGAGTTTGTGGCTACACTGTGCAGGGACTTCAACCCACTGATGAATGACAAAGTCAAAGACAAGGACTGACAGTCCTTGAAGTGATGATAGTGGAAGGATGGCAGTCACAGCTTGCTGGGTTTACAAGTTTGAGATTTTATATATATATATATATTTGGAGAGAGACAGAGAGAGAGGGAGAGGGAGACAGAGATGGGTGCGCCAGCAGCCTCTCAGCTGCTGCAAATGAAATCCAGATGTGTGCGCCCCCTTGTGGTCAAGTGCAGCATTGCGCCCTTGCATCACTTTGCATCTGGCTAAATGTGGGACCTGGAGATTGGAACCAGCATTCTTAGGCTTAGCAGGCAGGTGCCTTAACCGCTAAGCCATCTCTCCAGCCCAGATAGTATATATATTTTTTGCTTAGCAGACACTGTTACTGCAGGAAAGTGCTTTACATTACTGGGCAGTGGAGTGAGAATGTGGAGGCATTTCCCAGACCACCTTCTGCTTGACTTTCTAAAGATACCACAGGGTATGTCTGGTCTGCACAAGGGAGATGTGGAAATGTGTCCATTTTCATCTCTAAGTTTTGTCTAGACCACACTCCACTGAGTGCAGAATTAATCTTTTGGTCTCCTTCCTGGCTATGTTTCTTCATGTTACTTATGCAAGCATAAAATACCTCCAGCTTGGGCATTTCTGTTCCATGTCTGTCCTCTGGAGGTGTCTGAGCTCGAGGTCAGTGGCCATGATGCTTCTTCCTTCACCACAGCCATGGCTTCAGTCCACAGGATGCTTCCTGAGAGCTGTGCTCTTGACCTGGCCCTGGACCTGTGGTCTAGATCTCATTCTACCACACATGTTCTTCATGCAGACATTGTGATCCCATCAAAACCTGGACTCTGGGCTGGAGAGATGGCTTAGCAGTTAAGGCACTTGGCTGCAAAGCCAAAGGACACAGGTTCTAGTCCCCAGAACCCATGTAAGCCAGATGCACAAGGTGGTGCCTGCATCTAGAGTTTGTTTCCGGTGGTTAGAGACACTGGTGTGCCCATTCTCTCTCTCTCTCTCTCTCTCTCTCTCTCTTTCTCTCTCAAATAAATAGTTAAAAGTTTGTAGAAAAATAAGTAAAAGAAAAACCTGTTTTCTTGGGTGACATCACTTCTGTCCTTCCTGGGGTCATGAGATCCAGTATGCTGCCTCAGTTTCTCAGAGTATCTGAACTTGCAGCCAGCATATCACCTATCTCTTTTCTCCTAATGGTAGAACAAGTAGATAAATTCTGTGTACCAGGATTCTACTTGGAAATGTAGGGCATCTGTTCTGCTTCTGGGTCTCCAAGCATATCCAGGATGGGAGGTAGGGCTGGGGTTCTGTCTCTTCTCTCCGTAAACTTTCCCTAGAAGGAGCAGTTGGATGTCTTTTCTCAGCTCTTTCTGGTATTTTTTCTTTCTTTAGCCAGAAAAACCACTGTTGTCCCCTACTATCTACAAATATTGGTGCTTCCTCAGGTACTGAAATACAGAAGGCTCCAGTTCCTTATATAAAATAATATGGTATTAGTCTATACTATACCCACTTCCTCCTCTAAACTATATTGCTTACTATGTCTGAATGGAGGCAAAGACAATATAAATAGAATATTTATTATAAGCCAGACCTATTCAGGGAATAATGACAAGAATAATGTCCATCCATATTCTGGCCAGGCACAGTCATCACTGGCCTGACTTCACACCATGGGAAGGAGAGCTGCCCAAGAATGATGGTCAAAGAACCAACAAAACCACAGAGGAAATGTCTTAATCAACTTCTTGTTGCTGGGACAGAATATCTGAGCAGAAGCCATCTATAAAAGCATGGCATAAGCAGGAAACCAGCATCACATGAGTTTGGTGGAAGTTGAGTTGAAGTTCAGTTGCTCAGCTAGTTTCTCCTTTTATAAAGTCCAGGAATCCTGCCCATGGGATGATGCCACCCACAGTTAAGGTAGGTCCTCCCAACTCAATTCACCTAATCTACAGAAATCTCTCATATACATGACCAGTGATTTGTTCCCATGGTGATTCTGAATCCTGTCAAGTAGCCAACTAGAGACTGACCATCACAGGAACTGTGAAACATGTATGCTTCAGCATCACTGCATCTAAGGGGTTACTAATTGTTACAGTCAGGTTCTCACTGTTGGCAGAAATCACCTGTCCAAGAGCAGCTTGTGGGGGAAAAATGGTTTATTTTGGCTTTCAGGATTGAAGGGAAGCTCCATGATTGCAGAGGAAAATGATGGCACAAGAAGAGGTTGGACATCATCTCCTGGGCAACATAAGGTATACAATAGCATCAGTAGAGTGTGCCAAATGCTGGCAAGGGGAAACTGGCTATAACACCCATAAGCCTGCCCCCAGCAATACACTACCTCCAGGAGGTGTCAATTGCCAATCACCATCAGCTGGGAACCTAGCATTCAGAACACCTGAGTTTATAGTGGACACCTGAATCAAACCACCACACTAATGCTTGACCTAAAGTAAAGTCAAATTTTCCTTTTGCGCCAGGCGTGGTGGTGCACACCTTTAATCCCAGCACTTGGGAGGCAGAGGCAGGAGGATTGCCATGAGTTCGAGGCCACCCTGAGACTACATAGTTAATTCCAGGTAAGCCTGGGCCAGAGTGAGACCCTACCTTGAAAAACCAAACAAAAAATAATTCCTTTTGGAAATTTCTAGAATTTTTCTCCAAATATTTTCCACTCAAGATTGGTGAAATCTGTAGATGCAAAGCTTAAGGTTATCTTAGCTCTCAAGAATCTGGGGAAGGAAGGACATGTTGGTGAAAATCTACTGTATAGGACTACACATTAGATGTTAAATATGAGAAGCCAAGAGTTTGTCTTTATTCTGTAACCTATGGGGGTATATGAAGCATGTGGGTACAGCAGGAGGATAGAGGTGGGGTATTAGTGGAAGGTTATGATGAAGAGAATTGGAATTGATGAAATGAAAAGAATTGGAAGGAAAAAATAGAAAAGGACTGAAAAATATTTTCTCCCACAATGAGCTCTGTGCACTGAGTACAGAGATCCACACATAGCCGCAGAGTGGACAAGTATGCCCTGTATCACAGGAAACCCCAGACACGGACTTTTGATTTCCGTTTGTTGAAACTGTTGGAAATTCAGTGTTCCATGTCCAGTCTTCTCAGTATCATGTTGTTATAATTGTTTGTGTGTGTACGTCTTTCTTCAATGGTCTTGTCACAATACGTGTGTATTTCAGGCGATAAGAAAAACATTTCAAATGACATGTACCCCCTGGCCTGTGGAGTATAGGGTTTGCTCTGGAACCCCTGGCCTGTAGTGCTATTACTGTGCCTGCATTGTGATTTGAGAGCATTTGAAAAGCTGAAGCAAAACATTTCTTACTTTAACCAATTGTATCAAGTTTAGAGGGAAAAAAAACCACTTTGGTTCCTTTCAGACCCGAATATTGTAAGAGCTGTGGGCTTCCATTGACTGGTGCCTTCCAGCTCATTGGTAACTTTTATGGTATTCTGACTTGTGCACTGTGCCAACAAGTCCTTTGGAGTGTGGTGCTCAGAGCATTGATGTGATTGTCAGGCATGAGCCACAGGGAATGTGGAGGAGCCATACTCTGCGATCCGTGAGATGAGGGGCTCTCTGCACTGACGGTTGTGTTCTGTCCACTGGTTTAGAGAAGCAGACACTTAAAAAGTCATCTCCAGGCTTGTGGAGGATCAGAATTATCTTTACTTGCTCTAAGCCAGCCCTGAGAACTAGGCACTTCTGTCTAAAAGGGTAAGGAACACTCTTATGCCCAGGCATTATATTCATCATCAAAACACTTGCTTTCAGTACGTACTTTGGTGAAAATATCAAATAAAATGCCTGCATCTGCTAAAGGGTATTCTCTGATGGGCAGTAGCTGTTGGCCTTCATCATGACACTGAGAGCTTTCTGCCTGATGGGAGGTTCTTGAAGAACTTCACAAGTTGGGAAAGGGAGTGATTCTTTCAGGCCCATTTGTAAACAGAACCACTGAAGTTCAAAGTGCTGAACTCACAGAAGGCTTCATGGACGAAGGGGTACATAGGTTGGACCTGCATGACATGGATGAGATAGGAAGAGCAATTGGGTAGAAGATGGTATGAGCCACACCTAATACACAGCACTGTGGGTGAAAGTGGAAGCTGCATTTATGGGCTCTGAAGTCCCTGGTGGGCTGCCTTTTCACTTTCAAGCAGGCACCTTGAACCCCTGAACTATCCCCCAGCTTTCTGCCCCCACCTCTTTCACTTTAACCTCTAGGCCATCCCCCAGCCTCCAGCTCTTTCAATTAAACCTCTGGTCTATCTCCCAGCCCCCTCCTCTTTCACTTTCTATCATTCTGCAGGTATAAATCAACTTTTCATCACTGTGACAAAATCCTGAAGTAATTCACTTTCTGAGCTGTAACAGAATCTCCGAGGTAATCACCTTATAAGGATAAAAGGTTTGCTTTGGCTGTGGCTTCAGAGGTTTTAGTGCATGGTCTTTCCGTGTTGCTCTGAGCCTATAGGGGCGGAGAGAGAGAGAGAGAGAGAGAGAGAGAGAGAGAGAGCGAGCATATCACAGGAGGAATTGTGTGATGGAGTAGAGCTGCTCATCTGGTGGTTCTGAAGTAAAAAAGAAACAGAGAGGTGCTGGGTCCCTACCATTCCCATCCATGGACTATCTGCTGTGACCTAAAGCCCATCCACTATGACCCAGCTCCTAAAGGATCCACCTCTTCTGACGAGTGCCACCCTTAGGACCAAGCCTTCCACACATAGGAGACATTTTAGTTCCAAACTATGGCAGGGTCCAGTCTGCTCTGAACTCTGAACTTTCTTTCCAGGGCCATGTTGCACATTTTAAATGGAATATTGTCCCAATACTTCACAGACTGTGCCAAACTAATGGTGTGCTCTGTGAGCCCAACTATGCTCCCCCAGCCCCATTCTTGTCAGGATACCACTTGGCCCTAGACAGCAAGCTCCAGTTTGATATGGTCATTTCCCAAGGCCTCCAGGAACTGCGGTACTCAAATACTATGTCAATGGCCATCCACATCAGAGGTCACCCTCCCTGTTCCCTTCCCTCTTAGGCTTGGGAGTTGCTGTCATCTCTTGTTTGATTTCCAGCCCCCTCCCATAAGAACATCATGAGTCCTTCATTCATCAGACCTGAGTATTTTGGTTTCAGGCTTTAATCCCAGCCAGGAGGGGTGGCCATGTTCACCTGTGCTCATAGCCTCTACCATGCCATTTGCTGCTTTTTTTGAGGGGCATCTGGTCATGGGCAGGTGTGCCAAGCCACACCTTGTCACAGGCCCATGGTCAACATTCTAGTTTTCCATCATGCAGAGTCTCAGGTGCTGATGCAAGGAGCAGCCTATGCTCACTCACTCAAGTGTGTAGTTTTTCAGATGGTGATGGGAGCTATGAAGAAAATTTAAGCCGTGAGTTACTGTGTGTGTGTACTGTAACTAATGTGTGTGAAAGTGAGAAGCTGCTGGTTAACAAGTATGTCCTGAGGAGGTGACACAGACTTCCGAGAGAAATGAGGGACAAGCAAAGGCAGGAGCCATGCGGGATCAGCAGTAGGCCTGTGAGGATGTCAGTATGGTCTAATGTGGAGGAGAGCTGTCCACTGAGGATAGTGGACCTAGAAGGTGGTCATGAGGATTCAGGTACTGGCTCTGAAGTAAGTGGGGGGATGTATAAGCTGACCCCTGTGCAGGTTGGCTCTGAGTGCTGGGCAGAGAGCAGAATGCAGGAGGAATGAGACTCAGTGGAGACCCTTAGGGGACAAGGCAGGTGATGCAGGAGCCTGGCAGGTGGGAAGAGGATGAGGCCTGTAGGTGTTTATAAAGTGGAGATGATGAGACTGGAAGACAGTGGACCTGAATGATTTAGAGCAGTCATAGATGGCCCCAGCAAACTTGGGAAGAGAGCTGTGGCCAAGACCAACACATGCAGCCAGGAGCCTGTTAGGAGTGACTGGCCAGCAATGAGTGGGAAATTGTCTACATGTCTTTTTACTCCATGGTATGAAATACTTTACTCTTCTCACCAGACTGTGGCCCTTCAGAGGCCTCCCAGATGTTTTGAGTGCAGGTTGAAAGCTCGTTTCTCCCAGCAGTGGAGCTTCTGTGTATAACAGCGGTTGGTTTTATTGAGGGGGAAAAAATAGAACCAGCTTTGTTCAGTACCAAAGCATCCCAGCCCTGCCAAAACCCTCACCTGCAGTTCCTTTCAACTCTTCAGCTCTCCTGTATATATGATGTTTCTTCATCTCATTTCCATCATCCTGGGCCAGGACCATGTCCTCTGTTCCCTCACCTAACAGGTCCTGCAAGGAATGCCCGGGCCCCTTGCAAACCCTTCTCCTCCCTGCTGCCTTAGTAATCTGGTGTGATTTTTCACTGCAGCAAAGATAAAACTGGGAAATTTGTTCACTGGGTCTCACTAGTCTTAAACCTGCCTCTCCCATTTCTCACATTCTCAGCTGTGTTCCATTTCCGTAGCTTTCTATGATCAGTTCAAACTTTGTTTTCTCCAAGGTCTCTGTATGCTCTGCCTACAAAAGTGGTTCATGGGCTTTCCCCACTCATCCACACACATGATGCCTGCCCTGGGAAGTTCATTTGTTCTCCTGGCTCTATTTTGTGGTCCAGGTTTCTGGCTGAATTTGTCCCCTCCATCGCCTCTGAAATTGCCCCACAGTGTAGCTGTCTTTCAGCAACCCAGAGCTCCACCCAACTTCAGACTTCAATCAGCAGGGCCAGTGGGTGCTGATTTCAGTGATCAAAGTAGAGTCACAGTCAGAGTCAGTACTCAGCTCCACACAGAGTATATTGTTCTCACCCTTTGGAAGTTGTTACTTCAAATTCATTATCTTGCTTTATGTTTTTACGTGTAACAAATTCCACATGAAGTGTATGCTGGGTGTTGTCTCCTAAGGAATCTCCCACCAGAACAAAGCATGTAATATATTTATGATGATGCTATAGGGTGACATTTCACAGCTCTTATTCATGAACCTGAGATGTGGTAAGTGCAGGGAACAGACATGATCTCAATTAATCTTATCAGCCCTACGAGATTAGCTTTTATTATTTCCATTTGAAATGAAGACATTGGATGGTGGAGATTAGTGAGAGATTGAATTGGGCTTGAATTCCATGGCTTGGGCTCCTGTTTTTTCAGCCTCAAGTCAGCAAGGCCAGAAGACATGTGGAGGATGGCTAGAGGAGGAACAGTCCATGAGAAGGTAGCCAGACAACCAGTGGGAACTCTAAGATCCGCAAGCACATCTACCTAGAGTCCACACCATAACTATTTAGGCCTTGAGCAAGAACTACAGATGTTTTGTGGTTGTGATTCTGGAAGGGTTGAGATTCATCTTCATCTCCATTGTAACCTGATGGAACTTAAATCACCTGAAAGATATAGTTATGGGTATGAATGTGGGGGCCTTTCTAGAGAAGACTAAGAGAGGAGGGAAGACATGACCAGTAGTGGACAGCACCATCCTATGGGCTGGGGTTCTGGTCTGAATAAAAAGGAGACAGCGAGCTGAGCACCAGCATTCGTTTACCTCTCTCTGCTTCCTGACTGTGGATGCAATGTGACCAGCTTGTTACCATGCTGCCATGCCTTCTAGGCCATGACAGACTATCTCTCATGAAACTGTGAGCCAACATAAACCCTCCTTCCTTAAGTTACTTTTTTCAGGTGTTTTGTCAAGGCAACAAGGAAAGCAACGAATCCAGTCCTTATCACAAGGAAATAGTCTAAAAAATGAGCAAATGCTGTGAGGTAGAACCTTGGTATGAGCTCCTCTAATTTTCTGTTCTCATATCATTGCAACCATTTCCCTAGGAGACAATTAGAAGGTTCTAGTTGTTTGTGTCAGCACAGGATGTACTTAGGGAGAGACCAGGAATGAACCCAGCACACAAAGGCTGAGGGGTGACAGTCTCAAAGTTTATAGTTCATAATCCATGCCCAAAGTGGGCTGTGGCCATCTCCCTTCCCCACTGCCAGAGCCCTGAAGACCTCAGAGACATAAACATGTTTATAGGTTGCAAAACCTATGGTCTATATTTGGTTCTGCTTTTTGCAATTACATGGTATATCAGTTACCTTCTAGTTGCTAGATAAAAATACCAGACAAAAACCAGTGGGAGGGAGGAAGGGTTTATTTCAGCTTATCTTTCTATAAGTTATAGTCCATCATGTTAGGTAGGCGAGGCAGTAGGAGCATGAGGCAGAGCTGCTCACATTCAGGCCACAGTGAGGAAGCAAAGCAATGAATGCTGGTGCTCAGCCAGCTCTCTCCTTTTATCGAGTGAAAGACTCCAACCCAGGAATAGTGCCCTCCACAGTTAAGGTGGATTTTCCCACTTCTATTAACCTAATCAAGATAAGTCATCACAGGCACGTTTGGAGGTTACCTGCTATTTATGATTCTTCACAGGTGCTTCTAGGTCCTGTTGAATTAACAATCAATATAAATATCACCCATAGAGACAGACATTTGTCATGGCCTCCATCCAGCCTGTTTTATCTAACTAGGGTCAATACCAGGGCTCCATCACCACCAACTTTAATGATTAAAGAGGGATTTTCAGGTGCATAGGATTCTGGGCCAGAAACTTTCTCTAACACAGAGCTGAGCCAAGTTCCTCTTATAGCTGTCTAATCTTTATCACTTTTGAGATATGAAGCAGTTAAAAATGGCAGAGAGCTGGGAGGTGGCTCAGCTCTTAAAGTTACTTGCTTGCAAGCTTGCTGACCAAATTTGAATCTTCCTAGTACCAATATAAAACCAAGCACAGTAGCTCTCACATCAGTAATCCTAGCAGCAAGAGTCATGGGCAGTGGAGCCAGGAGAAGCCAGAAACTCCTTGGGGAGCAGCAACAAAACAAGAGACAACCTGTCTCAAAAGAAGGATAAGTAGAGGACACACATCCCAAGTTTGTCCTCTGACCTGCATATGTGCACTGTAGCATGTGTACATGCGCACGCACACACACACAACATACACTTGTATACACACAGATGTTTAAAAACCAACAAAATTCTATCACATAGATAATAAATGGCTCACATTAAATTCATCCCTCCCAACGTGGCTCAGGGGGCAGAAAGAATGTTAGAGCCACAAGTTGGGGCATTATGCACAGAGACTTGGCCTATCCCCCATAACTCTTAACTACTCCCACAATGCATGACCCACATTCCCCATTGATGAGGTTCCCTTTGGAAGGGGGAGAACAGGGAGGAGGATAATGGAGTCACCAATATTAATATAAAATTAGAATAATATAAATAAAAAATAAATTATAAAAAAATTGGAAAAAAATTCATCCCTCACATACTAAATCACTGATTTAAGGGCAACAGTTGTTGGGTCTTGTGGCACAGGCTGATAATTCCAGCACTTGGGAGGCTGAGGCAGGAGGATTGTGAGTTTGAGATCAGCCTGGGCTCCACAGAAAGATTGTCTCAAAAATAACAAAAGGGCTGGAGAGATGGCTTAGCAGTTAAGACACTTGCCTGAAAAGTCTAAGGACCCAGGTTCAATTTCCCAGTAATCACATAAGCCAGATGCACCAGGTGGCACATGTGTCTGGAGTTTATTCACAGTGGCTAGAGGCTCTGGCACACCCATTCTTATTCTCTCTCTCAAATAAATAAATGAATAAAATGTAAAAACATTAGAACAACAACAAGAAAGCTGGTAGTTGCTAAAGTAATTCATGGGATCACATCTGGACCCATTTTACAGAGGATGAAATTGTCACATTCTCACAGTCCTGCATGCCACTCTAGTAAGCTCCAGAGCAGGGACACAGCAAGGCACATCTGTCTATTGCCTGGGGTCCATGTAAAAACTTGTCAACAATACAGTGGCCTAAGAAGACATAGCTTCTCTCTCTGATACAGTGCTGAAAGGCAGAAGTCTGAACTGGACCCCACGTTAGATGTGTGTTGCCTGGCCAGGTCCTCCCAGTGGTTCTTGTCAAGAACTATCTCATGGCCTAGTCCAGCTTCCAGAGCCACCTATATTCTTGGGATCTGGGCTCCATTTTCCAGAAGCATCTTGCTGTCCTCTGTGTCAGGTTTCTGTTGCCTTGTTGATCCCATCTTAACACTCAGGCAATCTCCTCACCTCACCTCTACTGTGAGAATCCTCTGTCCCCACATTGAGCCCACCGCAACACTCAGGCCACCTCCTCATCTCACCTCTACTATGAGAATCTAGGGAACAAAAAATGATTCCCATTGTGCTAGGGAATGGGCTATCTTTAGAAAGTGTCTGAGGCCAGATATGACGACTTGCTGTTTGTTTCAAGAACACTTCAAGAACACCCACATTGAGCCCACTGCAACACTCAGGCCACCTCCTCATCTCACCTCCAGGCCTTCCACGTCCCTTTCACCACGTAAGCTGACACACCACAGCTTTCAGGAACTAGAACTGGTACATACTTTAAAGGGGAGGGGGTGTTTTCTCTACCCAAACCCTAAGAATAAATTAGGAAGCATCCAATGTGGGAGAGAGACTGTGATGCTTTTGGAAGATTGTTGAGGACTTGTCAAGAAGAGGTAGCTGGACAAAATTCACCCATGAGAGCTGAGTCAATAGCTCAGTCTTTAAAAGGCATGCCATGCAGGCATGATGACCTGACTTCAGTCCCTAAAACCCACATAAAAACCAAGTTATTGGCACACACTAAAAATCCCATAGAGATATGGGGTCTGGAGGATCCCTGGTGCTTGCTGGCCAGTCTAGCCTAATTGATGAGCTCCAGGCCAATGAGAACCCTGTCTTTAAAAAGGTGGACAGTGGACCTTAGGAACTGTGGCTGAGATTGTCCTCTGGTCATCTCACGTGGGTGAACTTATATGGAAGTGCTCCCATGCATGTGTATGCATGCTTGTACACACACACACACACACACACACACACACACACACACACACACAGTAGGAGGACAGTTGTTTCCCTTGAACAGGGGAGGAGTTCCAAAAAATGTTCTGTGGGACACTTAGGTTATGAAGTGTGATTCCTACAGAGACCTTGATCTTTAGTAACTTTACCCACAGGCAGTGTGCTCATTTCCTCAAATGTTTTAGGTCATCAGTCTGCTGGGTCACTCTTCCCAGTGGGTTCCTCCTGGAAGCCAGAGGTGACTGAAGCTGATGAGATTCTTGCATTCTAGGTTTCATGGAACAGGGCTTTCATCAATTGTGGTCACAGAAATGGAGCTGATGCAAAACCTTTCAACCAGAAGGTAGGGCTCTGTGTCAGATGTGAGCACATAGCAGTTTTTCCCAAAGGGTATGATGAGGGACAATCACAGGCACCCTAGGAGACAGGAGTGTGCCGAGCACAGTAAGCCAGGTTCTCACTATCATACATGGAGTAAAACCTTAGATGTTTATGGGCCCAAAAGGCCCATGACAGCCTCTTCTTTAGAGTCTTTCCCTTGAACTTGGCAGTATTGGCCCTTAAAACCTTTCTTGTTGGCAAACATTCTAATGTTGCTGCCATAGTTCACCTAGCTTTGCAAGTCAAGAGCACCAAACATGCACTGAACATTCTACTTCTCTGGGTCTTCCTTTGGTGTCCCCTGTGATGCCTGAGTGCTACAGAAGCCATAATCTAGGGAACAAAAAATGATTCCCATTGTGCTAGGGAACGGGCTATCTTTAGAAAGTGTCTGAGGCCAGATATGACAACTTGCTGTTTGTTTCAAGAACACTTCAAGAAAGTAGTAAGTATGTTAGGTGTCTGAAGCATACAACACCTTGAAGATTGTGTCCTTTTTTTAATGCTCATCCAATGTCATCAATGGGACTCAGAGTCATATTTGTAATTTACAGTTCATTAACCTTTGCAGAAACAGCCAGTTCTGTTTGCCCCATGGTCCTAAGGGGGTGCCATCCCTCAGGACTCACCAGTTGAGTGACAATCAAACTGGCTTCCTCACGTTCATTTTCTTTTCATCTAAAGAGATATTTGCCCTTCATATACTGTCCTTGTGTATAAAGTTACTAATGTTCTCTTGCAGGACAAAAGTCCAGGGAAAATGATGGTGACATAAGAAAGGAGAGGAGCTCTCCCCCCAGAGTCTGTCTTTAGCTTCTCTACAGTTGAGAATCAAGAATTCTGCAAATTAATACTTACTTAAGGTCTGTCTCTTTTCCCAGCTGTAAACCTGCAATTTTTCTAAGAATTTCACCACAAATCCCTTGTATAATCATAGTGGCCCCTGGTGTTACCTGATCAGATTATAACCCCACTGAAGGCACCTCCATGAGCCACTCTGCAATCTTGATTTTAATAAAAGGTGAAAAATGTTTATTAGCAACTTTTTAAGATGTAATTTGAAAACCACCAAAATGGTGTAGATGGCTAAATGCTAAGATACTTAATTCTGACTCTCCCTTGAGTGTGTCTTATCTTTTTTGAGCATCTTTCCCTCCCTAACTCCTGTGCTTTTATCTCTATGTTAAAAATGTCTTTTATGAAACCATGACTTTCCCTTGTGTAGTGTGAATATGTCTTAATTTCTATGACTCTTTCTTAAAGAGCCAAAATTTATGCTTTGAGGGGTGTCTTAATTTCTGTCAGAGTACCTCATTGTTTTTTATACTTGTGCTTAAATTCTATATTAGAGTATCTTTATTTATTTATTTATTTATTAAAATTATTTATTTATTTATTTTTATTTTTTTGGTATTTATTTTTTTTTTTATTTATTGACGCAACAAAATATACTTACATACAAAAAGTGCATAGTATTTCCCTCCCCTCCCCCCATTCCCCTTTAGAACTCCACTCTCCATCATATCTCCTCCCTCTCTCCATTAGTCTCTTTTTTAATTTGATGTCATCATCTTTTACTTCTATTATGAGGGTCTTGCTGAGGTATTGCTAGGCACAGCAAGGTCATGGATATCAAGGCCAATTTCTGTCTGGGCAGTTGCATTGTAAGGAGTCGTACCCTTCCTTTGGCTCTTCCATTCTATCTGCCCCCTCTTCTGCAATGGTCCCTGAGCCTTGGAGGGTGCGACAAAGGTGTTTCAGTGCTGGGCACTCCTCCATCCCTTCTTCTCAGCACTATGTTGCCTTTTGGATCATCCCAGTGGTCATCGCCATCTGAAAAGAGAAGCTTCTCTAACCAGAAGTGAGAGTAGCATTAATATGTGAATATGAGCATTAAGTGTACTATTTTCCGGGCAGCTTGGTGGGAATAGTATATACATTTAGACAAGAGCATGCTTTATACCCCTAAGTCTCATGACCTTACCTACCATAGACTTTGCTTAGGTTTTTCAGTACCAGATATGTATTCCCTCCCATAGAGAGGGCCTTCAGTCCAATTATGGAGCAGTTGGTTACCCCACGAGTAGACATGCCACTATTGCACCCTGAACGGGTCTTTGGGCCTGTCTGGCCAAATTTGAATATTTAGCGTCCACTGTTTTCACTGCTGATGACTTCTGTCTCCCATACTCTGCATGCAGTGCAGCTTTTTCCAGCTTTCAGTTGGCTGGTCTACAGGGAGAAGGTTTTCTGCTCAGCACCAGCTTGCTTTCTCAGTGACCTTGCCTCTCAGGCAAGAGATGTCTTCAGCAATAGGGTCTTACTATCTGTTTCTCGAGGGAAACCAAGGGCTTTGGCAAATGCCTTTAATGTTTTGGAGGCTACCAGGACCTCCTTGGCCAACAACTCACTGGAAGGTATCCCATCCCAGGCACTGAAAAATTTCTAGTAATAGTCTACAGCTTCTAGATGTACCATTATTCAAAAAAGTAATTTTACATAAGTCTTATTCACAATCTTTTGAAATTAGATTGACCCTCCCCCTACCCTTCTTTTGATGCATTCTCTACCCATGGCCTTGGTTAGGCCATTCCCCTCCTTGTAATCAGTCCTTCCACTTACATATGTGCAATACCATACACTTAAGTCCTTCCCTTTCCTCCCTCCCTTATAGCCTTTTACCAGCTTACTGGTTTCTGGTACCAATTTTTGGTTCCAGTTCACACACAAGTCTGTATATTTGTAGCTAGGATCCACATATGAGAGAGAACATGTGACGTTTGGCTTTCTGAGCCTGGGTTACCTCACTTAGTATAATCCTTTCCAGATCCATCCATTTCCCTGCAAATTTCATAATTTCATTTTTCTTTACCGCTGAGTAGAACTCCATTGTGTAAATGTACCACATCTTTATTATCCATTCATTTGTGGTGGGACATCTAGGCTGCTTCCATTTCCTAGCTATTGTGAATAGAGCAGCAATAAACATGGTTGTGCAAGTATCTCTAAGGTAGTGAGAAGAGTCTTCTGGATATATGCCTAGGAGTGCTATAGCTGGATCATATGGTAAATCTATTTCTAGCTGTCTCAAAAACCTCCACACTGATTTCCACAATGGTTGGACCAGATTACATTCCCACCAACAGTGTAGAAGTGTTCCTCTTTTTCCGCCTCCACGCCAACACTTATTATCATTTGTTTTCTTGATGGTAGCCATTCTGACAGGAGTGAAATGGAATCTCAAAGTGGTTTTAATTTGCATTTCCCTGATGGCTAAGGATGTGGAACACTTTTTTAGATGTTTATATGCCATCTGTATTTCATCTTCTGTGAATTCTCTATTTAGTTCCATAGCCCATTTTTAACTGGGTTGTTTGAATTCTTATTATTCTGTTTTGAGTTCTTTGTATATTCTGGATATTAATCCTCTGTCGGATGTATAGCTGGCAAAGATTTTCTCCCATTCTGTAGGTTGTCTTTTTGCTCTATTCACAGTGTCCTTTGCTGTACAAAAGCTTTGTAATTTCATAAGATCCCATTGGTTGATTAGTGGTTTTATTCCCTGAGCAATTGGAGTTATATTCAGAAAGTCCTTACCTTTGCCAGGTTCAGAGTTTCAGGTCTGATATCAAGGTCCCTGATCCATTTGGACTTGACTCTTGTGCATGGAGAGAGACAAGGATCTATGTTTATCCTTTTACATACAGATGTCCAGTTTTCCCAACACCACTTGTTAAAGGGGCTATCTTTTCTCCAATTAATATTTTTGGCATTTTTGTCAAAAATCAGGTGGCTGTAGCTGCTTGGATTAATATTTGGGTCTTCTATTCTGTTCCATTGATCTACCTGTCTGTCCTTGTGCCAGTACCATGCTGTTTTTGTTACTATGGCTTTGTAATATAACTTAAAATCAGGTATGGTTATACCACCTGCCTGATTTTTGTTTCGCAAAATTGTTTTGGCTATTCGAGGTTTTTTGTGTTTCAAGATGAATTTTAGGATTGTTTTTTCTATTTCTGTGAAGAAATCTATTGGGATTTTAATAGGGATTGCATTAAATGTATAGATTGCTTTTGGTAAGATTGACATTTTCACAATATTTATTCTTCCAATCCAGGAGCATGGGATGTCTTTCCATTTCCTTGTGTCTTCTGCAATTTGTCACTCGAGTTTTTTAAAATTCTCATTGTAGAGATCCTTCACTTCCTTGGTTAAGTTTATTCCAAGGTATTTTTTTTTTTTTTTTGAGGCAATTGTGAATGGGAGAGATTCCCTGATTTCATCCTCTGCACGTTTGTTGTTAGTATATAGAAAAGCTACTGATTTCTGTGTGTTTATTTTGTATCCTGCTACATTGCTAAAAGTGTTTATCAGCTCTAACAGTTTGCAGGTAGAGACTTTAGGGTCTGTTAGGTATAGAATCATATCGTCTACAAATAATGATAATTTGATCTCTTCCCTTCCAATTTGTATCCCCTTTATGAGTGTCTCTTGCCTTATTGTTGTGGCTAAGACTTCCAGTACTATATTAAATAGTAGTGGGGAAAGTGGACACCCTTGTCTTGTTCCTGAATTTAGAGGAAAAGCTTCAAGTTTTTCCCCATTTAGTATTATGTTGGCTATAGGTTTGTCATAAATAGCTTTTATTATGTTGAGATATGCTCCTTCTATTCCCAGTTTCTGTAATGCTTTCACCATGAAGGGGTGTTGGATTTTGTCAAATGCCTTTTCTGCATCTATTGAGATGACCATGTGATTTTTGTCCTTCAGACCATTTATATGGTGTATTACATTTATGGATTTGCATATGTTGAACCATCCCTGCATCTCTGGGATAAAGCCTACTTGGTCAGGGTGAATAATCTTTCTGATAAATTCTTGTATTCTGTTTTCCAGTATTTTGTTGAGAATTTTTGCATCCATGTTCATGAGGGAGATTGGTCTATAATTTTCGTTTTTTGATCTGTCTTTGTCTGGTTTGGGTATCAGGGTGATGCTGGCTTCATAGAAGGATTTTGGTAGAGTTCCTTCCTTTTCTATTTTATGGAAAAGTTTGAGAAGCATTGGTGTTAGATCTTCCAGGAATGTCTGGTAAAATTCAGCAGTGAATCCATCTGGGCCTGGGCTTTTTTTAGTTGGGAGACTTTTTATAACTGCTTGAATCTCTGTGGTTGTTATAGTTCTATTTAAATGGTTTATCTCATCTTGATTTAATTTTGGTAGGTCATATGAATCAAGGAAATCATCCATTTCTTTCAGGTTTTCAAACTTAGAGGCATATATATTTTTAAAATATGTCCGTATGATTTTCTGAATTTCTTTGGTATCTGTTGTGATGTTGCCTTTTTCATCTCTAATTTTATCAATTTTTGTCTCTTCTCTCTTTCTTTTGGTCAGATTTGCTAAGGGTTTGTCAATCTTGTTTATCCTTTCGAAGAACCAACTCTTTGTTTCATTGATTTTTTTGATTGTTTTTTTGGTTTCCATTTCATTAATTTCTGCCCTAACCTTTATTATTTCTTCCCATCTACTAATTTTTGGTTTGCCTTGTTCTTCTTTTTCCAAGGCCTTAAGGTGAAGCATTAAATTGTTTAGTTGCGAACTCTCCAATTTCTTATATAGGCACTTAGAGCTATAAATTTCCCTCGTAGGACTGCCTTCATTGTGTCCCAAAGGTTTTGGTATGTTGTATTCTCATCATCATTTGATTCTATGAATTTCTTGATTTCCTTTTTAATTTCTTCAATGACCCATACATCATTCAATAAAGTGCTCTTTAGTCTCCATGAGTTTCTGTGTGCTCTGTAGTTTTTCTTGTTGCTGATTTGCAGTTTAATCCCATTGTGGTCAGAAAGTGTACAAGGGATTATTTCAATTTTCCTGTATTTGTTAAGATTTGATTTGTGTCCTAGTATATAGTCTATTTTAGAAAATGTCCCATGTGCTGCTGAGAAAAATGTATATTCTGCAGCATTTGGATGGAATGTTCTGTATATATCTGTTAGGTCCATTTGTTCCATGATATCATTTAATGCAGATGTCTCTCTGTTTATTTTTTGCTGTGTAGACCTGTCACGTGATGAGAGTGGGGTATTGAAGTCACCCACTACTATTGTGTTAGGAGATATCTCTGACCTTAATTCTAATAGTGTTTGTTTGATGAAATTGGGAGTCCCCATGTTAGGGGCATATATGTTTAGGATTGTGATGTCCTCCTGTTGGAGTGTTCCTTTAATCAGTATAAAGTGACCTTCTTTATCTTTCCTCACAAATGTTGGATTGAAGTCTATCTTGTCAGAAATTAGGATAGCAACCCCTGCTTGTTTTCTAGGCCCATTTGCTTGAAATACCTTTTTCCAACCTTTCACCCTAAGAAGGTTTCTATTTTTTATTGAGAGATGAGTTTCCTGGAGGCAACAGATGGTAGGATCCTGCTTTTTAATCCAGTCTGCAAGTCTGTGTCTTTTGATAGGGGCATTGAGGCCATTGATATTAAGAGTTATTATTGACATATATGTGTTTATTCTCACCATTCTTCTTATTTTTTAGTTTTTCCTGTTTTCCCTTTACTCACTTGTTTTAACTGTTATTTGAGTATGGTTTATTTTTTCCTATTTCCTGTTGTGTGTGCTTTGCTTTCTCCTCAGCATGAATGATTCCTGCAAGTATTTTCTGTAGAGCTGGTTTAGTTGCCAAAAATTCCTTTAGCCTGTATTTGTTGTGGAATGTCCTTATTTCTCCATCTATTTGGATAGATAGTTTGCAGGATAAAGTAATCTTGGTTGACAGTTTTTATCTTTCAGAACTTGGAATACATCACTCCAGGCCCTTCTGGCTTTTAAAGTTTGTGTTGAGTAATCTGCTGTGAGTCTGATGGGCTTCCCTTTGTAGGTCACTTGCTTTTTCTCTCTAGCTGCTTTAAATATATTTTCTTTAGTTTTTATGTTTGGTAGTTTAATTATAATATGGCGGGGAGAGGTTCTTTCCAGGTTTTGTCTGTTTGGTGTTCTAAAGGCTTCCTGTATCTGCATTGGCATCTCTTTCCCAATTTGGGGGAAGTTTTCCTCTATGATTTTGTTGAAAACACCTACTATGCCTTTGGAGTGAAATTCTTCTCCTTCTACTATCCCTTGAATTCTTATGTTTGATCTTTTCATAGTGTCCCGAATATCCTGAAATTCCCA
Source organism: Orientallactaga sibirica (assembly GCA_036365145.1). Classification (NCBI taxonomy): domain Eukaryota; kingdom Metazoa; phylum Chordata; class Mammalia; order Rodentia; family Dipodidae; genus Orientallactaga; species Orientallactaga sibirica. Next base: position 43,841,195 of record JAEOAD010000011.1, on the reverse strand, counting down.
TTCATACCTTCCTATTATTTTGTCTTTCTCTCTGTTGGACTGTATTGGATCAGCTACTTGGTCTTCTCGTTTAGATATTCTATTCTCTCCTTCATCCATTCTACTAGAGAGATTTTCTACAGAGGTTTTTATTTCACTGACTGTGTTCTTTATTGCTAGCATTTCTGAGTGGGTTTTCTTTATTCTTTCTATTTCCATATTTATGTCTAGTATTGACCTCCTTATTTCATTAAATTGGTTTTCTGTGTGTTCTTTGAATCCTTTGATTTCTTCTTTGAGGTCTTTGAACCCTTTCATTTCCTCTTTGAGTTCTTTGAACATAATTATAATCATTCTTTTGAAAACTTTCTCGGGGATGTCCTCTAAGTCAGCCTCACTGAAGGTCATTTCTGATATATTAATACTTTTTGGTGGATTTATATTGTCTGGATTTTTTGTGTTTCTTGTATTGTAATGTAGAGATCTTTGCATCTTGAATTAATTTAATGCTTGGGTTTTCTAAATATCTGCAGTAATATTAGATGTATCAATCAATCTGATATTATATATCTTCAGTGTAGGAGTTTAAGGTGTTAAGTGTGGTTCTTAAGGCTCTCAAAGTAATCACAGAAGTGACCCTTGCCTGCTATGAGAGTATCAAGTGGGGTGAATGGAACAGAATACAGTCAAAATCTAAAAATTTAACTCAACAATATACCCCTTCAATGAAATACAGCACAGAGTATTTGTGCCAAAGCAGGTATTATGACAAACAGATCCTCTAACAAAGTCACAGTCCCTAAGGATATGTGTTAGCCCACACCCTTAATCCTGTCAACTGGGAGGCTAAGATTTCTGATCTGTAGAGAGTTCCAAGCTCAGCTTGTGATCAAGAAAGACCCCTCCCCAATGAATGACAGAGGAGGAAACAAATCAGGAAGCAACAAATGAGCAGCCTAAAATATAGCTTATTTAGGAATGTCAGATCTGACCATCCATCAGGATTATATACCAGGCTTATTTGGTGGGTACTAACCTGGTGTAAACCAAGTTACCTTTTGGAACGGGTTTGATCACAGCTATGCTGCACGGCTGCTTGGTTCCATTGCTGTGTTGTGGATTCAGGAAGTCAGGCTGCGTCTGTGGGTCTCTGCTTTTGCTGTGCCCGATGCTGCTGGTGAGCTCTTTCCCAAGTCTCTGTTGCTTGCCGTGCTTGCACTCGTGGTGGGGGAGGGGAGGCTGTGAATGGCGGCTGAAGTCCGTCTGCTCCTCCACGCAATCCTCTTCCTCACAAGCCTCTCTGTTGGTCTCTACCGTCCTCCTTCCACGTTTCTTGAGTTTGTGAGGAGGCGGTGTGAGTGGAAAAATCTCCTCACCTGGCTTTAAAAATTCTGCGGCTCAGCCGGTTCAGGCGGAGCCTAGCGGCGCCGCTACGCTGCGGCAGCCGCGGCAGCTGTGGAGCTACTTCTGCCCACTTGTGTGGGCTCCAGACACTCTGGATCTCTCCTACTTCTCTGCTGTGCTTGAAAGTTCACTATGTACCTCACTTTTTAGTAGAAGAGTGTATTTTGCTGGGGTTTGTTTTGCTTTTATCCCCTACCCTGTTTTGGCATGTTTCCTGTGTCGCCATCTTAACCAGAAGTCTCCTAGAGTATCTTTAATAAACCCCAACTCTGCTTCATACTGGCTCATATTAAAATTCATTTTTGTGTCAAAGCCACAAATGTTGGCTTTGCCTGAGTCATGGTCCCAAAATATTAAGTGAGCTCCACAGGCTGCTGAGCGTGACAGTGGTCAGGTATTTTGTCCCAGCTGTGTCTCCATCCCCCACTGACATACTGATATGTTGTTGGTTATGCTATTCTTCTTTCCTACCCTAGTATCAGGTAGCTGAGAAGTGCATCTTACTTCATTGTACTCCAATAATAACTTCTATTTGTTAGAAATCATAAAATACTGCCCAGGCCTTAATTTTTATGAATTGACCCATTAAGAACTACTGACTTGGGATGTAGTTGCTGTTCTTACTACAGTGTATAAATGCAAAGGCCATGGGGAGAACAGTCAAGGGAAGTCATTCAATGTGACACAGTAAAGCTGAGGCCAGGATCTGAAGAAGGGGATCTTAGAGGGTCCATCCACAATACAACCTTCTGGTCACTGGAGCCAGTTTCCCTTCATGAAACCATCCCTGTTTCACAAAGCTAGTATGTATCTCAGCCAGCTCCATGCCTTACCTTATTCCCAAAGTTTTCCTGAGTTCTGGGGAAACCTTGGCACAGTGCATCAGAGAGTCATTTTCCACACTACCATATCAGTTCTTTGTCAATAATATGGCATAGGCTGAGGAAGTTATAAATAAAATTATTCATTTTGGCTCATGCTGAGGGTCTTATGCTGAGGGTCTGTCTCATTCCCTTTGCCCCTCTTTCCTTTCTTTTCCCTCTTTCTGTCTTCCTCTGTGTTCCAAGAATGTGGAAGCTGTGTTTCAATGGATGTAGTTTCTGCCATGATGGATAAATAGGTTTTAGATACCCCTCTAAAACATCCCACCTACAGCCAGTGATACTGACTGATTCACTTCAAAATTCACGAGGACTGCAGACCTAATGCTCTGTTCTTTATAACACAAACTAAGCACAGAAACAAAAGGTGTGGGAGTTGAGGTGTCTTTTTGACTGTGGTGAAGGTACCATGGAAGGATACAGGTGTCAAAAATCATCAAACCATAGCAGTGAGTATGTGCAGTTCTGTATATCTATCAGGCCTCAATAAACAAGTTAAAAAATATTCAGAAGAAACTCCCAGACTATTTTCTTTCTATCTTTTCTTTCTCTAAGCATAGAATTGAATATCTGCTTTTCAAGTGGGACTTCATCTCTTAATATTTCAAAACATTGCTCTGTTCAATTTGACCTGTATGTATCTGTTCATGGATAGTGTATTCATTACTTTTCATGTCTCTCTGACTACATGTCTGGCAACAAGAAGTTAAGGGAGGAAAGGATTAATGTAGTCACAGTTTCAGAGAGATTTCAGCCCATCATGGTGGATAGGCTTTGGAAGGCGGGAGGTTTGTCTGTGGCAGTAGGAGAGCAAGGAACTGGCTTGTCATATCATGGCTGATTATGAATCAGAGACTACAGGTCTGGACACTGGAGGGTATCACCTTCAAAAGGCCCACCCTACTTCTTCTAGCCAGTTTCAACTTCCTAAAGATTCCATAGCTTCCCAAAACAGCACCACCTTCTTGTGAACAAGCCTTCAAAATATGAGCCTATTGGGGACATTTCAGATTCAAACCATCACAGGTATGAAATGAGATCTTTTATTATTTCAGGAATTTGTGCTCTGACCACTGGGGAACTTACAGCTGTGGGTAAGTTTTCCCTCAGCTGGGCCTGGCCTTGACCCAGGCCCAGCCAGTCTGAGCCTAGGGGAGAGTCCCCTAGCCCTTAATCTCCACATGGGCTCCTTTACCCCCTCTAATTCCCCACATGGCAGGAGATTCTTGAACTTTCTTTTCTTTACAAGGTTTTTCCAGATCCTCTAGCCTCAGGAGTACTTTTCCTTGGCTCTGTACTTCTGTCAATAAATATAATTATTTAATAAAGAAAATGAGTTTGTGTCATGTCATTTCAGAGACACTTGACATTGATGTAGGCATCCTTCATTTTGGCTGATGTGATACAATCATAATTTCCCTAAAGCTTTCCATAAGACATTATGTTGAACAGAAGGCAGGGGCATATGATTTTAAAATTACTTCTTCATGTCATAATTGAACAAAAGGCCCATGGTTCCTCAAGGTTGTGTGGCTGAAGTCCTTGTGGTAACAGGAAGTGGCAGGAAAGTAGATACACAATCCTATTCCAGCCACTCACCTCTTTGGTTTGAACCTTCTATTTGTCTTACAATAGGATAACCATATTATTTTATGTTTTTAAGAACCAAGCAATGTTTGAACTGATTTTCTTCAGTGAGTACAAGAAGAATTTGTCACGCAAATGCATTTTTCTTTCCATACTTTAGTCTGTGTTCTACACTGCCATGTGTGTGATACCCTAGACAGCATTAGAATATATGTTACAACTTTCACTGTTTCTGTCTGTAGAACCAATTTGTGCAAGAGTAGCACAGGTGCTCATAGCCAGGCTGATGTAGGTGGATACATGCACCAGGAGACCTGTGGTGGTTTGAAGGCAGAATATCCCCATGGACCCAGGTGTTTGAATACTTAATCCCTAGTTGGTGGTGCTGTTTGGGAGGGTTTTGATTGGAGGAAGAGACTCAGTAGGGATGGGAATTGAGGGTTTTAGTCCAACCCGGCTTGCTGTTCTTTCTCTCTGCTTCCTCCCAGCTAACATGGTGATGTGACACCAGCTTCCTGCTCTTGCCTTGCTTTCCCACCATAAGAGGACTTTCCCTCACAATTATAAGCCAAATTAAACCCTTTTCTTCCTTAAGTTCCTTAAGGTATTTTGTCCCAGCAGTGAGAAAGTAACTGATACAGAGTAAACTGCCATCAGCAAGCCAATACCTGCTCTTACTTATTTGAATGACCAGAGTGGACACAGGTGCCAAGTAGGTACATGATAGATGCTAAAAGTATGAATGCTCCATGGACAAATTACAGAAGGAATTTTAAGGTACAGACACATGAATATATTTTTTAAAATTTCTTTTGTGTGTGTATAGGTCTGTGATATACCTGTGTTTGTGTACTTGTATGTATAAATGTGTGTGTGTGTGTGTGTGTGTGTGTGTGTGTGTGTGCCAGCACTCGACACTGGGTGTCTTCCTCAGTCTCTCTCCACCTTGTATTATGGACTGGGCTTCTCACTGAACCTAGCATTCATCAATTTATCTAGACTAGCTAGCCAGCAAGCCCTAGGAATCCTCCTTTTTCCACCTCCCCAGTGTTGTATTGCAGGTGTGCACAGCCACACTCTGCTTTTATGTGGGTGCTGGGGATCCGAACTCGATCTTTGTGCTAGTGCAGTAAGCACTTTATTGACCGGGACACCTCCCCAGTCACAGAAAGACCTGACTGTCTTAAAGGCTTATGCTGTAAAAGTTACAAAATTCTTTGACATTATTGAATAACTCAAAATCCTAGGAAGCTATTACAACTGCCTCCAATAGATGTTTGAAAGGATTTTGAAGAATGGGGTTATTAGCAAATAATCATGGTCAGCTTAAGATCAAGGATCCAGCAGCCCAGGTTGACACCAGTGGGGAGGGGTCATACTGCTTGGCCTTACAAGGCAACAGAGTAGCAATTCTGGGACCAAGAGAAAGCTGTCCTTTAAGAAACTGGGTGATGTCACTGTTGCAGGGCTATAGGGCAAAGAGCTCAGTGTAATCCACTTCTAGCACCTTCTGCTACCTGAACTCAGCCAGAAGCCAAAGGATAAGAACACTTGAGTGATATCATTGTAGCTGAGTGAATAGAACACTCATCTCATCACGGGAGGCGTTCACCAAGGACAGCTTCCTTGCTGCCTCACCAGTGCAGCTTCCCACAAATGAGTTTCCAAGACTCTTTACTGACATGACTCAGGTACCCCCAACAGAGGACTGCACTTCTTCCTGTTCGTGTGCAAAATAGTTAAAAGAACTTACATGGTTGGCAAGAGCAGCATTTGTTCTTGTGCTTGGTGCTCTACAGAGGATGGTTGGTGTCTTTGTCATCTTTCTGCTCTCTGCTTACATCCTGTATTTGCTGAAGGGCCAGAAGCTCACCAGGAGCCAGGATCCCTCCACAGCTTGTGTCCTTTAGTGTGGATTTGGATGTGGGTGGTAATAATGACTACTCTGAAGGGCTGCATGAGCAAGTGGCTCATAGCAGGACGGGCTGGGATAGGACACTGAGCCCACACTACACTCACCACTCATCATACCAGCCAGGGGAGGGCTGCAGGAAGAGGCCAGGCCTGATTCTTGGTCCAGCTTGAATGCCTGCCTTCAGGCTGAGGCAGGTTCCATGTATCTATTGCTTTCCTGTGGAGGACTGGAAGGTTCTGTGGTCCTGGATTTTACGGAGACTCTAAAGGCTTCAGTTCCAAGTAGGAATGAATTTCAGGGAAGGTATCCTTCCTTCCTCCTGCTCTCAGCTGAACCAAGGCTAGGGGTGGATGCTCAGTGACTCCTGCAGCTAAGCAGATCACAGAATGCCAGGGACTCCTCTTCTACAGGGCACCCACTGTGTGCCTGGAGTCGGCACAGCCCTGTGCCTGCTTTGGCTACACAGCACCAGACATCAGTGGGAACAACTCTGATGGGGTCACTGAGGAGGGTGCCACATCTGAAGAAGATCACCAGACTCCAGTTTCCTTCCCCGGCTGAATGCAAAGATTTGCTATTTGTCCTGACACATGAGTGTTTTTATGTCTTGTCACAAAGGTGTTTGGATTACATATAAAATGCTGGATGCTTATAGCTGCATTCTTATAGTAAGTCTCTGCCCTCTCTTCTCTCCCCTTCCTCCCTCCCTCCCTCCCTCCCTCCCTCCCTCCCTCCCTCCCTCCCTCCCTTCCTTCCTTCCCTAGCCATTCCTGGCTTTCTTCTGTTGCTCTCTCTCTCTCCTCTCTTCCTCCTTCTCTCCTTTCCTTTCCATTTTCCTTCCCTCACTCCCTTTCTTTAACTATCACCTTCCTTCTTTCCTTCCTTCCTTCCTTCCTTCTTCCTTCCTTCCTTCCTTCCTTCCTTCCTTCCTTCCCTCCTTCCTTCCTTCCTTCCTCCCTTCTTCCCTTCTCTCCCTTTCTTACTTTCCTTTTTCCTTCCTCTTGCCTTCTCCTAACTTTTTTCTGTCTTCCCCTCCTCTCTCTTCCTTTTTCCTTTCTTTTCTTGTGAACTTGTGTCTGCCTAGTGTTTGAAGGGAGATGTGCAAGAATGGAGGCAGACAATACTGTTTACTTTAATTCCATTCATTACACAGCAGGGAATGGCATGCCACTTAGGTTTAGCAATAAGATTTCTAATCACATTGATTTTCCCTGGTATTTGGTGGGATATTATAGCTGAGACAATTAAATAAGATTTTGAAAAATGAATGGAGGAATCATTTAATCTACTTAGCTTGTTCAGCAATAGCTGATCGATATTGTGCATTTTGGGCTATAGAAATGTGGTAGGCCCTGTCACATGATGGATTACCTGTATAGATTATCATAGAACAACAGAGTTTTCTCTTACTCTAGTTTTCTTGTTTGCAAATGAGTCTTAGGGACGTTCTACACACTCAAGAGAGGAATTCCAGCAAAGGTGTGGTGCTTATTTCCACTCTGCAGGTCAGGTGGTAAGCAGCCACCTTTGGCCTCAGTGAGACCAGGTGACTCTTATCCATATTGATTTTTAGGTAACTTCCTTTACTGTATTTGCATTGGAGAGCATGCTGTAGATGACAATATATGTGGGAAGCCAGATGATGTGTTCCTTGTTAAGTGTAAGAACAAACCCATAGCAATGGAACCAGCAGGGGTAAGACAGGAAGACAGTTACTTTCTCATTACTGAGGCAGAACACCCAACCTGAAGCAGCTTATGGGAGGAAATGGTTTATTTCAGCTTATGGTTTTGAGGGCAAGTTTCATCATGAGAGGGGGAGTATGGGTAAGAAGAGGTATCAGGGTGTCACATCTTGTCACATACACTGGGAGGAAGCTGCAAGAGTAAGCTAAGGCACACTGGCTAGGGGGGCTGGATTAGAAAATTCCAAGGCCTGCTCTCAGTGAAACATCTCCTCCAGCAAGGCTCCACCTCCAAAAGGCTGAATCAGGTATGAAACTTAATCACAAACACATGAGGCTGTGGAAGACATTCTGCATTTAAACCACCATAGGAGACACTGGAAATGGGGCCTGGTGTTTAGACCACTAGGACTACACACAGTTATAAACAGGGAGCCACCATTATGCACTTGCTATTGTACAGCACAAGTTTGGAGATTCCTGAACTCAGGACCTCTGAGAAAATAAAGCTTCTCAATGGAAAGAGCTTAGTTTTCCATGACTTCTCTTTGTGATAAGTATTAAACCATCAGTGACAGGCTAAATCATGCATCTTTCTGGTTAGTGGTTGCCACCCTGGGCATACTTATTCACCAACGAACATCTAGGAGCATGTTGAGATACTTTTGTTGCCTCACCTGGAAGGGTGCTGATAGTCTTTGGTGTGCTAATCCTAGGACATTGCTGCACATTGCACAGCAGCACACAGGACTGTCACTCCCTGCAAAAAGAATGGCCCTGCCCATAAGGTCAGGACTCCTGTGTCAAAAGCCACATCTCAGGACCACAAAACACTAACTTGTCTCTGTACTCCTTCCATGCAGGCTTTCTTCCTCTAGAAAGCAGGGGTGTTTGTGTCTCTCCTAGATCACTTTATTCTTAATGTTTACAGGTGCTACATTGAAAAGTTTGGGTCTTGTTTTTAAGTATAAAATCTGCCATTGTCTGTTGAAATGTATTTACTCAGGAAACCTGCCCCTCCCCAGCCTTCTCTCACTGAACGATAGTTCCCAAGCTGCACAATCTCTTTCTTTTTAATCCCTTGGCACAGTGTAGTCTATTTGTTTCAGAATTATCCAGCATTTTATGTTATGTGCAAAGTGCTTATGAAAATACTTGGGGAGAGCAATATTTCAGACACAAAATACTTTTTTTCTCCTTGCAGGTTGTTTTTCTATGGCTAGTGCAATAATATTTATTTCTGCTTATGTGAAACCAACATCAAGGGAAAATAGCACTCATGGACTATAAAAAAGAAATATCACACTGTTATAAATGAGAAACCTATAAAGAAGGTGACTTCTGGAGAGCATATGTCTCTTTAGAGAAGTAACAATGGATACAGTTTGTTGTTAGGATCCTTTCTAACCAAAAAGAAAGAGATGGTAAAACCACAAGGAAACCACCAGTGTGATGTGGATGTCCAGAGAAAGGAAGGCAGTGAGGTGAATGCAATGAGCAAGAGAGATACACACAAGGTGTGGAGCGAGGAGCTCTGTGTAGGCATGTGTAATTATGTATGTGTGTTCTTATATTTGTGGATGCATGTGGATGTTTGCGTGAGTGTGTGCATGCGCACGCACGCGTGTGTGTGTGTGTGTGTGTGTGTAGGCAGGAGGTTTATGTTAGATATCTTCCTCAATCACTCTCCATTTTGTTTTCTGACACAGTTCCCCGGGCTGTCCCTTGAGCCCAGGATTTATCAATTTGGATATTATAGTTAGCCAGCTTTCCCTAGGGATCCTCTGTCCAACTGTCTCCACCTCCTGAGCACTGGAATTACAGATGGACCACCATGCCAACCTGGCAAATACATTGAGTGTTGGGGATAACAGTCTTTATGCTTGCACAGTAAGCACTTTATCTACTGATCATCTCCTCAGTCCTCTCCCCTGAGTTTAAACTTTTAAAATTATTTATTTGTGTATATTTGGGTGCACATGTGTCATGGTATATGTGTGGAGATCAGAGGACCTCAGTGTCTGTTCTCTTTTCCCACTTTCTTTGAAAGAGGATCTCTCGTTTTGCCACTTTGTGCGCTGGACTTGCTGGCTCAGGAGCTTCCTGGTTCTCTTGGAACCGCCTCCCACTGTTGTGGAACAGTGGGCTCACAAATGCCTCTGCCGCTATCTGGCTTTACTTAGATCCTGGGCAGGATTGAACTCAGGATGGCAGGTTTGCAAGCAAATGCCTTTAACTGTGGAGCCAATGCCCAGCCTGTCTCCCCTGAGTTTAGATCGAAGGTTATGGATCAGGCAGGAGTTCCTCAGAGTAGGGACAGTTACCCACCTCTGCTGCCCCTTTTCATTCTCCATCTCTTTGCTATTCTTGGGACTCAACGACAGTTTTCATAGCACCAGAATGGGAATGGGACCCTGTTACTTATCCTTCTGAGCATTACTGTGGGACTTTTTGTGCAATCGTGGTAGCTGTCCCAGGGCTGGCCCCGAGACCTGGCAGGGCTTCTGGGAAGTGAATGTGCACTAAATTTTCCATGTCTGTCCAAGTTTGAGTGTATTTTCCCTGATATACTAATTTGTAGAATTTTAAGAGTGGTCCCAAAACCTGATTAAAACAAAAATGTAGTTCCATATTATGAAACTATTATAAGAGTAATATTTTATTATTTCATAAAATAGAAAATAAAATGAAAAAACAATAAAATCAGTTAACAGTCATAAATTTCATATCCAGTGGGAACCCATATAGATATTCTTAAATGTATCTATTGAAATGCAATATATGTAAAGAAAATGCCAGGATGATGGACAGTGTGACATAGTCACAGTAAGACATAGAATGTCCTTATATTGCAGAATCCCTCCCACCTCAGTAACTACCATTTTCCCCAAAGAGGACCATGATCCTGACCATTCATCTCTTTCTGAGTTTTTTTTTTAACTTTTTAGATTTTATTTATTTATTAGAGAGAGAGAGAGATCAAGGCAGGGCCTTCAGCCACTGCAAACAAACTCCAGACACATGCGCCACCTTGTGCATCTGGCTTACATGGGACCTGGGGAATCAAACCTGGGTCCTTAGACTTTGCAGGCAAGTGTCTTAACCACTAAGCCATGTCTCCAGCCCTCTTTCTGAGTTTTTGAATTGTGTGTACATGGGGTCTTGTAGCACGTTCCCATTGTATATGGCTTCTTACACTCTACATTGTGTTCAGGAGTTTCTTCCAGGTATTGTCTGCTTAAACTTTTCACCTGATTTGTTATTGACTTTTTTGTCTTCAGTCATGAATGTTTGCCTATGTCCATTGTTTTATCTTTTCAAAATTGTAATAGTATTGTCCAGACTCACAAATATACAATACTATTGTTTTTATGCACATTATGTTAACATAAACACACACACACACATATATATGTATATATATTTATATGGCATTTCTTTATGTATATAACATTACTTTATATATACAAAACATACAAATATTTCCATGTCATTACACGGTTTTAGTCTAGTGGCTGCCTAGTTTGTATAACTATTATGCCTTTTCAGTTGTTAAAGACTTTATAAAGTCTCTCTAAATGCCTGACATTGGGCTTTATCCTGAACTACCAGTGAGCATGATACATTCATGTCCTTTCTGGATTCTGTTTTTAGCAGTAAAACCATGTGTGTTGAAGATGATCACAGGGAGAGGAATACAGTTTCACTAACCAGTGCCTTATCTGTGGAATGATGGTATCCATATAACTATTGTGAATTTTGTATATACATATTTTTAATATTTCCTTATTTATGAGAAAGAGAGGGAGAGATAATTGGGTGTGCCAGGTCTCCCTGTTGCTACAAACATAAACTCCAGATACATGTGCCACTTTGTGAGTCTGGTTTTGCAAGAGTAGTGAGAGATCCGACCTGGGCCATCAGGCTTTACAAGCAAGTACCTTTAGCCTCTGAGCCATCTCTCCAGCCCCTGTGAATTTTGTGTGTTTTTTCCTGGATTTTAATATTTTGAATATTTAACTTTGTAATCCTTCTAGACTAACTTTTTTTTTTTTTTTTTTTTTTTTTTTTTTTTTTTTTTTTGAGCTAGGGTCTCACTTTAGCTCAGGCTGACCTGGAATTCACTATGTAGTCTCAGGGTGGCCTCAAACTTACAGCGATCCTCCTACCTCTGCCTCCCGAGTGCTGGGATTAAAGGCGTGTGCCACCACACCCGGCACTAGACTAACTTTTTAATTCTCTTTGTTGTCCTACTAGAACTTGGGCCATTCACAATTCTTTTTGCATCTAATATCTAAAGTATTGTGGAAGCAGTGTTGAATCTTGATACTGTTTTATCATTATTAGCTTTCTGTTTTAATTTGTCCACTACCTTTGTTTTTTGATTGTCTCCTGATTTCTGTATGCTGTCACCAACAAGACTAGGATTTAGATAGATTAAGAACACTAAGTTAATATTTTTGATAAGGCTTGCTTACTCAGTGATTAAAGGAATCAGCACCTCCAACACTTTAGATTTTAATTATTTGATATTCGTATGTTTCTATGTGTGCGTGCATGTGTGGTGTGTGCACATGTGTATGCAGATGCATGTGACCTGTGTGCACTTGTGCAGCAACCAGAGAAGGACATGGACTGTCCTCCTCTGTCACTTTTTCACTTTATTTCTTTGAGAAAGATTCTCTCACTGAACCTGGAGCTCACCATTTTTCAATTAGACTGGTTAATGAGTGAACCTCAGCAATTCTCCCATCTCCCCCACTCTCGGTGATGAGTGATGCCATGCTCAGCCATGTCTCAAGTATTGTGTGGATACTGGAGGTTGATCTCAGGTCCCCATACTTGTTCAGTGAGTTCTCTTACCTGCTAAGGCATCTCACCAGCCCTGATTTCAGTCTGTTTGTGTGTGTGTGTGTGTGTGTGTGTGTGTGTGTGTAGTCTGTAGCAAACCAGTGGAGTGGGGATTAAATTATAAATTAAATTTCATTGCAGGTATAACCCACAAAGCCCATCTTAGGGTTGCACTTCTTCCTTCAACAGGTTCCACAGCCTCCAATACAATGTCCTGCTGGAGGACAAATGTTCAAACCATGATCCTGTAGGGGAAATTTTACATCCAAATTATCACCTTGCAGAAGTATTTTTCTTTGAGTGTAACTAGTGTGTTCAACTAATACAGGATTACACTTTGGGTAAAGTTGGTTTTGATTAAGGTTTCGAGGTGACTGAGTTGGTACAGTATTGTGTTGTTCATAACAGCCAATAATCTAAATATCAGTTATGTTACAATAGGATGAGTGCCATCTGGGAACCCCATGCTAACTGAACAATGAACAAAACAAATGATAATTACTATAAAAGTTTATAAAAACCTGGGATCAAAGATCGGCTGGTCAGAAAAAGCACTTCACTGAGGAGGTGGAGCTTGACATGATCCTCAGGAGATGAATAGGGCTTTGGTTAAAGGGGAGAACATGAAACTCCATGAGAGACACCAAAAACAATATATGGAGATCTCTAGATATTATCGGTGGCCTTTGTAGATATCCTCTTATTATCCATGATATTGTTCATTTCTGTTCAGTCCAATGCAGGGGCAACACAAACAGAATGGGTAGAAAGGCTCATTAAGGGTAATTAAGTATTCAGATTATTTTATTCTTCAGGGGAAACTGGCACTGAGTGTCACCTTGCTGGCCAATTTTGTCCCTTTTCAGTCCCAATGCTACTGGGTTGGTGGCAGTATCTGAGAACAGAGAGGAGGCACTGGCTTCCTGAACACCTGATTCTTGCACTGCCCTTTGTAATAGAAGGGAAACTAATCAGGAAAATGGAGCACTAAGAGAGATGAGACATATGGACTCAACTGAGGAGGTACAGAGTGGGGTCCCATCCTCCATATCTGGTCAGTCAGCAAACCCTCTCATTTCTAGCGCAGAAATTAGTGCCAATTATGGCCACTTCTCATCACCTGTGTCATTGTCATCTTGGACCAGATCACCACCCTGTCCTGCCTAAATTATTGTAACAGCCTTCTGATATGCCTTCCTTCTTCACCTCCTTCCTGCTGCACCCCATCAGGCCAAGTACCTTAATCAGAGCAATTGTTTTAAACATTTATCATAGTGCATCACTCTATTTAGCTGTGTAATTCTCTGTAATACACCAATGACTAATGCAGTGGCTGCAAACATTAGCCACAGGGTTTAGGCTCACAAATCTCTGACTATGGCAGGGCTCATATCCCCACTCAACTCAACATTGTCTGGAGGGGCTGCAGGTACCTTTGTGAATTGTCTTTGGGAATCAGACAGTGTGTTTCTTTTCTGTCTTTCTATTTTGTTTTGTGAGAGTGTGTGTGTGTGTGATGCATGTGTGTTGAAGCCTGTGGGCTTACCTGCCTTGGCCAGAGGAAAACTCCAAGTATCCTCCTGCATCACTTATCTGCCTATTTTTTCCTTGCAATGGAGTCTCTTACTGATTCTAGAACTTGCCATTTTGCAAGCCTCAGAAATTCTCCAGTCTCTACTCCACCATAGGCCTGTAGTTACAGATGTGAGTGGCCATGCCCCTCTGTTTAAGAGGTTTTGGGGATTCTAACTGGGACAGTCTCAGATGCCCTCAGGCCCTCATTCTTGTGCAGGAAGTACATGTAACTGCTGAACCATCTCTCTGCTATTGCATTCTGCCTTAGAAGCAGCCACCTTCAGGAAAGATCAGCCAGGCTCTTCCTCTTGTTGGAGGCACACAAAATCATTGTGGGTATATTTTAAAATACTCAAAAACCCCAGATGGCTTTGAGTCTCAAAATACCCAAATTCCTTATAATGCCCACAGAGCCTTCCAGTGCCCTAAGTATACTCCTGTTTTTTACACATGCCAAATAGGGCCTTCCTTCACAACTCCTGTGTTCTGCCCATGGCCTGCTCTTACTCAGTTTGGGTCTGTCCTCAAGTGCTGTGTCATCTGAATGAGGCTTCTATAGTCACACTGCACAGCACCCTTCCTCCTCACCCTGCTCATCAACCATGAGCTGTTTTTCTTTCAAGTGTTTGTGCACACCTGATACATGATGTAATCACTCTCTTTACTGTCTGTCTGGCCTCATCTGACAGTCTGTTCCTGGTCTTGTGTTAGGGGGCACATAGTAGATGTTCAGGCAGTATGTGTCAAGTGGAAGGGAGAGAAGGAAGGAGGAAGAGAGAGTGGAAGGCAACAAGAGGGGAGAGAAGAAAGGAGAAAAAGAGAAGGGAATGAAAAGTAAAAGAGGGGAAGGGGAAAAGGAAAGAAGGGAAAGGGAAAAAAGAGGAAAGAATAAAGGGAGAGAAGAAAAAAGGAGAGAATGAAAGGGAAGAAAGGGATGGAAACAAAAGAGAAGGAAGAGGAAGAGAAGGAAGTCATGGATAAACCAAAGGTGTGACTTGGGCAATGTGCCATGGTTTGATGATGAAATGTATCTCACATGATGATCTTGCTTTGGCAGGTGATGGGAACCTTAGTAAGTGGGTCCTAGTTGGAAATAAGGCACTGGGGATGAACCTGTGATGTGTATCTTATCCCTGGCCTCTTCCTGCCTTGCTCTCTGACAAGAGATTAACAGCTTTCTGCAACAGTTTGATGTATTGTTCCACACAGGGCCTGAAACACAGAGTCAATTGACATGGACAGAACTTTCAGAAGCCATGAGCCAAGATAAATTCCCATCTCCTAAATTGTTTCAGTTATTTGTTCACAGTGATGAATAGTCTGATGAATATAGAAAATTAGTACCAAATAAGTGGGCTGTGTGACCACACCTGACCAATGTGTTCTTGAGCCTGTGGGTGGCATTTGCAAACCTTTGGAGATGTAAAATACACAATCTGCAAAATGCTCAAGCACAAGTTCATGGGTGTCAGTGGGTGATTCTGGTGAAAGCTCAGAAGACTGAATCAGTAGTGATACCATGGACAGTGGAGACCAGCCAATGATGTAGAAGACTGTGTAAGTAATACTACTGACAGTGGAGATCAGTCAATAACATTTTAGGGAGAGAAGACGACTTTGGGGGAATTAGTTATATACATTCTGGAAAATAATTTGTCATCAAGTTGTCCAGGTCCTGAGATTTTGAATGAGGCTAAATTTAAATCCATGACCTTGCAGTGCCTAGCAATACCTTTGCAAGACCCTCATAATAGAAGAAAAAGATGATGACATCAAATTAAAAGAGAGACTAATGGAGAGAGGGAGGGGATATGATGGAGATTGGAGTTCTAAAGGGGACTGGGGGGAGGGAGGGAAATACCATGCATTTTTTGTATGCAAGTATAGAAGTTGTCAATAAAAGAGCTCCCTAAATTAAAAAAATTAAATGTAAATTAATTACTAGACTAATTAATTTGATTATTTTATCCAAGGAAATCTCAAGACAGGATAGCACTCAAATTGTTTCATGGCTGCTTTTAAAAATGTTTTATTTTGGTTGGAGAGATGGTTTAGCAATTAAGGCACTTATCTGTGAAGCCTAAGGACCCAGGTTCAATTTCCAATTACCCACATAAGCCAGATGCACAAGATGGCACATGAGTTGGAGTTCGTTTGCATGGCTGGAGACCCTGGCACACCCATTTTCTCTATCTGCCTCTTTCTCTCTGTCTCTCTCTCTCTCTCTCTCTCTCTCTCTCTGTGACTCAAATAAGTTAATTAATTAATCAAAGGCTTTAGTTATTTATTTACCTATTTACATATGGAAGAGAGAGAAAGGAGAAGTGCAGAGCAGAGAGAGGAGAAGTGTGAATGAGCTTGGCAGTACCTCTTGCCACTGCAGATGACCTCCAGGCCCATGTACTACTTTAAGTGGGCACTGACACACACTGGAAGACTTTTCAAGAAAGAACCTTTAACTGCTGAGCCATCTCCCTGGCCCACTGTTGCATAGTTACTGTTGGCTGCTCTTAGCCAGGTTTACAGTGAGAATCAGGATCAAAAACAGAGTGGAAAGATTTTTAAAATGTCATTTTAGCCAAAAAATAAGAATGATTAATGTTTTGGAAAAGGAGAATATGATTGCTAAAGAGATTAGTAACATTAAAAGCAATTAGTACTTCATACTGTGACAATAGGAAAGATGCCTCAGGAGTTAGTTGCCTTGAGATGCCTCAGGAGTTAGTTACTCACTGCAAGATCAAGGCTATAAAGGTTTTAATTCATTTAAAAGACTTGAGATCAGAATACAGGACCACCTAGAAGACAGTTTTCCCAGGTTTAGTCACTTAATACTCAGAGACTGCTGCAGCCATGGTCCAAGGGAGGAGGGGGGATAGCTATCTTTTATGACTGACAGTATTTATGTGGTACTGGTTTTGCAGGCATACATAATGCAAGATTTACAGGGTCAGAGACTTCTACCCATATTTCAGAGAAGGTCTGAGAGGCCAGACAATGTGTGGTATGGTTAGGATCCTTTAATAGAATTAATCACAACTTTTAAATTTTATCTATAAAAGGAATGAAAATTACTATGGACATTCTATTATCACTCATTCTGTTCAAACTTGACTCTGGATTGCATCCACCTCAAGAGAAAAGACTCAAGTAAGAACTGAGAAACACACAAGAAAAGATATTTCTTAGCTTTAGGGTTTCCCGTGTTCAGGTCCAGGTTATTACAGTGATTTAAGACAATCTGAATGACAATTTGGTCCTAAATCACATTAAATGTTCTGACTAAGAAACTTCCTCATAAACTCTACTACCATTACCAGTTGTAGCTGACAAGGAAATACAAACTTTATTTAAGTAGAAAGACAAGCATTTTAGAGGTGCAAATTCTGAAGCTAGTTTTTACATGTTAAAAAGAATACAACCTTTTAAAGAAAGGAAAGTAGGCCAGTGTGGCTAGGCTAGTGGCTCTCACTGGAGTCAATTTTGCTTCTATGTGGACTTTTTTTTTTTAGACGTGGTGACTGGTTTACTAAGTAAATATATGAGAGAGAGGCCAGAGATTGTGCACAGTTTCCTACAGTGTACAGGAAGCTCTTTCATAGCAAAGAATTATTCAGTAGAAATGTCAGTAATGCTGGGGTTAAGAGATGCTGGACTGAGCTGTCATGTAAGAGGAAGAATCTGGATTGTTTTGGCCTTGGGGTAGTGCTTGTGAATGACCCAGAGACTAAAAATAAGATAAGTGAGGCATAAGAACTGGGTGGGGACTGTGACAAAGTAGTGAGCTGCAACTGATGATTGGCAGTTTAGAAGTGTATTCAGAGCTATCAAACCCTGCAATGATTTTTCTTTTTAATTTTTTACATTTTTGTGTGCTTGTGTAGCATGTCCTTATGTGTGTGGATGTGTGGGTCATGTGTGTGCATGCATAGTGTAGCCATCGTCATTCTCCACCCTATTTTTGAGTCAGCAGTGCTCACTGGCCCTAGAGCTCACTGATTTGACTAGCCTAGCTAACCAGTGAGCCCCAGGAATTCTCCTATCTCCATCTCCTGACTATTGGGATAACAAACACATACCCCTATGCCTAGCATTTTTAACCTGGCACTAGGCATCTGTACTCAGGTCCTCTTCTTTGTACAGAAGGCACTCTACCCACTGAACCATCTCTCAAGCCAAATCTTGCAATGTTTTAAAGAAAAGCTTAAATTATGAAACCTTCTGTTTTGTAAATATTGGCCTTAGAACCTAATTATAAATTCAAGTGACACTGAGAAAAGTCAAATAAAGTAGGCTATGAAGCCAGAAATGAGGCTCCAGTGTGTACATTGTGCACTGGGGAGAGCTCCAGGAAGACAGGAGAAGAAGACATCCAGTGTGTACAGTGTGCACTGGGGAGTGCTCCAGGAAGACACGAGAAGACATCCAGTGTGTACAGTGTGCACTGGGAGTGCTCCAGGAAGACACGAGAAGAAGAAGACAGTGTGCACAGTGCTCAGTGTGTGTACAGTGTGCACTGGGAGTGCTCCAGGAAGACACAAGAAGAAGACATCCAGTGTGTACAGTGTGCACTGGGGAGTGCTCCAGGAAGATGTGAGAAGAAGACATCCAGTGTGTACAGTGTGCACTGGGGAGTGCTCAAGGAAGACATGAGAAGAAGACATCCAGTGTGTACAGTGTGCACTGGGGAGTGCTCCAGTAAGACACGAGAAGAAGACATCCAGTGTGTACAGTGTGCACTGGGGAGTGCTCCAGGAAGACACGAGAAGAAGACATCCAGTGTGTACAGTGTGCACTGGGGAGTGCTCCAGGAAGACACGAGAAGAAGACATCCAGTGTGTACAGTGTGCACTGGGGAGTGCTCCAGTAAGACACGAGAAGAAGACATCCAGTGTGTACAGTGTGCACTGGGGAGTGCTCCAGGAAGATGTGAGAAGAAGACATCCAGTGTGTACAGTGTGCACTGGGGAGTGTTCCAGGAAGACACGAGAAGAAGACATCCAGTGTGGACAGTGTGCACTGGGGAGTGTTCCAGGAAGATGTGAGAAGAAGACATCAGTGTGTACAGTGTGCACTGGGGAGTGCTCCAGGAAGATGTGAGAAGAAGACATCAGTGTGTACAGTGTGCACTGGGAGTGCTCAGGAAGACATCCAGTGTGTACAGTGTGCACTGAGAAGAAGACATCCAGTGTGTACAGTGTGCACTGTGCACTGGGGAGTGCTCCAGGAAGACATGAGAAGAAGACATCCAGTGTGTACAGTGTGCACTGGGGAGTGCTCCAGGAAGACGTGAGAAGAAGACATCCAGTGTGTACAGTGTGCACTGGGGAGTGCTCCAGGAAGACACGAGAAGAAGACATCCAGTGTGTACAGTGTGCACTGGGGAGTGCTCCAGGAAGATGTGAGAAGAAGACATCAGTGTGTACAGTGTGCACTGGGGAGTGCCCCAGGAAGACATGAGAAGAAGACATCCAGTGTGTACAGTGTGCACTGGGGAGTGCTCCAGGAAGACATGAGAAGAAGACATCCAGTGTGTACAGTGTGCATGGAGGAGTGCTCCAGGAAGATGTGAGAAGAAGACATCAGTGTGTACAGTGTGCACTGGGGAGTGCTCAAGGAAGACATGAGAAGAAGACATCCAGTGTGTACAGTGTGCACTGGGGAGTGCTCCAGGAAGACACGAGAAGAAGATATCCAGTGTGTACAGTGTGCACTGGGGAGAGCTCCAGGAAGACACGAGAAGAAGATATCCAGTGTGTACAGTGTGCACTGGGGAGAGCTCCAGGAAGACATCCAGTGTGTACAGTGTGCACTGGGGAGTGCTCAGAAGAAGAAGACATCCAGTGTGTACAGTGTGCACTGGGGAGTGCTCCAGGAAGACATGAGAAGAAGACATCAGTGTGTACAGTGTGCACTGGGGAGTGCTCCAGAAAGACGTTTGAAGACGACATCCAGTGTGTACAGTGTGCACTGGGGAGTGCTCCAGGAAGACACGAGAAGAAGACATCCAGAAGAAGACATCAGTGTGTACAGTGTGCACTGGGGAGTGCTCCAGAAAGACGTTTGAAGACGACATCCAGTGTGTACAGTGTGCACTGGGGAGTCCTCCAGGAAGGGGTGAGAGGAAGACACATGGAGTGCCCATTGTGGCTCTGTCACCTAGGCTTTCCCATAAATACTGAATCAGAGGAATGGCAGTTTTTAGCTGGAATGGTCGAAAACCGCAAACCCCCTTCCATCTTCAGGACAACCACTGCCAACCTCAGAACAGAACACTGATAACATAAAGGAAACAGGCTTGAAAGAGGCTTGACCCTCTACATTGACCAGAACCCAAATACAAAAAATAGAGCACATTCCAGGAATGAAAATGGCAGGTCCTCCTCAGCTCTGAAGAAGTCTATGTGAAGGACCAGGCTCTCAGGCTGGGCTGTCTTTCTTAGATTTCTCCAGCTCACTGTGTCTCTGCTGCTATGGTCTGTCAGCCTTCTGGAATCCTTGCAAGAGAATGTGGCTGATTGTTCCAAAAGAAAAACATTTCCAGGCTACACCAAGTGGACTTCCCATTAATTATAATTTCTCATATTAAAAAGTAAAAATATGCTTTCACTCAGAAACAGAATTTGTTGGCAAATGAAAAGAAAAGAATTAGCTGTGAATTTCTGTCACTAAAATTGCTTTAAATAAAACAGCTTATTTTGTTTCTGTCCTGGTTTTAGGAACTTTCTGTGCTGGTGGATGATTCCTACACTTATCACATTGTACTTGTTGTCTTCAGTGCTATAGCAGAATGTTATGTTGTAATGGAGTATGGGGAGACACTAGGGAGACCTCCTTTCCTCCCACCCTATACCCTTTGTGGGGTCTCAGCCTTGTGAACATTCACTCTCTTTTGCATTTTAGTTTTACATGCTATACAAAGAGATGCAGAAACCAAGACACATAATGATCCTGACAAGCTAGATACAACCTGAGAGGAGAAAAGAATATAATTTCCTGGTGGAAAGGATAGGCAGAGGATGACCTGTCAGTGTTCACAGGGGCCCTTGCTCTAGCTCTGTAAGTTCAATATTCAAATTTGTTCCTCCCTTCAAAGTCTATGTGAGGCCTTGTAAGGATGCTGTCACACAATGTCCTCCAGAGATATCTACTAAACCTGCCCTCTCCACATTCCATGTTGAAATAATTAGCTAAGTCACTTCTGCAGGAATGGATCATTGCAGGTATCCAAAGCTAAGAAATGGTTTAGCAGCTGCCATGAGGAAGCTGTGGCAGATGGAGACCCAGGCTTTGTCTGCTCTCCCTCTCACTCTCTCTGACCAGACATGCAGATCCTCTATTTATTTTAATTTTTACAACCTTGACATTCAGGGCACCAAAACAGGATCATAACACTCGATTCATGAAAGGTCTAGAAGGAGCATGGATGAAGGTCCAATGTTTGAGCCATGTCTTGTACCAGATAAGTCATCAGCAAGGGCTGAGGGGTGGGGGATCATTAGTATTAATTTAAATGGCCCAGCTTGTGTTCTGCTAAGAACCCATGTTGCAGCTGGGTCATCTTATTTGATGAAGACAGGGCAGAGCTGAGAGTAGAGTCCCTGTTGTGAGTCAGGAGGTCGGCCCTGGAGGGTCCGCAGACCTCCATCCCTGCATATATCATGGCCAGTGACTGTCAGCCCCACCCTGCCTCCCCCCCTCCACAGCCAGCCTATGCTCCTTGGGTCCATTATTGCACTGCCTCTTATGTTAGTCCATTTCCTGCTGCAGTAACACAATACTACAATGGGCAAATTTATGAGCACTATTATTGTCCTGGGTTGGGAGATGCTCATTGTATAAAGTACTTGCCATGCTGGTGTGAGAACCTCAGTTTGATCCCCAGAACTCATATAAAAGCTGGAAAAGGTGGAACACACCTGGAATCCCAGCATTGAAGAGGTGGAGACAGGAAGATCTCTGGGATTTACTAGCAGGTAGTGTAGCCAAATCAATGAGCTCAAGTTATCGTTCTCTAAAAGAATAAGGTGGGGAGCAACTAAGAAAGACACCAGATGTTCACCTCCGGCTTTCTTGTGCCTAGTTCTGCATGTGCACCCCCAGATATGCACCCACATACATGAGCATGCAACACACACACACACACACACACACACAATGATCTGTGGGATCTGAATGGAAACCAACTACACGTAACACACCAGAAGAAGCAACTTTAGTCTGGCATAGGGTGCCCAGATCCAGAAATGGGACAAAGCATTTCTTAAGGATATTGGAAAAAGCTTTTCACAGAAGACAAACTAACCTGAGGGTTGCTGACACTGAGTTGCAGGTTTCGTGGGAGGAAGAATGATAATCATTCACTTTCAGACTTCCCCAGTTGCTGCAAACCTGAGCTGGGGCACCTCCTGCCCTGTCTGTGTGGGCTGTGATGGTCCTTCTGGGGTTCCCACAGTGAACAGTGGTTATGAAGGAGAAAAGCGAGACTAATGGATGGTTGATATGGTGGAGGGAGTGTGCATAGGTGATTGATGAATGGGCTCCTGAGAACTGCACCACCCACAGAAGACACACCCATTCAGAACCTGAACAGAATGTTGGGACAGTTGAGATGATATGAGAGGGAGGATTGACATAAACCATTACTTTTTTATTCCTAAGTAAATTATTTATTTGTACCTGTGTGTGCTGAGTGTGTGTGTTGGGGGTGGGTGTTGAGGGCAACTTTTGCCTCTAAAAATGAACACAAGACCTGTGTCACATTTTGTATCTAGTTTACATGAACCTGGGTCAGCAGGCTTTGCAGGTAAGCTCCTTTAACCACTGGGCCATCTTTCCTGCCCAGCCACCACATTTTGCTACAGACAATATTTTATTTATTTTGGTTGTGCACATGTAGTATGTTGTTTGGTGTATGTGTGTGTGCATGTATGTACATGTCCTTGCACACACACGCAGAGACCACAAGAGAACATTGGGTATCCTCCTCTGCTGCTCACCCACATACTTCCTTTAATGGAGTTTCTCCTCCTCCTCTCTCTCTGAACCTGGAGCAGCCACTTTGGGTCACACTAGCTGGTTAGTGAGCTCAGAAATTCTCCAGTCTACACTCCCGACAGTATTGGGGTTACAAGTATGCACAGCCATTCCCAGTTTTGTATGTGGGTGCTCAGAAATTGAACTGGGAGTGAATCAGGCCCTTTCAGGGCCTCATGCTTGAACAGTAAGTACTCTTATGCACTGAGCCTTCTCCCAGCCCCCTATAGACATTTTAAACAATTTTTTTAGTATTTTGTTTATTTATTTGAGAGAGAGAGAGGCAGATAGAGAAAGAGAATGGGCACTCCAGGGCCTCTAGCTACTGAAAATGAACTCCAGATGCATGTGACACCTTGTGCATCTGGCTTTACATAGGTACTGGGGAATAGAAACTGGGTCTTTTGGTTTTGCTGGCAAGTGCCTTGACCACTAAGCAATCTCTCCAGGCTGACATTTATTTTAAAACTTGGATTCCCCAGAACCCCACCCAGTGGAGGACGCGTGGCGCCTTCTGATTAAGAAGCATGGCCGGCAGGTGGACATGGTTGAAGCCAGGTTCATTAGGAAGAAGGGATGCTAGGATCCATGCTATGCTGGAGACACTTGCTGGGGTGAGGCAGGGTGTTTCCATCTGGTCCTCTTTTTTTTTTTTTTTTTTTTTTTTTTTTTTTTTTTTTTTTTTTTTTTTTTTAGGGCTGGAAAGATGGCTTAGTGGGCACACTAGGGCCTCTCGCCACTGCAAACAGATGCATGTGCCACCTTGTGCTTCTGGCTTTATGTGGGCACTGAGAAATTGAACCTGGGACTTCAAGCTTTGCAAGCAAGTGCCTTAACTGCTAAGCCATCTCTCCAGCCCTGGTCCTCTTTTTGAACCTTTGTCCATGCAGGATGAACACTTGGCCAAAGCTCCACACTTACAACATCCCCACCCATGGTCTCTATTGCTGAAGCTCCCAAAAATGATCTCAGGTTCTCAGAGGAAGCTTAGCAGGGGACAGGCTCAAAAAGACTGCTCATCAGTACCTCATGACCTACATACCAAGCTCTTCCCTCTCAGATTCACATGGTTAGGATCAAGAAACTCCTGGATTTGATGACCGATTCACTTTCTGGGCAGGACCCTGATTAAGCTCTAGAGAAGAGTGAAATAGCTCTGGGCATCAGGAGAAAAGGGGCAGTAGCAAGCAATCACCCTCCTCTGAGGTCTGTTAGACTCAGTGTAAGGTAAGCTCCAGCTAATTACCTCCCTGAAGTTGTGACTGTGGGCAGAGCTGCCCTAAATGTGTGTCTGATAACTGGACCATGACAAAGGACATGCGTAGGATTGTATCAGCAACTTGCTTGGGTTTCTGAGTCATGAGTAGTGACTATGGTGAAACTAGTGCCCGTATTCCCCAGCTATCTTGTGTCTCCAAAGCCATACTCCTACTCATCCATCACTGAACAACTCCCCAGACCCCACCAACATCCCATCTAGATGCCAACATCCAGCTTCAATGCCATGTCTTCCATGCTTCCTTCCACACGTGTGGTTCTGCTACAGAGGCATGGCATGTGTAGTCAGCAACACTGCCAGCATGTCTGCTGCTGAGATGTCTGCTGTAGATTCCTCAGCCACTGGAAGAAGGCAGGATCCGTGACTCAGAATATCTTCCCATTGGAATCAGCTTATGTCCTCACTCACTGCACATTTGCTAGACAAGGACAAAGCCACAGCATTTCGGTCATTTTAGAGTCAGCAAAGGTGTCTCTGGCATCTTAGCATTCAGAGAGTGAGGGACAGGCTGTCTTTGACAGTGAGCCAACCAGATGAATTTATCAACTTTTAAAGACATTGCCAAATTCTTGAGTGTTAAGTCATTAAATTTATTTTCCTAGGATTCATTAAAGAAAATGTCCCAGCCAAGAAATGCCAGGCAGGTTCTAGAACCTTATGCATGTATCGTCATGGACCACTCAGTAACATATCAGACAGAACAAATGTGTCTCTCCATGAACTTACTTCCTGGCCAGTGAGTCACAGGTAAAGTTTATTATGATAACACATCTATGTTTCTTCCATGTGAGTGAGTCAGGACACTGCTGAGACATTGCAATATTTCATTTTGATTTAGAATACTGCTGTAATTTGACCATCCTATAGAAAGATGCTACTGAATCTTGTGTGGAAATGATGGTGTCCAGTATAAATCCATCCCCCAATGAAGACAGCTGCAGGACTGTGCAAAAGACCCACCATGTGCTTTTTTCTCTCTGTGTGTGTAGTATGTGTGAGATGCAGGTGTATGTGTAGAAGCATATACCCTGTGCTCTGTTACTGTCCCACTTTCCTTGAGTCAAATCTCTCATCCAACCTGGAGCTACCCAGTGAGTCCTAGTGATTATCTGGCTTCTGCCACCCACAGACCTGGAGTTACAGGTGTAATGTGAACCACCACACCTAGCCAATTCTTTCTTTTTTTAAAAAAATTATTTATTTGCAAGTAGAGAGAGACAGAGAAAAAAGAGAGAGAGAATGGGTACAGCAAGGCCTCTAGCCACTGCAAACAAACTCCAGACACATGTGCCATTTTGTGCATCTGGCTTTATGTGGCTACTGAGGAATCAAACTCGAGTTGTTAGGCTTTGCAACAAGTGCCTTAACTGCTGAGTCTGTCTCTTGGATTTTTGCATGGGTGGTGGGTATTGAACTCAGGTGGTCTCTGGCCCTCATTCTTGTGTAGCACTTTTACCCTCTGAGCTATCTCCCTAGCCACACTGTGTTTTATTATTATTATTATTATTATTGGTTTTCAGGTGTGTGCATATGCATGTGTGTGCACCTCATGTTCTATTGCTCTTATGTGTATTTCATTGAGATGGAGCAGTCATTTTTAGTCAGTGAGCTCCAGCAATTCTCTTGTCTCTGCCGTCAGAGGACTGCCAACCTACGAGGGGTAAACCCCTGAAGAAATGCACCCTGCCCCCAGCCATTAACGACTTGACTTATATATCCTCAGGGAGGTGTGGGGCATCATGAATTCCTCTCCATGACAGAACAAAAATGGGCCTGATCTAATACAGGTCTCTTGCAGTCATCACAGCTGCTGAGAGTTCAAGAGCACAATCATGCCCTGAGGTAGCTTTCCACAACAAACCCATATTTTTTTCTATTTTTAGGTTATACCTGAAGGGCACAGGTGGCTTTGAGTGGATTTTGATTAGGACAGCCAGATTTCCATGTCTGACAGGATTAATGTTAACAATATGTTAAGTAATATGTCTCAAGCCCTCAAACTAATATAATTCTCTCCATACCTGTGAAGCAGTTATGATGACCGTCCACAGTACAAATGAAGGACTGAGGACAAGAGGTGGATTTGCAAAAAAGCCAACTCAGAAAAGCATGAAGCAGCATGGAGATGCAGATGTGATTTGTGGACAGAGTGTGTACCGAGCATACATGAAGCTCTGGCTTTGATCACTAGCATCACATTAATCAGGTGTGGTGCTGCAGTGGTGGGAAATGAAGGCAAGAGGCTCAGAAGTACAAGGCCATCCTTTCCTATTCAGTGAGATCCCTGGGATACATGAGACCTTATCTTACATTAATTAAATAAATCAATCAAAGAAAGAAAGGAGCTGGGCGTGGTGGCGCACGCCTTTAATCCCAGCACGCGGGAGGCAGAGGTAGGAGGATCGCTGAGAGTTCGAGGCCACCCTGAGACTACATAGTTAATTCCAGGTCAGCCTGGAACAGAGTGAGACCCTACCTCGCAAAACCAAAAAAAAAAAAAAAAAAAGAAAAAGAAAGAAAGGAAAGGAAGGAAGAACAAAACAAAAAGGGAGGAAAGAACAGAAGAGGAACACACAACTCATGAGTTTCTATTTGCCTTATTTGAGAACAAGCAGCTCAGGGCTGGGTGCTGGCATTCTGTCCATGGTGGACAGCTCCTACCCCTCCTCCTTCCCTTAGTTCAGGGATGCAGCTAGCCTGGGTGCATCCCAAGGTCAGGTGGGAAGTGACCCGGAGCTAGCAACAATGGCAGCCCAATTTTGGTCCCAGAATTGACATAGTGATGAGCCCAGACCCTGCATGCTTTGTGATCATAAGGCCAGGGTAGTAGAGCTGAGCTGCTGCCATGCACAGGCCTGGATCCTGGCATGAGGCACACCTGGGGCTCCAGAGGTCTAGTGCAGGAGTGAGCCACCCTCGTTGTGAGTCACTGATGGAGAATCAGAGCCAGGGTGTGAGATAACTGCATCCCGACTGGTGATACCTTCTGAGTAAAATAAATTCCTAGCTTAATTTAAATTGCTTAGATTTGGATTTTCTGACAGTTTTACAAAAACGGCCAAGCAACACTTCCCAGTCTTTTGGTTAAGATCTAATACAAAAACAGACAAACAAAAAGCAGCACGTATGGACCACTCTCTGGGTTCACACTTCTCTTACTTTTGGGCAGACTGTAAAGTATAAAGTCTATACATGTGAAATAGGAGCTGGCGAGTAGCAGTCCATCTGGAGGAAGTCCATGACTGGCTTCACACTCTGAGAAGTGGTTCATGGGCCACTCTCTGGAATGTAGCTGGTCACTTTCCTCCTCTGTCCCATGGTCAGGCCTTCCTGATATTTGGCCTGTGGATTGTACATGTGCTCTCTGTCAGGGAGTAATGGAGCTGGAGGCCAGTGTGATGGATGCTGTGAGACCACGCTGACCTGCAAAGCAGGGCACTTACTTCTGACTGAGTCAGAGAGGACTTATGTTAGTTGAGAGTGGTGAATGCTCCACTCCTACCTGCAGAAGTTGAGTGTGTTACTTTCCTTATTGCTGTGATCAGATGTCTGATAAGAAGCAATTTATGGGAGGAAGGATTAATTTTGGCTCATGGTTTGAAGGTACAGCTCATCATAGTGGTGAGCGTGGCTTGTAGATGTGGCAGGAGTTTGAGACCACTTGCTTACATTTGGACAGACCAGGAAGCATAGACTGGACAAAGATATAAACCTTAAGCCTGCCTCCAGTACCCATTTCCTCCAGTCAGGCCCCACCTCCTGAAGGTTCCACAACCATACCAAACAGTGCCACCATCTGGGCACTAAGTAGTCAAGCACATGAGTCTATGGGGGACGCTTCCCATTTAATCTCTAACACTGCCCAAAAATTTATCCTAAGACCATGCAGGTAGTTACCACTGTTAATTTTCTATAGGTGGGGCAACAAGTCAGCACACAATAGTTTAATACAACACACGTTTATCACAACACACGTTTATTACCTCTCAGCTGTCAGGCCCCACACACCTGTCTTCCAAGTTCTTCTTCTTGAAGGACAGTGGGTAATTACACTGACCCACAGGTTTAGGGATGAGATGTAGAATCTGTAGGGTGGTTTTGTTCCATCTGCCCCATCACCCTTAGAAATGGGACAGTTGTAATTAAGATGCACTGTGGTGTTTTGAGCTCCTGGGTTAAGTGGGGTCAGTGCATCTTGTCACTCAGAGGTAGTTTCTAGGGACGTGTACTCTAACTTAGCCACCTGTACAGTGTCACGCATACCCTCACACTCAAGGCATCCCTACAGCTCTCTGGATGTGTGAAACCATACATTTGCTTTGGTATCAGGGCTCATTGGGCACTAAGACCACTAAAACACAGAGCCTCCATTTGGGAGGACCCCACATGACCATGGGTGCCTCTTCCCTGTGAGAGATGGGTCATTTCCATAGCTGTGTGGTTTTCAGTCTGCCCAAGTTTTGTCCTTATAAGTTTGCATTCATTATCATACTCCTGACTATGTATCTCAGGCAGCAAGAATGAAAAAGTGATTCCTTACATCGTTCTCATAGTTGTGTCTGTCTGGGTTGGCTCGTGGAAGTCCCATGTCTGGGATGAGAAAGCTGTGAGACCTTGAGCTTCAAAGTATGAGACAAGTGACCGTTGTCAGCCTGGGGATGCAGATCTTCAGAGGAACTTTGACCTCACACCATTGCTACAATTCCCAACTTTCTTTCTAATCTTGTGTGAGATCCTACTTAGCGTCCCACAAATGAAGATGTATGACTTAGCCCAAGTGCAGTTGTAGCTGGCAGGAGCAAGAGACCCACAATCTCTCATTCTCACAGGCTTGGTTCTGCAAAGATGTTGCCAGTTTATTCTCTTTGTTATAAAGATAATTGTCACAAGAAGATAGAGTCATGACTCAAATACAGATATAAAATGAGCATGCAACAAAGTTTAGTGAACTTGTTGATTAAATCACACTGGGAAGATGTTAGGACCTTTTTAAGAGGACAAGTCAAAAAAGTAGGGTAGAGGAAGGCTGAGTCTGTGGGTACAAGTCCAAAAATATGTACTTTTCCCTGGAGGTGGAGATGGTTGTCCCTCCACCCGATGGAAGCAGTTAGCATGTCGATAGGTGAAGATGCTTCTGACTTACTGCCAGTTATCTAAATCACTATAAAATCACTCCTTTAGCTTCAGAACTGGACAAGCTAGAACTGAGGGAGGTGGCTGAGGTGACCCATATTTGGAGTCCTAACACTTCGGAAGCTAAGGTAGAAAGATGGAAAGTTAGGGCCAGCCTGGGCTACTCACTGAAAGCCTGCCCCCCCAAAATAAATAAGAACAAAGTAAAACGTTGGAAACATTGGGAAAGCTGGAGAGCATACCTAGTATTCTGTCAAAGCATGGAAGAGTCTTGACTCTTTACTGCCAAATAATATTTTTTGCATTTCCTTCCTTCACCCCCTTTCTCTCTTCTCCATCT
This sequence comes from Orientallactaga sibirica, assembly GCA_036365145.1. NCBI lineage: Eukaryota > Metazoa > Chordata > Mammalia > Rodentia > Dipodidae > Orientallactaga > Orientallactaga sibirica. The sequence goes on along the minus strand of JAEOAD010000011.1, from coordinate 43,811,531 downwards.
TTCAATGTCTTTTAGGAAATAAGCTGTGTTGATTATATCATTTGAAATTACTTTGCCCTCAGAAAATAAGGAAGAAAAAAGGTTGTTTGTTTTTTAAAGCTGCTTAATCCCTGAACAAATTAAACATTATTATAAACAATTTGAACAATTACGAGATGTGACACTCTACTAGTTTTAATATAAAGCAACTTAATGAAGTTCTTTCCCTGCATGCTGAGAGGCTTTTGGAGGAAGTGGGGGTGCTTTGAGACCAAGTCATTTCTGTTTTCCACATCCATGTGGTGCTTTTGGCCCATGCTGTTCTTGGCACCTTGTAGGTGATTCTGCAGCAAGACATCCAAGAGGGTATTTTCACCAGCATCCTTTCTTATTTATCCATTTAATTGTCCCTCTGTCTAACCCTTTCTTCCTTTCTTTTCCTGGCATATATGTATGTGCATGGTATGCATGCATGTGTGTGTGCATGTTCCTATGGGTGTGGGTGCTCATATAAGTGTGTTTGTGAAGAATAAAAGTCAATGCTGAGTGTCCTCCTTCATCACTCTGCATTTTATATGGGTCCTGCGGATCTGAACTTAGTTCCTCACCCTTGTGCAATAAGCACATTACCCACTGAGCCATTTCCTCAGCCTTCCTATAGTTTGTCTTTTTTAAAGTTTCTTTCCCATTGTTGTTGAAGTATAATTGATAAATAAACAAATGTGTGTATTTATGATGCTTAGTGTTGGGGAGAGAGGAGGCATAAGATGTTTTCCCTGTGTTGGCGTGGCTCAAGGCAGTGAAAGTCTGAAGCCAAGACAAATGTGGTAGCTGAATCAAGGTTTTCAGTTCATGAGATGAAACTTACAGCTCATTTCCTGCAGAGGGCCAGGAATCCTGGGCACTCTAGTATGTGGTTATATACTGTCTTTGTATTGGTTGGTTGCCAACCTATCACTTTATGGCTTGCATTGTATGTGGTTTTGTTTCAATGTCCAGAATTATTTTTGTATTTTCTTAGGGAATGGTCCAGGCTGTATAAATGGTTCAGAAGCAGGAGACTTGAATCTCTTTTTTTGTATTGATGAATAGTTCTCTCCCAGCAAGGGGACCCATGTCATGTGCCCCTTGACATCTGCTGGCAACCTCCTGTACTTGAGCTCTTGGCAGCTTTCTTCACTGTAGTTGTCAAATATTTGAAGTTTTTGCAGCCTGTCATCTAGTGTGTTGGGGTCACTCCTACAAGGGTGGTAGTCAGTAGGGAGAGATGGGAAATCTCTCATGGAAATGTTTGCATTTCTCCAGGCTGGTGAGTGCAGCTGGTAACACATGAAGACTCTGAATTAAATTTGACTGATGTATATGGGGCCACATCTTTCCCCACACATCCTGTCCCATCTCACATTGAAGACTAAATTAGCCACTTCCCTTTTCATTCCATCCCTGTTCTTTGTGGGAGCAATGGTTAATTCCTCACTCATACTTTGACCCAAGATCCTTCAAAGCCCAGCCTCCTGAGGCTAAAGATCTGGCTCTTGGGGGGGGGGTCCTCTCTCCCCAGCATGTTAGCTGACATAAATACTTCGTCGTGACTGTCCAGTGGATGAGTCAAGACAAAAATAGAGCCAGTTCTTGTTATTTGGTACTTCCTGGTGTCCAGATACATCTTGTCACAAATTATTTTTTATTTTGAATGCTGGGTGCACTGAGATTTCCATAGTGCTTGTCATTGTCACACCCAATTAGGAGGCTGTGGTAAAGCACAATTGCTCAAGACATGGACAAGTGTCTACTAAATGAAGACCACTCCCTTCAGAAACCTCTGAAACCATGATTAGAAGAAGGCTGAGTATGAGCGGGAAATGTTCCTCTGTATCGGTGGTGGACTTCTTGTGCCTAGCAGAGTAAAGGTGGGGAGAGGGCATGACTCTTCTTGGCTTGTGCTTGTGGACTTGCCTGGCTCCTATGCATGTCCACCTCTGTGCTCCATCCCAGGGCCATTACTATACCGCATCAATGCCTTTGCAATAGCACACTATCCTTTAAACCCTGCACCTCACATTCATGCAGCCGGTGAAGATGATACCACAAAGGACCCACCTTAGGCTCAGCTTATGCAATCATTTCCATGAATGTTGGGCTGGAAGTGGGCATTATATTTTTTCAAAATTCATTAAGAGAGATGTATGGCTAAACAAAATTTAAATATGTGTATTTTTGTGTATAGTTTTGTGTGTGTGTGTGTCATCATCTGTTCTACAAAGTGCTGTAGTGTTACATAGAACCTGCCCACATCATCACATATACTTTAAATCCTTCTGAATGACTTGCAGTGCCTAAAGCATCAAACGTGCTGTGAAGGGGATGGGGTGATGGCTCAATGGGTAAAGTGCTTGCTTTACAACATGAAGGCCTGAGTTTGGATCCTTAACCTCTGTAATCAAAGCTCTGGGGACCAAAAGACAGGGAATCTCTCAGGCTCACAGGCCAGCTACTCTAGTTGAATTGGTGAACTCTAGATTCATCGAGAGAGCCTGCTTCAAAAAGTAAGGTGGAGAGCGATTAAGGAAGACACCCAACGTCAGTGTTTGGTCTCCATGCACACTTGCACACAAACATCCTCCAAGTTCACAAAGACACACACACACACAAATTCTGTGCAAAGTATTGTTGCACTGCATTGTTCAGAGAAAAAATAAGAACACGTGTCTATACATGTTCAGTAATGAGGCAGCATTTTCGCAGTTATTTCTAGTCTGGTGTTGGCAAATCTGTGGTTGCAGGAGTGGGTAGGCAGACCCACTGTTACTGGGTGAAGGTCTCTGTATGGCCCAGGCCTCTGTTCTCACAAAGATCACATAGTCTTGTCAGGTCAACTGCTTGTGTTTCTTACCACCACCATACTGAGGGACTGTGGAGTAAAAACACAGAGTGCCCAGGTACATTTGAATCTTAGCAAAAAACCATGTTTATATTATATTTAATTTTATCAGAATGCCCCATGAAATATCTCTGCTTACTGAAACTGAGCCATAACTGGGCCCAGTGTGTGTAAGGAAGCCCTGAGTGTAGCTTCCTGCATGGGATGTGAGAATCCTGCTGACTTCTCAGAACTTCCAGAAGACATGGTACCCAAGCGTTACCACATTGCCAACAGGGATGCTGGCATTTTGTTCACTATCACATTGATCTACCTGTTCCCTTTGGGTGATGCAAAGGGGAAAATTGAGTCTTGTCCTCATCTTCTTTGGGTTTCTTAAATGCATTTTAGGCAAACTTTATATTTTCAAAAATATAAAGTTAATATAAATATCTGCAAGTTTACTGGTGAACAGTTTCCTACACATAAGAGTATGATCATGGTGCCAAAATGAAATGCAGTTATTTTTCTTGATGTGTTCACTCTCCCCAGATTCTTCCTTATATAATGCTTGACTCATTTTTATATGGAATAAAATTGTGTTCTTAGGTAATAGTAGTGACTTCTTTTAGTATTGGAATACAGTGGATTTCACATCATCCATTCTGTGCCTTGAGGCATAAGATGGGTGTTATTTTCATAGCTAAGCAAGAAAGGAGAGGACAGAGGGGAGGAAAGGATGGAGGGAGGGAGGTAAGGAGGGAGGAAAGGAAAGAAAGAAGAAAGTATGTAAGGAAGATAGAAGAGAGAAGGGAAGAAAAAAGTAAGAAAGAAAAAGAAAGAAAGAAAAAAGAAAGAAAGAAAGAAAGAAAGAGATGGAGGGAGGGAGGATACAAGAAGGAAGAAGGGCAGAAGAAGAAAAGAAGGGAAAGAAAGAGGGAAGAAATAAAAGATGGAGGGATAGAAGGCAGAAAATAAGGAAGGATAGGAAAGAAAGAGAAAGGGATAGATGGAGAGAAAAGGAGGGAAGGAAGAGAAAGAAATGAGAAGAACAGAACAGACACCATAGGTCTAGGCCTCCTGGGGCACTTTAGGCAACAAGCTTCTGGGTCTCCTAGCAGGGAGAAAGGCCTGTAGGCCATGTGTGGATGGAAGCTGAGGAGCCATTTCCCCTCAGATGCTATGCAGTGACCTTTCCTTGCCAAATCATTTTCCTGAATAAAGTTCTAGGACCTGGTATGTTGAGCTGGTGCTCAGTAATTAGCTGCACAATTAAGTTTCATGTCCCCAAGTGGCAAGGTCAGATGTTGAACAGGAAAGTTCACAAGACCAAGTACATAGTGATAATGTGTACCCTGCTAGGATTGCTCACTTGACCTCATGATCCTAGACTGCACAGAAAGCTGCTAAGTGGTGACTCAGGCAGTACTACAGGGAGGTGACAGAAGTGGTTTGAATAACCAGGAGATGTCATGTAATGGATGGAGTCCTTTTAGGATTCTCATGGCACAGAGAGGTCATCTTGTTGAGCCAGTGAGATATGCATGCCGTTCTTTTGGGGTATGTGCATGTGTGTATAGGTGTGCATATGTGTGTAAGCATGTTCCTATGCATAAGGGAGCACATGACCATATGTGCCTTGTATGTGGAAACCAGAGGCTGATGTTAGATGTCTTCCTCCACTCCCTCCACCTTATGCTGTGAGACAGGGTCTTCCACTGAACCTAGAGTGGACTGATTCAGCTAGATTAACTGGCCAGCACACCCTAGGGATTCTCCTGTCTCCATCTCTCCAGCACTGGGATTATAGGCTCACACTGCCATGAATTAGAATTTTATGTGGATGCTAGGGTCCAAGCTTTACCATGGAGCCATCTCAACAGCCCAGCTGGTGCTGTTTTTGTGGGATGAAAGGTTTGGGTTTGATTACAGTCATACCATGGAGAAGACAGCATGCAAAATCTAAAGGTAAAATCCGCTTTGCTGTTTGTATTATAAAACACATAATCCACCTGTGGACTCATTCATTCATTTATCAAATATTTACCAAGTATGTGCTATTTTTCAGGTGCTATCCCAAAGACCCCGAGTGCCATGGGAAACAGGGTCTTTATGAAGCTTTGACTGATTGTGTAGACCCCACTGGCTTGGGAAAATTAACAGTAAAACATGAAGTCCTACTGTGGTGCTATGGAGAACACACATGGGGCTGTGACCAGAACCACAGTAAAGTACTGCACTCCAGAAAGATGGCACTTATAACAGGCATGGCCACAGGCAGGGCAGATGGTGTCCAGGTCAATGGGGGCAGAAAGTCCAGAGGAGAGAGGCAGCAGGTAGCTGCATCCAGGTCATCCACAAGAAATTCAGTTCTTTGCACAGATGTTCAGCTGTGGGAATTCAGACTTAAAGAAAACAGAAACGAGGAGTGATGTCCACAAAGTTGAAGATGTCTTTCTGTGGTGAGACGTCTTGTTACCTCTTCAATAATTTGAGTTTTGAAAACTGAAATCCATGTTTCTTAGTTCATATCTTATGACACTGCTCTTTGGTCAGTCGAAAACACACATGTGTCAGAGACTTTCTGTGTGCAACAATGCCAGTGACAGGCCATCACCTCTGAGTTCTTGATTGTCCTCACTGCTGCATAGCATGTAGCTGCAGAAAGGGGGTTCCAGGCGCAGGACCACATTGTGCTTGCAGAGTGTGGACATGGGGGCTTTTAAAGCAGGTTGTCAAGAATATCAAGAGCTCAGGACATTCTCATTGCAGACTAAGTGAGAGTAATCAGGTAACTGCTAAGGATGTGGACTTTAGCACAGTTGTTGCAGCTGTGCCTGGAAAGCCAGTGTTGTTAGAGCCAGTAATTTCCATTTTAATGCTCTCTAAGTCTTCTCTTTGGATGTATAATTTCTCTGTCTGTGTTTTCTCTTACAGAAAGTAAGGCGAGCTGTAAAAATAACATGTTGGATATTTTCCCCCTGAGGGAGGGATCTGTTCAGTAAGGAAAAAAAGGAATGTGGTTCTTTTTTCATTGGCGGCAGAACAATCTTCAGAGGATGTGGGTGTAATAGATGTGAAGTGCTGCCCCTGACCCTTAGTTGGAGGGTCTGGGCTTCCAAAGGACTTGGGGCATAGTGTGGTCAGTCAGTCATCCCCCTGCTTCTGGAGGGCTCTCACACCAACATGTCCTTCTGCGCCTCTCCTCTTCACTCCCAGCTTCACCTAAGGACAGGATAGAACATCCCCTATGACTTGTGGTTTTCCATCTTATTTTTTAATATATTTTTTATTATTTTATTTATTTTTGCAGAGAGACACAGAGAGAGACAGACAGAGAGGGAGAGGGAGACAGATAGAGATGGGCCCGCCAGCAGTCTCTCAGCTGCTGTGAATGAAATCCAGATGCATGCGCCCCCTTGTGGGCAAGTGCAGCATTGCACCCTTGCATCACTTAGCATCTGGCTAAACGTGGGACCTGGAGATTGGAACCGGGTTCTTAGGCTTAGCAGGCAGGCACCTTAACTGCTAAGCCATCTCTCCAGGCCTTCCATCTTATTTTTAATTAAAAACTGTTGCATGCATATTGTATGTGTGCTATGCATGCATGTGTATATATATATATATATATATATATATATATATATATATATATATATATATATACATATATATATATATTTGTATGTGTGGATGTATGTACGAGTGGGGATGTACATGTATATGTGTGCAACATACACGTAGAGGTCAAATGTTGACGTCAAGTGTCTTCTTCGGTTGCTGTTTACCTTCTTGTTTTGAGACAGTCTGTCACTGAACCTAGCGCTTACAGAGTCAACTAGACTAGCTACCCACAAAACAATAGAGATCCTCTTGTCTTTGTCTTCCTAGCTCTGGGATTACAGGCAGTCTTGCCGTTCCTGGCATTTTTATGTTGGTGCTAGAGATGTGAACTCAGATCCTTATGCTTGTTTGGCAAGGACTTGCCCGATGTGCCATCTCACTAGCCCATGTTGCCTATTTTTTTTAATTTTTATTTTTTATTGACAACTTCTATACTTACAGACAATAAACCATGATATTTCCATCCCCACCCCCTTTCCCCTTCACAACTCCAATCTCCATCATATCCCCACCCTCTCTCCATTATTCTCTTTTTTTTTTCTTTTTTTTTTTTTTTTTTTTTCTTTTTTTTTGAAGTAGGGTCTCACTCTAGTTCAGGCTGACCTGGAATTAACTATGTAGTCTCAGGGTGGCCTCGAACTCTCAGCGATCCTCCTACCTCTGCCTCCCGAGTGCTGGGATTAAAGGCGTGCACCACCACGCCCGGCCATTATTCTCTTTTAATTTGATGTCATATTTTTCTCCTATTATGAGGGTCTTGTGAAGGTATTGCTAGGCACTGCAAGGTCATGGATATCAAGGCCAATTTCTGTCTGGACAGTTGCATTGTAAAGAGTGGTACCCTTCCTTTGGCTCTTACATTCTTTCTGCCCCCTCTTCCACAATGGACCCTGAGCCTTGGAGGGTGTGATAGAGATGTTGCAATGCTGGGCACTCCTCCATCCCTTCTTCTCAGCACTATGTTGCCTTTTGGGTCATCCCAGTGGTCATCAGCATCTGAAAAGAGAAGTTTGTCTAACCAGAAGTGAGAGTAGCATTAATAAATGAATATGAACATTAAGTGTAGTGCTTTCAGGGCAGTTTGGTGGGAATAATATATACATTGACCCAAACAAGAGCAGGCTTTATATCCCTAAGGCACATGACCCCCTGCCATAGACTTTTGATTAGGTTTTTCAGTACCAGGCATGTATTCCCTCCCATAGAGAGGGCCTTCACTCCAATTAGAGAGCAGTTGGTTTCCCCCAGAGCAGACATGCAACTGCTGCACTCATTCAGTCATTTGGCCTGTCTGGTCAAACTTGAGGTTTCCAGTGTTTGACTGCTTTCACTGCTGATGACTTCTGTCTCCCATAGGACGGCATGCAGTGCAGCTTTTCTAGGTTTTAGTTGGCTGATCTACTGGGAGAAGGTTTTCTGCTCAGCACCAGCTTGTTTTGTCAGTGACCTTGCCTCTCAGGCAAGTGAAGCCTTCAGCAATAGGGTCTTACCATCTGTTTCTCAAGGGAAACCAATGGCCTTGGCAATAGTTATAATGTTTTGGAGGCACCAGGGACTTCTCTGACCAACAACTCACTGGAAGGTATTCCGTCCCTGGCACTGAAAATTTTCTAGTAACAGTCTATGGTTTCTGGATGTGCCATTATTTTAAAAAGTAGGTTTTCATATGTCTTATTCAGAATATCCTGACTTTTTTTTTTTTTTTTTTTGCTTTCCTGAGGCAGGGTCTCACTTTAGCTCAGGCTGACCTAGAATTCACTATGTAGTCTCAGGGTGGCCTCGAACTCAGGTGATCTTGCCTCCAGAGTGCTGGGATTCAAGGCATGCACCACCATGCCCAGCCAGAATATCTTGAACTTTGATTGATCCTCCATTCCCCACACCCACACTTCTTTTACATAGTCTCTTCCCCTGGCCTGGCTTAAGGCCTTTCCCCTCCCTGTAATCTGTTCTTCTACTTACATATATACAATACCATCCCTTAAGTCCTCCCCTCTCCTCCCTCACTTATAGCCTTTTTCTAGGTTACTGGTCTCTGCTACCAATTTTTGGTTCCAGCTCACACACAAGTCTATACATTTGTAGCTAGGATCCACATATGAGAGAGAACATGTGATGCTTGGCTTTCTGGACCTGGGTTACCTCACTTAGTGTAATACTTTCCAGAACCATGCATTTCCCTGCAAATTTCATGATTTCATTTTTCTTTACCACTGAATAGAACTCCATTGTGTAAATGTACCATATCTTTATTATCCTTTCATCTGTGGAGGGACATCTAGGCTGGTTCCATTTCCTATCTATTGTGAATAGAGCAGCAATAAACATGGTTGTGCAGGTATCTCTAAGGTAGTGAGAAGAGTACTTTGGATATATGCTTAGGAGTGCTATAGCTGGATCATATGGTGAATCTATTTTTAGCTCTCCATTAGTCTCTCTTTTAATTTGATGTCATATTTTTCTCCTATTATGAGGTCTTGTGAAGGTATTGCTAGGCACTGCAAGGTCATGGATATCAAGGCCAATTTCTGTCTGGACAGTTGCATTGTAAAGAGTGGTACCCTTCCTTTGGCTCTTACATTCTTTCTGCCCCCTCTTCCACAATGGACCCTGAGCCTTGGAGGGTGTGATAGAGATGTTGCAATGCTGGGCACTCCTCCATCCCTTCTTCTCAGCACTATGTTGCCTTTTGGGTCATCCCAGTGGTCGTCAGCATCTGAAAAGAGAAGCTTGTCTAACCAGAAGTGAGAGTAGCATTAATAAATGAATATGAACATTAAGTGTAGTGCTTTCAGGGCAGTTTGGTGGGAATAATATATACATTGACCCAAACAAGAGCAGGCTTTATATCCCTAAGGCACATGACCCCCCCTGCCATAGACTTTTGATTAGGTTTTTCAGTACCAGGCATGTATTCCCTCCCATAGAGAGGGCCTTCACTCCAATTAGAGAGCAGTTGGTTTCCCCCAGAGCAGACATGCAACTGCTGCACTCATTCAGTCATTTGGCCTGTCTGGTCAAACTTGAGGTTTCCAGTGTTTGACCGTTTTCACTGCTGATGACTTCTGTCTCCCATAGGACGGCATGCAGTGCAGCTTTTCTAGGTTTTAGTTGGCTGATCTACTGGGAGAAGGTTTTCTGCTCAGCACCAGCTTGTTTTGTCAGTGACCTTGCCTCTCAGGCAAGTGAAGCCTTCAGCAATAGGGTCTTACCATCTGTTTCTCAAGGGAAACCAATGGCCTTGGCAATAGTTATAATGTTTTGGGTCTCTGACCAACAACTCACTGGAAGGTATTCCGTACCTGGCACTGAAAATTTTCTAGTAACAATCTATGGTTTCTGGATGTGCCATTATTTTAAAAAGTAGGTTTTCATATGTCTTATTCAGAATATCCTGACTTTTTTTTTTTTTTTTTTTTTTTTTTTTGCTTTCCTGAGGTAGGGTCTCACTTTAGCTCAGGCTGACCTAGAATTCACTATGTAGTCTCAGGGTGGCCTTGAACTCAGGTGATCTTGCCTCCAGAGTGCTGGGATTCAAAGCGTGCACCACCATGCCCAGCCAGAATATCTTGAACTTTGATTGATCCTCCATCCCCACACCCACACTTCTTTTACATAGTCTCTTCCCCTGGCCTGGCTTAGGCCTTTCCCCTCCCTGTAATCTGTTCTTCTACTTACATATATACAATACCACCCCTTAAGTCCTTCCCTCTCCTCCCTCACTTATAGCCTTTTTCTAGCTTACTGGTCTCTGCTACCAATTTTTGGTTCCAGCTCACACACAAGTCTATACATTTGTAGCTAGGATCCATATATGAGAGAGAACATGTGACGCTTGGCTTTCTGGACCTGGGTTACCTCACTTAGTGTAATACTTTCCAGAACCATGCATTTCCCTGCAAATTTCATGATTTCATTTTTCTTTACCACTGAATAGAACTCCATTGTGTAAATGTACCATATCTTTATTATCCTTTCATCTGTGGAGGGACATCTAGGCTGGTTCCATTTCCTAGCTATTGTGAACAGAGCAGCAATAAACATGGTTGTGCAGGTATCTCTAAGGTAGTGAGAAGAGTACTTTGGATATATGCTTAGGAGTGCTATAGCTGGATCATATGGTGAATCTATTTTTAGCTGTCTCAAGAACCTCCACACTGATTTCCACAATGGCTGGACGAGATTACATTCCCACCAACAGTGTAGAAGGGTTCCTCTTTTTCTGCATCCTCACCAACACTTATTGTCATTTTTTTTCTTGATGGTAACCATTCTGACAGGAGTGAGATGTAATCTCAAAGTAGTTTTTTTAATATTTTTTATTTATTTATTTTTGGTTTTTCGAGGTAGGGTCTCACTCTAGCTCAGGCTGACCTGGAATTCACTCGGTAGTCTCAGGGTGGCCTCGAACTCATGGCGATCCTCCTACCTCTGCCTCCCGAGTGCTGGGATTAAAGGTGTGCACCACCACACCCGGCTTCAAAGTAGTTTTAATGTGCATTTTCCTGATGGCTAAGGATGTAGAACAGTTTTTTAGATGTTTACATGCCATCTGTATTTCTTCCATTGAGAACTCTCTAGTTCTGTAGCCCATTTTTTTAATTGGGTTGTTTGATTTCTTATTGTTATGTTTTTTGAGTTCTTTATATATTCCGGGTATTAACCCTCTGTCGGGTGTATAGCTGGCAAAGATTTTATACCATTCTATAGGTTGTCTCTTTGCTCTATTTACAATGACCTTTGCTGTACAAAAGCTTTCTAATTTTCTGAGATCCCATTGGTTGATTAGTGGTTTTATTTCCTGAGCAACTGGGATTACATTCAGAAAGTCTTTGCCAATGCCAATATGTTGAAGGCTTTCCACTCCCTTTTCCTGTAACAGTTTCAGTTTCGGGTCTGATATTAAGGTCCCTGATCCATTTGGACATGATTCTTTTTAAAAAATAGTTTTTTTATTATATTATATTTTTATTTATTTGTTTATTTGACAGAGAATTCTGTTCTGAATTGGGTTCCAGGTCAGCCTGGATCTGAATCAGACCCTGCTTCCAATAATGACAGAAGCAAAAGACAAAGGCCCTATAACTCTGAAAGCATCAAAGGCAGCAATATTCAACCCCCAAATGCAGCTTATTTGAAAATGGTAAAGCCAACCAAAAATATGTAACCCATAACCTGCCTTGACATGAAGGAGAGATTAGCACTTGCAATGCAGACCTATGTACATTTTTTTGTGTGTGTCAGTCGGCCTTGTTACCTTTTAGTGTGGCTGCCAAACTCACCAATGCCAAATGCCCACCTCGATCCCTCCTTGTTATGCTGTGGAGCCGGAGTTCTGTTCAGCTGTGCTGCATGCGCTGCCTTGGGGGCTGAATGCCAGAGGTTTGTGGTTCTGATGATTGAGAGATGGGACACTGCAGGAAACCTGGAGTTGCTCACCCAGTCTCCCTGTATCTCTCTCAGTAGCTCCTGAGATGATCTCAATTGTCTTTCCTTCAGTTTTCTTGTTTGCAAGGAGGCCGATGAGGCTGGAAATTCCCCTTGTTTGGTTGCTGCTGCTGCTGCTGCTAGGCACACCTGGCAGGCAGTGTCGGGCACGTGGATGGTGCAGATCAGGGCTACAAGTGCCTCTGTGGGATTTTGAGCATTTTCCTCTTTTCTGGTAGAGTTGGTCTCCCCTGCTTCTTCACTGTTTCTAAGAATAACCTATACTCCTTCACTTTTCAGAAGAAGAGTATATTTTTCTGTGGTTTTGCTTAAATACCTCCCTAGGCTGGTATGGCATGGCTCCTATGCCACCATCTTACCCAGAAGTCCTCTCTTTTTTATTTATTTGAGTGAGAGAGAGAGAGAGAAAGAGAATGGGCACACCAGGGCCTTCAGCTCTTGTAGACGAACTCCAGACATTGCATGCTTGTGTCACTGTGTGTGTGGCTTATGTGGGACCTGGAGATTCAAACATGAGTTCTTAGGCTTCATAGGCAAGCATCTTAACCACTAAGCCATCTCTCAGCTCCATTGTTGCTTATCTTAATGTATCTTTCTCTCTGGTCCTTTGCCATTTCCTGTCAGTGTGTCCTTTCATATAGGGTGTGAATGTGAGGGTAGCCTCAAATGGTACTAGGTATACTGTGGACATGAGGTCAGGTTCTATGTTGAAAAAATAAATCTCTCCTGTTTCCATCTCATTTGGCCATCTGTCCCAGCTTGGGTGATGACTCACTGAAGCTGCATCTCTGGAGCTCCTTGCATGATTCTCCTCATCAGAGTCTCTGCTCCTCAGGAACTGTTTACTTCTTATATAACCCAGGGAAGAGCAAGATGAGTCTTAACTTTCCTGTGGGTTTTAGGATATTTCCTTTTCCCCTCCAGGGAGGAGTGTTTCAATTTGGAATAAATAGCTATGCAATGCATTCATTTCCCATCTATCATCCATCCATCCATCATCTGTCATCTGTTATCTATGTACTACCTACCACCTGTTAATATATCTTCCTATGTATCTGTTATCTGTCTACATATATTCTATCATCTATCTTTACCTCTCAATCTACTTATCACCTATCTTCTATCTATAGTCTACCTACAAACCTCTATGTATTTATCATCTACCTGTCTACCTAGATACCAGTGATCTATCTATCTACTTATGTGACTATCACCTGTCTTCTTTCTATTTTCTATCAATCTTCTATCTATCATGTATCTGTCTAATGTCTCTTATCTATCTACTATCTATCCATCTATCTCAAACACAGCATTTATCTTTTATTAAGTGAGTTGATTTAAAAATATTGGAAGAGGAATTCCATCATGGGCCCAAAGGCAGGGCATTCAGAGCTAAAGGAGTGATCAGACATCTGCAGTACAGGTACTTTACATTAACTAATGCCTCCACTCGGTTCCTCCTGACAGTGACAGAAGGCCGTGGGATTCTCGAGAGCATCCAGCGGTTCTCCCTGCTGCCCACCTACCTCCCAGTGACCTACCACATCAACAACGCAGATGTCTCCTTCTTCCTGAAGGAGGCCAACCAGGACATCATGCGGAACTCCAGCCTGCAGTCGCGGGTCGAGTCCTTCCTGATCTACAAGTCCAAGAGACTGCCCATTCTTAATGCCAGCTATGGGCCCTTCTCCATAGAGCAGGTGGTGCCCCAGGACCTGATGTTGCCTTCCAACCCCTTTGGGTTCACCAACAAGTTCTCTCTTAACTGGAAGCTGAAGGCCTACATCCTGCAGGAGAAGGTCTACCTGAGCCAGCCAAGAGTGCAGGTTCTCTTCCACATCGTGGGCAGAGACTGGGACGACCACAGGGCCACTGAGAAGCTACCCTGTCTGCGAGTCTTTGCTTTCCGTGAGACCCAGGAGGTGCGGGGCAGCTGCCGGCTGGGCGGGGCCCTGGGGCTATGCATTGCTGAGCTTGAGCTGCCATCCAGCTGGTTCAGTCCCCCATCGGTGGTGGCCGGGCGGAGGAGGCCCACAGAACCAGAAGGGAGTCCAGTAGAACTCTACTACACTGTGCAGCCAGGGGACGAGCGAGGGGATTGTACCAGGGAGGACTTGAGGAAGGGCAGTGGCCTTGGGACAGGCCACAATGACATTGATGAGTCGGGACCCCCCTTGCACAGGATTGGGAGTGTCTCCCTTTACCAGATCCCCAGTAGTCCTTCCCTGAGGGAGCTGCATTTGGACAACAGCGTGGCTGTACATTATCTTCCAAAGACTGCACGGCAAGGAGATGTGCTGACTTTCCTTGTTTCTGTCTCCAAAAACTCCACTGAGGATGGTTTCACCCTGAGGTGAGCAGCGCCCTTTGCCTGTCTGCATCACATGAGGCAAGCTCTGCTCTGCAGCTGTGTTTCAGCAAAATAGTTGTGTGTGTCTCAAAAGTGGAACATGCTCCATGTTCACTGTGAGATACAGGGACCAGTTTGTATGTCTGGGTTGACAACTGGTTATGAAAATAGTCTCTCTTTTTTGTGTGCATGAGTGTGTGTGTTTTGTGCATGCATGTGTGTGTTCGTGTGTGTGTGTTGTGTGTGTGCATGTTTGTATGTCCTTTGGCCTGAGGACAACCTTGAGTGTCCTCTTCTGTCCCCCTCCTCTGACACAGGGACTGTCATTGGCCTGAAGCTCACCTAATAGGTTAGCCTGGCTGGCCAGTGAGCCCAGAGACCCACCTGTCTGCTTTCCCAGTGCTGGGATTACTAATGCATGCAACCATGCCATTTTAACATGGGTTCTGGGGCTGGAACTCAGATCCTCATGCTTATAAGGCAAGTACTCTATTGATTGAGCCACCTCCCTGGCCCTGGTTATAAGAGAATTCTTTTCAATGAATCTCTATCAAGCTGTCAAAAAAATAGCCCAGAATGCTGACAGGGATGCCTTCACCTTCTGGGAAGTTTTGTCAACAAGCCTAGGAACGCTGAGATTGCCCAAAAGCAGCCACTTCAGACTCCATCGTTAAATGCTTCACAGTTGCAGAGAGTCTTTAAATGCAGCCGCAACAGTTGTCAGAGAGGACAGAGAAAGTGCCTTTGCCAACTCAAAATCTATTCCAAACATGCAAGTTCTAAGTATAAAGTGGTACCAGCCTCAGAGCTATCATTTAGGTTCTCCCTGTGAATAGAATTTGGTGTTCAAAAAATAAAAGAGCATAATGATTAAAGAACATACAGTAGAATATCTTGACTATCTTATGTAAGAATGTAGCAGAGATGCGACATTTAAAACAAGTACTGTGTGCTTTAGAAAACATAGTCTGTAATTCTTTTTGGAATAGAAAAGGATGTACTTGGCTTGGCTTGATTGAATTTTAACTAAAGAGTTTTGCTTCATTTAAAGTGTAGCTAAGTTTGATTACAGCAGCTTTTAGGTCAAGCATTGTTGACTGACCAAAAATGTCCTAACATTTTGACACTACTCACAGCCTGACCTGCAGAGCAGTGAGTGCACTAAGTCTGGGCCAGGAGCCCTGGAAGTAGGTGTGCAACTGCATGTGACACATGTTCACACAGGAGTTTAGAGGTCAGCTGATGCTGATATGCTTTCTTATCCTCCCCATCTGGACTGTATAGCTGTTTTCTCTCTCTTTTTATTTTTTCTTCATTTACTTTCTTTATGCTTTCTTCAGTGGTGGTGGGCTTAAGAAAATGAGTCACCCTTTTGCTTCGACCTTGCACATTTAAGTTTGGTTGATTCTAACATCAGGAATTATGTTTTTAACTAAAGAAATCACTATCAGTGAGCAATACTCATTTAATGGTTGGATTTGGCTGAGTCTTGGGAGATCAAAACTACTGGCTTGCTTTTCCATGCATCTGGGGATTAGCCACAGAGATCTGGTGCATGAAAAGACATCTGTGAGGCTGTGGCCTCATTGATGCCTCCTTCTGTGCCTCTCTGGAAAGTATACCTTGCCACAGCTCCCCCAGGCCCTGCCATGGCCTAGTAGCTGTGTTTTGATGTTCTAGGATAGCCGTCTTAAATAGATGGAGATGTCTGTTTATGTAGACAGACTGCTGACAAATTAAGGGTTTTGCAAGGGGGAGTTCTGCTTTGCTTCCACACCATCGCCCCAGCTGTCCAGCATGCCTGCCACTGGGCTGAGGGTGAAAACTCTGAAGCTTTGGCTATAGGAAGTGAGATCCTTTCCTGGAAACGGTTATCTGTGAAGTTCTGAATCCCATCACTATCTGTGGCACCTTACACTTGTTAGCTGGAGTGCAGAGAGCATCTGTCTTGAACTCTTCAAAAGAGTGCAGAGACATCCCCAGGCTGCACAGCTGGTGGGCTGTAAGCCTTTGCAAACTCAGAAACAAACATCCAAGAAGCATCTGATTTGCTTGTTTCAGTTATAAGTTAAAGACTGGAGGATTTTAGATGCAGAGAAAAAGTATGTTTATTCAGAGTCCATCAATTAGAAAATTATTTTAAAAATCAATTTCCTGTGTAAGATGGTAATGAAGCAAACATTTTTGTGAAGTATTTAGCTTGAAATATCCCACATGCTCAGTTTCTGTTTTGGTTTTACATCTCTCTGTCTGTTGGAGAGGACATATGTATGCCACAGTACGTGTATGGAGGTCTGAAGGCAACCTCAGCTGCTGATCATTCCTTCCATCTTGTTTTGAGGCAGGGTGTGGTGGTTTGAATGTTAAGTGTCCCTCATAGGCAAATGTATTTGAATACTTGATCCCAGTGAACCTTAAATGTTACAGCCCAGCTTCTTTTGCCTTCTCCTTCTCTCTGCTTCCCCTCTGCTTGATGTGATGATCCCCACTGTCTGCCCCTGCTATACTTTCCCCACCATGAAATATTTCCCTTAGAAACCTTCAGCCAAAAACAAACCCTTTCAAGCTACTACTGTTCAGGTGTTTGGTCCCAGCAATAAGGAGCTATGCAGGATCCCTGTTTTTCAACCCTGTGTCTGCCAGGCTGGTTGTCTTATGAGCTCTCTATCTTCATCTACCATGTTAGTGAAGGGGCAATGGCTACTACAAACAGCTTTATATGGGTTTGAGAGATTCAAACTCAGGTCCCCATGCTTGTGCAGCAAGTACTTTACCCACTGAGCCATCTTCCCAGCCCTTATTCAGTCTCTTAAAGAGTTGTATAGATCATATGGTAGCTGTGTACTTACAATGCTCTAACCAGAAGTGGATTTTATCCATTTATGCAAACAGATAAGACAAACCTGGACCTGATGATATGATGAGACTATAGTTTGAATTTCCATAAGAAGAAGATGATAAATCTGTCTTTTTAGATGAACTAATTTGGCACTAACTTAGCTTCCAAATATTTAGGAGGTCTGCTATATCTGACCCTCTGCCATGAATAACACTAAAGGATGCAACAAATGCCCCTCTGTGCTTTCCTCTGAGACTGTGACTTTTGCTTCTCGATATTTGTGTGCACAGGGTAACTTGGTCTTGAGGTGAGTTCATCTTGAATAGGCCAGTGCAGGCAGCTTGTCCATCACCACAGGAGTTTGGACTAAACAAACTGCTGTCGACAGGAGGGAGCAAGTACAAAGCAGAGGATCACTACTGATGCTGCAGCCCACATGTGATCCTTTGTTGACA
The DNA here is from genome assembly GCA_036365145.1 of Orientallactaga sibirica. Lineage (NCBI taxonomy): Eukaryota > Metazoa > Chordata > Mammalia > Rodentia > Dipodidae > Orientallactaga > Orientallactaga sibirica. Next base: position 43,793,976 of record JAEOAD010000011.1, on the reverse strand, counting down.
GTGACCCACCTACCATGATGCAGCTAGGCACAGCTCCTGGTTATCTGAGCCTGTTACTGTAAGGGGGTGCTGTAGCAAGTGCATGGGAAATGGGCTTCTGTTCTGGAACCCCAGTTGTAAATAAGACAGTTTTAACACAGCTTTGTCTGTGTGAGTGTATGTATATGTGTGAGCATGTGCAGTGTGAATGTATATGCACATGTATATGTGTGTGTATGTGTGTATGAGCATGCATAGTGTGTTTTTCTTTGAGAACAAGAAAGTCTGAAAGGGCCTGATTGACATCTTTATGTTCTGGTCAACCCTGCTGCTTATGCCTTCCAAGCCCACAGCTCAGAGGAAAAGCAAAATGCTTTCATTTCTTGGACATCTAAGGGTCCCTTTTTATTTCAGAACGTGTTTCCTTCTCATGAACAACTAAAGCATCTCACAGCACTTGGACTCTTTCTCTGTATTCCCACCCACCACTTCCCACCCCATTTCTCTCTCCACAGAGAAACGAGGTCTGGAGCCTCCTAAGTTTCAGATGCCTCGTCTCTGGGCTTGGCACACTTTCTGTCCCTCCATACCAGCTATTCCTCTTTCCTCCCCCCCCCACAGGGACTCAATTTTCAGGGAGTTTAGTCCTTAGGTTTTTCCCGACAGGCCCAGGAAGCATAGGTGGACAACCTGAACCAGAACCTCAAAGAATAAAACTAGGATGAATTGGGAATCTCCCCGAGTTAGGGTCATTCTTCAATTTACTGAATGAATAGACCATTTTTAATCATAATGTTTATTTTTAAGGAGCACTTACACTTTGCCAAAGTCTCTGCAACTTGAAATATTAAATGCCTGAGAACTGTTTCAGAGCCTATGTATTCCATTATGGTCTGATTTAAGGTGCTTCAGATTAAGCCTTAACTTTAAAGGGATTTTCTTGCCAAGATAAGACTTGTAAAAGAGACTGGGGATAAAATGACAACAAGGGGATGGGACAAGCCACTTTGCAGAGGGACCTCGAGCTTCCTTTGAGGTTAACCTTGATGTTTTTAATTTTTAAATTTATTTTTATTGACCCATGGTACAATGTCCCATGGTACTTCCCTCTCTCCCCCCACTTTCCTGTTTGAAACCCCACTCTCCATAATATCTCCTCCTCCTCTCAATCAGTCTCTCTTTTATTTTGGTGTCATCATCTTTTTCTCCTGTTATGATGGTCTTATGTAGGTAGTGTCAGGCATTGCAAGGTTATGGATATCCAGGCCATTTTGTATCTGGAGGAGCACATTGTAAGGAGTCCTACTCCTACTTTGGCTCTTACATTCTTTCCACCACCTCTTCTGCAATGGACCCTGAACCATGGAAGGTGAGTTAGAGATGTTTCAGTGCTGAGCACTCCTCTGTCCCTTCTTCTCAGCACCATGGTGCCTTCTGAGTCATCCCAAGGTCACCACCATCTGAAAAGAGAAGCTTCTCTAACCAAAAGTTAGAGTAGCATTAATATATGGGTATGGACATTAAGAGAAGTGCTTCCTGGGATGTTTGGTGAGCATAGTATATACATTAAGCCAGATACCAGCAGATGTTATAACCCTAGGGCTCATGACTACCCCTGCTGTTGGTATTCAGTATCAGGGATGTATTCCCTCCCATGGAGCAGGTCTCCAGTCCAATAAGAGAGCGGCTGGTTTCCCCCATAACAGACATGCCACTATTGCACCCATTGGCTCATTTGGCCTGGGTTGCCAAATTTAAAGCTTGCAGTGTTCACTGTTGAGTACTTTCACTGGTATTTTCTCTCTCCCATGGAACTGCATGAAGTGTAGCTTTTTCCAACTTTCTGTCAGCTGGTCCACATGGAGGAGGCTTTCAGCTCATCTCCAGCAGTATTTCTCAGTGACCTTGCAGCCCAAGTATGTGGAGTCTTCAGCAATAGGGTCTTACCATCATTCCTGGTGGGAAACCCAGGGCCTTGGCAATGGCCTATAATATTTTGGGAGTATCTGTGACCTCCCTAGCCACAGCTCACTGAAAAGTATCCCATCCCTGGCACTGAAAATTTTCTAGTAACAATCTATTACTTCTGAATGTCCCATTGTCCAGAAAAGTAGGTTTCCATATGACTTGTTTATATCCTCTTAGATTTTGATTAGCCCTCTCTCCACCTTTCCTTTACTCAATCTCTTCCCCTGACCTCACTTAGGCCTTTTCACCCCCATTAATCTGTTCTTCTACTTATATATATACAATACCATCCTATTAAGCCCCCTCCCTCCCTTTCTATTCCTTTTATATCCCCTTTCTAGCTTACTGGCTTCTGCAACTGACTTTTATTCCTACTCCATGTGTGTATTTGTGATGTGGTTGCATATTTGTATATGTGTTTGTATATGTGTGGGTGCATGCATGAGCCATTGTGCATGTGCATGAGGAGGACAGAGAATAACCTCAGGTGTATTCTTTAGGAATGCTGTCTATCCTCATTTGCCTGAAGTTCACCAGCTAGAGTAGACTGGCTGGTCAGTGAGCTCCAGAGATTCTCCTATCTCCACCTCTCCATTGCTGAGATTAAAGGTGTGTAATACTTGGCATTTTATGTGGGTGCTGCAGACCAAACCCAGGCTCTCATACTTGCAAGACAAGCATTTTACCCACTGTGCTATCTCCCTAGTCCTTGATCTTGGGCTTCACTCAATCCGATAAGGATTCCTCTGAGCACATCTACACCCAGCATAGGATTACTGGTTCTATCTTAAGCAGAGTAAGCTAGGTTGCACCCCAGAATATTTCTAGTTATAGGGCATAAATCCCATGAGAGCCAACTTAGCAAAAATAAATGACAATGTCTACTCTATGAGTATTATAGTTTGCAGGATTAATAACCAAGGGAAAATTGGGCTTGGCAAGCAGAGCCTGACTAAGAGCAAATGAGTTATCCAGTGTGCACCCCTCTCGCTCCTCATAATGAATCTTTCAGCAGCCCTATGCCCTTGCTGTAAGCCCCCCAGGGAAACCCCCAATTCATATATCTCCTAGCTGGCCAATCAGGGTTTGGTGGGGGCTGGTGTAAATTCTGTAATAAAAGGTGGCTCCTAAAATTATACTTTCCAAGACACAGCTCAGACAATGTGAAAACTCAGATCCTCTGGTAAGGAGAATGGATGTTGGGTATGGCGGTATCCCACAAGGGCCCAGTAACATCTTTCAAATTCCTAACCCCTAAGAGGAAACATCATTTAGGTAAGCCTGGGGTGTAGTACACCCTGTCTGTGCCAGAACAAGAGGCTAGCCTGCTGACTACAGTGACCTGAAGGAAGATGTTCCTGGCTTTACCTAACACCTTCCAGTGTGCACAAGGACCACTCTGCCCAAGGAGCCCAGAAGGGGTTCTCAAGAAGGGGAAACTGGAGCCTGTTCACCAAATGTGACAAATGTCTGCTTCTGACTGCTGGATAGAACCACTGTCCCGCTGCAGGAGGAGGAAGTTGACATTGGCTTTTCCCACAGAAAAGCAGATCTGGGCTCTGACTCAGTTCATAGTCCTCTTTCCCTGCTTTGTGTGTTATCTGAGCATCTCTATTCTTGAGCTGTGTCACTTTCAGAAAAGAGAGCCACACTGCCCCAGGTGTTATGTGGTCTCAGGCCCCTGGGAGCTGAAGAAAAGACACAGGAATATCCAGGATTTCCCGGCAAGAAACTTGAGGTAAACACAGTGGAAAGATGCAATTTCTGCTGCTTCCTGGAAGCATAGGATTTCCAAGAAAAGGAAAGGAGGCTGAGGAATAGAATCCCTGTACCCACCTTAGCACCCTAGGAGAACCAGCCAGAGCAAAGTGAAGCACTTTACCCATGATCCTCCTGTTGTTCTGCAAATGGAGGGGGCAGAATCTCAGCACTGCAGTTATCCAAGAATGGAGGCACAGAAAGCGTTGCACATAGTAGGCACTAAAGTGGCAGCCCCCTCCTCACCACTTTGGGCTGCTCCTTTGCAGGTGGCTATAAGGGATTTCTTTGGTTTTGCCAGAAAAGAAAGTCATGCTCTTGAGTGGTTGTCCCTGTCTCTGGATTTCTGGATCCAGGTAGCTATTTCTATGACAATGATTTCCTGGGTGTTAAGCTATAAATTCATCTCTAAATGCTAGACCAACATCATCGTTTCTATCACTATGTTAGTCTCTGATCTCTGATGCATATGCTCCATAGTCTTGGGCTGCCCTTTATTTATATCCAAGTCCCTCATTATGGTACCAACATACATTTAGGTACCAACATACACTTAGTAGTCTGTTTCTTGAACACATGGGAAGTAACTGAAGGGAAAGTTCTCTGGTTCACTTTTGTGTCACTCCAACACCCAGCTCAGTGTCATTAGTATGGCTGGCAGGGATTCTAGTCTAAAAATCTAGGTGAGAAGACATTTTGGAATTATACTTGCCTTTCCCCACTCCAGTGCATCTAGGTCTGGGGTGGTGAGGCATTAGGGATGGTGGGCTCTGGGGAGATGTCAACCAAGCATGCCTTCAGAGCTGTCACCTTCCTCTGTGTACCACTCTTGGTTACACCTCATGGGGATCTTGTGCTGGGTCTGCTGAGTTGCTTGCTCATTACTGCTATGATACAATGAGAGCCAACCCTTTTTGAGGACCTGCTGGTGCCAAGCACTGTTCTCATTGCTTACTCTTCAACATGGTCTTCCTTAGAACAATGCAATGAGGAGGACCTGTGTGGCTGCTTGTACTTTACCTTCACAAGACAAAAGTGAAACCATCAGACCTATACCCTGAAGTACACACCAGCATCTACTTTGGGATCTTTGCAAAAGACCCTCTCTAAAGTATAAACCACCTCACACATGATAGGAAATTCATCTCATGAACATGACATAGGGAAGCAAGCACAGAGACTCCAAATTTCATTTTTAAAGCACTAAAGAGATGGGTGGAGGTAGCTAAAGTACTTCCTTATTCTATGTGAGCTTGTTCAGAAATGACCTTGGTGCCAGTGATGTAACAGCAAGTAAGGTCTACTTGCCCAGTCCTTACCTGAAAGATTAGTTCTGTGACAATGACAATGGGGCTGTCACCTGAGTTTTAGCTTTAGAGCAGATCAAGTGGAGCTGCCCCCATCAGCAACAGCTCCACCAGCAGCAGAGCTCCAAGGGCACCACAGTGCAGATGTGGCCTGTCGGGAGCTCTGGGCTGATGGTCATCACAGAAAGGAGCATTTCACATACACAGGCTATATTTACTGCTGAGACCATGTGCACTTTAGGAGAAAGGGCACATCTCACAAAATTGGTGTCCTGGCAAATGCCTGCGTTCTGTCCTCATTGTACTTCTGGGGAGAGTAGTGGAGGCTCATCAAGCCCTGGTTTCTGGGCTTCTTCCTTGCCCAGGTGTTTTGTGGCATGAGCAGAGTGCAGAGGGACCTGAAACACAGTTGTACTGGGTTGAAGTTCAATAGATCAGTGCAGCCAAGCAAGAAATACAGGGGATCAGTTACAATGCAGACAGATTACTGAAGTTCACTTTGAACTAAGGAGCATTGATCCCTTTTGAAAGATGCCTGGTAAGTACATAAGCAGCAGTATTCCTCTGACTTAAACTACAAAGAACAAACAAAGGAAGGAACGTGTGTGAAACAATGGAAGGCATGCTCTTTGATAGTAACTCCTGAGGGCCCATTGGATCCAGAACTTTCCAGTGTGAGATGGTAGAATGAAGTCAGGTCTCAATTTCCTCTGTGCCCTAGACCCAAAGATATCAAAAGCAAATGAACTTTAAAAACAAAACAAAACAAAAACCCAGCATATCAGCTAACAAAGACTGATGGAGGTATGGCTGAAAAGTGAGGCACATTCATAAATATCAACTCTATCCTCTTCAGACATGTAGTTTCTCCTCTCCTCAAAGCCATATGCAGGGAAAATGGGAGTAGCTAGATTGAAAAGGCCAATGTAATATTGGACTCTTACATTGAGAAAAGGAGACAGTCCTTGACTCACAAATCTGCACTGGTCTTGGAACCTGGCCTCTCAGATTAAATGGTGCAGATGAGTCAATCTTGAACTCTAAGGCTTATCTAAGGCTGACCTGCCACTGTGATCAAGCCATGATATGGCAAGGCCAACCATCTTTATAGGGTCTTCCAGGGAGGCCTAAAGATCAAAGAAGAGGGACCAGGTGGGATTAAACTATAGCATCACCTGTCAGGACACCAGAAAAATGCATCATGATACCAGGGCCTTCTTCCTGTGTGTGCACCACAGCACCAGGACCTTCTTCCTGTGTGTCCTCCACCACAGCACCAGGACCTTCTTCCTGTGTGTCCTCCACCACAGGACCAGTGTGTCCACCTTCCTGTGTGTCCTCCACCACAGCACCAGGACCTTCTTCCTGTGTGTCCTCCACCACAGCACCAGGACCTTCTTCCTGTGTGTCCTCCACCACAGCACCAGGCCTTCTTCCTGTGTGTCCTCCACCACAGCACCAGGACCTTCTTCCTGTGTGTCCTCCACCACAGCACCAGGACCTTCTTCTTGTGTGTCCTCCACCACAGCACCAGGATCTTCTTCTTGTGTGTCCTCCACCACAGCACCAGGACTTTCTTCTTGTATGTCCTCCACCACAGCACCAGGCCTTCTTCCTGTGTGTCCACCACAGCACCAGGACCTTCTTCCTGTGTGTCCACCACAGCACCAGGACCTTCTTCCTGTGTGTCCTCCACCACAGCACTCCACCACAGCACCAGGATCTTCTTCTTGTGTGTCCTCCACCACAGCACCAGGACCTTCTTCCTGTGTGTCTCCTCCACCACAGCACCAGGCCTTCTTCCTGTGTGTCCTCCACCACAGCACCAGGCCTTCTTCCTGTGTGTCCTCCACCACAGCACCAGGCCTTCTTCCTGTGTGTCCTCCACCACAGCACCAGGACCTTCTTCCTGTGTGTCCACCACAGCACCAGGACCTTCTTCCTGTGTGTCCTCCACCACAGCACCAGGACCTTCTTCCTGTGTGTCCTCCACCACAGCACCAGGACCTTCTTCTTGTGTGTCCTCCACCACAGCACCAGGCCTTCTTCCTGTGTGTCCTCCACCACAGCACCAGGACCTTCTTCCTGTGTGTCCTCCACCACAGCACCAGGCCTTCTTCCTGTGTGTCCTCCACCACAGCACCAGGACCTTCTTCCTGTGTGTCCACCACAGCACCAGGACCTTCTTCCTGTGTGTCCACCACAGCACCAGGCCTTCTTCCTGTGTGTCCTCCACCACAGCACCAGGACCTTCTTCCTGTGTGTCCTCCACCACAGCACCAGGACCTTCTTCTGTGTGTGTCCTCCACCCACAGCACCAGGACCTTCTTGTGTGTCCTCCACTACAGCACCAGGACCCTTCCTGTGTGTCCTCCACCACAGCACCAGGCCTTCTTCCTGTGTGTCCTCCACAGCACCAGGACCTTCTTCCTGTGTGTCCTCCACCACAGCACCAGGACCTTCTTCTTTCTGTCCTGCACCAGGACCTTCTTCCTGTGTGTCCTCCACCAGCACCAGGACCTTCTTCCTGTGTCCTCCACCACAGCACCAGGACCTTCTTCCTGTGTGTCCTCCACCAGCACCAGGACCTTCTTCCTGTGTGTCCTCCACCACAGCACCAGGACCTTCTTCCTGTGTGTCCTCCACCACAGCACCAGGACCTTCTTCCTGTGTGTCCTCCACCACAGCACCAGGACCTTCTTCCTGTGTGTCCTCCACCACAGCACCAGGACCTTCTTCCTGTGTGTCCTCCACCACAGCCACCACTTCCTGTGTGTCCAGGACCTTCTTCTTCTTCCTGTGTGTCCCACCACAGCACCAGGACCTTCTTCCTGTGTGTCCACCACAGCACCAGGACCTTCTTCCTGTGTGTCCACCACAGCACCAGGACCTTCTTCCTGTGTGTCCACCACAGCACCAGGACCTTCTTCCTGTGTGTCCTCCACCACAGCACCAGGACCTTCTTCCTGTGTGTCCTCCACCACAGCACCAGGACCCTTCCTGTGTGTCCTCCACCACAGCACCAGGCCTTCTCCACCACAGCACCAGGACCTTCTTCCTGTGTGTCCACCACAGCACCAGGACCTTCTTCCTGTGTGTCCACCACAGCACCTTCTTCTTCTTCCTGTGTGTCCTCCACCACAGCACCAGGACCTTCTTCCTGTGGACCTTCTTCCACCACACCACAGCACCAGGACCTTCTTCCTGTGTGTCCTCCACCACAGCACCAGGACCTTCTTCCTGTGTGTCCTCCACCACAGCACCAGGACCTTCTTCCTGTGTGTCCTCCACCACAGCACCAGGACCTTCTTCCTGTGTGTCCACCACAGCACCAGGACCTTCTTCCTGTGTGTCCTCCACCACAGCACCAGGACCTTCTTCCTGTGTGTCCTCCACCACAGCACCAGGACCTTCTTCCTGTGTGTCCACAACACAGGCACCCTCCACCTTCTTCTTCCTGTGTGTCCTCCACCACAGCACCAGGACCTTCTTCCTGTGTGTCCTCCACCACAGCACCAGGACACCTGTGTGTCCTCCACCACACCAGGACCTCTTCCTGTGTGTCCACCACAGCACCAGGACCTTCTTCCTGTGTGTCCTCCACCACAGCACCAGGCCTTCTTCCTGTGTGTCCTCCACCACAGCACCAGGACCTTCTTCCTGTGTGTCCTCCCACAGCACAGGACCTTCTTCCTGGTGTCCTCCACCAGCACCAGGACCTTCTTCCTGTGTGTCCTCCACCACAGCACCAGGACCTTCTTCCTTGTGTGTCCTCCACCACAGCACCAGGACCTTCTTCCTGTGTGTCCTCCACCACAGCACAGGACTTTCTTCTTGTAGTCCTCCACCACAGCACCCTTCTTCCTGTGTGTCCACCACCACCAGGAGCACCTTCCTGTGTGTCCACCTTCTTCTTCCTGTGTGTCCACCACAGCACCAGGCCTTCTTCCTGTGTGTCCTCCACCACAGCACCAGGATCTTCTTCTTGTGTGTCCTCCACCACAGCACCAGGACCTTCTTCCTGTGTGTCCTCCACCACAGCACCAGGCCACAGCACCAGGCCTTCTTCCTGTGTGTCCTCCTGTGTGTCCTCCACCACAGCACCAGGACCTTCTTCCCACCACAGCACCAGTGTGTCCACCACAGCACCAGGACCTTCCTTCTTCCTTCTTCCTGTGTGTCCTCCACCACAGCACCAGGACCTTCTTCCTGTGTGTCCTCCACCACAGCACCAGGACATCCTTCCTGTGTGTCCCTCCACCACAGCACCAGGACCTTCTTCCTGTGTGTCCTCCACCACAGCACCAGGACCTTCTTCCTGTGTGTCCTCCACCACAGCACCAGGCCTTCTTCCTGTGTGTCCACCACAGCACCAGTGTCCTCAGCACACAGCACCAGGCCTTCTTCCTGTGTGTCCTCCACCACAGCACCAGGACCTTCTTCCTGTGTGTCCTCCACCACAGCACCAGGCACTTCTTGTGTGTCCTTCACTTCTTCTTCCTGTGTGTCCTCCACCACAGCACCAGGACCTTCTTCCTGTGTGTCCTCCACCACAGCACCAGGACCTTCTTCCTGTGTGTCCACACACAGGGACCTTCTTCCTGTGTGTCCTCCCAGCACAGCACCTTCTTCCTATGTGTCCTTCACCACAGCACCAGGCCTTGTGTGTCCTCCACCACAGCACCAGGACCTTCTTCCTGGACCTCCACCACAGCACCAGGACCTTCTTCACCACACCACAGCACAGGACCTTTTTCCTGTGTGTCCTCCACCACAGCACCAGGCCTTCTTCCTGTGTGTCCTCCACCACAGCACCAGGACCTTCTTCCTGTGTGTCCACCACAGCACCAGGACCTTCTTCCTGTGTGTCCATCCACCACAGCACCAGGACAGCACCTTCTTCTTGTGTGTCCACCACCACAGGCACCTTCTTGTGTGTCCTCCTCCAGGACCAGGACCTTCCTGTGTGACCACAGCACCAGGACCTTCTTCCTGTGTGTCCTCCACCACAGCACCAGGACCTTTCTTGTGTGTCTTCCACCACAGCACCAGGACCTTCTTCCTGTGTGTCCTCCACCACAGCACCAGGCCTTCTTCCTGTGTGTCCTCCACCACAGCACCAGGACCTTCTTCCTGTGTGTCCTCCACCACAGCACCAGGACCTTCTTCCTGTGTGTCCTCCACCACAGCACCAGGCCTTCTTCCTGTGTGTCCTCCACCACAGCACCAGGACCTTCTTCCTGTGTGTCCTCCACCATAGGGCATTTTTTTGTTGTTGTTGTTTTTTGTTTTTCAAGGTAGGGTCTCACTCTGGTCCAGGCTGACCTGGAATTCACTATGTAGTCTCAGGGTGGCCTCGAACTCTTAGCAATCCTCCTACCTCTGCCTCCCAAGTGCTGGGATTAAAGGTGTGTGCCACCACGCCCGGCTCACCATAGGGCTTTCTTCCTGTGTGTCCTCCACCACAGCACCAGGCCTTCTTCTTGTGTGTCCTCCACCACAGCACCAGGACATTCTTCCTATGAGACCTCTACCATAGTACCAGGCCTAGTGCTGGACATACTCTTGACCTAGTTTAATCCATGACAGCTTTAAAGGCACTGAACCACTCCTGCGTATCAGTGCCTGGCCTTTCTGAAGGGAACATGAGAAGCTGTTTAAGGATGCCCTCACCTCTCAGACTACTGATACATTCTTCCAGTGATTTCATCTCAATGGAGGTTTCCATCTCAACAATCTGACAGCATGGGCTGGATGTTTCTAGCTTTTTGTTGTATGGGGGGGCGGGGTCAGAGAACTGTAATATATTAAGCGGCAATCCTGCCTAGAGTTATCTTGATTACTGTTCTTCATACATTAGACAACCAAAAATGTCTCCAGAATTTGCTAAACGTGCCCTGGGTCTCAGTCACTGTGGAGCTCACCACCCCAAGTGAACTTCTTTGCCATACCAGCTGAGATCTGGGCCACTTTTTAACCCCCAGTGCTGTTGAGGCTGGTGATTTGAGTTCTTGCACCACTCTTAGTGTGTCTTCTCACAATTTCTTCTTCCTGACTCGTGTGGAACTTCACATACTCAAAAGATGATGAGGGCATGGTACTTTCTAGGATCCACCAAGAGAAGGCAAAAGAAGTAGAGGAACTGGGTATTCTGGGACCACACTTGACGTGCTCAAAGCTACAAGAACACAGAGCAGTGCCTGTTCTGGCCTAATAAAACCATGCGTATCTGTGCTGTGAATCCTCAGGGCCAATTTGGATTTGGGTTAAAGCCTACAACAAATGCAGAGCCAGAGTTTAGCCCTGAAATATACTATAAGCCAAGAATTATGAAAACATGAGCATAGTTTTGTTATGATGAACATCATTCATTGGGTGAGGACTGCTTTGGTGAATGCAGCCATACATTTTGAGGAGGAAATAAAGATTCTGACATTCTCTAAGTAAAATGAAGTGCATAAACAGCCACATTTCAAGGTGACTGTTTCCACTGTCTTCATCAGACACATTTTGGATTACCTAGGTCCTTTTTGGAACCTGTTACAGACTTTTGGTACCCTCAGAATTATCATTTATTATCTTGACATGGCCTTGAGGAAGATGTATTATAATTTTGCTTCCAAACTCTTGACTCTGTTGCAGCAAAGAAAACTCATAGAATTGCAGCTCAGGGAAATTCAAATGAAGAAGACACAGGAGGTGCAGGACCATTCCCTCTTTCACTGCCACCCACAGACTGTAGATTTCTTTGTACCATGAAGTGGGTGACTATCCTCAGGCCTGGAATAAAGTCCCTTTCCAGACCAGATCTATGTCAGTTTAAAATAGGGACAAGATCCATTTTTTAGTTGTTTCTCCTTGTGTTAGGTAAGATACATTTTATATAATTAGATGGTCTGTTTCTGTCCTTGCAACCCTTGAATTAAACACTTAGGGAACCCTCTGAGGTGAAGAGCAGAACTTGGGTATTGATTCTTCAGGCATGCACTTGGCTTCAATAACCCTGGAAGCTATGGGCCCCAAAGGCATAGGCTCAGGAATGACACCCAGGCCTGGACCCACAGATCCCGACCCCATTTTACATTCATTGTGTGTGTGTGTGTGTGTGTGTGTGTCTGTGTGGGGCACGATGTGTGCAAGTGCTGTGCCCATGTAACACCCATGTGCTTGCCTGTGGTGGGGTATGCTCACCTAAAGTGATCAGAGGAGAGCCTCTGGTGTCTCCCTCCATCACTCTTCCATCAGTTCTTACTTTACTGGAGTTTTTATTGATCCTGGAGCTTGCTACTTTGATTCATGAGTCCTAGTGATGGGTCTCTTCTCCCTACATGACTGGAGTTACAGAATGCATGGCCATGCCCAGCTTTTATATGGGTCTCTTCAGGCTTCCATTTGCACAGGAAGTACTCAACAATTGAGCCATCTCTCCATCCTAGAGTCCCACTTCTTGCCTGCACATAAGCACGAGTCCCATTCCAATCACCTGAGCTGATTGACCTTTTCCTTGGACATTAGGAGTGAGGCTGTCCTCTATCCCTAGTCATTGGTTCTTTAGATCCTTTCAAACAGTACTTCCTTCTGGCATGAAAGTTTCTGATGCACAGACCAGAAGAAATGAATGGTAATTGTCACCAACTAAGATTATTTTTCTTACTGAGATTTTCAAACATGTGTGGAAGTAGAGACATGTGGATAGCGTATTCCTGAAGCAATCAGTTGGTTACCCATACTTAATGGTTATCAGCTGTGCCAGTTTGTTCTCCTGTTCCCAGCCACTACATTTTGAAAAATTCACTTCAAAGCAGTATGCTGAGTAAAAGAAGTCAGTCACAAATGTCTGCATATGGTATGATACCTTTGATGGAACATTCATAAAAATTCAAAATATATTGATGGTGAACCATCTGTGGCTGGCAGGGACAAGGAGGAAGAAGGTGTTTCTTTTACCAGTGGATGCTTCTTGAGACATTTAATGGTGAAACTGTTTTATTAAATTATCATGGTGGTCATTTGTATCTGTGCAGATCTTAAGATTTCTGAAACTACCACAAAATATTTATATACCCATGCATCCAACCATCCATGCATATATGCTTGCCTATGTATGGATTGCATGATTACATGGATTCACATGGAAATGACTGCCTGTATGCCCTTGCCCAGTACATAGATACCTGGCTAGAGGGAGTGACCAGCTATGGAGTTGGGAAGTCTGGCTGGATGCTCAGGAGAAAGTACTCTGTCTGGTGGCCTAGCAATCTCTTTTCCATCCCCATGAATTTATGCTTGATCTTCAAAGCTAAGCCCCTTCTACCCAGCTACAATCCCCTTGAGATTCTTATCTTTTTAACCATTGCTATCTCATTTACATGTTTTCATTCTTATATTGTCACTATGAGGTAGGATTCTGCTGCTGATGTGGCCTGGAACTCAGTAGTTGGAGGTACAACCTAGAACTTCCTGGTCCTTGCCACATATGTCAGGTTCCCATCACTTTGACAAAACATCCAAGAGACCCAGTTTAAAAGGAGGAAAGATTTATTTTGGTATACATCTTCAGAGGTTTCTGCCCATAGTTTGGGCTAGATCTGAGCTGGGATTCACAACCACCTGGGGCAACATGAATGAGAAAGGAAACCAGACCTCAACGGCTATAGACTGCTTTACTGGGGTCAAGCAGTGAAAGAGTGTAAACTTCTTCTCGGGCTTGAGGCTACAGTGGCATATTTACAACTGAACTGACTTTTATACAAAATGAGGGATGAGAATAACGTAAGCAAGGACGTGAGTCGGGGAAAACAAGATAGAACAAGGCTGTTTCCCTTGCTGATGAGACAGTTACAACATTTAAGATTAAATCGTACTGTCTTCAGAATATAAATATGTTATTGTATAGAACAGTGGCTTTTCACTGAATATGTGTTTGTTTCTTTATCTGGCCCAAGGTCTGAGAAAATGTTATTACCAAGGAATTTGACCTTCATTCCCAAGCCTCTGCTTTAGGGTTGGCTTTCCTCAGCAGCTTTAGAATGTACTAACCCTTCAAGCAACTTTGGGGCTTCATTAACCCTTCAGTTTGCTGGTATGGTTGTTTTGGAACCTTTGTTGAAGCAGAACACTATGGTGGGGAGCACCAAGGATAGGAAATGGCTAACCTTATGGAATCCAGGAAGCAGAGAGAAAGGGCTGGAACCACCTTAGTGTCTTACTTCCTCCTAGTAGGCCCCACCTCCTAAAGGTTCCAGCACTTCGGCTTCCTCACAGCACTGCCTGCTGGAGACTAAGCCTTCAGGACAGGAGCTGAGGTGGGCAGGGAAGATCTATACCATAAATAACCATGTTTGTGTGGCTGAACCCTTAATCTTGTGTGGTCTGCTTCCACTGCTGTGGGCTCCCTCAGGTTCATCCTGTAAATTAGGAAGACAAACCAAACCATTCTGTTGTGTTTGGGATCTTGCTCTGGTGAACTACACTTCCTGTGGAATGTCAATTAAATGTAGTTTACTTCAACAGCCAATCATGGTGACTTACCCTATCCATATCTTAGCCTGTCCTTTTAGTCAATATGACTACTCAGCAAGGTGCCTTTGAGAAAGAAGTTCCCTCTTTCTCTATGTCCTCAGCCACCCCCATAGCCAGTTCCAGTACCCCAGCATGGTTAGTTCCATGTTGTTCCCTCCCATGTCCTCCATGTGGGCTTACTTCCCCTAGCACTTTAGTTCATCCTACTTTTTCAGTTTCTTGCATTTCTTTTGGTACTTACCCAGCATTCAACCTCCTGTTACTTTGCACTGTAGTTGCAGACAGTGGTTTCTGTGGCCAGCTGTGGGTCCAGACATAATTCTTCCTATCTGCAGGGTTTGCATGCTCATTTACTGGGACTTTTTTTCAATTTCTCTATATATTTTAACCTTTTATTCACAATTTTCTTACATGAACATAATGTAATTTTTCTGCAGCCTCGCGGGCATTTTTTAAATTATTATTTTTATTGACAACTTCTTTAATTGTAGGTAATATCCCATGTTATTTCCCTCCCTCTCCCCAACTTTCCCCTTTGAAACTTCACTCTTCATCATATCCCCTCCCCCTCTCAATCAGTCTCTCTTTTCAGTTTGATGTCATGATCTTTTCCTCCTATTATGATGGTCTTATGTAGGTAGTGTCAGGCACTGTGAGGTCATGGATATCCAGGCCATTTTGTGTCTGGAGGAGCATGTTGTAAGGAGTCCTACTTGTCCTTTGGCTCTTACATTCTTTCCGTCCCCTCTTCCGCAATGGACCCTGAGCCTTGGAAGGTGGGTTTAAGATGTTTCAGTGCTGAGCACTCCTCTGTCCCTTCTTCTCAGCACCATGGTGCCTTCTAAATCATCCCAAGGTTACCACCATCTGAAAAGAGAACCTTCTCTAACCAAAAGTGAGAGTAGCATTAATATACGGGTGTGGACATTAAGAGAAATGCTTACTGGGCAGTTTGGTGAGCATAGTATATACATTTAGCGAGACTCCAGCAGACATTACACTCTTAGGGCTCTTGACTATCCCTGCCGTATGTTTTCAGTATCAGGGATGTGTTCCGTCCCATGGAGTGGGCCTCCAGTCCAATTAGAGAGCAGTTGGTTTCCACCATAACAGACATGCCACTATTGCACCCGATGGCTCATTTGGCCTGGCTGGCCAAATTTAAAGCTTGCAGTGTTCACTGTTGAGTACTTTCACTGGTGTTTTCTCTCTCCCATTGACCTGCATGCAGTGTAGCTTTTTCCAGCTTTTTGTCAGCTGGTCCACATGGAGGAGGCTTTCAGCTCAGCTCCAGCAGGATTTCTCAGTGACCTTGTCACCCAAGTATGTGGAGTCTTTAGCAATAGTGTCTTACCATCTATTCCTGCTGGGAAACCAAGGGCCTCAGCAATGGCCTATAATATTTTGGGGGTATCTGTGGCCTCCCTGGCCAACAACTCACTGGAAGGTATCCCATCCGTGGCACTGAAAATTATCTAGTAACAATCCATGTCTTCTGAGTGTTCCATTGTCCAGAAAAGTAGGTTTCCATGTGACTTTTTTTATATCCTCTTAGATTTTGATTAGCCCTCCCTCCACCGTTCCTTTAATCAGTCTCTTCCCCTGACCTCACTCATAAAACTCAGTAGCAGAAGCCAGTAAACTAGAAAAGGCCTAAGTGAGGACTGGGATGGTTTTATCGAGACTCATTTCTAATTTAATACTGGAGATCTACAACAAGCAGCACTTCACCACTGCTAACATGTGCTCTGTCCACCGAGGAAGACAAAGTACCATCTCCCCGCCAAACTCATATAGATACCCAAATTTGAACCGTGCTTCCCTTGTGGCTGCTGACCCATGGCTATGAAAATGTGCTTTCCTGTTGGATACTAGGGATATTATGTAACAATATTTTTAGATATTCTTTCAATAGTTACATTTTCTTTATTTTCTGTTTCTTGCCAAGAGACATTTTCAGTGACTTCCTCACTCCAGTGAGGAAACATCAGAAATATTTCCAAGGTTCTTTAATAAAAGCTTCCAAATTCAGATCTTTCTTCTCTTATGCAAACAGAGATGATAAGAGTATGCAAATGCCTGCTAAATGTAGATAGGTATCTTCCCAATGTCTCCAGGCTCTGGGACCCCTCAGGCTCACAGCCGAGTGTTATGTCTGACGGGCCTCTGAGGAATTGAAGCCATTGGTTCCAAAGTGTGTCTTTATAGAGCCTCTTCAGTACAGTTAAAATACAATTAATTTCATATAAAAAGAGAAAATGAATAAATATCCTTCAAAACCCTACAATGCAATTTGGCAGTTCTCAAATATAGTAAAATTCAGGATTTCAGGTTTGTACATTTTATTGAAATGAGCTGAAATATACTGCAACTCTGAGGTTAATAATTATTAGATGATAAGTAAAGCATAACAGAGTATCCACTGTGTTCTATCATTGTGTGATACATATAATGTACATTGTAGCCAAGCCTGATGGCACAAGCCTGTCATCCCAACTACTCAGGACTCTGAGCAGGATGATCTGAACTTGAAGGCCAGCTTGAGTACAGAGCAAGTTCATAGTCAGCCTGGGCAACTTACTAAGGCTTCGTGTCAAAATAAAAAGTAAACAAGGGGAGGGCATAGCTTAGTGGTAGAGCACTTGCTTAATAATTAATTAATTAATTAATTCTTAGCACCACAAAAATACAGCATGTTATGTATGTAGAAAAAAGTTACAGGGCTCTACAAGTGAGGGGCAGGCAAAGGCGCAGGACTAGTCTCTGCCTAGGAAGATGTTTATTCCATATTGCACCATCTAGAAATCCCTAGGGGACTGTTTACTCATTCTGAACAGTGACATGTTACATTACTCCCTGTATGAGAGAGTTCAGCATCTTAAGTAGGAAATTAAAATGCAGCTTATTTCCTTTATGGTTGTAAGAGCATAGAAACCTCTGCTTCCTCTTTGCTTCCTGTGAGGGCCACACTTTATCTCCTTTCACTCTATTCATCTTGTCAGCAGTACCTTGGCCCTGGCTTTCTGCAGCTCTTAAGCCCAGCCTGCATGATGTTGAGGACTGCAGAGTCCATGCGTGGGTTTATACTCTGTGTATATGTCCCTCTGCCAGCTTTCTCCCTGCCTCTGCCTGGGTCCACTGGCCTGGAACATTGCTGCTCTTTTCTGAACTGTATCTAATTATGGTAGGAAGCTGGCTCTGTCAACCTTGCTGAGGGCATCCTTGTTAAGGGTGAGATAGGTAGTACATGGAGTCTGCACCACAGCCACAATAATGTACACAGAATGACAGTTTGCTGGTACTGGTCTCTCATTGCATGTTTGGCTAGAGAATGTGACAGACATGCAGGCTCTGGAGACAGGTTGCATGCGGCCTCTGCATCTGAGCCCTTACCTTCATACAGGGATGAAAACAGTCTGTGGCTTGTGGTGCTGTGTATGTGTACAAATCTTTTAGAAGGGGATCTGAGCTCAAGTATTCAGAGTTGGGCATCAAGTATTTTACCCACTAAATCATCTCCCAAGAATTGAAAATTCTTACATTCTGTGCAAGCTCCACTCTTAGTTATATTTTATCTTCTTTTGATTAAAATAACACAACACTTAGATGAAAAAGCATTTCAAAGGGTGTTAGTCTCCCTACCTTTAGCATGTCCCTGAACCTCCTGCCAATCTGTTTTTTTTTTTACTTTTTATTAATAACATACTTTGTATGGATACATCATGTGTTGGTACCATCTTTTCTCTCCTTCCTGCCCTCATTCCACAGGGGACCCTCTTGAGTGGAGTTTCTGGTATTTCCCATGGGGTTATGGGTTACGTATTGTGGAAGCAGCAGTCAGATATTAGGGGGAGGCAGTGCCTCTGGGCATGACATCCCAACCTGTGGCTCTTACAATCTTTTTGCCCCCTCTTCCACAAGATTCCATGACCCTTTGTGGGTCTGTTTTAAGTTTCCCTCAGTGATGAGCTCTTAGGAGCCTCTGGATTTCTGCTTTGCTATGTGTTGAGTATCCTCAGTGTCTGTCTCCTTCACCCTGGCACTGATTCTCAGGCTGCCATGCACATAGCACTCTTCCTTGTTCCCCCAACACCTCTGTGGTTTCACCTGGGCCTTGACTGAGATGTGAGGGATGGTTTTTCTCCCCAGGTCTTTCTACCTTCTGAAAAAGAAAAGCAGATTGGGTCTTGCTAACTTCTGAAAAAGAAAAACAGAGAGTAAAGTCAGCATAGTTAAATTGAATAGGTGTTATTAGTTTAGGAAGATTTTGATGGATGTAGCCCCTGTTGTAACCAAAGACTAGTGGGAGCTTGACACTGGAGAGCATAATCTTTGTCTCCATAGGATTCAGACCTGGTTACCAGTTCCAGATATGAGTTTCTTTTCACTGAGCAGATATCTTAGCCAATCAGAAAGCCATTGGTTACCCACCAAAATTGTGTGTCACCATTTCAATGGTGTGTACTTCTTGTCAGGCTGATTGCTTCTGAGTAGCTTAGAAACCTGGCTGCTCACACCATTGTTGGTCACTTTCCCCCAGTAGCACATTTTTTTTCCAGCACTAGATGGGCTAACTGTCTGGGAAGTGGCTCTCTTCCAGATTCCAGGCAGGTGTCTCCATGTTCTGTGTTGGCAGCATATGGTGTCTTCAGCAATAGGGTCTTACCTTTTACCTCAGTTGGGTAATCAGAGTGCTTTGACAGAGCCTGTCTGGTTGTGGGGACCTCATAGATCTATCCAATCAACAGCTCAATGTGGGTAGGTACTGGGAGTTACAGGTAAGAGCCAAAATTTTTTTTGGCTTCATCCCACCCTCTCCAGGGCCCTTCTTTTCAGGTGATCTCTCTATACTTCTGTTGAAGGTTATGTCTTTTAGTCTACCTTCGAGAAGAAAGTTCATTTTGGGTTTACATTCGTGTTTATTTCCCCACATCCTTCCCTTCCCATCTCCCATAATCTTTCCACCCCTATTGTCTGGGCATCAAGCTGCCTATCCAGTGTGCCAGCAACTCGAGCTGATCCAGGTTAGGAATCACAGATGAGTGAGAACATGCGGCATTTGTCTTTCTGTGATTGTGTGTGTTTACTGAGTATGGTATGTTCTAAGTCCATCCATTTTCCTAAAAATTTGATTGTCTTGTTATTTTCTCACTGCTGAGTAGAACTCCATTGTGTACATGTACCACAATGTCCCTACCAATTCGTCCAGTGATGGGCACCTGGGTTGATTCCAGTTCT
This sequence comes from Orientallactaga sibirica, assembly GCA_036365145.1. Classification (NCBI taxonomy): domain Eukaryota; kingdom Metazoa; phylum Chordata; class Mammalia; order Rodentia; family Dipodidae; genus Orientallactaga; species Orientallactaga sibirica. The sequence continues at coordinate 43,774,204 of JAEOAD010000011.1, read as the reverse complement.
TAGTTATTATTAATTGAGCAGCTATAAACATGGTTGAGAAATATCTCTGTAGTGAAGTATGGGGCATTTAGGATAAATACCCAGGACGGGAAAAGCTGGGTCTGTTGGTAGTTCTATATTCACCTTTTTCAGGAATCTCCATATTAATTTCCATAGTGGTTGTACAAGTTTACATTCCTACCAACAGTGAATGAAGATTCCTCTTTCCCCACATATATGCCAAAATTTGTTGTCATTTGAATTTTTTCATGATTTCCATCCTTTCTGGAGTAAGGTGGAATATCATAGTTGTTTTAATTTGCATTTCCCTGATGGTTAGGGATGTTGAACATTTTCTTAAGTGTGTGTTAGCAATTTGTATTTCTTCTTCTGTAAACTGGATCATGGATATACCAGATGGGGAAGAAATCCAGGCAAGAGGCATAGAGATCATATTCAACAAAATTGTTGAAGAAAATTTTCCTAATCTCACAAAAGACAGGCCAATCCAGATACAAGAAGCTCACAGAAAACCACAAAGACCAAAGAAGAAACTCTTCAAGGCATATCATAGTTAAAACTCTTAACAATGAAAACAAAGAGAGAGTTCTAAAAGCACTAAGAGTAACAACTCACTACATGCAAAGGCAATACCATCATAATTACTTCCAATTTCTCAGTGGAGACCCTGAAAGCCAGAAGGGCCTGGAATGGAATACTTCAAAGTCTAAAATCTATGGCTTCCAACCCAAATTACTGTACCCAGCAAAAGTATCCCTCATAATAGATAGTGAAAGGAAAACTTTCCATTAAAAAAATCAGCTCTATGATTATATGAACACAAAGCCAAACCTACAGAGGATACTTCAGGGAATAATCCACACAGAAGGATCAAATAACCAATCTCAAGAGCCTACATGAAAATCACAATAACCAAAACTATAGCAGGCTCAAAGAAGTACAAAGCCCAGGAAAGGACCAAACCCCATAAAGCACTCCATCATGACAGGGATTAAATTGAACCTCACAGTTATAACCTCAATACTAATGATCTTAACTCACTAATCTGGTTTTAATCTAGAGTCGTTTCCTATTAATCAGATGGTACTCTAGCTGGTGGTGGAATTCTTCATTTGTCTAAAAGATGGCTAAGCTATGGTGAGGGAAAGCTGGTGGACCACTCTCCCAAGGGCAGTGCTGCAAGATCCCATCTTGATTCTCTAGCACAAACTTATAGCATCCTTGATATCACCTCATCCCTTCTGATCACCTCCACTTAAGCTAAAATGACAGATGCCACCCAATTCTTTTGTTGTTGTTGTTTTTTTATAAGAGTGTGTGTGCGCATGTGGGGGTGGGGGTTGGCATGCCAGAGCCTTAGCCACTGCAAATGAACTCCAGACATGTGCACCACCTGTGTGCATGTATCACCTTGTGCATCTGGCTTATGTGGGTTCTGGGGAGTTGAACCTGGGTCCTAAGGCTTTGCAGGCAAGTGCCTTAACTGCCAAGCCATCTCTCTAGCCCCCTATTCTTTTTTAAATACTTTATTTATGAAAAAGAGAGAGAATGAGTGCACCAGGGCCTCTAGCCACTGCAAACGAACTCTAGATGCATGTGCCACTTTGTGCATTTGGTTTTACATGCATACTTGGGAATCCAACCTGGATCTGTAGGCTTTGCCGGAAAGTGCCTTAACCACTGAGAAATCTCTCCAACCCCTCCTCCCCCATTCTTCTTTTAAAAGAAGTCAGAAAGTGAAACAATGTTGATTCCTCACACAGAAAACATGCACACATTACATTTCTATCTTTTGAATATATAGGCTACCTTTCAAAAGGATCCCCAAAGAGTGATGTTTCCTCATGTGTCAATAATTAGCAAAGCTTGCTGGTACTGTCTGACTTGTTCCCATGAGAAGAGACAGATAAAGAGAATGACACAGCTGTATGGATGAAGGGTTTCCTCATGGGTCTTTCATACAAAGCAAGCTTGTTTTGTGGACTGTGGAGACAATTATTGATTTGGATTATACTTTTCCTCTTTTTCCCCCCTACTTGGGTAGTCACAGGTGGCTTGAAGGTTGCTTTGTTATCAATTATTTAAAATTGATTCATGGTCCTTCTGCCAGAAGTGCAGGATACCTAGCAAATATCCATTCTGTCCATTTCTTGCTGAGTCTGGGGAACATGTCCAGTTTAAATCTTATTTATTTATTTTTTCTTAAGTAGACTCTTTGTATGGACACATGATGTGTTGGTACCATCATTTCCTTCCTGCTCACATTCTACTGAGGGCCCTACTCAGTGGGACTGCAGGTATTCACCATGGGGTTGTGGGTTATGATTTATAAGAGCAGCAGTCAGCCATTTGTTTTTTGGGGGAGCAATGCCTCTTGATATTCTCTCCCACCACGTGGCTCTTACAATCTTTACACCTCCTCTTCCACAAATTTTCCTAAGCTGTGGTGGGTGTGTTTTAAATCTATTACAGTGCTGAGCTCTCATCAGCTTTTGGATTTCTGCTTTGGTACAATTTGAGTATCCTCAGTTTCTCTCTCCATCACCCTGGCACAGGCTCACTGTGGAAGCAACACTCTTACTCATCTTGCAAATTCCTCTGTGATTACACATGGACCCTAGCTGATGCCCAAGAGTGATTCATCTCCTGCCAGGGAGTCAGCTATCTTTTCTTGTATTGTTGATAGATTTTGGTTGTCTTGGTTCTCATTGCCATCTGAAAAAGAAAAACAGATTCTCCAATGGACAGTGAGATCAGCATAGGTTAAAGGGGATAAGCATTGTAAATATAGAGAGATTTTGATGGGTGTAGCCTCTCTTTTGGTCAAAAACTAGTGGGAGATTCTCCTGAGTCCATAATCTTGGTCACCATATGATTCTGACTTGGTTCCCACTTCCAGCTATGAGTTCCTTTCCACTGAGTGGTTCTCTTAGCCAATAAGAAAGCCATAGGTTAGCCATCTAGGCTGGGTTCAACCATTGCACAGGTATGTACCTGTTGTCCAAACTGGTTGCTTTTGTTTAGCAGTGTCCCCTGCTTGATCACAAACTTGTTGGCCATTTTCCCACAGCAGCTCATGTAGTGCTTTCCTATAATGGCCAACTATCTTAGAACTAGATTCCTTCTTGTGAGTTCGAGTCCAGCCTGGGATAACTGAGTGAGTTCCAGGTCAGCCTGGGCTAGAGTGAGACCCTACTGCAAAAAAGAAAGAAAGAAAGAAAGAAAGAAAGAAAGAAAGAAAGAAAGAAAGAAAGAAAGAAAGAAAGAGAAAGAAAAAAAAATAAAGAAAGAAAAGAAAAGAAAAGAAAAAAAGAAAAGAGAAGAAAAGAAAAGAAAAAGAAAATATGGGTTAGGAACCACAGGTGAGGGAGAACATGCAGTATTTGTCTCTCTGTGCTTGTTGAGTTCACTTAGTGTGATCTATTCCAAGTCTTGGGTGATTTCAGTTATAGGCTATTGTGATTTGAGTAGCTATAAATGTGGTTTAGCATATATCTCTGCAGGGAAGAGTAGAGGCTTTATGGTAGGTAACCAGTAGAGGAATAGCTGCACCCATTGGTAGGTCTATTTTCATCTTTTTCAGGAGTCTTCATCTTGATTTCCATAATGGTTGTACAATTTGCACTCCCACCTCCAGGAAATGAGGGGTCCTCTTTCCCCACATCCTCACCAACATTTATTGTTGTTTGATTTTTTAATGATTGTCATCCTGACTGGAATAAGATGGAATCTCATAGTTGTTTTATTTTGCATTTCCCTGATGGTTAAAGATGTTGAACATTTTCTTATGTAAGTATTAGCCATTTATATTTCTTTCTTTGAGAATTCCCTGTTCAGTTTTCTGCCCCATTTTTGGAATGGGTTATTTGATTTTTTTTTTTTGAGGTAGGGTCTCACTCTAGTCCAGGCTGACCTAGAATTCACTATGTAGTCTCAGGGTGGGTTCGAACTCATGGCAATCCTCCTACCTCTTCCTCCCGAGTGCTGGGATTAAAGGCGTGTGCCACCATGCCTGGCTTTGAATTTTTTATTGCTTAATTTTTTGAGTTATTCATAGATTCGAGATAGTAGAAGTCTGTCATTGGTATAGCTGATGAAGATTTTCTCCCATTTTGTGGGAAGTCTGATGGCTCTGTTTATGGTATATTTGTCTGTACAAAAGCTCTTTAGTGTCATGAGATCCCATTGGTTGAGTGATTGTTTAATTTCCTGAGCTACCAGGAAATTGTTCAGTGAATATTTCTCTTTTATCATGAAGAGTTCCTCCTATTTTTAATTCCAGATTTTAAATTAAGAATTTCAGGCCTTATATTGAGGTCTTTAATCCATTTGGAGTTGATTTTTGTGAATATTAAGAGAGGCAGGTCTAGTTTCATTTTTCTACATGTGGTTATACAAGTTGTCCAGCACCATTTGTTAAAAATGCTGTCTTTTCTCCAATATATACTGTTGGCTCTTTTGTCAAAGATCAAGTAGCTATAGTTATTTGAACTAAGGGATGGGTCTTCATTTCTGTTTGATTGATCTATGTGTCTTTTTTTATGCCAGTACCATGCTGTTTTTGTTACTATGGCTTTGTAGTATAGCTTTATATTGGGTGGGGTGATACCTCCAGAGGTATTTCTTTTACTGAGGACATTTTTTATATCTGAGGACTTCTGTCATTCTATATGAAATTTGAGATTATTTTTTCTATCTTTGTGAAGAATAATGCTGGGATTTTTATTAGTATTGCATTGAATATGTATATTACTTTTGTTGGAATTGCCATTTTCACAATGTTAATTTTACCTATCTAGGAACATGGAAAATCTTTCCAATTTCTCATGTCCTCCTCAATTTCTTTCTCAAGTGCTTTTATGTTTTCATTTTATAGATCTTTCATATTCTTGGTTAGTGTTATTCCAAGGTATTTGATTTTCATGTGGCTATTGAAAAATGGGACACCCTTGCTTATTTCTTTCTATGTATGTTTATCTTTCTGTGCATAGGAAGGCTATTGATTTTTGTGTATTTATTTTGTATACTGCCACTTTGCTAAAGGAATTTATCATCTTTAAAAATTTTATGGTAGAAACTTTCAGGTCCTTTATGGACACGATCATGTCCTCTGCAAAAGGGTAGTTTGACTTTTTCCTTCCAATTTATATCACTTTTGTATCATTTTCCTGTCTTATTGCTTGGGCTAGCACTTCTAGTACTATGTTGAAGAGCAGTGGTGAGGGTGAGAACCCCAGTCTTGTTCCCAATCTTAATGGGAACTCCTTATGTTTTTCCCCATTAAGTATGATTTGGGCATTAGGTGCTTTGCATATGCCCTTTATTATGTTGAGATATAAACCCTCCATGCCTAGTCTCTCTGCCATTTTAATCATGAAGTCATGTTGTATTTTGTCAAAGGCCTTCTCTGCATCTTTTGAAAGGAACATGTGTTTCTTGTCTTTAAGCTTACTTATATGGTATATGATGTTAATTGATTTCCATATGTTGAACTATTCCTGCATCCCTGGGATGAAACCTTCTTGATCAAGGTGGATAACGCTTTTGATATGTTGTTGAATTCAGTTTGTGAAGATTTTATTCAGGCTATTTGCATCTAATGTCATCAGGGGGAGAGAGAAAAAGAGAGACAGAGAGAATAGGCATGCCAGGGGCTCTAGCCACTGTAAACAAATTCCAGACTCATGTACCTCCTTGTGCATCTGGCTTTATGTGGATACTGGGGAATCAAACCAAGGTCCTTAGGCTTTGCATTAAAGCACTTTATCCACCGAGTCCTCTCTTAAGTTCCAATCTGAGGTAATTATGATGGGATTGCCTTTGTATGTAATGAGTTGTTTCTTTCTTGCTGCTTTTAGCACTCTCTCTTTGTTTTCATCATTTAGATTAATAACAATGAAATGCTTTGGAGAGGTTCTTCTTTGGTCCAGTCTGTTCAGTGTTCTGGATAGGTCTCTTTTATGAGAAGATGAGAAAGTTTTCTTCAATAATTTTGCTGAATATGTTCTTCATGACTTTGGCCTAAATTTCCTCTCCTTATGGTATACCCATTATCAAAATGTTTGGGTGGTTTAAGGTATCCCACAATTCCTTCATATTCTGTTTGTATGACTTGTTGAACTTATCCAAGTTTTTGGACTGCCAGTCAGTTTCTTCTGTTTTGTCTTCTAGATATGAGATTCTGTGCTTCCCATGATTAACTCTGTTTGTGAGGGTATCTAGAGAGGCTTTCACAAGCTCTATTTGATTTTTGTATTCTGTTGTATTTTTCTGTATCATGTCCATCCTGTGTCAAGTTCCAGTTTCAGGTTGTGGTTTGATTTTCTTGATGGTTCTTGGAATTCATTCTTGCATTTAATCCTGTCATCATTAAGCTTAATCAGCTGGTTACTAAGATCCTCTATCTGTTACCTCACCCTCAATTCATTTATCTCTCTTTTGAGGCCTGTCAGGATTTTTAAAGCCTGGTGATGAAAGCTTTGTGCTGTAAGAGATGATCCCATTGCTTTTCATTTATGCTATTAAGTTTTTGATGATTTATTTCAAGTTCAGCAATTGCTTGGTAAGGGTCATATACATTAAATTGTGCTTTTGGGGGATTTTATTTCTTTTGTCTACTCTAAGTTTTCATTGGAGACTTCTATTGTGTAACTAGGCAACCTTGGTGGAGAGCTCTTGGTTTGTTGCCTTTCATTGTTTTTCATTTTTTTTTTTTTTTTTTGCACTGAGGTCTCCCCATATCAGGGCAAAAGTCTCATTTTATTAAGGAGAAAGCAAGTATTTGCTCTTGTAGGATCTTTAGTGAGTGTTCTGTTCTGGGCTTGAACTGGATTGGAGTAGGTTGGTGTTGTATCCACGGACATGCAGATTGTGGAGGATCCCAGACTGCCTAGCTCTGGGCTGTTGGCTGATTAAAAAAAGGTGCACTTGCAGATCCAGAATCACTTTGCTCCCCACCACTGCTGTGCCTTGCCTGTGGGACTCAGGGGGTAGTAGCAACTGCCCGGCTCCACTATTGTACCCAGCTGAGCAGATTATAGAGGACGCACTGGTTCCCCTGCAGATGGTTTCCAGCTATTACCTGTCTTCCCCATCTGGTGCAGAAGAGCTGCTCCAAGTAGTCACCAAGGGGGAGTGGTGTGGTGGGGAGTTCTGGGAAACACTGGGCTCCACGGACCAGGCCAGATCCAGGGTTCTGCACTGTAACCTACAGTTTATGCTATTGTCTCCATGATATGGTCACTCATTGTCTGTGCAGGTAATGTGACAGTGCCCCACATTACCTGGGGGGGGGGGGCATCTCCAAAATACCATGTTGCAAATCCAATGACCTCTCTTTGCTACATTCATCATATATCCAAAACGAGTACAGGAAGAACTACCAAATTTGTTAATTCAGAAGGGAGTAAAATTGACTTTGAAGAGCAGAAAATTCCTCCAGAATTTTTCCTTAAGGCCCCCTGCTTTCAAAAGAGTCAGCGTTCCTCTCACTGTCCCAATGCAGAACAGCTGGCCCCATCACCATGGTGGTAATCTCTCAAACAACTGCAGCTTCACTGGACTGCAATCTCTGGGCCCAAACTTTCATTTCTTTCTGTCCAATTTATATCTTTCATATCCTTCTGTTGTTTTCCTCGCCAAACACACTAGTCCACTTCTTTAAATTCAACTTTACTTATGTATATCACAGGCATGTGCCATTACATCATTCTACCCTAAGATATTTTGAGAAAAATCAAATTCACATAATTTTTAAAAATTATTATTTTTTATTGACACCTTATATACTTACATACATAAAACATATGATATTTCCCTCTTCTCCCCCCATTCCTCTTTAGAACTCCAATCTCCATCATATCCCCTCCCTCTCTCCATTAGTCTTTCTTTTAATTTGATGTCATCATCTTTTTCTTCTAATTTGAGGGTCTTGCGAAGGTGTTGCTAGGCACTGCAAGGTCATGGATATCGAGGCCAATTTCTGTCTGGGCAGTTGTGTTGTAAGAAGTCATTGAAACATATTTCCATAATGGTCTTCTTTGTAGTATAGTTGCTGATCTCTGATTGTGTATAATTTAAATTAATCTTTTTCACTGCTTTGCATATATAGGAGAATCTATAGTGTATCAATATTATCTATATGTCTATATCTACACATCCCATCTATATTGTCTCTATCTCTTTATCATGTATGTAATCTATATATCATCTCCATCTATATTAAAATAATCTATCTCTAACTATGTTTATCATCTATCTTTATGTCATCTCTATGTCTTTGTATACATCATCTCTGTTCTCATGATCTCCATCCCTATATGTCGTGTATATCATCTATATAATTTCTATCTATCTCATCATTTATGTCTCTATCTATCTGTGGTTCAGCATCACTGGGGAGCTTAGGGGTGCATCCCGTGGCATGAGGGGTGGCTATACATCTATATAGACATGGAAGTTAACACATAGCTTGAGTTCTCATTCTTGTGGTGGTGCATCATTAACAGGAAGTAAGTACTGGTTGAGAATCACTTTGGAGAGAGTATCTTAAGGGGAAGCTTGGCTATGCTCCCACCCAGTGTCTGAGAGTAAGATGGGATGTATTGAATCACCCTTCAGCTGTTCATATGTTGGCAGTACTTTTGCCTTTGTGGAGGAATACTATAAAAAGGCTTGCTTCACAATCTGCAGTTGTCTCTGCAGTCTAGAGGCCAATGTGCCAGAGAAGCACCACATTTTCAGTCTCCCAACTCAACTTTCTGCTTTCTCCAGCTCCATTTCTGAAATGTGGTTTGAAAATTAGATTTCTTATAGGCCTCTCTCTGTTTGCTATTTGTTTTGCATTAGACCACTGCTACCCTTAACTAAGCCCAAAGGTTCTTAGGCAAGTGGCAGCCCTCAACTTTGCTCATGTCTCCATTTCAATCCACACACAACATGGTTCAGTTGAGCCACTGAAAGCAGCCCATGCCCATGGCTTGCTGATGAGTGGGGCCTGGATGGACTGCCTCTGTTGGAGAAGCCTACTGCATAGACTTATGAAGACACACTTGGGTGCCAGCTATGGTGCAGATGAGAGGTCTAGAAGAACAGGAGGAATGAACTCTGTGGGGCAGATGCAGGTGTAAGGCAGTGTAGGAGCCTAGGACATTCCCCTTCATTCCTGATGGTGGCCTTGGTGACACTCTGATCAGGGTGTGTCTCTCTGAGAAAAAACAATAGAGGTATCTCTCTGGAGAGGCATCTACCACACTCTACTCTGACATTCTGCAGACATGGCATTGAGTGGGGATCAAAGGATCAAAACTAAGGAAGATGTTTGGGGGACATAGACTAAATGATTCATTGTAACATGACCTCCATTAGCCTGGGGCATTTGCATATGTTTTATAGGAAAATGAAAAAATAAATTTAAAGGCATTTCTGAGTTACTTTCAGTTGTTTTCAATACTTATGCAAATTACTCAACTCACCTCCAGTGTTTTTGTTCCTCCAACCAACAAAGAGCAGCTTCTTATATTTATGATGCTGCCTCCCCTTCCTAAAGGGCTAGCTCCCTTTGGTCTGAGCTTCCCTCATGAACATCCAAACATCACATCTCAGTCTCCCTCACCACCCCTGCAGATTTGTCACTTCCAAAAATTGTATTATTTATTGCAGAATCTGATTTCCATTGTCATCTATTCCAAGCTGATAGAAGACTGGTGCCACTCATGGGATTGATCTGTCTTGTACCTTCCTGCAACCCAGAGCCTTTCCTATGGCTCAGGGCACACTGGCAAGGATATGGCCACATTCAGAAGTAGTAACTGAACACAGGAAGCCAAATGCAAGTACACAGCCTCCTTTATCTATATCTAGAATCTTTGGTGTCACAGTTCAATGTTTAAGTTTCAGGTTACCCTTGGACACATTTCCCATCCTCTGGCTACAGCTGTTTTGCCGCAGACCATTGCTGCCCATGACTGGTTGCCAAGTGCTTTTGAAATGAGAGGAAGGCAAATGGCTCATTGCATCTGCCATTAACTATCTGGGCATTGTCGTTTCAAAGGGGAGGCTGCTCTCTAAAGTGATGACCTTCAGCATTTATTTTAACAGCAAAAAAATGTGTGAATGATGGTTGCAGGGATGCTTTAGACTTTTATTTCCCTGTTGATAGTGAAAATGTGGACCAAGGCCCATTTAGTCCTTTTGTCACCAAACCCATGGAAGCTATCTGTCTGTTCAGGGAAGGCTTCTAGGGCTGTCTGCATGTGGGGGTGTCAGGGCTGTCTATGCAGAGACAGTGCTGTGGTTGGAAGACTGTGAGCATGTGTGTTTGAGGAGAAGCTTCCTCATGAAGTTGGTCTGGAAATTGCAGTTGTCTATCAAGACAAGCTGGAGCTTCTATGTGGTTTAGCCAGAGACAGCATACTGGCAACCAACTCCCAGGAGACCCCTCTGGATATGCACACTGGTACTATTGCATGTCTTGATTTTAGACATTTTAATGTCTACCTTTCAAAGAGTCAGCCTTCTGGCTTTACAAGTTCAGTGGGTTTTCAGGTTTTAATTCACTAATTAGGTAATACATTTATAAGGTAAAATCCCACTATACACTGTGTTTGAGTGAGACTCTCTGTTACCTGGAAACTTCTGCTGACTTTCCCACTTGTTTGATGCATGACTCATTGAAATGTAATGCCGTGTTAGCACAATGCAGTTGTATGGGTATGACTCTGGTGATTTCTTGTAAGATTGACTTCTATCATAACTGATTATAACTATTAACACCCTAAGGCTAAAACCAATTACTCATCAACAAGCATTTTGTAATATGCAGGCTGTGCACTTGGTATAGTGCTTCATGCCATACAGATGTCAAGACAGCCCAAAATAGGCAGCACCTAAGATAATGAGGAATTAGTGTCCAGGAGAAGTAAAGCTCTTCTGATAAAAGGCTAAGCAATACAGAAGTACCAAGGTCATAGACAAGCAAACCACAGTGGGGGAAATGCCACCAGCCACTAAGCCAGTGAAAAGAGGTGGACTGCCCCCAGGAGTCAGGACAACACGGAGTCTGTGATATCCTTTCAAGGTTATCTTTTAGTTAGGAGAGTACCCCTGAGCAGAATGGAATCATGGGAGCTCTCATGAGCTGCAGGTGGGAGTACAAATTGATATAATCACTTTAGAGAGTAATTGGGCAATATCTAGCAAAGCAGAAAATGATCTTCCTCCCCAGCCAGCTATATGCACTCTGCAAAATGCACAACCCAGAAATTTTCATCTGAAATCAGGCAGCCCCAAAGCACTCGCTAAAGACATGAAGGAAACTTTGGAAACATCCAAGAAACCATGAAAAAAGGAATGGTTGTAGACTTGTGGCACATGTCTATGGCAGGAGGGTGTGTTCCAGTTAATAAACAGGAAGTACATCTGTTCAAGGGGACCAACTACCAAAGAGAAAGTGGAACAGAGGTACAGCATACAAAGAAAACTGCAGAGAAATCACATCATGACACAGTAGCCATTTGAAAAACATGCAGAACTATACTGGTATAAGAGCATGGCTAATACAATCAGTTTAAAGAACATAGCTGTGAGATATATATGTATATATATTTAAATATCTGTGCAAGTGTGTGCAACTATGTATGTTTGTACATGACTACATAGAGCTATGCACACATTCATGGATGTATACATATATGTGTAAATATGTGTTGAACATACACACAATATATTCACATGCATTTATAGACTGACACAGCCAGGATAATAAGCACACAGTTGTGGTTGCAGAGGGCTTTGAAGAACTGTGGCGATGTTGGTTGTAATTATAGACTGTTTCCTTGGGGAAAGGACACAGTACAGTGGGATCCGGGAAGACTAGTTTCCCACTTTGCTATTTGATGCATCTATTGTGTCCCTGAAGTACTCCTAATGCCAAAGCCTTTGCCCCTCCCTCACCTTGAACCCATAAGAAGAAGTAACCCAGGAACGCAGGAAGAGCTGGTTTGATGATCTGATATGCTGAGCAGCCAGAAAGTCAAGAGTGGGCATCCAGACACCATCATCCCTACCTCTGCCCCCTTGGCAGAGTCCTCATGCTCCTCTGCCAACGTAAGATGAGGCCTCTCTAAGGTGGCAGTGTGCCATGAGAAGTGGACTTTGGAACCTCCAGAGCAGAAGAAAATAATGGAGCCACTGAGATAAGGTTACCTTTCTTATTTAAGGACAGAGTTTATTTCTAGCTTACATCTTCAAAGGGAAGCTTCATTAAGGTGGGGAAAACATGGCAGGAACAGATAGTCTGGAATTATATCTCCACAGCAGCAGGGGAGGAAGTAGAGAGAGTGAGCTAGCTAAGCAGGTTGAACTAATAAACCTCTAGGCCTGCCCTCTGTTACATAATCCTCCACAAAGGCTCTACCTCCCAAAGCCTCCACCATCTGGGGATTAAGAATGAGGCTTAATCACAAACACATGAAGCTATGGGGAGCATATCATTTTGAACCACATACACTCTAATAGCCATGCTGAACAAACCCAGCAGCAGATGAAAGAAAACAACCAGGCAGAGACATGTTAATACTCTGGGTGCAATCCAACATGAGTGGATTATCAGGCCTTCAAACATATGATCCATTGAGAAGTATGGATGATGCATTCTTTCCTTGTATGCGGTCTTTGAATGCCAGTGTTTCCCATTATAGTACATCTCAGTAAAGATCAGACATGTGTCAAATACCTCGTGGACACGAGGGGCTCCTAGACATTGCCCAGAGAATTGTGACAATGCTGGTTATAATTACTGGCAGCTCTAGAGTGTGAAGTCCAGGATAAAGGTGAGAACCATCTGAGGTGGATGTATGTTGACCAATGTGCTCATTTGTTTACTTATGTACAGCACACTTTTTATGTTGTGCCTAGTGTTGCAGGTATAATAATCTTTTTTAATTTTTGACATGTTTATGCATGTGTACAATACATTTTGATCCCACTTCCCTCAATTACCTTCTCTCTTTGCCTCCCCATAAAACTGTCTTCTTATTAAATTAAATCTCCATCCTTCTTTCATGTTTGCTTGCTTGTTTGTTGATCCAGTGAGTTATATTAGGGCCTAGTAAATTGGTTACATTTCCTAGAGAATGAGCAGCTAGTGTGTGCTCAGCCCTAAACATCTTAAATTGCCATAATGACACTGCAAAACAGGTCTTGCAATTCCTCTTTGAGTGACACAAAGCTGAAGTGCCCCTCACCAATGTGAACACTGTGTCTGTGTCCAGTGTCAGTCTCGGGCTCTCAGGGTGACATGGCTTCCATGTTCTGTACCACCTTCAGGGAGCTGCTGGTCTGGGAGAGTTTCAAGATGCCTAGCAAGCAGTGACAGAGATATAACTATTCTGGAAATATCAAAAGAAGCCAGAGAGCCAGGATGTGAGTTCCCTAGGAGTTTCTTACGGACTGAGATTGTCCACCAGCACAGGGTCAGTAGACATTTTCTCTTCAGGGTCAATGAGCAAATATTGTATATGTGCTGAGCATGGTGGCACATGCCTTTGGTCTGTCTGAGCACTCGAGAGGCAGAGGTAGAAGGATCACCATGAGTTCAAGGCCAGCCTGAGACTACATAGTGAATTCCAGGTCAGCTTGGGCTAGAGCAAGACTATATATATATATATATATATGTGTGTGTATGTATATATATGTAGAAGTCAGAGGGCAATGCCAGATGTCTTATTCTATTGCTCTTCACTTTATTTTATTATTATTATTTTTTACTTTTAAAAAAAGATTTTATTATTATCATTATTATTTTTTATTATTTTTTTTTTTATTGATAACTTCTATTCTTCACTTTATTTTTTGAGACAGGGTCTCTCACTCAACCAATTCAGCAAGACTAGCTAGCCCTGGGGATCCTCAAGCACTGGGATTATAGGCATGTGCTGCACCCCACATGGGTGCTGGGGATTTCAACTAAGCTCCTTATGCTGGGGTGGCAAGTACTTTACTGACTGACCCATCACCCAACCCCAGTTTCTAAGGTAGCTAGTCCACTCATAAGCAAATGGACATGGGTGTGTTTCACTGATGTTTCATTTGCAAAAGCAGTTGCTGTGCTTTGCCAATCACAGCAGAATAGAGGGGATATAGGTAATATGGGGTTGTGGGTTGGCTTCACATAATATCACAGCCATGGTGAGAAAGGAGACACTTTTTACATACTTGCAAATGCTTTTGTCTGGGAGAAATTCTCAACAGTTATCCGAGTATATTTAACATCCCTGTGACTCTTAATAATTTCTGATTTCCCATTGCTTGACACACTTGCCTTATAGTGCTGTTGAGTTTCAGTGTAGAGTGATAGCATAAGGTTCTGGTCAAATAAACAGATCTAAACATCATGGAGGGTCTTGATTCTCTGAGATCTGAAAAAAATGTTTCTTATTCTATTCCCAGATTTTATGGTAATGAAGGTAAAGAAACTCAGGGTAAGGTGGCCTATACTAAACCACAGGACCGTGTAGTGTCACATAACTGTACAGGAAATGGGGAGAGATGAAGGCAGTCCAGAAGGACTGGTGCAAGTCAGAGTAAGCTGAGCACAGGGTTTCTGGTAGAAATGGAAGGTGAAATAGTATATCCTCATATGTAAGAAATCTTGTAGTCAGTCTCCAGCACCACATAAACTAGGTATGGCAGTACATGTCCGTAATCCCAGCACTCAGTAGGGGAAAGCAGGAGGATCCGAAGTTCATGGTAATCCTTGGCTACACGCAGTTAATTTGAAGCTAGCCTGGGATACATGAGACCTTGTCTCAGGGCCAAAAAAAAAAAAAAAAAAAAAAAAAAAGAATGCAAGTAAGTATCCCCAGTTTACCTCAGTGGATCATGTGCATGTGAGCATGTGCATGGTGGGAGGGTAGAACAAGATGAGTTGGGAAGAAAGGGATCAGTAGGAGTGGGAATGGGATGGGGATAATGAGGGTAATGGTGTGAATATCATGAATGGTCAGAACTAAAATAAAAAATTTAAACAAAAAATAAATTTTCTCTCTAAAATGATCTAAAAGATTAACCCAATAAATCAATTAATCTGTAGTTAGCACCACCTCCAACTGGCTGGCACCCCTCTGTCTGCTTGCTGCACTTCTGTCCCAGGGTCTGAACTGTTAGTTTTCTGCTTGAGTTCAGGTGGGATGGAGCTGTAACAGCATCCCTGAGACATGTGCAGTTCATGCTTCGAAGGTTTTTATGGTCTAACGCAGCTCAGTAAGCCACAGAATGAATGAATAAGCTGCAGTGAGACCTTTGCTAAAATCTGAAAATAGAAGAGTGATCCCTTGGAGGGCTCATTACTGTATAAGGGGAAAGTGTCTCCCGAGCACTGCAGACAGAATTCATCTGGAGGTGCGCAGTGGGATGAAGCTCTGCCCTCTCCCGATTCAGGGTGGCAAGAGCCTTCCAGAAGTTTCTCAGCTCCCAGTCACTGGGCTCTGGTGGATCAAATGCACTTGAAAGTCCCAGCATCTGTGGCTATGCCAAGATCACCTGGACAGAACTACCTTAAGCCACATGCAACTGGAAACAGTTTCCTGTGGGCCCCTGGGAGTTTCACTGAAGATTCAGGACATGTAAGAGATGACCTGCATTAACCTTGAGAGTCATGCAGAGGGCCTGAATGAAACTGTGTGGTCTCTTCTTTGCCAGCTTTGCTTACAGGAGTCATTCATCCACTATCCATCCATCCACTATCCATCCATCCATCCATCCGTCTCCGTCCATCCATCCACCATCCATCCATCCATCTACTTACTGAGTGTTCATTGAGACCTTTGTACACATGTTCAGGTCCCTGGGGATGAGTCAGATGAGTGGGAGGTTGTCCTCAGGGAGCGTGCCCCTGGGTAGGGAGTGGTGACTGAGAGCAGGTTAGAGGAATGCTGCATCATGCGCAAGCGCACGTTTGCACAGTTTGGGATGGAGCTTATCTCCTGGGCTTGTTACTGTAGGGCCTTCTTTAGGGATTTGCTGATACCGTAGTGGGTGAGGGGTGGCACAGGTCTTTAGTGGGGACTGGCTCTCTTCTGGTCCCCAAGGTCAAGGAGAATCCACACCTTCATTGGTGTTTCCATGGTTCTTTTCCCCAAATCTCACTCTCACACATTCTGTGGCCATCTTTGGACAAGATGGACAGTATTGGAGGTAACTTAGATTTGCCTTTTGAATGACAAGAGTCAACCAGGAAGACACAAAATTCAAAGAGGTACTAGTGCCTGCTATTTTAGTGTTTTAATTCACTCCTTTCAAAACTTGACATAGTATTTGATTGTCAAATATATATATTTCACTCCCAAGTAGAGGGAGATTTGAACCAGACTTTCAGACCCAAATTCTCTGAGCTCCTATCACCTGGAACCATGACGATGCACTTGGTCTCAAAACATTTCTCAAAGACAGATGAAAAGTCATGGGAGGTTCCTGAGAAGGGAGATATGTGGCCCAATTCATATTTTTTGGGGGGTGGGAAATCATGAGTGTGTGTGGTGTGCATACCTGTGTATATGAATGTTTTATGTGTGTGGGTGCATATGCATGTACAAGCACATGTTTATATGTGTGGAGGTCAGAGGTCAATGTTGGGTGTCTTTCTAAATCACTTTTTCACTTTTTTTTTTGAAACAGGATCTCTTACAGAACCTAAAATTGATTGATTAGGCTAGATAGCTTGCCAACAAGCTTCACCTGAGACTATAAGTATGCACAACCATGCCCAGCAATTTTATGTGGGTGCTGGGGATCTGCGCTCAAGTCTTTATACTGATACCACAAGCACTTTACCCACTGAGCCATCTCCCCACCCATGATTAACCTTTTGAGAAACACTACTTATTGGGAGTTGTGCTGATGTGTTCTTCAGGGCAGTGCCAAGTAAATGCCAGCTCCAAGTAGGAGGTTCATAGAAATTGTGGCCACTGCACACATCAAGAAGAGTATCAAAAGGGAAAATGTGGACTGGAATGTGGAATAGTTGAGAGTGTCTTCTTAGCATGCTTGAGGCCCCAGTTATCATCCCCAGCATCAAAAACAGGAACTCAGAAAGAAGGAAATGGGTAGGAGTTCCATGGAGGGAGTGCACTTAAAGTGCTGAGAGAGTGACCATAAGCAACCTTAATTGAAATAAATGCTTCTTGAATGAATTGCTCCCCAAATGAATACTTTTCACAAAGAATTGACAACTGCCTCCCAACACTGGAGTCCATTTCCAGCTCACTTTTGCTGTGTGAACGGGGAATGGAAGTCCATTTTCTCTATCTTCTATAGCCTGGGTGAATGTGTCATGGCTGCCTCACCTTTTCTGTGAGGAGAATGAATCTCTGCTTAACTTGGTGTTCCCTGGTAGTGCAATCTTAATGTGACAGAATTGAGTATCTGCAATGCAAATCACCCTCGAGGCACATCCTTGTAGGTACAGTGTGTCACCTTATGCTAGGTGGGAACTTGTTCCCACTCATCATACCTGTGAGGCAGATACATCCCTGCCATACTCATCCCAAAGTACCTAGCTGTGGGAAAGGTCTCTGGCTCCATGTTAAGTGCCTTCAGAGACTGAAGACAAATTCCTTGTGACAGAAGAAAAGGAATTTTAAATTTCCAGCTGCAGCTTTCATTAATAGGATCACCCAGAGAACCATATCAGGCCCAGAGCACTCCCTCCTCACCTCCGCTCTGTTCTAGTGCCTAGGGCGAAAGCTCCAGCCATTTTTCCAGACACCAGGTAGCAAATCTTATCTCCTACACTTTGTGGGGTTTCCTTTTATATGTGAAACTTTAGAACAATAAGCAACTTTTTGGAATTCAAACACAAGGATATAGAACTGGAGATTATAGCTGAACACCACTCTATCTGATTGACACCCACCCATTCATGGAACTGTTTGGGAATAATTCTTAAATAAGCAGATTCATAATGTGCTTGATTTAAGACTCATTCATGAAGATGGACGCATGCTCCAGCTTTCCTCTTTCTCCTGCTCTACCCTGTCGCTTTGAGATTTCTATGAAAGGTCACAGGAAATCTCTTGTATTCCTTGGCTGGAGGGTCTCATGCCCTGCAGCTCAGTCCCATTAGAAAGTACCCAGTGCAAAGAGCCATGTTAGGGCCTCTAAACTAAGAACATGTGCATTTTGTATCACATTAACATTTTCAACCTCAGGTTTTGCAGATGAAGTGTTGTGAGCGTTTACAATGAGTGTGAGAGCAGGGAAATGCAGCAGATGAAATGTGGCCAAAGTAAATAAATATGTCTTTGCTTTAGACTGCATATGCCAGAAAGAGCACAGTGGAGTTTGAATGTCGTTCTTCCCAGGCTTCAGTCCCAGATGTCACTCTGGGTAAGACCCTGGGCAGTCACTTTACCTGAACTGTAAAATGGGTTGATTATAATACCCACCTCCCAAGATTCCTTGTGGGAATTAGTGAATGAATGTAGCACAAATGCTGCCTCATGGAGTTAACAGCAGGAAAACTTCTATTCCAGGCTCTTGTAATCAGGGAGTAGTCAGAACTCTATTCTACTGAAATGACTGGAAAAGGGGTTTGTTTTCTTTTTACAATATTTTTATGTATTTATTTGAGAGAGAGAGAAAAAAAAATATGGGCTCTCCAGGGCCTCCTGTCACTGAAAATGAACTCCAGACCCATGAGCCACTTTGTGCACTTTGTTTTATATGGGTTCTGGGAATTGAACTCAGGCCATTAGGCCTGAGTCCTCTCTCCAGGCTCCTGAAAAAAATTTCTGTTGTTGCTGTTTACTGAGGTATCCCAGACTGTCTTTGAACTCAGTATATAGCTGAGGAGGAGGTTGACCATATACTAACATGCCTAGTTCATGTGGTACTGGGAATTGAACCCAGGGGTTCCATCATGCTAAGCAGGTACTCTACCTATGGAGTAGTATCCCTGGCCCCCTCGGGGAGTTTTTAAAGTCCTCTAGATGAGGGGAGAAAGAATCCTCTGCTTGCTAATTGGCCTTTCCCATTTCCACAGGGAGAAAGGTGGCATTCTAACTTAGAGGAAGGTTCCTTCCCAGCTGTGCTCTTCTCTTCCTGCTTGAGTGATGGGCTCTATCTTCCTTCTAGCATGTCTCAGCAGGGTGGCTGGGATCCTGGAGAAAGCTCTGGCCTTTAGAGGAGAAGCCTATAAAGCTGAAAAGAGATTTTTCAATGTGTTTTGTATCTCATAGACTCAGAGGAAGAGCTATCTATGGGGAGTTTCTGAGCACCAGTAGTGAGGTGAGGTGGTTAGAGAATCTGAGTTGGGGGCAGATCCGGGATTCTACTCTGGGGCCACTAAGGCTACCTTGTTGATGGGAAGTGCTGATGATTGCAGATCCCATCGTCACTGTGATGTGGTCCATGTACACAATCCTGAAGGCAGACACTTAGTTCTGTGCAGAAATGAATTAGGCAAATGATATGGGAAGTTGGGGTGTCTAAGAGTGACAAAGCCTTTCTCAACTCTTTTTTTTTTATTATTGTTTTTTATTGACTTTTATACTCACATACAAAGAAAAAACCCATGTGATATTTCCTTTCCCTCCCCCCATTCCCCTTTAGAACTCAAGTCTCTATCATATCCCCTCCCTCTCTCCATCAGTCTCTCTTCTAATTTGATGTCATCGTCTTTTTCTTCTATTTTGAGGGTCTTGCAAAGGTATTGCTAGGCACTGCAAGATCATGGATATCGAGGCCAATTTCTGTCTGGGCAGCTGCATAGTAAGAGGTCATATCCTTCCTTTGGCTCTTCCATTCTATCCGCCCCCTCTTCTGCAATGGTCCCTGAGCCTTGTAGGGTGTGACAGAGGTGTTTCAGTGCTGGGCACTTCTCCAACCCTACTTCTCAGCACTATGTTGCCTTTTGGGACATCCCAGTGGTCATCACCATCTGAAAAGAGAAGCTTCTCTAACCAGAAGTGAGAGTAGTATTAATATGTGAATATGAACATTAAGTGTAGTGCTTTCAGGGCAGTTTGGTGGGAATAATATATACATTTAGTCAGATGAGAGCAGGCTTATACTCCTAAGGCTCATGACCTCACCTACCAAAGACTTTTACATAGGTTTTTCAGTACCAGGTATGTATTCCCTCCCGTAGAGAGGGCCTTCAGTCCAATTATGGAGCAGTTGGTTACCCCAAGACTTGACATGCCACTATTGCACCCGTTCAGTCATCGGGCCTGTCTGGCCAAGCTTGATTATTCAACGTCCACTGTTTTCACTGTAGATGACTTCTGTCTCCCATACTCTGCGTGCAATGCAGCTTTTTCCAGCTTTCAGTTGGCTGGTCTACAGGGAGAAGATTTTCTGCTCCACACCAGGTTGCTTTCTCAGTGACCATGCTTCTCAGGCATGAGATGTCTTCAGCAATAGGGTCTTCCTATCTGTTTCTCTAGGGAAACCAAGGGCTTTGGCAAGAGCCTTTAATGTTTTGGAGGCTACCGGGATCTCCTTGGCCAACAACTCACTGAAAGGTATTCCATCCCAAGTACTGAAAATTTTCTAGTAACAGTCTACGCTAGGTTATGAGCTT
The DNA here is from genome assembly GCA_036365145.1 of Orientallactaga sibirica. Classification (NCBI taxonomy): domain Eukaryota; kingdom Metazoa; phylum Chordata; class Mammalia; order Rodentia; family Dipodidae; genus Orientallactaga; species Orientallactaga sibirica. The sequence continues at coordinate 43,753,623 of JAEOAD010000011.1, read as the reverse complement.
CTAGACGTGCCCTTGGTTTTCAAAAAAAAAAAATTTTTACATATGTCTTATTCACAATATCTTGAGTTTAGATTGATCCTCCCCCTGCCCTTCTTTTTTTTTTTTTAAATATTTATTGACAACAAAACATACTTACATACCAAAGGTGCGTATTTTTCCCTCCCCTCCCCCCTTCCCCTTTAGAACTCCACTCTCCATCATATCCCCTCCCTCTCTCCATTAGTCTCTTTTTTTAATATGATGTCATCCTCTTTTACTTCTACTATGAGGGTCTTGCGGAGGTATTGTTAGGCACAGCAAGGTCATGGATATCAAGGCCAATTTCTGTCTGGGCAGTTGCATTGTAGGGAGTCGTACCCTTCCTTTGGCTCTTCCATTCTATCCGCCCCTCTTCCGCAATGATCCCTGAGCCTTGGAGGTGTGACAGAGATGTTTCAGTGCTGGGCACTTCTCCATCCCTTCTTCTCAGCACTATGTTGCCTTTTGGATCATCCCAGTGGTCATCGCCATCTGAAAAGAGAAGCTTCTCTAACCAGAAGTGAGAGTAGCATTAATATGTGAATATGAGCATTAAGTGTAGTATTTTCCGGGCAGCTTGGTGGGAATAGTATATACATTTAGATAAGGGCATGCTTTATACCCCTAAGGCTTATGACCTTACCTACCATAGACTTTACTTAGTTTTTTCAGTACCAGGTATGTATTCCCTCCCGTAGAGAGGGCCTTTAGTCCAATTATAGAGCAGTTGGTTACCCCACGAGTAGACATGCCACTATTGCACCTGTTCAGTCTTTGGGCCTGTCTGGCCAAATTTGAATATTCAGCGTCCACTGTTTTCACTGCTGATGACTTCTGTCTCCCATACTCTGCATGCAGTGCAGCTTTTTCCAGCTTTCAGTTGGCTGGTCTACAGGGAGAAGGTTTTCTGCTCAGCACCAGCTTGCTTTCTCAGTGACCTTGCCTCTCAGGCAAGAGATGTCTTCAGCAATAGGGTCTTACTGTCTGTTTCTCAGGGAAAACCAAGGGCTTTGGCAAAAGCCTTTAATGTTTTGGAGGCTACTGGGACCTCCTTGGCCAACAACTCACTGGAAGGTATCCCATCCCAGGTACTGAAAATTTTCTAGTAACAGTCTACAGCTTCTAGATGTACCATTATTCAAAACAGTAGTTTTACATAAGTCTTATTCACAATCTTTTGAAATTAGATTGACCCTCCCCCTGCCCTTCTTGTATGCATTCTCTTCCCATGGCCTCACTTAGGACATTCCCCTCCCTGAAATCAGTTCTTCTACTTACATATGTGCATTACCATACACTTAAGTCCTTCCCTTTCCTCCCTCCCTTATAGTATTTTACCAGCTTACTGGTTTCTGGTACTTATTTTTGGTTCCAGTTCACACACAAGTCTATACATTGGTAGCTAGGATCCACATATGAGAGAGAACATGTGACATTTGGCTTTCTGAGCCTGGGTTACCTCACTTAGTATAATCATTTCCAGATCCATCCATTTCCCTGCAAATTGCATAATTTTGTTTTTCTTTACCGCTGAATAGAACTCCATTGTGTAAATGTACCACATCTTTATTATCCACTCATCTGTGGAGGGACATCTAGGCTGCTTCCATTTCCTAGCTATTGTGAATAGAGCAGCAATAAACATGGTTTTGCAAGTAAGGTAAGTAAGGTAGTGAGAAGAGTCCTCTGGATATATGCCTAGGAGTGCTATAGCTGGATCATATGGTAAATCTATTTCTAGCTGTCTCAAGAACCTCCACACTGATTTCCACAATGGCTGGACCAGCTTACATTCCCACCAACAGTGAAGAAGTGTTCCTGTTTTTCCGCATCCACGCCAACACTTATTGTCATTTGTTTTCTTGATGGTAGCCATTCTGACAGGAGTGAAATGGAATCTCAAAGTGGTTTTAATTTGCATTTCCCTGATGGCTAAGGATGTGGAACATTTTTTTAGATGTTTATATGCCATCTGTATTTCATCTTCTGTGAATTCTCTATTTAGTTCCATAGCCCATTTTTTAACTGGGTTGTTTGAATTCATATTATTGTGTTTTTTGAGTTCTTTGTATATTCTGGAAATTAATCCTCTGTCAGATGTATAGCTGGCAAAGATTTTCTCCCATTCTGTAGGTTGTCTTTTTGCTCTATTCACAGTATCCTTTGCTGTACATAAGCTTTGTAATTTCATAAGGTCCCAGTGGTTGATTAGTTTTTTTATTCCCTGAGCAAATGGAGTTATATTCAGAAAGTCTTTGCCTATTCCAATATGTTGAAGAGTTTCCCCTACTTTTTCCTCTAGCAGTTTCAGAGTTTCAGGTCTGATATTAAGGTCTCTGATCCATTTGGACTTGACTCTTGTGCATGGAGAGAGACAAGGATCTATGTTTATCCTTTTACATACAGATGTCCAGTTTTCCCAGCACCACTTGTTAAAGAGGCTATCTTTTCTCCAATGAATATTTTTGGCATTTTTGTCAAAGATCAGGTATCTGTAGCTGCTTGGATTAATATTTGGGTCTTCTATTCTGTTCCATTGATCTACCTGTCTGTCCTTGTGCCAGTACAATGCTGTTTTGGTTACTATGGCTTTGTAGTATAACTTAAAATCGGGTATGGTTATACCCCCTGCCTGATTTTTGTTGAGCAAAATTGTTTTGGCTATTCGAGGTTTTTTGTGTTTCCAGATGAATTTTAGTATTGTTTTTTCTATTTCTGTGAAGAATGCTATTGGAATTTTAATGGGGATTGCATTAAATGTGTAGATTGCTTTTGGTAAGATTGACATTTTCACAATATTGATTCTTCCAATCCAGGAGCATGGAATGTCTTTCCATTTCCTTGTGTCTTCTGTAATTTGTCGCTCGAGTTTTTTAAAGTTCTCATTGTAGAGATCCTTCACTTCCTTGGTTAAGTTTATTCCAAGGTATTTTATTTTTTTTTTGAGGCAATTGTGAATGGGAGAGATTTCCTGATTTCATCCTCTGCATGTTTGTTGTTAGTGTATAGAAAAGCTACTGATTTCTGTGTATTTATTTTGTATCCTGCTACATTGCTAAAAGTGTTTATCAGCTCTAACAGTTTGCTGGTAGAGTCTTCAGGGTCTGTTATGTATAGAATCATATCGTCTGCAAATAATGATAATTTGATCTCTTCCCTTCCGATTTGTATCCCCTTTATGAGTGTCTCTTGCCTTATTGCTATGGCTAAGACTTCCAGTACTATATTAAATAGTAGTGGGGAAAGTGGACACCCTTGTCTTGTTCCTGAATTTAGAGGAAAAGCTTCAAGTTTTTCCCCATTTAGTATTATGTTGGCTGTAGGTTTGTCATAAATAGCTTTTATTATGTTGAGATATGTTCCTTCTATTCCCAGTTTCTGTAATACTTTCACCATAAAGGGGTGTTGGATTTTGTCAAATGCCTTTTCTGCATCTATTGAGATGACCATATGATTTTTGTCCTTCAGACCATTAATATGGTGTATTACATTTATGGACTTGCGTATATTGAACCATCCCTGCATCTCTGGGATAAAGCCTACTTGGTCAGGGTGAATAATCTGTCTGATATATTCTTGTATTCTGTTTGCCAGTATTTTGTTGAGAATTTTTGCATCTATGTTCATGAGGGAGATTGGTCTATAATTTTCTTTTTTTGATCTGTCTTTGTCCAGTTTGGGTATCAGGGTGATGCTGGCTTCATAGAAGGATTTCGGTAGAATTCCTTCCTTTTCTATTTTCTGGAAAAGTTTGAGAAGAATTGGTGTTAGATCTTCCATGAATGTCTGGTAAAATTCAGCAGTGAATCCATCTGGGCCTGGGCTTTTTTTAGTTGGGAGACTTTTTATGACTGCCTGGATCTCTGTGGTTGTTATAGGTCTATTTAAATGGTTTATCTCATCTTGATTCAATTTTGGTAGGTCATATGAATCAAGGAAATCATCCATTTCTTTCAGGTTTTCAAACTTAGAGGCATATATATACTTAAAGTATGTCCTATGATTTTCTGAATTTCTTTGGTATCTGTTGTGATGTTGCCTTTTTCATCTCTAATCTTATCAATTTTTGTCTCTTCTCTCTTTCTTTTGGTCAGATTTGCTAAGGGTTTGTCAATCTTGTTTATCCTTTCAAAGAACCAACTTTTTGTTTCATTGATTTTTTTATTGTTTTTTTGGTTTCTATTTCATTAATTTCTGCCCTAACCTTTATTATTTCTTCCCATCTACTGATTTTTGGTTTGCCTTGTTCCTCTCTTTCCAAGGCCTTAAGGTGGAGCATTAAATTGTTTAGTTGTGAACTCTCTGATTTCTTAATATAAGCACTTAGAGCTATAAATTTCCCTCATAGGACAGCCTTCATTGTGTCCCATAGGTTTTGGTATGTTGTATTCTCATCATCATTTGATTCTATGAATTTCTTGATTTCCTTTTAATTTCTTCAATGACCCATACATCGTTCAATAATGTACTGTTTAGTCTCCATGAATTTCTGTATGCTCTGTAGTTTTTCTTGTTGTTGATTTGCAGTTTAATCCTGTTGTGGTCAGATAGCATACAAGGGATTATTTCAATTTTCCTGTATTTGTTAAGATTTGATTTGTGCCCTATCATATGGTCTATTTTAGGAATGTCCCATGTGCTGCTGAGAAGAATGTATATTCTGCAGCATTTGGATGGAATGTTCTGTATATATCTGTTAGGTCCATTTGTTCCATGATATCATTTAATGCAGATGTCTCTCTGTTTATTTTTTGTTGGGTAGACCTGTCAAGTGGTGAGAGCGGGTATTGAAGTCACCCACTTCTATTGTGTTAGGGTTATCTCTGACCTTAAATCCGATAGTGTTTGTTTGATGTAATTGGGGGCCCCCGTGTTGGGAGCATAAATGTTTAGGATTGTGATGTCCTCCTGTTGGAGTGTTCCTTTAATCAATATAAAGTGACCTGCTTTATCTTTCCTCACCAATGTTGGTTTGAAGTCTATCCTGTCAGAAATTAGGATGGCAACCCCTGCTTGTTTTCTAGGTCCATTTGCTTGATATGTCTTTTTCCATCCTTTCACCCTAAGAATGTTTCTATCTTTTAATGAGAGGTGAGTTTCCTGGAGGCAACAGATGGTAGGATCCTGCTTTCTAATCCAGTCTGCCAGTCTATGTCTTTTGGTTGGGGCATTGAGGCCATTGATATTGAGAGTTATTATTGAAAGATATGTATTTGATCTCTCCATTTTTCTTGTTTTGTAGTTCTTCCTGGTTTTCGTTTTACTCACTTGTTCTAACTGTTGAGTATGATTTCTTTTTTCCTCTTTCCTGCTGTGTGTGTTTTGCTTTTTCTTCAGCATGAATGATTCCTGCATGTATTTTCTGTAGAGCTGGTTTAGTTGTCATAAATTCCTTTAGCCTGTCTTTGTTGTGGAATGTCCTTGTTTCTCCATCAATTTGGATAGAAAGCTTTGCAGGATAAAGTAATCTTGGTTGGCAGTTTTTATCTTTCAGGACTTGGAATACATCACTCCAGGCCCGTCTGGCTTTTAAAGTTTGTGTTGAGTAATCTGCTGTGACCCTGATGGGTTTCCCCTTGTAGGTCATTTGCTTTTTCTCTCCAACTGCTTTCAATATATTTTCTTTGGTTTGTGTATTTAGTAGTTTAATTATAACATGGCGAGAAGAGGATCTTTCTAGGTTTGTCTGTTTGGTGTTCTAAATGCTTCCTGTATCTGCATTGGCATTTCTTTCCCAATTTGGGGAAAATTTTCTTCTATGATTTTGTGGAAAACACCTACTAAGCCTCTGTATTGAAATTCTTCCCCTTCTGTTATACCTTGAATTCTTATGTTTGATCTTTTCATAGTGTCCCGCATGTCTTGGAGTTCCCATTCATACCTGTCTATTAGCTTGTCTTTCTCTTTGTTGGACTGTGATAGGTCTGCCATCTGGTCTTCTAGTTTAGATATTCTGTCTTCTCCTTCATCCATTCCACTAGTGAGACTTTCCACAGAGTTTTTTATTTCACTGACTGTGTTCTTCAGGGCTAGGATTTCAGCCTGGTTTTTCTTCAGTAGTTCTATTTCCTTATTCATGTCCTCTAATGACCTTTTTATTTCATTAAACTGTTTCTCTGTAATCTCCTTCAACAGTTTGTTTTCTTCTCTAATTCCTTTGTTTTCTTCTCGGATTGCTTTCATTTCTTCTTTTATTTCTTTGAGTATAGATAACATCATTCCTTTGAAATCTTTGTCAGGAATTTCATCTAAAACTGTTTCATTGGTGAACAATTCTGATGGATTTGTAATTTTTGGTGGGATTGCATTGTCTTGATTCTTTGTGTTTCTTGTATTATAATGTAGTGATTTTTGCATCCTGGATTGATTTAATGCTTAGGGTTTCTAGTTATCTGCAGTGTTCTTATGTGTGGATATGGGTTTAAGGTGCCAAGTGTAGCACTTGTACCCAGGTCCACCTCAGAGGTAATCCTAGATGTTGACTTTGCTTGGTAAGCAAGTATTGTAGTGGACTGCTGGAACAATTTAGTAGCAAGTTCTAAACTTCAATTGAGCCAAATGCACATTCAATTAACATGAGCACAGAGTATACAAGTGTGGGAATTGAAACAAAGAGTCTTATAATGTTAAAATCCCTAAGGGTGTGTTTCTTCCACACTTTTAATCTTGTCAGCTAGGAATCAGACCCTGCCCCCAATAATGACAGAAGCAAAAGATAAAGACCCTTTAAATCCAAAAGTATTACAGGCAGCAATATTCAACACCTCATATTCAGCTTATTTGAAAATGGTAAGGCCAACCACCAATATGTAACCCATAACCTGCCCTGACCTGGAAAGGGAGGTTAGCACTTCCAGTGCAGGTCTTTGTTACCTTTTGGTGTGGCTTCCAAACTCACCAATGCTGAGTGCCCACCTCATTCCCTGAGCTGTGGAGCTTGGCTTAGCTGTGCTGTGTCAGGTGTTGGTGATGTAGTACAGGCTTTTGCTAATGGTTGAATTCTGCCAATTCGCTGGGGATCTGATGGTTGGGGGATGGGCGAGTTCAGGAATCTTGTAGTGGCTCACCTTGTTCTCCTGTAGCTCTTTCAGTAGTTCAGCCGACTTTTCTTCACTTTCTGGACTCTGAGAGGAGACTGATGAGGTTGGAAAGTTCCCCGTTTATTTATTATTTTTGTTGTTGTTATTGTTTGTTTCTGCGGTGGCGGCAGCAGCAGCGGCTGCAGGGGAAGCTCAGCGAGTCTCAGCTGATCTGAGCAGCAGCTTAGTGCCGCGGATTGGGGCGGCTGCTCCAGCCGCTGTGGAGCATGTCGGGCCACAACCCCCAAAGTGAGATTTCCGCTGTTTCCCGGAAAAAAATATTCTTATCTTTTCCGAAGAAGAGTGTAGTTTTGTTTAAATCCCTCCCTGATCTGGTTTGGCATGGCTCCTATCTTTCTCAACTCTTGATTGAGCAATAACTTAAGAATTAGGGTGTTGGATGGTCATGGTCACACAAAACTTCTAATGAGTCAATGGCTTCCAGATTTTTAAAATGTTTTTATTATTATTATTAACAACATTTCATATGGATACATTATGTGTGGGTACCCTCTTTTCCTTTGTCCCTTCCCCCATTCCACTGGGTACCCTCCTCAGTGGGGTTGCAGGTATTCCCCATGGGGTTGTGGTTTGTGCATTGTGGAAACATCAGTCAGTTATTTTTGCAAGGAAGGAATACCTCTGGACATGATGTCTCAACCTATGGCTCTTAAAACCTTTCCGCCCCTTCTTGTGCAAAAGTGGTGGGTGAGTTTTAAGTCTACTTCAATGATGAGCTCTTAGGAGCCTCTGGATCTCTGCTTAGGTAAATGCTTGAGTATCCTCAGGGTCTGTCTCCAACAACCTGGTGCTGATTATCAAATTCAGCATGGAAGTAGCACTCTTGCTCATCTCCCCAGTCTCTCTGTGGTATCGGATATGGTTTGGCTAAAGTTAGAAGGGTAGTTTATCTCCTCCAGTCTTGCTACCTTCTGAAAAATAACAGATTCTCCAATGGAGAGTGAAGTCAGCATAGAAGAATTCAATGGATGACATCAATAGATCATAGAGAGTGAAGTTTAGAAAGATTTTATTATAGAGTTTAAGAAAGAAAGCAGAGCTCCTGCTATAATGCTTGAGGGAGGGGGATCCCTGGAAATGGGAATGCCTTTCAAGTCTCTTGGATTGGGGTCATATATGGGAATTTATCGGGTAGGGTAGAGCTGGTCAGTCTAGCCCCCATGACAGGTGTCCAGGCGCTTTCTTATGATAGGGAAATGTCCTTCCAGGAAGGGTAGTTTTCTTTTCTAGGCAAGAAAAATAAGGGCAAACCAGATTCCCCTTATAGGCTCAAGGCCATATCTTGCCTTTGGCCACTTTTAGTTTACTTTTGGGGCCCTATATACCTCAAACTGCCTTACAATGATAAATTGTCCTCTGATGGATTTTGCAAATAAAGAAGAGATTAGAAAGAAAAGACAAGCAACCAGAAAAAATCTCTTAATGATATTCCTATGTCTTGTGTCAGTGAGGAAGTACAGCTCCCCCTTCACAGGGAGTACAGTATAGTTTCTTCTGGAGCCAAATGTGAGTGATCCTGCCTGGGAACACAGAAATGGGTTACCTCAAAATTCATGTTCCAGCATAGTAAGAGTTTTATGACAGAACAAAGAAAATCACAAGTCAAAGCACTTTCTGATGTGCCATTTGGGCTGCAGCAGAGCAGTGAGTTCTCTGCTACAGTCCCCAGATGCCATCTGATGGTACTACTTACTGGTTCTTGTGTTGGTGGAAGCTAATGGTTCAATATATTGCAAAAATTTTCACCGTTTCACCTGGTAGTTACAAGGATGTTAGGTCAGACACAGGTGGACAATGAGTGGCTATAATATCACTAGAGATAGCCCGTGATAATTTTGGCTCTGGATCTTCATTCCAGTTCTCTACAATCACAATGTTATTTCTACTCTATCAATCAGCCTTGTAGAATATTTAATCCAGGGGTAGCTTTTTTTTCTTGGAGTTTCAGTTCACATTTTTTGTCATTGGTCATTTATCACATTTTGTGCATGTAGAAGACAAAGCACTCCTATGTTTCCCTCTCTCCTGACTACTTTTTTTAATAAAAATTTTTATTATTTTTAAAAACTTTTTATTTATTTTATTAGAGAGAGAGAGAAAGAAGAGAGAGAGAGAGACAGAGAGAGACAGAGAGTGAGCCAGGGCCCTCAGCTGCTGCAAACAAACTCCAGAAACATGTGACACCATGTGCATCTGGCTTTGGGCCCTGGGGAATCGAACCTGGGTCCTTTGACTTTGCAGGCAAGCACCTTAACCTCTAAGCCCTCTCCTGACTACTTTTGGGCACCACTCTGAGTGAGTCTTCTTGCTGAGTGGCTCTCTGCATTAGCTTGTTTTTATTTATGTGATCTGAGGATTTACCACTATAAGGTTATCAGGACAGATCATTACAGGAATCAGATGAAAGAAAATCAAAAGAAGGAAAGGAGAGAGGGAGAAAGGAAGGGGGTCTGACATAGAGGCACAAGGCAGGAAATGAGTTGCATGACTGCTGGACACTGTAGGCCTCCAAATCTAAAATGACAAATAATATAGAAGTAGCATATCAAAACTCATCAAGGAGGACAAGGAGAGGAAGCAGGGCTGTCTCAGTAAGACATCATCTCTGCAGATGTTTTTTGGTGTGTGTGTGTGTGTGTGTGTGTGTGTGTGTATGTCAGTGACTACGGACACTTTCTGGGGGGCACTACTGTAGTAGCAGAGTTCGTTTAGAATCTGACTTCTTTAATATAGGAATGGAAACAAAGCTGGATCCTGGTATCACAAGTTTGTAATCTCAGCAACTCAGGAGACTGAGGCAGGGAGACTGCAAGTTCAAGTCCTGACTGGGGTATAAAATGAGTTCTAAGCCAGTACAGGAAACATAGTATATTAGTCACAGGTCTCTAGAGGAACAGAACTGATAGAATGAATTGTATTAAAAGGGAATTTATTGGATTAGTTTACAACAGTCCAGCAATAGCAGGTTGCAGGCCAGAGAGTCAAGAAACCCAGTAGCTGCTCAGTCCACAAGGCTGAATGCCTCAGCAGTCCCAATCCAGCACTGAAGGCCTGGAGGCATCCTGGAGAGATGTTGGTCTTCAGTCCACACTGGAAAGCAGCAAGCACCAAGCAGAGAACAACAAGCAACACCAGCAGCCAGGTGGGAGGAGGGGATACTTTCCTTCCCAGAGCTTCTTTAGATAAATCAGCCCCCTCCTCCGAGAGGGGTGACCCACTCTGAGGGAAGAGCTCACCCTGGGGGAAGGATTCTTCCTTTAGTTAATCCTTCCTAGAGGCAACCTTAGAGACACACTTATGAGGAATGTCTGTGGATTCCTAAACAGATCAAGTTGACACAAACTTAACTGTCACACACAGTAAGATCCTATGTCCGGTGAAAAGTAGAGACTGAGGATGTCACTTGCCCAGCATGCAGGAGGCCTGGGCTCAGTTGCGAGCTGCAGAATGTTAAGACAAAGTAAAAGAAGTAGTTTTAATCCAAACTTGGTTTTTAGTCCTCAAGGCAAGATTTGGTTTTTAAATAATAAAGTTCCAAATCAAAGACTCGTGGATTAAGATTATTTATTTTGTAATCTGTTAGGTGTTAATGAAACTATAAAGCAAATCTTAAGAGGCAACCCCTTTTTAAAAACTCTATTATATGAGCCCAGAGAATACTAAGAAGGTAAAATGAGACTCCTTTTTCTACAAAGGAAAATACTGAGACATGAATTTTTAAATAAAGTATTCTAACTCAGACATGCCAGGATTTCATTTTCCTTGTGCTGACATTTTAATTTAGACACATGGTATTTTATCACATGAATGGTTTAGTATAGTCCAAAATGAGCTATAAAAAGCATCAGGTTTAGTGTCAGGATTTGGATGGAATCACAGTTCCATACACAATTCTGTAAGTCCCGAGCTTTTAGAATGCAATACCATTCTGGACAGTTTCTTAAGTACCTACTGACTACTGGGTGCTGACAGGTGGGAGATGAGGTGCCCATGATGGAGACTCACAGGGCATCCTGCAGTTTCTTACGTACCAACTGTAAGGTTTGGGAGTGACCAAGACCACGCAAACCACTCTGAGGCAAAGATGAAAGCTTTTATTCGGGAAAAGCATGAGGTTTTCTGACTCTCAAGAGCGGAGCATAGCCAACCTGAGTTTTCAGGTAATGAGCTTTACAGGCCTTTTTCAGTTGGGGGGAAGGTGAGGAAGGAAAAACTCATTTGTTAGGTAGAATAGAAAAATTCCTGGGGCTGGAGAGATGGCTTAGTGGTTAAGGTGCTTGCCTGCAAAGCCTAAGGATCCAGGTTCAATTCTCCAGTTCCCATGTAAGCCAGCTGCACAAGGTGGTGCATGCATCTAGAGTTCATTTACAGTGGCTGGAAGCCCTGGCGTGCCCATTCTCCTCCCCCCTCTCTCAGCCTCTTTCCCTCTCTCAAATAAATAAATAAAAATAAAATAGCTAAGGTGTGACACCAGAACAGTGACCATATGACTTACAAGATAAGAGGGCAGGACACCATGACTTTGGGCATTGTTAGGCAAGGAAGTTGAAAATGACCAGGTGGTTTCTTAAGGAATGTGGATAATTGGTGACTCCATTTTTGGAGCCCATCCCAACTAACACTGACTAGATACTAGGTGTCCAACTAATGGGAGATGAGGTGTCCTTGATGGAGACTCACAGGGCATCCTGAGTATGCCTCAGTGTTTTAGACAAGCTCCATTTCTTCCTCAGTAGCTGTCACAGGAAACTTTTCCCCTGGGGAGACACTAACACATGTTATGCCCTGTGTAGGGCTCAGATGGCAGAACAAAGTAGGATTGCACCAATACCAGTTTGGTAAGCCAGTGAGTTTAGTGGGGTTCCATACAGAGTAGGACTGTGGAGCCCCTAAGGCAGCCGCAGCACCGAGATCCTCATCCCATCCTGGGTGATGATCTCCTGTGGCTGCTTCAAGGAGCTCCCTGTGTCAAAATCAGCTCCTTGGATGCTCCTCCCTCAGTCTTGGGGTGAAGGCTTACTTACAGAGCATGGGGACCCCAGAACAGCTGCAGCACTGAGAACTCAGCCTGTTCTGGATGACGACTTCGCATGGCACCTTAGGTGGAGATCACTATGTTGGGGTGATCCCCATGGATATTCTTCCCTCGGCCTCGGGTGAGGGCTTACCTACTGAGCATGGGGACCCCAGAGCAGTCATACCACTGAGAACTGTCATCCCTTCCTGGATGACAACCTCCCCATGGCTCCTTAGGTGGAGATCATTGTTTTAAGATTACCTCCTGGAGACGCTCCTCCCTCAGTCTTGGGGTGAGGGCTTACTTACAGAGTATGGGGACCCCAAGGCAGCACTGCAGCAGGGCTATATGTCCTTGATCTTTTACCTTCTGTGTGCTCTATCTCCCCCTTAGACCATGAGCCCTCACAGGTCGTTGCATACAGCTGGCACAGGGGATGCCTGAGATTTTAGGTGGGGGTCTGATGACTCAGCTGCTTTTGATAAAGCTGGCAATCGTTGTTTACACTTTCAATGCACAGGAATTTGCCATCAACAGTAGCATAGACAGCCATCTTATCTTGTGAGAGAAAAAAATATATATATATATATATATACATACATACATATATGGGTGTGTGTGGGTGTGTGTTCTGTTAACTCATATGAGAATTAATCCTCAAAAGTTATTGTCTGAACCCCTTGAGGCTGAATATTTTTATGTTTTGGGACAGAAGCTTCAAGTGTCCCAGTGTATACTTCCCTCTTGTTCCTGAGTTCCTTGCCAAGAGTGTTCTTTAGCATTAAGAAAATGAAACAAAATGAAAGCAGGCTGTCAGACCAGGGCTGGTGAGTGAGAGATGGATGGCAAGTGTGATGGGTCCTGACAGCTCACGAGCCTGCCTGTTTATAGTATTCTCTGGCCATCCATCACACTTTTGCCAGGCATGGAGGTGTCATTCCAGTGTATTTCAGTTCTCCCAGGGCTGATAAAATGAATGCAATTGAGGGAGACTCGGGGCACAAATTTAGGGTCTCTTGCCTTCAAAGTGTTTTAGCACAGACGAGGATAACACACAGACCAGTGGAGCCCACATCAGCTAAGCCCTTAGTGCACTTGAGTTCCTATGTAATCCAGTTCTGCTTATGGTCCTGCTTGCTCCCAGGTGGTAAGTATTAAAGCTGTAACAAATTTTCTACCTGTCAAGAATTGGCCAGAAGATGCCTGAATTGGCTTACCCTTCCTGTCTTCAATATTTACCTCATTTGGGCAAAAGTAAGGCCAGGAGATTTATATTGCTCACAGAATTTAAATAGATAAAAGTTCTTTGTGAGAACTGGAAACTATATAACTTTTGAAAACTTTAGAATTGACTGGCTGTTAACATGCAAGATAGTTGATTTTTAAAGCATACATATTGTGAAACTTTGGAGGAAAAGTTCGTCAGTGTCTGTGGGAAGAGGATCCTCACAGGGCATCGGTTTGGGGTAGAAGAGAGGAGTTTCTCGTATTGTTCAGAGGATAGATGATCGCTGTGTCAAAATTGGAATTTCAGTTCCATCAAAAGAAGGAAAACTATTTATGTATTTATGTCTTTATTTATTTAGTGTGTGGGGTGTTGGGCACATACGTATGTGTGTGCAGATATGAACACTGTGTGTGTTGCAGAGACAGAAGAGATGTTGAGCACCGTCCTCCGTCATCTTCCACCTCATTTCTCTGAGACAGTCTCTTCCTGAACCTGGAGCACCCCAGTATCTCATTAGGCTGGTAAACCAGGGAGCCCAGTCATCTTCCTGTCTCCCTCCCCAGCACAGGGGTTACAAAAATGTGTGACTATGCCCAAATTTTTACATGGATGCTGGACATGGAACACAGGTCTTCATGCTTGCAAGCAAATGATCTTGTTCACTTAGCCATCTCCTCAGTCCCAAATTCAGGAATGTTTTTATAAGCAAACTTCCAAACATGTGTCTATATGAAAATAAAAGAGAAGTAGATGTGGACATGTTCTGAGTTAAGCTTTTGATCTACTTAGGAGTACTAGCAGGGGACAGTGAGCCTGAAGTCATTGATACATAGAATGTAAATGAATGAAGGAGTGAATGAATCCAAGTGGCTGAGATATAGACAATGATGTCTGCTATAGACAAATCAACATGGGGCTGAGGTCTAGGAGATGAGGGTTGTGTAAAGGGATTGCAAGGAGGGTGATCAGACCTGGTTGTTGGGATCAGAATCTTGAGATTATCTTCGGAAGTTTGGTTAGAACTTCACAGCTGACAACAGCAGAAGCAGATAAAGCCACCTCCGGCGAGCATTCAGAATGTGCCAGGTGGACAGTCCTACATGCAGGTATCAAAGCCCACACTGAGAGGAGACAGGAAGAAACAAGTGTGTCAGCATACCATGATGGGTCTCAACAGTCAAGCTCCCAAGACTTGGTCCACCTCTGCAAGAGGAGGGAAAACCCAGGATCATATGAGGATTTGACTTGAGGACTGACCTCAAAACTGAGCCCTCTGTTCCCTCCTTTGAAAAGTCTGAAGAGCTCTCAGAGGAAACAGCAGCCTGTCATGACATTCCAACCAAGCAAACTGCTGGCCTTGGTTCTGCATTTTCCCAGGTCTCTGCATCTAGGGGTCATTTATGTAGCCACAGTTCTACACAAGCACAGCTCAGGTTCAGATTTGCCATGTTTGTTTAAGTCCTGCTTAGTGGCTAAGCTCTATTCTGAACTATGGACATGCACACTCTGATTGGGGAGAGAGTGAGGACCCAAATGTTCAGACTCCTTCCCAACATGGCTTAGTTTTCTGAGGGGAGAACACTGCTGTGAACCCCTTCCTGGGGATTCCTTTTACCTTTATCTAGACTCTGGAATAGCTGATGTCATGTGATTTTGTGATGATGTGATATGATGTGGTGTGATGTGATGTGGTGTGTGCATGTACATGTGTGTTGTCTTTAATAACTTTCTAATGTGATAAATTTGAGGATCTTTCGAGTTTTTCCAGGTATAGGAGATACAGTTGTGTCTATAGCCTAGTATGAATGGATGTTCCTTTTCTTTCTTCATCTTTCCTCCTCTTCCTTCCCTTCATCCTTTTGTTTACTTCTGTGTTTCCTCTTCCTTTACTTCTGTCTTCCTGAGAGTTTACATTGATTGTCAATTTGATGGTACCTAGAATCGCCTGTGAGGGGTTATGTAGACTAGGATATCCTCTGTGTTTCTTTATGAGGAATCATTTCGATTGAGTTATTTAAGGTGGGAAACTCCACCTTAACTACAGGCAGGACCATTTCATGGGTTGCAGTCTATGTAAAAGGAGAATGCTGGCTAGTCCACAGCATTCTGCTTCTGTACTTTGGAATGAATGTGAGCAGCTGCCTCAACCTCCTGCCACCATGGTAGACTGTAACTTGAACTGAACTGAATAAACCCTTCCTGCCTTAAGCTGATGTTTGTTAGATATTTTGTCTCAACAATGAGAATATAAGTACCATACTTTTACTACCCCTTCTGTTTTTCCTTCCTTCTCTTCTTTTCATAGAGCTCACATATGAGTAAGAACATGTATTTGTCTTTCTATCTCTGGGTTATTTCACCTTAATGTCACATTCCATTGTACAGACACTGACTTTTTAAAAATTCACTTTATTTACTTGAGAGAGAGAGAGAGAGAGAGAGAGAGAGAGAGAGAGAGAATGGGTGTGCCAGGGCCTTCAGCTGCTGCAAATGAACTCCAGACACATGTGCCACCTTGTTTATCTGGCTTATGTGGGTCCTGAGGAATCTAACCTGGGTCCTTTGGCTTTGCAGGCAAGTGCCTTAGCCACTAAGCCATCTCTCCAGACCAACACTGACTTTCTTTATCCTTCATCTGTTGATGGTCGCTTAGCTAGTGTGAGTAGTGCTGCATGAATAATTAATAATGATAAATTGTATGTATAATAATTGTTAAGAGAGAAATTTCAAATGTCCTTACTACAAAAAAATGAGTGTGCTAGCTGGGCTCAATTTAAGTGCACTACAGTGCATTCATAAGTCATAATATCACTTTGTAACCCCTAAACATTTAGAACTACAATGTGCATAGTAGTAATGTTAAAGCCATAAACCCCCCTAAAGTCCAGTGGCTCACCAGATTGGCATCTATGGCAGTATATCAAAGATGTGAGCAACTGGGAGTCCTCAGTGAGGGCTGCATTTGGTGGGAAAGTAAGACAGCAGGATCCCAAATCCTGACATCTCATTCTGCCTCACAGAACCCTCTCATGGCCTCCAGCTTGTCAGCTGTCACCAGAGATCAGCCATCATGTGATTGTCCTCGAGCACTTCTCCTCCATGACTTTTCGCTTCTCTAAGTATGTGGGTAAATTAAACAGGGTGGATGCTTGGAATTTCCCCTTAGTAATTCTTAATCTCACAAACTTGATGACTATACATCTTGTTCCTAAAGCCAAGCCGATATATTTCTTCTCTTGTGATTTGAGTTTCTTCATCTTCCTGTTTTATTTTTATTTTAATTTTTGTGTATGCATGGTAAGCTATGTGTTTTATATCATATGTATTTACATGTGTGTGCAGATGTGTGTACCCTCTGTGCACATATGCAGAGGCCAGAGGTTAACATTAAGTGTCTCCTCTATTGTTTCCCTGTCCTATTTCCCTGAGACAGTCTCTTACAGAACCTGGAGCTGCCATTTCTCAGACGGGCTGGTCACCAAACTCTAGCAGTCCTCCTGTCTGCACCTTCCTCAGTACAGGGGGTACAGGTGTGTGCAGCCACACCTACCTGACTTTTTGTGCAGGCGCTGGAAATTGAACTCAGGTCTTCATGCTTGTACAGCAGACACTTTTGCTAGACAAACCATCTCCTCTGCTCTACTCCTGTATTTATTTAATAGTTGTATTTATTTATTTGCAAGCTGAGAAACAGAGGGGGAAGGGATGCATGCCAGAGCCTCTTGCCACTGCAAATGAACTCCAGATACATGTTCCACTTTGTGCATATGGCTTCACATGGGTACCGGAGGATTGAACCTAGGTTATCAGGTTTTGCAAGCAAGTGCCTTTAGCCACTGAGCCATCTCTCCAGCCCTCCTTCTGTGTGTTGATGGCTGTATTCCACCTTCCTGCTGAATTTGCATCCTGCTGCCACTCCCTGCTCTTTATCATGAGACATTCCTGAGTTAGAATTTCAGGATGGTGCACATGGTCTGTACAGGTCTCTTGAGCCCATAGAAGCATGAGGTGCTCACAGCAGAATGAAGTCCTGATGTCATATGGCTCTGGGTTACATCCCAGACTTTCCATCTTCCACTCAGGTGGCTCTGGGCAAGCTAATTAATATGTCTGACCCCAGTATTTCCATGTACAGGACAAGAGCCATGATTTCCACTAGAGAGTCATTGTGAGGATTAATAGAAGAATTCCTGGGCCTTAGCAGCTGTAACCATTACTAGCATGGTCACTGGGATAACAGGCTTTAATGATCACTACCTGGCCAGGCCTACCTATTCCTAACCTTATTTGCTTTCCCTCCATATTCCAAATGTTCTTAAAATGTGTATTATCTTCCTAAATTCAGAGGTAATTTGCTATCATTTCCTTGATTGTGTTCCTTAGTGTATATATTAGCCATTTTGGTTTGTTTGCGTTAACAAACTACCAGAAGTAAAGTTCTGTTCTGGATCATGACATCAGGGATCCCAGTCAGTGGCTGGCTGACTCCATTGCTCTTAGACTGGTAAGGCAGAAACGTCATGATGGAAGGGCATGGTGACCAAGCCTTTCACCTCATGGTGACCAGGAAGCACCTACAAAATAGGAAGGTGCCAGGGCAAAATACACCCTTCAAAGGCACATACCTAGGGACTCATATCCTCCAATCAGGCTTCATCTTCCATTATTCTGCCTCCTAATAGTCTATTTAAATTTTGAATCCATCAAAGATAAAGCCAGTGATTAGGCCAGAGCCCTATGATCATCACCTCATAGATGAACTAAGAGGTGTGCCTTATCAATCTTCCACTTGTCTCTCAGTCTAATCATGCTGACCATCAAGATGGACCATAATAAGGTATGAAATGTTTCAAGACAAGAAGCAAACACAACATCATTAAATAACCTTGGAGAATCTACAGTCTTGCTGATTCACAGAGCTTTGGACCAATAATACTTAAGAATGTGTACAGAGGATAAGTTGGCCTTATTTAACCAATGTTTTCAGAATTAATAGACCATGGAGCATTTCTAGGTTTAGCTAAACACTGATTATAATTTCATTAGAAACCAGTGCTCTGGGAGGCAGGATGTGAAGGCAAGTATGCACGCACCACTTACCACTACTGAAATTCTATACTTTGCAGCCTTAATTGGAAGAGGAGTGCTCCAAGTTAAATTGTTTAAAATTAGAATTATTTATGTGCTTTTCAGCAACAGCAATGAACTCTAAACATCCCCAGTTGAATACCTCTTCCAAGTGGGTGTTACTTAAATGCAACACATAGATTGAGGGGATTAAAAGATCTTGTGGTTATAAAATAGCAAATTCTGTGGAAGGTAATAAATACTGTGTTTAAATAATACAAATACTGTGCAGGGCTTTCTTTGAAACATTGCATGTCTGACTGTGTTTTCCAAGGAAAGCTGTGGGAGAGACAGTAATCACTCTGTTGGTCTGTAGGCTGAGGCAGTATGCAGAAATTGTGAGGAGGTAGCCAGCCTACATCAGTGAGCACACTCCACATGCAAGAGTCAAGGGCCCAGATCCTGGAAACATGCTGGTTCTTGTATTAGTTATTTGCCTCCCTACTATGACAAAATACCTGACAAAAGCAGCTTAAGGAAAGAAGGGCTTATTTTGTTTGAGGATGGAGTCCATCATGGCAGAGAAGGCACGGTGCAGGAGCTGGTTACAATGCATCTGTAGTCAGGATGCTCACTATTTCCTTTTATTCAGTCTGAGATCCCAGCTCACAGGATGGTGCCATCCACAGTTAGGATGGATCTTTCCTCCTTATTTAAAATTCTGGAACAGCTTTGTGGGTATATCTAGAGGTGTGTCTCCTAGGTGATTCTACGTCTAGTAAAGCTGACAATGCCATTGGCATCCTGGAGCTAGAACTTTGGCCCCAGAAGCCAGAGTTCATTCTTCACAGTTCCTGGGAATTGAATAACAAAGGAAGATCTTTTAGACAGTAGGTAACAAAGGTGGAGACAGAACAGTACTTTTAAAGAGATAGAACAGGTTGAAAGAATGATGCCACCTGATTTCCTGATTTGGAAAAATTGTTGGGTTTTTGTATTTTCTTTAAACTTTAAAACTTGTTGGGTCTCTGTCCCACAAGCTGATTTTTGAAAGAATGGCCATGAAGTATCGAGAATATGTAAGAACCTAAAAGCTATGGGGATTCCAGGAAGAAAAATGAGCAAAAGGTATGAACAGGCCATCCAAGAGGGGATCCTAAGATTGCCAATGAGCCATGAAAAGATGATCACCTTTAAGAGTAATAACTTTGATCCAATACTTTCTTATTGCTGGGACAACACACCCAATCAAAAGCAACTTCGGGAAAGAAAGTATCCATTTTACAGTTCCAAAGGGTAGAGTCCATCACGACAAGAAAAGCATGGCAGGAGCAAGAAACTGGTGTTACACCATCATGTCAGCAGGGTGGAAGTAGAGAAAGAAAAACAAAACAGACTGAAACCTCAAGGCCTGATTCCATTGGCCCACTTCCTCCAGCAAGGTTCCACCTCCTAAAGGGACCTCAATTTTCCAGACCAGTGCCACCAGCAGGTGGTTAAGTATTGAAACACATGACTCTATGAGGGATATTTTGCATTCAAACCACATCAGGGACACATGAAACAGAAACCCCAAGGAAAGCCTCCACACCAGTAGGAAAATGCATGTTCATAGCAGCAGTGACCTGGAGTGTGGTGATGGAGATGATGTGGTGTGGTCCTAGAAAATCACTGGAGTGTTCCAGGGCCATCATGGGATATATCACTTCTCCTCACTTTCCCCTTGTATCCAAGCCTTGGGAGACTGTGCTCAGCATGCACCATGAGGGACTTTTCTCTCTGCCTTCTGGGAACCTTGGCCAGTGGTGCCACTCTCCGCAGGCCAGGAGTGCAGTACGGGTCTTGGCTCACATATCCCTCATTGGTGGCAGTGGGGAAATAGTGCCTGCATTCCTCCCTTGTCTGCTGAGGTCTGGCCATGTTGGGCTCTGCTTATTGCTCTCCCCCACATACCCTTGGGCTCCGCACAGCTTCTGGCTGGGAGTGTTCACATTCCCTCCTGTTTTTCTTCCCTCACCCTCACTTTTGTGTGTGTGTTTATGTGTGGTTTATGTGCATGTCTCTCCAGCCCCTCCACCTTATTTTTGAGACAAAGTCTCACACCTAACCTAGTGCTCACCTGTTCAACTAGACTAGCTAGTCAGCAAGCCCTGGGGCTCCTCCTCTGATTCTACCTCCCCAGAGCTGGGATTATAGGCACAAGCCATACCTGGCTTTTATGTGAGTGCTGGGGATCCAAGCTCAGGCCCTGATGTGTTTGCATAGCTTTTGCCCCAACACCTCCCTCTCATCTTACAGATAGGATGTTCCCCAGTTTCTTCTAAACTATTCCTTTTGGTTGTTTCAGCTTTTTCTAGTCAGTAAAGTTGGAAATGTTCCCTGAGTTCATTCTTACTTAAAGAGAAAATGCAGTGTGTCTGTGAAGGACTTGGAGAAAGATATTCACAATACTGAAATTGTGAACAAGTATATATAAACTGACATGCCCAAGAAGAGATTAGGTAGGACACAGCATGCTATACCTGTGTAGTTGAAAATGATATAGTCATTGCTCAATAGTTATTCAAGCAATTAAGGCAGACTTGTGACAGTTATTTACATATTGGTTTAGTCAACCCAATATTTGATGCAGCAATGTCCTGTAGGACAGACACTATTGTGTGGTGGGGAAGGGAGGGAGAGAAAAAAAATTGTAGTATGAGTTTCTTGCCTTTTTTTTTTTAGTCAGAATACAGCTGGAAGGGACTGAGGAGATGGTTCAGTGCATAAAGCACATGCCATGCAAGCATGAAGACCGGAGTTCAAATCTCAAGGATCCAGATAAGTGCTGTGGTCATGGTGGTGCATGCCTGTGGTCTGAGCACTGCAAAGAAAATATTCAGGGCTTGCTGGCTAGCTAGTCTATTCAAATAGGTTTGATTTGAATTCAGTGAAAGACCTTAACTGAACAATAATAAAAAAGGGGAAGAATAAGTGAGGAAAACACCTGACATCAACTTCTGGCCTTTTCACATACATACATGCATGTATACCTGCATACACACACATATGAACACACATATACAGATACTTGCAACATCACACACACACACACACACACACACACACACAGGAATACAGCCAGAGAGACATAACATAAAAATATTCAATAAAATTTAGTGTGAAGTCATGAAATAAAAATGTTCTTTTTCCTCCTCACCCTTATTCCCTTGCCTCCAAGACCAGTTCCATTGAAAGCATGCCTTCCCTGCATAACTGAGGCCTTGGGCAGTTTTCTTGGTCTCTTTGTGCTTTAGACTCTGCTTGTAAATGGGGACAATGATAACAACATCTCCTGCAGTGTAAGATTTAATGTGCTTGTCTTCTGAAGCGCTCTGAAAAGTGCAGGGCTGGCACAGTCCAGCACACCCTACAGTTTGTCTCACTTTAGGAGAATACAAAAGGTGGAGAACAGGACAATGCTGGCATGCATAGAATATTTGTTGAGGACACAGATGATGCCAAGTCTCTGTTTGGCCAATAGGGCCCCAGCACTGATTAAACAGAGTTCTTGCTTTCTGACACACATTCTCACAGAGAAAGGAAAGATGCACATATGAACATATGCCACTTCAGAGCTGCTAGGCACTGTGACTAGGGCAATAGCAGAGTGAGTGGGTGACATGGGGCAAAGCAGTGACAGCCATGAGTTGTTCAGGCTGGAGAGTCCCATATGAGGACGAGTCATGTGGACAAGAGAACCCTGGGCAGAACAGCCACTAGGCAAGGACTGTGGCAGTTTTCCTTGGTACCCAAAAAGCCAGGAGTCCAGTGGGGATGGAGGAAGGTTAGCAAGGAACAGAAGAGGAGATGGTGACTAGATGATAGGGTCATTGTAATAGTTAATCTTGTCAACTCGACAGGATCTAGAATCATCTGGAGGAGAAATCTTTATCATATGTGTGAGAGAGTTTCTAGATTAAGTTAACAGAGGTGAGAATAGCCACCCTAACTATGGGGTCCCAGAGCAAATCAAAGGGGAAAACAAGCTGAGCAACAGTGTCCATCTCTCTTTGCTCCCTGACTGTGGATGCAATGTGAACAGCCCCTCACCCTCCTGCTGCCATGCCTTCCCCAGCATGATGGATGGTATAACTGTGAGCTGAAATAATCCCTTCCTCCCTTAAGCTGCTTCTTGTCAGGTATTGTGCTGTAACAAAAAGAATGGAAACTAACACAATCATCATGGTCCACCACCAGAGGGATGTTGGCCTTTACTCTTGTCAGTGGAGTTCTGGGTGATGCTATGGCTTGACCTGTTCAGAGATTGCTTGTAGAGAATGTATTAAAAAGGGCAATAATGGAGTAGAGGGGGTAGGTTTGGCCACAATGATCCACTTGAGGCAGTTACCATACAGGAGAGAGTGTAGAAATGGCAGTGACAAGGTGTTGTCAGGAAGGCTGAGCTGCCAGCCCTTTCCTGTGAGTTGGCTGTGGATCTGGTGGTGACAGAAGGTAAGTCAATCTTGTGGGTGACCTGGTTGGGCAGTATAACACAGGGTTCTGCTGGCTTCAATGGCATTGGGCTGTTGTTAGGGTACAGTAATCTACTTCTGCTGTCTTTCTAGAGAGTCCATATTGCAATATTCTAATTGCTTCTATTGTGTTAGGGTAATATGCTCAATTACAAAATGAGATGCCCTTTAAACAAACTTCATGGTCTTTAAATTAAGAGGGAAATGATTATTGGAACCCAGTTTGATTCAAAGAAACCTGTTTAATGAGTTTCATGGATGCTACTGATTGAGACCTTTAAACCAAATGTCAGGTGATCTTTATATTTAAAACAGTGGAGAAAGGAATTTGTAACAGGACATTAAGAAAATTATGTTAGACAAATAGGATCAGGGTGGTACCTTTCCTTTTAAAAGTTAATTGGGTTTAAATGAAGGCAATTTGGCTGAAGCTGAAAAAAAATCAAACGAGTATGGGGGGGGGCAGTGGATAGGCCAGGACAAATGAATACCTTTGGAATAGGAACCCTGGATATTTAGCCAGATGCATAGAAATTGGCTAGGCATTTACATATCTAGCACAAATGCTTGGTCCCTGGAGAGGTCTGCACTGGAAGAATTGCAAGTATCCTGGTGGGAGAGACCTGTCACTTACAGGGCACTGGGTATCTACAGGAATTTAGCAGGCACTCATGTCCATTATCTTCCAACATATATGTGTGTGAATGCATGCATTTGGTTATGTATTTTGAATACTTTGAAATCATGGTGATATTAATTACTAAAAATAAGTGACATTTTAAAGGAATTGGGGTTGCAATGTTCAGGGTATTTGGGGTTGCAATGTTCGGGGTATTGAAATTTAGCTTGAGTAGAAATGAGTTGTTGCAAAAGGTCATACTATTTATGAATAATATTTGTGAAGCCAAAACATTTACTAACTGCTCCTTTATAGAAAAGGTATGTGAAATCACTGTATAGAGAGCTGTCTGGTATAAACTGGGTAGTAACTGCTGTCCTTCAGGTGAACAGATCAAGGGCCATCCTTTGGACTGAGCATGGATAGCTGTTCATAACAGTAACGTGTCATCACTCTGCTCTTTGCATTTTATTTCTGTGATTTTTCAATTTTAAAATACTTTCAAAGATCTTCCTAAAAAGAAAAACAAACAAACAATATCATCATCCTCACAGCTCATATCCTCATATCCAGAGACCGAATATGAGTGGCAGTCACTTGAGAGCATGGTGGATCACAGCTGTGAGTCCAGACTGAATATGAGTGGCAGTCACTTGAGAGCATGGTGGGTCACAGCTATGAGTCCAGAGACCGAGATGAGCAGCAGTCATTTGAGAGCATTGTGGGGATCACATGCTGTTTTCCAGCCACTGTTTCCAGACTGAGAATCAAAGTTTGAGTGATGCTGTGAGGTGGTTCACTTGTTCCCAGCAATGCACCATTGGACTGGGGCAGAGTGAGAGCCATCTTCACAGCAGGGAAGATCAGTCAAAATGTCCATTGCTCTTTCCCACCCCAACTCTGTTTCTCCCCTTGAGATGGAGTCTCTCACTGGTCATGGAGATGCTTTTTGTTTTTTCAAGTGAGACTGGCTGACCACTGTGAGTCCTAACAATTCTCCGGTCTTTGTTTATTTCCCACAGATCTGAGGTGACAAATGTGCATGGCAACACTGGGTTTTTTTCTATGAGTGCTTGTGATTCAAAGTCAGGCCATCTCAGTTCCTGTCAGGCTGTCATTTTCAGTATACCCAGTCTGTACATGGCAAGTGCAAATCATGAGCCTATGGGCAGCTGCTGAGCCATCTCTCTGTAATCTGAATGCCTCAATGTGACTTTTAAAAAAATATTTTATTTATGTATTTGTTTGATGTGGATCTTAGTGAAAGATCCAACAGCTCAGCTCCCTGTGGGGGATGAGAGGCAGAGAGAGAATGGGTGTTCTAGGGCATCTAGCCACTGCAAACAAACTCCAGACACCTTGTGTATCTGGTTTACAGATGAGTATTGCTTTTTCTGTTTCCTTGAGATGGAGTCTCTCACTGGTCATGGAGATGCTTTTTGTTTTTTCAAGTGAGACTGGCTGACCACTGTGAGTCCTAACAATTCTCTGGTCTTTGTTTATTTCTTGAGGTGGGTCCTCAAAGTCAAACTTTGTCATGTGTGCATGGCAAGTGCACTTAGCTGCTGAGCCATCTCTCTCGGCCTCAATGTGACTTTTAAAAAATATTTTATTTATGTATTTGTTTACGAGAGGTGGGGGATGAGAGGCAGAGAGAGAATGGGTGCTCTAGGCAAGCGCCTTAACTTTGTGGGCAAGCACCTTAACCGCTAAGCGAGCTCTCCAGCCCCTGATGTGATTGTGACTGTAAGAGATTCACACTCTCAATGCCAATGGTCAGAGTGGATGTATTGATTAGGTCAGAGGGTAGAAATGGAAGATCTTTAGACCAAAGGTGGTTATTTGGTTTGATCTGTACATCAAAAATTAAGCAAGGACTAAATCTTTACAATCAGAGTGTATCCCATAGCACTCATATTTACATCATCTGCCATCCCTGGATTCAGGATGGGTTTCATCTTCTGGGTATATGGAATTCCTGTTTTTGCTGTGACTTACCCAGACTGAGAGCTGCCACCATGCAGTGAAATCTGTAGGTGTGGATCCATCTTACTCTTTCCCCTTCAGCCTGGTATTGCTTACTTTTCTTGGTTCAGGATCTGAAGGTTTTTACTTGAGTTTATTACTGCTGGATAAGGTTCCTCTTTGTCCTAGCAATAGCACTCAATGCCAAAGATATTTCAGAGAGATGTAACTGGAACTTAAGCATTAGCAACAGGCTTGTTTGAACTAGTGACGCACAGCACAGTGACTGTTCCTATCCCCACTGGGTAGCAGCCAGCTACTCTCTTCCTGTACAACAGGACTCTGGTTAACCCTGACCATTCACAAGACATCCACCTGTGCCCTAGCTTCTTTCCAATACAGAACAAGGCATTCTAACATGGAAGCCACCAAGCTTGGAACTTTTTCAAAAATAGCTTGATTCTTCTACATATGTGCATATATGGAAAAAGTGAATCTTGTTGTTGTTGTTATTGTTCAGCTGCTATATTTAGACCTGCTGAGCAGCTCATGCAAGAGTCTTGGTTTGGGAGCTTGGCTGCCTGGATTCTGCTGCCTGTGCTTTGGCTTCCTGGATATTGCAGTTAGCTGTGGCCCACCTGCTTTGTGTCTCTATATTGTCCTTACTTTTAGCTAGTGGTATCATGGAGGAAACATAGATTCTCTCCCATCCTCAGAGCCACCACGCCTGTCTATACAAATTTCAAATGTGTCCCATAGTGTTCTACTGTGTATTCACCAGCTTTCCTGCCCCAAGTGGCTATCCTTGGCCCACCACTGTATGCTGGGTCAAAATGCAGAGAAATGTTAGCCTTATTCTGTCATGGGTTCCTCATGGCATGTTGAGTCTTTCAAGGAGAGAAAGTATTTCTATTCTCTCCTTGCTTTTCCCTACCTCATTGCAAGCTGTGTCAGTCATATGAGGAATCCCTTTTAGACAATGGCTCTTTGAACCTAATGAGCCACCCCTGAATCCAATAATATAGCTGGTCCTCACCCAGATTCCTATACTGTGAGCTGGATGGAGGGAGTGGATAAGTTTGGGACATTTCTCTTGGCAGGGGTGAGTAGTCATGTTCTTGGGGAATAAAATGAGCCAGAGGAAAGGGCCCTGCTGATAAATTGTGCCCACCCAGTAGCCATGAAACCACACTTCATCTCCTAACATTCATTCTGATTGGATTGGGACTGCAGGGCCAAGTGCTGACAAATGGGAGTATGTTATAAACGACTGTCCCTCTAGCATAGGGGACTTCAGTCCTATTGCTCCTCCCTCCTTCTTCTCTTCCCTAAAGGGTGAGCTCTGTATAATGAGCTGAGCTGGTAGCATTACTCGATCACCAACAGAGGAGAGCCCAGGCAGTGCACACTGGGCCTTGCTGAATAAGAAGGTTTTGTTGTGCTCCTCTACTTACACTTCGAAGAAGTAGCAGGAATGGAGAGCAGACTGGGAAAGTAATGCTACTATACTAGTTTCTTTTCTTATTACGGTGACCAAATACTTGACATGGTGCAGGTTAATGAAGGAAATATTTTGCTTTGGCTTACAGTTCTAGAGGATATAGTCCATTATGGTGGGGAAGCATGGCACCAAAAGTAGGAGGCTGGCTTGTCATACTACATCCACACAGGTAAGAAGAGAGAGCAGGAGGTAAGGCAGGACTATAAAACCTGCCTCTAGGAAGGCTTCACCTCCTGAAGTTTCTAAAACCTTCTCAAACAGTGTCACTAGCTGGGGACCTAGTGTTCAAACACAAGAGCTACTTACCACTGTCCTGAGCACTTGTCTCCCATATGGACAAGACGCAATTCCAAGGAGAAAGAGAAGAACCTGCTAAGATGCAAAGCCAAGGACTATGGGCAGGAATAGAGAGGAATTATGGTGCAGGACTATGCAGCCTGTGAGGACAGTGTGTTAGCCTCATATCACTGACAAAATATCTGACAAAAAACCTTAAAGGGAGAGAAATGTGCTTTGGCTCACCTTTCAGAGGTCTAGGTCTGTGGTCAGCTGGCTTTGGGATTGAGGTGAAGCAGTAAATCATGGCTGAAGGGCACTGCAGAGCAAAAAGCTGTTTACCATGTGGCAGCCAGGAAGCAGCAATACATTCAGAGAGAGAGAGAGAGAGAGAGAGAGAGGAGTGCCAATACAAGATTTGCACTTCAAGGACATGTCCCCATTGACTAGATTTTTTTCCAATCAGACCTCAACTCTGAAAGTGTCCATCATTTCCAATAATCCATCATAATCCATTGATGATGTCAGAGCCCTCAGGTTCCAATAACCTCTCAATGGCTGGATTCAAACCAGAGGATGAAGCCTTTAACGTGAGCCTTCAGAAGAACACTTCATGTTAAAACCACAACAGGCAGCTAGCACTAACTTTACCTGGACACATGCAGTAGTTTTATGATCCTGGGAAGCAAGCTAGTCACCCACCCAAGACTGTTTCATCAGTAGTAAAATCAAGACAGACATGTCTATCTTTCAGACCATGACAAGGTTAGAGAAAGCATTTATGAAGAGCTACAGTCTCTGGCATGTAGCAAAGGCTAAGGGAAAAAGTAAACCTCTACTTTTTTAAAGCTACCTGATTCAAAGTCTGCAGTGGCTATCTGGAACCCCTGGGGTGCTGCTAAGATCACGAGTTTGAGGATTCATGAATATTGCAGGTCTTTCTGGTCAAGGTGAGTGTGTGTTGCTCCCTGGAAAGCAATTTGGATGAAAGCTTCCCTTGGTCTGTTATCAGAATGTTTGTTCCATATCAGGCTAATGCACTTTTGTCAGTACTTAACCTAATCACCCTGTAAATCCCTGCGATTATATGCTGTTTACTTCCCAAGACATCCTTGGAACAAGTGTGTAATTCACTTACAATGAAGAGAGTAGCTTTCTAATCACTTGTTTTTCTTTCTTTTTTTTTTTCTGCTAGTATTATCAATTACTTACCTGCTTATAATTTGAGGAAACCAGCCTCTGAATTCATATATTTGACCATTTAATATGCCATGGACCTAATTCTGTGGACTGAAGGATCAGTCCTGTTCCCTTGGTCTAGGTGGCTGGATGGTTTGGGTGTTTCTCAAGGACATGTTAAGAAGTAAACAGGAGTTGGGGAGATCACTCAATGGGTGAGATCTTTCTACACAAGCATAGAGGCCTGTGACCATCTAAGTTAGATTCCTAGCACCCATGTCAAAAGCCATGCATAGCCATACACATCTATAACCCCAGTCCTGTGGGAAGATGGGTGGGAGCAGAAGCTAGAGAATCACTGGGGCTCACTGGTCAGACAGTCTGACCAAAACAGTGGCAACACCAGGTCCACTAAGAGATTCCATCTCAAGAAAACACAGTGGAAGAGCAACAGAGGGGGATACCCAATATTCTTTTCTGGCCTCCACAAATATGCTTGGGTCTTAGGGGAAAGCTCCCTCTTGAGTCCCATGATTAATACTGTTAATAAGTACAGTTTGTTCTCTGGGCAGAAATATAGTCATTTTCTTTGTGGACATGCACATCTACATACACATATGCATCCATGTGGCTTACACAGCACACCATACCACACACATTACATGCATGTACACATGTACACACAGACCAAAAATTAAAAACTAAGGGCATATCATTTTTACCAGAAAAAAGACCCAGTCCTCCTAAGAGTGTCTGACTTGCAGACAACAAACCTAGGTGTTTTGACTTGTTTTAACGTCATTCTATGTTGCTGGGTGACAATCAAGAGAGTAGATGAGGAGCCTACGTGTGGAAACAGGAAGTGGATTCATGAGTGTATTTGAGATGTAGCTGCAGAAGCTGTTCAGGGAGTCCAGGAACAAGGTTGAAGATAAAGTACAGCTCATACATCAATAGTGTAGTACACTAACGTTGCTTCTTTCCCTTTGTCAGTTCCTAAAGGAGGGCAGCATACTGCTGCCTTCATGAACAGTAGACTTAGCTCTTGTCCAGAGCAAAGTGAAAGAATACTTCCTGTGACTTTGGACTGTGTCTTATTTATTTACTGTGACCTCAGCTCTAAAAGATGTATAGCCCCGGTACCTATTGCTTCCAGGGCAGCACAGAGAGACAGTGTGGGTGGGGAGCAGACTGGGGAAGAAGAGCCCACCATGGAAGCTGAGTGAGGAAGTCTTGGTCCCCACTCCAGGGTGATCTAGAGCCAGAGTGTAAACATTGCCATGAGACAAGCGGACTCTTGACTTATTTCACCTGCAGCCAGCACTCAGCATGGGTGTGTTGACTCCTGCCTGAGACACTACAAGCTGGATCACTGCCTTGTCTTGAGCATGATTGATAGCTCTAAGTATCACACCATTGCCAGGTGTGCTGTGACTTTTGAAAAGTCTCTTTTAAAGGTCAACTGTGCTCCACAGAGGTGGGTGAGAAGGATCTTCCATATAACTCTCTGGGCCAGAACCAGCTATGTTGTCTGCTTCTTTTCCTCTTGCTAACCCCTCAGTGCCATGCTCTACCCTGAGGAGGTTAGAATGTTATTTCTACTGACAGATAGTGGAAGATAGATTATACAGTGTGTGGTTGCTAAACTCAGTATTCGCTTCATCTGGGAATTCAATAATGAGCTATAAGGGCCCAACTTGCACCTCCTAGATCAGACCATATGGTAGGCACTCAGAACACTTTAACACAGCTACACAGCTCTAACAATGAAACTGTGAGAAGTCCATTCTGATCTGATGCCAAAGGGGAGATTTGTTGAGGAATTATGAAATGGGAAGGACCAAGGATGGTGTGAGAGGGCCAGCAAAGGCAGTTGTTGCCTTCCTAGGTTGATGCAGATGTGTCCACCAGTGAAGGCAGCTTTTCCACAGGAACGTGGTTTTCTTCTTATGTATGAATTCACCTGCTCATCTCAAAAATAACGTGGATGAGTGGCCGGGCATGATGGTGCATGCCTTTAATCCCAGCACTTGGGAGGCAGAGGTAAGAGGATCGCCGAGAGTTCGAGGCCACCCTGAGATTACATAGTTAATTCCAGGTCAGCCTGGACCACAGTGAGACCCTGCCTTGCAAAACCAAAAACAAAAACAAACAAACAAACAAACAAACAAAAAACGTGGATGAAAAGGAGTCTTCACAGGTTTCAAAGGCAGCTTGGCCACATTCCCACTCTGAGAACAAACTTGTCAACAGCATCAGTCATGTGAGTAAAATGGGACCCACCCTTCCTCATGGCTTTCTTACCCTTACTGGTGGCATCTGGACCTTCATCTGTTACCTCTGCATTCATGCTCCATCTTCATAGACAAAAAGCAATTCCAGGCCTGGACAGAATTAAGATGGGATTCTGCAAAGGGCTCATTAGTTTCTGTGGCTGAGCCTCACCACTCACTCCCTGCAGGAATGTTGGTGTTTTGATAATCTCTGCAATGCCTCTGATCTGTTAATTGAAAAGCCAATACACTTTGAGTGAACAAACATGGGAGTTCTTATTTCTGCTGTTTCAGGGTGAAGAGGGGTCGAATTAAAGCTCCTCAGAACCCACTTCACTGTTCTTTCACAGCAACCTTGGTTTAAAAAACAGGGATCTGTAGGTACTTATTCTGTTCTTGTGCTGTGCTCTTTCCCCACATAATCAATATTTCACAGACATCAGCATAGACAGAACACATCTGTTCCTCCCTGGCTACATCAGCACATCCAGGGGCTAGCTGGAATCACATGTTGTGTTGATTCTGGCCCTGGAAAGTATATGTTGATTACTGGATCTACAGCTGGACCCATGCCATGAGGCCTCCTCCACAGGCCTCCTCCGCAGCTTTGGTGATGGTAGTAATAAAGCTTAGGATGTCCACAGGTGTTTACAAACACAGACAAGGTCAGGTGGAAGTATGTGGTTAACTTATTTTGGAATTGGTCTCCACTTATTCATTAGCAGGCAGTACAGGAAGTGCCCTGGCTGGGTATAGAATTAACCTTGTTCAAAGAGAAGAAAGGTTTGGCTCTTTGTTCTTAGATCAAAGGGGGTAAAGCTCAAAGCCCCCATGTTTCCCACCTGGTAAGAGTGTTTCTGTTCATGGAGGATGTGGGCCTCAATAATACTTCATGATAACCATGGGATCTGTGGCAGAGTCTTTGACACAGTTTCAGCATTTTCTCTGGAAAAAAATGGAGAATAGGGTCAGCCATGAATGTGGTTACCATGATGATGGGATACCAAATCATCACCATCATGAGGGGACATCAAGTCACTCTCCCCATCATAATAATCAGACATCAAGTCACCCCAGGTAGTCCCCATGAAAAAGGGACAAGTCATTCTCCAGGTAGTCAACATGACCATAGGGTACCTAGTCAACTCCTAGGGTGACATGATGGCAGGACACTTTCTATGAGTTCTTTTCTTTTTAGCAAATTATTGAACAGGATAATCTCATCACTTCACAAAGACCACCATCATCAGTTATTGAACAGAGTAATCTCATCTCATCACATCACATCACAAAGACAGCCATCATGGGCATCCATCTATAGCCCAGGTGTGCATGTTCTACCAAAAAGACACACTTCCCAAGTCCTGGAGAAGTGAGTTCCATCCAAGCTCAGGTGACACTGTGCAGAGACTCGAGTATTTTTATCAATCATGTGTCTAAGGAGCCCAGTCCTTCCCATCAGCTCAGAGAGCATGCAGCATGTTTAGCTATAAAGGGATATTGTGACTCCAGCAGTAGCTTGCTACTCAAGCAGCTCTGTGGCATGACTAAACCATTTTTCTGGCTGTGTCCTCTTGGCCATGGTGTTATTTCTGGCTTCATAACCTCAAAGTTTGTTTACTTGGCTGTTGTAGATTCAATGTGGCTCTTTTCAACTGCAACCAAGACCTCTGACCTATAAAAGGTAGTATATGAAAATCCTCACGGCCAGTTTATTAATTTACAGGGGTACTGAGTTTCCCAGCTTCCAATGGTATCCTTGCCAATCAGCACTTTTTATCCCTACCTACAGATGTGCCTGGACCCCCAAGTCCCTGCTATAATTAAAAGCTTCTTAGAAGGAATTATAAGAGGTTAACAGAATTTTTTAATGTTGAATTCCAAGTGTCAATCAAGGAGCACTCAGGAGAATATCAGATCCTGCAGGATCATCTTTTTTCCTGGATATTCAAGAAATGATAGAACCTTCATATATTGTTAGAGATTTAAGCTAGAATATTCTTCTTCAGGGAGTAAGTTATTACTTTGTATTCTACATATACTCCTTTACAGATAAATCATCAGACTAGGAAATCCATAGCTCCATAAGAAATCATCATTCATATTCTAATTACATCCTCCATGTACAAAGACACCCTGCAACCAGTTGATGTGTTCTGTATGGTACAAACAGAACACAAGATACAAAAATGTAACAAAAACCACAAAGTGGAATTCTTATTAGAATATTTAACAGTGAGTCTGTTTTAGATAGTTTTAGTGGTAAATTATTCATTTTTGTAAATATATACCCTATAAAAATACTGACATTAATATGCTGACATGTTACCAAAGTGAGAAAACATTTGTCATAATTAATATCTCATATATCTTGTTTGCCATTTCATAGTCCTCAAGGCCAAGGCTGTTTTAATTAGAAATGTTTTCTTAGAAAGGTATGCATTTATTTTGTCTAATATTAGGTCAGTGAACAGCATTCTTAATTTTGTGCCTTGGCTGGGTACCTAGAACTCAGAATTCATTTGTAGCCAGTCAAGCTTAACTAATGATAATGATAATTAAATCTCATGCTTCAGTTTCTAAGTATGATAGGGCTTCAGGCAGGAGGAAGGATTCTTTCCCCATCTATCCATTTTCCACCTGGTTAGGTGCATTAGAACAATTTGAATGTACCTTTTCTTTCCTAATCCAACTGACAACAAAGACTAGAGACTAAACAGTTAGGTGAAGGTTGGAAACGACATGTGTGGTGTTTTAAATTTTCAAACAATGTCTTAATGTACCATCTGATCCAGCAGGCAGCACCTTGAGATTTGGTCTTTATAGCAGCCTTATTCAGGATTTCCAAAGCTTAGAAACAGTGAAGGTGTCCTTTGGAAAGTGTGTTAGCTAATTTCTCATAGCTGTGGCCAGACACCTGACAAGAAGCCCCTTAAGGGAGGAAGGTTTTCTATTGGCTTACAGTTTGTGGTTATAGTCCATCATGGTGGGGAAGGCAGAGCAGCAGGAGCTTGAGGCAGTTGGTCACATTCAGTCCACAGTCAGGAAGCAGAGACCAGTGAATGCTGCTGCTCATCTTGTCTCTTCTTTGTAATAGTAACTGTTTATTTATTTGCATTCAGAGACGAGACACGAGAGTATGAGAATGGGGACAGGCCTTCTAGTCACTGCAAACTAATTCGAGATAAATGTACCACTTTTTGCATCTGGCTTTAGGTAGGTACTGGGGAATTGAACTTAGGTCATCATTAGGCTTTTGGGGCATCTCTCCAGCCATTGTTTTCTTCTTTTTATTCAGTCTAGGGGCCTAGTGCAGAGAAAGGTGCCACCCACAGTTAGGGTGGGTCTTAATACCTCAATTAACCTAGAAAATTCCTCACAGACATGCCCAGAGATATGTTTTTTTAAACATTTTAAAAATATTTTATTTATTTATTTGAGAAAGAAAGAGAAAAGAGAGAGAATGGGCTCACCAGGGCCTCCAGCCTCTACAAATGAACTCCAGATGCGTGTGCCCCCTTGTGGATATGGCTTACATGGGACCTGGAGAATTGAACCAGGATCCTTTGGCTTTGCAAGCAAATGCCTTAACCACTAAGCCATTTATCCAGCCCCAGAGATATGTTTTTATGGTGATTCTATAAGATTTGATATGATTTTATCAAATTTACAGCCAGATGAATGGGTAATACTGTAAGATGTTTGGACAGCGACATGGGACAGTCTCTGTGAAGACATGAAAGATTTGAAGGAAGCCCCGGTGCATTTTTCTAAGTGAAAGCAGCCAGGCTCAAAAGCATGCCTAGTGGGAGATTTCAACCACATCATACTCCAGAAAAGGCTACACTAGGAAGACAATAAAAACACCGGCATCAGAGATCAAGGATGGGAGAGGGATGGACAAGCAGAGCACAGAACACCTTTAGAATAGTGAAGGTATTCTGCATGGTGCAGTGATGTTGTACAAACACATGGTATTTTACATGAGCCAAAATCCAAGAAGTATATATATTGCCAAGAGCAGAGCCTAATATAGGCTGGGACTTTGACTGATGTCAGCTGTCAACATGGACTCATAACACTTGTACTGCCACAGTGCATGATGTTGATGGGGGAGGTGGTGCATGTGCAGGGCAGAAGATGGGTGTAAACTTCTGCTTGATTTTTTTCTGGTGAATCTAAAGCTTCTCTAAAAAAAGTGCAATCTAGGGAGATGGCTCACTGGATATATGCCTTATAAGCATTAGGACCTGAGTTTTATTCTTAGAACCCAGGCAAAAATATTATCCATGGTGATGCATGCCTGCAATCCCAATACTGGTGCAGGCAGAGATGGAAGGATCCCTGAAGCTCACTGACCAACCAGTATAGCCTGTAATCCTAGGGCTGGAAAGGTGGAAACAGGAGGATGTCTGGGGCTTACAGGTAAGCTAGTCTAGCCTAATTGATGAGCTTCAGGCCAATGAAATACTCTGTCTCTAAAAGAGGTGGATAGCAATTCTGAGATAGCATCTGAGGTTGTCCTCTGACCTCCACATGCATGTGCACATACACACGCATGCATGCCTACATACATGAACACACACATGCAAAAAAAAAAAAAAAGAATGTAGTCTATTTAAAAGAATAATGTATGACCATGTGACTTATTAACTCATTAGGACATCTTAAGAGTGGCAATAACTTGGCCAACAGGTTTATGCCATGGGACCTGGGAACAATTGCCACACACCTGCTGTTTTGCCTTGATTTCCCTCCGCTTTCCTACCTTGGACTCTTTTGTCCCACTCTTCATTTCTCTCCCCCTTGTTTCTCCTACTTCCCATTTTACTACTAGGCCCTCTTCATAGTTTAAGTTAGACAATAAAATCCCAGGCAACTAACTCTTCTGCCTCTTTTGGAACAAATTTAAGGTATGCCTCCAAGGCTGTATAGACATTCTTGCCTCTACCATCAGTGTTAGTCTCATGGTGGGCTATCCTGTGCGTAGCTGTTTGCACACCCTTAGCTCATGGGCAGCTGTTATCCGTTCATACTGCACCCTGCCCAGCTTTACTTTCAGCCTTTCTCCCTGATGGGTTTCAGTACTGCATGTGAGTTCACCGCCACCTTGCCAATGGAGTCGTGGATCCACCAGGCTCTGTCCCAAGTACTGTACTAAAGGTAAGAGTGGGTAGATGCCACTACAGAAACCAGAAATAAATCATTATGGTCTCACTCAAGTAATAATGAAAGCACAAAGATAGGTGTCACAATGAAAGTGTATAAGTTATAAAATACACAAGTTCTGATTTATGACAGTGAACATTTTAATGGCACCAAGATTGTGATTAGTATGTGACAACTTCTGAACAATTATAAATTCTAACAGACGAGAAAAATCGTATGACCATAGCAATTATTTGGGACTTAAAATCATCTCTTTTTGACTGCAAGGGAATTTTGTGTGTGAGGACTATATAGCCACAAGTATTCAAAACTTCTGTAATTTAAAGACATGTGCTTATTATTACTTATGCCTGAGACTGCAAACAAGCATTGCTAATATATTCATGAGCAATGTATTAGTTTTATGTTAATTGCAAGTGATAGATCCCTTCAGAAGCTGGATGAAATAAATGGGAATTTATTGGTTCATAAAACTGGGAATTCTAAGAGTGGCACTTCCGTCAAGCATGGCTGGCATTAGGATTTGAATTGAGCTGTGACTACAAATCCTTGTACACCCCTCTTTGCTTTCTTCTTTTCACACTCAGCTTGATCCCCTATTTAGTGAAAATACTGCTGCCCCTAGGCCTGTGTGCTATCCTTTACAAGGAGGGAGAAACTTCTCAGTTTACTCTGGAGGTCTGGAGGGTTCATGTGACTGGATTAGTTGCTTCATATGTCCATCTTGGAGCCAGGGCTGATGCAATGCTATAGAATGGTTCTGATTGGTCACATCATGATCAAATGCCCGCCTCTTGTTGGGGTGGAATCAACCCAGCCATGCCCATAGGCTCTGGATGAAGAAGAGGTAGAAATGCAGTTGCTGGTACCAGAATAAAAGGGAATGAGTTCTGAAAAAGCAGAAAGATAATTAATTGTTTAATATCCACCAGTAATGCATAGACTTCAGGCCATCCATGGACGGTGTCTGTGAGGCATAACTTATGCACACACTGTGATTTTAGTCTCTCCCTCTTGATGTCACTTCTCTGGCTGGGAAATTACCAGTTGTCAACAGTGGGCAGGGCCCTACCTTTGGGACATGTTCAGATGTGTACCCTATGGCTCAGCCAAGGTACCTACATGTCCTAAACCCTGTGTCATTGCTGAAAGACCATTTGGAATGAGAATAGAATACTTGCACTTTTTGGTTATGCATTTTCCTTTCCCAAAAGATTGCTTCTGTGTTCCAGTTAAGAGAATATCATGTTCACCCTTGGACTGCCTGAGGGTATACACTTACATGATGGGTGGAAAGATAATACTCCTTCCTTGAGGGTATCTCCTGCTTGTACTTCAGAGACATGATATTTGCTTCCAGGGACTCTTGATGGAACATTTCTCTGTGTAATTTTACTTACCATGCTGCAGTTCTGCTTTATGCAAATATCAGGTGTTCATTACAAAAGATTAGGTTATATTTTATTCGCAAGTGCACCTTGAACACTTCTGGATCTGACAAATGCCTCATGATATTCAGACCACTGGTATGCAAATAAATGAATCAGGAATGCAGTGCTGCTCTTAGGAATACCTCTAATTGAGATAGCACAGCTCCTATTCTGGTCTTGATGATACATGTAGATATTTATGACTACACATACATATCTCATGCATACATGCATATGCACACATATATGATATACCTCATTTCATGTCCCTAGTTCATTTCCCACCTGACTTGATCTTATGCTCTATGAAGTACACAGTTACCTACCAGCGAGATAAACTGATCAAACCAGTACTTGTTTTGTGACACTACAATGTCTGTTGAATTCCTGATGAAATATCTATGAGGGCGGTCAGGACAATAGCCACCTTCTTTCTGTCCTTTAACTGCTAACCTGCATTCCTGGACCTTTGCACTTATTGTTTCCTTTTTATGGGACACCTGTATCCTAAATTCCTTTTTTATTTTTTTTTATTGACAATTTCTACACTTACAGACAATAAACCATGATATTTCCCTCCCCCTCCCCATTCCCCTTCAGAACTCCATTCTCCATCATATCCCCTCCCTCTCTCCATTAGTCTCCCTTTTAATTTGATGCCATCATCTTTTTCTCCTATTATGAGGGTCTTGCGAAGGTATTGCTAGGCACTGCAAGGTCCCAAGGGTGTTGCTGAACTGTTACCCAAAATGCTACCAAGTACATATTCACAAAACATTTTAAACAGAAGTAATGGGCATTTGTTTCTGTGTTTGGTTTCTTTGTGGAGACAGGATCCCATTCTGTAGCCCAGGCTACCCTGTAACTCACTATATAACCCAGGATAGCCTTAAACTCCTGACAATCCTATTCTGGCCTCTCAAGGACTAGGATTACAGACATCACCAGCGCACACACACATTCAGCAATGGACATTTGGTTAGCCTACATGCCTTTATGTGGCTGAGTTTCAACTGGAGTTAGACTGATGCAGGCTGGTCTCGTCCATGTGACTCTCCTTTCTCCTCTGAGCCTCCACATGTGCTTGCAGTCCTCTGGCTTCTGGCCAGCTTGATTCCTCATGTCTCTTGTCTTGCTCCTGGGAATAGTGGGTTCATCACAAGTGTGTTTCTCCTGGCAGTAACCAAGTAACTGCAGAAGACTTCTTGAGAATGACATGACCTAATTTTATAGCCTGACCATGTCCCATGCAGTATATTCAAAATTATATGCTAGGGAAAGATCCCTCTGTGGGAGAAACATCAAGTCACAGCAAAAGATGTGGCTATAGGTGCCTGGAAATCCCACCAGAAATGTGTAGCTCCCACACTCAGGATGCTTCCTTTGTCCTTTATCCTTCAATCTTTGGCTCATTGGAGACTCCTCAGGGAGGTTGCTCTTATGTCTCCAAAGCAGCCTCATACCTAGGAGGTCTTGTTGCATCGCTACATTCTATTTCCTCAAATTACCTCATTACACACATATTCTCTGTGCCCTCTCTTTCACTAGCATTTAAGATCTATAAATCCCTCCCCACTGAATCTCAAAGAGGTACATATAACATTGCGGAATAGATGCTGGGTGTAAATGCCAGCTTCTTCCATGCTCATTTTTTTTGCATATTATTTGATTCACTTAGAATTAATTAGCAGATCAGGTTTCCATTCAGGATCTGCTTGAAACGTTACCTGTCTCCTGGAGCAAGTTCCTTTCCTTTCTTCCTCATCTCTACCACTGTAAAACAAAGCCATTAACCTATATAGATTCATTCTTAGCTTTTGGCTCTTCCTGTCTGTGATGATAAACCCCCAGTCCATAGAACAAGTTAAATTTGTATTGCTTTCATCCCTGAGTACCAAAGGGAGTGATCTGTCTATACACTGAGCAACACTCCTGAGCATTGGAAGTCTTTTCAGCAAGTGTCAATTAAGTGTCTACTATATACATATGCTATAATAGAGATAGAAGTGTGGGACAGGATATAAAGGAAGTCAGGGCCAGTGCTACTAGGAGCTGACAATAACAAATAAGCAAGTGTTAGGAACCTCAGATAAAAATTTCTAAGAGAAAATTTTCACAGGGTTTACAGAAGCTCAAAACACTTTGGGACACTGGGTCTAATGGGTTTTGACTATATCTGTATTGGCCACACTTTGACTGGGTGTCGTGCTTTCAAATATTGCATCTACTGTGGCTTAATGTGCAATATCCATTATTATATTTGTTCTATCAGGGGCTACAGGTGATGTGCTATGCATGGCCAAGGGCATCTTGATTACCTCCATTCCCAGTTGCTATGCAAACAGCATATTAATTTTCCTGGACTTTGATGTGACAGTAATAATGCTCATTAACAGAACATCTATGTGATAACTGTCAAGAAAATCTCCTAACTAATTTAAATGTACAAAGCACACAGGAGCAGATCATTTCTTAAATGAGGCTATATGGCTTATGGGGTCACTAAGCTGAATTGGCTGGTAACGCCCATTCTGAATTCCAAGGGCAGGAATTAGGAAGCACCATGTGTCTGTGGCATAAGTCATTTCTGTTTCCCTAGGGAACATTACAGGTCAGTGTACCATATGCTCACATATTTTTGGCCTGACCATAAACCAAGAAAATTTCAAATCAAGACTATTTGTATTAGAATGCTTTGGAACTCTGCCAGCTTGAGCCAAGTCTAAGAATTTGCCTTAGTCCTATATTATTTAGTATAGGATGTTGCTTAATATGGGATGATCTGTACAAAGTTAAAGGGAATTGTCATTGAAATCAAACATTCTTACAAACCCAGGAAATGCTAGGGAATGTAGGCCAGTAAGATGGCTCAGCAGTTAGAGGCCTACTGCACAAGCCTGATAACCAGAGTTCATATCCCCAGAACCCATGGAAAGCTGGACACAAGTAGTGCATGTGTATATAATCCCAACACATCTACAGAAATGAGAGGAGAGTCAGGATTCTGAAGCTCACAGACAAGCTAAACTGCATCACAGTGGGAAGACCCCAAGGGACATCCTGTCTCAAGAAAAAGGCAGAAGGGGAAGACCACCACCTTGAGGTTGTCCTCTGACCTCCACTCATGTATTGTGTCACACATGTACCCATACATATACAACACACCATACACAAATATTAAGGATCTTCTCATTTAGGCAGCATAAAGGTCATGTGATGTGAGGATCCTCTGAATTTCAATGACAGTAGCCCCTCCACCCACCTTCCAGGATTTAGAGATATGGAGTGTAGACCTTAAATTCAATACCATGCTAATTTGTATTAACCCAAAGAGTTGATGTGGAACAAGTAAGGTAAAATATCTTCCACTGAGAAGTTGGCTTTCATGCTTGTTATGGTTAATCTTCATGGGTAATTGAATTTATAATCACCTAGGAGATATATCTCTGGCTTATCTATGAAGGCTTTTCCAGAAACTCACCCTGGATGGTGATAGTTAGGGAAGCCCCACCCATCTTCTGGGTTCCTAGACTGTATAAAAGGGAGTCAGCCTGGAAGAGTACTTTCCTTCATCTCTCTTTGCTTACCGATTGTGAATGCCTTGTGACCAGCTGCTTCATGCTCCTGCCACCATGCCTTACCTCTGATGATGTACTGTATGCCTTCAAATTGTAAGCCAAAATAAACTCTTCCTTCCTTAAGTTGCTTTTTGTTTGGCATTTGGCCACAGCATAAGAAAAATAATCAGCACACATCCAAAACAGCCACAATGTTGTAGTGATTGTCATCAACATTTTTTTCTAGTCCCACTCTTCTCATCCTCATGGCTTCCTGCTACCTGCCTATTTTCCAGCATACTTACAATCAGCCCTGAACCCTTACTGGAGTCAACACTAGAACCCTGATTGATTTCATTAACACATTAAAACAAACTTGAGTTGAATATGAACAGTTTTACTTACCTTTTGCTTAATGCTGGTAATGGACGTTTTATAGCATAATGAAATACCTGGGGTCACACAGCCTTCTTCATCTCCCATTTCGCTTGGGTTGGAATAATATTCTCAGCATACATTAATGAAGTTTACCCTCACCGTGACTGTGTGAAGAAGAAAGAAGCTCAGGACTTTAGCAGCTCATAGAATGAGAGGGACTTTCCAGTCATCTAACTTCTCTGACTTGAGTATACCCTGGTCTCTATACAGCTAGCTTTTCTTTGGCAATGATTAGTTTAATAAAATGTGTACTTTGACTTAGAAAACCTAAACCCAAAGGGCCCCATAATGTCTTAACATCAGTTAAGCATCAGATACAGCATCAGTCTGGGAGTTATTTAACTGTGTTCCTTTTCCCACTTCTCTGTTCTGAGACTTGTCTATACATCCCCAGGTCCTTCTCTTGTCTGCATACATGCTCAGCTCACACAGTCTAATGTGCATCTTGCTTTGTGTCCTTTCGGAATTAACCTGTATTAGTTACATTCCTTATTGTGTTGACAAAATATCAGACAAAAGCAACTTAAAGAAAGAAAGATTTAATTTGGCTCATGGTTTAAGAAGTAACACCATCCATCATAGCAGGGAAGGCATGAAGCAGAAGCATGAGGTGACAGGTCACATCACATCCAGAATCAGGAAGCAGAGAGTGGATAGGAAATAAAGCCAGGCTAGAAAAACAGTGACCCACTTCTTCCAGCAAGATTCTACATCCTAAAGATCCTACAGCCTTCCAAACCAGCTAGGAATCAAGTGTTCAAACACATGAGCTTGTGGGAGACATTTGATGTCCAGAGCTCAGCATACCTTCCACAGGAGTTCTGTATCAGAACCCAGAGCCGGGCTATTCTTTTTAATAGGCACATAACACTGTATGAGCTAAATATACAATGACTTGTTAAAATCACTTCCTACAAGGGTATATTTTGCTTGTTCCAACAACAAAAAAAGTAGCCTTGAACCCATTTCATATCTAGGAAAACATGACTTTCTAGTGGATGCTTATAAGTGGTGCAGATGGCAAGGAAGATGTCACCACTTTCTGTAGGACCATGGCAATATTCTGTGAAATGAAAGATTTCAAACATCAAAATAATTCCCTCATACTTAGGAAAGGCAAGAGACATTCTTTAGCAGCCTATAATTCAGAAAACATGTGGTTTTCCTTTCTGCATTTCATGCATCTAGAAAGCAGATCAGCAGAACCTGGGAATACAGAACTAAATTGTGCCATGAAGAGTGTCCAAGGCTATCAACCCTCCCTTCTCCATGCTTGCAAGTCAGTGTGTATGGAAATGAGCCTTCCTGTTCTGTGGGGATGAGTGAGGACCAACCTGTACACACAGCGAAGGCAGAAGTTCCAGAATCCCAACCCCTTATCTCCTACAAGCACCGGCTGCTTGTGCCCCAATAGCCTTCTGAAAAATAAATTGCTGTCCTATTTAAGCCACTATTATTTTTAGTCTCTGCTTCAGCAGCTGCATCCTCACCCTGAGTGATC
Source organism: Orientallactaga sibirica (assembly GCA_036365145.1). Taxonomy (NCBI): domain Eukaryota; kingdom Metazoa; phylum Chordata; class Mammalia; order Rodentia; family Dipodidae; genus Orientallactaga; species Orientallactaga sibirica. Next base: position 43,710,771 of record JAEOAD010000011.1, on the reverse strand, counting down.
TGCTCCTCACCTGTCACTTCCGCAGCGAGGAAAGAAGGATGGCAGCCGAGTTCGTTATCCTAGGCTTTGGACAGGCTGCCAGACTCTCGCCAGATTTATGAGAGAGAAGGGCAAAGAGTGAAATAGCATTTGCAGGGATTTGCAACTTAACACGTGCTGGTGCAAACAGAGAGAAGAAAAATGGGTAATTGGTAGCAAGAGGGACCTTGCACAGTCTTCATGTTAAAGGGGACTTTAGGGGACAGGGAGGCAGCTCAGTGGGCAAAATGCTGAGTGGGCAAAGGAGTGTTCATCCATGACACCAACATGAAAGTCAGGCATGGTGGTGTGCACCTGGAATTCCAGCAAAGGGTAGGTGGTAACAGGGTATCCCCAGGGCTTGCTGCCTAGCTAGTCTAACTGAATCCATGAGCTCTAGGGTTAGTGTAAGACTGTGTCTCAAAAAATAAAGTGGAAAATAACTAAGGCAGACATTCAACATTGACCTCTTCAACACTCACATGCACCTGTAGACACATGTGTGCACACACATACATACATACAAACACATATCCCCTCTTACACCATACACATATGCGTATGTAAAAAATAGGGACTTCATGGAAACAAGTATGTAGGAAGATCAGGCCATGCTGACTCATCTGACCTCTAGGTTTGAGGATCAAAGTGGTGTGGCCGAGGATTTCTTCATCTCAGCTTCACAGAGGGCCTGGCACGTGGAGAAAGGCATTTCATCCCAAACAGTTCACTACCAGAGAACTGGAAGGAAGTTAGAGGGGAAGAAAAAAGATTGAAGAATCAAAACGGCATCATACTAACAAAGGCATTGAGGGAGTGCATCACAGAGAGTGACTAAACAAAGTACACATCTCTTAGCCAAGTAGAACTAGCAGGAATGGAAATACAATACATTTGGAAAGGAAGAACAAGTGAGAAAGTCTCAGAAGGGACGGTGTAAAGATGAAATTGGGAAAAGAGATGGATCCTGTCTGAAAGAGCAGGAGAAATCCAGGGAAGGGGAAAGACTGGGACCCAGAATGTTTATAAGCCTCCTGGTAGAAACGGCACATTCCTTTGATTGGAAAGGCAGAATCCCTCTGCCTGCTGGGTGAGCACAGTGTGTTCACCAAACCAGCCATAAAGATTAGCCTTGGCCCTCCTTCCCACAAAATTATCAGGCAGGTGACTAATGGAATCCATGTAGACTTCATGGCTTTGAGGGTGCCTTGTTTGTCTCAGAGTTAATCCTCTGTCCACTGGGTAATAATCAAGGCTTTGTGGGACCTGGATTTGGGGCAGGTGTAGGAGATAGCAAGAAGGAAAGCTGCATATCACATTGATTTCATATGAGAAGCGTTCATTTGTGCATGTGGAGGGAGTTACCCTCAAAAAAAAAAAAAAAAAAAGATTTCTGAAGTGAGTTTTACACTTGTTTCCCGAAAGCATAATGGGAGGTAGGCTATCACTGTGTCTGAAACAGATGGCCTTCCAGGCAGCCACTACAGGGTAAGAGGATGGCAGGAGGATTTCAAGGGCTAATGTGACTTCACCACATTCCATAGGGAAAATTCCGTCGCACAGCTCCAGCACTCTACTAGTCACAGTATATGCATGGAGATATGAAAAGTACTTCTAGCACAGAACCATGTGCAGAGCTCTCTGCTTCTAGGATCTCTCTTATGTCCAAGAAACTCTTATGTATCATTATTATAACTCAAATTTAGTTACTATTATTATAATTGTGCAGTACATTTTGACATATAGTAAGGCAAATCACCCTGTATTATGTTGCCTTGTCCCAAATATTGTTGTCCTCCCTCATGCAAAATCAGCTTTTACATATCAACGTAAATTATTACCACCCCCACACATCCACATGGAAATCTGATTGGAGATACATCATATATGTATATTTATTCATCTATTCTCCTTATTTCCCCTTTCAAAACAAAGAAAGTGACCACAATTTCAATTTGAAACCCATTTTATAATTTCAGGGATATTCAATGTGTAATAAAAATTACTTGAAAGATAAAAAAAAAGTACAGCTTAGACAGCCATGTCAACAAATGTCACAACTCACCAGTCTCTTGAGTGTTTGAATAATCATTTGAGACAGCTGCTAATATGTGTATAATCACTGAAGGGTGTCAGTCACAGTTAATAATAAGAGAAGCATGGGCTGCTGTATACAGCAGGTGACAGCCTTCTTTGCCTGCCGAGTGATGCCTCTGCTCCATATATTCAGAAAAAAGCTGACTTTTGTTGTTGCAGATTTCTGAAATGATCTCATAGCTTTGGCAGTGTATCACCCTCCTTTTTCTTCCTTACAAACTTCTCCCCCACTATACAGAGCATTAGAGCAGCAGGGTGTATGTGACACTCTTGGCTCTGTCTTCTAGAGAGGACCATGGCTTGTTAAGATGTTCTGCTTGTAGCATGTTGTAGCTTAATAGCATTCAGGTGATCATGTTCTTGTGAATGAATGCATGTATGAAAGCTAATTGCCTCTTCTTACTTACCAGTGACAATACCAGTGCTCACAGAGCAGGAGCTACATGCCAACATCGCTACAATTGCTTACGTGCACCAACTTAATTAAACCTCAAGTCTGTATCAAGTCACTATTATTTTTTCCACTGTCACTGAAGAAACTGAGCCACATAGTGTTTAAGAGTTTCCCGAGCTCTCTCCAAATGTAAGCAGACTCAAGTTGTATATTCTCCATATTCTGGCCCAATTTCTGCATGCCTCTCACTATGCTGGAATCCCTTCTCTTTGGACAGCCTATGCATACACTGAGAAATACTCTTTCTCTTCACCAATAGTTACATTGATGGTTTGAATCAGATGTCCCCTATACCTTCAGCATTCTAGTCTTTGAGATAAGGACCTCTGAAAATCATGTTTAATTCCAATTTGTAGCACGAAGACAAGGAAGCCTGATATGATGATCTCAATTGTCAAGTTGATTAGATTTGGAATTAGTTAGGGGACACCTCTGGGTGTGTTTGTGAGTATTTTCAGGGAGGATTAACTGAGGTGGGAGGACCCACCCTGAATGTTGGCAGCAACATTCCATAGACTGGAGTCTGGACCAAATAAAAAGGAGAAATAAAGCTGAGCAGTAGCATTCATCCCTCTTTGCTTACTGACTATGGAAACAATGTGACCAGCTGCTTCATACTCCTGCCACCATGCCTTCCCACCATGGTGGACTATATCCTCAAACTGTGAGCCAAAATAAACCCTTCTTTCTGTCAGTTGCTTTAGTCAGTACTTAGAACTAATGTAGACTACGATCAGCTATTGTCTTATAGGCAACCCTTTCAGATAGCTGAGTGTGCTGTGAGATTCCTAACCTTTCCCCCATGTTTATGGGGAAAGTAATAAAGGCAGCTAAGTGCTGCATGTTGAAAAAAAAGCTTTCCTGTTTCAGTGAAGCATTTACTAGTGAAAGAGAAAGTAAGTACAAATAAAGGATGACCTAAGAATCGGAATGAGTGCCTTCCACTTTCTATTTGTTGACTCCACTAATGAATAGGAAAGCATCAAGCACATTAGCATCCATGAAGCATCAGGCGCACTAGCATCCATGTGGCCTGTATCCTTTTCCTGGACTTCCTACTTTTTCTAGTCCCTAGGAATCTGATGCTCACTTCTTGAGAGCCCTGTCCTGCTTTGCTCTCCAAGGCAGGAACATGCCATGCTGTTCACCCTCCATTCTTCTGCCCCCTTTATTTTTTCATATCCATTATATTGATTGTCTGGTGGCTTATCTGTCCCCACTGCAGTGTGAGCTCTTTGGGAGCATGTTATACTATCTCTGAATCCATGGGAGCTATAGCAAAGACTACTTCTTACAGTCACTGCCCCATTTGCTACAGGTAAATTTCATTCACAAGCAGGAAAAGCAGTGCTCTCTGTGGTGTGTGCTTGTAGAGTTTTGGCAGGTTACTGCAGGTCTGTGACCCTCACAACCATTAAAGTATGATCATTGTGTCATTCTAGATCTGCCATTTGTCTATCACATTCCCTCCTCCTCTCTCTGTTCATTGAAGGCCAGGAACCGACAATCTGTTTCCATCACTATAATTTTGCTTTCTCCAGACTGTCAAAGCTGTGTGAAGGTTTTGAAGTCTTACTGTGCTTCAAGATTTGTTTTGAATGTTTTATATATACAACTAAATAAAGTTCTCTCCACTTTATTTTTTAGTTTTTGATTACTTGATGACTTGTTTGTGGTACTGGAGATTGAACTCCAGGCCTCCTATATGGCAGGCAATCACTCTCCCACTGAGCCACATTCCTGGTCCTCTTTTTACTTTTGATTTTGAGAAAAGTGGAATGTTGTGGGAATTCCTGGACAGATTGAGACTCAGAGCCATTTGAACAGAGGAGAAGATTTATTTACGCTAGCAGGCTGATGCCCAGACCATTCCTTAATGGTGTCAATTCTGAGCTTCGGTTTGTAAGGGAATTTATACAAAAGTGTATTCCTAATAGTTGAGCAAGTGGGTTACAAAAGATTACAAGAATGTAACAGTTTGGCAAACAAAGATTACAATAGGATATACAAGGTAGTTACAAGTTAAGCCTGCAATAAACTGCAAGGAGAGTGAGGGCAGACTGTTTATCTTTCCTCATCCATGGCAAAGCGGGGGTTTGAAAAACCCACCTTGTGGCTCAGATCTGGATTTTTTAATGGGGAGTGACTATGTGAGGAAGACAAGGTCAGCAGGTTGCTATGGACAAAGACTGGACTTTATAGCTTTGCCAGTTACCTTAGGTAAGGATCAGCGTTTCTGTCCTATAGGAAGGGGTTTCTGCAAGCTCAGTGACACTTCCTGCTTTTTTTCAAAGATAAAAAAAAAATTACTGTTGGGGTTCTGTTACCCTGACTGCCTAGTCAAATTCTGTCTCTTATCATTTCCCTTTTCTATAGAGGTGGCCCTAACTGCCATTAGGGGATTAGGATGATGGATCAGTTTCACTTCTTCAAGCTGAACAGGGCCATCGGGTGTGGCAGATGGGGTAACCCCTCAGTGGGTCTATTCTATAGGACACCAAAAGTTTATTGGTGGTCACGTAGTATGGGAAGAAACCTATGATTCCCAGATAAAGACATTGGTGGGAGAAAATGGGAGAAATAAAGGAGAGGTAAGCATCAGCTAAATTGGGGTTTAGAAAGATCCTCAGGGTTCCTATTCATATAGCATTTTAGGCTTTGGAGGGTGATCCAGGGGACCCAGGTAGATGGAGTTAGAACTTCTGAGTGTGGGCTAATGGTAGGCTAGAGGATACAAGGTTAAGATTACAATTCAATTCACAATGTCCCAAAATTAGCAGAATTATTTCCAGAAATGATAGGCATGCTTCTCTTTCACCATGAATATCTAGAAATTTACCAAATGATGTGGCCTATACCTGTTCTTGCAAAGCAGATGAAACATTAGCAGAATTATCAAGAACACATGCATACCATTTAACTTGGATAATGGTACAGATACTATTGAGTCACAATGAGCATATCTATCTAAAGTTACAGTCTGAGCTGTGATGATTAAATTCTTTAAGACATACCTTGCTTTCTGGCTATATTTTTTTCTATTCAGTGCTTAAGAACAAGTAGGTGGCCAAAGCTTGATTTGATGTTGTAAGTTTGAAGACCAGATGTGGCTCTTTAGGAGAGACCTTAGAGAACTAGGAGGAGCTCAATGGATCTCGCAGCATTTGTGTCATCTGCTGGGATGAGCTAGGGCCATGCTGACCATGTGACTTCCCTTCCTTTAGAAGCATTAAGAGTATTCCCCTCTGTTTTGACTCTCCTTCTGGAGACCAGGAATTTATTGGAATCCAATCTCTGGGTTTCCATGTCTTCTCTGATCAAGAAATTAGGCATTCAGACCCTCCAGAGAAAGAAGTGTCCCATCATCTCTTGATCCTCTTGACCTGGAGGGGCTGGGACCAAAATATTGGGTAACCTTTCAACCCCAAAGTCCTGATTGGTTTTGGCTGCTAATCTGGTTAAGTACCCAGGAGAAAAATAGGAATAAGAGGATATCTGTACCTTTTGCCTTTAACAAAACAGATGTAGTTAATACATGGTATTAAAAACCTTAACATTCTGTTGTAACATTTAACTTGTGTTGTCTGATGACATGGGAAGCCATATCTAAAAGACAGGAAACATTTATATTATTTAACATTTGTAAATCCAGGAAAAACATGTTAATAGTCCTAGAGACAATTTTTATTAACAAAAATATAAATATTACCTCTGACTTTCATTTTGTTTTAGTGCCCTGGTGAGACACACCAGTTTTGTTCCTGTGCACCATGAAGGGGTATACTTTTAATCTGAAAGGAAACAACCTGTTATCTTAGGGGACAGTTAGTTATTATTTAGCTAGACATTTTCCTTGGAGGTTAGTAGGCCTAACACATCATGGATGTACACACAGGTTGTTTATCACAGTTAATTAGAAAGGTCATTGTTGTCAGTGCTGAGAGGCAGGCTTGCCTCAAACTCTGGATTTTTGCCTCTGTTTCTTGAGCAAATCTTTATTGGTATGTTCTACCCCATTTGGCAGAATCTTGTGAGTCTTAAGAATGTCCTGAGTTGGTTGAGGGTCCCAGGGAATGAGCAGGAGATAATAGACCTCTTCTTCTTTCCATTAATGTCCCAGTTTCACTGACAAAACTGACCTTAAATATCTTATAGTGTCTTGGCCTTATAAGGTCTTATAGCTCTGTCAGGAAATTGAGAAGCCTGAGGGTCTAACTGATGGCTCTGTGTCAGTTTTGGATAGCTTAAGAGATAAGAAGGGTTAGGCATAGAACAACTCAGTCTGTTTCTTTCCCTTTATGTAAAACAGGTCTAGCTGAAGAATAGTGTCATCCCCTCAGGGCACCATTTGTTGTTCTTTTTAATCTTCTAGAAGGTCTGTTGCCTGGTAGAAGGAAAACCAGGGTGATGTTCAGTCTCATGTAGGAGATAGTGGGTCCTCAATGGAGCCCTAATATAAATTCAGCGCTCCCTGTGAAGCCTCCTCTATAGGGGCACAGAGAAAGATGTTATTCACACAGTGGAAGATCTGAACTTGAATATTGTACAGTTGCTTCTGTCATTAACAGTAAACTTTCATCAGTTTAATTTTTATAACCATTTTACATGGTTCTATCAACAAACTCAAATCAAGCAATCTGTCAGAAATTAAGTTATTATAATTTTGACTTTTTAATTGAGTCAGTAAGGCAATCTAAAATCAGAGTTGAATTTTGGAATTTTTTTGTACTAAAAAAATATCTGTCTACTGTTGTTCCAGGTATAACCAAGCACTTTTGGGTTTAAAGTTGAGAACCTAGAGGGCTGTCTTTAGTAACTTAGCATCACCTTTAAATACATCTATGTGCTTGAATACATTTTTAGTGGCTTTAGTCTTTTTGTCTAAACTGACCTAGACACAAACTTAATCCTGATAGAGAAATCTATAGCAATTAATCTGATGCACCTTGTTTAGGGTTACTTTGATTAACAAAACAAATTTCATGTCTCATTCTTGTTATCAATGACTATTAAAACAGATGAAACTTTGATAAGATATCTAATAGTTTACTTTTAAATTACAGATTCTAGCATTACAACTTTGGGTTAAATCCTTTTGACCCAAGAATTGTTAATGTAGCACCTCAAAAATTGAGAAAGCATACAGTTATCAGAAATTGGGGAGACTTCCTTGTCTCACTAAGAACAAAGGTTACAATGAATGAAGTTAGATTTTATCTTTTATAAAACCTAAGTTATAAACAACAATGACCACTTAGTAGAATTAGTTTTTATAAAAGAAAAAACAGTAACTAATAAATAAATCTTAATCTTATTAAGACTCAGTTTTTCTAGTAGTTAAAAGTTTAACATAGAAACATTACCAACTTCATTAAACATTTGAAGGCAGTTTTTATAACTGTCACCATGAGCAAAAAAAAATCAGTGAATCAAATTTTAGACTTAAACCCCATTGATTGAGACTTTTTAAATAATTACATGAAACACATTTTAAAAGCATGGATTTGTAAATACAGGTAAAACTTGAGAACTATCCTGGAGATAATACAACACACTTAGAAATGGTTTCATTAGTAATGACAAACCTGAATTACATTTATGATATAATATGATTGCCTGTTCACATATTGCTAAATCATAAAATTTTAGTTTGCTATGAACCCTAATTGTTGCTTGTTTGTTAAGATTAATTTCTCACTCTTGCAAAAGTCTGAGAACTGTTCTAGCAAGGCTTTAGTGATCTTAGACAAGAGAGAAATTGAGACTGAACCAAAACTATATTCTACTTGGCCAATTCATCTAAGGACAAAGAGTGGATGACACGTGGTTTTAAACATTCTTGGGGTCTGAGTTGGTGGGGAGGGGGGCAACCCATTTCTCAGAATTCAGCTTACCATGAATTTAAAGCACATATCACAATTAATATAATTTACATTACAGTGAGGTAGAAGCAATCATTAGCAGGTATCTCTAACCATTGACAAAAACTACCAGTCCCTAGGTGGCTGGCTTTCAGCCTTTACCTGGCAGACTTAGGACCCAGTTTTTTTCTATGATCCTGTGTTGTGGGTTTCCTGCCCAACTCTGATCTTGTTTCAATATTTATTTTCTGTAATGGTAGGAGAGAAAGATATATTTTAAAATATATTTTTATTTATTTATTTGAGAGAGGGAAAGAGTTGAGGGGGGAAAGAGAGAGAGAGAGAGAATTGGCGCACCAGGGCATGCAGCCACTGCAAACAAACTCCAGGCGCATGCGCCCCCCTGTGCATCTGGCGTACATGGGTACTGGAGAATCAAACCAGGATCCTTTGGCTTTGCAGGCAAATGCCTTAACCGCTAAGCCATCTCTCCAGCCCCGATAAAGATATATTTGAGAAGGAGGACTGGGAGCCTTAGCAGGCTTCGGGTCCTGAGGTAAGGAGGACAAGAAGGCTGAGATTCCTCTTTCTGTTCTAGAGGTGGCTGTACCTGTAAGAGACTTTTAGTAGCTTGCATTGATATGGGGGCAGCTAGGCGAATTGAATCTATAGTGCATTCCATACACAAGTTTGGGTTTTCTCCACATGAGCAGGGAGGGTCCTAACATTCCCATAGGCCAAGCCTCTGAGATTTTCCTAGCATTCTTCTTGATTCTTTACCTAAGATTTATAATTTCTTGTCTATGTTATAGTCTCCAGTTTAGATCTGTCTAGTAAGTCATGGTTGTATTGTTCCAGCTTGTGTGTCTGGCTGTGCAATGGGGTCTCTCTGCCACCATCCTGTTGCTATTTGCCATCTACTGTGGGTCACAGCTTTGCTATTATCTGTGCACCCCACAGCAGAGTTCTATATGTGCCTAAAGTGTGGTATGTGGTGTGTGCACAGGAGGGGGTGGAAAGCGTGCATGTCTCCCTCACTCAGGTGGCTGGATGGCCGCCTTGCAGCAGTTTAAGAGATCTTACCTTAGGGCCACACATAGAAATACTGTACTCAGTCACTTCTTATTATGGGAGGTGAGTGCCTGTTTACGTGAAATGACTTCGGGGGCCCATGGCCGTGGAACTATTGCTTTCAGTCTCACAGTCACACTCAGTTTAAACAGTTTTCCCATTTAGTCCCACTAGTAATCCTGATCTAGCTAGTTTGCCGAGACCGGAACAACTTCAGTCTTGAAGGAAGGAGGGCTCTCACCTTAGAACCATGTCAAGGTTAAGAACTCCTCCTGTGGGGATCAATCTGCTCCGGCTCCTCACTGACTACCCCACCCTGGGGCTTCCCTGGCTGGTCCAGCTGGCCCCTCGGATTCCTCATCTCCATCTGCCAGTTGGGCATTCTGGTGCCGGGCTCCAGTCCTTCTTTGGGCCTTATGGAAGGAGACCCCAGAATCTTGTTGGGGTGCGCACTTCTCTGTTCCAGGGGCTGCAGTGGGCTGAGGAGCCTAGGAGTGGTCCCTTCCACCCAACAAGGAGCCCAGCAGTCTGATCTCCCTGGAGCCTCCAGGAATGTTGCAGGAATTCCTGAATAGATTGAGACTCAGAACCATTTGAACAGAGAAGAGGAAGATTTATTTACACTAGCAGGCTGACACCCAGATCATTCCATAATGGTGCTAGCCCTCAGCTTGGGTTTGTAAGGGAATTTATACAAAAGCGTATAAATGGCAGTTGAGCAAGTGGATTGCACAAGGTTACAATAATGCAACAGTTTGGCAAACAAAGATTACAATATGTGTAGTGGTAGTTCGAAGTTAAACCTGCAATAAACTGCGAGGGGAGCAAGGGAAGACACCCTGTGTATTCTTCTTCATTGTTTTCTAATCTCAGCTTGGAGGCTTTCCACCGTTCAAGCTTTTCATCATATTTCTCCTGCCACTACATGACCTTGACCTCCCTCTGTAGCCAGACAGGCTTGGAACTTGCAGTTCTCTTGCCTCAGTCTCCCAAGGAACAAGGATTACCAGTATGCACCACCAGGCTCATCTTTCTTCATCATTCCCATTTGTTGGGAATGAGCCCCAGGTCTTAGAAGTAGTGCAAATACAGATGCTTAACTTCTCAGTCCCAGGAAGACTGAAACTGAAGTGCTAGCCCAAGCCACAAAGGAGCCCTCTGCTTGAGCGGCTTTGCCGGGCACGGCAGGATCTGTGCCGTGGATAGGCAGAGGAGCACACTTACACCACCAATCACGAGAAACCACGTCCTGTCAACAAAGCCACAGACCACATTTATAAGCCAACCTCTCAGCTCTCGCTGCACTCTAGGCTTTCCCTTTGGAGGGATCTGGGCTTAGACACCTATAATTGGAAAAAATGTCCCTGTAAATTTCTAGAGCATATGAAAGTAAATTTAACTTGAAACCATTCTCTCTCATGCTCATATAGTCAATAGACATTTCTCTCTTTAAATGGAGCAAATAACAGGCTGGTATATTATATAGATTTTCTCACTGTAAACAAAATACCTGACATTAAAAAAAATCCAAGGGAGGAATTAAGGGTTTGCTTTGGCTTATGAATGAAAACATGAATGTTTCCATGGTCACTTGCCCATTGCTTGGGTTGCAGCTCATGGCCATGAGGAGAGTGGTGGAAGAGGCACTTCATTGCAGGCAGGAGCAAAGACACTGACAGGAAGAGGTCAGGGCACAATACCCACAAATTCGTTCCCTTTTTGACCTTCTTTCTCCAGCTAAGCACCACCTCCTGAAGTTTTCAGAACCTCCCAAAAGAATGGCACAAGGTGAGCACCAAACATTTAACACGTGAGCTGTGGGGACATTTCCTATTAAGACCATACAAAGTGGAATCAGTATTTGGTTCAAAAGCATTTTCCCCAATGAACTTATTCCATATCAGCAATGTTTCCACTTGGATCCTTTCAACAGATGCTCAGTGCCTATTACTAAGTACTGTTCTAGACGATGGACCCATAGTGGCTGAATGACAAAGTCCCCCTGCTGTTTCTTATGTGTGGATGCAGTTAGCCCACAGAAAGCCCCTCCCAAGCCAGAGCTGATACATCACCCTTCTGGATGTAGCTAAGACTTCACACAGCAAGGTAGATGGTACTCCCAAAGTGATGTGTGTGCGGTCCAGTCCTCCAAGGAAGGATGAGAACTCAGGCTGGGGCATGGCTGAATGAGGCTGCCTCAGTGATTGAGCTGCAAGTGTATTTTCTACTGTCTTCAGCATTCTGGGTTCTTAGAACTCCAGACTGGACTGGAGCATGCAAGGCTGGCTTGCTGGCTCCCAGGTTCTCCTGGGACTTCCTCAGTCTTTTCTTCTATAACTGTGTGAGAAGTTTCTCTGGCCCCATCTCTGTACTTGTTGGAACATTTGGCATCTGTATCTAGTTTTCTCTGGCATGGGATGTTTCATTTTCCATCATTTTTGGGGCTCCCTTAACTGGAAGTCTTTCTCGTTTATGCCATGTTAGATTCTATCACCTACTGTTGGATATCGGACATCTTCAAGGGATGAGAGAAACCTCCAATACCCAGTTTTACAAGAAAGCAATGTGTTCCAGGCTTTTTTGTCTCTGATACTGACTGTTCACATGGGCTGAGACATGCCCCCTTCTTTCTCCAAGCTCTGGCCATCTGCCCACTTTGATATGCCATGCCTTACATCTGACTCTCTGATCCTGACCACTGTAGGAAAATACACAGTTGAAAAACCCGTCTAAAGTAACTAATGTCCTCTTGCTTTGTCCCTAACAGAAAGAGAAATTCATCCCCAGTACATATAATGTATTAGTTTTTAATTTTTGAACTTTGTGTGGGGAATCCAAAGATTCAAATTTAAGGTGGAGGGAGCTCATATATAGTTTTTCCATCTTTACAAATTTGTTTTGGTTCTGGGTATGAAACCCTGAGGCCTTATTCATGGTAGGCAGATGCTCTGAGCATTTGCCACTGAGCAATATCCCAGTCCCCCATATTTTATTATCAAAACTGTAGACATGCAGTCATTCTGATTCAAACATTTATTTGGCTCACAAGCTTTATCCTCTACATTCTACAACTAAAATTCCACTCACATCTCTGTAGCATGGGATCAGTCTAGCCATCCTTCTTTGTGTCTCTTGATCCATTTTACTTTTTTATTATTTTTTTTATTGACAACTTCTATATTACATACAAAAAACACATGATATTTCCCTCCCTTCCCCCCATTCCACGTTAGAACTCCAATCTCCATCATATCCCCTCCCTCTCTCCATTAGTCTCTCTTTTAATTAGATGTCATCATCTTTTTCTTCTATTTTGAGGGACTTGGGAAGGTATTGCTAGGCACTGCAAGGTCATGGATATCAAGGCCAATTTCTGTCTGGGCAGTTGCATTGTAAGAAGTCATACCCTTCCTTTGGCTCTTCCATCCTATCTGCCCCCTATTCCACAATGGACCCTGAGCTTGGAGGGTGTGACAGAGGTGTTTCAGTGCTAGGCACTCCTCCATCCCTTCTTCTCAGCACTACGTTGCCTTTTGGGTCATCCCAGTGGCCATCGCCATCTGAAGAGAGAAACTTCTCTAACTAGAAGTGAGAGTAGTGTTAATATGTGAATATGAACATTAAGTGTAGCGCTTTCAGGGTCAGTAGCTTTTCTATACACTAACAACAAATGTGCAGAGGATGAAATCAGGGAATCTCTCCCATTCACAATTGACTCAAAAAAAAAAATACCTTGGAATAAACTTAACTAAGGAAGTGAAGGATCTCTACAATGAGAACTTTAAAAAAATCGAGCAACAAATTGCAGAAGACACAGGAAATGGAAAGACATCCTGTGCTCATGGATGGGAAGAATCAATATTGTGAAAATGTCAATCTTACCAAAAGCAATCTACACATTTAATGCAATCCCCATTAAAATACCAATAGCTTTCTTCACAGAAATAGAAAAAAAAAAAAAAGCAATCCTAAAATTCATCTGGAAACACAAAAAAACCTCGAATAGCCAAAACAATTTTGCACAACAAAAATCAGGCTGATGGTATTACCATACCTGATTTTAAGTTATATTACAAAGCCATAGTAACAAAAACAGCATGGTGCTGGCACAAGGACAGACAGGTAGATCAATGGAACAGAATAGAAGACCCAAATATTAATCCAGGCAGCTATAGCCACCTGAGTTTTTGACAAAAATGCCAAAAATATTCATCGGAGAAAAGATAGCCTCTTTAACAAGTAGTGCTGGGAAAACTGGACATCTTTATGTAAAAGGATAAACATAGATCCTTGTCTCTCTCTATGCACAAGAGTCAAGTCCAAATGGATCAGGGACCTTAATATAAGACCTGAAACTCTGAAACTGCTAGAGGAAAAGGTAGAGGAAACCCTTCAACATAGTGGCATAGGCAAGGACTCTCTGAATATAATCCCAGTTGCTCAGGGAATAAAACCACTGATCAACCATTAGTACCTCATGAAATTACAAAGCTTTTGTACAGAAAAGGACACTGAATAGATCAAAGAGACAACCTACAGAATGGGAAAAAATCCTTGCCAGCTATACATCTGATAGAGGATTACTATCCATAATATACAAAGAAATTAAAAAACAGAATAGTAAGAATTCAAACAACCTAGTTAAAAAATGAGCTATGGAACTACATAGAGAATTCTCAGAAGATGAAATACAGATGGTATATAAACATCTAAAAAAGTGTTCCACATCCTTAGCCATCAGGGAAATGCAAATTAAAACCACTTTGAGATTCCATTTCACTCCTGTCAGAATGGCTACCATCAAGAAAACAAATGACAATAAGTGTTGACGTGGATGCAGAAAAAGAGGAACACTTCTACACTGTTGATCAGAATGTAATCTGGCCCAGCCATTGTGGATATCAGTGTGGAGGTTCTTGAGACATCTAAAAATAGATTTACCATATGATCCAGCTATAGCACTCCTAGGCATATATCCAAAGGACTCTTCTCACTACCTTAGAGATACTTGCACAACCATGTTTATTGCTGCTCTATTCACAATAGCTAGGAAATGGAACCAGCCTCCACAGATGAATGGATAATAAAGATGTGGTACATTTACACAATGGAGTTCTATTCAGTGGTAAAGAAAAATGAAATTGTGAAATTTGCAGGGAAATGGATGGATCAGGAAAGGATTATTCTAAGTGAGGTAACCCAGGCTCAGAAAGCCAAACGTCACATGTTCTCTCTCATATGGGTATCCTAGCTACAAATGTGTAGACTTGTGTGTGAACTGGAACCAAAAATTGGTAGCAGAAATCAGTAAACTGGTAAAAGGCTATAAGGGAGGGAGGGAAGGAAAGGACTTAAGTGTATGGTATTGCACATATGTAAGTAGAAGAACAGATTGCAGGGAGGGGATTGGCCTAAGTGAGGCCATGGGAAGAGAATGCATAAAAGAAGGGCAGGGGGAGGGTCAATCAAAATTCAAGATATTGTGAATAAGACTTATATAAAGCTACTTTTTTGAATAATGGCACATCTAGAAGCTGTAGACTGTTACTAGAAAATTTTCAGTGCCTGTGATGGTATACCTTCCCGTGAGTTGTTGGCCAGGGAGTTCCTGGAAGCCTCCAAAACATTAAAGGCTATTGCCAAAGCCCTTGGTTTCCCTTGAGAAACAGATAGTAAGACCCTATTGCTGAAGACATCTCTTGCCTGAGAGGCAAGGTCACTGAGAAAGCAAGCTGGTGCTGAGCAGAAAACCTTCTCCCTGTAGACCAGCCAACAGAAAGCTGGAAAAAGCTGCACTGTGTGCAGCCATATGGGACACAGAAGTCATCAGGAGTGAAAACAATGAACACTGAATATTCAAGTTTAGCTGTACAGGCCAAATGACTGAACAAGTGCAATAGTGGCATGTCTGCTCTTGGGGTAACCAACTGCTGCATAATTGGACTTAAAGCCCTCTCTGTGGGAGGGAATACATACCTGGTACTGAAAAACCTAAGCAAAAGACTTTGGCAGGGGAGGTCATGAGCCTTAGGGGTATAAACCTGCTCTTGTCTGGCTAAATGTATATGTTATTCCCACCAAGCTGCCCTGAAAGCACTACACTTAATGTCCATATTCACATATTAATGCTACTCTCACTTATGGTTAGAGAAGCTTCTCTTTTCAGATGGGGATGACCACTGGGATGACCCAAAAGGTAACATAGTGCTGAGAAGAAGGGATGGAGGAGTGCCCAGCACTGAAACATCTCTGTCACACCCTCCAAGGCTCAGGGCCAATTGCGGAAGAGGGGGGGCGGATAGAATGGAAGAGCCAAAGGAAGGGTACGACTCCTTACAATGCAACTGTCCAGACAGAAATGGGCCTTGATATTCATGACCTTGCAGTGCCTAGCAATATCTTCGCAAGACCCTCATAATAGAAAAAAAAGATGATGACTTTTTTTTTATTTAAAACCAATGTGTGTTCCAGGTCAGCCTGGGCTGTAGTGAGACCCTGTCTTGGGGAAAAAAAAAAAACCTTGGGTGCTGGAGAGATGGCTTAGCAGTTAAGGTGTTTGCCTACAAAGCCAAAGGATCCCGGTTTGACTCTCCAGGACCCACATAAGCCAGATGCACAAGGGAGTTCAATGCATCTGGAGTTTGTTTGCAGTGGCTGGAGGCCCTGGTATGCCCATTCTCTTTCCCTCTCACTTTCTCAAATTAATTAATTAATTAAAAAATATAAATCTTGGATTAACTGAGAAAAAAATAAAGAAAAGAAATGACAATAAGTGTTGGCGTGGATGCAGAAAAAGAGGAACACTTCTACACTGTTGGTGGGAATGTAATCTGGTCCAGCCATTTTACTTTTACTTTTACTTTTACATTTTACTTTTAAAAGTGTTGCATGAAACTCTTTTACTGAGGAAACGCACACACACACATCTACTCACCCTACATAGGATTCAGATGTCAGACCAATACACGACTGCACTAAAATACAGCTTTGGTAAACCAATGAATGTATTGGGGTTGCTTACAGAGCATGGGTGAGGGGTTGCTTACAGGAACAAGTGTGACTCAAAGGCAGCTGCATCACCACAGAATCCCACCCCATCCTGGATGGCACCTCATGGAAGCTGCATCATGGAGTCCCCCTTCTAGTGAACCTGTCATCTTCTATTTAATCTAGTATCTACCAAGGTCACACACATCTAGGAGAGGGAAGGAGGAAATAATATCTGGAATCTCATGTGGCATCCCCTCCTCATTCTACTAGGGCATGTAAATCACTTCATTACTATGGCCATAGACCAAGGCATGGTCCCTGTCTGCGAAAGGTTCTTATCTATTGGAAGTCATCAGCGGAACACTGGAGACTTCTTCATTCTATTCTGTGCCACTTTTATACTACAAAGAACTATAGAGAAGTGCTGAACCTTGGCTCTCGCCATCTTGTTCTGCTCCAAAGTCACCGTGTCTTCTGAACCAAAGTGTTCACTTTCTCCAAGAGGAAAGATGCCCTAAAACAATAAACTTCAAAGGAAATTGCAATTATACATGTACTTCACTCAAATGTTTCAGCATGTAAATCATTAACTAGGGTTCAGCACTTCTCTATTGTACTTCTTAGGATAAAATAAGCACAAAATTGAATACAGAGATCTCCAGTTTATAGTTGATGACTTCCAACAAACACCAGCCTGATGGAGACAGTGACCATTCCACGGCCCCCGGAGGTCCCTTATGTTTCTTCCGAATCAGTTTCCATCCTTGCTACTCCCACAGAAAATCAGTGCTCCATTTTCTTGTCACGATTTAGATGTGCCTTTTTCTATCATGTTTGTTTTTCTTTTTTTGTGGTTTTCTTTTGTTTTTATCTTTGAGATAGGATCTCACTATGTCATCCAATCTGGTCTTGAACGTATGATCCCTCTGCCTCAGCACCACCTTTACCAAGTGCTGGGGTTACAGGTATGTGTAGTGCCTCTAGAACATCTTAACAATCAAATCATAGAACTAATGCCCTTTAGTGTGTCAGTCGTCTATCTATTCCTTTTTATGGAAAGGTCATCTTCCATTTGCAAATGGCACCATCTGCCCATTATCCATCCTCTTGTAGGATTATTTTCAGTCAGGCTATTATAAATAAAGCTCACTCTAAACATTTGAACGAAAAATGTCTACACAAGACAATACTTTCCAGTGAACCATAAGCCATAGTTACACTGTTTTTATTGATAGGTTCTCATGTAGCCCAGTCTGACTTCAAAGTCATTAGGTAACTGAGGATGACTCTGAACACCTGATCCTCTGCCTCTACCTCTTAAATGCTGGGATTGCAGGTACGAACCACCATTTCTCATTATATTCACTTTTGGAGATAGAACCCCATGCTTTCTGCATATTAGGCAAGTACTTTAGCCATATGCCTAGCTCAGAGGGAAACATTTTTAAAGAAAGTATCTTTAATTTTTATTTCTATCTATCTATCTATCATATATTTATTTTTATTTGAGAGAGAAAGAGAAAGACACAGAGAGAGAGAAAGAGAATGGGTGCATCAGGGCCTGTAGTCACTGCAAATGAACTCCAGATGCATGCCTCATCTTGTACATTTGGCTTACATGGGTACTGGAGAATCAATCCTGTGTCCTTAGGCTTACACAGGCAAGTGCCTTACCACTATATAATCTCTCCAGTCCAGAGTAACATCTTTAAAAACACCAGTGTAGGATTTGGACTTGAGCCTTGGAATGAGAGATATTGGCAACCTTACTTCTTCTACCTATTGGTCAGGTGAGCTTCGGCAAGCCCCTCGGCATCCCTGAGTCATCACGTCAAGTGACTGGCAGACACTCAGCAGTAGAAGCTCCTCAGTGCCATGTGCTTGATGTTGAGAACTGTTACCTGACAATGAAATACCAAGACCCTCCCTCTGTCCACATGGGTTAGAGTTAAGGCTGGTTTATCGGGCAGACAGCTTTAGTCCCAGGGGTTTCTGGAAGTGTGCTCTGTGGATTTCCTTCTGTTGCCCTCTGCCCCTTTCCTTTCATAATCACCACTACCCTGTGGTCCATCATGCAGGTGCTCATGCTGGCCTGCTGACAGGAACAGGAGTCCTTAAGAGAACTGACTTCTGTGACACTGCAGCTCCTTGGCTGATGCTCTTGCACCCATAGTCAAGTTCCTTCAAACGAATCCAAGAACTCTCTTTCAAAATTATGCTATCTCTAATGACTTCATGCCATCCAGTACCTCTGCTCACTGAAATAACCCAGTTCTCAGCAAGGTATGTAGGAAGGAATGTACGAACCTTTGCTTTTTTGAATTAACTTAATTCAATTTTATTTTACGCTCCATCAGGCTAATTGAAAAGAGAAAAATACTTAAGCAACATTAAATTGCTTCCCTTGGGATACCAACACGAACATCTGGAGGGAAATTCGAATCTGCCCTCTGTGTCTGCAGGTTCCACAACCATTCATAGAAGGCCTTAAGAAAATATATGTGCTTACTGTACAGACTTATTTCTTGCTGTTATTCCCTACCCAACACAGGATAACAGCGATTTCCTCATCATTTACATTCTATTTAAAGGTATTATAAGTTATCTAGTGATGGTTTGAAGTATGTAGGGAAACTGCACAGATTGTATACAACTATAATACCATGGTATAGAACATACTTGAACATTATATATTTTGATGGATATCTGTGTTGGAAAAGAGTCCTGGAACTAATTCCATATGGAAATTGTTGGATAACAGTATTTCTTTTTGCATGTATGTGTGTGTATGATGTACATACGTACGTATATGTATTTGTCTGTGGAGACCAAAGGTTGATGTTAGAGGTCTTCCTTGGTTGTTCCCCACCTTACTCTTTGGGACAGGGTTTCTCACTGAACCTATAGCTCACCAAGTTAGCTAAACTAGCTGACCAGAAAGCTCAAGGAGTCCTCTTATCTCTGCCCCCTGGCCCTGGAATTACAGTTGCACACCATTACGCCCAATATTTTACATGGGTGCTGGGGATCTAAACTCAGGTCTTCATGCTTGTATGGCAATCACTTGACCAACTGAGTTATCTTCCCAGCCCCTTGGATGATAGTATTTCAAAGTGGAGGTCCAAGAGCTAGTTTACAGCCAGTCTGAAATAGGCCCCTAGTTCCTGAGTGCATGTCTCCCAAGTGCCATATTCCAGGCCCCCATGTCCAACGCTACCTGACACACTGCATGCATTTGCTATGGCAGTCTTTCTTAGGTTTGCCAGTGTCACCTAATGGTACATATAATGTCAAGTCAGATAATTATTCTATTCCAAAGAGACTTCATTTACATTTTATATTTCCCCATTTCAAATAGTCATGATTTGAGTTAGTATGACATGGAGGTAGGCTTCCATTTCAGTTAGTGCAGATTCAGCTCCAGGGTGCCCACAAAGGAACTACAGTCCTCTACCCTAGCCAGGTGCCCAGCAGAGAGCGTGCATGCCTCTCCATTCTGCACAGGTAGCTGGCATCTTCAGGTAGTTCCATCTTGGTGGCCTCATTAGCATACATTACAGGATCACCTTGCTGCTTTCACAGTGCTGTGTGTGAGCAATGAGTGTCAGCCTCCTCTCCCAGTCCCAAGCATCAATTCTGGAATGCACTGGCTAAAGCCAAACTCAGTGAAAGTATATCTTCTTAGTATTCCCCATCCACCAGCTTCTGTAAGATATAAATTAATCCCTGTGTACCAATGTTCTATCAGGTAGTATGCAGTGTCTTCCTTCCCTCTCCACTGGAGCAGGGGAGTAAGGATGGCATCAAGCTATTGCATTTCACTTCTCTTTAGACTCAGGAAAATCTCTGGCTTTATATAGTGACCATTTTTTAAAATGACCACAAAGTGCACAGCTAGCTACTTCTGTTACCTACATCCTCTCCCCTGCGTTGTCCAGACATGTTTCGAATCAATACTTTAGCAGATCATGAAGAGTAATTTTCAGATAACAGGTATTCAGTGGTCATTCTGTAGCAAGAGATCAAATCCCTTCCAACAAAGTCCATCTGGGTCCAGGAAAGATCATAGCTTCCATTGGCTTCATTCAAACAGAATGGAATGATCTCCAGTGTAGTCAAATGCACAATGAGCTGTTCTACCATGTGTCAGCACCTCCCCTGTTTTCTTGGTGACTGCAGAGCTACCCTCAGTTCTGAGTTAGGCCTGCCTGCTGTCAAGTATGGGCAAGATCACCTTCTCCCAGCTGGGTCTTAGGCATCTCCTCATCTCATCCTTGTTCAGTGTTGGTTTGCTTGAGGCCATGTGACATGGAGGATTCTGGGAACTTTCTTTTCCTTTTATGGTATAAATATCACTGATAACAAGCAAAATCTCACTGACAAGCATCTACAGAAGCCAATAGCATGGGTTGTTTGCAAAAAGAAAGAACTAATCAATGCTAGTTCATAAGGAACAAGAAGGAACCTCACTCAGCCTCTGCAGGCAGCTTTTAGATCTTTGGAGAGTTTAGACATCCCAATCTGTCTTGGATCTTGGCTGATTTCATCTTGTCGTTTTCAGTGTTTTATTCCTGATGTAATTTCATGATCAGCACACTTAAACCCTTGACCAAAGTCTGTGAACCTTCCAATCTTGAATGAAAGGTTCTGTTCATCTTTTACTTTCATCTACCTTTTTATTTCTATTCACCTTTATGTACCATCCATCTTTCAGTTCCATCTACTTAGGGCCCCATTTAGGTCTAACTTAAAGACTCCTCACAGGATAATACATTCTGCACACCATTTCAGTTGGAAATGAGGTTAGTCCTTAAGTGGCTAACAGCAGAGGAAAGGACCAAGCCTCTTTCTGATCCCAATTTTTAAAAAGAGGGGACCCTATAGAGTGACCCTGATGTTGGTCATTTCAAGGAGAGGGGGCAGCTGTGCTGTTAGCAAGCAGTAATGGGAGTTAGGATTCTGTCTTAACTCTGTCCTCAAGACAGCTCTCATGTACCAGACAGATGCTCCAGAGTCCCAAGAGCTATGAATGTTAACTGTAAGCCCAGCTTGATAAATGCCTGTTGAGGGTTGTGTGCCACTGAGCAAGGGCTGGACTGTACAACCAGCAATAACCACAATGTTGAACACCACAGCCTTGGGATGAGTACCTTGTATCTTAATCTACATGGCTGTTGTTCCTTGTAGGCATGGCTCCACTCCAAATGCATGGCTGCTGGTGGCAGCATCTTACCTCAGAGCTCTCCGAAAGGAGATGCTGGTTCATTGGTGTAGCTTCATGTTGTCCACAGGATAAGTTTCCACAGGTGACATATTGATTTTCATGTTATAGGACCCAGAACCATATTTTCATTATGTGCTCATACCTTCTGCAAATTTGAAAATCCAAATAAACTTGTATTTATCATTTTATAGTTAAATGTCTTAACTCTACAGCATGATACAGAGAGATACTTTCATGCCCCCTTCTCTGATAACTCCTGCTCTATATAATATAGAACACCTAGGATGTGCATGAATATTTAAATTACAGATAAGATCCAAATGTTGGTGGCATCAACATAGTAGCTAAATCTTAGCTCAGGGCCAGCATTGTAAGGGCAGTTCAAGAACACTTGCTGACCACTAGACCTCTGTGATAGAGCTCTCACTCCATGTCCAGATTGAAGCTCTGATTTAGTTCTACCCACTGCTTTTCCTGTTGTATGGCACTGTCAACATGGCAGCACAATTCATGAGTTGAGCTCATAGGTCAAAAGCACTCTACCATTTTGTAAGCTAAAGAATATCCCTTGAGGGATGAAGTGATGACTTAGTCAGAAAAGGGCTTCCCTCACAAATGAGTTTGATCCCCAGAACCCACAAATGTCAGGCATGGTGATGTACACATATAATCCCAGCTCTGGCGAGTAGAATACAGGAGGATCCATGGCACTCATAACCAGTGTAACCTGAGGGGTGAGTACCAGGTCAATGAGAAAGCCTGTCTCAAAGAGAGGTGGATGGTGTTCCTGAGGATGACACCTGAGGTTGTCTTCTGGTCTTCACAAATAGCCCCTCAACACACACACACACACACACACACACACACACACACACACACACACACACACCAAGAGAATACATTTGGAATCCTATATGTCAGATCATGAAGTTTTAGAATAAAACTTTATTTATTTATTTATTTATTTATTTATTTATTTATTTATTTAAGCAAGAGAGGGAGAGAGGAAGAGGTAGAGAGAGAGAGAGAATGAGCACACCAGGGCCTCTAGCCACTGCAAACAAGCTCCAGATGCATGTGCCTCCTTGTGCGTCTGGCTTACATGGGTCCTGGGGAATTAAACCGAGGTCCTGAAGCTTCATAGGCAAATGCCTTAGCTGCTAAGCCATTTCCCCAGCCCTAGAATAAAGCTTTCTAGGAAGGGATGCCTTTCCTCACATCTGCAGGAGACTTCTTAGCACACAACAGATTGATTGGTGATATTTAAAAAACATGATTCATTTACTTATGACAATGTCAATATGGTAAAAAGTTAATATTCTGGGAAGAAATCAGGAAAAATTATAGCACAAATTAATGCTTGCTGAGTCCTTGAGGGTATGTCTGCCTCCCACAAAATTAAAATACTCCCCAAGCTCCAATGTAAGTGAGTTCAGTGTATCAGGGAATGAGTTGTGGACTGCAGGGTGGTAGGGCTGATGGGAAAGTTTGGTTCCCAGAGGAAACAGACAGAAAACACACACTTGCCCTACAGTACAGGAGCATGACATTCATGGAACCAAAAATTCCAGAGACAGGGGTTGTGAGGAGACTCAAGTCAGTTCTCCAAGCGATATCCTAAGGACTTTCTTCAGACTTAGCTGCTCACCCTAAGCTAGTCCCAACACTGAGCAGGCCCCCACTTCCCTCAGAGGCCTTATAACAGACATCAACAAAGCCCTTAGTGGGTAGAAATAGTCTCTTTCTCTCAAAATGTCACAGGACACCACCTTAGGTCTTGTTTGGCTCTGGCAACATGTTCATATTTCAGCCACCTGCTGGGGACAAATACAGGGAATTGGCAATGTTTTAACTTTTGGATCTCAAACATGTCTCTCTGGCTCCACTGATTCTCTTAAAAGTTCTTAAGCATTTTAATTAAATAAAAAGAATCAGCCATTTTGTTCTTCTACTTATTTATATTTACTATATTATAAATCAAAACTAATAAATTATTAAATGTTTTATCAATGTATTTTTATTTTTTAATTATTTTTCATTGACAACTTCTTTAATGGTAGGCAATATCCCATGTTATTTCCCTCCCTCCCCCCACTTTCCCCTTTGAAACTTCACTCTCCATCATATCCGTTCCCCCTCTCAATCAGTCTCTCTTTTCAGTTTGATGTCATGATCTTTTCCTCCTATCATGATGGTCTTGTGTAGGTAGTGTCAGGCACTGTGAGGTCATGGATATCCAGGCCATTTTGTGTCTGGAGGAGCACGTTGTAAGGAGTCCTACACTTCCTTTGGCTCTTACATTCTTTCTGTCCCCTCTTCCACAATGGACCCTGAGCCTTGCAACGTAGATTTGAAATGTTTCAGTGCTGAGCACACCTCTGTCACTTCTTCTCAGCACCCTGGTGCCTTCTGAGTCATCCCAATGGTGCCACCATCTGAAAAGAGAAGCTTCTCTAACCAAAAGTGAGAGTAGCATTAATATATGGGTGTGGACATTAAGAGAAGTGCTTACTGGGCAGTTTGGTGAGCATAGTATATACATTTAGCGAGACACCAGCAGACATTACACCCTTAGAGCTCATGACTACCCCTGTCATAGGTTTTCAGTATCAGGGATGTATTCCCTCCCATGGAGTGGGCCTCCAGTTCAATTAGAGAGCAGTTGGTTTCCACCATAACAGACATGCCACTATTGCACCCATTGGCTCATTTGGCCTGGCTGGCCAAATTTAGAGCTTGCAGTGTTCACTGTTGAGTAACTTCACTGGTGTTTTCTCTCTCCCATTGACCTGCATGAAGTGTAGCTTTTTCCAACTTTCTGTCAGCTGGTCCACATGGAGGAGGCTTTCAGCTCAGCTCCAGCAGGATTTCTCAGTGAACTTGCCACCCAAGTATGTGGAGTCTTCAGCAATAGGGTCTTACCATCTATTCCTGGTGAGAAACCAAGGGCCTCGGCAATGGCTTATAATATTTTGGGGTTATCTGTGACCTCCATGGCCAACAACTCACTGGAAGGTATCCCATCCGTGGCACTGAAAATTTTCTAGTAACAATCTATGGCTTCTGAGTGTTCCATTGTCCAGAAAAGTAGTTTCCATATGACTTTTTTATATCCTCTTAGATTTTGATTAGCCCTCTCTCCATCTTTCCTTTACTCAATCTCTTCCCCTGACCTCACTTAGGCCTTTTCACCCCCATTAATCTGTTCTTCTACTTACATATATATACAATACCATCCTATTAATTCCCCCCTCCCTCTCTTCCTATTCCCTTTATATCCCCTTTCTAGATTACTGGCATCTGCTGCTGACTTTTATTTTTACTCACATAGAAGTCCAATCATTTGTAGCTAGGATCCACATGTGAGAGAGAACATGTGACATTTGGCTTTCTGGACCTGGATTACCTCACTAAGTATAATCCTTTCCAGATCCATTCATTTTCCAGCAAATTTTATAACTTCATTTTTCTTTACTACTGAGTAGAATTCCATTGTGTAAATGTGCCACATCTTCATTATCCACTCATCAGCTGAAGGACATCTAGGCTGGTTCCATTTCCTAGCTATTGTGAATAGAGCAGCAATAAACATGGTTGAGCAAGTATCTCTAAGGCAGTGAGATGAGTCCTTAGGATATATGCCTAGGAGTGGTATAGCTGGGTCATATGGTAGATCTATATTTAGCTGTCTCAGGAACCTCCACACTGATTTCCACAATGGCTGGACCAGGTTGCATTCCCACCAACACTGTAGAAGTGTTCCTCTTTTTCCACATCCTAGCCAGCATTTATAGTCATTTGTTTTCATGATGGTAGCCAATCTGACAGGAGTGAGATGGAATCTCAAGGGAGTTTTAATCTGCATTTCCCTGATGACTAGGGATGTCGAACATTTTTTAGATGTTTATATTCCATCTGTATTTCTTCTTCTGAGAACTCTCTATTTAGTTCCAATAGCTCATTTTTTCATTGGGTTGTTTGATTTCTTATTATTTAATTTTTTGAGTTCTTTGTATATCCTAGATATTAACCCTCTGTCAGACGTATAGCTGGCAAAGATTTTCTCCCATTCTGTAGGTTGCCTCTTTGCTCTAATCACAGTATCCTTAGCTATACAAAAGCTTTGTAATTTCATGAGGTCCCAGCAGTTGATCTGTGGTTTTATTTCCTGAGCGATTGGGGTTATATTCAGAAAGTCACTGCCAAGACCAATATGTTGAAGGGTTTTCCCTACTTTTTTCCTCTAGCCATTTCAGAGTTTCAGGTCTAATATTAAGGTCTTTGATCCATTTGGACTTGATTCTTGTGCGTGGAGAGAGAGAGGATCTATTTTCATTCTTCTACAGATGCATATCCAGTTTTCCTAGCACCATTTGCTGACGAGGCTGTCTTATCTCCAATGAGTATTATTGGCATTTTTGTCAATATTGGCTATAGCTACCCAGACTTCCATCAGGGTCCTCTATTCTGTTCCATTGATCTACATGTCTGTTTTTGTGCCAGTACCATGCGGTTTTTGTTACTATGGCTCTGTAATATAGGTTAAAATCAGGTATGGTGATACCACCAGCCTTATTTTTGTTGTTCAAAATTGTTTTAGATATCCGAGGTTTTTTGTGCTTCCAAAGGAATTTTTGGATTGTTTTTTTCTATTTCTGTGAAGAATGCCATTGGAATTTTGATGCGGATTGCATTAAATGTGTAGATTGCTTTTGGTAGGATTGCCATTTTCACAATATTGATTCTTCCAATCCAAGAACAGGGGATGTTTTTCCATTTCCTAGTGTCTTCTGCAATTTCTCACTTGAGTGTTTTAAAGTTCTCCTTGTAGAGATCCTTCACTTCCTTGGTTAGGATTATCCCAAGGTACTTTATCTTTTTTTTTTTTTTTTTTTTTTTTTGATGCAATAGTGAATGGGAGTGATTCTCTGAATACATATTCTGTGTGTTTGTTGTTAGCATATAGGAAGGCTACTGATTTCTGTGTGTTTATTTTGTATCCTGCTACATGGCTATAGGTGTTTATCAACTCTAACAGTCTGCTGGTAGAGTCTTTAGAGTCCTTTATGTATAGAATCATATCATCTGCAAATAATGATACTTTGATCTCTTCCTTTCAAATTTGTATCCCTTTATGTGTGTCTCTTGCCTTATTGCTATGGCTAAGACTTCCAGTACTATATTAAATAAAAGTGGGGACAGTGGACACCCTTGTCTTGTGCCCGATTTTAGTGGAAAAGCTTCAAGTTTTTCTCCATCTAGTATTATGTTGGCTGTGGGTTTGTCATAAATAGCCTTTATTATGTTGAGATATGTTCTTTCTGTTCCCAGTCTCTGTAGGACTTTTATCATGAAGGGATGTTGGATTTTGTCAAAAATTTTTTTGCATCTAATGAGATGATCATGTGATTTTTGTCCTTCAGTTCATTTATATAATGTATTACACTTATCGATTTACGTATGTTGAACCATCCCTGCATCTCTGGGATACAGCCTATTTGGTCAGGGTGAATGATCTTTCTGCTATATTCTTGTATTCTGTTTGCCAATATTTTGTTGAGAATTTTTTGCATATATGTTCATGAGGGATATTGATCTGTAATTTTCCTTTTTTTGTTCTATCTTTGTCTGGTTTTGGGATCAGGGTGATGCTGGCTTCATAGAAGGAGTTTGGTAGGGTTCCTTCCTCTTCTATTTTATGGAAAAGTTTAAGAAGCATTGGTGTTAGTTCTTCCATGAAGGCCCAGTAAAATTCAGCAGTGGATCCATCTGGGCCTGGATTTTTTTTAGTTGGGAGATTTTGTTATAACTAATTGGATCTCCATACTTGTTATAGGTCTATTTAGGTGGTTAATCTCATCTTGATTTAATTTAGGTAGGTCAAATAAATTACGGAAATCATCCATTTCTTTCAGATTTTCAAACTTAGTGGAGTATATGTTCTTATAGTATGTCCCTATGCTTTTTTTAAATTTCTGTGGTATCTGTTGTAATGGTGCCTTTTTCATCTCTGATTTTATTAATTTGTGTCTGTTCTTTCTTTTGGTGAGATTTGCTAAGGATTTATCAATCTTGTTTATCCCTTCAAAGAACCAACTCTTTGTTTCATTGATTCTTTGGATTTTTTTTTTTTTTGGTTTCTATTTCATTAATTTCTGCCCTAATCTTTATTACTTATTCCTACATACTGATTTTTGGTTTGCCTTGTTCTTCTTTTTCCAAGACCTTAAGGTGCAGCATTAAGTTGTTTACCTGCAACCTTTCTAATTTCTTAACATAGGCACTTAAAGCTGTAAATTTCCCTCTTAGGACTGTCTTCATTGTGTCCCAAAGGTTTTGGTATGTTGTGTTTTCATTATCATTTGACTCCATGAATTTTTTTATTTCCTTCTTGATTTCTTCGTTGACCCATTCATCATTTAGTAGTGTATTATTTAGTTTCCATGATTTTGTGTATGCTCTATAGCTTTTCTTGTTATTGATTTGTAGTTTGATCCCATTGTGATACAATAGAGTGCAAGAAATTATTTCACTTTTCCTATATTTGTTAAGATTTGCTTTGTGTCCTAATATATGGTCTATTTTAGAGAATGTTCTATGTGCTGCTGAAAAGAATGTGTATTCTTCAGCATTTGGATGAAATGTCCTATATATATCTGTTAGGTCCATTTGTTCTCTGACCTCATTTAATCCAGAAGCATCTCTGTTTATTTTTTGCCAGGTTTATCTGTCAATTGGTGAGAGTGGGGTGTTGAATTCACCCACTACAAGTGTATTTGGTGTTATCGGTGATCTTAGTTCTAATAGCATTTGTTTGATGAAATTGGGAGACCCCGTGTTAGGTGTATATATGTTACTTTATCCTGCAAAGCTATCCATTCAAATAGATGGAGAAATAAGGTCATTCAACAACAAAAGCAGGCTAAAGGAATATTTGAAGACAAAACCAGGTCTACAGAAAATACTTGAAAGGATCCTTCATGCTGAAGAGAAAGAAAAGTACACATATAAGGAACCTGGAAAAAACAAACATACTCCAATACTAGTTAATACAAGAGAGCAAAGGTAAAACCAGAAGAACTACAAAACAAACAAACAAAAAAAAACGGCAAAAATAAATACACACCTTTCAATAATAACTCTTAATATCAATGGCCTGAATGCCCCAACCAAAAGACATAGATTTGCAGACTGGGTTAAAAAGCAGAATCCTTCAATTTGTTGCCTCCAAGAAACTCACCTTTACAAAGGATGGACACTATCTTAGGGTGAAAAGCTGGAAAACAGTGTTTCAAGCAAATGGGCCTAGAAAACAAGCAGGGGTTGCTATCCTAATGTCTGACAGGGAGACTTCAGACCAACATTAATTAGGAAAGATAAGGAAGGTCACTTTACATTGATTAAAGGAATGCTCCAACAGGAGGACATTACAATCCTAAACATATGAATGTATTTTTAAAAGCTATCACTGTAGTGATTACATGTTAATATAAATGATGTATTGTTTATGAAAAACAATCATATTTCCCAAAAATATAAAATGGAAAAGGTTCTGTTTACATTGTTGTTATGTCTTGCATGTCTATTTTAGCAGAAGTCATCTGAGTTCCCACACCTACTTCTGAATTTGATCAAGGTAATAACATTGTTAAAATTACTTATGGGCTCTCCCCCCTCACACAAATAGCCTGAAAAACAAAAACAGAGAAACATTCTTGTAGACACAAAGCATCCCATTTAGTCTTTTAATACCACAAAGAATTGTCATGTGGTGATAGCTGATCAAAGGTTACCCAAAAAGTGAATTGTAAAATTTATCAACTAACTTTTGATATATTTGAATTTGAATTGTCTCCTGACCCAAGCATAATTGTATCACATTGTGACTTGTTTATTTAGAATATACTTGTGCATGTATTATGTAGGTAGGACTATAATATCAAAAATTCACATTTGGTTTGAAAAATTGGGTACCACTATCATCAAAACAGCTATTTAATACTGACAAGCTTGCAAAATTCCAATGGCAGATGTAAGCATCCTCAAATCCTAATTTCTGCCTGAAACCCATTATGTGATATTGTTAAAAAAAATATTGCTAACTTACTTCAAGTGGTTGGCTCACATTCATTTATTCACTTTTGAGAAAAGTTGTCAAGTACTCAACCAAAATAACCATAGTGTGTTAGCCATTCTTCCAAATGGAACCTATGGCCCATGGAAAACTGGCTAGGCAGTAACCCAGACATGCTTGCCTGCTTCCCCTGCAGACGCCATGAGAGGCCAGCAAATGGTGCAAGTGATGCTCATTTTTGTCACACAGGTTATGAACAAGGTGTGTTCAAGGATACATTCCTAATTAAAACAATCATTTTACCATTTCTTCAGGAACATCTGTAAGTGAAAGTAGACTTTTCACATCACAACTTTTGTGTGAAGAAGTCATTTTTGACTGAGGGTTCACTGTCACTGTTGACTCATAGTCCACTCTCACTATTGATTTACAGTCTCTCTCATTGCTCACAGTCTATCTCATGCTGACTCACAGTCTGTCTCATTGCTGACTCAGTCACTCTCACTGCTGACTCACAGCTTGTCTCACTGCTGACTCACAATCACTCCCACTGCTGACTCACAATCACTCCCACTGCTGACTCACGATCACTCTCACTGCTGACTCACAATCACTCTCACTGTTGACTTACAGTCACTCACTGCTGACTCACAGTTCTTCTCACAGCTGACTCAGTCATTCTCACTGCTAACTCACAGTCCCTCTCACAGCTGACTCACAATCACTCTCATAGCTGACTCAGTCACTCTCACTGCTGACTCACAATCACTCCCACTGTTGACTCACAGTCCTTCTCACGGCTGACTCAGTCACTCTCACTGTTGGCTCACAGTTATTCTCACTGTTGCCTGCACATGATTCATTTTCACTGTTGACCCATGCTCAATCAGCAGCAATTTACTTCTCACTTCACACCATCAATCAAGAGGAGCCTTTGCTTGACTTCTGACTATCTATGCCTGACTCTTGCAATATGCAATTAATTGGTTGAGTATTTTATAAGCAAGAACCTTTATCTGTCACCACCATCTAGTGGTGCCTGGGAGGACGCGGAATGAATAGACAACACGCAAAATATGATTAATGGTGAGTCAGAGGGTTGCATTCTAGTGCTCCCTGAACTGACTGTAGTCAGTTTTTATTGTTACAGGCAGTCAAAGCTATGAGGAATCTGAGCATAAGACAGATCATGAGTTTGCATCAGATTAGATCTGAGTTGTTTATGTCTATCAGGAAATATTTGGAGAAGCTATGAGTTTCCTGTCTTTACAAAGCTCCACCCAAGGTGCTTAGTCTTCTATGTACCCAGGCTTAGCCTCTGCAAAGATTAACCTTTGGTGAATTAGCTTGATATCCACATTTATCTGCTCAGCCATCTTCCTAACCCGTTTGAGTACTTTAAAAATCATTCCTTTCAGTGAATATGTGAAAGACATCTTGGCTCACTTATGAAAATAGCTGTGATTTTGCAGAGAGTCTCTTGGGCATCCTCTAGGGGATTACAGAGGGTCCTAGGAGGATTCCTGATGTGAGCCATCAAGAGCTCTTCTAGACTCAGACTGTAAAGGCAAGAGGGTGGGCGGGAGATGAAAGTTAGCTGCATCTCAAAAGAAGGGCAACAGAAAGCTGCGGGATGAAAATAGAAATAGCTGTCCAAGGAGTTGGGCTTTTTATCCACAGTGTTCCTGAAGAAGAGAAAGCAAAAGACCTTGCCCCAGATGCTTCACTGATTCTCTTGCTGGAAGCTGCCCAGTTGTCACACTGTGTTACTTTTATCTCATTAGTGCCATCAGGTCTTATATCATTCTGGAAAATTCTTCTGTGTATTTTAGAGAATGTAGGCCACATGGCCTATCAGAACATGCCTGATTTCATCTTACTAGATTCAAGCAGGCAAGGAGACCTAGGTCCTACAGGCCAAGCTGCAGCTGATAGAGTGTTTACATGGGGTAAGCCATCCACTTCTCCTAACATCACTTTCTCTCATCCATCAAGTCAGGTTACAGGGCTCATCATCACAATAGCTGCATGGCAAATGCTCTGGATGAAATGAGGATCAGTGGAACACACATGTACCTGAAATATTTTCAGTGTGTGAAGGCAGCATCAGCAATAGAGGCCACTTCCTGTCAACTGGAGTATCATCTGTCCCTGCTCTTACTTCCTTTGTCCCTCCCTCTGTCCCACTTGGATCTCATATTTATCTGACACACAAATATGCCAGTGTCGCCAGATGTCCAGAGCTCCTGCACTGTGCCAGTTACTAAGGGTTCTGTGTATCACCCCTGCATGCAAGATCTCTGCTGAGGATCTGTGTTCCTCCCTCTCCCCCACAGTCCTACGTCCTTTTTCACTCAGGCTGTCCTTCCCCAGGGGTTGGATGTTTCCAGAAAGGACAATGTTACTGACCTTTAGATGTTTAGTGTAGGAAGAGCCTTTTGGTGTCTTGAATTTTTCAGAATAAAATGTCAACCAGAAAAATAGATCTCTCCTGTGGCCCTCCACGTGGGCTAGCTGCAGTGCCCTGCCTTGCTGAGAGACTCTAAGTCTCTCCACATCCCTGTCAGCAGAGGGTGGGAATAAAAGGAAGATGGATGTAAGAAGATTGCCATATACCTTCTCAATGGCAAACAGGTGACAATACTCTACATCAAGAGCATCAAGCATCATAAATATCTAAAAGAACAAAATTAGTATTCATTCCAGAAATGCAGAATTGGATAAGGTTTCGAAGGTGTGGTGGTTTGGATATAAAATGTCCCTCATGGGCTCATGTGTTTGAATACTTAAACTCTAGTTGGTGGCTTTGTTTTGGAAGGTTGTAGAACCTTTAGTAGGTAGTGCTTTGTGGAAGAAGTGAGACACTGGGGCAAGCTTTGAGGTAAGCCTGGCCCTGCCTGTTCTCTCTTTCAAATTCCTTCCCTGCTGATGCAATGATGTGACACCAACTTCCTGATCCTGCCAGGCTTTTCCTGCCATGAGGGGTTCTACCCTCTGAAACTAACTAGAAGCTAAAATAAACTCCTTCTCTAATCTGCTTCTGGTCATATTGTGTGCCAGCAATGAGAAAGCAACTGACACAAAGGTTTTATAGAAATAGATAAGATAGAATAGTATCATATGTTGAAATGTTATCTTGCAGAGCTGTATCTTGGACTCACCCCTTATTGTCTAATGTGGAATAAACCAAAACCCCACCAATAATGAATTCCCATGTGGTGATGGGCTCTTTGCTAAGCACCTCCTATTCATGGCTCTCATAAAGGCTGAGCAACAACACTGAAGAGTCAGATAAGGGAGGGTGATGATTGCTATATCACATTGCATCCTGTCTCTGTACCTAAAGTAGGTCAAGGAGAGAGGTGCCCTAGCAGAAGACCCCATAGCATGCTACTGGAACCTGGGGGACATTTGTCTGGTTTGGTCAGAGAAGAGCAAGTCAGGCAAGAATTCCCAGGAAGGATTTCTATCAGATGAGGCTCAAAGAATTCATGGGATTTATCCAAAGTGTAAAGAACATTCCAGATCAAAGAATAACATGAGCAGGGCATATTGACCTGCATGTGAGGCAGAGATGATGGGCTTGGCACAGAGTACATGACAAATTCTTTCTTAATCTGAATGCTGGCTGATACTCTGGTGACCTACAGATGGGGTCAGCATATCGTTACTATCTGCCACATCAGAAAGTCCAGATTCAGAGGCATTCTGGTCCAAGGATGGAGGCCAGTTAATGCAGGTCTCCATCTGGAGTTGAAATCTTCCTTCTGTGGGAGAGATGGTTCTCCTCCTCTCTGAGGTTCCAGAATTGTTGCTGTGTCTCAGCTATAGTCAGAATCCCCCTTTGTTGGTCTACTTCTTGCCTATAGTGCATTCATTTAATAATTTGATGGGAAGTCGGCCTGCTTGCTGGCAGCAAGCAGCCTTCTGACTTGGGAAATCAGTGAGCAACAGCATCCTCCTCCTGCACTAGAGTGTGCTCCACATACATCCCAAGTCACTGTTAAGAAAGAATGAGACTGAGGCCAGTTTACAAATGCAGGATTTGGGAAGCCAACTCTAATGTGGGCCTGAACCCTCAAGTGGGCCCTCAACTTCACTTGGATTATACACACTCAGAAGCTGGAGCATTTGGGCTAAATACCTGGGGTTTTGGAAAAATTCTTAGTGTTAAAAACCCAGGTCATTAATGAATTTTATGAACTAATAACTATTAAACATTTCTTATGTATGTGTAATGTGCATGCATGTGTACGTATGGTAATATGTATGTGGACACATGCACATATGTATGGGGGGAGTGACTGTATTTGCGTGTGCATGTGGAGGCCAGAAGTCAATGTTGAATGCCTTCTTCACTTGCTTTCCTCCCAGGCTCCTCCGTGAGCTCATTTGGCTAGACAAGCTAGCCAGCAAGTCCCAGGGATTCCCCATTGCTTTCCCCAGTCCTGGGATTGTAGGCACATGCCATTGCAGTTCACATTTTAAGTGGGTGCTGGGGATCTGAACTCGGGGCCTCATGCTTGTGTGGCAAGCTCTAAATTTATCCACTGAGCCATTTCCCCATATAATAATGTCAACATTTCACTGTTAAACACTTCTTAAAGCCATATAAATAAATATAAATATAAATATAAATATAAATATAAATATAAATATAAATATAAATATAAATATAAATATAAATATAAATATAAATATAAATAAATTGACGGTTCTGCATCTAAAGAGATTCACTAATGCTTCAAATGAATTTACATGGGAATATTTCACCATTCTGAATCCGGTATTGTGCTAGAAAGACCTGGTGCTGACTCACAGCACAACCTTCCATAGGCTTGGTCTTCCCAGTTGGTCTTTTGCCCTTTGGATAATTTAGTTCATTTCTGAAGCCCTCATGAGATTTATGTGCTTAATATCTCCATCTGAATGAGAGCTGTCCTCACATGGGGGATGAGGATGCTTTCCTTTCTGAAATGCTAATTGGGCAGGGAACCCAGAGATAAACAAATTGATTTAATTTTAATCTATTTTCATGGTAGGGCATAATGACAACTGGTTTCTGTCTCACAGGGCTAAAAACCACAGCCCTTAATAAGAGCTCGCGGGTATATTATGCAGCTTTAAATAGCTTATGTGGTACTAGATGGCTCTCCATAAATTATTCTGACTCCAGCAGCATCTTGGGAACTCCCTGTAATTGTTTGACACAACTTTCAATCAGTGAAACTACTAGTGTGACACAAAGAAACTCTGAACCCTCTCCTATGAAGTGGAGGGTTGATTCTATGCCTACTGGTCCATAAATGAGACCATTCAGGAGAACCTGGTCTTGCTTCCCATCACCAGTTCAGAGTAACAATTGAAGGAGGATTCAAACACTGGCTTTTGTACATGGGCTTCGGGAATTACCTGCACACAGTAGGTGCTCAAATGATAGTTGAATGAGTGGTGTGTGGTGCCATACTGGCAGGGTCGGAATGGGAAGTCTGTCATCAGCATGGTCTCAGGGGCTGGGAAAATAGCTCAGTTGGTACTGTGCTTTTCTTGCAAGCATGAGGACCTGAGTTCAATTCCCATATCCCACATTACAAAAGCCAGGCATGGTGATGTGAGCTTGTAATCCCAGCACTGAAAAGGCATACAAGGGAATTCCTTGGGCTCACTGTTCAGGCAGTTTCCCTAATGAGAGTTTCAGGCCAGTAAAAGACCATGAATCATAAAGAGAAAGAAAGGAGGAAATAAAGAAAAGGGAGAGAAAAGAAAAGAAAAAAGTGGGGTGCATGGCACCTGAAGAAAAACACTATAAATTGCTCTCAGGCCTCTATATGTACACACACACACACACACACACACACACACACACACACACGTACATAGGCATGGCTTCCTCAGAAGACCCCAACCCAAATTGCATCCCTTGTTCACTCATTATATCTTAAATGTTGTTGTCATTACACTTCCCTCTGTCCATCATTGTGAAGTCCTGTTGGATGTCTGCCCCCTGAAGTGGCCACTACAGCCATTCACAACGGCCTACTATGCAGAGAAGCAGCTTGGACTTCCCCGTCACCATGGTTATGCTCATGCACTTTCTGTGACTGAGGGAAAACCAATAAAAGTAACATGTCATTTCTTGGTGGTCACAGATAAAACGGCATGTGAATTCCATCTATCTCATCTAAATCTCCTCCATCTGATGATGTCCTGCTGGTTGAGTCTCTCAGTTCTGGCTAAGGGAGATCACTGACTCTCAGGGAGCATGGGACAGTGGAAAACACAGTCATTGCTTATAGATGTTCTTTGTTGTCATGACATAACTCACCCTGCCTGGTTCTTCCCATGAAGGTGGAATGATCAAATTGTCACATCCTTAATCATCACTTTTAATGATATATCACAAGATAATTTTTGTGATCAATAAGGACTTGACTGGCATTGTAATTAAAATGTGCCTCAACAGCCTATTTCTCAAGATCCCATCTGGCCACTGACACATAGGACTTGGGTGGATGTTGCACCTATTTTACTTGTTCAGGGAATGGGATGCTTCTACTGTTCCACCAGCATGCAGCTGAACCCTCTGAGTGTGAACTTTTGTCACCAAGCTATCTCAAGCAGCAGCCCCTTCTACATCTTAGAGGGTTCATGAACTTCCTTCTTCTAACCTAGTGGTCCTAGGTTAGGGTCTGCCAATGGACTGAGGGAAGTTGATAAGTTGATAAGTTGATAAGGTGGTGACCTTGCTGTGCCCTGTGGTTTCATAGAGATGGCTGAAGTTTCATGGCATGGATGCGCTTTTATTACTGGGGGATAGTGGGCAATGGTATTGTGAACCTAATTTCCAGCTAACACCAATTTCTCATTTTTTCCATCAAACACTCTTGTCTGGGAATATTTCTACAGTAGCTTCACATTTTTTGTCTAGTGATGGTTAATCATCATTGTCAATTTGACCAGGTTTACAATTACTAAAAGACACACCTTTGGTGTGCTTGTGAGGGCATTTCCAGAGAGGATTAACTATCAGGGAAGGGAATGAGACACACCATGAATGTGAGTGGCACAATTCCATAGGCTGGGGTCCCAGACTGAGTTGAAAGGAGAAAGTGAGCTAGCATCAGCTTTTATCTCTGTATCCTGACTAGAGTACATATGTTCCTCTGATCCTTGAGGTAAGCTCTGACCACATAACTTCCTTTATCCAAAATAACATGTACCTTCATGGTAACGTTTATGAGTCCATGTGGCATCCTTCTTGTTCTATAATCTTTGTCTGAGCAATACCAAAGCACCATGAGAGATGACATCACATGCAGTGCTATGAGCCTGGATCCTGCCTGTTTGCATACAAGTCTGAGCACAGAAACTTGTTAAAATTAATAAGAGTTTGGATTGTTCATTACTGCAGTATAGCACAAACTGTTTTGCTATGTTCTCTTTCTCTTAACTCTATTGGCTACATTCTTGTTGGTGGCATACAATACCAGAGAAGAAGCAGGATGGAAGGAGTTTATATTTCAGCTTACAGTTCCATAAAGTAGGGGGTCATCATAATGAGGAAACATCACAGGAACAAGCAGCTGGCATCATATCATCACATCAGCAGGGAAGAGGAGAGAGAGAGAGACAGAGAGAGAGAAGCAGCAAGCTGAACTCAAAGCTGACCCCTAGGGACAAATTTCCTCCAGCCAAGATGGAACAGTGCCACCAAATGGAAATTAAGGAAATTAAGGATTCAAGCAGATGAGACTGTGGGGGACATTTTACATTCAAACCACCACATTAATCATTGTATTTTAGGTATATTTTACTGTTTTGTGTAGAACAAATTGTTCTTTGAAATTGATAACTTACTTAGTTTTATTTTTACTTAAGTGTTTACAGAATAAAATTGCAAATAATATCAATGTAGAATTGTTAGCTAAAATATTTAATTGATGAAGATAGACTGGATATGTTGAAGGTGCACCTATGATCATTTGATAGAAACATGCATTAACATACCCATGCTATATTCTATATGTTTAGTCCCCAGAATGATCTTATTTTCTAAGTGAAAGTTTTCACACATTCACCAACATGTCTCCAGCTCCAACCCCTGACTACCACCTTCGATTCTTTCTCTGAGTAAATAGTATTTGGAGGCTTTGGAACCCAGGAGAAAATAAATTTGAATCATTCTACATATTTTGGGTGCATAGAATGGCAGAGTGGACAGTAACAGATTGTGAAACATCAAAGAAGAGCAGAGAGTAAGATTCTGTAAAAAAAAAAAAAAAAAAAACAGCTAATTTAGGAATCAGAGATAAAACAGGAAAAAAATAACCATTGTTAAATTTAACTCTGGTAAAGAAGAGATTGTGTATTTTTTTAAAGTGAATAATGGTGGGTATCAAATCACCCTGGTATTTAGATTATAGTGAATAACTTTTAAAAGAAGGATATAACAGTTTAATTTTAAAATGTCAATAGTTACAATATACTGAAAATTCCAACCTTTGCAGCTTAGGAGGTGAAATTTTAAATGTCAGCTTCAAAATGTGCCTGGGGATACAGAGTTTTTGTCAAAATTACTCTGGAGTATTCTGCTCCAACAGAATTTTCTTAGATGTTGGAAATGTGCTTTAACTATGCCACCTGATACCATGGCCTTCATCCACATGTGGTTGCACATTCTTGAAGTGTTGCTATGCAACTGGGGAACTGAATTGTTACATTTTATTTTCATTAATTTAATTGTAATCAGGTCCATATGACCATTAAATTGGACCATGCATTTTCAGAATGAATATGAGCAAGGTGACTAGGTTATTGGACCATGTATGAGTTGCTTTCCTTGTTGCTATGACAAAATACCTGAAAACAAGGAAGGAAGGGTCCCTTTCAGGTCACAGTTTGAGGGTACAGTCCATTGTGACAGGGAAAGCATGATACCAAGAGCATTAGGCAGCTAGTCACATCATGCCATAGTCAGGAAACCGAGAGAGATGAATGGTGAAGTTCAACTCACTTTCTCCTTTTTATTCAGTCCAGGGTCCCAGCCAATAACATGCTGCAAAGTAGTTAGGGTGGGTCTCCCCTCCTCAGTTAAACCTCTCTGGAGACACCCATGTAGACATGCCTAGAGGTATGTCTCCTAGGTGACTCCAAAACCAGTCAAGTTGAAAATCAAGAGTAACCACCACATATAACAATAAAGCATATCCCATCCACCATTTCTGATGCATGAAATATAAGTAATAAAACTTGAACTACAAATTAAGTTTTAAAATACTAAAAATCTTTTGTTTCCTCTGATGACTACCACTTGTAATTCATCAAAATCATTTATTTATTTATTTATTTATTTATTTATTTATTTATTTATTTATTTTTGAAAGAGGCAGAGAGAGAGAGAGAGAGAGCAAGAGAATGGGCATGCCAGGACCTCAAGCCACTGCAAACGAACTCCAGATGCATGCGCCACCTTGTGCATCTGGCTTACGAGAGTCCTGGAGAGTTGAACCAGGATCGTTTGGCTTTGCAGGCAAATGCCTTAACTACTAAGCCATCTCTCCAGCCCAAAATCTTTTAGAAAATAAAACTATTATTTCCCTAGCTGTTTTAACAAGATGCTCACTCTGTATTTCAGTTAATCAAATCATGCACCACCTACCACACTGCCAGGGGATATGCCAAGCTGATTCTTTGGCCACATATCTGACCTTTATCTCAGCCATCACCTGTTCTTTGAAAGGTATTGCCCAAATAGTTCTACCTTTTCATTAGGGTATTCTCAAATTCACCTTTGTTCCATGGCAACCTGAATATATGCCCATGTATTCAGTGCAGGCACTATGCAACTAGCTTATACTGAATGTTGCTGGGCTGTTGGCATTAATAAAAGATGAGACTAAATTCTGTGTAATCAGCTTCTCACTCTCATTTGGAAAATAAGACTTGGCAATGGATTTTGCGATGTGCTGCAGTCCCTATTACTGTCATTGTTTTTACTGACAGCCCAAGAATTGGCAGGGTGCTTGGTGTTTTAGAAGGACAGAGACAGTAAAATAACTGTTAGAGGGCTGGAGGTTTCAGGCCAAAGTGAAGTAAGAGGAGATAATTACTCAAGTGACTGGAGCTCCACTGGAGACAGGGATAAAGCAAGAAGGAAGGCAGGTGTTCAATACTGCAGAGGCAGGCTTGAGGACCATGGGTCTGCTCCAGTGAGGGTCCAAGTCACTGGGAAGCTGCAAGAGGTTAAGCTTGCATCTCACCCACCGGATGGACAATGGCATTTTTTTTTTTTTTCATCTTGCAAGAGAGCAGATGGCTAGTATCTTGTTCCTCTGCCCAAATATGCAATAAAACCAGCTTAAAGGAGGAAAGATTTATTTTGGCTCATGGGCTAGGGGTGGGGGTTATAGTCTATCATGGTATAGAAGGTATTTTCATGGCAGTGGGAATGTTATGCTGCTTGCTCACATCTCAGAAGACCAGGAAGCATAAAAAGGAGAATGTCAGCACTCAGCATTCAGCTGGCTTTCTCATTTTGCCCCTTTTATTTAGTAGCATTCCAGCCCATGGGATGGTGCCCCCCACAGTCAGGGTGATTCTTCCCTTCTCAGTTGATTCTCTTTGGAAATACCCTCACAGACACATTAAAGATATGCTTCACTAATATCCTTCCCAGATGTTTCTTAACCCAGTTAAAAGCTGAAAATAAAAAGTTAGCATCGCAAGTTATTTTTCTTTTTTTTTAATCTTAGGGATTACTTTATTTTTTTAAATTTTTTTCTGTTCATTTTTTATTGACAACTTCTATACTTGCATACAAAAAACACATGATATTTCCCTCCCCTCCCCCATTCCACTTTAGAACTCCAATCTCCATCATATACCCTCCCTCTTTCCATTAGTCTCTCTTTTAATTTGATGTCATCATCTTTTTTTTTCCATTTTGAGGGTCTTGCGATGGTATTGCTAGGCACTGCAAGGTCATGGATATCGAGGCCAATTTCTGTCTGGGCAGTTGCATTGTAAGAAGTCATACCCTTCCTTTGGCTCTTCCATTCTATCCGCCCCCTCTTCCGCAATGGTCCCTGCTCTTGTCTGACTAAATATATATATTATTCCCACCAAGCTGCCCTGAAAGCACTACACTTAATGTTCATGTTCACATATTAATGCTACTCTCACTTCTGGTTAGAGAAGCTTCTCTTTTCAGATGGCGATGACCAATGGGATGACCCAAAAGTCAACATAGTGCTGAGAAGAAGGGATGGAGGAGTGCCCAGCACTGAAACACCTCTGTCACAAGTTATTTTTCTAGATCTCAGCATAATGGGTAACAGTGGCGAGGTCACACTAGCTGAGAAAGTATAATTGGATTTTGTTTTAA
Source organism: Orientallactaga sibirica (assembly GCA_036365145.1). Lineage (NCBI taxonomy): Eukaryota > Metazoa > Chordata > Mammalia > Rodentia > Dipodidae > Orientallactaga > Orientallactaga sibirica. Next base: position 43,669,599 of record JAEOAD010000011.1, on the reverse strand, counting down.
GTTCTTTCTCTCTGTGTGTGTGGGGGGGGGGACTGTGGGTGTAGGTGCACATATGAAGTCAGCCTCAATTGTTGGTCCTTATGTAGAATGTGCACATTCACACTCTCATACACATGCATCAGTCAATGGCTTATTGGGCTCAGGAGAGCCATCTGTGTGTCTCTTTACAAGTCCACATTCAATGATATCCAGGAGAACCTGGAAACATTGATGTGGGTCTGTTAACATAATGGGAATTGATAAGTATTACAAATCAGGCATATGCCCCAACCCCACCAGCTGTGGAACACATGCCATCCCTCTGATGGGTGAGTCTCCCTTATGGCCAGAAAGCCATAGTGCAAAAAGTCCCTGAGTTTAGTAGCTCTTTGTTGAGCTGGAAATGGGGCAAAGGTGATCTGTAGAAAGGAAAATGGCATTCAATGCCGAAGCCCAAGTAGGCACAGAGGAAGGGGAGAGAATGACACTGAGTCCTGGCATCCAGTGGCAGCATAAATGAAGCTTGGTGGCTGAGAGCCTGGTGTGCATGCTCAGATACTAGTCTGTGGACTATAGACAGGAGACTTGAAAAGCCAGTAAAAGTGTCCTGATGTGATCCCCACTAGAGTGGAGAGTGACCATCTCTGCCTGAGAACACACGAGGGACACGCTCCTGAATCACAGAGAGGCTCTCAGTGGAAGGAACCTGTCCTGTGTCTGCCTCTGCTGTGCAGGTGCAGCAACCCATCATAGAGGGGCGCAGAGGTCATAGGCCCTAGGTCTGTCATGGTCGAGTCACTGTGAGAGACCTGAATACCAAGGTGAAGACATGATGTTTTGTGCTTGGAAAAATAGTTAATCTTTATATAGATGAATGATACACAAATTATTAACATGTATGGAGCAGCAAACAAATAAATAATAGACAGAGGGGGGCTGGAGAAATGGCTCAGTGGTTAAGGTGCTTGCCTGCAAAACCTAAGGACCCAAGTTCTATTCCCAGTACCCATGTAAAGCCTGATGCACAAGGTGGCTCATGCATCTGGAATTTGTTTGCAGTGGCTAGAAGCCCTGAGGTGCCCATTCTCTCTCTCTCTCTGTCTTTCTCTCTCCTCTCTCTTTCTCTCTCTCATAAATGAATAAAATGTTTTTAAAAACAATAGGAAGATACATGAAGGGAGTAAGGGAGAGAGAGGAAAAGAGAAAATGAGGCTGACAAGATGACTCGGACAGTAAAGTACTTGTAGCACAAGCAGTGCTCACACAGATGATAGGTGTGGCGATATGTGCCTATAGACTCAGCACTGAGAGCTGGGATAGGAGGGTCTCTAAGGATCATTGGCTAGTCTAGCCAAATTGGTAAATTCTAGAAGAAGAGAGACCCTGTTTCAAATGGAAAGTGGAGAATGATAGAAGAAGGCACCCAGTGTTGAACTTTGGCCTCCACATGTGTACATGTACATGTGTATTCACACACATATGAACATGAATACATATAAATGCATGGATGCTGCCTGAGAGTTTTTATTTTTGTGTGTGTGTATGTGTGTGTTATGTGCAACTGTGTGCACTCCCCGAGCACATGTATATGGAGACCACAGGAGAATGCTGGGTGACCTTCTCTATTGCTCATGTTTCCTTGAGACAGTCTCTCGCAGAACCTAGAACTGTCATTTTTCAGTCAGACTGACTGACCAGTGAGCCCCAGTGATTCCTTCATCTCTGCTCCCCACAAGACTGGGGTTATAGGCATATGTGACTGCACTCAACTGTTCATCTGGGTGTCAGAGAATTAAACTCAAGATAAATCAGATCCTCATGCTTGCACAGTAAGCACTCTTACCTGCTTAGCCATCTCTCTGGTCCCTGAAATTGTTTTAAAATTATGATTTATAATCAGAAATGGTTTGATTTGTATACCTATTTTCTATGCCTATATACACAGAGCTGTGTAAAAATTTCTCAGGTTGCATCTGGGATATAGGTCAGTGGTAGAGCACTTGCTTAGCATGTCCAGGTTCAATCACATAGTGTGGCAAGAAAATGAGTTATGAGTGGAAAAAGCCCTATCGACACAATGCCCATGTCTATGGGTACTGTGGGCCCGAGATGGGAAGGTTCATAGTGGCACATAGTGGGACAGATACCTCCCTCTGTCAAAAGATGCAGAGTTCTGTTGAACTTTTGTCAGGGGAGGATAATTAGACTATTAAAACTGTGACTTCTTATGCCATGACAACTTTGGATCCTTTGCTAATTGCAAGGGTGAATTAATTCCTGGCAATTCCTGGACCTCAGCCAGGAAGGCTTGTGGAGGTGACAAGACCACAGAACCCTTTAAAGGCTCACTCCATATGTGCCACGGGCTGGTGCCAATTCTCACTTGGAAGCTCAGCTGCAGGGATACACAGAGGGACACACATGGCTGCACTTTCTAGTGGAGCATCCTCGCAGTGCAGTTGCCCTGGATTTCATCATTTCAGCTCAAAGCTCCCAGGGCAAATGTCATGAGAGGGGTGCAGAGGCCCACCCACCTTCCACATCCTCACCTGGGTCTCAGAGTATCAATGCTCAATTCACCACATGCCTCCCCTTGGCCATGAACACTGAAGACATTATGACCTGCCATATCTTTAGAACAGCATTGGGACTGAGAGGAGATAGCAGCTGAATGGAGACTCGAATCAATCAATTAAAAGCACATGCTGTCCCTTCTTGTTTATCCCAGTGTCGGTCTTCACCTCCCGGCTCTCCTTTGTTGTTTACAGCTACTGGAGCACTTAGCTTTCAGCCAACATCATTAATGAAACTGGTAATGGCTGTGAAATTGTTACTTAAGGCGTGTAGGAAGTGGAGCATCTGGTATCTGACAACAGCAGTGCTCTCACATGGGGGCCACTAAGTCCTGGCAGAGACCACAGAGTGCTGTCTTGGAAGTGAGCTGCGAGCACTGGGCCATGGTGCCTGCAGTTCAGCAAGGAGATGTGGTGGGGTGATGGGGAGCATGGACAGGATGAGCAAGCCCTCCTCAAGCACAGCCCTCTCCAGACTGTGGCTGTCAGCGGCCATCTGTATAGAAGAGTCAGTCAGTGGGACAAAAATAAGTAGAATGCTTTTTTTTTTTTTTTTTTTTTTCCAATTTATAGCATTTTATTGTAGTTGCCTTCTTGTTGCTGGGACAGAGCACCTAACCACAAACAGCTGGTGGGAGGAAAGTTTTTATTTTGGCTTTGGCTTACAGTCTCAAAGGAAAGCTTCATGATGGCAGGGAAAGCATGGCATGAGAAGAGGCTGGACATCACCTCTGCCACAGCAGGTGGAAAATCGCAGCAGGTGAGTGAGCTGAACTCTGGCAAGGGGAACTAGCTATAACACTCCTGAGCCATCCCCCAGCAATATACCTCCTCCAGCAAAGCTCCACCTCCCAGCCTGCCATCAGCTGGAGACCAAACATTCAAAACACATGACTTTGTGAGGGACACCTAATTCAAACCACCACACATTTTCAAATAGAATTTGATTTTGTTGATTCTGTTCCCCCTTCTTTACATGCCACATGTATCCTTTGACCTTCCTCTCGTCCAGCTCATTTGTTCATATTCATTTTGTTGACAGTTCTATGTTTATAGGTTTTACCCACATTTGTCCCTCCATATATGTACATAGTTACCGATATTGTAAGCTTAAAAGAATTGGAAGCCGGGCGTGGTGGTGCACACCTTTAATCCCAGCACTCGGGAGGCAGAGGTAGGAGGATTGCCGAGAGTTCGAGGCCACCCTGAGACTACATAGTTAATTCCAGGTCAGCCTGGACCAGAGTGAGACCCTACCTCGCAAAACAAAAAAAAAAAAAAAAAAAAAGAATTGGCAATGGTCTAGATGCCCAGCAATGGATAAATGGATAATGAAAAAGGAATTTTATTCTGCAGAACAGAACCCTTTACTACTATAGGATGGAGAAAATTACCTTTTTTCTACTCAAAAAACTAAGGCTCTCGTGGCTTTACCCCTCAGTGAGTGTTATGGCAGTTAATATTAACAGTTGCCAGGGGAGAAGGGCTCAAAGCCCCATGCCCTGAGGAATTATAGGCAGTTAACATTGCTGGTCAGGGGTTCATGAGGACCCGCCCCCTTATCTTGGGATTTTTAAACAGTTAATTGTTGCTACAGGGAAGGGATCATGAGGCCCCACCCCTTCCTAAGGGTCTATTTGCAGTTAATGGTTCCCGGAGAAGTAAACGGCATTTTCTTCAGTGGAGTAGCCACTTGTTAAGTTATACATGCTCAGGTGAAAAACCTTTACCCATGCTCCTATTCAATTATAAAATCTAACTGGGCCACCAAAATAATAAAAGTAAATGAAAGTAGAAAGGGGACTAGGTGGGAAGAGGAAAAGGATGAGCAGGAGTGGGAGAGGAACAGAGAAAATAACAGGCATGGATATGATCCAACTTACTCTACTTATAATTAGCATATGGTAATAAAAATGTTAAATGATAGTGGGTCAGTTTTCTCATACTTCACCAGGTGAATACACCCCCATGTGTTCTCATCCCTGCGATGTGCTATGTGTGTGTAGCAATCAAGGGAGCTTTCTCCTTAGAGGAGAAAGTAGTCATTTGTTATACCTCCCCCAATGCCTTGTCTTATCCTACACACCTCTCTGCACTGCACCTGGATTCCATCATAGTATGTGTGAAACATGAGTGCAAGTTGGTGGTCCCTCCCCATCAGTGTGAGCCTTTGTGAGTAACAACTGTTCCTGTATCATAATGCTCAGCAAGGATTGTGTAGTGGCTAGTGAGAGAGAAAAAGCTAAGGCCAGTATTTTGGTCCTGTGACCCCAAGCAGGACTCTGTCCACAGTAAGAAAGTTGACATCAGTGACAGATTTGCTGGAGTGCATGAGCAATGGCTCTGGGATCTTCTGGACGCTTCTCCTGTTGTAGTGTACTACAAGGTTGGCTAGCAGATGGGAAGAACAGTTTACACTCTGGGGAGGGGGAGGAGGCTGGGATGCAAAGAATGAACTTGGCAGGCATAAATGCAGGCTAGGGGGCTGAAGAGGGGACTCTATAGGTAGAATTGGCTGCTCCCTGCTCTAGGGTGTGTTGGTAGTAGTGGCTTCAAGTGGGGAAAAGTGGGGGGATGTTGTAGTCAAGTTCGCATTGCTGGCATAAATCTCCCAACCAAAAGCAGCTTCTGTGGATAAAAGGTTTAGTTTGGCTTGCAGACTTGAGGGGAAGCTCCCTGGTGGCAGGGGGAAATGATGGCATGAACAGAGGGTGGACATCACCTCCTGGCAAGGGGAAACTGGCTACAACACCCACAAGCCCACCCCCAACAATACACTGCCTCCAGGAGGCATTAATTACTAAATCTCCAACAACTGGGAACCTAGCATTCAGAACACCTAGGTTTATGGGGGACACCTGAATCAAACCACCACGGGGGGGGGGTAACCATGATCTCAGAGAAATTAATGTGTCACAAACTTGCTGGGACTCCCAGGCCAGGACTATGACCCAGAAGAGGGTTCATATTAATGAATCTACATAACAAAATACTTGAAAGAACAACTTACAGTGGAGAAAGATTAATTTGGCTCATGGTTTAAGAGACGTTGGTCCACAGTGAAAGACAGGAGTACAGGAAGAAGCCAGGACAGGATACAGCCCCCAAGGGCTTCACTCCTAGGACCTACTTCCTCAGTCAGGCCCTGTCTCCCAAAACTGCACCACCAGCTGGTGACCCAGAAATCCACATACCAACCTGTTGGGGATGTTTCATATTGACATCTGTCATTGTGCCACAACTAAAGATGAAGGGCCTAGTGAGGCGGGCTCCCTTGTGAGGAGAGGTGGGTGAGACGCCAATGTTACCCTTGCATGGCTGAAAAGTTTCCATGAATGTTTTCCCAGATCCACATGACCTGGCACGTGAGAGCAGAGGTCACTGCTGTGTGACCTTCAGCAAGTTACTCACCTTCTCTGGGCCTGTGTAGACTGTATCAGTTACTTTTATAGAAAAGGAGTAACCCTTTATTTTGTAACAGCAGTGTTTTCAGATGGGACTCGTGTGTGTGCTGTAATGAGTTTCCACACTGTTAGAAGTGGTATTTTCAACAGCTTCAAGCAAAGACTCATTTACCAAGCTGCTCATCTGCCACGTGCTCACTGGCGAGCATCACATAGAACAGATTTTAATTGTACACGTTTGGGTGGAAATTGTATCCACTAAAGGCTGGAACAAGCCATGGAACGGACCTGGGTCATGGTGGGGCTGTGCGTTAGGATGTGACCTTTGTTTCAGATGTAAGATGAGGTCACAATGGATCAGGGCTCAGCCTAAATGCAGTGTCTGCATTCCACATACAAAGGCCACGGGAGGGACACAGGCCACAGGGGGCTTAGAGTGACTTCTTGTCCCTCTAGAAGTGGCAAGAGGCAGCAGAGAGTCTCTCCCAGGATCCAGAAGTTGCACAGTCCTGCAGCGACCTTGACCTTGGCCTTTGCCTGGCAGAACTCTGAGACAATACATGTCAGATGCCTTAATTGTCTTCATGAGGCAAGGAAGCTAGCACTAGCTGCAGCATTCCAGTTAGCAAAGGAATATACGCTGTAACCAGGAACAGCTCTATGCTGCTCATCAGGGTGCTCACAGCCTTCAAAATCCTCCTCATCACACTGCCCACCCTCGTCCACAGGTCTGCAGCCTCCTCTGCCAGCCTGACTCTCAGTCTGGTGACAAGTGTCTTTCCAGACTTTGGGAGCCCTGTGATACAAATGAAACCCTGATTTAGCCCAGCCACCAACCAGCACAGGACATAAGTGAGCATGACGCCTCTCCATGTTTCTGTGTCCTAAAGGGGTAGATCACATTGATCTCCAGGCTGGCAAGGAGAATGCAAACGTTTCTCAAGCTTTAAACATCTAAAGAGCTGCCTATGTGGAGTGCAAATCATAATTTTTCCCATTACAATTAATAATATTGTATTGAACATATATTTATTTAAATATATGTATATATTCAACAATGTTTTATTTAGCAGCAGGGTTTCTGGAATTAATTAAGGTTGGTTTTGGACTTATCAGAAAAAAAATAATTAGATGTTACAAGGGCCATGTAGTGTTTGCTAAGTAAAATAAGTAAATGAACTCTTAGGTACAGACTGTAGGACTGATCTGTTGGGCATGAAAGAAGTCAGGCCAACAAGAATCCTAACTAGACTTTGGGGCTCCCACGAAGCCCTAATGACTCCAGTCACTGACTACACAGAAGACTCCCACCGAGTGTCCTGTCACCTCTCAGTGCTGATGTAGCCAGTGACCAGCTAGAGTACCTCCAGCAGAGAGAAAACAGTGAAAAGATCAAAGGTGGCTTCTGAGGTGACTGGCCAAGCAAGCGGGGATCTGCTCCTGCTCTCCCTCTTCTTGCTGGGCGGGGGCGGGGGGGGGGGAGCAGAGGTGGCTCTGAGAGTCCGTCACATAGTCTCAGGCACATAGAGTATGTGGACCAGTACAGAACTGCTCACCTGGACTGACATTTAACTGCCATTGTCTGCTGGAGAGGGACCTGCATTGACTCTGTATGTCCAGGAGGATGCTTTCTGCTAGTAAGACAGAAACTGGCCAAATTTACAGAAACAGAGAGGACCAGGGTGATGTCGAAGCTGGTGCAGGAGAGGGAGAGTCATGGATGGGCGTGTAAGGTTTCAGTGACTTGAGATGGGTACGGTACATTCCACCCAGCCACGACGCAACATGGAATTTACAGTTAATGATTTTTCTTGTAGGCTTAAAATCTCAACTGTTTATGTTAAATTTTTCTGGTTTGGAGAAGTTGTATCAGAATACATGAGACTGGTTAAGTGATAATGAACAGATTTATTTCTTACAATTCTGGAGGCTGAGACATGCAAGGTCCAGTGTCTATGACACCCTATGGAGGAAGGCAGGAGGCCAAAGAGCAGTCAGGGGCCCTCTCCTGTGGTAACTAACCCACTCCCCAGAGAGCGGCATGAGCCCGGGCCTGAGAGCATAACCTCATGACCTATCATCTCTTCAAGGTCCCTTCTCTCAGCACTCAACATGTTGGGGACTAAGTTTCTCACACAGCAACAGATCTTGCTGCAGATTAGTTGGATCTGAACCCAGTGCCAGCATGACTGGATTCCTTTCCCTATCCGGGAGCTCATTTCATGCCCAGCTTCTTAGTGATGAAGTAGCTGAGGTTGTGCCAACTTTCACAAGGTTCAAGTTGGTCATTAGGGGAGAAGGTGCTAGTAGAGGGAGTCACACCTTCCCTGGTCAGGGTGGGGAAGGTGATAGCAGAGGGGGTTCACTTTCCCCAGTCAGGGGTGGGGAGGTGGTAGTGGAGGGGCTTACACCTTTCCTGAAGCTCTGGAATACCCTTGAGCCCCATTGACAGTTTTGGACCCCATTCCTGAAGCCAGGAAGAAGAAAGGGGCTTATTCCTGAAGTTATCCTCATTGGCTATGTGGAATCAAGGCTGTTGCCCAAAGTGGCAGAAAACCATCAGGGGACACCTTCCATTCCTGGGCAAACACCATCCTTGTAAAGGATGCCACATGTGAGGAGCCAGAACAATGTGATTCAGGAGTCCCTTGAGTCCCCTGACAATACACTGTCACTTGCAATCCTGGTAGAGCCACTGCTGTGGGCCGTCACCCTATAATTGACTGGTATGTGCTACTTTCTGACTCAACAGACAGGGTTATGCAGCCCAAACCTGGGAGCGATTTGTATAATCCTCTGTGTCCTATTTATGTTTCTTTTTTCTTTTTTGTCTCCTTTTTTTATTTCTAAATTTAAAGCACCTTTGAAAATGCACCCATGGAAATAGTTCCTGTTGAAATATGAGACATTGAGATACCCCTGACAAAAAAAAAAAAAAATGCAGAGCATAGGAAGAAACAGTCCTGCTAGATATTAAAGTTTGTCAAATGGAATGGAGTTTAAAACATTCAGGCACTTGGGTATGAGAAGGCAGGCAAGTCAATAACAATGAGTGGAGGGCCAAACAGCAGCTGGAAAACACAGACAATTTTCAGATATATTAACAGTGGCACAACAAGTCAGCAGATACTAAATGCATGGCTCATTTAATAAATATTCTGATAAAAACCAAATAGGGAAAGTAAAATTGCATCTATGTTTCCCCAAAATAAATTCTAAAAGAATCAAGGGATTGTTTTCCTTGAAAAGGCAGTTTCCAGGCTGGAGGGATGGCTTAGTGGTTAAGGCACTTGCCTGGAAAGCCAAGGGACCCAGGTTCAATTCCCCAGGACCCACATAAGCCAGATGCACAAGGTGACACATGGATCTGGAGTTCATTTGCAGTGGCTGGAGGTCTTATTGTGCCCATTCTCTCTGTCTCTCTCTGTTTATCTCTCAAATAAAATAATATAAAAAGCAGTTTCCAAATATGCAATACAATTGGGGCAAACATAACAACAGAGAAATGAGTGGAGGGTGTGAAGTTATTTAAAAGAAAAGTAGAATAAAATATAAGAATATGAAGAAATGTTCAATAATACTCATAATTGATGAAATGTTATTTTTGCTTATGAGAACTGCAAAGATGAAAAAGACCCTTTTAAATCACCATGGTTCTGTAACTGGCAGATGTGGGCATGGGAGTGTCTTGTTGAGTGACCATTTAGCAAATTCTACTGACAATGAGTCTGTGTTTGGAAACATTACAGATCAGGACATGGGTAAAGAAATGGGTTGGCAGGCAGGGTTAGATAGGAGACAGGAAACATCTAGAAGGGTCCCACTGGGGTGCTGACATAAGATGGCAGCAGTGGAGCAGCTGTGAGGCAGGATGCTGAGGTGTGTTCAGTGGTGTGTGCTGATACACAGAAGTGAAAGACATGATTGATGAGGTCCTGACACCATGTGGCCAGGAGTCAAATGGATCTTTGTGTGGACAGTAGAGTCATTCATGTTAGATGACAGCAGGTACTGAGAGAGAGTGGGAAGATGGACAGCTCTGTCAAGAGTCAATGGAAAGGTCCCATCTCAGCCTCACCTGAGTGAGGGAGAGGTGATGACTGGGAAGCGAAATGAAGGAACAGAGAAATATCAACCAGGTTGCCCTTTAGGTTGTGTGGCATGTATAGGTTTGATGGGGATGAGGAGGCAGCAGTATTCCTGAGATCTAGATGTTCCTGTCAGTGTCCTACACCAGGTTCCACATTTCGTTGGCTCCCTTAGAGCATACTGTATAGTGCCTGGTATTAAAGAAGCTCAAGAAACATGGGGTAAGTGAACAAACATATCATTAAAATAATAGTCTATGCCTGTCTTTGGACTTGAAGCTTTCCTTACCGGGAGTTATCCTACGGAAATGTTTACCAGTGAGGGTGGTGCCATGTTCATGAAGAATCATTCCCCAAAGCACTTGTCACAGGATTCAGCACTGGAGAGCACCTGCAGATTGAGAGTAAAACTGATCAAGTAGTTTGGTTCAAACATGTCACACCATCAATGAGTGTGTATGGCATACACTATAATGTGTACATGTGTTGTGATATATCTAAATATCTTGTTTCTCTAGAAAAGAAACAGCAGGTCAGGGAGAAGTTGGCGACAGAAATCTGTCATTAGAGACATTTCTTATTGCCCCATCCATATTAATTATGTTATTTTCAACATTCTTACAGTATTTTACATGAAAATAGCTAATTAATAATTATAGCTCCCCAAAAGTTAACCCTGAAAATGTGAGCTTATCAGCCATGGTTCTACTTTTGGTTCAGAAAATTTGCCTTGCTTACAAAAGTGTATGTAAGCAATTTCTTTGAAAGCCTGGTAAGTGTGAGGTTCTAGGCAGATGGCAGTCAGTTCTATTGTGTGTGCTTGTGAAATTAGAGGGTTGGGTTCCTTTCCTGACAATAAAATTATGACCTACTTTAACCCTGAGACCCAAGCACAGCTCGGCCTCCTGGGAATTGCCATGCCCTGGGAACATGGGAGCCAGAGAGTGTTATGAAGTCCTGGTTGCTGACACCCCAATAGCTGTTTTTCTGCAAATATTTGTCCTGTCTGCTCTGCTGAGATTATTGGGTAGGCTAAATTTGGAGCTTCTGAGACTGATTTAAACTTTGAGTCTGTATCTAATATCTGATATTGGAGTGCAAGGCTGTGTCTTATTTCATTTTGCTTCTTGTGAAGAGCTGGAGCTGGTTAGTGGCTTTGTAATGGGGAGACAGGAAGAGTGAGGTATCCAATGTTATTGCTCAGCTGGCCAGACCTTCCACTCTAATCATAAGAATCGTGAGTAGCAAGGAGACACCTGTACAGTGTTGCAGTGCTAGGCCATGGAATGTCCAAGGCTTGGGGATGGATTGGAAGAGCAGGAAGTTTATAGCTCCAGGCCTTGAGAGCTGGGGCCCATTGCTCTAGGAGTTACAACCAGGCATCAACACAGGGCTTAGGTTGGAGGCTTGGTGTTCTGGGTTTGACCACTTGGCAGCTATTGGAATCCTCAGCTTTCAGTGATTATGAGAACATGTGGGAAGCAGCAACAGGCAGCACCTGCTAATATCACAGCTGCTGAACAGGCCTTGGGTTCTGGGACCCTCAGCTCCACAGTGACAGTGTTTTAGTTCTCTGGCCTGGGGAGTCTGAGATCCTTGGCCCTTTAAAAGCTTCCCAGAACTCTGCACTCATGGAGGCCAGCAGCTCAGTTTGTTTCCCTTGGTTCTTTACAGCCTTCTTTCTTCAGACTCAGCTCTCTTCCCTCCCTATCCTTCTCTTCTTCCGCCATCATATTTCATTGCCTCTGTCGCTTCTACTGACCACCCTTTCTTTCTTAGCTGATCACTGGAACTTCAGCTCCTGCAGCTCAAGTGGCCACTGCCATTGCCACTGTCACCATCTCCACTGCTGCTGCTATTCTGTTGCTGCTTCTGCTTCTCCTTTGTGTTGTCTCCCTAATAAAGATCAAAAGTAGGCAAGAAATGCCCCTGTGAGAGAAGCCTTTAGTTGGTCTGATGATACCATATCCTGGGCAGCTCAGGAGGGCGTCTTCTGACTGACCAGGGAAGTCACCTGAACAGCCTGTCTGTTGATGGTGTGGCCAAGATGTTTGCACCAATCATGGGGCATCTCTTCATGCAAATGAAGGCCTGTGTTTGCACCAATGATAGGCCATCTACTGGCCAAAGCTTGGGTGGAAATGGCTGCTGTGAGAGTTCATCAAAGTGAACTCTAAATGGCTGAACGGTTCCATGAAAGCTGGTAGAAACAGTCATGGCTGAGACAGTGCCTTCCAGAGCTGGGGCTGTGCTTACACAGAAAGCAGCTGTGATTGTCTTGTCGTTTCCTCAAGACATTCATGAAGTTCCCAGCAGCCAGTAAACCAGTGAAGTGTCTAATAGCTGACAATTAAGAAGTCACATAGCCCTGTCCCCCAACATCTCAGCTTTCTTTAAAGTAAAAATAAACAATAAAAGTTGTGGTTAAAATAAAGGTGTATCATTAACATTATCCGTGCTTTAGCCAGTGTGTGGCTCACTCTAACAGTGCTGAAACCCCGTGTCAGTGCTTACTGACAGGTGGGTCCTTCTGAACAACATCTCACAGGCTTCCATCTTACAAGGGAAATAATGATAATATTGGCTAAAACCTGTTCCCTACTGACACATTATTTAGGACCTGACACCTTGGTATGGCTTAGAGTTAGCTGCATCCAACAGAGAATGGGATTGTTTCTTTGGATGTTTCCTGACTGATTTGATGACCCCATGGTGGCTCAGTTGTCTAAAGAATGAGGCTTTCCCATTGTGATCTTGTACTCATGGTTTCAGCCTGTTTGTCACTGACTGATTTAGTATCTATGAGGAGAATGATTGGCCCACCATTCTGGAATTCTGCAGAATGGGTGTGGCTTCCTCTCTCGCCTGACCTCCCCCTCCCTGGGACTCTGTATCTAGGGCTATGTATCTTTCCCAAAGAGAAAACCTTGTTTGCATGAAGTGCTGGTGATTCACAAGAATCCATGATCACTGCTCACATAAGAGTGGTGGCACAATCGTGCACCAATCAAGGAACAACCCTTGTTGTGCAAATGAAGGTCTGTGTTTGCAACTGACAGCTTCACCATTGTTGTGATCAAATCCCTGACAGGAATACAGAGAGGAATTATTTATTTTGGTTCATGGTTTCAGTTGGTTCCTTCCATCAAAGCAGGAAGGCAGGGCAAAGCAGCTCCCACCATGACAGACAAAAGCAACAGATAGCAGCGAGAGGACTGTAGGAAAGAACCAGAGCGAGGACACAGCCCCAATGACCTGATTCCTCCAGCAAGCCCCACCGCCTGCTTCTCACCACCTCCAAATAATGCTGTCAAATTATGAATCCAGGGGTGGCTTATCAGTTAAGGTGCTTCCCTGTGAAGCCTAAGGACCCAGGTTCAGTTCCCCAGTGCCAACATAAGCCACATGCACAAGGTGGTACATGCATCTGGAGTTTGTTTGCAGTGGCTAGAGGCCCTGGTGTGCCCATTATCTCTATCTGTCTCTCTCTTTCTCTCTCTCTCTTTCCAATAAATAAATAAAAATATTTATTTTTATTTTTTTTTGGGGGGAGAGAGACACACAGAGAGAAACAGAGAGAGGGAGAGGAATACAGAGGTGGGCGCACCAGCAGCCTCTCAGCTGCTGCGAACGAAATCTAGATGCGTGCTCCCCCCTTGTGGACAAGTGCAGCATTGCGCCCCTTTACATTTGGCTAAACGTGGGACCTGGAGATTGGAACTGCTGGAGATGAGAACCAGCGTTCTTAGGCTTAGGAGGCAGGCGCCTTAACCGCTAAGCCATCTCTCCAGCCCAATAAAAATATTTTAAAATATGAATACATTAATAGGTTTCAGGTGGCCCACCAGGTGGCAAGGTCCTACACAGGAGCCTTGAGAGGGGCCACTCCATCTTCAATCCCTAGCAAATAATTTCCTGTCTGGGGGAGGGAGGTAGGTTTCCTGCAGCATATAAATGAGGGTAGTTTTTTTTCTCATCACAGATTAAGCACAGATAGATTAAATGAAATTTGAAAGATAGCTCTGCATGTCTGCCTTTCCCTCCTGCCTGCCCTTGAGTTCTAGCTGCTGGCTTGACCGTTTGCCAGGAGGGTAGGCTATAAACTAAGGAGAGTCTTTCTGCTGGAGTCCTCTAAAGAGGGTCTTTTCTGCTGGGGTGGGGTCATGCCTGCAAGGAAACAAACCAGTGGAGCCCTTCTAAAGTACCGAGTGTCAGGAGGAAAGCCTGGCTCGGGAACACTAGGACCATATGCAGGAGGCACGTAGTGCTAACGTGGCCTGAAGAAGTCAGTGAGCATCTGCTGTGTTGGCAAAGAAGCACAAGCATGTGTACTGGATGAGGGTGAGCAAAGACTCCCATGCTCAAGAGAAAACAGAGGTCTCCAAGCAAGCAGCTGGCCTGGTGTGGGGAGAAGGTTTCATTACACATGATGCTCAGGCCTTGGCCCCAGCTGCAATGCTCTGCAGTTTGTTCTTTCCCCTCACTGGTCCCCGCTCTTGAGTTGACAGGCAGCCAGGCAGCTTTCTTCCTCAAGCTGGCTTATTTGTCTTTGAAGCTGACAAGAAAAAGAGATGAGGTTGAACTATGATCAGAGCAGCAAGCATCATACAGTGAGAGCTGTCATATACAGGTGTCCGGGTGGTATATTGCTCAATTCTAGGAGGCTCCATTTATATTGTAGTCTATATGAATAGAACCTTCTAGGATGGTTCAGAGCTCCAGTTTCATAGTTATATAGCATACCTAAGTATGATCTTAATTTTACAGAATTATGAACAGAGTGTGAATTACAAAATTCATAAGAGAATGATGACTAAAATGTTATTGTTTGAGTTTAGAGCCATGGAAGTTTGGGTATCTTCACTGATTGAGTCATTCAAAGCATATTCAGTGCACTAAGATACAGCTAGCAGACAGCTCAGATGCAACTCTCACCAGGGCACCAGCTGAAGCCATAAAGTTATAGGGGAAAGAGTGCTGCTTTATCGGTGAACCTGGTATCAGCACAGGGGTGAAGGAGATAGACACAAAGAACACTCAACTCCTACCAAATCAGATATCCAGAGACACAGAGACCCCCAAAACCTCATCACTGAAATAGACCTAAAATGAACTCAACATGGCTCAGGAAAATTCGTAGAAGAGGGGGCGGAAAGATTGTTAGAGCCATGAGTTGGGTCATTATGCAGAGTCATTCCTCTCCTGTATAACTGATGACTACCCCCATAAGGCAAGACCCACATTACCCATGCGGGGAGAACAGGAAAAGGCTAACGATGGTACCATTGTGGCTGTATATATACTATATACTATATACATAACTCATAAAAAATATTGGGCTGCTTTCAGTTTAGGAGTGTTTGTTTGGTGAAACAATATTTTAAAAGTTTGGAATGTAAGAGCCACAGGGTAGGCATCCTCAAGCACAACCCCTTCTCCCAGAGATGGACTGAGGCCCTAAATACCCCACAGTGAATACCAAGGACCCTACTGAGGGGGGCCCTTAGGGAATTGGAGACTGGGGTGAAGGGATACAAGACTATAACCAATATAAAATACATACATATATATATATATATATATATACGATAGATAGATAGATAGATAGATAGAAAAAAGAAGGGATTCAGTGGAGGAAAGATGTGGGAGGAGCAAAAGGGAAGGTGGTGGGAGGTGAAATGATCATGGTATATTGTTAATATTTATGGAGGTTGCCAATAAAAAACCAATTTAAAAGTTTGGATTAGCACATAGAAATGAGGATTTCTAGCTGCTCTTAAATATCCCGAGGATATGCCTAGTGTGAGGGGCATCCGGCACCTGGGAAGGGCCATACAGCTGCCCTGTGGATAAGGTCATAAGCTCCAGCTGCAGTCAGTCCCCTCTTAATGTGGTCTGCAATGTCAGTTCATGGCCCAGGCTCTGTCTCCAGGGCCTCTCAGTGTTTAGTTCATCCTCCACTGCAAGCTGGCACCGGCTAAAGGCTAGCTGCCTAGAGACCACGCCCCCTTCTGGAAGCCACACCTACCACAAGGCCATATCCATCATGTGACCACACCCCTTCCATATGACACACTCTTCCTTAGGCCACACCACTCCGCGGGGTCCCAGCCCAATTGCCTCTTTTATCCACTCCACCCCCTGGGGCATGGAGTTTCCTCCCCTGTAAGTATTTTCCTCAAGTCTCCAGCAGGAGGCGGCTGCTTGTCAGCCAGGTGGCACTGCTTTTCCTGATGCTCCTTCAGCCCTAGTAAAGTCGCACTGACATCAAGACTTGGGTGCAGCTGGTTACGATGGTGCACATCTGTAATTTTAGCACTTGGGAAGTGGAGACCTGTCATCCTGGACTACATAACAAATTAGAAACTAACATGGGCTATATAAGACCTGGTCTCCAAAAACCAGCCAGCTAACCAAACCAAACAAACCTTAGCTTAATTTCAAATTTAACTTTACCTAAAACATGGCACTTAAATACTGAATGTCCCTTTAACACGGGGTGTGTTCCCTAAGAATGCCAGACTCATGGGGATGTTGAAAAATATCAGGATTGGGGCTGGAGAAATGGCTTAGCAGTTAAGATGTTTGCCTGCAAAGCCAAAGGACTCCAGTTCGATTCTCCAGGACCCAAGTAAGCCAGATGCACAAGGGGATGCATGCATCTGGAGTTTGTTTGCAGTGGCTGGATGCTCTGGCATTCTCATTCTCCCCCCCACCACCTCTTTTTCTCAAATAAATAAATAAAATATAATTTATAAAAAGAAAAATATCAGGATTGGGGAGTCAGAAGAGGGCTCAATGGGTGTGGTGCTTGCCACGTGAGCATGAATCTGAGCAGCCATGTGCTGGTGGGGGTGCATGTCTGTAATCCCAGGCTGGGAAAGTGAAGACGGGAGAATATCTAGAGCTTGCTGACTAGCTAGTCTAGTTGAACTGGCAAGATCCAGGTTCAGTGAGAGACCCTGTCTCAAAAATAAGATGGAGAGTCATTGAGGAAAACCCAACATTGACCTGTGGCCTCCACATGCACCCGCACACATATGCACCCACATGTGCTCACACAGGCAAGCACACCACACACAAAAAATATCAGAACTTGTCAGCATCTTTTCTTATCTGAACACTTTTAATTTCTGCCTGTGACATGCTATCTAGCACAGAACACTTTGATAGTTGAAATTTCAAGTTGATAAATCCATACACGGATACCAACACCCCACACTATGTTTCCTGATGGAGTATTTTATAACAAATTGAAATCTGTGGTACTGTTGTTCTGAGCTGCATGCATAAATTGGAATAGTCCCAAAGACAGGACACAGAGGCTCTGCAGAGTCTAATCCCGTAATTGAAGGTGGAGGCCTATGTCACTCCAAGGAAATGTGGGGACAGCCCTTAAAGGATGGCCAGTACATCTGAGCAAGGTCATTTCCAATCCTTGCTGGCCAGGTCACAGCCAAAACCAGGACTAGGACTGAAAGCAGCTCTGATAAGAGTTAAATACTACTTGCTACATAATATGTGGATTTGGCAAGGAAATAGTATTGTCATTATTTTCTGATTACCTAGAAATGAGAGTGATTGCAGATATGATAATACCTCTCCTACCCCTCAGAAAACTGAGATGATTTCATTTTCTTTTTGCTACTATTAACAAGAGAAAATAAGAAAGGTGCAAGGAGCAGTTCCAAAGAGCTTTGCTGTGATCCAACAGTTTTTGTTGTCACTGCTGTTGGACTATGAACACCTGCTCGCTCCATTAATTAGGAGATGTCCACTAACAGTGTACAGCCATGTGAACACCATCCTGCAGTTGCCCCAAATGGAGCTACTCTGCACAGACATAGGGCCTTGTGCAGCTGTGGGTGACAGGGCACCAGCGCTTGGCAGGACTTGGCCCATGGGGAGAGCAAGCTCTGGTAGACTCATAGAAAAAGCTCTAGCAAACTTGCTCCTTTGTGTGTGCGAGGTGAGAAGAGATTCAGTTGAGATCTCTTCTCACTCCTCTCTCACATTCTGAGCTCCTCAGCTGGGTTGGTGAAGAAGGCCCAACCAAGTTAGGTAGCTGCTCAAGTTGGGCAATAGTAGATTCCAACTCTGGTGACTTCCTGGGCACACATGTCCAATACTTTCAGGCCATACAATAATCTCTTCTCCTGCTTCCCCAGAAGTCTCCCCTTGCCCTGTTTCTCTGTCCTTCTCTCTTTCATTTTCAATATCTCCTGTTCTTTTCCTCCCCCTTCCCCTCTCATGTTTTCTACAAACCCATACATGTATATGCACTCATAAATTTTCCATAAATCTGACAAACAAAACCACTGCAATTATGAGTCCATGTTGTTTCTGTCTTATTAGAATTCCCATTTTTGGTGCATGTTTTATCGTGCACATAGGTATTTTTAATAGTGCAAGTGTCAAGCTCTACATAAATATGCCTTTGAGTGCATGCTAGAAATCCAGTCATGTGTAGCTGTGTATGTGCAGGGTGTGGGGCTTCACGCTGCACATGATGCAGGGGGTTAGCTCACGCCTCCAGAGCCCCATCAGCTGGGCATATGTGGCTGTGGGGGGATGCAAACAACCAGCACACTCAGTTCTGCCTTTGCTCAAGGTTTGTGGGTCCAGAAGGTAGTGGAGACTGGCTTCTCAGCAGTTCCTCCCAGTGGCTGGGGTGGCCATGACAACAGACATGTAAAGCCATGGGCTGAAAACAGCTTGATTGCTTTCTGCCCTGATCCCTGAGTGACTGGGTAGAACAGAGCCACTTGCCACCTGGAAGGGCAGTAGTGGATTATCACAGTGAGAGTTTCCAAAGTCACCACTGCTCAATCAACCTTATTAAATAGTTGCAAATGAAATTATTTCCACTGGCCAGTTGAAGAAGTGACTAGAGGGGAGGAGTGAACATTATTTCATAGGATAGAGGACAGCAAAAGAACCAGACTGAGAACACTAGCATATGCCAGGGATGCATTTGTGTATGTTAATGCATGTTAAACATTTGCATATGTTGGTGTTAAGGCCCATTTGCATATGTTGATACTAGGGGCCAGAGAGAAGAAAGCAGAGAGGGGGTCACCATCCTCTATTCTTCTTTCACTGCATCTATTTTCTGCTAATTGAATTCCAAGGAGAGACTTCTCAGGTGAGCTGGCTTTGGTCAAATATTTACCTCTTGCCTCAGCTGGTAGAGAGAAGCTCTGAACTTAGACCAGGCCTGGCACAACAGAGGGGCAGAGATCTCCTAAGCAGCTATGCAGAATTGGAAAGACCAACAAAGAGGTACAAAGATACCACTATGCCTCAATTCTATGCCCAGGTCATCAGCTCCTAACAGCTGCTCCAACTTTGTTGCTGGGCCCTGTGCTTGCAACTGCACATGTGTACTGGACAGAGACTGTGCACAGTATCAATATTACACAATGTGCATGCAAATACTCTGCACATTGGCCTCTACTGTGTTTTAGAAGCACAATACCCCCTTCATACAAGCACATTTCTTGATATCAACCCACTCCACATGGGCACACGAGGAGGGAAATTCTGACTTTCCTGTCACCATGGTGGATGTATTATTAACTGTAGATCTGCAACAAGTGTCTTCTGAAATCAAGTGCAGTGTTTATCTGCGGTAATGAGGCTGTCAGGGTAACCTGTATTTATGGAACCACAAGTAGGTTATAAAACTTCCACTAATGACTGTATGGAACTTGGTTGTCATAAACAAAGAAGAAATTAGCATTTGGTTCAGACCCAGTGAAGCCAATATCCATGTTTTTAAAAATTATTTATTTTATTTATTTGAGAGAAAGAAAGAGGGAGGGGGAGAGAGAGAAAATGGGTGTACCAGGGCCTCCAGCCACTGCAGGCAAACTCCAGATGCATGTGCCCCCTTGTGCATCTGGCTTACGTGGGTCCTGGAGAGTCGAACCAGGATCCTTTGGCTTTGCAGGCAAATGCCTTAACTGCTAAGCCATCTCTCCAGCCCTCCATGGGTTTTAAGAACTGCCTTCCATAGGCTTTCACACACCACCCCTTAGAACTCTGGGAGGAGTGTCTCTGAGTTGCTGTGCTCAGTACTCTTGCAATGTTAGCCTCCACGTGGATAGACGTCTCTTTTCCACTCTGTGTCAGGGCAGCTGAGCATACACTGGCCATTTGGCTTCTTTTGGAATGGTCCCCTGTATCCAGGAAAGACAATTCCAAGAACCTGTACAGAATTCCAGAAAGGTTTTCTTTCTGGAAATGATGGGGTACACCATGGTTCTAGTTACAGTAGAAATCATTAGCAAAAACTATTGGGTTAACTCCTTGTGGGTTAAATAAGTGACCATGCTCGTTTTCAGGATCTTGAAAACACTGAGTATAGGAGCATCATCCAATTCCAAATGACCCACTTTAGAATAAAATCTAAACAAACATACATCCATTCTATGCCAGGAGAGGCCATGTGCCAATATCATCTATAGAGAAAAGAAATTGTCAACACCAGACTGATGACCAATTTAAAGCAAATTGGATTCAATCAAATTGGTGCACAGTAGTTGGGATAACCTTCGAGCCCATCCTAGCATAGCAGTATCTAGGAACAGTAGCTGTCCACAGTGGATTCAACTTTTTGCACCTGCATTCTTTGGTTGCCTACAATTTAATTGAGTTTCTACAAAACAGGACTCAAAATTGCTTTGCCAGAATCATCCTCCTGAGAATCTGCAAGGCCAGCTGGACTCTGGCTTATGCACACAACTCCCGATTTAAGAATGACACATTCAAAGTCTTTGCTTGCACAATTATTATTTCAAATGTAAAGCATGGGTGGGGATATAGCTTAGTGACAGGACAATTGCCCACCGTGCATGAGGCCTTGGGTTCAAGAATCGGTGCTGGAAGAGACAAACAAACCAAGCACAGAACCTATCATCTTTCCCGTGGAAATGATGCTATCGTGTGGCCACCTTGTAGGTGTGCAGCAGCCAGCGCCCATGGCCATCCATAATCCTGTCATTTTAGGCTAGTCCAATGGGTATGTGCATGTGTGTGCGTATGTGTGTGCATGCACACATGCGTGCATCCCCAACTCAACAGGTTATGAGGAAAACCAAGGACTCAGTGTACAGTGCATGTGCTGGTAGGCTGCATTGCTGGGAAGAACACATTGACAGAGGGCAAGGGTGCTTGGCCAATGCATACTGGAAGCAGACTCTCAGACTTCCCTCCCAGTGCAGCTACATGGACCTGCCTCCCCTAGAAAACGGCCATCAGCACCCCTGTGAAGTGTTAGGCACAGAGGAAGTTCCCATAAAGTAGGAATTCAGGGTCCCAATGGAAACCAGTCATGTGGGCACCTTCTGTCTGACAGGCACCAACATGATGATATCTGGTGGGGCAGGAAGCACCTAACGTGGACCCCATTGCCTGTTCAATGTAGACCCAAGGAGCCCCACACTTCCCAGCAAGGGAATAGCGGGGAATCTCCCAAATCCATGTTAAATCCCAAGTGAAGGCCAGTCTTAAGAGAGCCTTTACAGCCTGTAGCAGGGCAGGAATGCTGTGGGTTTTTAACTTGTTTTCATGGGGAATAGTGTGTGTACTTGGCGACATGCACATCACTTTCCTTTTCCTCTATTCCTTGATTCTGGCAGAATCTATTTGCCCGTAATAGAAGAGGTGGTCTGGATTGCCTTCTCTGATGGTAAATGGGGAGAGTTTTAGAGGTGGAGATTTGACTGGGGTCTTGTCTGCTAATCACACAGGTATAAACCTGGAAGGTGTGACACTGTCTGATACTTGTACCTCCATCTGCTACCTAGGCACATTAACATGTCCAAGTTGCCTTGGAACTCTTCCTTCTAGGCCCTATATATTTTTCCCCAACAAAAAAGAAAGAAAGCATACTAAAAAGCATGATTTCCCTAAGCACACAGGCCAGTCTGTAAATCAAACTATGCAAATTATTTTACTAATAATTTCCATGATATGTTTTTTTTCTTTGAGATTTCTTAGAGAAAAATAAGGACATGTATAGAAAATAGGTCTTTGTGCCTCCATCTTGGTCCCACCATTGGTTAAGTGAAACTGAAATGGTAACTGACCTTCTAGGGAATTTTAAAGGATAAAATTAGATAAAACTATAAAGAAGTTAGAATGGCATCTAGTTTGTGGTAAGTAACCCACAGCATTGATGCTCATAATGATGGTAGTGATGATGGGGGTGATGGTGACAATGAAGATGGAGGATGTGATGATGATGATGGTGATGATGACGATGTGGCAGAAAGAGCAAAAACATAGAAATGATATCCCAGTACCTCCATGTGATTCTTTTACCTGTCTGGGCCTCAGCTCCCCAAGTTTAACTTGGATGTTGTTGGGACAATTGGAGAGTACATTGTCCACACGGTCTGCTTCACCGGACCTTCTCCACGAAGGAACACTTATTATAAATATTGCTTTTGCATTTTAACTCACTTCCTTTTTCCATTATTTTCTCCAGTCTATCTATGACTTTCCAGTAGGTATTTTTGTGTTGTATTTTAAATACCCAGTGATGTTCTATTTCCTTATGCAAAGAATGTTCACTCAAGACCAATATACAGTCAACAGCCCCTTCAGTAAATGTAATAATAACTGAATAAAAACCACACAGATGGATTGCAAGGCAAGTACAAATTTCTGTTTAAATCCTGTTCCCCATAAGCTCACACCTACAAGGCTACAATGTACAAATGAGCTGTCTGTGTTCCCCACACTAGTGCTGACCCAAGGACTTCCCAGAGGTCTCAGACATACACTTCCTGTCTCTAACAGGGCCAAAGTGAAGAAAGGGGTGAGCATCGTTGGTGTGAGAGCCAGCAGCCCTTCTGTGTGGGATGTCAAACAGAGCTCAGAGTACACGGGGAAGTATGCTCCAGCTGTAATCGTTTGTCAGAGGAAATCTGCTGGCTCAGAAAACAGGTAAGTTCCACCTGGTCCTTGCTGTGCTCAGATTAGCTGAGATGGTGGCTTCAGATACTCCCTATGCTGCTCGCACCATCTCCAATATAGTTTGCATCAGGTACATGTCTGTTCTCAGTGTGTCCAGGTATGATCAGTGAGTCCTGCAGCTAGGAGCATGGGCTACTGTTCACATAGGACCTGCTTAGAACTACAGTAGTTCTGTCACCCACGAGGCCACCTCCATGTGGTGGCATTTAACCACAAATTGATGCTCTATATCACTGCGACTTTGTCCTAATTCATATCATTATGACCACTGAAAGTCAGCTATCTCTGATGACATGGTCTTTTCTTCAACGCAAGACTGCATGTTCTGTCACACACAGGATGTTAATTTCCACATGGTGCTTGGGGCTGTCTTTGTGCACGGGCCTTTCTGATAGAATAGTGAGCTTTCTGCTGTGACATTATAGGGACTCTTGAATCTCTCTAGGGAGAAAATAAAACCCAAGTCATGATAGCCACCAAATTAGAAATACAAATCTCAGTTGGGCAGAGAGACTTGAAAGCTCAGTCATTCTTGATCTATCCCACTTTCTCAGAACTGCATTTGTGGCTCTGGAGAGTTCCTAGTTTAGTCACATGTTATGTGTGTGTTATTTTTTGGTTTCTTTTGGGCTCTTTATATTACAGAAAATGTGAACAAAAATGAAAAGATGACTCTAGGAAGGAAACTTATTATTTTAGAATGCATGTAAGCTTTACAGCTAAGATTTTGGAAACTACATTTCCTATTATTTTTTATAATATAGAGGTAATGGATCTCAGCTGATAGATGTTACTTGTTCGTTTCTTGATTCAT
This sequence comes from Orientallactaga sibirica, assembly GCA_036365145.1. Taxonomy (NCBI): domain Eukaryota; kingdom Metazoa; phylum Chordata; class Mammalia; order Rodentia; family Dipodidae; genus Orientallactaga; species Orientallactaga sibirica. Next base: position 43,645,757 of record JAEOAD010000011.1, on the reverse strand, counting down.
TACTAGGAAGCACTTGAAACCAATTTGGGGATGATTTGACTTCAATTCCTCTGCCTGGCATTGGTGCTTAAGAATCTGGGCCACCCATGACTCTAATCTGTGCCCTTCCTCTTGGGGCCAGTATTGAAGATTTTTTTTTTTCTTCTTCCTGTAATGAAATTGTGAGAGAAAGGAAGTCCTTGTTTAAGTTCTATCCTGGATGTTTTTTGCAGAAGCTTGTGCCACACAGAGGAATGTGGTGACATTCAACATATCCATGGCCCAGTTTGTCCATGCCAGGGAGGAGGTTTGGGAAAACGGTGCCCTCCCCACATAAGGCACCTTTTATGTTATATGGGTGACACACATGAGGATAGGTGGATAAAAATGGGAAGATGGATGACGGGAGGATGGATAGATATGGAAGTTTGCATGGATGGATGGATAAATGGTGGATAGAAGGATGGATGGTATGAGTTGAGTGTGAAATGTTTCCCACAAGCTCATGTGTTTGAATACTTGGTCCCCAGGTGGTGGCACTGATTTGGAAGGTGTGGAACCTTTAGGAGGTAGAGCCTCACTCAAGGAACTTGTGGGTCACTTGCTGTGGGCCCCAGTTCCTGTATGCTTTCTACTTCTTAACTGCAGATTTTATGTGACCAGCTGCCTACTGCGTGTATCTGCAATCATATATTCCACACAATGACAGACTGTATTCTTTCTTAAGCTATGAGCCAAAATAAGCCCTTCCTTCCTGATTGCTTCTTGTCAGGTATTTGGACAACAAGAAGTACAGATGGGTGGGTGGCCAGATACTTTTATTCTCTACAAGAATAGAACAGTCGGAGTGGGGGAAGTCTCAATCAGTACCTGTTTATTTTCTTGTTTTTTCTTTTGTGCCATCTACCACCATGGATTACTAATAGTAGTGTGAATTGTCCAAAAATTCAAACGGATTTGGATCATTATAAGTTATTTTGGGGTTATTTTTATGCTTTTAAATTTCTTCTTTTTTTTATTTATTTGCAAGGAGAGCGGGGAGGAAAAGAAAGAGAGACCAGATGCATGCACCATTTTGTGCATCTGGCTTTACTTGGGTACTGGGGAATTGAACCTGGGTCCTTAGGCTTTGCAGGCAAGTATGTAAACCACTAAGCAATCTCTCCATCCCATGCTTTTGAATGTCTGTTTAAAAATTAGGTGAGATTATGTTTGGCACAGAGGAAGAAGTGTGTAGCACTCTCCCAGGGAAGTCCCTTCCCTTCCTCAGGTCAACAGAGAGGACACACTGCCTAGCTGTGGATCTGATTATCTGGTGCTTGTAGGATATTTCCTCTGAGCACACAAATGTATGGAGTTTCTTTTCCTTGTCTCTCCTCTCTATCTGAGATACTGTGGATGGAGTAACTGGGTACTCCTCTGAGGGACCTAGTACCCTAATATCATATCAAGACCCTTCTTCATCCCATCAGAGATTTTCTATTTTTGATTTCTCCAGGTAGAGTCCACTCTAGTCCAGGCTGACCTGGAATTCACTATGCAGTCTAAGGGTGGCCTTGAACTCACAGCAATCCTCCTGCCTCTGCCTCCTGAGTGCTGGGATTAAAGGCATGTGCCACCATGCCCAGCTTCCATGAGAGATTTTGATGCCAGTTACCTACTGTGGGTCCAAATGATGGAATGTGTATGTAATGTGTTATGTGCATATTTGGACATGTGTACATATAATATATAACATGTGTATTATATAATTATGCAACTCACAAGTGCCCATCTTATGACATAAATATACATGTGTGTTGTGTAGGACCTTAAATGACAGTGGGCAGAATTTGCCTAATGAGGAAAGACAGACTGGAAGGTCCTTTGGTTGGGAATCAGGATTTGTTTGTAGCTGTGTCTGCAACCTAAATCAATGTCTGGCACATAGAAGCCAGTTTATTGATGCTTGTTTAAAGAAATTTGGAAAGGAGAGACCTTGTTTGTGCTAATAAACGTGTTGCTGCACGGGTCTAAATGAACACATTCTAAGTAGTCCCAGTACTCCAGTGCAAAGAAGTCCAGTCAGCAAGGCACGAGGCATGGTGTTCCATGTCCATCTCAAGACAAGCACACAAAATGATGTTTTTCTCAGCAGACAATATCTCAGGAAGGTGATACAAAATGTTGGCACTTGTTATTCCTGTGGGAGAGAGTGGAGAAGCTAGGTGAGGTCCGAGTATGGATTTTATACACTGGCCCTTTTGGTCTGTTTGAATTTTCTCAGAGTATACATGTTTCATGTGCTTAGTGCAATGCATACAATGAAAACATAGCCTTTTAGATATCATATCTCCACGAATGTGCTCAGTCATTACCCTCCTTTCAAACTTTTCATTTCCCTCTGTAGAAAATTGAATAAAGGAAGGCTGCACCCCATTACTTCAGATAGTGATGAAATGGGGTGAGACATGATTTTCTTTGGGATAACTGGAGAGCATGTCATTGAGTGAGCGGTGTTGGAAAAGGGTGGGCCTTGCTTGAGATGTTGTTTGCTTTACATATTCTTCTCCCTTTCTTGGTCTGTTTCTCAGTCATTCTGTAAACGACAGGCTTGGTTGTTGCAATGCACAAGCAGCTAGCTTCATTAGTTTGAGAGTCGTAGATTTCGCTGCCGATGACTTGTTGTGGATCAGGAAGTCTCACTAATGAAGTTAAGTCACTGTGACAGGTGTAATTTTATGGATAAGGAGGCACTTTGTAGTCGTGCTGAACTGAGCAGGAGTTAGAGAAGGATTCTTATCTATGTTGAAACACATCTTCCTTGTCTGAAGAGGTTGGGTTGTTGAGAGTCTCATATGGCATTAACCATGCGAATGTTGTCATAGCTATCAGACTCTGCAATAGCAGCAGAAAAATGCATTGCACTGTCCCACAAATTCCATCTTGATTTTTCAGAATCTTCCTGGTCGTGATAAAAATGTAATAACAGATATATCTCCTCACTTCTTTGCAACTCTCCCCATAGATGAGGGTTCCCAAAACTTAGCACAATGAGGTTTACTGGCACACAGATGTGACATTAAATAAGCTCAAATGACACATATTTGCATACTTCTTAGTGCCCCAGCAGGGCTCTAGTCTGGAGAGGTGTCTGTCTTCTTTAGGGGTCAGTGTGTCTTTAAGGCCTCCATCCCTCACCAAGGACTTGTAAAGAGTCAGGCGCACATTGTTAGAGTTCAATCCTCTTCATAATTATCATTTATTTATTCCATGCAATACTGAGTTTTCACTTAGTGGAGGAAATGTGTTTCATTTTAAAACAAATATATTTTAAATAATAGAGGTAACTGTCATAAATAAAAAGAAATTGATATTTAATTGGTATTTCAGTTATAGATAGATGTGGTTGAAATTGTGAATCTATACACCGAGTTAGTGTGTGCTACTGACAAGCACATTTCTAACTATATTTGTTATTATTACATCTGATTGTTTAATTGTGAGGAAGTAAATGAGAATGGCTTAAATAAGATAGACAATTCTGCCTCACACAGCAGAAGCCACAAAGTGGGCTGCTAGCCAAGACGGATATTGCATCTCCCAGTACCACTGGGATCCCAGGTACCTACCAAGTTTCCACACCATGTTAACTCCTGGTTTACATCCTTGTAGATTAATGTGTCTGCAGGAATTCCAGTCATTGGCATGGGAGGTCAAAGAAAAGTAATAGGAAATGGTCATCTTAGAGGCACAACTTATTTTAGAGCAACCCTTTTGTCAATCCCTTTTCCTTCTCTTGTATCTCATTGGCCAGAGTGGAATCACATGGCTATAGCAGACTTCCAAGGAAAGAGGAAAACCATTTATTATAGTCAGTGTGCCCTGCTCAGAACTGGTCTTCTGGACTTAAACAGATAACAGGAAAGAATAGTGGCCAAAAACTCTCTCAGCACATTGCTAAGAAGAAGACATGCAGAAGAAGTTCTAATGGGATGACGGCTGAGAAGAGCGTCTGTGGCAATGCACCATCCTCATCACTCCACCATGTTCCCATGGAAACCACATTAGTGAGGTTCTCCAGAGATGATCATGAAGTGCAGGTGAAGGAAAACACAAGGACAGCCAATCTTGGTTGTGCCTTTTATTTAAAAGGGATCAGGAATGTGAGTGGAGACTGGGTGTAAGATAAACTAGGATCATCTCCAAACAGGCCTCAGGAGATTCCACAGCCAAGCAAGGCAGGAGGTTCTGTCAGGCCACTATGATGGGCTACATTGAGTGTGGGGAGAACCTGTCTTAGGAAAGTCCACGTAGATGGATCAAACACCAGTGACATGAGGAAATAACACTGCAAGAAGGAAGTCATGGCGAGCCTCAACAAACCATGAAGAACTTCCTGCATGAGGAAGAGGTGACATTAGAGGCTCATGGAGTTCTCAGATTCAAACTCAGCAGCATGTCATACAGATAAAGCAAGGCTCCCTGGAGAATCACCATAGCTTAAGAAGGCACTAAAGGTGAAGGGCCATGGCTACCAGATTCCCCAGGGCAGAAAGGAAACCAGTGAAAATGTTAGGAGGAAGAGAAACTTCAAGGAAGAAAATACAAGTGAGAGGGCTGGAGAGATGGTTTAGTAGTTAAAGTATTTGCCTGCAAAGCCTACATAAGCCAAATGCACATGGTGGCCCATGCATCTGGAGTTTGTAGTGTCTAGAGGCCCAGCATGCCCATTCTCTCTCTCTAAAAAAGTAAATAAATAAATATTTTAAAAACTTTTAAAATACAAGTGAGAAGCATTGAAAACCAGCAAACATGACCATAAACACAATTGAAATGACAGCAGTAACAGAAGGCAGGAACTTAGTTACCACAGGCACAGTAATTCTCTACTAACCCCATTCCCAAGGAGACTGAGAAAGCATGCATAAGGAACTGGTGCACACAAGCATTCACAGTGCCACTAATGACAACAGCCAAAAGATAGGGCAACCCAGTATTCCAAAAACCTGATAGTTAAAATAAAAGTGGTACATCCACAAGGTGTAGTATAATTCAGTAGAGAAAAGGGGAATCATCGATACATTTTACAACACATTTCTTGAAAGTATTATGTTATGTAAATCAAAGAGAACATGAGAAATATGTATTAAATCAGATTATTTTTAATGAAATGTCTGCAGTGGGTACATTCATAGGCACAGGATGCAGAGGCATTGCTGATGAGGGTGGGGGAGACAATGTCTGGTCATAGGTATGTATTTCTTCAGGTGAAATCAAATATTCTAAAATTAAATAGTGATGATTGTTGAATACTGTGAATAGCATAAAACCATTGGACACACACTTTAAAGTGGTGACAATTCTACTATCAGAGTTCTTAAAGAGGTGATGAAAAACATTTGATAACAAAAAAGATCACAGGACAATATAAACATTGTTTCCAGATGAATACAGGACATGAAATTGCAATAGTAAGTGTGAACACCCAGCCTGGGGCAGTGTTCCTCCATGGTAAGTGTGAACACCCAGCCTGGGGTGGTGTTCCTCCATGCTAAGTGTGAACACTCAGCCTGGGGTGGTGTTCCTTCATGGTAAGTGTGAACACCTGACCTGGGGTGGTGTTTCTCCATGGTAAGTGTGAACACCTATCCTGGGGTGGTGTTTCTCCATGGTAAGTGTGAACACCTGACCTGGGGTGGTGTTTCTATGTGGTAAGTGTGAACACCTATCCTGGGGTGATGTTCCTCCGTGGTAAGTACGAACATCTGACCTGGGGTGGTGTTCCTCCATGGTAAGTGTGAACACCTATCCTGGGGTGATGTTCCTCCATGGTAAGTGTGAACACCTGACCTGGGGTGGTGTTCCTCCATGGTAAGTGTGAACACTCAGCCTGGGGTGGTGTTCCTCCTTGGTAAGTGTAAACACCTGACCTGGGGTGGTGTTCCTCCATGGTAAGTGTGAACACCTATCCTGGGGTGATGTTCCTCCATGGTAAGTGTGAACACCTGACCTGGGGTGATGTTCCTCCATGGTAAGTGTGAACACCTGACCTGGGGTGGTGTTCCCCCATGGTAAGGGTGAACACCCGGCCTGGCACAGTACTCCTCCTCAGTGCTCTTCTTCCTCTGTCAGTGTTTCTGAACATTCCCTTACTGAGTGAATGTGGATTAGTTTTGACTCAAGAAAAGAGGAGTCATAAAGATTAGAAAAGAAATAAACCTGCCCTCATGCAGTGACTGAGGAAAAAGTTATGAACAGAGTTCCAGGCATATGTCTTCATAACTGCTGACTGAAACCAACTCTATTTTTGGACACTTGGTCCCCCAGCTGGCCTATTAAGTGGAAGCCAGGAAGCTTTGGCCTCTCTTGTTCCATTGCAGATCACCTTGATGGAGATGTGAGATTGCTGGATGCCCAGGGAGACTGGGCCAGAAGTCGCAGTGCTTCCATCAAATGACAGTCACAGAAATAAAGACCTTTTACTTGCTTTTTCTCTAAGTATCAAATTGGTTTGGTTTGAGATTGTTTCATGACTGGATGTAAAATCTATTCAACCCTCTGACAACCAGAAACAAGATCACCAGAAGCTAGAGACAATAGAAGAAGGTTTCGGGTGATATATCTTTCCTAATGAGCAAAGGACACCTTTAGACAATCAGGGTCCCCTCAGCCCTGAATCATGGGTTATCTCTCTTCTTCGATACACTTACTACATTGGATCAAGGCTTCCTAGAAGGAAGTGGAAGGAGTATGGTGTTGCAGTTACCTTCTCTTTGCTGGCACCTAATGCCCAACCAAAAACAGCTGATGGGAGGAAAGTTTTTAATTTGGCTTACAGTCTCTACAGAAGTCCATGATGGCAGGGAAAGCATGGCATGAGTAGAGGACAGATATCACCTCTGCCACAGCAGGTGGATTATAGCAGCAGGAAAGTGAGCTGAGCTCTGGCAAGGAGGAGCTGGCTATGACACCCCAAAGAGAGAGAGAGAATGGGCATGTGAGGACCTCTAGCCACTGCAAACAAACTCCAGATGCATGTACCACCTTGTGCATCTGGCTTACATGAGTACTGAGGAATGAACCTGGGTCCCTAGGCCTTGCAAACAAGTGTCTTAACTGCTAAGCTCTCTCTCCAGCCCTGTGCATCCACTTTGGAAACTTTCACAATCCCACAACTGAAATGTGCTGGGTGTATCAGTAAAGCCTTGCAGCTACATATGGGGATGGAAAGAGATTAGGAGCATCGTCACAGTGATGAGGATAGAGGAGGAGCAAGCTCACTGGGACCTGGAGAGAGGAGGAGCATGCTTATAGCAGGGCTCTTTGGGATTTCAAGTTATAGACAGTGTAAGGGCTTCCATCCAGGAATGAACTGATTTGAAAAGCTATATTTGTGACAGTCTTAGCAATAATGAGAAAAGACCCAGAGCTGTTTATTAGCTTTAAATATACCTAGTATGATTTTGAGTAAGGGGTGGATGTTGAATGATAATATTCAATATCACCTCTCTTCTTCTCCTATAACTTCCAACGGAGCTCCATACAGAGGTATTGTTTGAGAGAGAAATACTGGGTCAGTGCTCGCAGAGATAGGTGAGAACAGGTTGCTCCTGGAATGACCAGTGTTTGGAAGACAAGACGTCAGGAGAATGTTTTGGGACTGGATGTGGCTATGGCTGACTACAGCGTCTTAGGATTTGGCTAACATGGCTCTGTGTGCAAAGGTGTCTGCTTTGCCCCATAAGAAATCTATAGATTAAATCAGGTGGCAGCAGCAACTGAGGCCCTGGTACACCAGTTCTCTCTCTCTCTCTCTCTGTCACACTATCTAAAATAAAATTTTAAAAAACAATTAAGGGAAATTATGAGCTCAATTCTCTATGAAATGATGCCTTAGGCCACCTCATTTACCTCTTCTCCACACTAACCCGATGAGTCCATTTGCAATAGTTCATGGAGTGCATGGCTTGTCTTAATTCACCCTTGTATTGTTTTATTCTTACAGCTTCCATATCTTTGGGATTTAATGCCTCCCATTTACAAGTAGAGAACCAAATTTAGAATTAAATTATTTAGCATCCATTTTTGGTGGGTAACGGGGTGAGTTACTCACTTCAGGCATTGCTGCTGTTGTGGGCTTCTAAGGTCTCCAGGGGCCCCTAACAGGAAAATACTGATGCTTCTTGGCATGAAAACTAACCTAACAGCAGTGGTAATTATATCATGTACTCACTGGGATTCATCAAAGGTCTTTATGAACATTCATGGCTGGGGTGACTTGCTGTGGGGTTGGGATCTTATGAGTGCTACCAGCATACTTCTGCATCAAGGCAAGATGGCACTCTCCACTGTTGGACTTACTAAAATGTCTGAAGTCTCAGTCACACCCAGTATTACCCATGATATTTTGTGCTATGATTTTCATGTGAATTACTAATTTGAAACTCCCAGCAATGTGTGTGTGCACATATGTACCTAGTGCTGTGTAAGAAAAATATGTCCATGCCTGTGTTATGTCTACATCTAATTCTTTTCTTTTCTTATTTCCTTTCTCATTTTTTCTTTTTCCTTTCCCTTTTTCTTTGTCATTTCCCTTTCCTTCTCTTGTCTTCCCCTTGTCACTTCCTTTCCCTTCCCTTCTTCCTTTCATCATTTCTCCTTGCCTTTGTCATTTCTCTTCACTTCCCTCTTCTGTTCTTCCTTCCCTTTCTCTCTCCCCTTTCCTTCCCTTCTGAACTTCTTCCATTCCCCAAGACAGGCTCTCATCATGTAGCCCAAGTTGGGCTAAAACTCATGATCTTCCTGCCTTGGCTCCCTGAGGACTGAAACAACAGGCCTGTCTAACTGGCCACTGTGTTTCTGTTTATGTCCACGTTTCTATATATCTCATCCATTTTTCCATGTTGATTTCTTTATTTTATTTTATTTTATTTTTTTATTTGAGGGAGAAGGAGACAGAGACAGACAGAGAGACACCAGGGCCTCTAGCCACTGCAAATAAACTTCAGACACATGCTCCACCTTGTGCATCTGGCTTTACATGGGTACTGGGGAATCAAACGTGGGTCTTTTGGCTTTGCCAGCAGGCACCTTCTCCCCACCTCCATGTTGATTTCTTACCAGAGCTATATTCATGTGTTATGTTTGTATATAGCATATGTTTATCTACTGAAGATTTGAGAACAAACTCTCCAGTATCCATGTAAAGTGCCAGGCATGGAGTCATGTGTTGTAATCCCACACTGGGGAGGCAGAGGCAGGGATTCATTATGGCTCACTGGCTAGCTAGTTTAGCTGAATTGGTGAGCTCTAAGTTCAATGAGAGACCCTGTCTCAAAGAATAAGATAACTGAGCAGTTGAAGAATATACCCAATGTGGACTCTGGCCTCCACACACACTCACACTCATGTATGTGCACTCCTTACACCCACAGACATGCAAACATGCACATGACACATGCAATGCACACACACACACAAACATACTCATATATGTGTACTCATCTACACAATGTACCCACAGACATCCAAATATGCACGTGACTCATGCAACACACACACACACACACACACACACACACACACACACACACACACAAAAAAAAAAAAAAAGAGAAGCCATCCAGTGGGGCCATTCAACATCAGGACTGGTCATTAGGTTTCTTTATTTGCAACCACTCAGCATTGTCCTTGCCTAATTCCTGGATGGAGACATCTGCTAAATATGGTTCTGATGACCCTCATGGAGGCACATGCAGCATGGATAAGAGCAACATCTTGTTTTGAAGTTCCTTCATATAACAGGAGAAAAACCCATGTGGAGTAAGGGAGGGAAAATGAGGTTCATTTGTACCTGAGGGCCATGTGGAGAAGGTGCTTTAGTGTTGAGAAATGGAGATGGTTTTCAGTAAGATAGCACAGTAACTATGTGTACCACTTATCTTTTCCTGAGATCTTAAGAAGACTGAGGTTTTATGGGCTAAGAATGGTTGTGGTTAGTCCACGTTTCCTAAAGCTCTGGTGGTAGCACTTTGTTTTTAGAGTTTATCAAATCCACCTCAACCTGTGAGATCACTCCTTTCCTTAAATATCTACCATTTGAACACAAGACAAAGGAGTTTATTTTACCACAAAACAAAAGAAATAGGATCCCCTGTATTCAGAAGATAATTAAACGAATCTAATAGAGAAAAAGTCAATGTTGTTGAATTCTAGGCAGATGCTGCTACTGCTGCCAGTGTAGATTCTGAGGGCTGTGATGTCTTGGATGGAGCAGATGGCCAACAAGTCATACAGGATTGTGATGAATTGAATATCAAATGTCCCCCACAGGCTCATGTGTTGGATGCTCATGGCACTATATTGGGAAGTTCTGGAAACTTCAGAAAGTGGTGCCTAGCTGGAGGAAGTAGGTCACTGAGTCAGGCTTGGAAGACCATTTCCTTGGCCTTTATCTCTCTCTCTCTCTCCTCACCTATCACCATGAGATGACCCCCTCACCACCACATCCTCTGGCTGTGATGCTCTTTCCAAGCTCATAGAGCTAAATAAATACTAAATAAATACTTTCTTTTTTTTTAAAGTAATTTCTGAGAGCTATTTCATCATAGCAGTACAAATGTAACTAATACTCAGAACTGAAGACATTTGTGCCCTGGTCAAGCCTTGTACTTTTTCAGAAAACCAAATGAATAAAAAGGAGGTGTGTAGGATGGGGTATTTCACTTTAAGCTGTGTTCTGTCCAGTCAAGCCATAGCTGGACACACGTGAAACATGACAACAGGGAAGTTCTTGTGGGGCACTGTCCTAAAATGGGGTGACATGGTCCCCAAGAAAGAAGCACATAGCCCCAGTGATAGCCCAAGACATCTCTGAGGAGCATTGAGCATGAAAGCTACATGTGCTTTGGTGCAGGGAGGTAGGCGCTACAGACCTGGATCTCCACTGAAATGGCTGAGGGAATTTGGCTTGGGGCCAAGGTGAGTTTTGCAGTTTTAAAATGTTTGATTTGTCAGCATTTTTGGCAATGATCTAACTAGTTTCATTGTGTGGTGAGTTCCCTGGCATCTTTCCTACTCTGGCTTGGGTCCAAGCCTGCAGGGAAAGCATGTGTCCTATCCAGTCACAGAGTGAGCAAGCCACCATTCCCTCAGTGAGGACAAAGAGCCAAAGTCAAGGACTGGGGGGCTGCAATATTTCATGCCTAGTTTGTTGATACACCCCAAAAGCACATAGGTGCCACCTGATGGTGTCTTGCATAGAGGGGATGACATACAGTTGACAAACTGCAGGAAAGATAATTATATGTGTGGATGAATACAGAAATATATTAAGTGCATTGTGTTTACATGAATACATGTGTGTACAACTTATTTATCTATAACATGTGAGACGTATTCCTAGAGTCTCTTCTCTACAATTTATGAAGTATACCTGTGAAACTTGTTTTCTCTTGGCTGTCCTATTGCAACCCCTAAAATAAGAGCTCTTATCTGCCTTTGGTGCCATGGACTCTCAAAAGTTTTGGGATGTTATGAATCTTTCCCCAAAATGATGTTTTGAAATTCACACAATAAAATTCATAGTTACACTAAGAAATGCAATTAGATTTTAATGACGCTTTCAAAATATTTTAAATGGTGACATGTTATTACATATGTTCCTTAATGGGAGCCTCACAAGGCATCTTGTAAGGAAAGTGTAGGAGAAAAGCAAGAAAGAACACTGGACTTGATCTCTACAGATTGTTTATTGGGAGGTAGCGAGGGGCAGCAGCTTCCTGCGGGATGAAGGTTGAAGCCCCGAGTCAGGCTGGGGTTCAAACTTATAAGGAGGATCCTAAGGCAAACATACTGAATTTGCTGCAGGTCCAAGGGAAGCAGATAAGGCATCAAAGTTATTTGCTTGGAATAGGCTCTTTAGCAGGGTTGACTAGGGAGGACTGGATGTCTCCATTCTTTATGGCCTTCTCATCTTAAGGTTAGTTATTAACTCTTTGGTTCCCTCTAGTTTTCAGGGAAGGCTATTAACCCTAACTCCAGACTCTGGAAGGATAAAAAAGTTTGGGGAGAATTGGGGATGAGTGGAGCATTTAGGAGAGGACTGAATGGGCCAGAACTGGGGTGAAGAGCTCTCTGAGACTACTTCCTGCTGGAGTGAGCAGTAGATCTTGAGGTGTCCCATGCAGTCCTGTGGAGCTTGGATGTCCAGGGATTGATATTCAGTGGCCCTGAAGAATTTAGTGACTTGCAGTGAAGTGAAGGCCTGTAGTCTGTCTTGAAGGAATTCAGTGATGTATCTGAGTATGTAAGGACCGAAAGAAAGAGCAGTGAATATTATCATAATCAGGGAAATAAAGTACATATCAGAGACAGGATAGGTTTAACTTGAAGATAGTAGAGTTGTGAGAGTTTTTTTTTTTTAAAGCAATAGATATTTTAGCTGGTCACAGAGAGATGTCAAGTCACATGCAGAGAACTAATATTATCAGCCATCAAAAAGGCTAATACAGCCCAAAATATTATTGGCTCTGGATTGGTATAATTTATTTCTCCACAATTTCTGCAGTCCAACATTGACATTCTAGTCACAAGGTGTGGCTTTTGAGAGTCTCAGCTTTTGGTTTTTTATTTGATTTTGTACCATGTGTACATAGCAGGCTGTGGTTTTACATGGATTTTATGAACAGGCAAGGTGGCAGCTCTTCAGGAGAGTGATAATTATCTGAGCCATTAGGAAAGAAACTCCTAGATCATATTAAAGCTATTAGCCATTATGATGTAGTTAATATCTATATATGAATTTTCTTATATGTGACATGACATTTACAGGTGACATGAATATTATATCTAAGGTTGAAAAATAATATCATGGGTGGTAGGTAAGAAAACAGGAGTGTTGTCTGTAGGATAGAAAGAATTGTTAACTTGGATGGGGAGTTAATTGGAATTTTTGGAAATATAAAGATTTGGCTTAGGCAAGGTAGGAATTATAAGAGACTAGTATTGAGGCAATATTTGAAACATCTTAAACAATTTCAAATTTAAATATGGTAGAGATTAAGAAATTAACTAATTTTGAAGTTATTTAGTTATTTGAGAGAGAGAAAGAGGCGGGGGCATGCCAAGGCCTCCAGCCACTGTAAACAAACTCCAGATGCATACACCACCCCCCCCCCAGTATATCTGGCTTATATGGATTCTGGAGAGTCGAACCGAGATCCTTTGGCTTTGCAGGCAAATGCCTTAACTGCTAAGCCATCTCTCCACCCCTGAAGTTTAGTTATTATGTTTAAAGGTTTTTGTAAGTTCTTAACATAGGAAGTTTATAATTTTTACTTACTTAGTCCAGAAATCAAAAGGTCTGACTTAGCTTTAGAGGAACTAATGGAGGTGTGTTAGGCTGAAAAAATTTAAAGTTTGATTAAGTTTACAGGCACAATAAATTTTATATGATTAGGTCCAGTTTTTTTTGTAGGTTTTTTAAAATAAGTTTATAGCAATCAAATCAAAGTTTTACTTAATGGGAAAACATATAAGAGTAGAACTCTTAAGAAACCTATTGTTCCAAACAGGTGTTTATGCAACAAAATACAGGCTTTATCAGATGGAAAACATACAAGCTAAGCATTTGGATATAACTCAGTTATCTTAATCAGAGATACTTTTACAACCCTTTTAATCTATCAGCACATATTATATAGTTTATGTCTTTGTTTAGAATTAAGAGGAATTTTTCTTTTTTAATGTTACCAGGGACAAAGGAAATTGGGTCTGTATTCTAATGACCTCTAAGTCTAATGTCAGTGGAGAGAGACCCCAAGTTTTTGGAAGATGATGGTGGGTTCAAGTCTTTCAAGCCGAAGTGGGATGGTAAAAGGGGGAGTTTCTACTCTTGTTGACTTTTAGGCCTTGGAGAACCATCACAAGGGGCCCAGATAGATGGAGATAGTCTGTTATAGGGCCCTCTGAGGTGAACTGGTGGAACTGTAAAGGTCCAGAAGGTCATTTATATCAATCTTGTAAGAACAAACACAAGGTGATTCCAGTACAGATCAGAAGCTGTAAAACAAATTATGGTCTTAAAACAGTACAAAAAATGACAGTGTCAAAACAAAAGACCATGCAGTATGGAACATTATCAATACAAAAGTCTATTACAATATAGGACATAACTTAGGGTCAGAGGCATTTACATTTTCTAACCCCAATTTTATCTCAATATAAGGCATAGCACTATAAACAAATTTACCAACTTATTATAGAGAGTTAAGTTTGAATTAGATAAACAATTAAGGCAAAAAGTACAAACATTTTTTCTGATTTTATTAATTTCTTTTTTTCTTTTAAAAAATTTTTTTATTATTAATTTTTTTGTTGACAACTTCTTACTTACATACAAAAAACATATGATATTTCCCTCCCCTCCCCCATTCCCCTTTAGAACTCCAATCTCCATCGTATCTCCTCCCTCTCTCCATTAGTCTCTCTTTTAATTTGATGTCATCACCTTTTTCTTCTATTATGAGGGTCTTGCAAAGGTATTGCTAGGCACTTCAAGATCATAGATATTGAGGCCAATTTCTGTCTGGGCAGTTGCATTGTAAGGAGTCATACCCTTCCTTTGTCTCTTCCATTCTATTCGCCCCTCTTTTTATGTTAACCCATCTTAACTTAAAAAAAAACTTCAGGGCTGAAGAGATGGCTTAGCAGTTAAGGCTCCTGCCTGCTAAGCCTAAGAACCTGGTTCCAATCTCCAGGTTCCACGTTTAGCCAGATGCAGTGACACAAGAGCACAATGCTGCACTTAACCATAAGGGGGCGCACACATCTGGATTCCGTTCACAGCAGCTGAGAGACTGCTGGCGCGCCCATCTCTGTCTCCCTCTCCCTCTCTGTCTGTCTCTCTCTGTGTCTCTCTCCAAAAAATAAATAAAATAATAATTTTAAAAAAAAATTTAAAAACTTTAACTGAAGACACACTTTTAGGCGGAATTTAACTCAGAGACAGGGAGAGAGCTTTCACTGAAGCTTCATGTACAGAGTTCCCAAACACTGATTGTGTCAGAGTTTTACATCCTTAACAATCCTCTGTTTGAATTTTCCTGTGTTTGTAGCGAAAGAGATGTGATTTGTGAGGGTTAAGACATTTCTTTATGTCAAATAAGACCAGTTACTAACTCTTGAGATAAGGTATATTGAGATGAGGTATTTATTTTCTAAAAGGGCCAGGCCTAGGAGTCAGTTCCTATTTGTTTAACTTTAGTTATAAATTATTACAGAACTTTTTGTTATCTATTAGTGATCATAAAGGAATCTTCCTTGCAGCAGTTTCAGAAGAGGGAAGTGCAATATCTATTGTTTTACTGAAAGTCTTAGATGCACCCACATATTTTCATACATACATTGATTATTCTCTATCCAGGATGTTATAGGCTATGAACATTAGAAGTACAATAACATTTTTAATAATTTTATTTAACGGAAAGCATGTATACCATATCTTAATATTGATAAATACAGGTGAAGCATATCAATATGGAGTATATCAATAAACCCAAATTAATCATTTCTCTAAATATTTAAGTCATAAACATTTAGAAGGCATTGTTAGAGGCAGGATCAAACCCTGGCATATAAATTTGTACTAAGCATGAACAAGTATAAAGTCAGAAATATATCATAGACCTGGTTTTAGTAATTTAACATAATCTTAAAATATATCTATAAGCATCAGAACTTAATGACCATAAGCATTGGAACAACTAGTGACCATTAATTTAGTCACATATAAAGACAGGTTACATGAAACATAGAACACATGACATGACACGGCTTGCCAGCATCAGATATGACAAAGAACATGAAACATGAAGAAATATCTTTTTTTATTGAAGATTTTGGTTTTATTTTGGGGGGGGGAGGAAGACTCTACCATGTGGTAGAGGCCTGCATGCCCTCTGGGAAGGCATGGAGTTGATGAGCAGGTCCAGTTGATTTTATCTGGAATCATAACGAACAATCTGTGTGGACACTGTTTATGATGGTAAAGGAAGGCCCACCCAGGAGAGAACAGAGTCCTCATCTCACCATGTGGCTGTTGCTCATAGGCAGATCTTTCTAGAAAAGCAATCATGTTAGAAAACTTTTTTTTTTTTTTTTTTGGTGAGGCAAAGTTTTATTGGATTAAAAAAAAGAAAGAAAGAAAAGAAGAAAAGCTGGTGCACCAGGTCTACACCCCAGAGTTCGGGATCATGAGGTGCTGCCCCGAACTGTTCAGAGTGTCAGTTTTTATTGGAAATAAACACATGATGTTCATAGAAAAAAACAGGATGGGAGTTAAACCATAGTTACTGCTAAATGGCGGGGGGGAGCAGCTATTACAAGAAGTCACAAAGGATTCATTACATAGGTCACACAGGTGGGACTGAGGCAAGAAACATTCTATGCTATGCAATCACAAAGATATTTAGAAACAAAGAGATACAGGAAGGTCATGGTACATTTGCACAGAGGGGTCATCCCATTCCTTAGGTAACAGTAAACACCTGCATTTTGCAATAAGGCCTGTGTTAATGATCCCTGGAACTTCTCTTTCATCCATCAGGAAGATCAACTTTGGGCGGGGGCCTCCATTATGTGTGCCCAAGGCAAGGGCTGCACAGGAGGATGTTTACCAGGTCTATGGTGTCCTTTCACATTCCATTTTCTAGAGGGCCCCTAGCTCTTACTCCCCACATGGGTCCTTTACCTCTTCCAGCTCCCCACATGGCAGGAGCTCCTTGAACTTTCTTTTCTCTCTTTTCTTTAGATGGTTTTTCCAGCCCCTCCATGTGCAATCTCTAGCCACATGGTGCCTTTCCTTGGCTCTGTACTTCCCTCAATAAATATAATAATTTAATAATTACCTATCTCAGTCTTGTTTGATTCAATTCTCTGATTAAAATTCAACATGGACCTAGGGTTTAGGGTTCAAGAACCTTCTTGAACCCCTAGCACCTTGTTAAACTCAGACCCCAAGTAAAGCTGGATGCTTTGCCTGAGTTTGTAATCCCAGTGCACATACAGTGAGGAAGGAGAGAAGGCTGAATTGTGATGCTGTGGGCCAGGTACCCTGGAGGATACAGCAGTGAGACCGTGCGTCTACGTGCCTAAATTCATGCACACGTCGCACATACACACACATGATCAAAACAACGATAAAAATACTCCTTTGCCTCTCATCTGGCTTGAGTGAGTGGTGAAGTGGCTCATGATCCAGGGCTGCTGCAAATGTCTTTTGAAGGTAGCAGCACTGTAGCTGTGTGGGGCCTAACGCCATGGCTTGTCTTTGGTCCTCAGTAATAAGTTAATGCTAAAATTTCGACCCTGGTGTTACGGGATCATATGCACACTAGCAGATGAATTCAGGTTCTTTTTTATTTTTTTTGTCTCCTTCTTTTTTTTCCTGTCTTTCTTTTTAATTATTAATTTTTTATTGACACCTTCTATACTTACATACAAAAAACATATGATATTTCCCTCCCCTCCCCATTCCACTTTAGAACTCCAATCTCCATCATATCCCCTCCCTCTCTGCATTAGTCTTTCTTTTAATTTGATGTCATCATCTTTTTCTTCTATTTTGAGGGTCTTGTGGAGGTATTGCTAAGCACTGCAAGGTCATGGATATCAAGGCCAATTTCAGTCTGGGCAGTTGCATTGTAAGAAGTCATACCCTTCCTTTGGCTCTTCCATTCTATCGCCCCCTCTTCCACAATGGTCCCTGAGCCTTGGAGGGTGTGACAGAGGTGTTTCAGTGCTGGGCACTCCTCTATCCCTTCTTCTCAGCACTATGTTGCCTTTTGGGTCATCCCAGTGGTCATCGCCATCTGAAAAGAGAAGCTTCTCTAACCAGAAGTGAGAGAAGCGTTAATATGTGAACATGAACATTAAGTGTAGTGCCCCCAGGGCAGCTTGGTGGGAATAATATATACATTTAGTCAGACAAGAGCAGGCTTTATACCCCTAAGGCTCATGACCTCACCTGCCATAGACTTTTGCTTAGGTTTTTCAGTACCAGGCATGTATTTCCTCCCGTAGAGAGGGCCTTCAGTCCAATTATGGAGCAGTTGGTTACCCCAGAGTAGACCCGCTCAGTCATTGGGCCTGTCTGGCCAAACTTGAATAATCAGTGTCCACTGTTTTCACTGCTGATGACTTCTGTCTCCCATGTGGCTGCATGCAGTGCAGCTTTTTCCCGCTTTCAGTTGGCTGGTCTACAGGGAGAAGGTTTTCTGCTCCGCACCAGCTTGCTTTCTCAGTGGCCTTGCCTCTCAGGCAAGAGATGTCTTCAGCATTAGAAAACTTTAAGGTAGAACAATAGGTGCAAGAAAACCAGTGGAATCTGAGGAATGGGCTGGAGGCCATTTTCAAGGGCCAGTTTTATAGCTGTACTTGGAAGAGAAACAGGTTAAGCAAACAACTGTATTTTAGGATGAGAGAGGGAGAGATTGTCACTTGTAGAGGCACAGTAAAGGAGGGCTTGTGGTCATCTTTTTGGGCTAAGGAAGGGTGGGTCACTAATTAGGAACTGTTTAATGGGATGGAAGGAAGATTGTTTCTTCAGCAGGGCCTGGGTCAGAGAGCAGAACTGACAGAGAAGGGATCGGGGGTAGAAGAATAGAGCCAGTTGCCAATCCAGTTTATGAAGTTATCAAGATCTTTAAAAATTTGGAAGCCTGATGTGTCATTTTCAGCCAAAGGGAATCATTGTCCCATTGTTTTCTTTTTTTGTGCCTAAACCATATTGTAGTAAAAAATGAGGCACTTGGATTTATGTCTCCTTTTAGGCCAAGAATTTTAAGATTGGTCAGGAGACAACCCAGCAGGGAGGCCAGTGGAGTTTTGGAAATTTGGGAACCCATAGAGGGGTGAGAAGTGCCAGGGTGTCTAAGAAGCCAGGTCTGTCTTCCTGGGTACCTTAGGAAGACAGACAGATGGAGGCCTGTTCATCCCTTCTTAGGGCTAAAATGAAGTGGATATGGCAAATGACCTCTCTCTGGTTGGAGGTAGGGCAGGTGAGTTATTCTATCCAGCTATTGGAGATCTGTTTCAATCATCTGGGAGTTTTGAGAGCCCAGGGAGTTGGAATTTTCAAGCAATGTACCATGATGAAAGGAGAGAGAGAGTGTGTGGAAGCCAGAAACGGTATGGGATTTGGATTTGGACCTGGGACAGGCAGCCACCATAACAACAGGAAAATAGCTGTCCTTAGTTTGAATTTTAAAACTGACTTTTTTTTTTTCTTTCTATTAGCCATTAGTCACAGGCAAGGACCTCGCCAGGTGTCTGTGTTTGTTTATTTTATCTAGCATGAGGCAGTTGCTGGTTTACTGTCACTGTCCCACCTCCCCTGCAGGTTTTTCTCTGGTAGGAAAAGGGAAAAACAAGGAAAAAGAAATGAGGTATCCATATGCAGGAGTTAAGGAAGCCCAGTAAAGACAGGAATTTTTTCTTTTAAAAAGACAGAGGTTGTACTTGATTTAGTGAGATGGCTTGAATTTGGTGTGAAAAGGGAGAGACCCTGGCAAGTCATAGCTGGCTGACAGAACTGTGTGAGAGATACAGTTTTAGGAGGGGCAGGAGCAGGGGATGGAACCTCTCATACCTTTTGCTGTGTCATCAGAGAAAGTTATCAAGACCAATGAAAATGTTGAAATCCCAAATATCAAATTAAGGTCAGTATTGGCCATTGTTTAGAGAAAATTGTGGCCAAATTTGGATAGAGAGTTGGAATAATTAGGCAGGCAAGAGCTCAGAAAGTTTGAGCTCCTCTAAATTAGCCTGAAACATGCCAATGGAGTGTTTTTTGAACAGATAATTTAGAGTGCATTTTGCTGGACAAGGACTCGAGTGGCCGATCCCACCACCAGGGACATCTCCCAGGTTTAGGGAGGGCAAACAAAACCCAAGGATTAGGAGGGAGATTCCTCACAGTCCTAATGCTTGGGGTGTCCAGTGGAATGATAAATGGGAGGCTCCTGGAGTCTCCGATCATCCACGGACTGAAAAGTGAGAAACTCTCAGAGTTTCTAAGGCCTATGACAGGGTACCTCTGCCACAGACTGAGAACAAATACCTTGTCCTGAATCTGTAATCTGATGAGCGTGTGGATGCAGCGGATCACATGGTGCAAGGTCTCTTACCTGGAGTTCAAAAGTCCGGTGGGAAGGGGGAGAAGAAAAGAGAGATGTGACCTGGTGGATTACCCAAAGGGCTGTCGGAGACTCAACTGAGCTCAGAGAGGGATTTTGGACATTCACCAAGGAGCAACCCTGGCCAGAATTCCTGTCTCCACAGACGAGCTGCCAAGCCCATGCAATCTGAGGGTCAGAGTGAGAGGGAGAAGAGGAGAAAGCTGCCAGGTGACAGGCTGGGTTTACAGAGAGCACTAATAAAGCTCCCTGAGCTGCAAGGCCAAACAGAACTTGCACCACTCACATAGACAAAAGCCACAAAAGACCAGAGGTCTCAGGTCAGGCTGGTGACCGTTTAGTCCACATAGTGAGCTCTGTGAATGTGCATGCTCCCAAAGGAGTGATACACTGGCAGGGAGGTGGGGAAGAGGAGAGGGAAAGAAAAGGGGAGGGTGTGCGGCCCAAAGCCCTGAAGGGATCCAAGTTGCAGCACCAAAATGTAAGGAAAGTGTAGGAGAAAAGCAAGAAAGAACACCAGACTTGACCTCTACAGATTGTTTATTGGGAGGTAGCGAGGTGCAGCAGCTTCCTGCAGGATGAAGGCTGAAGCACCAAGTCAGGCTGGGGTTCAAACTTATAAGGAGGATCCTAAGGCAAACATGTGTCTCAGGTCCAAGGGAAGCAGATAAGGAATAGAAGTTATTTGCTCGGAATAGGCTCTTTAGCAAAGTTGACTAGGGAGGACTGGATATCTCTCTATTCTTTATGGCCTTCTCATCTTAAGGTTAGTTATTAACTCTTTAGTTCCTTCTAGTATTCAGGGAAGGCTATTAACCCTTCAATCTGAGCACTGCTAGGGTGCAAAGTAAGGGGTTAGGGTGGAATTCATTTGAAATGGCAATTACAAGTGTAAAGGGCGCAGGGCTGAGTGAGGCTTCCACTGACGAAAAGAAGCACCAGAGCTTCTCTCATTATTGCCTGCATTCATTATTGAATATAGGGCATGTTAAACTTCAGTTTAAGGCTAGAAAAAAATAAAGGTGCATTTATTTTTAAAAACTTTTTCAAAAATATTTTATTTATGAATTTGAGATGGAGAAAGAGAGAGAGAGCAGAGAGAGAGAGAGAGAGAGAGAACAAGCGAACATGGGTACACCAGGGCCTCTAGCCACTGTACACACACTCCAGATGCATGTGCCACCTTGTGCATCTGGCTTACGTGGGCACTGGAGAATTGAACCTGGGTCCTTAGGCTTCACAGGCAAGTGTCTTAACTGCTAAGCCATCTCTCCAGCCCAGTTCTAAACACTTTTTATTGACAATATCCACACATATATACAATGTGCCATGATCATAGTCATCTCACACCACCCTCCCTTTGCCCCTCTCATATGTCCCCTCCACTGAGTCCCTTCTTTCCAGCTAGTTTTGTGAGAATTTATATTTTTTGAGAATTTATATGTCTGTATAAAATGTATTTTGATCATAGTCACCTTGGTACCGTCTGTCTTTCCCTGACCCCCCACTCCTTCCTCGACTCCCTATCTCTCTCCAACTAGTCCCTCTAATATTTTTTAATTCATCATGAATGTTTTTGTCTGACCCAATCAGGTGTTGGTCATAATCCCATCAGTTTATACTCATATCCTCTCTCCCCTGGCCCCAATCCACTGAGGGCCCACTTCAATGGGACTATTGATATTCCTTATGGGGTCATGAATACATTAGTCAGTCTCTGTGAGGAGAGCAATAATGCCTCAGGATACTCCTTCCCACATCTGCCTCTTACAGTCTTTTATCCTTCTCTTCCCCAATGATTTCTGAACACTTAGTGGGTATGTTATAAGACTACTTTAGTGGTAAGCTCTCTGCAATTTCTGAATTTCTGCTTTGACGCATTTCGAGTATACTCAGTGTCTATTGCCATATCCCTGGAACTGGTTGGCAGGAAAGCAGTGAGAACAGCCCTCATGTTTAGATTGTCATTTCCTCTGTAATGTCTCCTGGTGGATGTGATGGAGGTGGGTCATCTAGTGTTAGGCAGTTGGCTATCTTTTCTTGTCATATTAATGAGTCTTGGTTCTCCCTAGTTTGCTCTACTTTCTATAAAATAAAGCAGATTCTCCAACCAAAAATGAGAGCAGCATGTATCAAAGGCAGAAGCCTAGTCATTTAAGAGACTTTTGGATAGGTATAGCCAGTCTTCTTGGCCAAAGGTCAGTGGGAGGGTATGGTAGTTTGAATAGATGTCCTCCAATATGTTCAATATTTTATTAGCTTGTAGTTTGCATCTGCAGCCACCTGGCTGGAGGCAGTATCATTGGGCGTATTTTAGGGTCCATCCCTAAGGTGTGGTGGTGGGTTTGAGATTCCATTCTAAAGATATGCAAAGTGTGCCTAGCTGGAGTTCCTGAGGTGTGCTATGCTGTGTGGCTTTTGGCTTGTGGCTTCTCTCTTTGCATTTGGTCCTGTGAAAGCAGGTCAGCTTCTTCCCCTGGATCTGTGAGCTTCAATAAATATCCTTTCCTCCATAATTTTGTCTGGTGTGGAAGTTCATCTCAGCGAACCTGAAGCTGCCTGCTACAGAGGGTCTCTCTGGGGTCTATTATCTTTCTATGCATGGGGTCCTGACCTGGTTCTCAATATCAGTTTTCACCCACTGAGCAGGCCCCATACCCAATCAGAGAACCATTAATTATGTGCATAGGCTATGTGCCACTAATGCATAGGTTTTCACATCTTGTCTGGCTGGTTGCTCTCATAGTTTGCAGGATCCTCTGCTTGTTCATGCTATTGGTAGCCAACCCAGCAGCTTGCATAGCACTTTGCAACACTGAGGACTAGCCAGCAGGGAAATGTCATGTTTCTAGGTTCCAGCATAATCTCTTGATGTCCTGTGTGCAAAGGTCTATTTCTTTATCCAAGTTCATAGGCCTCTAAATCCTAAATCCACACACAATAGACTGATAATCCTTCCCCTAGAAGAAGTCCAGGCATATCAAAGGGGGATATATAATAAGTAAATACAGGGGTATTTTAGCAGGTAAAGTTTAAACTTCTTTATGTTACAGTTGGGAGAAGTATATTATGCTACAGCTTCAAGTGTAAATATATAAAAA